>CM057458.1:202462500-203712500 GCA_016271365.2 Neoceratodus forsteri
CTGGTGGTCTATAGACCACACCTGTGCGGATGGCTGTCCCCATTTTCCTTTCCAGCTTAACCCACAGTATCTCTCCCCCATTTTGTTCCTCCTGGATCTCTGTGGCCCTTATGTCATTTTTCACATACAGTGCCACTCCTCCTCCCTTCCTGCCTGCTCTGTCTCTTCTGAATATGTTGCAGCCAGGTATGGCCATCTCCCAGTCGTGGTTATCATTACACAAGCTTTCAGTGATGGCCACAATGTCCAGGTCTGACTGTACCATGACAGCCTCCAGATCTTCCATCTTGTTGCTAAGGTTCCTGGCATTTGGACACATGGCTTTCCATGATTTGACCTCCCTAGACTGTTTCACTGTTCTACTCCAGCCCTTCCTTGGTTGTCATTTATCCCTGGTTCTCCTTGCTGTCTGCCCTTCTGCTGAATTTTGCCTCTTTCTGCTTATCCACCTCTTGGGCACTAATCTCCATCTTTTGCACACTGCTTTGCAGAGATAGCCACCCTCTGGTTCACTGGTTCCACTGCTAGCTGTGTGGGGGTGAGCAAGTAGGTACCCTCCTTGCTGGCCTGCCACCCCTTTGCTGGTTTAAATGCTTGTCAATGTAGCATTTAAACTTATCATTGAATCTTGGATTCCCTCCAGGATGGATGCAGGCCGTCAGGCTTGAACAAACCTCCATCCCTCCAGGAGGGTCCCCAGTCACCAATGAATCCAAACCCTTCCTCACAGCACCAGTTCTTCAACCATGAGTTAAAGTTCCTGGTGCATGCACTCCTATGCTCTCCCTTGCCTCTCACAGGTAGTACTTCTGAGAAAGTGACAGAAGTAGCTACTTGCTTGAGACCCCTCCCCAGTTTCCTAAACTCTTCCTGAACTTCCTTTGGCTCCCCATTTGCCAGGTCATTAGTACCTAGGTGGATAATGACATCCAGCTCACCCTCCCATCTTGCCTTCCCAGTGATCCCCAGGATCTTCCTTCCATCCTCCATGCCGTGGCACCTGGTAGGCACCTCACCTCCTGTCCTCCCCTCCTCTGTTCCTAGCTGATCCCTCTTATGATTGAGTCCCCACCAGGATTCACTTCCTCCTCCTCCTCTGGGGTCCACTGCTTTCCCCGCTGAGGTCACCTCCTTGGCTAACCTCCACATCCTTTCCTTCCACTTCTCTGGGTACCTCTATTTGGTTGTCCTCATTTGCCAGTGTGGCATATGAGTTCTTAGTGGAATAGGATCTGGGATATGCCTCTGCCTGACTGCTCTACCCTCCCTGAGCCCACTGTCATCCAAAGTGCTCCTCGTTCTTGGCATCCTTTGGGGGCAGTTGCATTGGACTGGGTGGTCCCTGGATAGGGGTGATGGTACTCCTGACCCAGTTTACTTCGCTCTGAGTCTGGCTACCTCATCCCACGGTCCAGAGATGCATGCAGATAGGGCACCACCTCAGTGTCCAGAAGGTCTGCCTGAATATGGCTGCCCACAGCCACTGCATTGCACCACTCCCACATTATACTGCAATTCCACTACTTGACTGCTACTGAAGCTCTCCTAGTTCCCTTTTTATTAATTTACTGTACTAAAAATCCTGCCACTGATCCTCAGACAATTTTTTTTAAAGAAAAAGAAACCAATAAATAAATAAATGAGTCAAAACACTTGTCATGCTGAGGGTGGGCTTCTTCCCCCTTATGCCCCTCCTACTTCACACCCCTTACTATACCCTGTGTTTATCTCCTGTCAATCAGATTTAACAGGGCATATAATTAAGAGTTGGGGAAGGAGGGAGGGGGAAAAATTTGCAGCAATTAAAGACAGCACAGAATTACACCACCACTATGTTTTAAATTTTCAACAGCCCAGAAAGAATTATAAGTAAAGACAACAAAGAAAGTATAGTGTCACTAAAAGCCCACAATCTTAGTTTAAAAGAAAAATAGCAATTACCAGTTACTCTAAAGCACTGAATTGAATATGTTTCCTTACTTCCCCTTCTGGCTTCTTCTGAGAAAATAAAACTCTGCTTGCTAATTTAACTCTGACTAAGCCCCACCTCCAGTTATCACGTAGCTGAGGTCAGAGGCCAGACAATTATCAGTTAAAAGGTGAAATATATGAAACCAACAAGAGAGGATCCTGGATTAACCAGCTAGTAGTAAAACCATGGAATAATTTGTGTTATTAAATTGTTAACAGCATAACAATGACTACATTTAAGCAGAGGCTTGGTAAATACCAAAGAACAAATATACAGCATTAAAATGGCAAGTCAGAACAAATAAATGGCATTAAAATGGCAAGTCTTCTTGGCAGAAGCTCTTGACTTGATTCCCAACCTATGAAATATATAATGGGATTGGAGAAGAAGTTAGAGTGGAGGAAAGGGCTGAGTTGTCAAGCAAGGTGATGTCGATGAATGCAGCCCACATGTTTTTTAAACAGCAGGACAAGAAATGGATTATGTTAATCCACATTGAGCTCTGGATGAACTGGAGAGTTTGGAAGAAGTGAATCAGCTAGCAAACACTTTTTGTGCCATAGAGACTGAAATTAAGTTACAGAGGAAGATGAACTGACAATTTAGGACTGAACGGCAGACAATGATCTCAGAGGAACTACAGGAAATGAGCAAATTGCCAGATGCCAGCCCAGAAAAGGTATGCTAAATTATAAATACTCAGCAACAGACTGTAATTGAAAAAAAAATTGCACTGTGTGAATAATGAGGGTGTAATGATTGCTGTGATCAATTTCTCTGCTATTTTTGAAAAGAATATGGTAACGGCTGTAGTGAATACAACAAAGGTGCAACCTTCAACCATAGACAGCAATGCTAAAACAAACATGCTTGTGGAAATGTTGGCGGGAGAAGGAAAGACAAATTTTCAAAAAGGACTGACTAAAAATAAAGAAATTGTGCAAGAACATTTAACTGTGTTAGAGTAAGAGGAACTTGAGGCTGTTAAAAAGAAAAAAAATAACTTGAAGCAGAAGCATGCAAAGTGGGGGATATAGAAGTGCAGTACCGGACTCTGATTCATCAGAAAATTCAGGAAGTCAGGACTGAGAGGGGGTCCCCAAGCCCCCCCCCATGGGCTAAAGCTATAATGGAGCAAAATGCCTTCTTATCAGCAGAACTGTCTACTGCAAATGAAAAAAAAATGGAGAGAAGAATGGAAGCATATCAAACCACAGCGAACCCTTTAATGCAGGAAAATCAGGAATTAAAAAATGAGTTAAAACAAGCGCAGGAGAGAATTCCCAATTTGGAAGACCAGTTACATATGCAGAGCTCTATTATAAAATTAAAGCGGACCAATAAGGACTTTAAAGAAAAAAACTATTGGACTTGGAGGCAAGATCAAGAAGAAAAAGCATAAGAATTATTGGAGTACCAGAGGCTTGGGACAGGAATATGCCTTTAAAAGAAACATTATCTTTGGTTATGTCAGAATTCTTAGACACAGATCCCAAAGATCTAAAGCTAAATATAATTCAAATACATAGAGATTTTCGGCCAGATCAGAAACAGCTGGATCCACCTACAGTAGACCAATTAGTGTTAAGTTTTTCAGTTCACAGGACAAGGAGAGTTTAATCAATATGATTTACAAAAAAAAAGTGATGGTAAAGGGAGCTTCGATGACCATTTATAATGACCTACTGTACCACAAGATTTGCTTCAACTGAGAAAGAAATTTGATAAGCAATAGACTTTGGTTAAAAGGACATAGAGCAACCATGATTTATCCAGCAAGAGTGAAGGTTAATCTGGGGGTCTGAGAATGCTTTTTGACACAGTGGTTGAAGCAGAAAAATACTTGAAGAAAAAATTGGTGATTTTATGAATAACAATAACATAAGGCTGTAGCAGAGGTAAGGGGGAAAGAGGTTTAACTCTTTATTAGGTATGGTGGGAGGGTGCTATGATTATTACTTTTGTTTTTTTCTTTAGTGTGAGCATACTATAGAAGAGAATATTGTAAGAAGAGTGGAAGGTTAAGAGGTATAAAAAAGTATGAACACAGGTCCAAGGATTGATTTGGATCTGGGAATATGGATTTTTTTGGGGTGGCATCGAGGGGATTATCAATATAAGGGCTACAATGGAGACAAAAGAAGGGGTTTTATAGATAGTAGATCCATTCAAGGAGTTGTCTCTCACCAGTATGGTGAGTGATCAACAGTTTTTGAGATGTGTCTCATTAAACATACATGGAATGCATTCTCCTACTAAGAGGGCAAGACTCATAAATTATTTAAAAAAAATGAAGGCTGAGTGTATGGCATTACAGGAGACTAATTTGGATAAACAAAAAAAATTAAAATGAAAGCAAAAATGGATTTCTAATGTTTTATATGCTATTGGTACTAGAAAAAGGCAGGACTGGCAATTTTAGTAAAAAAATCACCCTATATTAAAATACTAAAAACATATGGAGACTTAAATGAGAGGATAGTGATGGTTAAATAACAATATTATCAAACTGAGGTAACAGTGGCACTTTTTTTTTAATATTCTGAATTTTTTGCAGAAATAATAAAGGGTTTGGTTAACATTGAAGCAGGGAACAAGATTGTGTTGGGGACATTAATGTCTTAATGGGTCCTAAAATGGATAAATTATCCAAATCTCAGTGTTTTAACAAGCGTCACACAAAACTAATAAATCATTTTCTGCTTGAACAAGAAATAGATGGTTGGAGATCAATGGACCCCACTAGTAAATAATACACCCATCTGGATAAGAAAATTAAACTTTTACAAGAATTGATATGTTATTGGCTTCTAAATCATTAGTTAATTTTATTTAAGATGATAAACGTCACTCAGTAGTAATGTCTGATGATGCATTACTTCAGATACTGTAGATATAAAAGTTTTGGATACAAACAGGTGTTACACTAGGAACTGGAGATTAAATAACTCATTATTGAAAGACCAAGAATATATCAGTAAAATTAATAAAATAAGGAATATTGGATCTTTAATGAAACACCAGACACTTTAATAACAAAATTATGGGACCCATGAAAGTGGTAACTGGGGATATCTACAGTATATCATACCAAAGCTATATCAATAGGCAAAATAAGCAACAGGAAACAGAGACAAATGTCTACAAGAATTAGCTAAACTGGTAACACAGGATTATAATGAACACCATAATGAATGGGAACAATTTAAATTGTTGAAAATAGAAGCCAATAATGGAGAAGTGCAAGAGGATATAATCAAATTTAAAAATAAGTATATACAGGTAGACAAGTTGAGAAAATTATTGGGGTCATTACTGAAGAAACAAATAGAAACAAAAATGATAACTAGCATGGAGAGTGAAACAGGAGCAATAAAACATAAAGATACAGAACTGACTTAAATAGTATTATAAGAATATAAAAATATTTATCAGAGAACAACAGGGGCTACAGAAAAGGAGATAGAAAATTATATGCAAGGTGCTAAACTAAGGCAATTAGAGTGTAATGAGGCACCTATCTCCAAGGAAGAAATATTAAAAACCATTATGGAAATGGCAAGAAATAAGAGTAGAGGTGTGTGAAAAAAAGGTTCTGCTGGTGGAATTTCTGCAAAAGTACAACATTCGCTTCTGCAAAAGCTCTGAAATCATTTGGGCACCTTCCATGTAAATTCCAACTTAAAATGGCAGAATAAATGTACCAACTGCGAGTTAATGTATTAAACTGCTGCAGTGGTCAGTTCTGAGACTTTTACCCATAGCTTAATCCATTAACATTAATCCACCCCTCCACTCACTGATTGCAGGTTGCATTATGTTAAAGAAAAAAAAATCTTCCTGGTGGCTAGTGGTCCTGCCCCCACTAGCTGATCACTGGTCCCATTATGTTCAGAAAACCCACACCCTGGTTGCTAGTGGTCCCACCCTCACCTGCTGATTGTGGGTCCCATTATGATGAAAAAAACAAACCACTCCCTGATATCTGTCCTGTCCCCACCTGCCAATCGTGGCCCCCCAAAAAGTTAAAATTTCTTGATATCTAGTAGACCCCCTCCCTATGATCCCTCCCCTTAATAAAAATTGCAGTCTATTGCATTCTTTCAAATTATTCTCTGGTGTCTAGTGGACCCCCCCCCTTCCTATCCCTGATCTCCAGTAAAAAAAAGTAAACCCCATTCCCTGGTTTCTAGAAGACTCCCCCACTACAATAGTTAGTCCACCACCACCCCACTCCCCCATCCCAACTCTGAGTGGGCCACTGGAGCAACCTTCCTCTTTCCTTCATGGTTAGCAGTCCACCGAGCTGTCAATGAATGAATGCATGCTTGTACAAGCATGCATTCATTCATTGACAGCTCAGTGGACCACTGGCCATGGAGGAGAGAGGAGGGCTGTTCTGGTGGTCCATGTGAGGTTGGGATGGGGGGAATGGGGTGGTGATGGACTAACTGTCGGGGTAGGAGGTACACTAACCACCAGGGAATGGGAATTACTTTTTTTTTTAACTGGGGATCAGTGATAGGGAGTGGGGTCCACTAGACTCCAGGGAATAATTTGAAGGAATTTGATGGACTACATTTTTTATTTATTAAGGGGAGGGATCATAGGGAGGGAGTCCACTAGACACCAGGGAGTTATAACATTTTGGGGGGCTATGATCAGTAGGTGGGGGCAGGACCACAAGCCACCATGGGTTTCTTTTTTATCACAATGGGACCCACAATTGGCAGGTAGGTGTGGGACCACTAGCAATCAAGGTGTGGGGTTTTTGGAACATAATGGGACCCATAATCAGTGGGTGGGGTTGGAGCCACTAGCCTCTAGGGAGTGTTTTTTTGTTAACAGAATGGGACCTGCAATTGACAGGTGAAGGTTGATCCACTAGCCACCAGGAAGAATTTTATTTTTTACATGATGGGACCTGCAATCATTAGGTGGGGGTGGGACCACTAGCCACCAGTGATTTCTTTTTTTTTTTTACTTTGGGCCCCCAATTGGTGGGTGGGGGAGGAGCACTAGACACCAGGGTTACCGTATCAAATAATACATCTAAACTGCGGCTGGAATAAATTCCACAGTTTAGATATATTATTCTACAGTTCAGCGAAAAAATCCATGGAACTGGGTGAAACTACGCTGAATATCCCAATTTCATCAATGGCAAAAGTTAAAAAATTCCACAGAAGTTTTGAAATTTTGTGGAAGTTCCACAAAAGCAGAATCTGTAGCTTTCACCCACCCCTAAATAAGAGCCCAGGATTGGATGGGTTCATAATAGAATGTTATGATACCTTCCAGGAATTAATGGTACCTAAGCTTAGGTTACTATTTCAGGAAATAAGAAGGGGGAAAATACCAGAGTCAATACAGGAAGCCAAGATAATATTAATTCTAAAAGATGGCAAGGATCCATGTAAAGTGGAAAGTTATAGACCTGTAGCCTTATTTAATTCTGACTATACATTTTTAACTAAAATATTGGTTAATAGAATAAAATGGTCCCTGCCACACAAAATACATCCAAACCAGTTTGTTTTTTTATTAAAGGAAGGAACATATATCAAGCTACTAGAAAGGTGCAAGCAATATTACATTTTACAAGAAGTAACAAGTCCAATTTATGATACTACAACAGTTAGATTCACTATTAATTCTTATATAATGTATGGTAGAATGCTGTTAACCTATCGATGTGATGTAAAATGTTGTTAACCTATCGATGCTATATCACATCGATAGGTTAACAACAGCGATTGGTCTGCACATGTGCGCGCTTTTTTCAATGGGGAACCGACGGATGAAAGCAGCGGTTAGGGAAGGACTGAACGGCTGCGGCGGTGACTATTTTTCAAAACGTAAGCAGCCATTTTACTTTTTATGTGGGACCATACACTATAAAAAATAATGTATGGTCCCTCTATCGGCAAACGGTCGCTGTTAACCATCTCGAGGTTGACATGGCGACGCAAACCTCTCAAGCTTCACTCTCGAGGTTTACACGGCCGCCCTGGCAACCTCTCGACAGTTAACTGACCGGTTTCTGATAGAGGACCATACATTATCCTCCATTTAACAGAATTAATGCCTATGTGATGTCCCCAACTTTACTTTTTTTATGTTTAGAACCCTTTTTAAATTAAGTTAGAATGAATCAACAAATATAAGGGATAAATATTAAAGGGGTAACTATAAATATCAATGCTCTTGCCGATGACGTATTGGTGTTTATCTCAAGGATTAATGAATCCATGTTGATCTTCCTGGAAGAAGTAACTAAATATGCAGGGTTGTCTGGATATAGTTTGAATAAGGCTAAATCATCAATAATGCCAATTACAGATGAGAAAACAAAGTTGGATAAACTAATAAAGGACAACTTTGCAAAAGCTAATAACTTTAAATATTTGGTGATAAGTGTTTATAGTAAACAAGAAGACACAATTAAGATTAACTACCAGAATGCAAAAATGAAAATAGAATTACTACTCCATAATTGGTAAAAATTATTATTATCATTGTGGGGTAGGACTGAAACAGTAAAAATGATAGTACAGTATTACCTCATTTAGAGGCAGTAGTGGATTTTCCTACTATTACTTGGTTCAATAACATAAAAAGAAGTTTTAAAAAATGTATTTGGCCATGGGGGGTAAGCACTTCATAGCATAGGAAATGTTATCTACTCCCAAGAGGACCAGAGGACACAGTTGACCAGACACAATTTTTCTAGCAGTGTCCTATCAAATAAAAATATGGTAGGAATGGGCCTTTATGGAACATCAGGAGGGTTGTTGGGAATTTCTGTTTTAGGATGGACATACTAAGAATGAAAAACAAAACATTATATGGGACATAAAGAATAAAATGAGAATTCCTAGGATATGCTCCTTGATTGAAGGGCAACTGCAAAAGGTAATACATACCTTAAAGAGACAGGGGAATTACCATGATATTATCTGAACATCTGGAAAGAGTATTCAGTATGGAAAGGTAGGGGAAAAAAGGAATTTTTAAAAAATTTGCAAACTCAAATATACAAAGATGGCATCAACTAATAATTGAAGGGATATTAATTGTATATCAAGGGTTTATGGAACTATTCAAAGGAATGGGGGGGATACATTTTCTTCGTTAGTTGGCCCTTAAAGGTAAATATGACTGCTCAATTAAAACAATACACTTACAGAAGGGGAATGATATAACAAAATAATTAAAAAACAGTAACAAGTTATTGCATTAAGCTCTGAAAAGTTATTACAAGGAATCCACAATAAAATTAGTTAATATAGGAAGAGCATATGAAAAAACAAATAGATAATGAAAATAGAGGTAGTTTACACAGAGCAACAGTGGAAAAACCTTAGAATTAAAGCTAAAAAAGACTACCTATTTTCAAAAACTTAAAGTAATAAAAAAGAAAATAATCAATAAAGCATATGTCACACTTGTGATATGGGGGAATACCTGAAAAGAAAAAACTCAGAAATGCTGACATTCATGTGGAGAGATAGGTAATTTGGCCTATTGCTTATGGCGATGTTTTGAAGTAAAGCCATGGTGGAACAGAACTGCTCTTTTATTGGAACAGATATTTGAGGTATGGGTTCCCACCAAATTCTCATCAATGATTTTCAATGACATATCCAGTTTAGGATTGTCAGTTCCTCATTATAGGATTTTATGTATAGCAAGAATGTTGACCAAGAGGTTAATATTAGAACTGTGGAATTCTCCTATTATGGGAAGTTTTACAGAAAACAAATGGTGGTATGTGTTAAGGGAGGCAATATTCCATGAGAAATTGACTGACAAAATGAGCACTAAAAGGGAAGTGGATCTGATGGTGAGGAGGGATGTTGAGGCTATGTTACCATGACTAGTCCAATGTTAAGGCCTCCACGGTAGAAGGGAAGGGGGAAAGGGGGTAGTTTAAAGGCTTAAATATTAAGACAAATGCTTCTAATTGTGCATATGGTTTGTTTGTAAATATAGGGGAAGGATATTGTAGAAACTCCTATAATAATATGAATGTATTGATGTATACTGTATAGGTGATGTACTAAAGGTATATGTATTATAAGTTGATTATAAACAATAAAAATATTAAAAAAGCAACCAGAAGAGGAAAGAACTGAGCACAATGAAACTACAGCACAAGAGGAACAAAGGAAACAACCACTACAGAATACAGGAGAAGAAGAGATATCTTGGTCTTCTGAGGTTCCCCCATCACCCAGTGGACACAACACCTCCCTGCCGCCTAATCATCTGCTGCTGTCAAAGGACTTTTGCTATTCAAGTGCTGCTTTTATGCTTGCACCTTGTTCAGAAAATTTTCAGCTTGTACAGCGTGTACTGGTGTGCAGGGGCTCGTGGGAGCTGGCAGCCAGTTAGATCGCTGCAGAGGCAGGGCTCTTGTATTTAAAAGCCTGCACCACCATGACCACTGAAGGCATCATCCGGTGAACACAGCATCTCTCTGACACCCAAGCATCTGCTGCTGTAAAAGGACTTTTGCAATTCAAGAGCTGCTTTTACACTTACACCTTTTTCTGAACATTTTCAGCTTGCACAGCATGTACTGTCAAGTGGAGGCTTGGGGAAGTCGGCAGCCAATTAGATCACTGCAGAGGCAGGGCTACAGTGTTTAAAAGCCAGTGCTGCCACAACCACTGAAGGCATCACCCAGCGGACACAACATCTCCCTGCTTCCTAAGCATCTGCTGCTGTAAAAGGATATTTGCCATTCAAGAACTGCTTTTACACTCACACCTTGTTCTGAACTTTTTCAGCTTGCACAGCATGTAGTGGCATGCGGGGGCTCAGGGGAGCCAGCAGCCAGTTAGATGGCTGCAGAGGCAGGGCTACTGTGTTTAAAAGCCTGTGCAATCATGGCCACTGAAGGCATCACCTGGCAGACACAACATCTCCCTGCCGCCCAACCATCTGCTGCTGTAAAAGGACTTTTGCCATTCTAGAAAGTACAGTTATGTAAAAACTTACCATAATGGCAGATCTTCGAGAAGAGCTCTTGCAGCAGGAAACACCATTAGGACTATGCCGCCAGGCACTAATACCCTACAGAAAAATTTTAGCTAGCAGTTTAAGGCATGGGACTGCCCCCTGATGTTGCCCCTCCCCAACGTCACCCATGGTATAAAGGGGGCTGTCCCCTGGCACCACCTCAGTTCGCCCACAGGAGACCTAACTAGCATAAAGGATAGGGAACTAAGTATGTTCTTACATCCCCAGAGACAAGTACAGTTACATAACCATGGGGGTAGGAAGGAGTGAAAGCATACATGTCGCAAGAGCTCGTCTCGAAGATCTATTGTTATGGTACATTCTTACGTAACTGTACTATCTCACTTCGAGATAGAGTTCTTGCAGCAGGTAACACCACTAGGATTGAGTCCCAGGCAGTACAATACATAATCCAGGTCAGAAGGGTAGTGGTTATGAAATTTGGTAATCCACTGGTACCCTAAGAGTGTAGTTCTTGGAGGATGACATGACCAAAGCCTGCTGTCCTCCATGAAGCAATGTCTAGACTGTAATGTTTTATGAAGGTGTGGACTGAACTCCAAGTAGCAGCTGCATAAAGATCCACTGCTGAGACATTCCTTAGGGATGCAAAGGAAGTGGTAACACCCATAATGGAGTGACCTTTGAATGGTCCCAGTAAAGGTTTGTCGGATGTCTGGTAACAAAAACTAGACAGCTGACCAACCATTTGGCCAGTGTCTGTTTAGTCACTGATGCCCCTAACATCTGTTGGGCAAAGGAGACAAACAACTGGTCTGTCTTTCTAGATGATCAAATACAGTCTATGTAGAAATGAAGAATTCTGTGAACATCAAGAGTATGCAACAGGGCCCTATCTTTATTTGAGTACTCTGGGTAGTAAACTGGAAGTCGAATGTCCTGGTTAACAGTTAACTCAGACACTACCCTCGAGAAAAACATAAGACTGGTGCGCAAGGATAACCTGTCCCTGTGAAAAATCAAATAAGGCTCTTTACACATCAGAGCCTGAAGCTCAAAAATCCTCTAAGCAGAAGTAATGGCAACCAAAAACAATGCTTTCCAAGATAGGAATCATAGCTCATAACTTGTGGCTGGCTCAGAGGGAGGGAATGTAAGCTTTTCTAACATAAATAAATGATCCCAAGGGGAAATGAGGTCCTGCCTGGGAAGTCCGATATGCATAATACCATGCAACAAAGTCTTAGACAAGTTCAACTGTGCCAGGGCTCTGCCCTGCATACAGTAGGTACAGGTAAGTTGACAGTGCAGAAAGGTGTACCATTATGGATGAATAGCTGAGACACTGGTCAGATAGGGAAACAAGTTACTCCAGTACCTAATTCACCAGGCAGGTGAAAGAATCCAGGAGATGGGATGATGCCCAAAGGCAGAAGCATTTCCATTTCATGGCATATGTGACCCTAGTTGAAGGTTTTCTCACGGCCAGTAGGACCTATGCTACCCTTGAAGACACCCCATATCTGTCTCTGACTAGGCCTGCAGAAGCCATGCATGCAGATGCAGAGACTGAAGATTCGGGTGTACTAGAGTTCCCTGTTTCTGGGAGAGCAAGTGAGGAGATGGGCAAGGGAAATGGAGGTTCTGATGCCAACTGTTGGAGCAGCAGGAACCAGAACCGTTGAGGCCAGAATGACACTATGAAAATCATGACTGTTTGCTCCACTTGTTGCTTAAGTAGCTCTCTTTGAAGTAGTGGGAAGGGAGGGGAAGGAAGGCATACAGAAACCTCCCTGCCTAAGAGAGGGATAATGTGTCTCACCAGAAAACACCAGGCTTTGGTTCTAGCAAGCAGAAAGTGGGCAGTTTGTCATTGAGTGGGATGCAAAGAGGTCCAGCTCTGGATGGCCCAACCTTTTGAAAAGGTTCTCTGCAACATCTTGTAGTAGCTCCCATTCATGAGCCTGAGACTGAAAGTGGCTGAGGCTGCCAGCGAGGGTGTTTTGAGCTCCTGAAACATGAACTGCTAAGAGTTCCTGGTTGTGCTGCACTGCCCAGTACCAGACTCTCATGGCTTCTCTGCAAGGGGGGTAAGAATGTGTGCCCCCTTGCTTGGTGATGTAGAAGACCACTGGCATGTTGTCCGACTGGATCAGTTGTAGCCCTGGTAGGACAATTGTCTGGAATGCCTGTAAGGTGTACAGAATGGCTCTCATCTTCAACATGTTTATATGGAGATTGCATTCCAAAAAGGTCCATGTCCCTCTTGTCTGATGGTCCCCGAAATGAGCACCCCACCCTAGTCCCGAGGTATCCATAGTCAGGATCTGTTGAGGACTGGGATTTTGAAAGGGAGCCATGGATTCTAACTGGGAAGTGATGAGCCACCATTTCAGTCTAGCACTTTGCCTTGAAGACTCAGACTGGCTGTTTGAGGTCATCCAAGCTCTGGTCCCATTGAATCTTGTGAGTCCACTGGAGAACCCTCATGTGAAGATGATCTAAGGGAACTGTTACAATGATGGCTCCATGTGGCCTAGCAGCTGCATTATCATTCTGGCTGGAACCTGTTTTGTGGAGACAACTCTCTGAGCCAGTGTCCTTAGTCAATCTGCCCTGTCTGATGGAAGGAAGACTCTCCCTTGGACAGTGTCCAGGACTTCCCCTGTGTATTGTAATCTCTGGGCAAGCCAGGAGAATGACTTGTGAAGGTTCAAGGTAACCTCTAGACCTTGGAACAGGTGAAACGTGTCTTCCAGAGAGCGACACAACTGATCCTTTGTGGAAGCTGTTAAAACCCAGTCATTGAGGTAGAGGTAGATTTAATGCTCCTGCCTCCTGAGAACTGCTGCCACTACTGCCAGGCACTTAGTGAACACTCTGGGTGCTGAAGAAAGGCTGAATGGTAGCACTCTGAACTGGTAGTGTTCTCCCTGGAAGTTAAAGAGGAGGTATTTCCTGTGAGACGACAATATCTTTATATGCATGTAGGCATTCAGCATGTCCAGGGAGCAGAGTCAGTCCCCTTGGTGAAGCATGAGCAGCAATCCTGGCAGTGTCACCACCTGAACCTTTTATATTCAGTGAACGTGCTCAGCTGACTGAGTTTCTGGATGGGACTAAGGTCCCTTGTCTTTTTCTGGATGAGAAAGAAGTTGAAGTAATATCCCTTTCCTCTTTGAGATGATGGCACTGCTTGGATTACTTTCTTGCTCAGGAGGGCTTGTTTTTCTGCTCTGATGAGGCCTACATGGGATGGGGAGTAATGGGAGGGAATAGTTGCATTGTCTGGAGGGATCTGCTTGAATTCCAGACCGTAACCCCACTCTATGATGTGGGGTGCCCATTGATCCGCAGTGATACTTGACAAGCCATTGAGGTAAAGGGAGAATCTTCTTCCTACTGCCTCCCACTTCAACTCCGCCTGAGGAGGGGGGGGGCTGGAAGTCATAATGAGGTTGTTGTTTTGGGCAAGGGAACTCTGGTGTTTTTAGCACTCTTAGGTCTCTGTGCCCCTCAGGAAAGGGGGTGCACCTTTCCTTTTATAACCCCCTTTGTGCTGCTGTCACCTTTCTTGCTGGCCCTGCTGCCTACAAATGGAGCAATGCCTAGACCTGACTCGTTCGGATTTGTACATTTTATGGACCTCAGAAACTGCCTTACCTGAGTCCTGTAAACCAGTTATCATCTTTGTGGCCTCCTGACTGAAAAGGACTGGGCCCTGGAAAGGGCATCAAGGATGGCATCCTGTAGATCCTGGTGGAATCCATAGACCCTCAACCAGAAGTGGCACCTTAGGCATATGCTGGTTGCCGCAGCCCTATAATGGTAGTGTCTTCCAAGTCATATGAGCACCTCAGGACATGCTTACCAGCATCAGCCCCAGATTGAAGGACTGCTAACAGATCTGACTTGTCAGAATCAGGTTGTGACTTGTCTAGGCCCATGGCCCTATTCCATAGTGATTTTTGTTACATCACCATGTGTGCCAAAAACTTAAGTGACCTGACTGTACAGGTGGCCAAGGAATACACTTTGCAGTCCAGGTGGTCCAATTTCTTGGACTCCTTATCTGGTGGCTGGGCACTCACATGCTTCAGCTGTTGGGTTCTCCTATTGGCAGCTGTGAGGATCATAGAGTCTGCCCTAGACTGATCTCTCAAGTGTGGTTCTCCCCTTGTTGTTCTATACAATCAGTCAGTGTTTTTAGGGACTGCTGAGGTAATGGAGGGGTGCTTCCAGGCTATCTTTGTAACATCCTGGAAGGGTTTCACAAAGGGTGGGATGACCAATGGTTTTGGGTCAGTGGCCACTAAGTACTTTGCCAAACATAGAAACAGAAATTTTTGGCAGATAAGGATTGCTAGGCACATTCAGTCTGCCCGTGGGCCCTATACATTGTATGTGGCCACTGACCCTATGTGATCAATAACTTTTCATCACTCCCTCCTCTCTCAAGCTTCCCTTGTGCCTGTCCCAGACATACTTAAACCCCTCCACTGTGCTTGCCCCCACAACCTCCAGTGGTAGACCATTCCAAGCTTCAACTACCCTTTCTGTGTAGAAATACTTAATCATATTACCTCTTAATCTACTCCCTTCTAATTTTATATAGCGCCCACTTGTTCTAGTACTTTTTCTACATTGAAAATGGTCCCCCACCAGCACCTTGTTTATGCCCTTGAGGTACTTGAAAGTTTCGATCATGTCCCCCCACTCTCTCCTCTCCTCCAGTGAGTACATATGGGATCCCTTAGTCTCTCCTCATATGTTTTGTGGTGCAAGCCCTGCACCATCTTTGTTGCTCTTCTCTGGATAATCTCCACCTTATCTATGTCCTTGTGCAGGTGCACCCTCCAGAACTACATGCAGTACTCCAGGTAAGGCCTTACCAATGTTTTATACAATGGCATCACCATCTCTCACCTCCTGCTAGTGATACACCTGCCTATGCACCCCAGCATGACACTAGCCCTCCCTTCCACCTTTGTGCACTGCTTTGATCTCTTAAGGTCATCAGAGATGGCAATCCCTAGGTTCATTTCCTTTCTGGTGACAGTCAGCTCCCCCCAAAACGGCACCTCTCAGGGTCCAACTCTTTTGTTTCCCACTGGTTTAAGAAGTGGATGTGCCAGCCTATCAGCACAGTGGTTGGATTTCCGTCTGCGATACCAGTGACCCGGGTTTGGGAATGGAGTCGGATTGCTGGAGGGCCTGACGGAGGAGAAGGAAATGAGCATCCGACAACAGCTCGCTTTCGCAGGGGGGAGGGGAGATACACAGCTCAGTGCCTGCTGACCCCTGGTGAAGGCTGGGAGTACTGCAGGACGTCAGCCCCAACACACTAGGGGAGTGATGGACATAGGCGTATGCCTTGATATCAGTGGCATGTCGCTTCTTAGGGGAGCCAACAGAAAAATGGCGCCTGGCTGATCGGGTGACGGCCTTCCTGAACCCTCACCCCCATGCTCCCAGACATCCATATACCATCCCAGCAGCACCCCAAGATCATTGGTTGGCCTCCAGGGCCCTTCTCCTATGAAGGTAAGAGACCCACCCAGTGAAGGGATACACCGGGGTTACTTGGGGCTGGCTGCAATGTGGGACAGCAGTGGTCAGGAGTAGCCGCGGTGGGGAAGTTCATGTGGGGGCCTGAAGGAGAGACTGGACAGGTGCGGGAAGGAGTAAAAAAACCCCCAAAAAACTGGATGTGTCTCATTATATCCAGAAAGGAGGGGTCATCCAAAGGAGACCTTGGAGAGTCCCTCCTATGGTCTGGGGAAGGAAGGAACAGTTCATCTTCTGAGGAGTCATAGGAGGAGGATCCTCTGGAAGATCCTTCTGAGAATGTGTGCTGACATCACCTAGAGAAGGATCTGGATAATGGGTAGGGACCATGCCTCCATCACACTGGTGATCCATGTCCCTCATCCCCTGATGTTGGTTGGTCTGGTGTTGGGGGTGGCGGAAGCAAATGCAGGGGAGAAGGATGTCTAGACAGAGCCAGGGCCCAGGTCCCCACATGGTTGGGGGCCGGCTTTGGTGATCTAGGCAAAAGGTCCCCTTTTATGGTATTCCACCAGCTACTGAACAAGGTCCCCACCTCAGCCAAAGGGACGACAGGGCCTGGATGATGTGCCAGCACTGGGTTAGGGACATCAGGTGATCCTGGTGTAGGCCCTTGAGGTACGATCTTCTCCGGCATTCAGTCTGACACCACCTTCTTGTCGAGCGTTGGTCCTGGCAGGACTGTGTCTTCTGTCATTGGGTGCTCTGACATCTGGTCATCGGTCTCCCTAGAATAAGGAAATGGAGGAGGGGTGGCACTTGGTCTTGGGTATCCCCAGAGGCAAGCATCAGATCTCCTGATGCCTGGTCTGTAGTTAGGTTTTCCTTCAGGTCCTATGGAGCAGATGGTGGCTTAGAGGGTGATGTCTGGTCTGGCTCAGTGATGGAGTTGGAGGGCATTGAGGCCTGATGTTGATCCGAAGCCTTGGCTGATGGCCACCTGGAAGTTGAGTGATGCTTCTTCTGGCGCTCATGTTCCTGGTGTCTCCTGGTGTCATTCAACTCTGTCACCCTGTCAGACGACCCAGAGACTACAGCCTGGTGGATGACAGGTTCTGACCTGCTGCACAGTGTGGAGGGTGCTTGTCCCACTGACTGAGACCCTAGCGCAAACTTGTGGGGTTGGATAGCCAGGGACATGGGGGCTTGAAAGAGCCAGAGCCCAGAGGACTCCATGCCATGTACCTGAGAAGAGGCTGGGGGCTTCCTCAAAGTGACCCTGGGTGAGCCAGTGAAATTGGGGGGGCTGACTCTGACTTTGCACTGGAGATTGACAACTTGAAAGTCTTGTGTATGGACCTAGGGTGGGATTCTGACCTGGATCTGTCCTTGCCCCAGTGATGGTGCTTCCACTCGATTTCTTCTCTGGGGGAGCAGTCCTTAGCCGAAGAGGAAGATGAGCTGTGCTCCAACTGGGTCTTCTGCATGGTGGCCAATTGCTGTTCATGAAGGTATAGTTTTAAGGTGTTCAGGTGGTGGATTCAGGTCCTCCTGTTGAAGCCTTGGCAGTGTTGGCAGTAATCTAACCTGTGGTAGGAGCCCAGGCAGAACAGGCAAGACAAATGGATGTCTTTCACCAGGATCTGCTTGCTGCATATACACTTCAATTTCTGCCACTCTGATGAGGAGGATGGCTGGGAAGACATACACAATGAACTAGTACTTTTCAAGAAACAATGGTAACTGCATGAAGCACAAAAATGGTGGCCGACTGGAAGCAGGAAGTATCTGTGGAGCTGATATGCACAGGTCGACAGCAGGAAAAAAACTGAGGTGTTGCTGGGGGACCACCCCCTTTAAACCATGGGTGATGGGGTGGGGCTGGTGTTGGGGAGGTGGTCCCCCACCAAAGACGGCTAGCTAGAATTTTTCCTTGGGATCCTAGTGCCTGGTAGCATAGTCCTAATGGTGCTACCTGCTGCAAGAGCTCTATCTCAAAGTAAAATTTATTTACACTCGCACCTTGTTCTGAACTTTTTCAGCTTGCACAGTGTGTACTGGCATGCAGGGACTTGGGGGAGCTGGCAGCCAGTTAGATCACTGCAGAGGCAGGGATACTGTGTTAAAAAGCCTGCGCCACCCACTGTGTGTGAGCATGTGTGCAAGCTCCACTCCTAAGAGAAATTTTGTTAGAAACTGGTGCTTTTTAAACTTTGGGCCTTGGTTTGCAGCTAGCATTATAGCTTGAAGCAAAGGTCTTATTGCTTTAATACATTTCGTAAGTAAACTATATTTTAAATAAAATAATTTAAAATGTGTAATAACTTATAAAAGTGCCTTGGTACTGTATTCAGGAGCACTTTACTTACCGCTGTGTTATGCTTTTTCATCCTAAGCTCTAGTTTTCTTTTAAAGTAAAAGTTATACTGATTTTAGGGAACACTTTCCTGTTTAAAAAAAAGAGAAAGCAAAATGTATTTCTTGACCATTTTGTGATATTTAGTGTTGGTCCACCTCCTAGGTGTTACCTCCAGTGATTTTAATAATACCGAACAAGAGATCAAATGGATACCTATACCTGTGTCCTCAAAAAAAAGGCACTGATGTATACAATGGCAGAAGAAATACCTTTTCTGCTAACTGGAGGAAATATGTCATGGGGGCAGTGTAAGAATTATCCACCTCCACACTTTTCATAACTGGTAACTGAATTTTCTGGGGTATGTTGCATGTTCCTGATAATGGGAGGGAACATTGAATTGGACACAGGTCCTGATAGCGCTACAAAATGCTAAAATATTTCATAATAATGCTTGCAGCATAATTGCAAAAACTGATGTACTGGCTACTATGATATGTGAACAAGATCCTAGTAAATTAGGATTAAACAAGACTTGATTATCAGGAAAACTGGGTGATAATGAACTTACTATCCCTTGGTATCAGCTCTTCAGATCAGATAGGAAATCCAAGGGGGGAGGTGTAATGTTTTATTTAAAAGCACCACTTGGATATGTAGAGGTTTTGTTACAAGGGAATTAGTTAGTTAGTTAGTTAGATGTTGTTGACCGGGTAAGTGCACTAGACAAATTCTGCCTATTTTCAGGCACAACCCGGGGAATGGGGATACAGATGAATGCAAACTGATTTTGAACCAGATTAAGCTGTTGGTAGTATTTTAGTGAAAAGGGGGAAATTTGGCCAGGGCTCCGGGGAAATTCCCCTACTCTTTTTTCGAGAAGTGCCATGGGATCTTTAACATCCACCTGAACTACCACCAGAACAGGCAGATGGGACCTCGGTTTAACATCTCATCTGAAAGACGGCACCTCAGGAGTGCAGCACACCCCTCATGCTGCACTGCAGTGTCAGTATTGGGATATTAACACAAGTGCCAGGTGTGAGGCTAGAACCCACAGCCTTCTGATCTCCTGACCTCAGAGGCGAGTGTGCTACCTGCTGAGCCACTGACACTGCTATGAATGATAGTAATATAGAGCATTTGATCATATACATTGATCAACTTAAATTGGCAAAAGCAGTACTTTATTCTCCTCCTAACTTGTGTCTAAAGGACATTGAAGATGTATTGAATAAAATAGGAGAAAGTGGGGGAACAGGTTAATGATACTGATGGGAAACATGAACTGTGACTGGTTCAATACTCAAGGTAGATATTTAAAAGATATTGTAACCCCATTAGAACTTAAACAATATATTAAGACCCTGACCCATGATACAAACACCCCAACTCATGGGTCTTTTCATGTTTTAATATTTGCATCTTTTCAAATCCAAGTTGAAGTTTCAGGTACTTTGTCCCCCTATCTAGGGGACCATAATCCCATCTGGGCCATCTTGCCAGTGTCACACAGTTCTTGTGACACACTGTATATCTAAATTATAATCGGACCAGAGATATGAGAAATTTCTCAGAAACTAAATTTTTGCTGAGTGTGGGAGCTTAGGACTGGGACCGCTGCAAGCTAATTCCTGACTTAGATTTAACTGTTTATTATTTTACAGACACATTCTGCAAGATCTGTGACTTACATGCTCTTGAAATTAAAATGCAAAATTAATTACCTAGATTACTCTGGATAAATGAAAACATTTTAAAACAAATTAGGACTAAAAATAGGATATGGAAGAAAGCTTTGTAAACTAAATCGGAAGAGGGCTGGGTATCTGTTAAAATAAAATGAAACAGTTGTAAAAAACTGATAAAATGTGTAAAAAATAGTATATATTAGGAGCAAAATGAGCGGTGACAACCCAAAAAAGTTTTGGAATACAATAAAACAATTAATAAATCCCGGTGAGAGGTCTTCCCTGACCGCAATAAGGTTAAGGATTGGAAAGAAACTAACTGAAGAACCAAGGTTTGTTTCAGACATGCCTAATAGTATTTTTGCAGATCTCCTTGGATATAATGTTTTCATTGCCCAGAAGAGAGAGGCAGAGTTAGAAACTGTAGAACCAGTTCACCACCATCAGCCACCTTTTAGATTTAAAAAACTAACCAACCCAGAGGTAATTTATACCTCCTTATCTCTCCAAATTACTACCATCTTATCGTCTTACATGCCATCATCATATGAGGCACTAGTATAAAGGTTAGCCTTGTCTTTCTCCATCCCCATCTATGTAGCAGGGATTTACTGCTGTCCCAGTCTACACTCCACAGTTGCTGCTCAGCTAATTGCCACCATAATGTCTCATGCCACTGCTGGTGAACTATACATAATATGCAACTTCAATATAAACTGGCAGGCCTCCTCCCTAGCAAAAACTTGAAATGAGCTAACAGCCCTAATCCTCATGCAACTAATTCAAGAACCAACATGGGTAAACCAAAAATCCCAAAACCACTCCTTGATTGACTGGGCCCTCACCACCTATCCTCATGAGTCATTCAGTCTGGCATATTCCCTGATGCTCTAAGCGACCACCACTTGATCCTCCTGGTCCACAAAGTTCACAGACCAAGTCCCCCCACAAAATATTGCTAATTAATTCCTTCAAATCCCTAGATCTTGTTCCACTTCATCAGGACCTGGTCCAGATTGACTGGTCTCCCTTAGTTTCCACTAACTGTATGGAATCCCAATCTCCCCAACCAAAGCCCTGGAAGTGCTCCTTGTACTCAACCCTTCCAAAGGTAGCTCCCCAGACAGCCTTGACCCAAAACTACTATACCTATCAGCATCCACTATCTCTTCACCACTGGCTGACCTTCTAAACCTCTCCTTCCTTGCATCTGTCCCTACTACCTGGAAATATGCAATCATCCTCCCTCTACCCAAGGAGATGGGTGATTCTTCCCCTCCTGGCAACTACCACCCTGTTTCTTTTTTACCAGTCCAATCCTGGCAAAGCTCCAGGAACATCTTGTTCTCTCCTAACTCTCCTCCTATCTTTCTGAATCTTCCTTCTTCTCTTCCATCCAATCTGGGTTTCAGAAGAACTACTCAACTGCAACTTTCCTACTCAGACTCACTAACTCTATCCTAACAGGGATGGACAGTGGGCAAATCACCTCTGCCATATTTGTTTACCTCATTAAGACTTTCGGCATGGTTTCCCACTTCCTCCTAATTGAAAACCTTACTGCAGCTGACCTATCTGACTCTGGCACAAATTGGTTCAGAGCCTACCTCACAGGTAGGTCACAATCTGTTAGGATAGCTGATTCACTATCCCCCCCCCTCCAAATTGCCAGTGCTATGCCACACGGCTCTGTACTTGACCCACTATTATTTTTCATCTTTATCAACAACCTCCTGACAGTTTGTGCATCATCCTCCATACACATGTACACTGATGACATTATTGTGTACACCACCGGCCACTACTCCAGTGATGTAGCAGCCAGGCTTCAACTTGACTTCAATAATGTTCAATGTTGGCTTAGTTCTCATAAACATATCCTCAATGCCAAGAAGACAGTTTCAATGACCTTTGGCACTGGGTAGAGACTCTCTCAGCTAACCCCTCTCCCTTCCTTCCACACCCTTGAAGGGACTATCCTCAAGGACACATCCTTATTTAGGTACCTTGGGGTTTGGCTTGACCAACACCTCAGTTTTTCTGGTCATGAAGATGCCATCCTGAAAAAACTGTGCCCCAAGCTTGGCACCCTTTACAGGAACCATAGTTGTCTACCTCTAATGGGCAGGCACGAACTAGTCCAGAAAATGATTCTACCTATTTTTGACTACTGTGATATAGTCTACAGTGCAGCTCCCAAATCTTCCCTAACCAAATTGGATCCCCTCTTCAATATTTTCTGTCATTTCACCCTGGACTCTAACCCCCTCACCCATCACTGTCACCTCTATCACTCTCTTGCCTTCCCTTGGCACAGCATACTGCCGTAAGGCTGTATGCAGATGATACAGATATAGTTGCCCCAGGGGGCAATGTGATGGAACTTCAGACAAAGCTGCATCGGATCTTGCAGGAATTGAGGGGTGGTTCGCCAGGTCAAGGTTTATTATGAACACTAAAAAAAACTGATGTCTTTTGTGTTGAAAAACAATAATAAATCTTGTCAATTACAAATTTATAGAAATAATCAAACTAAATTAGAATTGGTGGATAGTTATTGCTATCTGGGTGCAACTTTTGACTCGCAATTAACTTTTAGTAATCATATAACAAATACCATTGGGAAAAATCAATAAAAACTAGGAGCTTTAAAGAGAACTACAAAATGCCTAAAACTACATGATAGGAAAAAATGGCTGTCAACTCATTTTACCTACTTTAAATTATGGTGAATTGGTATAAAGAATGGCAACTAATCAATTGTTAGGTCAATTAGATAAAACACAGTACAACACAGCAAGATATGTGCTTCAGTGTAGTTTTCCAAAGCATCATTGTCAACTGTTGAGTAGAGTTGACTGGCAGCCTCTTGAAACAGGCTACACCAAAAACTGGATGACATTTATAAATAAACTGAAGTCATCTTTTTCTGCACATCCTATTTCCCAACTTTTTTCCCAGTGGAAACCAAAAATAAGAGGGTACTAGCAAGACTAGTCTATTCCAATAAAATTCACTTAAGAAAACAAATGCACCAATACAGAGATAGAACTTTGAATTCTAGGGCAGCTGCTATATGGAATACATGTCCTCCCACTATTCGTGCAATATTTGAACATCAAGCTTTTTTACAAGCAATTAAGGGACTGTTGCTTTTTACTTGTCAGTGTATTTAGCTAATTTAGTTAAGTTTTTGTGTGTAAATGCACATATTGTACATACTGTATGTTAACTGGGCGTGTATCTGTCATTACATCCCCTGTGTTTTAATAACATGTCATCTGTTCTGTATGTGACCTCTTAATTTTAACCCTCAATGTTCTATGTATTGAAACTTTAGATAATTTAAACACAGGCTTGTCCTGCAAACTGGACTACAAAGTCCAAATGATATGCATTTCCTGTATAAAAATAAAGATTTACCTACCTACCTAGCCAACCAATGTCATACGAACATTTGAATATATGAAAATGCCAGCAGAAACAGACCTCACAGTCTATTGAGTCTGCTCAATTGTGCAGCTAGCCCCTCAACTTGCAGCTACCCCACTGACCCCTTCCTTCCTCACAAATACCCCCTCTCACTGTGTCCCAACCCCTCTTAAAACTGTCTACTGTACTACAGGCTACCACCTCCTCCAGCAGAGTATTCAACTTATCCACCACCCTCTCAGTGAAATAATGTCTCATGACTTCCCTCCTGAATCTTCCCCCCCCTCCAATCTCATCTAGTGCCCCATTGTGACCCTCCCCCTTTTAATCTGGAAAATCCCTTCTTTACTACCCTTGATAACAGATGGAGTGGAGGAAATTTCAGTGCAAGCAAGGGAAAAAGAGACTCCGAACCAAATTGAAACCACACAGCAGGACCTCATGGAAAGTGAAACTTAGTTGGAGACCATAAAAAGACAGCAGGCAATGACTACTATGCCTCCACCAAAAATGATTACAGAAATAAAAAAAAGGACCTTACACAGACAGCAGCCTAAACCAAAAGTTTTGAAAAGAAGATTTCTAAAGAAAATACTTTCACTGTCAGATAAATTAAAGATTTTGTCAGCAGATAGGGCTGGCACTATAGCCAAGAGGTTAGAGTAATGAGATGGGAATGAGCTTGGTACATCCAGCAGGCCTGGGTTTAATTCCCAGAAAATCCACTTGCATACTGTGTGACTCTAAGCAAGTCACTTAACCTCCAGCCAGTGCTCCCAGATCACCCCTGAAAACAGGCACTTGTGCCTAGTGGGCCTTACCAGGTTACCAAAGACTAAAATAAAATAAAAAATAAAGGGGATTCTGAACCTGAAGGGGACTCATAAATATCATCTACCAGATCTTCTCAGAGATTAGTGTCCTTAAAATCTGAAGAAGACACTCCTACAGCAGAAATCAAAACGAGGAAAACAACAACTACAGTAGCACTAGCATTTGAAGTGGCAGATGGTTTGAAAAACCATTGTAATGAATACTAGCTGACGGTTACTTTAATTTGGTTTACCTTACTTTTTTATAGTCTTCTTATGGTGTCTTCGTTTTCTTTTAAGATAGCTTCACTGAATGTGGATAGTATTGAAAATGCAAAAAGGAGGCCTTAACCTTTTTTATATTCAAATATTTAAATAATGACATCTGTGTATTAAAAGTAACTAGAATGTCTACAATATCTGACATCTTACAGGCCCTAAAGTGTGGTGCTAGGGACCATCTTTCTTCTTTATTGGGGAAGGCAAATGTGATGGACTAGGTGTTTTGTTTAAATGGTCTCAGTTTTCAGTTACAAAACCGGTTGACATTTTTCCAGCAAGGGTGCTGCTTATTGGTTTTTATCAGGAAATCTTCAAAAAAAGGACTGAAAGCATATTTATTTAATCAGGCCTATGGTAGGTATAACTTATAATGCATTTTAAGAGCCAAAACTAATTGGCTGGTGTTTTAATTTGTTCTTTTAATGAATGCTAGATAGAATGTTCAAATTGAACTCAGCATTATGTGTTGTTGTTGTATATTGAGTATGAATTGTTTTTAAATATTGTTAAGTGATCCAAGCCCCTGGGAAGGTGTGCTATATAAATAAAGGTTCAGTCTACCTACCTATCCATCTATCTATCTATCTATCTATCTATCTATCTATCTATCTATCTATCTAAAAATTCCTTGGAGATTAATAAATATTTATGCCTCCAAACCAAAAAGGCTTAGCTAGACCTTTTTAAATTAATTAAACCATACTTATATACATCAAGAAATGTAATTTGGGCAGGAGATTTCAATTGTGTGTTAGCAACCCAAGGAGAGGGGCAAAAACAGAAAAACTGTTTTGTGATTTCAACTGTCTATATAAAATCATATCAGAAGCTGTACTGCCAACTGCATACCGACAGTGAATAACAAAGGATTCATATATTACAAAGCAACTAGGGCTGCAAGAGTATATTTTGTGTCTTTATCACAACATAGCATAATGCACTTTTGTTACCCGAGGTTGTGGAGAACTCAGACCATAATATGTTAATAGAAATCCAGATGGGGCTATGGAGTTATAGCAACTGTATATATGTAATAGAGCAAACCCAAAGGATTTTTTTCAGGTACATTAATTCCCTAAAAGGCAGAAATACATTATTTGGACCACTTGATATAAATGGTAATTTGACAGATAGACCTGAGGACCAACCAGTGGAGTTTAATAAATTCTTTGCATCCTTCCTTAAACTGCCCTGAATTAGCACTTCAGAGACTTGAACACAATCCAAATGCAAATGAAAATTTGACCTTGCCCACAGCTCTGTTTTTACCTGACAGAGTTAAGAAAGAGTTGCTTTTGATAGACCCCTATGAAGCACCAGGAGCTGACAATATTCATCCTGCCCTAATCAAAAATGTAGCACATGTAATTTCCAGCCTGCAAGTGCTTTATTTTTTATTTCATTTTCTACAGGAATTGTGCCTAAGGACTGGAAAGAAGTGGTTGTTACCCCCTTATTTAAGAAGGGTGCCAAGAAGGTTATAAATAACTATAGACCTATCAGTCTAACTTCCATCCTGGGTAAAATTATGGAAATAATATTAAAAGATCATATTGTTGATTGTATTACTATTAATGGAGCATGTGACAGGACACAACATGGGTTTACAAAAGGTCGCTCTTGTGTGACAAATCTCCTCTCCTTTTATGAACCTCTTAGTGGCCTCCTTGATCATGATGTCCCCTGTGATGTGGTTTACTTAGATCTCAGTAAGGCATTCCACAGGGTATCTCCCAAAACACTAATTTTTAAATTAAGTAATCTGAATATTGACAGAAATGTGGTTTGATGGGTCTGTAATTGGATGGTGGGAAGAAGACAGAGAGTTAGGACTGAAGGTGTCACATTAGATGCTGTCAATGTGATAAGTGTTCCCCAGGGTTCAGAGTTAGGTCCCCTTCATATATATATATATGTATATATATATATATATAAATATAGAGAGAGAGAGAGAGAGATGTATTAATGACTTACACCATGGTTTACACATCATTGTGAATAAATTTGCTGATGACACTAAAGTGAGTGCAGAACAAGTAATATTGATGAAACTGCTAAGATACAGTCTTATCTAGACACCATTGCCAATTGAGCTATGATGTGGGACATGAAGTTTAATTTTGACAAATGTGTGGTTATTCATATGTGCAGCAAAATTGTTAGAACCATTTATAAACTCGGAGGTATAGAATCAAAATCCGTCACTGAAGAGAAGGATCTGGGCATGTTAATCCAACCAAAGTTATCATTTTGTCAAATTGTTCTGTAGTGGTGGCAAAGGCTCAAAAAATTGCAGGATGTATCAAACAAAATGTTGTTAGAAGACATGGTAAATTCATATTGCCCCTGTATAGATCCCTGACCAGACTCCGTTTAGATTATTGCTCCCAATTTTGGTCACCATACCTGAGGGTGGACATACAATATATAGAAAAAGTGCAGAGGCACATTGCAAAAATCATTTGTGGATGTGAAGCCCTGGACTATAAAACTAGATTGATACAACTGGGTTTGCACAGTCTTGAAAGAAGACATTTACAGGGAGACCTAATTCTTCTTCTTTACAACCTGACCAAAAATGAGGAATTAATGTTTGATCTCCATTTTGTTCTTAGGGATACTGGGTACAAAACCAGAATTCACAATAAACAGTTATTGAGGAAATCCTACAGAGCCAACAAAGGAGGATTCTTTTATACAAAAATAGTTGTCAAGTGTTGGAATAGTTTGCACCAGTCTATTGTGGATTTGCCAACTGTACGCAGCTTTGAAAAGCTGCTCAATGAATTAATGGATAAATGGAAATACAAGTGGATGTCCACTGTATAGTGGGGGGGGGGGTTGGACCAAAAGCACCATTAGTTCACATCTACCCCTTGCTACCTGAGTACCTAAGGCTATCAGAGACAAAAAATAGGAAAAGGCTACTGGAAATTGAACTCAAACTTATTAGAAAACAAGACAGTTCATGCCAAAATAACAGAACTTATTAATGCCTGAACATCTGTGACATGTCTGCATGAAAATATTGGAGAATGATGGAAAGACAAAAATGAGAATTACAAATAAAAAAACAAACGTGAAGTACTGTATATAAAAATGAGGAATACTGTATAAGTGATATTTGGCATTGAGGGCACAGCTAACAAAGTTAGCACCTAACTTTGCACTTGGAAATGAGCTTTGGCTCAGTGTGCTTCTCCCAGTCACCAAATGTTTAAATAAAAAATAAGGAGGTCACGTGATGGCAGCCTGAGAAGCGGCAGCAGTCCTCTACAGCTCCGTGAATCCACCACATATTACAGCCTCTTGGGAAGATTCCTTAATTAGATCTTGACACAATTCTGTGATATAACTCTGAGCAAAAACTGAGGCAACTGTGAATGATCGAGAAATAGAGGTATATAAAAAGTGCCTCCGGCACTCCTGCCATGAAAAGACAAACATAAGCATCCGAAGCAACAGACAGCGGGCTCTAATAAAGCAGGTACCATTCAGGGTGCTCTTACGGAGGAGCGGTTCCTAGAGGTAATGCACCCTCTGCAGGAGAAGATCGCCGGGATATACGAGGATCTCCAGCAAGTCAAGACCTCTGTGCAGTCTCTGACAATACGAGTATCAGACTCAGAAGTAAAGTTAGTCTCGTTAGAGAAGAAGCATGATAGGAGCGAGTTGACTATGTCTCTTCATGGAAAGAGGATTAAAAAACTTGAGGAGAAAATCGAGGATCTGGAGGGCAGAAGTAGACGAAACAATCTGCTAATAATTGGAATTCCTGAAAAGGAAGAGGGAGATGCCCCTATTCTTTTCCTTCAAAAACTGTGTGAGTGAATTGCCGGTCCCTCCCCAAATGGAGCTGCTTATATTATAGAGAGGGCACATCGGGCCCTTTGACCTCCTCCACAGCCTGGTGCCCCTCCTAGGCCACTTATCTGTAAAATGCTCAACTATTTGGACAAACAACATGTCTTGGCGAAGGTGCGGCTACAAAGTACAGTGGAGGGGCATAAAATTCGGATTAGGCAAGACTTGCCACAATCGGTCCGGATAAAACGGCAGGGAATGCATCCCATTGTTGTGAAGCTTATCGCAGCAGGTACCCCATTTCGAATGAAATACCCGGCGGTTCTCCAGGTGAAGGTTGGAGAAAAGTGGGTAGCCTTTGAATCACAAGATCAAGCACAGCAGGAGCTGAAAAATTTCTTCACGGATCTTTTCAAGAGAGAGAACTTCGGGATTTGAAAGGCAGTGTCAGAGTCGGACATGGACAGCAACTTTGTGATCAGAGACTGAGTTTTGTAGAGCCCTGCGTGGAAAGCTCATGGAGAGTTAGCTTCGTCTTCTCGTCTCCCACTTTTTTTTTCTTTTGGACTTGTAACTAAATTGCTTTTTCCTTCCATGCTCAGACTGTGGAGATGGGATAGTTACAGTGATTCTCTGCTATGGGTGATGTTTGAAGGGCACCCGTAGCTGCACGCTGGACATGTCTGATACCAGTAGAAGAGTGGGTCAGACCGATTTTTTTCTTCTTTCTTTTTCCCCGGACTGAGACTGTGCAGCTCCCCAAGTTAGTTACACTCTGGTGTTTGAGTGCAAACGTTGCCATTAAACGCACCTTATTTTTCTTTTTTTCTTTGTTCTCTGGAATGGAGGGAAAAGCTGAGAGATGCATAACCGGAAGTCCAAATTCTTTTTGTCATTCTTATGTCAGATTATAACATTTACAGTTAGGTCTTGATTAGTTAATGGGTTCTACATGTGTAATGACAAAAAGATTAGTACAGTTGGAATCTTACATGTGCATACTACTGTCGGGTGTGTGGCGGGGGCCGGGAGGTGATGGAGGAGGAGAGATAGGAGGGTAGCTGCTGCAATTTGGTTGCTGCGTTGGGACATCACTCACCTGAGAGTGAATTGTGGAGCAGTTATTAGAACTGGGGGTGGTACAGAGTAGAATGTTGTTAGGGATTGGTAGGTATGATGGGGGGATAGAGCGATGGGGGGTTAAGATAGTTAAATTTCCTTTGGTAGTAGTGACTGGGGGATTGGGGAAGGTCAACCAGGCATGTTACTTTAGGATCTCAACTGTCAATTTTCATCGGTTCTCAGTCAAAATGGATGAGATCGCAATTTCCAAAATGACCTGCAGTATTTCCAGTTTTGTTTAAGAAATTCATATATGGCAAATTACTATAAGGTTGTAAGCTGGAATGTCAAGGGGGTGCACGACAAGTGCAAGAGGCAGGTGGTTCTTAAGCATCTTCATCATCTACAAGCTGAGATTGCCTGTCTCCAGGAGACACACCTCCAAAGGCAAGATGTCAATTTATTTCTCAAAGCGTGGTGGGACAAGTTTATGGAGCAGGGAAATCCATGGCTAGTGGGGGAGTTGTGATACTAATAAGGAAAAGAATCCCATTTAAGTTGGATAAGAAATTATGTGATCCAGAGGGCAGATACATAATAATAAGAGGGTCCCTGGAAGGGCGGCAGATTATCCTAGGCTCTGTGTATGGGCCTAATTCTGAGTCTCCCCACTTTTTTACCAAGCTTTTAGATCTTTTGGTCACTGATCCACCTACTTTGAGTATAATTGGTGGAGACTGGAATGTGGCACCCTCCACAGACATAGATAGGTCTGACTCCCGGAAACGGGGCCTGTCACCCTCGCAGAGGGCGCTGCGTGACCTCATGTCGGGTGCCGATCTTCTGGATGTATGGAGGGTTCTCCATTACGGAGAACATAAATATACTTACTTCTCACCTCCCCCATAAACTTTTCCCATATTGATTTTTTTTCTTGATGAGCGCCTTTGCCTACTCTGGAGTAAAGGGTGCGGATATACATGCGAAGCCATTTCTTGACCACCTCCATTTCCCTCACATATTTACTGGGTTCGAGTACCCGAAGGGACTTTTTTTGGAAATTAAATAATCAGCTGCTTCAAAGGCCAGAATCTGTTCAATATATTAAAAAGTTTTTGGTTAACTTTCTTTTGGATAATAAATGGTCTATAGCTAGGACCGACATGATCTGGGCAGCGTTAAAGTGTTCCCTGAGGGGTGAATGCATTAGGTTGTTGGCAATGAGATGTCGACAATTTAAGGATAAGATGGCTAGCTTGCTTTCATGGATCCGGTTATGGAATTTACCCTAATCTGGCATTTTCCAGATTAGGACTGGGTTGCCTTGCACCAGTTGCAGAGTCAGTACTCTGATCTGATATACCAAAAAACAGAGCTCACCTTGAGATGTACTAGGATGAAGTACCTAGATGCTGGTGAAAGGGCTGGTAAACTACTGGCCATCCGGCTTATGCAAGCTGCAGCATCGAGAGCCATTCTCTGCCTTAGGTCTGTCCCCACTAACAGTTTAGTGACTTCGCCCCAGGAGGTGTCCGAGGTACTGCGCTCTTACTATCAAGGGCTGTATTCTGAAATCCAGGTGGCTAGACCTGCATTCCAGGATATATTTGAGTACTTGAAGCCACGGACCTTCCTAAGTTGGTGCCCTGAAGGGAACTCCTTGGGAATCCAATCACGCTGCAGGAAGTGACAGGAGCAATTGATCAGCTTGTACCAGATAAATCCCCTGGCCCTGATGGCCTTTCTAATAATCTATATAAAAGCTGCTCACAAGAGCTTGCTTTCCTTTTAGTTGAAGTCTATAATTATTGGTTTGACAAGGGGATGTCTGAGTCCAATTTCCTTAATGCGATAATCACCCTTATACATAAGCCTGGGAAGGATCCCACATATCCCGAAAGTTATAGGCCTATTTCTTTAATTAATATGGACGTCAACATTTTAGCCAAGATTTTGGCCATGAGACTGGGTGTGCTGCTTCCCGCGCTCGTTAGTAGAGAGCAGATAGGTTTTATGAAGGGCAGGTCCTCTGTAGATCATACGTGTAAATTAATGTATATCCTTTCAGTATCCAAGGATTCAAAGATTCCCTCTGTTTTGATATCCTTGGATGCCGAGAAGGCATTTGACAGAGTATCTTGGGATTTTCTTTTTGAAACCCTCGCCTATATGGGTATTCCCTCTAATTTTCTTAGGTGGATTAAATTGCTATATACAACCCCGTCAGCACAAATTTGGACTAATGGGATAATGTCGGCTCCTTTTCCACTTCAGAGAGGGACCAGGCAAGGTTGTCCCCTCTCCCCATTATTATTTAATCTTTATCTAGAGCCCTTGATCAAGAGATTGCTAACCTCACCCAAACTTGAGGGTGTGGCAATAGGGACACAAAGATACTCCTTCGCATATGCAGACGACCTTCTTTACATCTTCAATACCCGGAAGTGGGCATACCAGTGCTCCTGGCCGAGACAGAGTGATTTTCCTCAGTCTCCCACTATAAACTTAATGAATCCAAGACCAAAGTTTTTCCCCTAAATAACAATATGCCACGTTCCGTGCTTGGCAATATTAATTTGGTATGGGAACCTAAATTCCTTATGTACCTTGGGATTAAGATTGCCAGGGAGATCCCTACTATGTTTCGGCTTAATCTCACAGATTTGCTGCATGTAATGAAACTGGATCTAGACAGATGGGGAGACCTTTCTCTTTCTCTATGGGGAAGAATAAATATTATAAGGATGAATGTTTTGTCCCGAATATTATATCCCTTAGGAATGTTGGGTCTGTTTATCCCTAAAAAGTGGTTTGGTAAATTAAATCAAATACTTACCGCCTTCCTTTGGAGGGGTAAGAGTGTTAGATGATCCTATCTTAAACTTTCGGCACTCAAGGAGCGAGGGGGTTTAGCAGCCCCTTCTTTTTTCTCGTAATACGGTGCTCAACATTTGGTGAGAATGTCATATTGGACTAGAGAGGTATTGGGAGATGAGACGCAAGAGTATGTACCTTTATGGTTAGACATCAAACAATACCTAGCAGCCCAGTGTGGCTGCTCACTCCCTGCCCTGTTATACACCATCCCGAAAGCAATCCCAAAGCCTCTTCGGAATATACCACTTGGGTGGTCCATTAAGGCCTGGCATCAACTGCAAACTCACTTATCTCATATCAGGCATGCTTCTTTGGAGCAGCCGATTATGAGGAATCCCCATTTTCTAATTGGTCGGAAGCCCATTCCCCAGGGTTTCTTACCTTTGCCCTATACCGTTAAGCTTAAGATATATATGAGGAAGGCCGAGTAATTTAGTTTGATCTCTTTAGAACTAGGTTTAAGGTGCCTGTCACAGCTTTTTTCAAGTGTGAACAACTTAGGAGGGCTGTCCTTACTTATTTGGGATCAGGGACAGCAAGTCAAGGGTCAACAGAAGCTCTTAATATGCTTCTGAGAGCATCGAAGGAACCCCATGCTGTGTCAGTAGTTTACAAAGCAATCCAGAGATTGGATTTGAGGTTGCCACAGGGAGTGTGTTATTATTGGCTGCATACATTTTCCCTTGGGGATGAACCACATTTCTGGACTGCAATCTGGCAGAACTTATACAGATTTCTCAAGCAAGACAGATTGTGGCTGATGCAATTCAATCTTATGCATAATTTATATTTTACGCCATACAAGCTATACAAATTGGGGAATAGGTCTACCCCTGATTGCCCCAGATGTGTTGGTCATACTGGGACATTGTATCACATGATATGGGCTTGTTCTACGGTCCAGAGATTTTGGTCGGCTATTAGGAGTAAGCTTGATCCCTTGCTGGGTTTGGACCCATATATTAACCCTGAGATTTGTTTACTAAATTTATTCCCGGAGGGCACTCCCAATGTTAGGAAAGCACATTTGACTTTGATCTCAGCAATAGCTAAATTAATTATCCTGAGGCACTGGACTGAGGAATCAGCCCTTTCAGTTATTGAATGGCACAAAGAAATGCTGTTTGCCCTTCAGTTAGAGAAGCACATTTTAGCCATGAATAATAGATTGAAGATCTACCAGAGCAGATGGGGTCCCTTGGATGCTATACTTACTTTATGGAAGCCATGACAGCTCTTGGTGTGGAAAATTTTGTTTCTGTTATAGATTGATAACTGAGCACGATCACGCCTGGTGGGGAGGGTAGGGGTGGAGGGTAGATGGGGTTTTCAGGGGGTGGATACATAGGTAAATGTAACTGGACTATTGTTCTTTTCTCACAGTTTTCTTTGGGGGGGGATTATTATTGTTTGTTTAATTGTTTCCTATATAGATGTTGAAGTTTATGATATATTAATAAAGTATATTGAAATAAAAAAAATAAATACAAATTAAAATAAATAATATCTCTAGTTAATAACTGGATGGGACAATATACAGTACTACACAGATTTCAATATTAAATAAGAAATGAAGCTGTTGCAATATGACAGACCTGTATCACTGTCAATGCAGCATCATAAAGATGCACAAGGAAAATGTAGCAAGTCTCATCATCATCAAAAATGTATTGTTCGATCATAATGGGTAAACATCATGAACATTACAACACAGACAAAAATAAAAACATTATTAAGTACAAAAAAAGGAGTACAATAAAATAAGAAGTAATACATTAGCCTACATAATCTGGATACAAAGACCTATTGCACTTTATTAAAGCAGCCACAATTCATCATCCTAATTACTTATTTTATAAATGACCTAGGCATTTAAATAAGGAAGACATGTTTAGTTTGCTGCTCTGTGTGATGGAAAAAACTCTTTTTTATCCATACCACTGAGGCCATAAATTGTGCGATTCTTGTGGCTTCATCCACAATTCTTGGCTGCAAGAGAGCAAAAGTGGGTCATACAAAGCTATTGATTATAATGTAATTGTGCTTAATAAATAATACAAGCATGGCTTGGAGTACAAGGGACAGCTCATAATCATATGGATTATTGTATCTGTGTGTCCTTTGTTGCATGTACAAAGTGAGCAATCCTTTTTTGGGTGGGAAATCTAAACCTGTTAAAATAAATATATTTTGAGGATATTAGTTTGAGTCTGGCCCAAATTATATTTTTCCTCTGCTCTGGTGTTATAGGGATCAATAAATATTCTTCTAAGTAGTGCCCCATTTTGTTTTGTTTTTTATACCAAGTAGCTACTTTTTGAGTTTGTATGCTTTCCTTGTACCTGTTTTTTCCATGAGCAAAGAGTTTTTGTTTTATCAGCTCTTTATATTTCTGTTGTAGTTCGTCCTTAAGTGTTGGACATTTATTTTCATCATTATTCCCTTTAGGATGTCTAACCATTTAGATCTGATATATTTTTTTATTCCATCTTGTTTTTTCTTTGAGGCACATCTTAGGTAATTTATTATGTGAATTATTTATAATTTTTGGCCAATAATTTATGAGGTGTGTCTCTTTTATACTATTAATTTCTATTCTGCACAGTTATGCCCTTACCATGACGTTGGGGACTGATTTGGGGACTTTAAGTAGTGATTTATAGAAATATGTAATGGGATTTTCCAGGAAATTACCGGTTTCAGCACCCTAAACTTCTGCCCCATACAAGATTACTGGGTTAATTGTTTTCTCCTGCCACCAGTGCTGGAAGGATTGAATTCACCTCATACTTAAAGCTGAATTTTAGTAAAGCTTTACCTATTAATTTCACCTTAAAACTTTGTTCTTTAAAATGTTTATTCCATTTAGCATTGGATGATATTTTTATTCCAAGGTGCACATATTCTTTAACAATTTCTACTCTGTTGGAATCTTTTGTTATAAAATATGTATTCAAATTCTATGTTATCATACATTTTGTCTTCTTTAAATTTATTTTTAACTATAATCTTTTGCATTTTTCTGAAAAAAATGTCTCTCAGTATTTGTAGACCAGTTCGAGTAAGAGAGAGCAGAGCTATGTCATCTGCATAAGCGAGTGAGTGCAGTTTTGTTTTATTAATTAAAGGGACATCCAGCAGAGGTGCAGTATTATATTCAAGTAATGAGTTGATATAAATGTTAGATAATGCAGGGGAAAGAAGGCACCCTTACTTAACTCCTCTGTTAGAACTGAAATAATCTGTTACATTACTATTGCTATATCTGACTGTGGTTGAAGTGTTAGTGTACAATAAATATATTGGCATTAGTAAAGAATAGGGAATTTTTTTTTGCACTAAGATATCCCATAATTTCAACATGTTTATTGAGTCGAATGCAGAGGAGAAATCAATGTATAGGGCAAATAATTTCATCTTTTGAATATGAATGTATTTTTCTATGAGGTGAGAAAAAAACTAATATGTTATCTGTAGTCGAATGGGACTCTAAATCCTGCCTGTAATGGTAAAAAATCATTTAGTGTCTGCCATATCTGTTAGCTTACTAAGAATAATTCTACTGAAACTTTGATGAAATATCTAGTAGGCTGATAGGTCTATAGTTGTTTGGATCATAGTATAATCCTTTTTTTATGGGTAGGTACTATAATGTTTTTTGTCCATGCTTTAGGGATATATTTAAATGTTAGACATAAATTGAAAAAAGCAGGTTAACAGCAGAATCCAAAATTGACTGTAATTTTTGTAGATATCTGGAGGCATGAGATCCAGTCCCGGAGCCTTATTGTTTTTGAGTTTATTGATTGCAGTTTCAATGTCCAGTCTTGAAAAAGTTAAGGGGCTGTATTTGCCTTGTAGGCTATTACAATTCAAGTAGGGATCTTCCTCTAATTTTTCACTAGATGAAAAAATTGTTTTAAAATATGTAACCCACATTTCCTTTGGAATATATGTTAAAAATGAGGGCTGGAAAGTATTAACATCTTTTGACACCAGCTTCTCCAGAAAACTTTATTATCATTTGAATGAATCACTAAGTACATTTCCAGCCAATATTTGTTTCATGCATCCTTCTTATTAGTTTCAAGAAATGTTATGTACTGTTTTTTGGTTTGATTTAAATGTTCGAAATTACTTTTAGATGGATGTTTTTTAGTCCATCTTAATAATTTATTTAGTTTTTTTGGTCTTTTACACTTTGTTTTGAACCAGGGACCAGTTTTTTTTCATTTTATGTATGTCACTATTGACATATATTTTATTTTTAATTTTTTCATAATTATCTTTGATGAAATATTCTATTGTGTGAGGATCTGTGGAGTCTAGAACCAGGTCCCTGTTAGAAATTATTTCAAAAATCTCTGCCATTTAAGAGGTATTGATCTTTGCTCTGACTAATTTATTTGTACCCAGTGTACACAAATTAACTGGGTGAGTTCAATATATCATCTCTTCTGTATTTTCATTATCAATATCAATTGTCAGCTCTATCGGGGCATGGTCGCTTTCTGTGCGCAACTTAATAGATAGGTTGCTGAACATACTATAACTTTCTTGATCGTACAGAACACAATTGATTGCACTTAGGCCATTACTGTATGTGAGAAGTACGTGGCATTATCTTCCAGATCTCCTGGGAGGTTGCCATTTAAAATTGGTAGGATATTCTCTTCAATAAACTTCTGTAGTTCCATATCATTTTTATTACATTTTTTATCCTGGCTTGATCCTTTATGAAAATCATTCAGCTTCATTAGTGACTCCAAGGTCTCTATATAATCATATCCTGATATTCTGACGTTGATGTCCCTGGCAGTTATTATAGTACAAGATGGATGTTTCTTAAGGGCCAAATCAATATCTCTAGAAAGATTTTTTCCAGACATTAGAATGTCCTAATGTTTGTTTAAACAGAAATATGTAAACATTAATAATAGGAAACATTTGTTTATTACATCTTATAAAAATGATAATGTAATTTGGAATAATTTTAAAAACATCCAGATCAGAGATGTTCTGTAGCAAGTAGCAACAGTAATACATCTGAGAGCTGTAAAACCAGAGCAGCAGTAAAAATGATAGATGAAATATATGATAATACAGGGAAAGTACAAAATACCCATAATGAAATTAACATTTCATTTTCAGTTATTTCATTTTTATTTTGTTAACTGGGGTAGGGCACTGGAACAAGTCCATTTTCAGGCCTGACCTGGCAAAGAATACAAACATCACAAACATTAACAGAATTACAAAATCCACAAATTACATATAACAATTACTTATATTAACATACATTAAATGTTGCTAGTGATTAACCTTAAAAACATAGAGTGAAGAGGAGGTATGAAGGTTATCAGGTAAGTTATTCCAAAGGACTGGCGCATATATGGAAAATGATCATGAACCTGCTCTAGTCTTGTGGAAAACAGATTGTAAAACTATACAATGAGAAGCTAACAGAAACTTCTGGGAGTGGAGAATGGATTTCAATATTTGGCACCCAAAACAATACATAACTTTAGACCTTGACGATAACCAGAATAATTGTGAATTTAAAACACAAAGATGAGTCTGAGATGGAGAATTCAGCACAAATTGGAAAATCTTAAAAGCAACAGTCAGAGTTTTGATTCCCCTAACACCAATATTATAATACAAACTTGCACAATAATAAAAATCTGGCAAGAAGGATCCTTGGCAATTGATCTTCTAATATTGGGTGAGAAAAAACACTTGACCTTATAGAGTAACCCCAACTTATGATTTATAGTTCGACTAATGGCTAAAACATGAGCAGAAAAAGTCAAACAGGGATCAAGTATAACACCTAAATATTTAAACTCTGAACCTGTTCTAATAAGACACCAAAAGCATCATGGATTAAAAAAGCCGGATTGGGTCTAAGCATATTAGAAGTTTCAAACAACATAGACTTTGTTTTTTTATGTTCGATATTAAACCATTATCAACACACCAGTTGCTAACCACTGCAAACTCAGTTTCAACAATAGTTGACAGTTCTGTAAGTGAATTTGATTGACAAAACAATACTAAATCATCCGCATAAAGAAGAGTATTACTGAGTTTACAAATAGAGGGCAACTGATTAATACAGTAAATAAACTAAACATCAGCAGTCATAAAATTGAACCCTGGGGCACCCCAAAATTCTCTTCAGAATTAGTGGAAACTATTGAACCAATAGACACAAACTGAAAATGTTCCGCAAGATAATCTGAGCACCAATTAACAACTGGTTCTGAAAAACCCAAATGTATCAACTTCTCCACCAATAGATGGTGTTCTATAAGATCGAATGCCTTGGTCAGGTCAACAAACACCACCCCAGTCATTAGGCCTTTTCAAAGCCCAATAGGGTGGAGTCTGTGAACCTGACCAAGGCAGTCTCAGTATCATGAAACCTATGGAATCCATGCTGCTGAGTAGCTAATTACTCATACTTCTTTAAGTAGTCGGTAAATTACTTAGCCACTATTTTCTTAAAAATATTACTAATATGATTTAAAATGGAAACAGTTTGAAATTCATCTGGTAATGTGCTATTTGATTTTTTGGGAATATGGACCAGTATGGTGCACTTCCAAATTGATGGAAACTGTCTGGATATAAAAAACAAATTAAAAATTGAACTCATCACCTGCCCAGTGGTGTGGAGGGCTGAGGCAGCTATGCCTTACCTCCTGCCATGCGGGCGATCTGTGTTTGCAGTGCGAGCACATCATCAGTGGTCAGCCAGGGTGGGAGGGGATCGATTGTCCAGAGGACAGCTCTCCTCTCCTTGGGAGTGTGGGTTGGAAGACCCACCAAATGACCACCCCCAGGTGGAGGCCACAGGATGATGCACTGAGGACTTCAACATAAGGGATGGTGCTGCTGGACCATGTACGTGCAAGCGGCTCCCTGCTTGCACCCTGAATGAGCATTCCAAAAAGCTTGCTTTGCAGATTTAACCAATCTACTAACCTTATTCCTCAAGAGACAATCAGCTTTAAGTCCTGTTACAGAAGGAGTCTTCTTGTAGTCAGACCATGCTCTTTCTTGTCACTTTTTTCAGTCCCGCAATTCTCTCATAAACCATCTATTATGTGTTCCACTAACTCTAGAGGAACGCAGTGGAAAAAGCATGTTTTGAACCTCTAATAATTGATTGCAGAAAAAGTTCACTGCATCATCAGGATAAGGAATAGAATCAATAAAGGACTTATCTATAGTGGTTAAGTTTGTTTGCAAAGTATGAGGATCCATTTTTGTGAAATTGTGAAACTGGACAAAGTGTGGAGGTATCTTTACTCATTTAAAATTAAGTACACAAAAAGTGGCCTGGTGATCAGACACAGAATCTGATAATACCCCTACTTGAGATACAGCCTCTGATCTATTAACTAACACCAACTCCAAGAGAATATGATTCCATTTGTGTATTCAGCATAGTAGGATCTCAAATAAGCTGATGTAAATTAAAAGATTGCAACAATGATTCAAAACATTGCAAAATCAGTGGTTAAAGGGGACAAAACCTTTTACAGGTACATAAGTGAAAAAAGAAAGACAAAGGGAGGGATAGTGAGACTGAAGGGGGAGGATGGGAGTCGCGTGGAGGATGACAACAGTAAAGCTGACATATTGAACAGGTATTTCTGCTCAGTCTTTACTGAGGAAGAGAGGGTTAATGGGTCTGAAGGGAGTACAAGGGGTGAGAATGGTGCAGAAATGGACACAAGTCCCTTTACACGAGAAAGGGTCCTGAAGGAACTGGAAGTAATAAGAGTTGACAAAGCAATGGGGCCAGATGGGGTGCACCCCAGTGTCTTTAAAGAACTAAGAGAGGTGGTGGCTGAACCTCTGGCTATCCTGTTTAGCCAATCACTGGAGACAGGGGAGGTACCCAAAGACTGGAGGACAGCAGATGTAGTCCCCTTATACAAAAGCGGAACAAAGAGAGGAAGCAGGGAACTACAGACCAGTCAGCCTCACCTCGGTAGTGGGAAAGATCATGAAGCACTTCTGAAGGAGAGATTGGTGGAACATCTGGTTGTCAATGGACCACAGGACCCAAGGCAGCATGGTTTCACCAGGGAGGTCATGTCAGACCAATCTCATTGAATTTTTGACTGGGTGACTAGGAGGTGGATCAGGGAGGGCAGTGGACATGGCCTATCTGGACTTCAGCAAGGCCTTTGACACTGTGCCACATAGAAGACTATTACACAAACTGGGGAATATGGGTGTGGGCAGGACAGTAGTGTGGTGGGTAGGTAACTGGCTGGGTGGCAGGACACAGAGGGTGGTGGTAAATGGCTGTCACTCCACAGAGGAAGAGTGACCAGTGGGTTACAGGATCAGTGCTGGACCGGTCCTATTCAACATCTTCATCAGTGATATTGCACAGGATCTAGAAGGCAGAATTTCACTGTTCAGCTGATGACACAAAGCTCTGTAACAGAGTAGACACACCAGAGGGTGTAGACAGAATGAGAAGGGACCTGCAGAAACTTGAAGAATGGTCAAGGGTTTGGCAGTTGAAATTCAATGCCAGAAGTGCAAGATAATGCATATGGGGCACAAAAACCCTGGCACAATATATCAGTTGGGGGTGAGGATATAGCATGCACCAAGCAGGAAAGGGATCTTGGGGTTGTCATCTTTGATGACCTCAAGGTGAGAAACAGTGTGACAAGGCATCAGCTAAAGCAAATAGGATGCTGGGATGTATAGGCAGGGCATCACTAGCAGGAAAAGGAGGTCATAATTCCGCTTATACAAGACACTAGTGAGGCCTCACCTGGAGTACAGTGTACAGTTCTGGAGACCATACCCACGTAAGGACATAGACAGGGTAGAGAAGGTTCAGAGGAGGGCAACAAAGATGGTGCATGGATTGCATCACAAGTCCTATGAAGACAGGTTGAAGGAACTGAACATGTACTCCTGGAAGAGAGGAGGGAGAGGGGATATGATAGAGACATACAAGTATCTTACAGGGAGAAACAGAGTGCAGGAAAACATTATTTTTAAGCGAAAAGATGTTCCAGGACTAGAGGGCATGGGATGAAGTTGAGGAGGGACGATCTAGAGGAAACATGAGAAAGAATTTCTTCACAGAACGGGTGGTGGACAAGTGGAACACCCTGCCAGAGGAAGTGGTGGGAGCTGAAACAATCACGGGATTTAAGAATGCATGGGATAGACATAAAGGAATTCTAGAGGTCAGGGGTAAGGGGAAACAGACTTCTAGGAAAACAAACTGAACTTACAAGCTCAAATGGGCAGACTGGGTGGGCCATAGGCCCTTATCTGCCGACACTGTCTATGTATCTATGTATCTATGTATTGCTCCACTGCCAAGTTCCAATTCAAATTAACATCACCCAATAATACAAAGTCAAAATCACATATATAAGAGGTAACATCAGTCAGGAAACCCTTTAAACCTTTAACTCCAATTTGCATGGGGTTATACAGACAACTGATACTAATATATTTTTCTGCCCCCCCCCCCAAAATTAGATGAAGCAGTAACCAATCAGTCAAGGAAACAAAAGAAGCCCTAGTGATCAATAAAGAAACGTCCAGATGATCACAATAATATATGGTAACCCTCCTCTCTTTTTTCCCTCCCCATTCTGCTCAAAAAATATTATTCCCAGAGACCTTATACAATGAGTCAGGGACTGAATGCTTAAGCCATGTCTTCAATACAGCCCACATTTTTATTTATTTATGACTTTGATAACTGGATAAGTACACTGATCCCAGTGACCATTTTCAGGCATGACCCGGGCCAAGGCAATGGCACAGGAGGCAACATACACTTAATACAAAATTCAAGTACAATAGAGCATAGAAGACAATTCAAACATAAAGGAGCCAGTGCATTGCAAACAAGTACAAATCAAAGACCTTGGCAACATATGATTTAGAGTAAATAAATACAGAGGCAGATTTCAGGTTACTGTGAGGCAGCTAAGGATACACAGGGCTGGGTAATCATTGCAGCTGTCAGGGGAGTGTGGAGCTAGTTAGAGAAACACTGACAGCTAGACTTAGCTAGGAGCCAGTCTTTGAGGTGGGATGTGAACTGAAAGTGGGAAGCCATTGAGCAAAGCCCAGCTGTCAATTTGTTTTATAGTGAGGGGGCAGCAGCCAATAGGGCTCTCCCACACATGTTGGTTGATATCCTCAAAATATGGAGGGAGGGTGGAGTTGAAGTTTAGGCAGTGGAGAGAGGTTCTGACCTGGAATAGGGCTGCAAAAGGGGACTCTTGGCTGGTGCATATAGCATTATCAACCAAGCAGCACAGGGTAAGGTTGAATCAGCCTTGGAGTGGGAGCCATCCCAGTGACTTATAGATGATGCAGTGGTGTTGGAAAAAGGGGCCAGTAAGGCAAAGCATTAGGCACTCCTGTAGGCGGTGGAGAGTTTAGCAGTGAGGGAAGAGGAAGCCCTAGTGTAGATGGAGGAATAGTAGTTGATTATAGGGAGTAGATTTCCCTGGAAAATGGCAAGCAAGTCCTCATGGGTGAGGAAGTGTTTGAATCTGTAGGCTAAACCCAACTTATGGTGGATTCTGTGAACTACTGAGTTAATGTGCTCAGAGAAGGAGAAGCAGGGGTCTAGTAAGACACCCAGGTACTTGAAGGTTTCAACATATTCGAGCACCTGACCATCAGACGAGACAATGTGTAGCAAGGAGGGAGATTTGAACTTGGCTAGGAAGGACTTGGACCCGAACAGCATAGGCTTTGTTTTTTTGGCATTTATTAGGAGGTGGTTGGTTGCAAATCAGTTATGGGAAGCTCTGTAGTTGTGGGTGAGGACTGAGGAAATGCAGGAGAGGGATTTATCAGTGATAAAAAGGACAAGGTCATCCCCGTAGAGGAGGGAGTAGCAGGTGAGACTATCGGAGGGAGGGGAATTTATAAATAAGAAGAAAAGAAGTGGACCCAGGATGGATCCCTGGGGGATACCAGTTGAGACAGGCAGGGTAGGGGAGCAGGCGGGGCCCACACAGACAGATTGTGAGCAATTAGAGAGGTAGCTGAGGAACCAGTTTGATACTTCAAGGAAGCAGCCAAGAAGCTGTAGTTTTGAGACAAGGAGGGCATTATTCACCAAGTCAAAAGCCTTGGAGAGTTCTATAAAAACTGTACCAGTGGCTTGACCATTGTCCATGTTCCAGAGGATGTGGTCGGTCAGCAATGCAAGGGTAGTGGTGGTACTATGATTCTTGTGAAAGCCATGCTGCTGGCTGCACATGAGGTTGTGCTTAGCAACATGGTCAGTGAGCTGGTTGTGGATAATTTTCTCAAGAAGTTTGCTAAGATGGGGAAGGATGGAGATAGGCCAATAATTGTCAGTGGAATGGGGGTCACCAGCTTTAAAAAACAGGAATCACTTTGGCTGTTTTCCAAGGGTTGGGTATGGTAGAAGTAGATAGGGCAAAGTTGAAAATAAAAGTAAGGGGCTTGACAATAGCTGGGGAGATGAGTCTGAGGAAAGTAGGATAGAGGCCATCTGACCCAGGGGAGCCATGGTTTGGGAGGGATTTGACAAGCTTAGTGGTATTGATAGGGGAGATAGCCATGAAATCAAAGGGGGAAATGGGTGAAGGGGTCTAAGGAGTGAGGGGGCAGATTAGGGGCGGTAGGCCTCTCCACTGGGTGGGCCACTAGGGAGGTTGGAAAGAAGCATAGAAAGGCTAGTAAATTTATCATTAAAAGCCTTGGCCACTTCTACGGGGTTTGCTACCAGGCTGGTAGGGGCACTGAGCCGTGGGGCAGGCTTTCCAGTTTGGGGGTTTAGAAGCAATCCGATAGACTCCAAAAATTTCTTTGGATCCCCGAGACTTTTATTCTGAAGATTACTGAAGTAGTTCTGTTTCAGAGATTTAGCCAGGTGCTTGTATCAGTTTCTCAGGCACCTGTAGGCCTCCCAAAGGGCAGGGGAAGGGGACTCCTTGTAGGCAGTCCAAGCATGATCCTTGTCCTTCATGTGGGAGAGAAGATCTTTGGTGATCCAGCAGGTGCATCCACCTCGGACTCATCTACTTGTGAGAGGGAACTGCTTTTCTTGTAATGCCAGCAGGGTCTGAGTGAAAGACATCACTGCAGAGGACACATCAGTGTATGAGTAGAGTAGAGACCAATCCAGTGACCGAGCATCACTAAGGAGGAGGGGGGGGTATCTGGACAGTGAAAGTTTTGAAAGGATATGTATTTGGGGGGAGGGCACTTGGTCTTGGCTGACCAGATGATGAATGTGGGTGAGTGGTCGCTGATGGAGTCCGCCATTATTCAAGCTTGTAGCACACAGTCTTCCCTATTTGTGATGATCCAGTTCAGGAGGGTTTGGGTGGCAGTATGAGGGTTCTGCCTGGTGGGTAATGTATTTGACTGAACAAGATTGTGCTGTTTTAGCAGGCAGATGTAGTCCGATTCAGTGGTACTCAACCAGTTTAAGTTGAAATTGTGACACTCTGCCACCTGCTTATCATTATATGTATAATATTTGTATTATAGATAAATGTGTATGTGATTGTCTGCCTGGGGTACACTAGTCAGCCAGTGTAAAGAGGCTTGACCTTTGAACTCAAAGGTGTCAGTGTGACTGAAGCAGCAGGCTGTGATGAAAACTGGCCAGTGGAGAACACTAATTAAATGTTTCCTGTTCTGTCTTAACACTTAGGGCTTCCTGCCAAATGCCAGGTGATAAGACATCATAGAATATCCCTTTTGAAGCTAAAACTATATAGAAATTTTATGATCCTGAGGGAAGAGACAACTTTTAGCAGACTCTTGTGAAAATGATAAAACTGAAATCATTCTTGCAGAACAGGAAACCAGAAGAGAGATCAAAGGAAAGGCTTTGATAAAAGAGACTATCATATTTAAAAAAACCTGCTAACTGCAGATTTCCACATTCTTTTGGATGTTTGTACTGGGAATTTGGGTTTATGGCAGGATCTAACAGTGACATGTATGCCGTGACATCACTAGGAGGTGGAGAAAACTGATTTTTGAATATTGCCTGCATCTGAGAAGTTAGGGCAGAACCTCTCTCTGACATTCAAGGACACATTTCCTTTGGTACTGAAAACAGGGCACTTTTGTAAAACAGGTATACACTTACTTTAAGTAAACAGGCATTTTGTTCTGTAACTCCAAATTATTTTAGGACTGTAAGTACAGCATATCTGTTCTATGTATGTTTTGTATTTAATCTATTGTTTTAATCTTAGTAAACCTTTTTCTTGGTTCTCTTAAATCCTGTTGGAGTCTTCCTTTTGCAGCCAATGTAGAGCTTCTTAGTGGAGCCTAGGGTCAGCTTGGAGAAGAGCCATTCACTGAGGAAGGTAGTATCAGAACAGAGGACAACTTTAGAAGAGAGGGGTTCCCTGACAAACAATGCAATGCCAGGTAGCTGGCACAAGGTGTTGGGTAGGTGTGGCTTTAGCTATCAGGCTGATAAGCATGAATGATGACTTCAGTTTCACCTATTTTGATAATTAAGCTCCTCACGTTTAAATGCATTAGTTTTACCTCATGAGACTTGAATCAAGGGTTAGATCCATAATGATTACTCACAGAAACATACATAAATGGGCCAGGTTTAACTTCCACATCTCCTGACAATTAGAGTAAATAGACCAGTACTACAAGTTGAATTCCATGGCCCAACATAGCCAGCCCCACCAAGCATTGACGTTGAGATAAAGTTGTCAAACAATACCCACATTTATAAGCAATATGTTTCTCCACAGCTAATAACTCTTCATTGTAATATAAGTGGTGGTGATCAAGCAATAAATCTGACATAGCAAACTCATCCTGATCATACATACCATGTTCTTCAAACACAGGAATGCTTACACAAACAGAGTTAAGCAATACCAAGCAGCTTAACAATGAACATAGCCAAACCCAAGGTAACCCCATGGCCACCCTTTAATGTTACTATGCACATGCAGTCAATCACTTCAGAGGCTAGTTTACTGCTCCAGGTCCCATGGCTCCCTTGCACTCCCTCAGACTCCAAAATCCACTTGGCTGCACGTTACTGCACAAGTCGCTCAGGTCATTGCTGCAAACGCTGCTGCATTTATAAGCATCTGGATTTAAATTCCTCAACCCCTCCAACTGGGCTGTCACCACCAATCGGGGGAGGAGGGTGTGGCATAGACAGTGCTATACTGTGTACTGTTGCCAGAGTAACACATGTGGGCAAAAAGGTGCAAGTTACAGGGCCAGCACAATAAAGACTATTGCTGAAACAGATGCTGCAATGAGGCTCCAAAACAATTTAAAAGTCACTACAAATGACATTTTAAAACACAGTTTCCAGCAAGTAGGTACAGTAATTCAAATGTGCAGCAGACAGTTCTCAGCAGCAAGATGACAGGGCATTAAAACACACAGTCAATGGAAAAGTCATTCCAGTAGCAATCAGTCATTCACAGCATCATCGGTCATAGGTACACTAGCAGCATAACGTTCAAGTAGCATATGATATCAGGCTTTTAACTGTACACTCACAACCCTTCAGATATGCAGGTGCTCTGAAGTATTGAGTTGCTTCTCCTGAGCAATAGTGCAGTTCCAAAAGATGCAGATGGAAATATCGGGGTCAAGAGAGCCTGCCACACTCCCTCAGACTCCCAAGTGCACTTGGCCACATTTCACCGCACAAGCCTCTCAGGCCACCGCTGTAAATATAATGTTAATATTTAGATAATATGTCTGGGGAAGCAGCTTCAGTATCTTTACACACAGAAGTTTTTTTTTTTTAATTCTTTCATTTCATCTGAACTACCTGAGAAAGAAACCCAATGTTTAACAGTACCTATTTCATGTGAGGAAATTAAAAATACAAGAAAAACTTTAAAGAATAACACAACACTGGGAGAAGATGGACTAACTTCTGAAATTTATTAAAAAAATACATAGAGGGGAGTCACGTGATGTCTGGCTAGAAGTAAACAGTGCCACGATATTTCTCCTGATCTCCTGATCAACATTTCAGCTTATAAAACTAGACTTTCAGCAGTCAAATTGATAGAAAACTATTCAAAGGACAATACTACAGGTCTGTTTGCCGAAGAGTCTTTCAAACTGCAGAATGGAGGTAACAATGAGGCAGGAATTTCCTTGCCATACTCCCCCTACCTCGCCAGACAAGGTCGAAAGAAACCAAAGCAACAGAGCTTCAAAGCAGCCCTGGCCTCGCTCGGCAAAGCGGCACTGACACCGTTATTAGAAAAGCGCTTTCTAATTGAGATGAAACCACTACAAGAAACAATTGCTCTTCTAACTACAGAAGTAACCTCCTTGAAATCTAACCTATCAGAGGTATCCAGACAAGCAAGGGACACTGAAGTGAGAGCAATATCGCTGGAAAAGTGGAGGGCAACTGCGGACCAAGAACTGGTGGAAATCAAAAGGCAGCTTATTAAAATGGAAACCAAACTGGAGGATTTAGAGGGACATAGCCACCACAACAATCTGGTAGTCATTGGACTTCCTAAGGGGGAGGAAGGCTCCTCTCCTATCTCAAAAGTTGCTAGAGAAAATAGCCAGCCCCTCTCCTAATGGCCCTTCATACGTGGTGGAACGAGCTCGAGCATTGTGCCCCAAACCTGATCCAACCTCACCCCCATCCTTTCCTCTTGAAACTCCTGAATTTTTTAGATAAACAGCATATAACAACGAAACTCAGAGACGTTCAAGCAGTGATATGGGAGGGAAATAAGATACACATAGCACAAAATCTACCATCTTCAGTTCGGCAAAAAAGGGTCTCTTTCCACATCACTATCTCTAGGCTCATCCCTGCAGGAGTGCATTTCAAAATGCTAAACCTGGCGCAATTACAAGTCAGGAGTCAAGGTAAGTGGCATGCATATGACTCCAATGAGCAAGTAGTACAGGAGCTACAGTGACTCTTGCCAGATCTATTCAAAAAGTAAATTCTCTGTAGGAGAGATACTTTACTTGGTAATGAGGAGTCAATGGAGGGCTATTTTTCAGTAAAAGAAATACCAAAGTGGGGCAAAAGAAAGGATCATTAAGATCAACTGGATGGTTTAGACTCTAGACTGCAACACTCCCATGATTTGGGTTTAAAAAGTGGATCTTCACCTAGTATTAGCGAAGGTTTTGGAATTATACCTTACTCCATTTCAGGCATGTCTGTTGCCATATTCCAAAGCATAATGGAACTGGAATTTGCACCCCTGACAGACATTTCTCCACTTGTGGACAATCGATCCAGAATAACTGTATCTGGGTGAAAATTGGGTCAGCTTGCACATCATGGAAACCATGACTGACGGTTTGTGCACGCTGCCTTAACTGTATCTGTGTCCTCTCCATGATACGCACAGCCGTGGAGGTGCAGAGGCAGTCTAACCATTGTAGCAAGGGCAACACGATAATGTGCAGAGCTGCAGAGTAATAGACTGGTTGTATCCTTTCAGAAAACTGTTTGAGTTAAAGGGGACTCCAGCTCATTAAAGCTCTGAGTTTTTTCTTTGTTTCCTTCCTTCTAGGTATGGCACCTGTTGTGCTGACAATGACAAATAGGGAGGTCAAGAATAATTACAGTTGTGATGCATGCAGTAAGGGTAAATTAGAATAACCTATTGTGAAATGTTTTTGTTACAGAAACTACATGAGGGTACCTGTAGTGTGATCGCACACAAGAAAATTATTCAGCCGCTAATAATACCTTTTCACAAACTGTGTGTGTCTTCTTTGTTTTAATTGTTTTATTTGTACAGTGACAAGATGCAATTAAAGATGCCAGTTGTGCTAGATACCACCTTCACATCTTTTCAGGTGATGATGAATGGGTAATGCATGCCACATAATAAATAACATTTATAATTAATAATGCGTTGCTTGGAAAACACACACACACACACACCATAAGCAGTTTATTATGCTCCATATATCTTTTTGTGTATGTAAACTTAAGTTTAATAAATCACGGTTGTCACATTGGTTCATGTAGACAAATCACAAACATAAGCAGACTAACAAAACAAAACAAAAAAAAAATGCCAAAAAAGTCTATATAAATGACCCAGCCAAGTACATTCAGGAGTTGTGTAGTTATGCTGAAAAGTATCAGGGAGCATCAATCAGTTAATGAACATCCCTAGTTCATTCTTAAATGTTAAACAATAAAACTTATTTATAGATTTATTGTGGAGGTTTTATGTATTGTACCTGTTTGTACTGTACCTTTTGTAACTTTGAATTTTTTGGGTCCCCCATGAAAATGGGAATTTGCTGCCCTTGTGTTCTTAACCAGTTAAATTAAATAAAAGATAATCTTTAGTAGATCCTTTTCAAGTATTAAAATTTCATGTTTTTTGTAATCAATCTAATTGGATATTTGAATAACTAATAATCGCTCCTCATTAAGGACTTATTTACATAAAAAATATCTTGGATAAATCTAGCTTTTTCAAAATACAGCCCCCCTCCCCCCACCTACCTGCACCATAGTTCTCCCGTGCAATGGTGTCCCTGTGCTGGTGTGCCATGTGCTGGAGCCAGGGGTCCCACCACCCGGGGGGGCTATCCACCTCCCTCCATCCCATTGCCCTCATCATCCCCTCTACTGTCCCCCTCCTCAGCCTCAACAGCTATCCCAAGGTCAATGGCCGTGTTGTGCAGTATGCAACAGGCCAGGCATAGGCCACAAGCTTTCGAGGGGCTGTACTGTAGGGCACCACCAGTTCTGTCTAGGTAATGGAAACGTGCCTTCTGCATCCCAAACACATGCTCAGTGATGTTACCAGTGCTGTCATGGGCCTCATTGTACCATTCTGCTGGGGATGATGGGCACCAGTAGGGGATGAGCAGCCTTGGCCTGAGTGGATATCCACTGTCACCTGTGTGGAGAATGGCATGGTTAGCCCTGTGTCCTCTGTTGCTGTGCCCTTTGCCCATCCCTGGCACCCTCCCAGTGCATCCACCCTGCCTTCCCATGCTCTGCCCAGCCCTCTTGCCTGTCCCATGCTCACCCACTAGGTGGCCCATGGGGAATTCCTCATGTTCGAACCTGTGCCACAGCACACTGCTGTTCTAGATGAATGCATCATGTGCACTCCCTGGGTGTGTGGCACAGATATTGGCGATGCACCCTTTGGCATGGCACACCACCTGGCAGTTGACACTGGAGACCCCCTTCCTGTTTATGTATGCCACACCCTCAGGGCCAGGTGGCATGCGGATGCCCAAGTGGGTGCAGTCAATGGCCCCAAGCACACCAGGCATGCATGCTACCCTGCGAAAGTTCTGCATGGTTGATGTATGCTCTACCTGTGTGCTGGGGAAATGGATATATTCTGAAGCATGTGGCAGCAGGGCATTGAGGAATTGTGTGAGGATCTGGGATGTGGCCAACTGGGATATGCCTGTTGGGTCCCCTATTGGTCTCTGGAAGGTGTCCGTGGTGAGCAGGCACATGACAGCTGTTACCTTCATCTCCACTGACAAAGCGTGACTCCGTCTAGTGGGTATCTGCATCTCCTCACTGCACAGCTCATAGAGCTGACTCAGAATTACCTGGTCCAGATGATACTAGCCCACAATCTCCGTATCGCTGAAGTTCTCAAAGGTGGTGAGGGCATGGTACAACCTGTTCCAGGCATACCGCTGATGGGCCCTTCCACGGCCACCTTGCTGTTCCTCCTGCCTCCTCACATCCCTTATTATGGCCTCCATCAGAAAGGGTGCACTGGTCATGGCCCCTGCTGTCATGTCTCCCCCTGGGCAGTCGGCTGCTGTGGGCTTTCTGCAACCCTGGTGCAGTGAGTGACACCTTGTTCACCTTTCCCTCTCACTTGCCCTACCCCTGGCTCACACTCCACTGCCACCTCTGTCCCACGCCCCTGTGGCTACCTATGCAGGTCACCCTGTCCCTCTCAGGCTCTGTCTCCCTTGCTCTTCTCAGTCTTATCCCTCCACTGTCCTGTTCCACTTGCTTTCTCTCTCTCTCTCTCTCCCTTGCCCCTGGTGCATCTGCTGTCAGTGTGCTTGTGCCCTGTATTTATAGGCTCAAGTCTGCTTGGCGCATCTGGGACTTGCTCGGCACTTGCGCCATGGTTCAGTGGTTGAATATCACAGTACACCACATATTCATGGGCACGCCCCCTGCTCTTGCACATGCATTCATTAGGGTTGTGCATTGGTGCAATGGGACTTGAGCTGCACATTGGCTCCCACTGAATATCGCTCCTTGGCACATTTCCATACTTGCGCCGGTTCAACGTTAGTTGCACCATGCACAACTGCTTTGAATATCCTGGCCGCTGTGTGTGAAAAAAGTTTTGATAAAAGTTTGGTTACAACCTCCAGGGCCACAGTTGGAAAGTTGGTATAAAGTGATCAAATTTACTTATGTAGTGGAAAACTTATATTGTAAGTTTATGGATAAAGAAGATTTCTGTTTTTAATTTTGGCACCCTTGGTTTAATTTTCAATTGGAGATTGATCCTTCTTTTGTTCCATGATGCCTTATATGATTTTTTTTATTTACCCGAAGTGTTTCTCAACTTGGGGGGGGGGTTTAAATAATAAGGGCCAGATATTCAAAAGGGTTGCGCCATGCGCAATAGGGGCTGCGCCTCATGCGCAAGTCCCGAACTTGCTCCATTCTGCGATATTCAGCAGAGGCAGTTGCGCCACAGAAAACATGCTGAGCAACAGCGCAATGCAAATGAATGCATGCTGAACTGGAGGGAGGAACCATGCATAAACTGCACAGTCTGATATTCAACCGGGCTGTGCAGAGTTGTCTGGCGCAACCCAACCTGCGCCCTGCACAACTTTGAGCCAAAAAGGGGCTCAAGTGAGGCCACACAGGTGAGCTGCTGTTTGCAGGTGCAACACAGCAGCTGCTACCTGTGGCTGGCTAACCCACTCCTGTACCTCCTGCAGCCCGATCATGGGCGGGTATAAAACCCCTGTCACCCCCACCATGCCCGATCGCGGGCAGCAATGTGTCTCCCCGAACATAGCCCTGGTGGTCCAGTGGATAATCCCGATCGTGGGATATAAAATTCAAACCCCCAGAAAACGCACAGCCCTGGTGCCCTAGTGTCCCCACCCCACCCACCCTGGCCCACCACCTCCCCGGCAGCTGGCGGGTGGCAGCACCCCACCACCTGCACCCCCTGCCCACCGACTGACTGCCGGTGGTCATCCATTGGTGCAGGCCAGGCCAATATTGGCAAAGCCACCACACCCAACCTAAAACAATCCAGATTTGTGAATGAACTACATTCTGGACACAAACTTGGACTGTCTTGTCCTGATATGGGCTGCATGCCCGATAGCTCTTGCTCTACGCAATAGTGTGCAACCCTACCGGGCAACTCAGCGGTGGCGGCAGCAGGCGGGTGGATGCTGCTACCGTCCCGGCTGCGGGGGCGGGTGGTAGGGCTTCATGGAGTAAGGTGGGGTGGGGGACACTAGGCACCAGGGCTGTGTTTGGGGGTTGTTTAATTCTGCATCCTGCGATCGGGTTTATCCACTGGACCACCAGGGCTATGTTCGGGAGGGTGGGTATGTTTAATTTTTACATCCCGCGATCGGGATTATCCACTGTACCACCAGGGCTATGTTGGGGGGGTTGTTTAATTTTCACATCCCGCGATTGGGATTATCCACTGGACCACCAGAGCTATGTTCGGGGGGGTATGTTTAATTTTTACATCCCTAGATCGGGTTTATCCACTGGACCACCAGGGCTATGTTCAGGGGGAGGAGACACATTGCTGCCCGCGATCAGGCTGGTGGGGGTTTAAGCTTTGCCTACGATCGGGCCAGTGGGGGGTGGTGGTGGTGGTGGGGGCTTTTACAGGCCGCCTGCCCGCGATCGGCTGCGGGGCGCCGGTCTCAACGGCTGCTGCCTGGCAGGGCACCAGGCGCAGTCCTGGGGATCGGCGCACCTGCATGCTAATAGCATGCAAAGGCAAATAAATCAGATGCAAATGGCCCCTGCTGCATCTATATGAATTGTGTAAATTCCCATTTGCATGTCACCTTGAATATTGGGATTTTGGCGATGGCGAATGGTATTTGTACCACCTCGTTGAATGCTCCTCTGTCCACTTGTGGTGGTGCAAGTTCCACTGTAGTCATGCACAGTGGCTGTGGCTGGGGGGTGATATTCAAAGGAGCTGCTCAGCGAGCACACCTTTGAATATCGCTCTATCCCACCTCACCCTTAACTATTTTGTGCAGCGTAAGGGCTTGCTCCACAAAATAGCGCAGTTTGAATATCTGGCCCTAAGTATATAATTACCATTGTATAATTAGATATTAGTAATAAGGAGGAGTCTATGTATAATGTTAAGTCTGTTTGTGTTGTTTGAGATCCTATTTATTTTCCACATAGTTTTTGATAATTTTGTTGTATACTAGGCCTATTATCACTTATGTGAATTTTTGTTTGGTGCTGTTGTTTCTATAGAACTATAGTCAATTGTATTGAATATTCAATAAAATATGATAAAAAAAAAAGAGTTACTTATGAAAATAGTGTGACAGGTCATGCAATTACCTTTTCACATTATGATGTTAGTAAATCAAGACTGATTTTTATGTGCATTAAGTTCTTCTTGTGGCAAGCATGGTGCAAGTTGTTGTTTCAGCAAATGGAACTGACACCAAGAACAACTGTAGAACATATGTGTGTGTATATATATATATATATATATAGAGAGAGAGAGAGAGAGAAATAGAGAGAATTACAAGCACAATACAAATATGAGGGGAAACAGTCTGTCTTCTGCAAAACTGAAAAAAGAGAGAAATTTATTAAATGTATTTCTGAACTGTGTTCAGTTCTGGAGACCACAACTCCACAAGGACATCGACAGGGTGGAGGCAATCCAGAGGAGGGCAATGAAAATGGTGCAGGGACTGCACCAAAAACCATATGAGGACAGACTGAGGAACCTCAATATGTATACCCTGGAGGACAGGAGGGAGAGGGGGTACATGGTAGAAACATTCAAGTACCTCATTGGGATTAACAGAGCTCAGGAGGGCAGCTTCTTGTAGAACAAAAAATGTGCAAGAACAAGGGGTTACTGTATGAGACTAGAGGGGGGAAGACTCAGAGGCAACACAAGGAAGTGCTGTTTCATGGAAATGGTGTTAGACGCATGGAACTGTTTGCCTGAGGGAAGTAGTGGGGCCAGAAATGATGGGAGAATTGAAGAACATGTGGGACAGACAGAAGGCAACCCTAGTGGTAGGAAGAAAAAGGTAAACTGTAGGTCAAATAGGATCTAGAGTTTATAAGATAGGTAGGGAAATGGACAGACTGGGTGGGTATCTGCCATCAGATTCTATGTTTCTATGCTTCTATGTATTTGAGTCTATAGTGTAGAGAATTACAGATACATTGAACAGGACTGAAAATGTTTCAATTGTAATTTATGTGGTTTGTTTTGGAGGAACATTTGTGCCCATTTCTTTTCTATTGTTCTATTTTTTCACTGCAAGGTAATTGTTTTTATTAAAAAATGTGCACACTTGGTGTATGTATTTATCACCTAATAAAAAACTCCCCTGTTCTTCTTTGATAAGTGCCATGGGATCTGTTACTTCCACCTAGAAAGAGACTAGAGATGGGCAGAAGGGACCTTGGTTTAATGTCTCATCAGATGGATGGAATTTTATTCAGATACAGTTAAATACAGATAATTTGGAGGCATGAATAGAAGATCTGTATAAAGCTACATTAGAAAAACCTGCCAATTCACACAAATGTCCTGACACCTTTAAAGTATGCAGATCACCCTAAGGTGCATTCCACTCCATTCCCAGGTGTGTCCACTTTTCTTAATTTTCTGTCATCAGCAAACATAAGCAGCCTGTTAAAGAACCCCCTCCTCCAGTTAATTAATAAATGGAATGAGAAAAGAACTCACCACAGACCCCTTGGGTACTTCACTGAGAATATCCCTCCACTCTAAATGGTGGCTTTCCACCACCACTCTCTGCTTCCTGTCTTTCAATTTACTATCCAGTTTTGTACATTGTGTTGACCCTAGTTTCTCCATGAGTCTCCCATGCAGTACAGTATCACAGGCCTTGCAGAAATCCATATAGACTAACTCCAGCACTGGACCCCCTCCTCCTCCTTGGAAACCTACTCAAATAAGAAAATCTGGTTGAATGGGAGGATCTACAGTTAATGAAAAATGTTGTATATTGTGAAAGAGAACAGCCCATCCATTTGTTGATGCTGAATCATCACTTGTTTGATGATTAACTCAAACACTTTGTCAAGCACCAAGATAAGTTACCTATGTCTGACCACACCCCCTTTATGCATAGGGGGTCACATCAGCTCTTTACAGTTCTCTTACTCCTGCTTATACAATATAGAAACATAGACAGTGATGGCAGAAAAAGACCATAGGTCCTTCTAGTCGGCCCAGAGTTCCCTATCTGCCCTGTGACTTATTGTCTATATAGGGTTTTATCCAGCCCAGTCTACCCCCTCCCACTCCTCTCCCTACAGTTACCAACCTGAGCAACCACTAAACTCTTCTCTCTCTGTCCCAGCCATGCTTAAAACCATTTATGGTCTTGGCACCTACCACCTCCACTGGCAGACTGCTCCACAGCTCCACCACTGTTTCTGTAAGATAGAATTTCCTCACATCCCCCTTAAATCTTACTCTCATTAGTTTCCATTTATGACCTTCGGTTATTGACTCCATACTCCTGCTAGGCTCCATGATGCTGGTTCAACAAATATTTTGTCGACCAACATAACAGCAGCAGATTTATGTTGACCGCAATTTATTGGCGAAACAGTTGCTGTTCAGTGGGTGGCTTTGTCCCCGAACTGCCCCATGTGGGTGTCAGAGCCCCTGCACCTCCTGAACTTAGCGATAATGAACTCTGAGTCAGAGTTTATTGAGGGAGGGGCTGCAGGACCAGGGGAGGAAAGAGTGCCTGGGTCCTGGGCAGACTTTACAGTGAACTGTCGATGTTGTCTGCATCGTTGTGTTCACTGCAAAGGTTTCACTGTGCAGGGGGCATACTCTCCTGTTAAATAGTTCCCCACAGTTCACCTTGTTTATTCCTATCAGGAACTTGAAGGTCTCTATGATAGCCCCATCTCTCGCCTGGTCACCAGTGAGTACATGTTCAGTGCCTTGAGACAACTTCTTTAAGATCTTCCTGTTGGTTCTGAATCATCTTTGTTACCCTGCATTGCACTGTCTGCAGTCTGTCTCTGCCATTCCTTATTTGAGGACTCCATAACTGAGCACACTACTCCAGGTGCGGCCTCAACGGTGACCTACTGTATATAGAGGTAGTAGCATCTCATTTTTTCTGCTGTCAGTACCCCTTCCAATACACCCCAGTATCCTATTAGCCTTACTATAGGCCTTGTTACACTGGCTTGTTTGAGGGAGTCAATAATGATGACTCCCAGTTCCCTTTCCTCTGCCTAGTGCTCAGTTTAACCCCTCCCATCCAGTACTCTGTCATGGGGTTTCTTTCCCTGTATGCAAAACCGTACATTGTGTGGTGTTGAATTTCAACTGCCAAACCTTAGACCACCTCTCTAGGCTTTGTAGCTCCATCTGCATCTCCCTAATCCGTTTGTCACTATTTATCCTGCCATAGAGCTTGCTGTCATCTATAAAGAGATACAACTTGACCCAGATGCCCTCTCCAATGTCTCTGATGAACATATTGAAGAGGACAGGACACAGGACAGGTCCCTGTGGCACTCCGCTTGTGACCTTCCTCTCTTCCAATTTTTTTTTTATTTATTGAAAATTTCAGAGAATACCTTTGAGTACAGACGCTCATTTATAAAGGTTCCACATCTAGTACATAGTCATAAAAAGTATTACAGGTACAATAAGGATTTCCAGAGGAAATGCAACCAACTCAGGCTCAATGCACTTAAAACAGATCAATTATGTACAGTTATGAACAATCCATACAGGTCTTTTTTTTTTGTTGTTGTTGTTTATGCTCAGCTTTTTGATAAGTACCTTTCTTCATCTGACTTTACTTAGATTATGTGGTCCATCAATATCATCCTTGCCAAGGGGTCCAGGCATATTCTATAACTATTTTTAATTCTTAAAATATCTAAAGTTTTTAAGTTATTATATTATTTTGTATTACAAAATACCTTGCTGTATTGTGTCTTGGAAAGGGGCCAAGATTCTTTCTACATTTTCTATTGTATTTATTTTAATGTAATGGGTTTTCTCCACATTTATAGTGTCCATTGTATATTTTACCCATGTTTCAACCTTTGGTAAAGCAGTGTCTTTCCACTTAATTAAAATACATTTTCATGCTATAATCATAGCAATATTAAGATGCTTTAGTTATCCCTCTTTAAATTTTACTGGAGGCAATATTAATAATGTTAAACATGGGGATACCATGGTCCCAGTTTTTACTGCTTTTTGGATATATTTATTATCGGAAACTAGTAATTAGATAAGTAGAGACAGGAGTATAACATATGACTAAGTGTGCCTGACGTTCTGGCCCATCTTGGGCATTTTTCAGATACACTAGAATTAAAATAATGTAATCTTGAAGGAGTATAGTACTGTATGTCCTATATATAGTATTAATTTGGATTTGTTGCATTTTACTGGCCATTATATTCATATTAAATACATCAATAATGTCTTGCCATACTTTGCGATATTGATACCAAATTCACTTTCCCATTTTTTACAATTTTTTGTTGTTTTTAGTTTGTGTAGTCTCTAATATTTTATATATATTTGATATAAGTTTAGTTTTGTCTGTTTTTTCATTCAACATTTATTTTAACCAGGAGAGACACACTAAACTGAAAGTTTATTTGCAGGTGCAACCTGGGAGCACAAGGAATTTAAGTGACTTACTTAGGGTCACACAGTATGTGAGTGGGGGCTGTGGGATTTGCAGCTCAGAGCCTTAAACCACTGTGCTATACTGCCTCTTTATTACATTACATTTTAAGTATTTAAGATTCTATGTTATTTTTTTTGTTTCTTTAATGTTTATTTATATAGCTACATATTTGTATATATTGAAATCTATGTGTAGGCAGCAAATTATATTCATTTTGTAATTGTGTGAAGGTGTTGGGCTTTTGCCCATTCATTATATCTTTGATCTCATGAAATCTTTTAGTTTTCCAAATCTAATAGACTTTGTCAGATATGGATGCCTTAAAAGTATATTTCCTCTGAATGGGTGAAAGGAGTGAAACTTTTATGTGTTCTTTAATTATCCAATGTGCCCTATAACAGGCAGTAATTGCAGTTACAGTTGTTATACTTAGTTTTAAGTTCTTGTTTGTATTTTGTTATGCAGAATATAGTAATTTCATCATACTTGAATATGGATTAACACAATGTTCTATCTCAATTGAATTAGGTTTATCCTTTAATGCCTTAATCCCTTCCCAGATTGTGGCTATTTGAGCTGCCAGATAGTACTTATACATACCTGGCAGTGCAAGTCCCCCCTCTTTTTTTTTTTACTTAGTAAGTGTGGAGTATGCCATTCTTGATGGTTTATTCATACATATAAATTTAGTAACCATCTTCTTTACATTATGAAAATACATTTGTGGAATCCGAATAGGTAATGATTGATAAAGAAAAATTAATTTAGGTGAGATCTTCATTTTTATTATGTTTACTCAACATATAAGTGTTAAAGGTAAATCTTCCCACCTATCAAGTACTTTTTGAATATTTGCATATAGTATAGCATAGTTAACTTTAATTATTTTGTTAAGGTCTACAGGAATCTGTACCCCTAAGTACTGTATTTGTGTGGAGATTTGTTGACAATCATATCCATTAGGTATTTCTATATTTTGTTGATTTTTAAGTTTTAATATGACTGTTTTGCTCCAATTAATTTTATATCCTGATAATTTGCCATATTGATCTGTGGTAGTTATTAATTATTTCATTGATGTTGCAGGTTTAGTTAAAAAGAGCAAAATATTATCTGCATATAAAGTTTTTTTTTTGAAATTCTCAGTTTATTCATTTTACATCATAACAAATGATATACAGAAACCAGAACACAGCAGGTAGAAAGCCCACAGTAAACAAAGATAATACCAGTACATAGGTCCAATATAGTTCCACCCTCCTACCCCCCACCCGAGGCGTCACCACTAAAACAAAATGCCCAAGATGTCATCAACCTATACCTTGGGGCATTATATAACAGGTACCATTATCACTTGTACCCAGTCCAAGACAGGGAAGTAGCTTGGAAGGAAGGCAAACCAAGAGAAAAGGAAAAGGGAACGTCAGAGGAGTCCAAACAGGGGGTTCAGTGAAGGTACAAAGCGTAAAGTTTGCCCCATTTTTTTTGGAAAGTAGATATAGCATGCCTGGAACTAGCTATTAGTTTTTCCACCTTGAAACACTGGGACATTTCCTCCACCCAATCCTGATAGGAGATCTCTGATTGATCTAACCAATGTCGGAGGACTAATCTTTTAACTGCTATTGAAATTAAGGCCATATGGTATTTTTTCTCTTTAACCTTGATATTGGAGTAAATGCCTAGTATACAAATTTCAGGTGTAATAGTTCCTTCAGCCCCAAAATTGGGTCCAGGCTGTCACGGATAGCTTTCCACAATGGGGCAACTTTAACACAAGACCAAAGCACATGTAGTATGCTTCCAGTTCCTTGCCACATCTAATGCAGTTAGCAGATCTGAACTTTTTCAGATTTGGCCATTTTTCAACGCGTATAATACATATTATTAACTATATAAAATTGTATGAGTCTATTCCTATCTAAGGTAAGGAAAACATACATGTCTCTCCACACTTGGCTCCAAGACATGGAAGGCTCAGGAATAATAGATGCCCAAACATTGGAACCGGTTAAGGCCTCTGGAACCTTAGTAAGCATAAGCTGTATATATAGGCTGGAGATACTATGGGACTTTGTGACACAATTCCTGAGCTGTTCCAGAAAAGGCCTAATATTAGAGGTGGTCCTCACCAAACCAAATTCCTTACCTATGAGTTGTCTCAATTGGTATAACTTAAAGATGCTCTGAGGGGGGATATTCAGTTTTATCATCAGGTCACCAGAGGAACCAAGGGAGCCCTGTATATAAAGGTCATCCACTGCGCAATCCCGAATCTGTGGTAACCATAACGGTGTCAGCCAATGAGACCCAATCTTAATATTAGGGTTAAGAATCAGTGGCTGAGCCGGATCCTTTGAGTACTGAATCTTGACAGAAGTACAATATTGGTTTGAGACTCTCACGGACAACCCCAACACAGAGTTTCTTATGTATTCGGTAAAGCCGAAGCTGTAATAAAAATGTGCTGAGGATCAATTCTATATACCTCAGAAGATCAGCTCAAGCACCAGCCATTTGGGCCTATAATAGTCATTGGAGGCAAAGCCATTTGCCCATTTTAGTTAAATGTGGCCCAGTAGAAATTCAAAATTGGGAGCGGAGGCCATCCTTTTCTTTAGGCAGACAAAGCTTAAAGAAGGATCTCCTGGACCGTTGCCTCTCAAATGAATTTGGTTAATATTGAGTGGACCCTTTGGAAGAAGGACTTAGGGAGCCATATGTTTAAAAGGCTCAGGGGGTAAAAAATGCGTGGGAGTACATTCATTTTAATTATGCTGATCCTCCCTCCTATAGCTATGGGAAGGTTATCCCATCTGTTAAGGTCACTTTGAATTTTGTCTACCAAGTCTTCTAAGTTAAGTTTCCTTATCGTGTCCTCATCCTGGGCTAGATGGATGCCCAGATATTTGAGATGATTCGGGGCCCATTTCATGCCAAACTGAGCTACACTAGAGTGGAACAGGAGTGAGTTGAGCGGAAATATCTCAGACTTAGCTAAATTCAATCTATAATTGGAAACTTCACCGAACTGGTTCACTATCTTCAGAACTTCTTGTAAAGATCTGACCGGGTTGGCAAGGAAGGTGCAGAAGGATGTCATCTGCAAATACCGAAATAGTCAGTGTTTGTTGAGCAATGACACATCCTTTGATGTTGGGTGAGGATTTGATACGCATCAGCAGAGGTTCTAGGTAAATATTAAATAAGTACGGTGATAATGGACAACCCTGGCGGGTACCAGAGTGCAAGGGGAATCGGGATGAGAACACCCCGTTACAGTAGACTCTGGCCAAAGGTGATCCGTATATCGCCTTGACCCACTGAATAAATTTGTCTGGGAAACCCAATTTGTGTAAAGTAGCCCACAGGAATTCCCAATTGACTCGATCAAAGGCCTTTTCTGCATCTAAGGCAACTAGAGCCATGGGAACCTGGGAGTCCTGGGTGACACGAAAAATATGTGAAAGAGTCCTCATATGATCTGATGCTGATCTCCCCTGGACAAAGCCTACCTGCTCCATACTCAGAAGTGAATGCCAAACCTGCTTAATTCGCAGTGAGGGGATCTTGGTCAAAATTTTGATATCATAATTGAGCAGCGAGATTGGTCTATAACTGGCTGGATCTAGAGTAGGCTTATCTAATTTAGGGATTAGAATTATAGTAGCTTCTAACAGGGAAGGATCCAGTGGCTCGGAAGTGAGGATGTAGTTGAACAGGTTGAGGAGAGCAGGCGTTAATTCTTTGCAGAAAGATTTGCAGAAGTTGGGGGGTAGACCATCCGGACCAGGGGCTTTATCCAGGGTGAGACTTTGAATAACCTCTTCCACTTCACCTAAGGTTATGGGATCTGAGAGTACATCACATTGACTGGGCTGAAGTCTGGGAAGAGGGGTATTCTCCAGGAAATCTGTTACTTCTGAAATAGAGGTCGAGAGAGTCTTATTCCCATATAGATCTTGGTAAAAAACCTCAAAGACCTCAGCTATGTCCCTTGGGGTTGTTTTGATAGATCCATCCCTCGCTTTTAAGGCAGGGATTAATCTAGAACTCTCTATTTCCCTAAGTCTGAGAGCCAATAGTCTCCCGGGTTTTTCTCCCCTGATCAAGATATTTTGATTTAGATTTCAAAATGGCATATTCTGTTTTTTCTTTAATCAAGTCCTCATATTCATCCTTGAGTTTGTACAAATTCTCTAAGGCATTTTGGGAGTTGGTAGAGGAGAGAGCCTTCTCGGCCAACTTAATTTGATTAGCCAAAGAACTAATTTTCTCCTCTCTCAACCTCTTCCTTCTGGAAGACACTTTTATGAATTCTCCCCTGAGAAAGCATTTCAGTGAGCACCACACTAAATCATATCTGGATACTGACCCTTGATTAATTTCCAAGAAGGTCGAGATCAGTGACTTAAGGTGGGAGGTAATCTGTTGATCCTTCAAAATCTGGGTATTGAGCTTCCAAGAGGTATCTCGTTGCCCCGCGGGGGACTAGATGAAAGTTTGATCCATGCCATTGCGTGATCAGAGATAACAATGGGTTCAATACCAGTGAGGGAAATATTAGCTAGAAGGTTGGTACTCACTAATATGTAGTCCAGCCTTGACCAGGAATTATGAATTGGGAAGTAGAAGGTATAGCTCTGAGTAGAAGGGTTCAGCAATCTCCAAGGGTCCTCTAAACCTAACAAACTACATAAATCTTTTAGAGCCAATTGAGCAGATGGGGGGGTTCAGGGGTCTGTAGGTTCTATCTAGCATCTGCGATGGTGCAATGTTCCAGTCACCTCCTAAAATATATGACGTTGGCAAAAAAACACTCAGTCTGTCTGCTAACTTCATTAGAAAATCAGAATTACCTCCAACAGGACCATATATAGCTCCCAGAACCACATCTGTATTACAAAGCATCCCCTTCACAAAAACAAACCTGCCCTCTGGGTCTTGAATACCTTTCTCTAATATAAAAGACACATTACGCTTAATCATGATAGCCACCCCTCTACTACCTGTAGCCCATCCCAACACGAAGACCTGTGAGAAGCCCTTAGTCCGTAACAACTTAGTTTCCGCAACAGTGACATGTGTTTCTTGTATGAAGAGAATATCTACACCAACTAAGGAGCAGTTTAAAAGTATTTGACCTCTTTTAATTGCCTCCCTCATGCCCCTGACGTTCCAAGTGGCAATTTTAATATGCCCTAAAGCCATTTATAACAGTAAGTGGAATGGTCATGTTCGGATTGTACCCCATGGCATTATCCTCCAGACTTGTTAGTGGTGACACCTTCCGCCCTCCCACCAAAGAATCACCCCCACCCCCATTATAACCATCCCTCGGAACAAACCAGAAATCACTAGAGCAAGTAAACTACACATTATTAAAGCTAAGCAGTGCACAGAGAAAACCCCCACCCAGAATACATCCATTATAAAGAAAGTGGTACCCCCACACCCCCTTCCCCACCTCCCATACTCATAACCCCCCTCCCTCCCCTGCCCCAAAAACTATTTACAAATAGTCCCCCCAACAAACTAAACCAAAAAATCAACCAGTTCTTCCATACAAGTGGGACCCCTTCCCGAGGGTGCCTTGGTCTGTCCCAAATCCTCTTAAAAATAAAATCATGTCTAGGCCTAAAGAACCCACTGTAGTCCTTACTGGGCCTGCTAGAAAAATGCCTGTGCCTCTTATCTTGGAGTGACCAAGGTGCCCTATTACCCCGAACACGGCCGCGTGACAGATTCCCGGAGCGACACTCCTACCCGCAACCCCCACCCTCCAACCCCCCCGTTAGCTAATTTGCAGATACGATGAACAATACTATTTAGATCAGCACAAAACACTATAGAGAACCTTAACAACGGCTACCCAACTAATTCCAGCATACTGCACTTGTAAGCCATCAGGATCCTGGTATAAGAAAGGGAGGAATAAATACCTGTATAACTTCAGACTCGAATTTAAAAGCAGCCCAAAAATTAGGATCAGTGAAAAGGATCCAGGCGTCCCCAACCGGAAAACCTAGCGCAGGGGAAGTACAAGTCGGAAGGAGCACTGACGGACCAAAACGGTCAGTCCACAAAAGGGCCCCGCCGGAAACCTTTACCCTCACTCTAATACCCGGGTCATGAAGGAGACGGACGTATATGGCATCACTCAGATACTAGGCCTCATAGACCTCGAGGCCTACCCAACCTCCTCGTACCTCCCACCAGGAACAACCTTAAATCCCCTCGAGAACCAGGTAAGCCAACACCCAGAGCCACCCAAAAGACATCCCATATGAAGAAGATACAATCCTAGTGTAACCAAACTTTCAAGCTTATAACAACTTAGACCGTAAACTTAAGGGATAGTCTCTAAATAGAGTCAGTCTCCTCTGAAGAGATTAGGAAGCCTCGTGGTGAGATCAGATAGAAGCTTGCTTAGGATTTTAATAAGCATGCCAGAGTGCCGTCCAGGGAGACAAGTTTTGCTGGGTAATTCATTTTGAATTTTTTCTGCTGCAATTAGTCTCTAACGATTGGGTGGAATGCTGCTCTTTTTGTCGGATCTCATATGGGAGGTCCTGGGTGATTCTAAGTTTGGTGTGGTTCCACTGAATTGATTCGAGCTCCTTGACTTTAGTCAAAACGTGTTGCCTTTCAATATAACTAAGGAACCTGATGATGATTGGTCTGGGGGGAGCTCCCGACGGAGGTTTGGGCCTTAGAGATCTATGTGCCCTCTCAATATGGTATTGTTGATTTATGGGAGAAGGGCCAATGACTTTATTGAGAAACTGTTGGATAAATCTTGTGGTATCTCCGCCTTCTTCCAATTCGGGCAAACCCAATATGAGAATGTTGTTTCTCCTGCTTCTGCCCTCTAGATCTTCGGTCTTGGCCTGCAGTTTTTGAATTTGCTGCCTTAATTTGATAATTTCTGAATCTGTTTTATTTCTCCAGTGTTCTAGAGAGGATGTCCTTGCCTCCATGTCTCCCACCTTCCTTGATAGCTCAGTAAAATCACCTCTTATCGATCTGATCTCGCTCGAGATTTCCTGGAGCGTTTCCCTGAAAGGTACCAATTCCTGGAGGAAACGATCTTCTGTTAACAGATTGCTTGATGCTCCAGGGGATGATTGTTTTGTTAGCTGCCCCAGGTTAGAATTTCTGGCCTTCTTGGATGCTTTATCTGGCGATGCTGGTGGGGTATGCTTCGCCCCAGCTGCCTTCATCTCCGAGTCCATCACTACAAGCTGCCTAAAAAACCTCGCAGTTAGCCACACAAATCAGCTCGGGGGTATCTGGAACGTTCAATAATACCTTTAGATTACGAAGTGACTGAAGAAATTTTTATATTCCAGCAAATATAAATAATTTATTAGGGTGGAGGGTGGGAGCACAGCAGAAAGCTGCTACCAGTCACTCTGCATCACGTCATCTGCATATAAACTTAATTTATTTAGTGCATTTTTAATGCTAATACCATATATATTTGGGTGATTTCTGATTCTTTTAGCTAAAACTTCTATAACCACACTAAATATTAATGGTGATAGTGGACACCCTTGATGAGTGCTCCTTTGCAATTCTATAGGTCGTGATAAATTTTGATATGTTTTAACTATTGCTGTTGGTGTATTATAAATAAATTGCAACCATCCATTGAGCTGTGCACCAAATCCCATCTCCCTAAATATTTTAAGTATAAAAGGCCAATCTAGATGGCCAAATGCCTCTTCTGCAGCAATGGCTAATAATATTGCATCCTCAATTTCATTTAGAGCTCTTAAATTTAATGTATGTCTTATACTTTCATTCAAGGATCTTCCTTTTATAAATTGATTCTGGTCTTTATTTGTTATTACTGGTAATATGGATTCAATTCTTTTTTATTTGATTTTGGTAAAAATTTTATAATCTACATTAAGTAGGGAGATTGGGCGATATGATGCACAGCTTAATGGATCCTTATTGGTTTTGAGGAAAACATGTATCACTGCTTCTTGAAATGAGTTGGGGAATTCTTTAGTTGTTTTAAATGAGTTTAATACATTTTTCATTATCAGTGCAAGTGTATGTTTATATTGTTCGTAAAATTCAATCACTATACTGTTGGGCCCCGGTGATTTATTTTCTGGAAGTTCGTCTATTGCTTGTTCTATTTCTTGTATGGTAATATCAGATTCTAATTTTTCTTGATGTTCTAAAAATATGTTTTTTTATTTCAGTTTGTTTAGATAATTATGTAATTCAATTTCTTTAATTTGTGCTGTTTCAGTTTTATATCGATTTGTGTAATAAGTTTCAAAGCAGGCATTAATTTCTATGGGGGTTTCAGTTATATTTCCATCAGATTTTTTAATGGCTAGTATATTATTTCTTTGCTGATCTTTTCTGGTTTGCCATGCTAATAGTTTTAATGGTTTGTCTGATAGATATACATAGTTGGATCATGTTTGTATAATTTGTTTTTCTATGATGTCTGTTTGTATTGTATTGTAGTGTTCCTTTTTTGCCATAAGTTTATTAAATGTTTGTGTATCTAGAGATCTGCTATGATTATTTTGAATTGCATTTTTTTTCTAATTGTTTTAGTATTGGATATTGTTTTTATATCTCAGTTGTTCTAAATATACCATATAACCTAGAAGTCAGATTTTAAAAGATTCCCATATTGTGTTGATAGGTGTATGCTGTGCAGTATTATGTATAGAAAATGTTTCAATTTCTTGTGACTTATTTTTTATCTAAGAGATTTCAAAAATGGGTTGATACCTTTTCCATATCTTTTTTTTTTTATTTCTTCTATTGAAATTCTCAATTTTAAAATACATGTGGAGTGATCAGAAATCATTATACCTTGGTATTGAATGTCAAGTATAATATGTTTTAAAGTCACAGATATTAAGAAAAAATCAATTCTTGAATATGATGCCTGAGTGAGAGAATAATAAGAAAAAACATTTTATTAGGATATTGCAATATCCAGGGATCAATAAGATTGATTGTTTATATAATTATTTATCTTGCATGCTTAATTATGCATTTGATCCATTTTTGATGTTTTGTCTTGAGAGTAAAATACTAAATTAAAATCGTCGCCTATTATATATGGGGCAAATACATTGATAAAGTAAGGAAACATTGTGTAAAAAAATGGGATTATTCATATTTGGGGCATAAATCATAGCAATAGTTGCTTTAAAGTTAAAAGTGTTTATTTCTGATATGGCACATCTCCCCTGCATGTCTGTCTCAATTTTATTTATTTTTGGATAAGGCATTTGTTTATTAAAGTTAATGGCTACTCCATGAGAATTATTTGTATAATCAGATGTTAAACCCTGTCCCCAATGGTTGCTGAACCATGTTGATTCTTTATTAAAGAAATTAGTTTTCAGGATTAATCTAATGTTAATTTTCCTCTTTTGCATTAATTTAGTAGTTTTAAGCATTTTAGTTCTTTTCTTTAGGCCTCTTATAGTCTAAGACATTATATTCAGTTGGTTAACCATTTAAATCCATGCAATTACGTACATTACTGTTTTTCTCCCTTAAACTATTGCCTGGACCCCTTTTATTGACAAATTCTTTATTTTTTTCTTTTTATAGTGCTTAATGGCATCATTTTGAGAGAGCTAACTTAACTTTAACTTACAAATAAATATTCCCTCACCCACATATATCCCTACCTAGAGCCAACATGACTCCTTGCCTCCCCCCAGTTGCATTAATGATAAAACATGTCATTGCTGGACAATGATAGCCAGACCATGGCTTGCTCCTTAAGTTATATGCTTTTTGTCATAGCTCATGGTGCTAAGGGGTTGCATTTCAAAACTTTTTTCTTTCTTCATCCCCTTCAATTCAGCAATCACTCCAAGTACCATTTAAATTAGTTTCGTATGACTGTGTACTTCTTTGTTCTTGTCTGGCTGCATTTGCCTAGTCACCATATTCTTCTTCAAATGCTTTATTAGCTTCATCTGGCTCGTCAAAAGTATGAAGCTTGGATTTTACCACAAACCTCAACTTTGCTGGATAAAGCACAGAAAATCTTATGCATTTTTGATACAGTTTAGCCTTCACTTGGTTGAATAATTTACATTTAATGCTAGTTTTCATTGATTTATTAGGGTGTATGTTAAATTTAATGTTCTCATATGTGAGGCCATTTTCATTTCTGGCTTTATGTGGAATAGCTTCCTTATCTAGGAATCTATGAGGTTTAATGAACACAGTTCAGGGGGAAGTATTATTTGCAAATTGGTTTCCAGCTCCATGAGCCCTATTGAGGTGTATTTTTTCCTCTGGATACTTTTTGCTCATAGCAAGCATGATAATTTTTTCCAAGCCTTAAAGAGGATCCCACATTCCTTCCATGCCTTCAGACAATATACCAATGCATGAGTTCCCTCTTCTAGCTCTATCTTCTTGCTCTGAAACTTTTTCTTGTAGCTGCTGTATGTGTTTTTCTAACTGCAGCAGTTTTTGTGTCATAGGATTTGTAATATCTTCTAGTTTGGATATTCTGTTCTCTGCTTCATTAGTTCTTAAAAATAACTGTGTCATTTAAAATGTTATATCATTCACCGAGGTTGTGATATTTTTAATTTAACTTTTTATTTCTCCTGATGTTTAAAGTACCTCATTCTTGAAGCTCAGCATAGCTCTGAGCATTTCCCTTTTAAATGTGTCCATTTCCATGTCTGAAGGGGAACTTTCAGTATCTTTTCCATTTGGGTATGTTTCTTGTGTTTTATTAGTTACCCCTTCTTCCCAGTACATTTACTGCATTTTTTCTTTGTCCCTTTCATTTTTATTTTCTGCACTGTCTTCAATATATATTTGTCTCTGCAAATTTGGATTTTCTTGTTCTGCAGCTCCCTCCACTGTGTCTGAGACCCCTCTTCCACCTTCTGTCATTTTTTCCATACTCTTTTTTTTTTGTTTCAAATTCTCATTTCTTTCATTTTGTATCCCACAAGAGTGTGGCAAAGTTTTAAAAAAAACTGGAAATGTTACCTGCACTGGCTCTCCTTTCCCCTTCCTTACCAGTTGGAGTTATGGGTAAAGGAGATACTGGCAGCTCCAGCAAGGTTCTGAGGTCCAGTAAGCTCGGAGAGTGTCCTGGAGGTCTCTGCATACTTGGGGAGGTGCTCACCATTGCTTTGTTGCTTTGGGTGTTCTGTTTTGTAGCGAAATGTGTTTGAGAAAATTTGCAGACTCTGCAAATGTCCTTTGACATGTCACCTTCTTAAAAAGGAAAAAAAACACCTGACCCGCTAAATTGCTACCACATTTACTGCCCTCAAATTTTAAATATTGCAGGGAGCTTTTAATTTGCATGAAAAGGCTTATTACTTTAGTAAAAAGCAGCCCAAGTTGTTCATCTTCATCTTGGTTTAACAGGAGTACACCACACTGGTCTGTTCAGTGTTGTCTCCACCTGGCCATCCTGGAAAATACGTCACAGGATGTGATGCTCCCCACAGGTGCCTGCTTCCTCTAATTGATTACAATCCATGCAGATCTTTGTATAAAAAGTCACAAGACATGTACAGAGAAACCAAATAACCTATACAGAAATATGTGTGAGCTGTGTATATGCAGAATGCACGCCACATGCTTAATTGTACAATATTTGCATGTGGTTCGCATACACAAAGTGAACCTAAGTGAACCAATTCTAAAAAGTAAATCAGGTTTGTATGCAGCAGATAAACTGGTGCAAACATCTTCTAAAAATCACATCTGGTTTGTGTGCTGCATGCTTGACATGAGTGCAGCAGTTAAGCTGGTGTGAACATCATTTTAAAACCACATTAGGTTCACATGCTACACACTTGCAATGTATGCAGCAACTAAGCTGGTACAAATCTCATCTAAAAAACACATCTGTTTCTATTTCTCATACCACTGTTAGCATTTAGAGCCATTAAAATATAATTTTCATTGATTTCCCATTAACATTAGTCATTAACTCATTAATTCTGATCCTTTTGCGAGTTGTTTAATGGCTTTTAATTTTTGTCATTGAATTTCCATTAATTTGTAAAGTATTGTTTGCTTAATGCATTAAATGCCTAGGATATAGTCAGCCAACATCCTCCATTCCAGATGTGTGAAGAGGAGCCTCTGTGTTATGAAGCCTGAGCTTTTTGTTTTGGGCCATGCAAATCCCCTTATGCATATTTAGTGCTATAAAAGTGTTTCTCCCTAACTGATTCTGCTCACTTACTTTTCCTTTGTCATTCTGTATGGAATATATACACTATGGTCATGCTAAGCGCTCTTTATGCTGAGTTGGGTTTGGAAGAATGCACCATACCTCACATTTTGTCACTGAAATGAGGGTCATGGATACTCAAAATGAGGTACACTGAGAGACACTAACCCTCATGATGATCAGGAGACATCCTGAAACATGGAGCTACAGTACCTCAGAACACAGTGGAAACTGTTGTACTTGTACTGATACCTGAGAATGAATTTCTACCATAAAGCAGAGGTGCCATGTAAGAAGGGCGGGGGGGCAGTACCCCCCCCCACATTTGTGCCTAGGTTATTCTTATGGTGTGGCAATAATGGCATTAAATTTGGATTTAATCTTTTGCACAATAAGTGCCCCCTGGCTTGTGTGCACTCACGCTGCAGGTGCACGCTTGACTTGACTATGTCTGTATTGCGTTCTCCACTCTCTCTACCTATTAGCAGCAGCACCATCACACATGTTGTGGAGGAGCTCCAGCCAAGCAAGAACACATGAGTCACATGAGTGCTACACTGTCTTTCCCACCACAGAGTAGACAGGCTGCACACTACAGCTTGGAGGAGTCGGCAAGCACTGAACTCTCAATAGCAGTGTTGTGGTGGCATATTTTTGTTGGTCTACTCTTAGTGTGTCTCCATCTCACCTGGTGGCCGAATGGACGGGGGTGATCTTGAAGCTAACTCAAGACTAGGCTACCTACTTACTCTACTAGGCTCACCTTGCAAAAAAAAACAGCACAGGTCCCCTCGGCAGCAAGTTAGGCCTAGCAGCAGTGGTGACAATGGTGTGGGTGACCGTCATAGTCTTTGATCAGTGCAGTGCAGCAGCAGCCATAACAGCCAAGCAAGAAGCAAGCAACGCAGGTTGGGTGTGATTGGTTATTGAGGTGACTTGGTTGCGGACCTTGTTGAGAACCTTGGATTGTCAGTTGTAGCATCCAGCTTCTGGTAGAAGAATGGAGGAGGACCAGACTGAAAACTGGGTTGGTGGCACAGTGAGCTAGGCTGCAGGTTCTGGTCAGTTGGTGAGGTAAGTAAAAGTAAATAGTGTTTTTAAAGGGGAACTGGGGAAGGAGGAAGGACTGAAATACTGATGTGTTTTTCACTTTTCTGCACCTTTGGGTGGCTTCATGACCCATATGGGATGGATATTGAATGGAATGGAGTTGGGCCGGGAAATCGGGACAACATTTTATTTTTTGGGAGGGGATTCAGAACATCAGCCAGGAAAAAAATTGGTTAATAACTAGCTGTGTTTAAGTCCAAATCTGATGCACTGCTCCAGGGTATAGACAGATGAATCTTACACATTTTAATTTTTCCTGATTTGCATATCACTTTTCAGTAACAACAAATGAGTTTTACCTTTTAGAGACATTCCAGATATTCTAGAGCTTGTCACCTAGGGTCTAACTAGCTGTTGGCTCCCATATGCTGAAATCTGAAATGGTTCCCATGCCATAAAGTCTAAACTTACAGGACATCCTGTGTGTGAGCATCATGTTTCCCATGAGGGATGGATGAGAAGCAGAGCAATTTTGAGGGGTATAATGAGGGCTGTCCCTTGCATTCAGGGACAGTTGAGCAATATGGTATTTAAAAACTATTGAAGCCACACTATGGTCAAGCTTATGCCCCCCTCCCCAGGGAAGCTGACCTCCACATCACCCCACTTGGGCATATTATGACATAGGACAAGGGAGACTACAGGGGCATGCACTATTGAAATGAATGGGGGTATTTTTTTTATTACTATTTTATACATTATTGATGGAGAGTTAGAGATTAATAAAGGCCATTGCTCAACTAACAAGAGCCTTGTTAGTAGAACAGTGGCCTTCATTATTCTCCAACTCACCATCATAATGTATAAAATAGTAATAAAAAAGAACTCCATTCATTTTCTGGGGGTACGACTATGCCCCAACACTTTGACCCATAGACATCATCTCTTAAAGACTTCTGTCTTTGGCTCCCTAGTACTCAGGTAAGAGACTCTCAACTTATATCTATACTTGGTGGGTTGTCTGTAGCAGCATGCCACATCTGTTGCAGTGTGTATGCATGGGGAAGGGACTGGTCATGTGGGTGGGTGTCGAATTATTGCTACTTTTGTGTTTGCCCCTTAAAGTCTGTTTGCTGGAAACATTCAAAACTACGGAGAGACAATAGTAGGAGTACAGGCCAGAAAGAAGTAATTAAGTAGTTTTGTGGGTAAGTGTGTGTATTGGGGGTGAGAAGAACCACATGTGTTTCCATTGGTATGTATGCTACAGTTCAGTTGTACAGCTGAGGGAGTAAAAGAAAGCTGAAAAGTATAACAGTGGCTACAAGCATGCTGCTTGCGTGCAGATGTACTGTATGCAGGTTTGTATTGAAGTACAAGCAAGCCACATGTGTGTAGGCAGTATAGTTTAGTGGTTAAAGACACTGAACTTCAAACCAGGATACTTGGAGACCTGAAGACCTGGGTTTGAATCTCATCAAACCCCACTTGTACAGTATATGGTGTGATCCTGAGCAAGTCACTTAACTTTTATGTGTGCACTTTTCAGTGACCACTTGCTTTTTGCACTCGTACCACATGCATGCAGTCTGTTTCAATTTAACATAAAAAGCATGCCTTCCATGCTTGCTTGCTGCACACATGCCACCTGCATGCAATCGGTTCCAATTTAATGTCTAAATCATGCTTGTAGCATGCATATCACATGAGTAGTTTTATTTGTGCAGCATGAAAACATTTCATATAATTATTTCTGTAAGGGAAAGCAGCTTAATAGTTACAATTACAATGGACTGCATGGGCAGACCACAAAGATATCTTAAACACATTAATCTTGGGGAGGTTCAACAGAGTATCAGACAGTTCATTTAACCAGTTAGTAGCCCTGACAGCAGATCTCCACTTGCCCAGCTGAGTACACCAGAAAGGAGGCTTAAGGACATTCCTGTCTAGTGACCATATTCCTGGTGTTGTACTGGTTGGAAATTTGACCCTATTTACCACCATCCTCTGCTGGTTCTCCTTCAACCAGTTTCCTACCCATCTAACTATGTCCCTAGCTATGCCCAGGTCCTGTAGCTTCTTAAGCAGTCTTCTGTGTTGCACCGAGTTGAAAGTATTGCTGAAACTGAAGTGGAGTAAATCCACAGTGTCATCCTTATCTACTACCTTTGTTACCCATTCAGAGAAAACTATCAGGTTCATCTGATAAGTCCTCCCTGACACAAATTCATGCTATTTACTATCTGGTAGACTGTTGCTCTCTATGTAGGCCATAATGTCCTCTTTGATCTGTGATTCCATCAGTTTACTCTTTACAGAGGTAAGGCTGATTGGTCTATTACTCCTTGTTCCCTTTTGTGTAGCAGGACTACTCCTGCTACCCTCCAGTCTTTTGGGTTACCCCAGTCTTACTTGAGCTATTGAATAGCCCTACTAGGTGTTCAGCCAGTTTCGAAGCCAATTCTATGAGCATCCCCAGGTGTATCCCTTCTGGCCTTGGTGCTTTATTTGCCTTTAGGCCTTCATGCCCTTTCGGTACTCTTTCACTGGTAAATACTGTCTACATCAGTTCAGGAATATTTTTGATAGCTGCCTTGATGCCAATTTAAGACAGAGGCCCACTGTCTTCCCTTGTCAAGACAGAGTAGAAGTAATCAGTAAGGACAGCTGCTTATTGTTCATCTTCCTCTAGTACCCTCTGCTGCTCTTGTAAGGATGCAAGAATGATAACAATGAGGGACCAAGCCAGATATCCTTTTAATTTATTGCTCTGGAGTGGACACCATCCGGACCATGGGAATTTACAGAATCAGTACTGTCTAGATAGTTACCTACTAATTATGGCATGATCACTACTGCTTCCTGTAAACTGTCACCTTTCCCATAACTTTCATACCCAACCAACAATGTCTCTGACTTTATTGCTGAATGTTGATATGACATAACTACTCTGCTTAGTGTCTTCACTATTCCTCCCTTGTTTGCTTAGTCCCCTCCCCATCTTGTTCAGTGTCTTCATCATGTATCTGGCTCTCCTTATGTATTGAAAAACATACATTCTTCCCCTTGATCCCCTACATATTTTTGTCTTCCAAACCTGTCTTTGCTGTCTCAGTTATGGCCCTGCATTCCTTTTGTAATGCTCTATACTTAGAATCCCCCGCTGTGTCTCCAGAAATCTTCCACTTATATGCCCTCTTTGCTCCCTAAAGTTCCCCTGAATTATCTCACCAACCATGGAAATCTCCACCTATTTCTCTTTTCCTGATGCCCATGGAAATATTTCTAGTCATTGCCTCCACTATATGTTACTTCAGTGCCTCCTGCTTTGCATTAGCATGCCCACTCAGTGGCATATTCTTCAATTTAGCTGCAACCCTCTCCCTCGGTTTTGCAAATTAAGCCTTCCTGAAGTGACTTTTCCATAAGCATCACTGGACCTTGTTCAGCATACACTTCTCCCATACCTTCCACCACAGCTGGCCATGACCCCTGACCTCAGGGCTAACAATACAGACACAAAGTACTTACAGAATTTAGTACCTATGCTATTCCCCTCACTTGCTTAGTTGTTTCCCTACTTTCACTGATCATTGGCCTCACCATCCAGTATCTCTGACTGTATTTTCATTCTCTATGTATTAAAAAAGGGGTTATTCTTTCCAGTAATCAGCAACATAATCCTATTTTGCAGGTATGACATAGCCTTTTTGATCTTGGCACTGTATTCTTTCTGCAATGCTCTATAGGCTATTTACTTTGCTGTTTCTCCAGAATCCTTTCAATATCATATAGGCAGCCCTCTTTTTCTCCGTTAACTTCCCCTGGAGTTTTTTGACCAAACATTAAAGCTTCCACTTAGCCCTCATACCTTTTTTGCCCATGGGAATATATCTAGTCACTGTCTCCATTACAGTATATGACACTTCAGGGCCTCCCAATTGGTTTCATCATTGCCGATCATGGCATATTCTTCAACTATGCCACAATCATTTCCCTGGGTTTAGCAAAATCAGCTTTTCTTAGCACAGTATTCTGTTTTTATTTCTGGTGAAGCAACTTCTCCTTTCATCTTGGATGCTGTCCTATAATGGTCACTGTCACGCATTAACTCTTTAGCTCTTACTCCATGGACCCTGTCACCCACACTACTTAGTGGCAGACCAGTAACATACATCTGCTTTTCTGTTCATATCCCATGGCCAGCATTCTGAAGATTGAAACAGTCCTTCTCAATTGGCCCTGCCTACTATCAGACTCTTGACACATTCCAGTCAGTCTCTAGTGGTTAAAATCCTTCATGAGAACAAAGGGCCCCGTAGTTATTGCCTTTTTCATTTCACTTGCCAGTTCTAAGTCATGCTCTGTTGTATTACCTGGTGGCACATTGTTTGCCTCCTATGACTCCTAAATCCAGCCATGTACTGGCTGGCAGTATAGCCTAGAGGTTAGAGTAACGAGCTGTAAACGAGCTTGGTGCAGACCAGACCTGGGTTTGATTCTCACAACCTCCACTTGCATACTGTGTGGCTCAGAGCAAGTCACTTAACTGTCCAGTGCTCCCAGGTTGCCCCTGAAAACAGGCACTTGTGCCTAGTAGGCCTTACCCAGTTACCAAAGGAAAAAAAAAATGTTTTCTGTAGGCATCCATCCCTCATCACTTATTTGTTCCTACTTCTTTCAATCCCTTTCTTGATATGTACTGTATGTACATATAAATCTGTCTATAGATTGAAGACTGAAAGTGGCCACTGCACTAGTGCAGGCCGTCTGACTGCTCCTAAATAGCAGGAATTGCCTTTTAGTTAAGTTTGTTATGTTTGCTCTTTTAATGTTTTCAGCTTAGCTTAGATAATCTAATTGTAAAATGGTAGCTAGAGAAAAAAGTGAGGAAGAGCAGGGCAATTAGTTTTTAATTTTACTGTTTGGACTCAGTCCGTTTAACATGACTGCTGTGGTGCTGAATACTTAATGAGCTTTAGTTGTGATGGCTGGTTCTTTACTGTACGGAAGCCACTTGTGATCTCATTGCAAAAACAGTGTATTGTGATTGTGGCTTTGTTCTATTTTAAACTTTCTCTTGAGCTTGCTGCAGAGTCTAATGCAACAGCAGGTGTTGGAGTTTAACAGACCAAATCTATGGTCTGTTTTACTAGAAATCTAGAATGTTTTATCTATGCTTATTGCCCTACCCTGAGTGTGTTCTACAGAGCAGTTCTAAAAGAGGTGGATCTCTCCATTTGTCCTGAGCTGCAGTTCCTGGTTGGCAACTGTGGTATGAGTTTGAGGCAGTGGAGCCTTTCGTTGTGCAAAGTGGGGAGTGTTTTCCAGGCAGTTTGATTAATGGCTGTGGACTGGACCTGGCCCAAAGGCTGGTGGTTTGGTGGGCAGTCAGATGACTGTAAGTGAAGCGTCCTCTGACTTTCCCCATAGCAAGGGGGGCTGCTGTGGGAGGGCAGTGTGATTTTTGGAACCTACTCTCCAGCCTAGTTTCTTTCACCCCTCATCTACCTGGGTGTTTGTATGCTTGTGGGTGAAAGCTTGGTTGAACAGGTACTGTAAATCTTATTTTTCCCTACATTCTGGATTGTTGTCTGTATTCCAGCTTGACTGATTGTTCTGATCATCATTTGCCTTTTAGGATGGCGTCTGTGCTTGGAACTTTTTAAATCCATTCTGAGGTTTGCATCACTGTTAGAGGGTGGTGTCTCTTTCAGCACTCGTTTGTGGTCTTGTTGGATGACTTTATTATACTGACCTCATCTGGTGGCAGCAAATGCAATGCCGCCCTCTGTTCCAAAGTGCTCTGACTTTTTGGAATGATGTATTTGACTAAATTTGTATCATAATTTCTTCAGCACTGAAATCTCACTGTTTCAGATGGACTCAGTTTCAAATTGGAGAGTTTGGGGTGTGTGATTATGTAAGTTTAGTTACCTGTGTGATTAGCTTAATTGGTTTGAATGGCAGTGTGATTGTGTAAGTCTGAGTGGTATATCTGGGAAGTATTATTGGGAGTGGGGAGGTTGTTTATGTTGTGGGTGGGTGTTTTAGTTTGGTTGTGTGTTTTTTAATGTGTCATGCTGCTACCAGGCCTGCCTTAGTCTACTCCTCAGAGCAGCTGTGGCAGAGGTGTCCATTTGGAGGACTCCTTTGTACCCTGCCTGTGGTGATGATAAATCACTGGCAGGGGTTGGGAGTTCTATGGAGACACTGCACATACTGTAGTTTAGCTCTGGGGGACTGAGGGGGCAGGATGAGGAGTATGGAGTCAATGAGGCACCCCAGAAGTAGGCCTTGGCAGACAAGGGGTCCCCCATGCCTGATTCCCATTCAGATATGATAACCCCGAGGTCTCTCTTCTGACTTGTGGTGGCTAGAACCCCCCATCCTGTATTCCTCTCTTAGGTTTCTGTGTCCCAGGTGCATTATCTTGCATTTCTTAGTGTTGAAACCCAACTGCCAAACCCTTGGCCATTCCTCAAGTAGTCTTAGGTCATTTCTCATTTTATCTAGCCCCTCCTGTGTGTTGACTCTGTTACAGATCTTGGTGTCATCTGCAAGCAGGCATACTTTCCCCTCCAGTCCTTCTGTAATGTCGCTTATGAAGGCATTGAATAGAACTGGACCCAGCACCGATCCCTGTGGAACCCCGCTGGTCACCTTCCCCTCTTCTGATTTTATGCCATTTAGTGCCACCTCTCTGGGTCCTCCCTTTTAGCCAGTTATCAACCCATTTTACTACTTTAGAGCCCACATCCAGATTCCCCAATTTGTTAAGCAACCTTCTATGAGTAACAGTGTCAAAGGCCTTACTGAAATCCAGGTAGGCCACATCCACCGCCCCTCCCTTATCCACCACCCTGGTCACCCAGTCACCCAGTCAAAGAAATCAATAAGATTAGCCTGACAGGACCATGCTGCCTTGGGTCTTTTGCACCACTTGACTCAAGGAACTTCACTACCCTCTCCTTAAGCAGGGACTCCATCAGCTTCCCCACTACTGACGTCAGACTTACAGGTCTGTAATTGCCTGCCTCCTCCCTACTTCCAGTCTTGTACAGGGGAACCACCTCTGCCTTCCTCCAGTCCCCAGGTACCTCCCCTGTCTCTAGTGATTGGTTGAAGAAGGTTGTCAGTGGACCTGCTAGGACTTCCCTGAGTTCCTTCAACACTCTAGGGTGAATCCCGTTTGGCTCCATTGCCTTTTCTGTCTTTAGTTTTCCTAGTTCCTCCAAGACTCTATCCACCGTAAATGGTCAGGTGTCCACCTCTCCCTCCTGTACATCTTTCCTCGTGAGTCTTGGCCCCTGCTCTGCCTCTTCCTTGGTAAATACTGAGCAAAAATATTTGTTCAGTACCTCAGCTTTTTCAAGGTCATCCTCCACCCACCCACCCTCTCCTTCTTTAGCCTAACAATACCATTTCTGGTCTTCTTCCTCACGCTAATATAACAGAAGAAGTTCTTGTCCCCCTTCTTAATAGCCTGTGCTATTCCTTCCTCCATTCTTGCCTTAGCCCCTCTGACAGCTTTCCCAACTTCTCTCTGCTTCTCCAGATATTTCAGTCTGTCTTCTTCTTTCTGTGTCTCTTTGTATTTCATGAATGCCTTACTTTTTTCTCGCACTTTCTCAGCTACTGACTTAGATAACCACAATGGTCACTTGTTTCTTTTGCTTTTGCTAAGCAATCTAACTTGTCACTCCTGCTATGGATCTCTTGAGCCTAAGCCACTGTTCTTCTACCCCTTCCCCGTATCTTCTGCTGCCAGGGCAATTTTGAGCTGTTCCCCCATCTCCATGAAGTTGGCCTTCTGTAAATTTAGGATCTTAATCTTTGAATGGCTTTCTTCTGCCAGCGTGTTGACTCTAAACCATACAGTTCTGTGGTCACTGGTACCAAGGGGACTGCCCATCTCAACATCCATGATTCTGTCCCTATTTGTCAGCACGAAGTCCAGTACAGCCGCCTTCCTGGTGGGCTCAACCACCAACTGCCTTAAGTTTGCCCCATACATGGCAGACATGAGGTCCCTGCTCCTTGATGTACTTGCAGTCTGGTATTCCAATCTGCATCTGGCATGTTGAAGTCACCCATTAGCAGTACTTCCCCTTTGGTTGCCATATTATGGATGGCTTCCACTAATACTAGATCTATATCCTCTCCCTGTGTGGAAGGCCTGTAAACTACTCCAGCAGGGATGGTTGTTTTGTTTCCTGACTTCAGAGTGACCCACAATGCCTCTGCTTCTTCCCTGGATCCCTAAGCCTCTGTAGCTTTAATCCTTTCCTTCACATACATAGCCCACCTCCCCTCTTCCCCTCCCTATCCTTTCTAAAAAGTGTATACCCTGGTATGGCTGCATCCCAGTCATGGTTCCCTACATACCATGTCTCCATAATAGCCACAATGTCCAGCTTTGTGTCTGCCATCAGTGTTGTTAGGTCTGGGTTTTTTTTTTAATGAAGGTATGAAATCCATGTTATAAAGGAATTTAAGTTGGGTAGCAAAATGAAAAGCAGCACATTCAGGGCCAGATATTCAAACTGCGCTCTTCTTAGGTGCAAGCCCCTGTGCTGCGCAAAATAGTTGCGCAGGGTGTGGTTCGTCTATGTTCAAAGGAATGGCGCTATTGAGCAACTCCTTGAATATCACCCCTGGCCACAGCCACTGGTGCATGGTGCAGTGGAACTTGCGCCACCGCAGGTTGTCAGAGTGAGCATTCAACCCGCGGTTGTGCAGTCACCATTGCGCCCGCGCGAAAATCCTGATATTCAAAAGCGTGAAATGCAAATGGGGCCATAATTCTTGCAAGCAGGGGTCCATTTGCATCTGATTATGGCCCCATTTGCATGCCATTAGCATGCAGGTGTGCCGATCCCCAGGACTCTGCTCCTGGCGCCTGCCAGGCAGCAGCCATCAGGGACTGACGCCCCGCAGCCCGATCGCAGGCAGCAATGTGTCTCCTAACATATCCCTGGTGGTCCAGTGGACCATAGATCCCGATCACGGGATGTAATCATTAAACTCCTCCCGAACACATCCTGGTGGTCCAGTGGACCGAGATCCCAATCACGGGATGTAATCATTACCCTCCAAACATAGCCCTGGTGGTCCAGTGGACCGAACTCCGATCACGGGATGTATTATGAAACACCCCCAACACATCCCTGGTGCCTAGTGTCCCCCACCCCACCCACCCATGAAGCCCCCACCCGCTTCTCCAGCCGGGCGGGCGGCAGCATCCCACCCACTCCGCCTCCTGCGGCCTGATTACAGATTGATAGTAGGGCTGCACACCCATTGGTGCAGAGACAGAGCCACGGGCGTGCAGCCCATACCATACAAGACAGTCCAGTTTTGTGAATGAAGTATTCCTCTCAACCTCTCGTCTCATAAATCAGGGACAAGACATTACAATATCAGGGACACAGACCCCATATTAGGGACACATCTTACGATTTGGTAGTATACACTCAGAAAGCTGATAGAATTAGGGGAGATTTATGTAAGATGCAGTTTCTGAATAGAAAGGAATCTGTAACTTAATATATAACATTATTTTATGCTTACAATCCCCAGTGTTCTGTCACAACAATACAATTGTTATGAGGGACAGAGACAAATTCTGAGGCATATCAGGGATGTCCCTGAAAATCAGGGACAGTTGAGAGGTATGAGGGGGGCACAGGAGGGTTGAGGCCAGCCACAGGTGGCAGCTGCTGCTGTTAGCCTCTGCAATGCAGCAGCTCACCTGTGGGTGGCCCTCAACTTAAGCCTTTTTTTGGCTCAAAGTTGTGCAGGCGCAGGTTGGGGTTGCGCTTAGACATCTCTGCACAGCCCGGCTGAATATCGGGCTGTGCAGTTTATGCATGGTTCCTCCCCCACCAGTTCAGCATGCATTCATTTGCATTGCGCTGTTGCTCAGCCTGTTTTCAGTGGCGTAACTGCCTCCTGCTGAATATCACAGAATGGAGCAAGTTCGGACTTGTGCAGGCGCAACCCTATTGCGCATGGCGCAACCCTTTTGAATATCTGGCCCTCAGTGTATAAGGGAAGCAACATGAATATTAAGTGAGACACTGATTAGTTCAATTCAATTCAATTCAACTTTATTTATATAGCGCCTTTCAAATCCAAGGTGCTGTACAAAAACATATACAAGGTAATAAAAATTCCAAACATTTAAAAGTCAGCCATGACTAACTAGAGTATGCTAAATTAAATAAATATGTTTTCAAAGCAACCTTAAAACTATCATTAAAACTAAATTAGAAGTTGGTAATAAAAATATAATGTGCTAGGTGCTCTTCAGGCTGTGTTGAAATAGTAGAACAGGCCCATTTGCAGTAATAATTAGAGGCTGGGATATACAGAAAGAAAGCACTGCTGGGATGTACAGGTATTTTTGTTTTTACGAGTTAAGCAGAATGCATATATCTAAAGTAAATAATGTGATATTGAAAATGTACCACAGTGGTGTAAGAAGAAAACACAGGGGCAAGTGTGTTTGCAACTGAATAACTAAGTGACAGGTAGTGAATTAAATTAACTGAATGTTAACAAAAGAAATATTCAAACAAAATATATCTATTATTTTTTCTAGAAAACAAAGAAGCCCTTTGAAAAAGAAAGTAGATGTGAAACGTCAGGGCATTGAAAGAATTTTAATATAGAGGATAATGGCTGGGGATCAGGTGATAACCACGCTGTAATCACCTCGAGTGGTTGTTAGGGCAACATGGTAAACCTCGAGAGTGCAGCTCGAGAGGTTTACTGTAGCCCTAGCAACCAAGAGAGGTGATTTCAGCGTGGTTGTCACCTGATCACCAGCCATCATCTTTTATAGTGGATGGTCAAAAAAAAACACTGTTTGCATTCTATGTGTGAGAATTATGGAACTCTGATGCATTCTTTTTTGTTTTGCCACTGTTTGGAAGTTCCGAAGTGTGGTTAACAATTTTTAAAATTCTAAACAGTTCATAACAAAGCTGTGTAACTGCTGATTATGGTGGCTAATAGGCACTTACCATACATTATAAAGAGTTTTGAAAACTGCACAACAACCTGAGTGGATATTCTGCTCCCCCCCTCCCATAATTTTGAGTCTGAGATGTTGTTTCCCAGACTGCGGGCATTTGTGCACATGATCTTCCACTCTGTGTACCCCCTTAATGTTCCTTGTTTATTGGTCTTTGCCCTGCACCGCATTAGTGATGCACCTTCTGTTCTTTCCCCCATTGTAACCATGGTAGTTTTACGGTTAGATATTATGTTCGTTATTAGGTCCCCACTGCTTTCAGTTATGTTCTGTGGGGGGCTATGATAATCCCCATGACTATCTTTGCCCCCCCATGGCAAGTTTAAATGATCACTAAGGATGCACTTAAACTTCTCAGAGAGCATACTGTATCTTTGCCTCCCATGGATAGATCCAGGCCTTATGGAGAATATAGTCCTTCATCCCTCCAGGTGAGGTTCCAGTCCCCAATGAAGCTGTACCCCACCTCTCCACTCCCTTTCTTCAGCCATTTGTTGAATTTAATGGTGCGGATGTCCCTTCCTTCACCCTTGCCATGGACAGGTAGCACCTCCGAGAAGGTGACAGAGTGTGCTACTTGCCCAAGACTCCTCCCCAGCTCCCTGAACTCTTCCTGTACTTTTCCTACATCTACCCCATCTCTAGCCAGGTCATTAGTCCCCAAGTGAATAATGAAGTACAACTCCCCCTCCTTGCTACCGTCCTTGTAATCCTAAGGATTTGCTTGCCCTCCTTCCGAACTGTGCCTCCAGGTAGGCACATTATCTCCCTCTCACCATTGCTACCTGACCCCAGCTCAATCCCCTGGACAATGGAGTCCCCAACCAGGATTTGCTTCCTTCTCCTGTGTGTTCTCCTTGCATCTGCCCTTGGGGTTCCATCCTGAATGACCCCCTCAATCCCCATGGTGTTCACTTCCAGAGATGCTGCGCAATCTCTATGCTCTGCCAGGATGGCATACGAGTTGTGAAGTGCCACTGGCTTGGGGATGTGCCTCCGTGCTGCCTTCCGCATCCTCCCTGAGCCCACCGTAGTCCATCCTTCCCTCCTTCTTGGCAGTCTCTGCAGGAGCAGTGGTGGACATGACGGTCTCTGTATGGGGGGGAAAGGTCACCTGTATCCTCGCCAGCTCTGCTCAGAATCCAGCTACCTCCTCCCTCAATACAGAGAGGTGTCTGCAGATAGAGCAGCACTGCAGTGCCCAGAAGATCTTTCTGAACACTGCTGCCCCACATCTGCTGCAAAGCACCACACCCATCATCTTCCTTCTGCTATCCTTGTTCTAAATGCCGCTTATTGCCCAGTACCCTCTGCTGCTTTTTCCTTCTGTACTATGTCCAGTGCCAAGCTATATATATTTGTACTGTCAATACTCTTTAGTGGTATAATGTATTAAGGAATGTAGATTTATGTCAGGGTGTGGTGTGTGCCTATGTTGTGTACTGAAATAAGATGGCTACCAGTGTGTGTTTGCAGTCAGCTGGTAGCATATGATGTTAGAGGTTAACAGTATAAAGGAAGTGATGCACTAGGGGTGGGGGGATGCGCCCCTCCTGACCAACAAAGACAATAAGCCACACCAGCAAACCCCCACCTGCACAAACCAGGGTTTCAAAGGGTCCGTTGAGCTGTCAAAGAGGGTTTGCACCCATGCAAAATGTAATGTATGCTTGTGGGCAAGGGGAAGGGCGTGGCCATGAATATGCATGCTACCCCATATTCAGCAGCATTCAACTGTGCAAAAGGGTTTAGTGCAGTCCTTTTGTGCAGTGCAAATATCACTGAACTAAACTCTTGACTTAACTCTAGGCAACCCTAGCAGCTGCCAGAAGTAATGCAGCCACTGAGCCGGTTGGCCACTGTGGGAGCACAACCAACCCCTGTGGTCCCTGGCACCCCCCCCCACCGATCGCTGTCCTGTTCTGTCAAATAATAATATCCCTGGTGCTAGTGGTCCCCTCTCCCCCCAACTGATCATCAGCCTGGTCAGTCAAATAATAATATCCCTGGTGCTAGTGCTCACCCCTGCCGGATTGCCAGCCCCAGTTGAAATAATAATATCCCTGGTGTTAGTGGAGGGGACCACTAGCACCAGGGATATTATTACTTCAGCCAGGGCTGGCAATTGGGGGGGCCACTAGCACCCGGATATTATCATTCAATATATTTGTCAGCCCTGGCTGAAGTCATAATACCTCTGGTGCTAGTGTTAACCCCCTTCCTTTCACTGCCAGCCCTGGTTTAAATAATATAATCCCTGGTGCTAGTGGTAACTCCCTCCATCCAGTTGCCAGCCTGGAAGTAAAAAAAAACAAAACTTCTGACATCCAGTGGTCCCCCCCTCACTGCACTGGACATATCTCCACTAACATAGAAACATAGAATGTGTCGGCAGAAAAGGCCCACCAGGCCCACCCAGTCTGCTCAGTATGCCTTGCATGCCACTAGGACTTTGCTATTGCATTCTGCCTGCCCCCTTTTCAAGAGCTAACTGACACCTGTGTCTATTCCATGCTCTTTTAAATCCCCCTGCCATTCAGGCCTCCACCACCTCCCTTGGGAGTCTGATCCAGTTGTCCACCACCATCTCTGTAAAGTAGAATTTCCTGATGTTCCCACTGAACCTCCCCCTACTATCTGCAAATCATGCCCCTTGTTTTCGATTGTTTCCTTAGCCGGAAGATATTCCCTACCAGCACCCTGTTTATCCCCTCATATACTTGAAGGTCTCAATCATGTTCCACCTTTCCCTCCTTTGTTCAAGTGAGTACATCCTGAGGTCCCTTAGCCTCTCCTCATATGATTGAGGCCTGAGACCCCCCACCATTTTTGTCGCCCACCTCTGGACGTGCTTGACCCTATCCAAATCCTTCTTGAGGAATGGCCTCCAGAACTGGACTCCATATTCAAGGTGGGGCCTGATAAGCTGCCTGTACAAAGGCATTACAACCTCCCTCCTCCTGCTAGTTATACCCCTGCTGATACAACCCAGCATCTTACTGGCCCACGCAACTGCCTTCTCACATTGCTTTGTCACTTTCAAGTCCCATGAAATGATTATGCCAATAATCATTTAAGCCGGGGATGGCAATCGGGGGCAGGGGGCACTAGCACCAGGGATATTATTATTTCAGTCAGGGCAGGCAATTGGTGGGGAGGGGACCACTAGCACCAGGGATATTACCTTAGCATTATCCATGGTGCTGCAGGAGACGTTCTCAGTGATCTAGCACAGCCCTCCTCACACCTCCTCTGGCCACAAATGTCAGGCAGGAGCATGCCTCTAACATAGGACAAGGCGTGTCACCCTGTCCTATAAATAAGAGGCATGCTCCCTGCCAGTACATATGATGGCCAGCCATGGAGGTGTGAGGAGGGCTGCGCTGGTCACTGTTTGCTCCTGCTGCAGCACCACAGATAATGCTAAGGTGAGTGGGGGGTATGCCCGGTCCTGTGGGGTGGGAACCACTGGATGTCAGGGACTTTTTTTTTTACATCTGTGCTAGCAATTAGAGGGAGGGGGGTTACCACTAGCAAAAGGAATTATATTATTTAAGCCATAGCTGGCAATTGAGAGGAGGGGGCCACTAGCACCAGGGATATTACTATTTCAGTCAGGGCAGGCAATTGGAGGGGGGGCACTAGCACCAGGGATATTATTATTTGACAGAATGGGCAAGCAATTGACAGGGCGGACCACTAGCACCAGAGATATTATTATTTGACAGAACTGGCTGGTGATCGGTGGGGGTGTGTGACCACTAGCACCAGGGATATGTATTCATGACTGCATGACTGGGACTGGGCAATTGGGGGAGGGGAGTGGCACCACTCTAACTTGCCTCGCTACCCATGCAAATGAGCCTATAATGACACACAAATGGCCCTTAGTGGCCTACATGTCCAATGGCCTCATTTGCATGGGTCCCTTTAAATACTGCAAATAGTGCTTCAACGCTATCCATTCTGGTGGCGTACTTCAGGAGCCCAGTTAGGGCAGCACTAAGTGGCTTAGTTCTGTGCTGACATGGCCTTATATTCAGTTAAATAGCACCAGTACATTATTCCACTGAATACAGCCTCCTCAAGCACACGGGCAATCACAAGGCGCAGTAAAAATTATTGCACTCCACATTGCACTATTCTGAATTTCTGGCCCCAGATCTCTAAGAAATGAAATGTCCATAATGGAGGCTTTCATCATGGATCCCTTGGCAGATCTGGTATGTATCATAGAGAAATGCTTTGGGGATGACTCTCGACTCGATCCATGCAGGAGGTATCCACTCCTCCTGTGTATTCTGTGGTGTGTTGTCCTAGGTGGGAGAGCAGGGGTGGTGAGGTAATTCTGTTTAAGATCCACATCAGGACTAATGCCATACCCCATGGGAGTGACCAGTTTGGTTGAATGTGTGGTGGTGAATGGTAGGCCAGATACAGGTTGCAGTATCATTCTCATATACCGGCCTCCAGGGCATGGAAGCGATTTCTGGCAGGAACCAGAGAGCTTCATGGCCAAGCTGATGTTAGCCTCTCACTGACATCTTGTTCTGGGTGATGTTTCAGCATCTTAGTTGCTAATGAAGCATCTTTTTTTTCTTTTTGGAATGCAGTTCCTTCAGTTGATGTCTTCAATGGGCCTTCTAAAGGTAGTTGCCATTGGTACCCACCAGCACGGTCACACCTTGGACCTGGTCTTCTTGTTACATCATGACATTAGTAATGTCAGGTTTGAAACTGTCATTTGGTCAGATCATCATGCTGTTCCATTTCTTTGTGGGGTTTCACATTTAACCTCACTGGTGGAGATTGTCAATTGTCATTCTTTTCAAAACTTGGAACCTGAGAACCTCCTGGCAGTACTGGACATCTCGGACATGGAGATGGCGTGTGTGGTGAGTGTTGAGGGGACCATGGAGGACTATAACATGGTTCTTGTGGCACATTTGACACCCTAGCTCCACCCCTTTATTTCCCACTGTAGTTCACCATGGTTCAAAGGTGATCTGTTGATGCTGAAGGCAAACGGGATGGATATCCCAGTCGGAAAAGGATAGATTGGTGCTGAGGGCTCATTATGTATTATTACAGCTCCATGACTTAGGACTATCCATGCCAGGATACACAGCTTTCAGGAGAGATAAGGGACAAGGGAAAGGGGGAGTTGTGGCTTTGTATGTGAAGAAGGGCATCAGGCTTACAGAGGACAATGATGTGGAAGGGAGCACCAGTACAGAAGCATTGTGGGTTCAAGTAGTCATGCACAAGAAAGGATTAACAGGGTTAGACTGGCATTTAAACCACCTTCTCATAAAGAAAAAGTGGACAAGGAGTTTGGTGAGGTAAAAAAGAATGTGGCAAAGCAAGGTGCTCTTAATGGAGGATGTCAACAGGCCATATGTGGACTGGAGTGTCCTAGTTGCAGTGAATGCAAGAAACCAGAAGCTGGTAGATGCCCAACAGGATGCATGGCTGGTACAGAAGATGGAGAAGCCCACAGGGAATAAATCCATTCTTGTTTGATCCTCACAGTTAGGGACAGAGCTGGAGAGGTCACAGTAAGAGATCCCCTAGGAACCAGTGATCACCTGACCATCTGGTTGGATATAATGGCAAGGCAACTTTATTTCTAAGGGGCCCAATCCCAGAGGCTTTGGGCACTGTACACAATAAAAACAGGATACAAATACAGAAATAACATTTATGCAGTAGCAAAATATTTAAAAAACATTCTTAAAAGCATTAATATAAAATGTAAATATGCGGTATAAATATCCGATAGCGGAGGGTCAGAAAATGGGTGAGATTTCTTAATCCCCAAAAGCCTGGCAAAAGAGATGGGCCTTAAGCCTCTGCTTAAAGACACCAATCAAGGGGGCTTCCAGGATTGCAGCTGGAAGTGTGTTCCACAGGGTAGGCCAAGAGACACTGAATGCTCGATCATCAGAGATCTTGAGCTGTACCGTGGGAACATCCAGGAAGACCCTCGAAACAGAGTGGAGGGAGCGGGCAGAGGTCGTAGGTGACAGGAGCTCAGACAGGTAGCCAGGATCCAGCCCAAATAGGGCATTATAGGTGAGCAAGCCCACCTTGAAAAGGACCCTCCACCTGACTGGCAGCCAGTGCAGAGCATGCAGGACCGGGGTCACATAGCACGACTGAAATAGTCCCACCAGTAACCAGGCCTCCATGTTCTGCACCAGCTGTGCCCTGTGGAGGGTCCCTCCCATGACCCTGAAGTAAAGAGCATTACAGCTGTCAAGTCTGGAGGTCACAAAGGCATGTACTAGGGTCGGCGCTCTTCGGACGGAACAAGGGGCTTGATCCTGGTCATATTCCGTAGGCGATAAAAAACACTCTTTGCAACAGATGACACCTGATCTTCAAAGGTCAGTCTGTTGTCCAGGGTCACACCTAGATTTTGCACCCTCAGGAAAGCAACCAATGGAGCAGACCCTAGGAAAAGACCAGTGTCTGCTCCAGGTAGCAACCCATCACTTCCATGACCCGGCTTGACCACCAGCACATCTGTCTTGTCCAGATTGAGTCACAGCCAGCTGGAAGCCATCCAGTCATTGATTTTAGCCAGACAGGTGTTAAGCACATCAACCAAACTGCATGTCCTGGGGGCCAATAACAAATACAGCTGGGTGTCATTTGTATAGCAGTGAAACTCCACGCTGTACTGTCAAATGATCTCACCCAGGGGCAGCATATACACCACAAACAGCATCAGTGACAAGATTGAGCCCTGTGGAACTCCACAAGACAGAGGCATTGGAGAGGAGGAGAAATTCCCCATCACTACCCACTGCACCCTGTCTGAGAGATAGGACTCAAACCATCTGATGGCAACACTGGTGAATCCACAAAATTCACAGAGCCGATCGAGAAGCACAATGTGGTCCATGGTGTCGAAAGCTGAAGAGAGATCAAGGAGCACAAGAATTGACCTGTCTCCTCTATCTCTAGCTCTAAGTAAGTCATTATGCACCCTGACTAGTGTGGTTTCTGTGCTGTGTCTAGCCCAAAAACCTGACTGAAATGGCTCATAGATGTCAAAGGACATGAGCCGATCCTCGAGCTGCTGTGCTACCAGTTTCTTGACAACCTTGCTCAAGAAAGGCAGGTTGGAGATAGGGTGGTAATTTGCTAGGATGTCTGGGTCAAGGGAAGGTTTCTTTAGGAGGGGTCTCACCAGCACCTCTTTCAGAGGAGCTGGGAACACCTCCTCCGCCATCGAGCACCTGGCTATCCCAGCAAACACTGGGCCATCAGCCTCAGTGCATCCCATCTAGAAATTCATCGTGGCTGGGTCCAGTTTACAAGATGTATGCTTCAGCTCTAAGATCACCCGAGTCACCTCAGACACCACCACTGGCCTAAACTCTTCCCAGGCAGGCAGAGTTCCTCTGCTTCCAACAGCCCAGCATCTGTGATGCAAAAGCCTACCTGACGGAATCCCCGACTGGATAGCCGACACCCTGTCAGAGAAGAACAGCGCAAAGTACTCACACAAGGTGGATGAAAAGACTTTTTTTCGGCTTAAGACAGGCCAGATAAAGAAGCCAGTCCATGGTCTGAAAAAGCTGAGCAGGTCTGTTCCTCCCTGCCGCAATGTCCCTGGACAGGAATGCTGCTTTCTTATCGGAGATTGCCTCCTGGTACTCACAATAGTGGGTGCACAGGACCAGCTTGTAAACATCTAGCTGGGACTTCCACCAGTAATGCTCCAACTTCTGACCCCTGATCTTCATCTCCTTGAGATCCCCATCGAACCACGGGGCTCTCAAGTGTGAAGAACTGGGTTGTATATAAACTGGTGCTATGGCATCCAGAGTGTCAGACACCACCTTATTATAGGAGGCTATTGCCTCCTCGGAGCCAATCACACAAGCCGCCTCAACCCTAGATAGGTCAGCTACTGTCAAAAGTCCTTCTGGGTCTAACCCCCTTAAAAGGCGGTAGCTAACCATCTCCACAGGGACAGGACTATCAGGAGGGCCCCAAACATGAACTCCACAGTGCAGTGATAGGACCAAGAAACTGGATCAATCCTGAGGTTATCAACCCCAAGACCCAACTGGAACAACAGATCGAGTGTGTGACTATGCTGGTGGGTCAGAGAAGCAACCACTTGTGTCAGGTCCAGTGAAGACATTAACTGGAGGAGGTCATAATGGAAATGCTAGGATTCGTCATCAACCCAGGCATTGAAGTCCCCCAGGATTAAACACCTGGGGGACTCCAACACCTGGTCGATGACGAAGTCCACCACCTCTGACAGGAATTCTCCCCCAACCCAAGTGGGCAGTAAATGAGGAGAATCCTGCAGTCTGCACCTTGACCCCCACGAATGGTGACACACTCAACGGACCTGGTGTTACCAACTGAATGCATTGTGAAGCCCAGATTTGCTCTAAAAACGATGGCCACACTCCTGCCCCTGTGATCCTTCCTTGGGCAGTGCACCACGGAGTACCCGGTGGGGATGGCGGCCACTAGAACTGGGCTGGCATCGTCATCCAACCAAGTCTCCATAATGCAAGCCAGGTCAACAGAGGACATCAAGTCTGCAAAAATAGCAGTCTTGTTCCTAACTGACCTGGCATTGCAAAGCACTGCTTGAAGAGGATTAGGGGAGGTGGCTGGTCCTATAGCTACCTGCTCAGTCAGTCTGGTTGGACCCCTGGGTACAGGAGCCAAACATGTCAGGCATCTCCCTCAGCCCTGTTTGAACCAGGGCATCTCCTGGACCTTACAACCTCAATGCTCCTCACCACCTCATCCTCCGCTGCTCTCTGCCAGCAGTGTCTCAACTGACACCTTGTTATTCTGACCTCTCTGTAGCATCTAGATGCAGACAGAGGGACAGGGAGGTTGGCTATGGGGTGGAGGTCAACCAGCAGTGAGGCAGCATAGGTGAGTCTCGCAGGGCCAGTACCTAAACACATTTCAACAAGGACTATCAAACCCAACCCTTAAACAGCTCAAACCATAGCCAAAACTATAAAATAGCAAAAATCATGCAAAAATTCACTTACACTCCATGCACACCACAACCATATACACCAGTCACACATACCCCCAATAAATCACCTTCAAAATCCTAACCCCACCCCAAGGTTTAGAAACAGAGATTAATATTTAAACCAGAACTAAAAGCAGCATGTAGGTCCTCCAAAAAGGAGAGCAGTCACAATTGTCTTTCAATTTCAGGGGAGAACTACAAGGTCCAGAAGGCTCCCACCTCTTAGGACAAACCAAAAGACTCACTGCGGTCAGCTCTCACCAGAACACATGGAGCCAAAATGATTTAAAATATATAACTAAAAGGTACTCTCACTGCCAGAAATTCAAAGCAATAGAGAAAGTCTGACTGGTTCATCAGTTCACAGTCCGGGAAAGATCTTCACAGGAGTACAAAATGTAGTTAAAGATGAAAACTTTCACAAAACCTGTCCTGTAATAAAATTAGTCCTTTCTGGCACAGCATTCAAAATTGTCTTGACCCGCTACTCGCACTGTCCAATAACTTCAACCCAGAAATTTGCATCTTGGGTGATTATGCACATTTACAAGGGTGTCAACAGAGAGTGCACATGGCCTTAATTTCAGCCTGTGCTAAGAAAGTAATTTTGAGGCATTGGCTGGAATCAGCTGCCCCCACCAATGTGGAATTGTTTAAGGAAATCATGTTTGCCTTATAAGCAGAGCTCATCATTGCAGGAGCTACCAACAGAATGGACAATTATAAACTAAGATGTGAACCTCTGTATACTCTTATATTGATTCAGTAGACCCTAGTCAGTCTTACCTCCCTTTTTAATGACAGTTACATCCCCTGGATATAATCTCCAAAACCGTCTTTTATTATTGCATTTCTTTACAACCGTCCTCATTTAACAGTAAGTGGCAGACTGGGGTGGTTTGGGAGGAAGGAGGGAAGGTGGGTGGGATACAGACAATGATAAAATGTTTTTGGATTTCCTATACTGTAATCCATCCCCATGTGCTACACATTATGTATTAGTATTCTACTAACCAAATTCTGCTCCAGCATTATCATGTTGTCTGTATTAGTTGTTGTTGTTAATATCTCAAAACAATAAAGCTTATTAAATGGAATAAAAAAAGAAAACTTTCACAAAACCTGACTTTAGAGGAGTCTGAGGGAATCCAGAATCCATTACCTGGAGAATGCAGCGACTAGTGAGACACTACACCTTCCCTGGCTTCCTCCGCAGCCCCCAGGGGTTGGATCCCACACCAGCCCAAACCCTAGCACAGGCTGGGCTAATAGAGGTAACCCCCTCAAAACCCACCCAGAAGGTAGCCTCCCACTAAAATCCCAAGCCTGCAGCCACAGCCCCCCGGGAGGTCAGATCACCAGCTATCCCCCACACAGCTTAGGGAGCACCAGGAGTTCTCAGTCCACCCTCTGGCAGACCACCTACCAGTGTCCCTGCCTGACTCAGTGCAAGAAAAGCAGCCACTCTCCAAAAGTGGGCCAAGAAGGTCCTCCACCCACACAAATCCTCAGGCCCTGGATACTCGGGCAACAGGAAGGAAGACCTTCTCTTCCTTACGGTGCATCCCAGGCAAGGGACCGATCAAGTTCCTGGACAATTCCAATGACAAAAGCTTCTCCTACCCCATTCCACCTTATGTGAACCTCTTCATCAAAGTTCCTCTTCTCCAGGACACAACCTAGTCACTAGCAGTACTCTCCAGCTAGTTATAATAACAGAGCTGGAAAAACAGAGAAACTTATGTAAGCATTATATGAATTCCATTTCCAAAGCCTTAAATTCCCTCTCTATACCCAAAATCGCTTCTCAAGCTTACTTCTTCACTTAAATCCCTATCTTACTGCTGCTAAAATAACTAAAATAAGCTACGAATGGACTGGTATAATACAAAATTGGAAAAACTAATAATGGACCAAAACTAAGCAGAATAAACTAAAGCTTCTGCTGCTGCTTAAGAGAGACAACAATATAGCAAGCACTCACAAACTAAGGTTTTAGACATTAGAAAGACAGATTCCGGCTGAGTGAGGGAACTGACTTTGGAGAAACTGGTGGGGTGGAGGTGGCAGTGGAGGTGGGTAGCATAAAGTGGCACTAGGTCAGAAGAGCACTGTCAATAGTGCCATCCAGAACAGTGCTGTATTGACAGAGCTCTTCAGAACAGCAGCACAACAGAATGCCACTGCACAACACAGCACCAACAACAAACAGTAATATACATCCCCAATGCGGGGGGCTCTGCCCCCCCACACCCCACTATCGTTAAGATTCTCACTTCAGGGAGGAGCGGACCTCGAGGAAAGAAGAAATATGTGGGGCCATGGAATACTGTTTCCACGGCCCCTTGTAAAAAAAAAAGAAAGACCCCACAAGGAAAACTAAAGGGAGACCAGGATTAGAACCCTGGTCTCCACCACCATCCTGCCAAGCAGCTTCATGCCTTTGCCTCCATACCACAGGAGCTGCTCAGCCAGCCACCTGATTTCCTCTGCCCTTGTGGTCTGCTCTAGTTCCACAGACAGTGACCTGGGGAGCGCTTAGTGCCTAGCGCTATTAATCCCCTATCACTGCATAGACCACGCGGTTCTTCCGGGCACTATTAAAGTAGCACTATTTTAACTGGGTAGGGCATAAAGTATAGCTTAGAGGTTAGAGCAATGAGCTTTCAATGAACTTGGTACATTCAGTGACCTGGGTTTGATTCCCACAACCTCCATTTGCATACTGTATGACCCTGAGTGAGTCACTTAACCTCCCCATTGCTCCCGGGTTACCCCTGACAACAGGCCATGGGCCTAGTGGGCCTTAAGATTACAAAAAAAAAACTGTCCTTAACAGTTAAACAGTGACAAATAAAATAAATTACTTGAAAACCTTAAAGTCTAATTTTTGTGTTCATGGAGGAAGGAGAAGGGAAGGGGATGCAAGAAGTAACAGAAACTTTGGAAGAAGGAAGATGGGCTCTAATCCTTTTTTGGAGGTGAGAGCCCTGTAGGCACTTGCTATCTAACGGGTGGACAAAGCAGTGTGGCTGGATGGGGAGCAATACAAGGGTATTGGGGGAGCTCAGGGAAATCCTGGCTATACCTTTGACAGGTCTGTTTAACAGCTCACTGGAAACAGGAGTGGTTCTGGAGGACTGGAGGAGTGCAGATGTAGTCCCACTACACAACAAGCTCCGGCACAGCCACTACGACTGTGAATGCATTAACTAGATAATGGTGTTTCATGGGCTTAAACATAAACATTTATTTATTTATTTAAAAAATATCAGATTTACAAACCTTTGCATCAGACACTCATTTACAAAGGCACCTCATTGAAACTAATGCAAAGACAGCACAATTAACAAGTCCAAAAACAATGGCTCGGAGAGCAGACAGTTATAACAATCATTCACTGGAGATGCATGGGTAGCAGTAGATAAACAGATTACATAGCTTAGGCATGCAGGCACCACATCAAGAAGACCAAAGCAGTTCAAACAATATACAATAGCTAAAGCAAATAGACATCAGGATTTAAAGGGAAGCCCAGAGTGTTCACATGAAGGCTGTTGCATACGCTAACTGAATCAAAGTATAGTACATTGAGAAAGGGCATTATTTAAGCAAAAAGGCATGAAAGGGTGTGTGTTATTATGTAATAACGTCACTCCTGGAGTGGGTTGAAGCATGAGGTGAAGCCGAGTATTTATTTATTTGCACATATTTATTTTATCCACTGGATCAGCAATATTTGCACAAGCTGTGCCCAGTGCAGATTTTACAGCACTGGTCCTGGTTTGGTGATCTGGGTTTTACCCATACCACACTGCATATGGCTTAGTGATATACTGTACAGATGGCTGCTGAGTCTAACCCATTGCAGGTTGAAGTTTCAGAAAACCATTATGCTACACATACCTCCCTCACCCCCCAGTTACAATTAATCCTCTACCAAAGTCATGCTTAAATACTGGTGCCTCTACATTCACACACTAAGCTTTTAATGCCAACATGCTTCTTCTACTGCTGTGAGTAAAACTCTTTATTTAAAAACATTTTGTTGAGAAATTTTTGTTTTAGTATATCCATGGTAAGGAAAAATGAATTTGTAAAAGAAACCAAAATCCCCATTTATCAGTTCATTGAATCACAATTCAGCATGTTATGTATTTTTCAGATTCTATGTGTAACCTATAGTAAGTTAAACAGAAATTAGACACAAATGCCTACCTACCTATTTGCAAGTGAAGCAAATGTGGTTATTATCATTCAGTTGTAAACACCTATAGTCACAGCCAGGATTCACATTGCTAGACTCTGGGTAAGTATGACAAGTTTCTTAAATACTGGTACCTTATCCAGCTGTGTTCTGCTTGGGGTGTCTGTGTGTGTGTGGGTGTGTGTGTGTGCGTGTGTGTTTAAACATGTAACTTTCTATAGTATATTGTATAGCACTGTGAATCCTGGCTGCAGTGTTTTTTCTCTACTGTGGCTAAGCAAGACACTGTAACAAGACACTGGCCTGCTGTAGTGGCTGTTAGACATCAAACCAAAGGGTACGCTGTGAAGACTAACTTGGAGAAGATGCAATAAAACAATCTTGAATGACAGCCCCCAGACATCATAAAACACCCAGGGAAAATTAGAAAAACTCCTCTAATAGCCTAGGCAGAAACAAAACACTGGATTGAAGTGAGAACTCAGAACTGGTAGTAATATATAAAGCTATCTAACTGGGGTTTCTGTAAGAAAACAGCTGCTAAATAGCTCTAATTCATTATTTGTTTTTGATGTTAAAATACTTCTGCTAGCTAGACCTGATGCACAGAGAAAACAAAAAATAGTGAATTAGAGCTTTTTAGTAGCTGTTGTCTTACAGAAACCCCAGTTAGCTTGCTCTCAGGTATCTGCTAAACTAACTGTTGACATTTGTGCTCCCTGGATAAGAACAGTTACAAGGCTCTGCTGTTGCTAAACTAATTTTAAAGCAGTACACATGCTAAATCTAAAGGCATGGCTACATCACTGTCACATGAGACAGGGGGCATCGTAGGAGAAAGAAAGCCAATAAAACTATTTGTTATGGAGATCCCCAGGGGTGGTAAAACTACCATACAGCTAGCAAGCTAATTTAGGAAAAACTCCTAATAGCAGACAAAAGGAAGGACGCACTAGGATTTAACATACATATCAAAACACTCTGCATGCCATATGTTTTTTGCACATTCTGGATGGACTACTCCTTTAAAAAGAAAAATACACTTCATCACAAAATGTGCCCTCACATGAACATGCATGATTTATCTGTAAAGACAATTAAAAAAATGTATTTCTAAATGCATTAGTAACATCAATGCTTTCAAGATTTTGAAACTACTAAAAAGACATTCTATATATATAGATAGATAGAATATGGTAAACAAATATTGTTAATCCCAAAAGCTGAACTTTGTTTTTAGTATATAAATGTTTAAGAAATACCTGAAAGCTTTCTATTTTCCTTAGTTTTTGGAGACTTCTTAGTCTTTCCTTTTGAGACACCAGGTGACTCTGATAATCATGTGTTCCAAGGGTTTTTAAGTCAGTTTGAAGGCATTTTAAGTATCTTCTGTTCTAGTCCTTAACAAAATGCAGGGACTCCACAGATTTGTTGTTCTGTTCCTTGGTCCACATCCCAAACATGTGAGTCTTCTTTCAGGATGATATATCCACCTCATGCCCCTCCTACATGAATAGAAAAAAAGGTGGGATGGACCTTTTGGAGCTTCTTGGGTGGAGGATGGGTGGACCTTACTTCCCCCCAAAAAACAATGCTGCCTCCCACTACTCAGGTTCCAGTTCTTGTACCACCCATTTAAGAAAGAAAATAGTACCGGCCCGGTGGCACTGAAGGTTGAGGCGCTGGATGCCACACCTCGCTCCATGCTGGTGACCCAGGTTCGGGAACGAGCCAGAGCTGTCAGGGTTCGACAGGGGAGGATAAGGATCGAGCATCCATAGGACTGCTCTCCTTCTCCAGGGAGGGGAGTGGACTGCTGCTGGTGCTTGGGTGGCCCCTGGTGATGGCTAGGGATCACTGAGCACGGGTAGGATGTATGGGGCTCATACTGTGGCAGGATGCCAGGATCAGGGGATGGGCAGACTTGTGTGCACTCAGGTCCTTGGGCATCATTGCATGCCATAGACAACGGGGAGGGAGAACAAGGAAATTCAGGCACCAGACGCGGTGGCTTAATGGCTGTCCCTTGTGTGGAAGACTGGTCAGCTCAATGGTTACACAGCTCTGGATCCTGTTCAGGAGGGTTGAGCTCAGGGGGGAGAAGCTCCCCTCCACCCCACCATGGGGGTAGCCACGGGACCCACAAAGGAGTGCCGGATTCCTGGAGATGGCGGCCAGAGACCTGAAGGGGATGCCAGAAGTGGTCAGGTAGGCAGTCTGGTGGCTCAAGAAGGAAAAATAGATAGCAAAAAAAAAAAAGAAAGAAAAAAAATAGGACCCTGCGACCATTGACTAACATGAAAGCGTATTTATTTGAGGGTGGAAAACATTTCTTGGGAGGAGGGTAAGGCGGAGAAGACTATTTACACCTTCAGTCAGTTCCACAGACAGAAAACATGACATCACTCCTTTTGTACAAACAATATTCCTGTAGACTCTGCCAACAGTCATAAAAATGGTAGCAGGAAGGATGCTGGCAATTATAGGCCAGTCAGCCTGATATCAGTGGTGAGAAAGTTAATGGAATCACTGCTGAAGGAAAGGATTGTGGAATATCTTTAATCCAGCTGGTTACATGACCTGTGGCAGCATGGTTTCACAGAGGGGAGGTCGTGTCAAATTAATCTGATAGATCTCTCTGACTGGATTACAAAGGATTTAGCTTAGGGTGGAGCGGTAGACTTGGCCTACCTAGATTTCAGTAAGGCGTTCAACACCGTTCCACATAGGAAACTAGTAAGTAAGCTGGGTAGTTTTAAAGTGGGTCCAGAGGTGGTAAACTGGATAAGTAATTGGTTAGGGAATGAGTAACAGAGGGTAGTGGTAAATGGAGTTCACTCTGAGGAAGGGAGGGTGACCAGCGGGATTCCTGAGAGATCAGTGCTGGGACCGGCCCTCTTTAACGTCTTTGTAAAGGACATTGTAGAGAAGCTGGAAGGGAAGGTCTGCCTCTTTATGGATGACACAAAAATCTACAATAGGGTGCACACTGTGTGTGTGTGTGTGTGTGTGTGAAGGATGAGCAGAAACCTGAGAAAACTCAAGGAGTGATCAAGGGTATGGCAGCTAGGATTCAATGCAAAAAAGTGCAAAATAATGCACTTGGGGCATAGAACTCTGGGACAGAGTACAAAATGGGTGGAGCGGTATTGACAATCACCAAATAGGAAAGAGACCTGGGGTAATCATATCAGATGACCTAAAGGTGGTCAGGAGGTCTGACAAGGCAGTAGGGAGGGCCAGTGGGATACTGGAGTGCATAGGGAGGGGTATCATCATGAGAAAGAGGGAGGTGGTGTTGCCTCTGTATAGATAACTGGTAACACTCCACTAGAGTACTATGTTCAGTTCTAGAGACCACATCTCCAGAAAGACATAGACAGAGTGGAGGCAATTCCAAGGAGGGCAACTAAAGTGGTGCAGGGTCTACATCAAAAGACATAGGAGGAGAGACTAAAGGACCTCATTATGTACACCCAGGAACAGAAGAGGGAGAGGGGGATATGATAGAGACCTTTAAATAGCTCAAAGGGAGGGGCGTGGCTTGGACGCTGAGGAAACTGGCCACCTAAGCTAACAGCTCGGCTCCCAGCTAAACTAATCCGAACCAGTATACTGGCATCCAGAGATTTTTTCCCCACCTGAAGCCACACTATGCCTCCTTAATCTCTGAATATTTGATCGGTGTGGGTCTTATAGTGCTCAGGATCTGGTTAATTGTCTTCTGGTGCCGGTTGTCTCACGACCCTCCCTCGACACCTATAGGCCATAAACCGTGATCAGGCCTGGTGGTCATCTCCCCACAATTCTACTGCATTGGCCTACTGTAAACCACTCCCCATACCTGCGTGGTGGACGGAAGGCTTGCTCCCCTTCATCTTCTCCTGAAACTTATTGGAGCCCTGCCCCAGTTACTATATGGCCTCTTTTTCACCCTCACAGAGCTGACAGACCGCTGCTGCCTTGGAACCCACCTATCAACCGCCTGATGTAGGCACCTCCCTCCAGCACATAATAACTCTCCTAGAAACATTAGTATTAAGGGTGGACTCAATATCAGCAACTCTAGTAGGCACGGTGGCTGAAGTTCATGTCCTTAATGATAAAATGAATGTGGTGGAACAAAAAATGGAGGGCCTATAGCTTAATCAAGTGAAAATCCTACAGCGCCTCCAGGAGAATGATAACAAACTGGCCACACTCTGGCGGAGGGCAGAAGACCAAGAGAACTGTGGGAGGATAAACAACATCAGAATCCTTGGCATTCCTGAAGGTCTGGAAGGCCCCAGTACAGAGTGGTTTCTGAATGAGGAAATCCCCAAAATGCTGGGGGAGAGGTGGCATGGCCTGATCGACCTGGAGAGCGCGCATCGGATACCTAGTGGACCCAGTTCTGCGAATTCGCAGCTATGACCTATCATTGCTTATATCCTCAAATATTCTACTAAAGAACATGCACTGTGGGCAGCTAGAGATAAGGAAGAAATTATCTGGCATGAGGTGAAAATCTCTTTCTTCAGAGACTTTTCTGCTAAGGTGGCAGCCCAAAGAAAAAGCTTTCATCCCTATCAAGCAATTCCTAGCTTTACAAGGCTTTAAATATGGCTTTCGCCATTGGTTCACCTGCATGTTTCCAGGGAAGGGAGGGAGGGACATTTTAGCTGAACCGCCTCAGGAGATCGAAGCATGGCTCACTAAACATTGGCCTCGGATGCCCCTAAAAACTTCAACTCCCAGGAAGTTTTGGAGCTTGGGACATCGCGAATACACAAGAGGGAATCAATCAGCCAGCAGCAGCTCTCCAGGGGACTAAATTAACAGACAGACAATCCCACGCTCAAATGTTTCCACCAGATCTCCCTATCACACAGCATCATTGGGACTGGTCAATGAGAACTCTAATATACAGCAACAGCCTATAGCTAACTCTCTCCTTCCCGGACCACAGCGGGGATCAGGCCAAACAGCATGGATTCATCATCGTTCGAATAGTGGTCATACTGCAACTCCTGAAGGACCAGAGACAGCCCCACCAGCCAAACAAACCGAGGATGATATCTCCTCAGAAACTCCACTGGAGCCCATGGACATTCCTGATGACCTTCTTATGGAAGCTGCAGCTACGGTTTCATGAGCAGACCTCCCTTCAGAAATAGATGATTATACAGACATTGCCACACTGCCTATCAAGCTGGGTGTGTTAACATTCGCTGAAGCGCTTTCCAAGGACCGACTAAGTACAACTACATGTTCAGATCCCACCAGAAGTGATGCTCCACCAAACTGATTTGCTTCAGTTTTCATAAGTTTTTCTCTTTCTCTTTACCTCTACAATATGGGTAATGTTTAGAGGGGCCCATGCAAATGTACATAGTAGGGGAGGTTTACCACCCACCGCTAAAGTATTGCATGACCCCCCCCCGTGATATCCACTGAGTGAGACTCTACAGCATATTTCATCGAGGCACAGATGGCTGCCCGTATATACCCTCCTAGACACTGAAGCACCTCTTGGGAAGAAATTGCCCCACTAGAAGTCAGGTGTCCATCCTGTACCCAGGATCCTTCCCCTAGTGGGTAGCTAACCCTAGCAACAATCTGCCATGCTCTTTATCCTCTGCTGGTGGGCGTTTCATGTTTTTGCAAGGGACCCCTTTTAAGAACCAGGATCGCAAGTGCCTTCCTTGTATGCGACATGCAGAGCCCATCCTAAAGACTAGCTTCTTTGCATAATACCAGGAGCTGTACTAACCCTTACCCCAGTTATCCCTGTTCCCCTCCCTGTATTCCCCCCCCCGGATGCCACACCCATTAGTCTTATTGGACAAGGGTGGTAACTCAGTATTGATCCATTATGGCTGGGGATAGAGTCTCAGAGCTTATACCGGTTAAACTCCTAAACCTCCATTTTAGGTACTTGGATAGCATGGCTGTGCACTTCCCCCTATCCTGGCGGAAAACTTGCACTTACGTGCGCAACCCAAGTTACCTATAGACTGCTAATCTTACAAATTGACTCAGAATTCTGTTAACACTGTCACTGATAGCGTACTTAATATAGCACTAGGCCTACCTTTGAGTAGCTGTTCTCCTTTTTCTCTTTGTATTTGCAACATATTGCTATTTGCATCTGTAATTGTTGTTCTCTGGTGCACTGTATTTACCTACTTTATTTTGTTACTAGGTTGTTGCAGTTCTCCTCTCATATTACCAGCTTATACTGACTTCTCTCTTCAGCTGATATTTCTTGCCACTTCTCAGGTACTCTCTCTGTCCACTCTTGCTCTCCTTTGCTGGATTCCTGAGGTGAGTACCTCTATACCTATTCCCCTTGGGTCTAATTATCCAGAACTTTAGGATGGGAGTCAAACTTATTTCATGGAATGTAAAGGGACTGAACCACCCAACAAAAAGATCAGTGGTAATCAAGCACTTATGTTCCTTGCAGGCAGATATCGCACTCATACAAGAGACGTACCTCACTGCAAGAAATGTATTGTGGCTCAAAAAATCCTGGGTAGGATCTGTATTAGCCAGCTCAGCACAAACCAAGTCCAAGGGGGTGGCCATCCTTGTCCGGAAAATGTGTCCCTGTGTAACAGACAAGGTAATCACTGATGCTCAGGGCCGTTGGATTGTGGCTAGCTTTTCATATCTGGGAGGCCATGCGATGCTAGCCAATATCTATGGACCAAACGTGGACTCCCCAGATTTCTTCCTGGACATTAATCAAGCCCTTGAGTCCATATCCACAGGATACCCCAACATCCCCATTATGCTAGGGGGGGATTTCAACTTAACACTTGATATCTTTTTGGACAAATCTAAGCCGACCCCACAGATGCACCCCAAGGCGGTACTCACGTTGCAGGAGGCAATGAAAAAATGGGGGCTTACTGACATATGGTGGAGAGACCATCCTTCTGGGCAAGACTACTCCTTTTTCTCACCGGTGCACACCACCTACAGTCACATAGACTTTTGGCTGGCTAACCCACCTGCAGCTCATACATTGTCTCCTCCAAAATAGAGAACATTCTTTTCTCCGATTATGCCCCTGTTTCTTGTACATATACACCCTCGGAACAAACTGGCTCAAGCCCCTGGTGGAGTTGTTACCCTTTATTGATTAAGGATCCTTTATTCCAAGCAATGGTATGAAATACTGCCCAAGACTACTTTGCTATTAACAAGTCCACTGACACCTCTGCTGCCATGGTCTGGGAGGCTTTTAAAGCTGTACTGAGGGGCTGCATCATTGCATATGTACCCAAAAAAACAAGGCTCGACGAGCCGACTTGAACCATCTTCAAGCTGAGTTATCAGCGCTGGAGGCCCAGTTCAAGCTGTCCACAGCCGACAGACTGGACGCAGTGAACCTCTGAACCATAGTTGGGTTAAGATACTGGATTAATACAATGTTGCACCAAAAGGCAGAATGGCTGATGGCCAGGACCAATTATGCGTATTGGGAGGGGGGGGAGACAATGGTGGCAAACTCCTTGCATACCAGCTAAAGAAACAGCAGGCTGTCTCTCACATCCACACACTTAGGAATCATAGGGCAGAGACTGTTACCGACCCCCAAACAGATTAATATCTGTATGCAACAGTTTTATCAGCAATTATACCAGTCGCGTACCACCATGGAGCAGAGTCAACTAGAGTCCCAGCTGCGGGACTTCTGCTCTACAGCCAACATTCCTTGGCTGGCAGAACATATGAATGTTGCTCTGGACAAACCCTTCACAGAGTCAGAGCTAAATCTGGCACTGTCCCAACTCGCCAAAGGGAAATCCAGTTGGCCAGATGGCATGACCACTGAGTTGTATCAACTTTTGAGTTCTGAAATCAGTGCCCCATTGCTCTCCACTCTTCAGGAGGCCCATACGTCTGGTATCCTCCCACCCACCATGCAAGAGGCACTCATCACCCTTCTCCCCAAAAAATGGACAACCAATTGGACTGTGCCAATTATCGCCCTATATCCCTAATATCAGTGGACAATAAAATAGCAGCGAAGATGCTCGCAAGCCGCATGATAGAAGTCCTACCCTCCATAGTGCACCCATCACAGGTAAGGTTTACTAAAGGAAGAAGTGCTGTCGATAACATTCGCCTGTTTCTCAACCTTAAGTGGCTGGCCCTGCTCTCTTCTACCCCTATGGCTGCAATGTAGGTGGATTTTTCAAAAGCCTTCGACTCAGTCGAATGGCCCTATATGCATGCCATACTTCAACTTTATGGTTTTGGCCTGTACTTTAGACAGTGGATCCAAGTGCTATACAATGAACCTTTAGCTCATATTCTCACCAACAAAGACATATCCCCACCATTCCCACTACAGCGAGGTACCCGACAAGGCTGCCCGCTCTTACCATTATTATTCCTGGTTGCGTTAGATCCTCTTACTCGGCAGTTATAGACCACTAATGAGATCAAAGGTATCTCAGTAGGAAACCATGTATATTTAAGGGCCTGCTATGCAGATGATTTGCTTCTCACATTCTCTCACCCACGAGATTCTCTGTGCCCAACTCTGGATATCCTACACACATTCGCCCATCTCTCTGGTTTGAAAATTAACCAAAGGAAAACTAGTGTTACCCCCCTAAATGCAGCTTGCTCCAAAGATTGTATACAAGACTTGGAGCTCATTTGGGCACCCAACAACCTCACATACCTGGGCATTCACATGCCATTTGACTGGAAGTACACTGAATCCAGGAACTTCTCCCCTTCCTAGAACAGTTAACTGTTGAAGTATCTCATCGGCTCCGGCTTAATCTTTCCCTCCCAGGGAAGACTGCTGCGATCCGAATGCTTCTTCTGCCTAGAGTGACATAGCTTTCCAACAACCTCCCTATTGCTCTGTCAAAAAAATCTTCCTGCAACTGGACAGACTTATCTCTCAATTCCTTTGGGACAGCAAGAGACTGCGGTGGAACGTGCACAAGCTATGAGCTCATTGGTCTACGGGTGGCCTTGGACTCCCCTGGCTACAAGAATACCACTGGTCCTTCCTCACAGCTCAGGCCTCTAAATGGTTTCTTCCCACACTTTCTCCCCCTGCACTGTGGGTCCAGCTAGAAGCTCAAATTCTACAGGAGACTCCCCTTGGCCTACTTCTGACCAACCTCCCGATTCCCCAGAGTAAACTCACACCAGTCATGGTTGAAACCAAGAAAGCATGGTTCCGCCTTATGGCTGAAGCCTGGACCAATAAATCTGCGTGCTGGTTAACATTCAGGTACCTTAATCTCTGGCACAGCCGGCTCCTACTGATGGACAACAAACCATTCCACTGTGGGCCAAGAGTGGGGTACACATTGTTCAGGATTTATACCTACCTGATTCTACCACACTTATGTCATTTGAACAGCTTAAAACCCATTATTCACTTCCATCTCAAGACTTCTGGAAATTCTTGCAGCTCCGTACTGCAGTCCAGTCCATTAATTGGTCCCAGACTGCCGACCCGAAATGGCTCTGGCTATCTACATTGCACTTAAAACCCTCCTCCCAGGGCCTTGAAGCTAAGTTTTACAGCACCTGGCAGGAAGCACAACCAGACCATACAGAAGCTTGCAGAATTGCTTGGAGCAGAGACTTAGACTGTCATGTCACACCAGAGGTATGGGCACACTGCCTGCACAAAGTCCATTTCACCTATAAGGATGTTAAGAGCCAGCTGATTCAGCTTAAGATTCTGCTTCACTGGTATCGTACACCAGCAGCCCTCCATAAATGAGGTATTCTTCCCTATTCTGAATGCTGGAGATGCCATAAGAGCCCAGCCCATATCTTACATCTCCTCTGGCAATGTTCTACTCTGGCCCCCTTCTGGTCCTCAGTGGAAATAGACTGCTCAGGGGGTTCTAGGGCAACCAATCGACCTCTCCAACCACATGCTATTACTTGGAGACATCACCTCCCTGGAACAGATTATGCCACAACAGCGGGAATTGATTCTAGCAGCTCTGCTAGAGGCTAAAAGGCTTTTACTGATGTCCTGGTGGCAGCCTTCCCCACCTGCTATCTCCCTCTGGCACTCTGCTCTAGCTAGGCTTGCCACTTTTGAGAGGCTCACTTATACCAGCAGAGGACAACTATCACTCTACCATAACAAATGGGAAGCATACCTCAATTCAACTCTCTGCTGTGTGCCTCCTCCCTCTCCCCAAAACCTACCTGTCTAGACAGACCACAGAACCTAGTTCTCAAGTGACTAGTCCCGTAGTAAGGATCTGCATGCTGATTATGACAACACCACTTTATATGTAGGTACTCTCCCATGCTAACTTCCACCTGTGTCTCCTTTTCTGCCTTTGGCCACCCTCTGGCACATCACTTAACATCAATAGACTTAAAGTATTAAATGAGAGACTTGTTTATACTGGTAATCATAATTAATGTTTTACACTGTACTTTTAGAGTGCAAGTTTATGAAACAGTGCATATTTGCTTTAAAGGGTTATACTGCTACAGTAGCAGCCACAGACACTGCCAGCTATTCCCCCAAATTTGTGATATTTCCAGATATATCTAATGCTTTCTCTATTTCTACAGTAGGGCCAGCACAGAAAAACTGTTCAGAAATGTTGCGAAATATCTGGAAATAGCTAGCAATGTCTGTTGTTACTACTGTATGTGTACTAAATGAGGTGAGACCATAACCTTATGATCATTGGTAGCCTTTTTGGCTGTGATGACAGCCTGATGTAAAAAACCCTCCTAGATGTTCATAGTTAACTATGTTGCTCATAGGAATATTCTGTAGTATTTCTTAATGTACCTGTACATGATCTACCGATTGTGGTATGGACCCATTGGAAAACAAAAATTATTCTATGATAAAAAAAAATAGCTTAAAGGGGTAAATAAGGTACAGGAGGGAAGTATTTTTCAGAAGAAAGGGTGCTCTAGAACAAGGGGACATGCTATGAAGCTGGAGGGGGGTAGATGCAGGAGAGATTTGAGGAAGTACTCCTTCACTGAAAGAGTGGTGGATTCCAGAAACAACCTTCCAGTGGAGGTGGTGGTGTTGAAATCAGTGATGGAGTTCAAGAATGCATGGGATAAGCACAAGGGAATTGTAGTGGAAAGGAAGAGAGAAGGGAGAAGGAGCTGTAGCTTGGGCTCGGTCTGCAGTAATAGTGTAGGTAGGGAGATATAAGCAGACTGGATGGGCCAAGCAGTCATTATCTACCATCAAATTCTATGTTTCTATGATAGTGTAACCCCTAGGTGGCGGTACTCCTAGCGTTACACACCTGCCTTGCCTGGCCTAAATGAGGTTGAGGGGCCTGGGTTCCCAAAACTTACTTTAACTGGTTCTTTTCCTTTAGGTTTCATAATGCGTAGTGCCTCCACCCAGAGTCTTACTTTAAAGTGGGCTAGCTGTTACCTGGTACAACCCCCCAGGATGTCATATCACCCACTATAACCATTTACCACCCCAACGCATGACCCAATAACATTCCCCCAGATTTCAGACATTTTTATTAAAGACTCTCTCTAATAATATGCTCACAACACCCAAATTGCAAAACAGTAACAACAATATTTATTTGGGAGCATAGGCATTAGGAATAGGGAAACAGGAGCAGAGGTTATGCACTGATTCTATTTACAAAATGTACAACTGATTAGATTGAATTAGTTGGTGCTGAAGAAAACCCTCCAGCTGGGTAGATACCAGTTAAGCAGAAAAAGAATCACAATATTAGAAAAACAGGAATGACACCCAGAGCCCTTGCTATCTAGCTGCTGAACGATGATCAGATGTTACACATTTTATTTCCCCACCACTGGTACCAGTTCCCAGACGTTGTATGAAACCCTGCAATCTCACACTTTACCCTGGGTACCCAGTTACCAAAGTCCTGGGTGGTTGCAGGCCTGGTGGATGTTGCAGCTGGTGGCATTGGCCAGCTTTATTTGCATGAAAATTAAATCTTGGAACTTGGGTTTAAACAACTTATGTTTAAACTATTTACAGTCTCTCTAAGATGTGCAGGGGTTGCCCTGCGGTTAGCAGTAGAGCAGGGTTGTCCTGCATGTGGTAGACTGAATAATTTAGGTGAAAGTAACCAGCCAGCTACAAAGGTTGATGCTTGGGTTAGACATCCTGAATATTCAGCACATTTAAATGGTTAGTACACTCAATACATTTATAAGTTTGACACATCCGGTAGGGTGGAAAACTGTTGTTTCCAGGCCACAAAGCACAGTCTGAATTTTACTTTCGGGGTCTCAGTTCATTGATGTGGCATGTGGCTATGGCTGGCAGCTCCATGGGATATCTTGACCAAATTAAGTAGCAGAAACTGGACCTCCCAGGCAAAGCTGGGATGGGCCCCTTACTGAGTGCTCCCCCTTCCAGTCCGGATGGCTCCAGCTGATAATACATTTCAGTACATTTATACGGTATACCTCAGTACAGTTATACAGTGTGGGCTCACTATGGGTACCCCCAACACATTATGATCAGAACAGTTCCATATACAAGGTCACACCCAGTCTGGGCTGAAGGTATGTGCAGACATTGCTAAGTGTGAACCTAGAATGAGGTTACTTGAACAGTAGGCTGGGCAGGGTGGCCCAGATTAAGCAGATTACTTTTGTCCTTGCACCCGGGTGGTACAAGCATATTCACTCAGGCTCCTCACAGTAGATCTTCAGCTGTGAAGGCTCCTGAGTGCTTCAGTTCTTTCACAACTGAGGTTGTTCAGCTCTCTCACAGCTGCTTGATGTCATCTGGTTTCAGGTCCACATCTTCCCCCAATGTGGAATGGAGGGCTAGCTCTTGAGGGACATTCTGGAAACCCCCAGGCTAGCAGGCACTACATAAACTAAATAACTTTAACAACTAAAGAAGGCAACACCCCCTCCTGGATGGAAAGGGTTAGCTGGATCTCCAGGCTTGGCTGTATGGCTGGGGGCCAGAGTCCACACCCCCGTGGGGGTTCCCACTCAAATCTCCCTCTCGATCTGGCAAAATGCTGGAAAACACAGTCTCTTATAAAGCTCTCCTGAGGCTCCTGATTGGCTGAAACTTTCAGTTGCATAGTTTCTGACTAGCTGGAGGGCCTATCAATCAGGAAAATGAATTCTGCATGAACTTCACTGGATGTACTGTTGGTTTGCTGTTTTGGTGCCTGAAATTAGGTCCCTGCAAGTCCATGAGTAGTTGATACTTTCCCATGAGCTTTGGCTAATGTCCCACAAGTCCTGGCGTTGTCATTCTGGCTTTCTGATTGGCTGTGGCTGCTTGCAATGGCTGCTTAACTCACTATCCTTTAAGCAGATTAGGTACAGTTTCAAATTAAAAGTTCTGGTGCAGCCAGAATGAATAAAATATTGGCCCCAATGCACCACACTTGCTGTCACTGCACAGATAAAGAAAATTACTCAGTCCATTTCCTGTCACTGCTGCCAATATTTAAGGATGCCTTGCAGCAGCAGATAGGCTGTCATTATCTGTCATTATCATATTTGTTGGTGCAGCCAGAAGCAAAGCATTCATTTTAAACACTTTCCTCCAAACAACATTTTCCCCCAAAACAAAACATTGCAAGTTACATTCTTATTTTAATTCAGAACACTTCTTTTGTTTCTCTTCATGGTCACAGCCAAGAACAAGCTTCCTCAAGGAAAGACAGAACCTCATGAATATTTAAAGTGATCGTGGCTCTGGCTCATTAATATTCATGAGCGCCATTCAAAAACAATTCAATGATCTCTTTAACGTTTTAAAGAGAGCAGGTGCTGAGGGCCTGGTCTGTGGTCACTGGGTCCCACTTACGACATGGGGATCCCAGGACAGATGGAACACTCTCTGGATGATCCCAAATACAAGCAGTCACTAGATCAAAGGTGCTGCTCACACCTTCACGATCCCTGCCACACCGAAGTGCATAAATAAGCGGGTAATTGCAGTTACTTTTTATAGCCCTGCAGGGCTGGAGTTTTGCAAGGGGGCTGTGACTGGGCACCAGAGAGGGCAGAGAAGATTGGGACCAGGATCAAGAAAAAAATGCAGGCACTTCCTGGCAGTGCTTGAGGAGGTCAGGAACAGGAGCTGCTGAACTACAGGTAAGCCCCCATTTTGGCATGGGGGTTACACTAGTAAACAGGGACTGATTGAAAATGGGTTGTTTGAAGTTATGATTCTCTGTGATAGGGCAGTAGCAAAGAAACAGGGCAGCACCCGAAGCAAGAAAATAATGTGAACTGCATTCAAATTTTAACATATCAAAAGTCATTACTTTATTAAGACTGCAGGTGCAAACACATAATAGCCTTACACCTAGGCCACCTAAAGAAAAGCAATCTGGTACATAAAGAAAGTGAAGGAGGCAATGAGAGAGAAAAGGATGGCCTTCAAAATATACATGATCAGCCAAATAGCTAAAAACAGAGAATGGTACCAGATCAAAATGAGAGATGTCAACAAAGGGCTAGGAGGGAAAAGTCAGAAGCAGAGGTGTGGACAGTGGAGGGGGTGAAGAAGGGGGATAAGGTGTTGCTTCACAACATGGGCATAGAAGCACAAATCCAAGGGAGGATAGTTAGATTGAAGAAGGGAGAAAGAGACGGGGGGGGGGAGTAAATAGGCAAAACAAAAATACTTTAATGAGTATTTTTTCTTGGTATTGAAGGTAAAGGACCAAGGGGTACTATCTGACTACAGCCTCAAGGCCAAAAGGGCAGGGGGCATTGAATTTAATATGGAGCCAATCACTAAAGTGAAGGCACTGAGGGATCTAACTGCTCTGAAGATTGACAAACCAACAGGCCCTAATGGTTTTCGCCTTACAGTGCTAATGGAAATGTGGCAGGAGCTGGCTGCCCCATTGGCAGACCACTCTGACTATTCAGTGATAACAGAAGTGGTGACAATGGATTGGATGGCAGTTGATGTGGTACACCAGTGCAACAGCAGGAGCAGAGATGAGCCAGGATAGCCAAGTCATTCTGATATCTATAGTTGGCAGATAACTTGAGGTCATAATTGAGGAGATGATGGTGATGTTTGTGGGTACCAATTGATTCTAGGACAAAAAAAAACAGCATGGATTCATCATGGGGAGGTTGTGTCAGATATATCTGATCAACCTCTTTGACTAAATCACAAAGGCATCAGACAAATGACAGACACTGAATGTTCTGTATCTGGACATTAGCAAATCCTTTGACTCTGTCCCACGTAGGAGAATGGTTAAAAATTTGATGACCTGGCAGTGGGGGACAAGATTGCAAGATGGGTCGGGAACTGGTTGTGTGAGAGAACACCGAGAGTAGTCTTAAATGGGAAATTCTCAAAGGTAAGGCAATTCAGCAGTTGGGTTCACAAGGGATCAGTCTTCACCCTAATACTTTTTAACCCTTAATTCGCAAAATTGGGAAAGGATCCAAGGGAAGTTGTGCCTATGTGCAGATGGCACACTAATCTGTGGTAGAGTGAAAAGTGATGAGGGATCAGGAAATTTAGGGAAGATCTGAAGAGAGGAGAAATGGTCAAAGGTCTAGCACCAAAAATACAGTACGACACTAGGCTCTTGTATGGTGGGTGTCCTCCAAGACACCTTAACGGTAAGGGCCCCACTACCTTACAACACCATCAAGTCCCCATAGACATTTGTGATGGTCTCTGGATTCTTTTCACTTTCACTAGTGAGTGGTGTCTATATCCTGAAAGAAGAGCTAGTGTGGTACCTCCATCCAAAGTAAGATTTAATTGGGCCTGGTGACTGGTCAGTACAACCCTCTGGGATACTGGACCTGCCCACCTCCCCACTGTGGTCACCCCTTTGACAGACACCAAGCAAATGCAAGAACACCACCAAACTAGCATGTGCTTTTAACCTTTATAGTCATTGAGATATGGTGTCAACAGACTACTTCATAACAGGTAACACTGAAAAGGAAAAGGGGGTGAGTGCAAGGCTCAACACATATCTGGGGTAAGATCTCATACTCAGGCTGGTCTTATGTTGCTCTTTACAGGCTCAGCCCACATTATGTGCTCCAGTGGCTGCTGTTCATTGCTCTTCACATGCTCAACCTTCTTTCGGATGAGGCAATAAATTGAGGTCCCATCTGCCTGCTGTGGTGGTTGTTCAGGTGGACATTAAAGATCCCATGGCACTTCTCAAAAAGAGTAGGGGAATTTTTATTTGAAAAAGGGCTACAATACAACAGAATTACAAAAAAAATTATCCAGATAACACTTGTGAAGACATCTTAATACAATTACACGCTAATACATTTAGGGCCAGATATTCAAAACTTTGCCCCGGGACTAAATTATCACTGCCCGGTGAGCAAACGTAGCCCAGAGTACAAAGCAAGCTATATTCAAAAGGAAAAGCCCAGGGCAAACAGCTTCTCAATATAGCATGGAAATGAGGCCGGGCAAACTGGGCTGGGAGTGCAGGGCAAACTTAACCCTGGAATAAGGCATCTCTGAATATAGCAACCAGGAAGTGCAAACCACAACAGCAACACAGTGCACAGCAACATGATGGTAGGTAGAGGTGAACTATGTGGCCAATGTGTGTGGCAGCAAATGTGTGGACCCAGTACAGCTGTAGGCAGCAGCGCATGTGAAAGTACAGTGTTCAGAACTGTATAATGTTTCCCAAACTGTTTGCACAGATCTAACATGTTTGCACGGGTTTAGTGCAGGGCTAAACCATTAGCCCAGTGCAAACGTGTTTGCCCAGAGCTAAACTTTTCCATATTCAAAAGTGACATGCCAATGAGCCTACTTAGGAAGCCTCTGGGCAAACATCCTGATTAGCATCTCATTATGCCCTGATTTGCATGCAGGTTGCACTGCGCTAACGGTTTAGCCCTGCGCTAAACCCACGCAAACATGTTAGCACTGCACAAACAGTTCAGGGAATATTATTCAGTTCTGAACACTGTACTTTCTCACATGCGCTGCTGCCTGCAGCTGTACTGGGACAACACAGCATAGGCACAGATGGTGGTGGTACTGCATGCAACTGTCACACTGTAGGTCATGCTACAGAGCACAGCAGACAGTATAGTAGCAAGGGGGCCAGTAGTGTGTGGACACAGCACTGCCTATGGTGTGTAGGGCAGTGCTGATGACTGCACTATACACAGTGACAGGCCCAACATGCAGGCATTTACTGACAGTGGACATTACTGTTACGATGTTGTGTGACCCACAGATGCTGCACCTCTGGCATGGGATGCTCACAGTGACATATACATGTCCGTTTTGTGTGCTGTGGCAGTTGTACTGCTGTGCGGTATGTGGCCTGGGGGCATATATTATCAGAAAAGGCACACCGGTGTAGAGGTATTCCCAATACTGGCCAATGTGCACTGCATGATGTGTCCCAGCCTTGTGGCCACACCTGGTCTGTGGCACAGCCTGGCCACCCGTACACTGTCCCCTCAACATCCTCCAGGCACACAGTGCTGCATGTGTGTGCTGGCATATGTTTGTGTCCACAGAAGAGTGGTCCACAGGTGTGTGCTGTATGGCCACACTGCCATGCTGTCCACTGGCGGCAGGGTCACCACTTACTATCTGGCATGGCTGGGACTGGTGGCAGATGAAGGCATCATTGTGATGCCATCAGTGAGCAGCATGTTTCCTCTATGTCTGGCTTTGTCTATGTGTCATATTTATTTGTTAGGGTCGCGCAAAGCTGCGCAAAAGCCACACAAAACACCGCATAAAGCCATAATGTCATGCAAAGCTGATTTCCCAGAGTTAAGACTACCCTTTCCTGGGCAGTAATGTGCACCGCGCTAAGTGTTGCGCTAAGTCACGCAAAACCACTTTGTGCGGTGCTAGTCACTGAATATAGCATTGCGCCTATATTCATGTTCACACCCAATCAGTTTTCCCCTTGCATACATTATGATTTTCCTCTGCGCTAATGCAGTTTGCGCACACTGTCTGGCCTTTTGAATATAGCAAACCCATGCTAATCCCGCGCTAAACCTATTCAAACAGTTTTGCCCGGTGCAAAGTTTTGAATATCTGGCCCATAGTGTACAAATATAGTTAAGCAACTTATTTTAGCACAGAAAACCCACAATGATGAATTACCTCTTTTTGGGGGGGAGGAATCAACCTGGATCCCAATGTTCACAATGAACCCATAAGGGTCTAACTTTCTCTCTAGAAAACACTTTATCACCCTTTTGCATTATGTTCTGTAAAGTAATCTTAATATTATTTAATACTTCTGTATGGGTAATAAATCTCTGGTGTGTCACCCAAATGCATCTTGAATGCTATATATAGTATCTCAAATGGGGACAGTGAGAGGATCTCAGATCTAGAAGTGGGTAGCCATTTGGGAACAAGTGACCACCAAACAGTGTGGTTCATTATAAACTCAGATACAGAGTCAAGCCATACAAAAGTGAGGGTTCTGGACTTCAGGAGGGCTGACTTTGGCAAGATGGGAGAGTGCCTTAGAAAAGCACTAGCAAACAGGCTAGAAGGAGGGGTGAAGCAACAATGGGGAAATATCAAAACTGACATCACAGAGGCAACAAGCCTTTGTGTGAAGCAAATAAACAAATCAAAACAAAAGAAAAAGCCACTATGGTTCTCAAAAGTGGCGGTGAAGGTTAGGGAGAAAAAGATAGCATTTAGGAAGTGTAAGAAAACACAGAAGGAGCAGGACAGAGAACTGTACCAGTTAAGAAAGAAGGAAGCAGGGAAGGTAGTCAGAATAGCAAAGGCACAAACTGAGGAAAAGATAGCCAACTTGGTTAAGAAGAGGGATAAAACCTTTTATAGGTATATCAGGGAGCGTAGAAAGACAAAGGGAGGGATAGTGAGGCTGAATAGAATGGATGGTGGGTGGGCAGAGAGTGACAGTGAAAAAGCAGGGATACTGAATGAATACTTCTGTTCAGTATTCACAAAAGAGGAAGTGGGGGAGGTGCCTAATCCAATTAACAGAAGCACTCTGGAGAGGGGGATCGATCCCAGTCTTTTCACAGAAGAAAGGGTTCTGAAAGAACTCCTAAAACTGAAGGTGGACAAAGCAATGGGGCCAGATGGAATTCACTCCAGAATTCTAAAAGAATTAAGCAGAGAACTAGTGGCACCGCTGACTGCCCTTTATAACAAATCATGGGAGGATGGTGTGGTACCTGAGGACTGTAATAAGGCTGATGTGATTCCCCTTCACAAAAGCGGGAGCAAGACAGAGACAGGAAACTACAGACCTGTCAGTTTGACCTCTGTGGTAGGGAAAGTGAGTGAATCACTTCTGAAGGAAAGAATTGTTGAGTACCTAGAGCCCAGTGGGGCACAGGACCCAAGGCAGCATGGGTTCACAGTGGGAAGGTCATGTCAGATGAATCTAACTGATTTCTTTGACTGGGTGACCAAAGTAGTAGACCAGGGAGGGGCTGTGGACATGGCCTACCTAGACTTTAGGAAGGCATTTGACACAGTCCCACACAAAAGATTAGTAGTCAAATTAACCAGCCTTGGAGTGGGTCCCAGGGTGGTAGCCTTGGTAAAACATTGTCTGAACAAAAGGACACAGAAGGTAATTGTAAATGGAGTCCACTCTGAAGAAAGAGGGGTTACTAGTGGGGTACTGCAGGGTTCAGTACTGGGTCCAGTCCTTGTTAATGTCTTTATAAGTGACATTGTAGCGGGACTGGAAGGAAAAGTATGCCTCTTTGCAGATGACACAAAGATCTGCAAGAGGGTTGATACACAAGGAGGCGTGGAAAGGATGAGAAGGAACTTGGCAAGGTTGGAGGAATGGTCAGAAGTATGGCAGCTTGGATTCAATGCAAAGAAGTGCAAAGTAATGCACTTGGGAAACGAAAACCCAGGGGAAGGTTACACAATGGGGGCGAGGTAGTAACAATAACAAAAATGGAAAGGGACCTGGGGGTAATCATATCAGATGACCTTAAGGTTGGCAAGCAAAGTGAGACGGCAGTAGGGAGGCCTGGGAGGATATTGGGATGTATAGGGAGAGGCATCACCAGCAGAAAACAGGAAGTTGTTATCCCTCTGTGCAGACAGTTGGTGAGACCCCATCTGGATTACTGTGTCCAGTTCTGGAGACCCCATCTCCACAAGGACATAGACAGGATGGAGGCAGTTCAGAGGAGGGCAACTAAAATGGTGCAGGGTCTGAAAGTGAGCAATACGAGGAGAGGCTAAAGAAGCTTAATATGTATACCCTTGAGGAAAGGAGGGAGAGGAGGGACATGATAGAAATGTTTAAGTACCTTAGTGGAATCAACAAAGTCCAAGAGGGTAGCATCTTTCAGAAAAAGAGATGTGCAAGAACAAGGGGACACAATTTGAAGATGGAGGGGGGACGGCTCAGGGGCAATGTGAGGAAGTATTTTTTCACAGAGAGGGTGGTGGAGGCATGGAACAGCCTTCCTGAGGAGGTTGTGGGGTCTAAAACTGTGGGAGAATTCAAGAATGCATGGGACAGGCATAAGGCAATTTTTTGTGCGGGGTAGTAAGAAATAGGCTGTTGGTTAAATAGGATATGCAGCTTATCCTATAGGTAGGGGAAATGGGCAGACTAGGTAGGCCAAGTGGTCCTTATCTGCCGTCAAAGTCTATGTTTCTATTTTTCTATCTAATATCAGCAAAGACTACATACAATGTTTCAGCATTATATTTCCCCCAACCTCTGGAGGTGGCCCCATGCATTAACTCTGGATAAAATCACTTCTTAAACAAGGGTTCAACCCATTCATTAGCTAAAAATTCCCAAAATGTTTTGGCATGATTACTAGTTGTGGGCAAAGTAGCCTCAATTTGCTCCATTAAGTGATTCACGGAGTGAAGATGAATTTACGAAGTACTCCGCAATGCGCAGTGGAGTACTTCATGTTGTAATAGGTAACGCGAAGTGCATTGAAAACAATGAATTTGCGTTACTCCGTGTTCCCAAACCACTACTCCAGCAATTTTTAGGCGAAGTACATTGAAAACAATGTACTTCACCTCACTTCACCTTGTTTTTAAGCTCCAAAGGCGAATTTTGCAGTATTCATGGGATTTCAGGTCACATGGGCTCTAGAGTGTTCTGCACAGCCTCAGTTTGGGGTAGTGTGTGTGCAGGAAACTGTAGGAGACAGTCTGCTTTGAGAGCTCTCTGTGATTCAAACCTTCTAAAAGCTGTTAAAAAAGCCTTTTTGATTAACTTTTTTTGCTCAAACTTTAGTTCATTAATTGTAGGAAACCCTCCTGTGCTCGTATCATTGAGCTTTTATTGCTTGTGTGTGGATTTTGAATGTTAATGTACAACATTGATTCTGTGTACTGAGAGACAGTGGAAGTGTGCTTTGGGGGAGGGGCTTATCTGTGGTGTAGGTAGATTTACAGTAAGTTGGAGAAATAGGGAGTTCTTTGTTTTTTGGTTATATTTTTCTTGTATGACTGACTGTGTTAATGTACACACAGTAATATTTTCAGTACTTGTCATTTTTTTGCTGACTGTGTGTGTGGACCTGGTGCAGCAGTGCATAATTTCAGGTTGTTTAAAATACATGATATGTTACTGAAATTTTCAATTTGCTATGCAGTACTTGTAGACAAATTGTGTGTGTGTGTGTGTGTGCATGTGTGTGGTGCATGACATCAAATAATACACCTTTTATTGTGCCACATTGTAATTGCAGGCACTGCAGTGTGAACCTGCTATCCATTGCACCTTTGTAATTTTGTACTGCCAGTGTGGTATCTTTTCTTGGTTTTGCACTGCCGTAATCTACAGTCATTGCCCCCCCCCCCCACTGGCAAAAGGTATTCTTTTCCATATTGGATTGTTTGTGACTTGAGCACCATTAGTTAGTTAAGGTGTTGTTGAACTTGTTGTGACTTTGAGTCTGTATCTCTTGTTGAAGCCACAGTTGTTTTTTTGGCTTCACATCCAGCATCCCCCCGAGCCTCGGCCCCCACCCAGAGTGAACATTCCAAAATCTAAATTTGCTTAGAATATTCTTGTTGATCCCCCAAAATGTCTGCAAAGAGACGTACAAGCCAAGCTGTTTCTCTCCATGACACTGCTGCCAGTGGTAAGATTGTCTGTGGGCGTGGTAGTAAGTAGAAGTGCATTGCTGATGTGAGGAAAGGTATTTCTCCTTCAATGTTTTTTACAGTGCAATTGGTAACTTCATACTTGGAGGAGATAATGTTGTCCCAGCTGGTCGTGTTAGTGCAGTTGCTGGTGGTGGAATGAGTATTGCTGCCTCAAGTTCCACTTCTGACCATTTTACCATGTCCAAAAATATAGTGGAGTGTGAAGCAATGCCACTGAGTGACAGTGTAGATGATGTCATACTCCCCGGTAACATCCCAGTAACTGAACATGAGGATTCTGATCATCATGTCAGCAATAACACACAATGTCACATTTCTTCCACCATGGTTCGGGTCACGCATTTACCATGCAGTGATTCACGGTGTGGTGAAAAATATCAGATGATGGTGGTGTTGATGATGATGAATCTGATGATGATGATGTTGCTGTGGTTGCAACATGCAGTCCACATGCCAGCATCCAAGCAGAAGATGTGTATGTGGGTGATGTTGATGAATATGATGATGATGTAAATGACCACAGTTGGGAACCGGTGAAAAAAAAATTCAAGGTGGCTGTGTCTGGGTCTGTTTGCATTAACCACCCCCCCCCCGTAAAAAGTTGTGATTTACCAGTTTCAGTTGATGGTGATGATGATGATGATGACCCAGTAATAATGATAGGTAGTCGTGGTGGTCAGTTGCAGTCCAAGTGTGTCCTGCCTGAAAAATCATGTAGCACATTCCCCACTTCATGGCTTAAAAAAACAGTCCAATAAGCAGCATCAGGGACATGAATCTTCCAGGAATTCAACAGCATGCAATGATTGCTATGCACAATGTGATCTGTTCACACACTGGTGAAAACATGTTGGACTTGGTACTGACTGAAATTGACAAGTGGCTGAACCCCCTGCCCCTGAGATCTGGGTTCATAGCAAGTGACAATGGGTCAAATGTGGTGAAATGCATGACGAATGGTGGCTTTGCTAGGGTTCCATGCATAGCCCACTGTCTAAATCTTGCGATGCAGGAGTTTCTGCAGCACCCTGATATAAAGGAAATGCTGACAGTTTCACACAGCATCTGTTCTCACTTTTTATGCTCTGCAAAGGCCTGTGACCAGCTTCGTCAGTTGCAGATCTGAAACAGCCTCCCGCAGCACCACTTGAAGCTGGAAGTTGTCACACGGTGGAACACCACTTTATACATGGCAGAGAGGTTGTATGAACAATACAAAGCCATCTCAGAATATCTTGTAATGCACACTAGCCATGACAATTCCGGGGCCTCCATGTCTATGACGACTGAACAGTGGCACCTCATGGACTGTGTAGTAACAATTTTGAGGCCTTCTGATCATGCCACATGGGCAGTGAGTGGCAAGTCTGCCTCCATTAACCAATCAATTCCACTGCTGCAGATGCTGAGGCAGACATTAGTGAGTGTACAGCATAGTCTTGATGTTGCCAGAGACAGTGCTAGCAGTGTGTTGCTGAAACACATGCTAACAGTATTCGACCAGAATCATCACATCTTGAGCATTCAGTGTAGTGACAACTTTGCAATAGCAACAATGCTGGACCCACGATACAAATGTGGAATTGCCTCAGTACTGGAGGGTGGGCCTGAACAGGTAAAAAATGTCAGTAGGCAACTGGTGCGCTTGGGTCATGGGGCACAGAAGTCACATGCCAAGGTCAGCAAACCTCAGCAGCATTATCAGGCTGAAGGAGAACCTGGAGGAGTATCAAGCATATCCTGTTAGGGGAAGGAGCGGCAGTTCCAGGTGGTCTGTCATCGAAAATGATTGGTGTTAACCCACTTTAGGAGGCTTTGTCACAAGTGGGGATTTGTGACATGAATGATTCTGGAGAAGAGGATGATGCATCAACCAATGGACTTAGTGCAGCACAGTGAAAGGTTGAGTCATATTTGTCTGAAAACAGGCATCTGTCAATCCCTGATGATCCTCTTTCATACTGGAGTGGAAATGTCAGTGAATGGCCAGAGCTGACCACTGTGGCACTGAAGTCCCTGACATGCCCACCCTCCAGTGTGAGTGTCAAGAGAGTATTCAGCTCAGCAGGTGCAATAGTTCAGGATCATCGTACAAATCTGTCTCCTGCAAATGTCAGTTTGCTGACATTCATAAAAATGAATGACAGGCACATGCCAGCTTAGACTGCAACCTCAGTATTTGTACCCCGGCATAGTCGTGGTTTCATGATTTTGCTGATGTTGTAGAAAAGGACCAACCTGGTGGCATTGGCAGCATGAAACAGCCTACCACTGACATAGATAATGACACAGTGGAGAAAGAATTTCCCAGTGGTCAGAAATCAGACATAGATGACTATGAGGGCAGCTTTCTTTATGAGGATGATGATGATGAGGTTAATGTTGACAGGTTTTAAGTGGTTTAAAGGCTGTCACATTTGTTGTATGATACATGTTTTCTTTTTCATAAAGTTAAATCAGTGTCCCACTCAGAGTGACTCAAATTCCATATGTCATGTCAGATTTGTAACACAGAGCACAATATATCCTGGCCCCGTACCACCACCATAAGACTGCTGTTAGTCAGTGCCACTACAGGGAATGTCAGTGTGTGCCCACCCTGGACCACCACCATGAAACCTCTGTTAGCCACTGCCACTAGGGGAAATGACTCTGTGTTACCCCCTGGACTACCACCATAAGACTGCTGTTAGCCACTGCCACCACCATATGGAATGCCACCGTATGCTCCCCGGACCATCACCATGAAACCATTGTAAGCCACTGCCACCAGGGGGAATGACTTTGTGTGCCTCCTGGACCACCACCATTAGACTGCTGTTAGCCACTGCCACCACCATAGGGAATGTCACCGTATGCCCCCCTGGACTACCACTGTTAGCCACTGCCACCAGGGGGAATGACTTTGTGTGCTCCCCTGGACCACCATCATAAGACTGATGTTAGCCACTGCTGCCACCATAGGGAATGTCACAGTGTGCCCCCCGGACCACCACCATGAAACCGCTGTTAGCCACTGCCACCCCCACCAGATGCAAGAAGATGTGAATGGGAATGTCATCATGTGCCTCAGCTATGACCACCACCACCATTGTGACAATGTTTCCCATTACATGTCTTGACTATGCCAAGGCAGAGGGAGTTGAACAGAAGACCACATCCATCAGCCACAGGCACAAGGCTTCTTACTATGAATACTATAAAGTGAGTATGTGTACTAATAGTTTTTATGCTATTCAACTTCCTTTAGCTGTGTGTTTTGTTTTCTGTAGCTTTTCCAAGCTGCAGTGGTGAAACACATGTGGTCAACTTATTTTGTTTTTTACAGGTTAACAACAAAGGACTGTCCTTCACTGAAGGTCTGTATCAATGGTACAACAGCAGTACTGTCAACAGGAACCTATGGGTTATCCATTTCCAATCCATACTGGTAAGTATATTAATTTTATTTCACATGTTCCTTATTTTTTTTCATAAGCGTGCAAAACATATGACTGATGGTTCATAAACTAGGTGACATGTACGTCACAAAAAATATTTCTGCAAAATATCATGCACTGTATTCCAAATTTGCAGCTGCAGCCATGACAATGTTGAAAAAGATTGCCCCAGGTCATGTCACTTGACAAGATGTGGTTTTAAAATGTAACTTGAGTTGAGATGCAGGGACACTGTGACAGTGTATTTGTTACAGCCTGGTATTTAAATTGTGATTTGATGATTGCAGTGGGACATCTTGCTATCTATGTTAATCTAGATACCAGTGGTGGAACAGCCATGGCTTAAACATAATGTCTTACTGCTGCAATCAAGTTGTAATAAATCCTTAATTTCTTTTTTTAGGAAACTTCCAGGTGTTTTGTGGTGTCATAGTTGCCTTATCCTAAGAACTTCTTCAACATCATGCCCTCCCAAGCTGGGGCAAACATGCAACAAGCAGAAGTCATTTAAATTGTTGATGACCATGACCATCATTACCGGACTGGAGAAGAATGCAGATAAAATCTGAGAAGAAGTAACCAAATAATAAGCCATTAATGAGACCTATTTGCAAATATGCTCCCCCCCCAAAAACAAATACTCATGTTCATTGGCTTAAGAGTATTCTATTTCCAGTTCCAACACTAAAATTTCTCATCAAGCACAGAAATGTGCACACCAACAGTATGTGACCTATGATACAAAACAATACAATGAGTGCATGTATATATATATATATGTCAACCCCCTACCTAGAAAATACATATATATATATATATATCAACTCACCAAGGCTACTATTAGTGTACACACAAAGGGCACCCTTCCATCCGGTTGAGGTGATCACATCGTAGCACACATTGGACAAGCAACAGTTCTCTCACTGTCATCATTTGTGATGGAACATTGAATGGTCATTCATGTCACGTTATCCCTTCTTCACATGGTTTGGCAAGACACTGTGCATCATGACATCATCATCACAGTAAGGTCAATACACCCACAGCATTACATGTAAGTGCAACAGCAACAGCAACACTTGTGAATTTTCTGGACACAAAACAGTTGCATTTTGGGGATGCAGAAAATTCTAGGGACTCTGTGTGAGTACTACGCGCATGACTGAGTGCGCCATTAATTCTGGGAGACTTTGAAATTCTTGTTATGCTACAATTTCACTTTGTCAGCACTGGGGAATTTTCTGGACACAAGACAGTTGCATTTGAGGGATGCAGAAAAATTCTGGGGACTCTGTGTGAGTACTGCGCGCATGACTGAGTGTGCCATTAATTCTGGGAGACTTTGCAATTCTTGTTACTCTACAATTGCACTTCATCAGCACTGGGGAATATTCTGGACACAAGACAGTTGCATTTTGGGATTGGGAATTCTGGTGAGTCTGGTAAATATTTCTGGAACCTCAGTAATGTTTACTTTCTGTCATGCTGTTGTGAAGTGTTTGTCAAAAAGCAGGACTGAGCGGTGCAATTACACTGTGCTAAACTAAATGTGTGCGGTCCGTCTTCTTTCCTGTGTGTGCAGACACTGTCCAACTTCCTGCAAACACACACACATGTATGTATGTGTGTGTATATATATATATATATATATATATATATATATATATATATATGCTGACTTGTTGCAGTGTTTATGGTATAAAGAATAAATATAAGAATATATATGATATATTTTATTTGTATCATCAACAGCAACAGACAAAGTGATATGATGTTTTCAGAGGTCTTTGGCAGTGTGCACCTCAGTCACTCACACAGTGCACACATGACTTTGTGGAGATAACAGCACAAACAAATAATTATTTTAAACAAACCATACCCAACAGACATAAAATAATGCTGAAGCACCCAAAATCATTTATGGTGTACATACATTTTCAAGTCAGAATATATAGCAGGTCCTGCAGTCCACTGCCACCACACTGTGCTACTACTGGTGCCGTGTCATGTTATGGTGTACATCAACATGCTGCAAAACTGACACTGCCAGTCTAAACTAGAAAGACATATTCCAGAACAAATAATGAAAAGAAGGAATGTGGTAGTACAGTGTGGTGGCAGTGAACTGGACCTTATATATTTTCTGACTTTATAATGTCTGTATACCATGAAATATTTTGTGTGCATCAGCAGTACTTCATGTCTGTTGGATACAGTTTGTTGAAAAGCACGATTTTTGTTGGTATGACCTCCTAACAAATAAAATATACATTATATATTCTTAGCTTTATTCTTTATACCATAAACACAGCAACAAGTCAGACAGCAATCAGCATATATATGTTTGCAAGAAGCTGGACAATGTATACAGTACATACACACACAGGAAAGAAGACTGACTGCACACATGCAGTTTATCACAGTATGCTTGCACTGCTCAGTCCTGCTTTTCAACAAACACTCCACGACAGAAAGTAAACATTAATGAGGCACCAAAACAGTGCACACACACACTTAACAGAAGGAAGGGGGGCAGAATACAAAGTATTAAGTGTACAGAAGACAACAAAAAAAGGGCATAATTATATACAGGGGTCATGGATGGTGGAGGAATACATTTTATAACACAGCAGGGAAGGTGTGGGGATGCATGATGTGAGGAAAGAAAAAACTAATGTGGGATCTCTTGGTAGTCCAGCAGCAGTTCCAACATGGACATAATCTGTAACTGATGTCCCTCTATGCAATCCAACTGCTGCTGGACAACACTCACCCTCTCATTGTTCTCCTCAACAACACTCCAGAGAACTGCCAGGTCAGTCTGCATTACAGGCAGTTCTCTGGGGTCCACACATTCTACAGGCTCAGCTGCTGGTGGTGGTGGTGCTGTCCCCTCCCCTGACACAGTCAAAAAACTCCCCAACAATGGAGGTGTGAGAAGGACCAGGCACAGGCAGATAAGGGTCAGATGCGCTGGCAGCTGACTGGTCACCATGCTCAATGGGAATGGGATCCACACCTGGGCCTGGGGGTACAGGCACATCCTGCTCTAGAGGACCTGGTGCTGGAGCTGGTGCTGGACATGGTAGTGGTAGTGGTTCAACTGCCTCAGGAGGAGGTCCTGGTCCTGCTTCCGGGTGGGGGACCACTCAAAATTTTGGATCGGTCCAACAGGAACAGGTGGCCATGCCCCCATGCATGCACATGGTGTGATGCCTACCACGTTCTCCCAGAACTGCCCCCATCCCAGACATTCCCTCACCCTGGTCCATCTTTCCTGCTGCGCTCCCTCAGTCCAAGCAATCACTACTCAGCTCGACAGAAAACATGCACACTGTCACACACAGTCACACAGACAAACAACTACTTATAAAGGTAAGAAAAAAATAAATTTACAGAAAGAACAAATTAAGTAAAAAAGAGTACAGAAAAAAAACATAGCTTTTAAAAAGCTGTTGGGTGTAATTCAAAGTTTAAATCTCCTCCTTGTTCTGATCTTCAAGTCTCACAGGCTATCTCACAACACACTCCTCTCTCTCCATCTGCACAGGAGAAAGTGAAACTATCTTCTTGGCAAGGCACTTCCTTCCTGCCTCGCTAAAGAGCATGTGACTTACAGTACTGTAAGACATGTGATGTGTGGGGGGGGGCTGCCAAATCTGGAACATGAAGTGGATCACTTAGAATCATAATGAGGAATGTTAAGTCCATTTAAAACTTCGCTTTATTTCACGTTAGCATTCTGCCTTAATGCGAACTGGTAATGACAAGGCGAAGTTAGCATCTTGCATTGCCTACTCCATGTAGTGGAGTGGTAATGGGACATGCCTGTGAATAAATTCGCTGCATCTCTAATGATTACATTCTAGAAGCAGGTGCTTTTGGATTTCTAATATCTAAACAGAGGAATTCCTTAAACAGTATCTTTCTGTAAATGACTTATGTTTATTGTTGCATTTAATCCCTAGTCTCCCATATTTACTCAACCATACCATGTCCCAAGTAAAGCCAGGAAATCTGTTATTTATCAATAATGGCAAAACTGATTTTATGCTTATCTATAGGGCATTGTGAAAAATTAACTTCTTCTTCTTTCCTTTCAGCCTGTATGATGGCTCAATATACCATCTTCCTATCTTGTGTAGGAATCTGGATTGAAGAGAGAATCCCCTTAATGGCATTTTGTATTAGTTCTGACCCTGTGCTTGATAATACAGCTACCCTTTTTAGTAATCTAGGTTTTCTTTGGGACCAGGGATCAATACTGGGGGTGGGGGACAACCACTCTAAAACTAAAGGTTTCCATTTTTTCCCCTGGTTTCAGGGCAATTCCTATATTATAACTAATAAAAATACTATAAAAGAATGCTGTTGGGCTGATTATATTGACCCCATCCTCCTGTATTGGTCTGTTTGTAAGCTCCCTTTTTATAGGAGTTAACCTGCTCCCTCACAGGGCCTGGAAAAAAAGCACTGAAGAGTAATATTATGATAGCCTGTGGAGGGGAAATACATAGCTTGTGTATAAAAAAAACTGGAATTAATAGGGAATTGATAAGAGTTACTCTTTTTCTCTTAGCAATCAGTTGTCCCTTCCATCCTGAGACCAATCTATTTACCCTGCTTATTCCTACCTCCCAATTGGCTTTAGCCATGTCCCCATATAAAAAATTCTACCCCTAGTATCTTGATGGAGTCTTGTGTGATAGTAAATCTTGCAAATTTATTATTATTGGGAAGTGGAGTGTTACCCAATGTCACTCCTGTACTTTTTCTGTAGCTTATTTGGTTTCCTGAGACCCTTGCACAAGTGTCTAAAGTGTCAGTAAGATTTGCTTCTGATGTATCTGAATGCACAGTGAGACTAAAATGATATCATTTGCATATGTGAGTATTTAAATTGGTTCAGCTTCTGGTAATGGTTGCAAACCTTTAATTTCTCCTTGCATATTTATGAGCCTTATTAATATATTGATTCCAAATGCACACAACAGTGGGCTGAGGGGACAGTCCTGTCTAACTCCCTTTCTAACCATAATTTTCTTTCCCCATCATCCATTTAAGTTAAGAATAAGTAGTGCCTCATTGTACCTAATTCTAACCCACCTAATAAACTCTCTAGGAAGTCCATAAGTATGTAAGGCAGAGAACAAAAAAATATGTGCCAACATATTGAATGTTTTTTTAGTGAGTCTTGCTAGGAGGCTCTAACTTAAAATTTTGAGATCCATGTTTAGGAGACTTAGAGGCCTCCAATTCCCCAATTCATCCTTTTCCCCTTTTTTATGTAATAAAATGTGAATTGCCTCATTCATAGGTGGCACTAGGCATCCTTTCAGTAACATGTGGTTGTATAAAATAACCAACACTGGAGCTAAAAAATCAGAAAAAGTTTTGTAAGGCCTGAACCAATGTCATCCTTACCTGGGGATATGTCCTTATGTAAGCTACTGATGGCCAGTTGTACTTCTGCCAGTGATATATCATCCGACAATGTCTGTGCATCCCTTCCCTGAACCTGAGGTAGGCCTAGCCATATAAAATTGTCTGTATCCCAGTGAACTAATGGTGTAATTCCGAATGCTGATTCCACATAGTGTTCAACTAACTTTAACATTTCAGAAGTCAAGGAGACAACCTGTCCAGATTGACTTTTTAAACTTGTAATAATTCTATGCCCCACCCTTTCCTTGCATTCTTTAAAAGGGCCTAAGGGCCATTTTATATACGTGTACTAAACCTCAATTCTTGATCCAAAGTTTTGGCAGGATCATATTACTTCTCCCCTATTTGTTTCTTTATAATCTTAATTTGTGGACTATAGTCTAATTTTTAAATCTCAGAATGCGAAATCAAATACTGTAATTTCACCTTGCAGCCATAAAAAGTTTCTATACTCTTTAAATTATTTGCAGAGTCCCTAGATTTGTTTTGGAAGAGAGTTCTCCAGGACGATTTTGTATCTTCCCACCAGTTTGTTAGGTCTTCAAAGCATCCCATAACAGATATTCTGGCTTCCCATTCATACATTCAAGCTTTCTTAATTCCGGGGTCCTCCAAAAGGGTCTAATTTAAGTACCAACTGTTTTTGTTTAACTTGATGTGTTCTCCAACTCATTTGAACAGTAATAGATTTATGATCTGAAAATTCCCATGCGTTAGTCTGTATTTTTTTGAGAAATGAGAGTCTGGGATAAAAAAATAAAGTCAATCTTCGTAGAGAGTGGACCTTTAAAAAAGATATGACCTCCTGAAGAAAACTGGGATCTATATGAATCAATTAAATTAGCTGTTGTTATAATATTTTGTAGTGCAAGAGTATCACAAAAAAGTTTTCTGGTTTTGAGCCCTCTGTTTGCTTCAACCCACAGTTGAAATCCCCAGACCAAATTAATAGACGAGAGGTATGCAGATATGGTTGTATCTCTTTAAATAAAGAAACTCTCTGGGCTTTGGTTTGGGGAACGTAAATAGTAACTAGTCAAAATCTCTCCTGTATATAATTGAAATTCAGCAATAAAGTCCTGCCTAGGTGTATATATAACAGCCTAGAAACTTTAATTTCAGGATTGGAGAGCAAAATACCCACACCATTGCAAGTATATTCTCCTACGGACCAAAAGGACAGACCCTTTGTCCAACTGTGTGCTGTCTGATGTAGTTCCTGAAGGGATTTGAGCCTGGTGTCCTGCAGGCACCAAATATTACAGTTATATTCATGCAGAAAGAGAAATACCCCTGACCTTTTTTATTGTTCTTTATGCTGTTCACATTGACTGTAGAAATAGGTAAAAGAATGCATGAGATGGCAAGAAAGGGTGTGGGGGACCTAGATTCAAGACATCAAATTTTTCATGAAGTTTTAGAACCCTTCCTGTGTCTGGTACGTTTGACAATGGAATCATATCCACCTCCCTCCTCTGTATCTGAGTTGATATCTGTAGTTGTAGATGCCTACTGATGAAGAGTCTGATTCTTCATCACCAGAGTCACCCCATTGCTTTTCTACTGGCAGAGAATCATACTTATTCCCTGATTTCCAAGATGGGGGAGCTATTCCTTTCCCTTTTTTCCCTTCCTTCCCTTCCCTTCTGTCAGACCATGTTTAAGTGTTTTCCCTAGTCATCTTCTTTTCTTTGAGATGACAGTTTTAAAGGGGGTGTTCTTTATTGGAGGGGGGGAAAGACTTGTTCTGCTGGGACCAATGGGGTCTGAATATTCTCTTGAGAAGTCTGCATGTGTTCAGTACCATCTGGGATATTATTAATGGTGAATTCAGAGTTTTGCACATCCTGGTGGGCAATTTCCCTATTGGAGGAGGCTGTATCCATTTGTGCCTGTGCTGTGCTACCTTCCATGGGGCAATTCCTGTCATCTTCCTCTTCCTGCCTCACTACCCTCCTTGCCTGAGCTTGCTGAGCCATATTTATAATATCTTCATGAGAAGGGCAGTCCTCTCTGTTGTGCGATGTCCAGGGGCATCTGCTCTATGCATGGCTAGTATTTTTGCAGAGGTTGTACTTAAAGAAAGTTAAACAGTTGTCTGAAACTTGGCCATACTTGAGACAATGATTACAATGAGAAGTATCACAAGCTGAACTCAAGTGTGTATGGGCCCCACATTTTAAACACACCCTAGGTTGGCCTACATAAAAGAGGGAACCTCTGTCCTTACCTAAAAAGAAGGAGTTAGGTAAATGAACTGGACCACTCTTGGAGGTGAAAAGTTTGACCCTGATCTTCCACTCACCATTCCAGATCTGTTTGCTATCTAGAATGGAAGTGAGCCTATCCAACACTTTGCATCTCTGCCTCAGCCAAAACAGAATATCCTCAACATTGACACCTTCATTTTTAAACATTACTGTAATATTTTTAACTGTGGGCTTGGTTAGTGGAACAGCTAAAAAGCAAATCCGCAAAGGGGGAATTTTTAGCTTATGGTACGATGACCAGAATCTATCTAGCCCAGTGACATTTTTAAAGCTGATATTGTAATTTGCATTACCTATTTATTTATTTTATTTATTTAGGCAATCAGAATTACAACCTTTTGAGTCAAAGACTCTTTTGTAAAGGCTCCACATCAGGAATACAAAGCATGCAGGGAGAAACAAACAGTGCAACAATATAGACAATGGCAAAGCTCCGAAGAATGTACAATTTAGGGCCAGTGACCCAATGTCAGAAGTTTCACAATACACACTTGTAGAATGAAAGCAAAATAAGAAGCAAATACAGAAAAATCAGAAGCAAATACAATTTTTAGACATCGGGGAACAGCTTCAGGGATTGTAGTAAACAAGTTAGAGCACACCACTGATCAGAGGTGTTAGGCGGGCCAGGAAAATAGGATAAGGCCGGGGGGGGGGGGCAGGCAAATCCTTGAGTGATGGTGGGGCTAGGAACAGTCACAGGAGGAGAAGTCTAGTAGGAGGGTCTTTAGATCAGTTTAAAATTGGCCAAGTCTGGGTTCCAAGGAGATGCTGAGTGGTAGGCTATTAAGCCAGAGAGGGGCACAATAGCGGAAAGATCTTTGCCAAAGGTAGGTCCTATAATGGGGGACTAGGAGGGAGGTTTTGGCAGGACATCTGGAGGCCCTTCTGTGAGGGATCATTTGGATGAAGGGGTGGAGGCCAGGTGGGGCTTGCTTCTGTAGAATCTTCTTGGCAAGGAGACAGATGTTGTACTTAAGTCAGCCTTCAAAGTTTAGACAGTGCACAAGCTTGTAAAGCTCACAAGTGTGTGTTAGTCTATCACCATCTGAGACCTGGTGGCAGGCTTTGTTGTGTGCTAGTTTTACACAGTGTAGGGAAGTTTGGTTGGCAGTCCCATAGATCACGATGTCGTAGTCTACCAAGGTAAGACAGAAGAGGATACGGTAAGTCGGATGGCCTCGGGGGGTAGACAGTGTTTATGTCAGTAAAGCAGCCCCAGCCTGAAGTTAATGGAAGATGAGAGGAGATGGATGTGAGTGTGAAAGGTGAGGGAGGCATCCAGTGAGCTACCTAGGTATTTGAAAGTGGTCACATGTTCTAGGGGTGTACTGAGGAAGCTAGTGATAGTTAGTTGATAGCTACTGTGTGGGCTCTGGCAGTGGGCAAAGATCATGGACTTGGTTTTCTTGTAGTTTAGTATTAGACAGTGGATGGAGAACCAGGTTTCAAGTTCTCCAAAGAAACCCTGAAGGGCATGTTGAAGGTGGAGCTTCTGGGAGCTGTACCTCTAGAGGTTCCAAGTCCTCCCAGCCCTCTCTGCCGACTCCTGGAGCTACACAATGACTCTAAGTGAATCAATGCAAATATCTGTGATGAAAAGAATTTCATCAACCCCTTCAGTAGTAATTTAGCAATATATAGTCTATCAGGAGGTTCCTCAAGACCTCCTTTGTAGATCAGTCGAAAAGCATTTCTTCTGGGGGCCAGCTCCCCTTTATTCTTAAAGAGATCAGCCAGTCTAAACATTGGCTCCAACCAGGCCTTTTGTTCAGGGTTCCTTAAGAAGGACTCAGCAGGGCCCATTCCTAAAAGTTACTCTTGGGGTGAGGACCCCAGAATTACTGGGGGCTGAGTTTGAACCACTGACACCTCCCTGGATGTGGAGGGTGTTTGTGCTAAATTCAGTTGGTTACTATGGTTGCATGACTGGAGGCTCCTGAGGAGTAATTAAGCCATCTGTTTCTGTAGAAACAGTATTTGCAGTGGTGGCCACAATTTTGTTTTTATTTTTCTGTAGCTCTGCATTAAATCTCTTTATCATGTGGTCGTCAGAGTCCGGGATCCACAGACCCGCCTGTGTACAAATACATCCAACACCTTCTAAAGCATGCTCATGGGACCAGTCACTTTAATGGGGGCCTGTGATTTTAGCTGGGTTCACCATACAAGGTCTTTCTGCAGTATTAGTAGCTTGCACAATAGTAGACTGGTTTTGCTCAAAAATTGTGGCATTAAGTTCATTTGTGATAGGATGTACCTCTTTGCTTCCCTGTGTGTTCTCCCCTCCAGCTGTGAGCTGTGAGAGTAGGGGAAATTGTTATTGAAGAACAATAGCAAACAAAAGAACACAAAAATTACATCATAATGCCATACAGAAGCTGTTCATTCATCACATTACTAATACAATATAATACAGACTACTCACCATGAAATAGTGAAAGACAGAAAAAAAACAGTAAACTCCCTCCAAAACCATTAAGCGTGACAATAAACCTTCCCCACCACCAAAATGTCTAAGTCCAAACTGAGACAGCATTCCAGTTTTCACATAACATGATACAGAAACGTAATGAAACCCAGAACATTAGTATGTCAGGATGCAAGCCTTTCATCCCACCCACCCACCCAATGTTCTGCCATAGTGTATTACACACCTCTTTGTCCTAAAGTGCGCTGTTCATAGCCATAAACTTTGTCTACTTCATCCTGTATTTTAAACACAACATCCTGCAACTGTATTTCTGTGTTCTGAAGGAATCTAAAACATCTTGATCTGCCATAAAGATAATTTTATGCAGGCAAGAATTACATAAATTGTACTCTTTTCCCATTTCTGCCATTAATACGGTATCTGTTCTAAGATCAACAGTTCATATGTCACATTATGAAATAAAGCTTCACCCCACAGTGCTGCTAGTGCCTGCCAGAAACCCTGTACATGTATTCACTCAAAATATAAGTGCCGTGTTGTTTCTAGTTGTCCCTGACATATCTGTTCACCACAGCCTCTTTCTCCTAGCTGTTTATGTTTTTGGTTATCTCTAACATTCAATTTTTGGTACCCACATAGCCAGATGACATCTTACATTTTTAACGGGATCCTGGGATCTGTTATACTAGCCAACAGTTGTTCAATAATGATATTCGAAGCTACATTAAACAAAGTTTCCTCGAAAAAACTTTTCTCCACAATGATCTTATAAAACTGTTTTTTTCTCCTGATTTAAAAAACAGCTGAGCTCAATTTTCCATGTTCTGATATATTTCAAGGTAGTGTGTAAATAGGTTGGGAGACTTTTGTCAGAAACATGCCATTTCCCTCTACCCCAAGCTTGCAAAAAGGGATCTCCCCACAATGCCATAAAAGGACCCAGGCATTAGTTTTTTACACTAAAAAGTTGCATAGAGCTATAAAAAAATTGTCCAGAGAGATATACTAGGGGTTGTATCATATTTAACTCACCTTTCTTCCAAGCCCTATACATATGTACTCTCTTTACAGGATTCAATCTGCTGCCCCGAGCAGGAGATAAAAAAAAGGCACATAACTCTTGCATGCATACTGTAAGGTAATGAAAAAATGTGTGAAACATGCAGAAAAACTAGTGCTGCATATGCCCAAAGTAAAAACAACCTTTTCTTTCTTGTCATCTTCCAGGTTTGCCAAGAAGTCACTTTCTCAAATGTCACATCATATACAGTATCCCAATTGAGGCAGTCCACCCCAATTGTACCAACACATATCCCTAATATTTTAACATTTCCTTTCATCATTGGAATGGAAAAATTATCAACCTACTGAGCTACACTCAAAACCAATGTATTACCTTTTCCAATATTAATCTATATTCCAGTCACCTCCTGTAACTGTCCTATCACCTGAAGAACTCTTCTAGCAGATTCCAAGTCTGCCACTGAAAAAATACAATCATCAGCATAGGCTGTGAGTTTGCTAAATACCACCCCTGCCTGATTCTGAATTGGTCTGACATCCTCATCCAACTCTAACATCCTTAAGATTGGATCCGAACCAAACACATACAATATTAGACTCATGGGACAGCCCTGTCTAACCCCATTTCTGATGAAAATGGGTATACCAAGATGTCCGTTGATCAACAGAGTGACCTATATGTCTGTATATAATGTTTTCAACAAATTGACAATTAATGCTGGTACTCCACAATACTGTAATACTGCCTAAATATATTCTTGTTTTATAGCATCAAATGCAGTTTCTTAATCTATTGACAGCGTATACCCTTCTAAGTTCAATTGTAACCCCTGTTCAACAGTATCTCTTATAGAAATTAGGTTGTGAGTTATGTTTCTACCTGGGATCGCAGAAGTTTGAACTGGAAGAATCAATTTTTGTTTGAGTCTAGCCAATCTGACCATCAATATTTTTGTTAAGATCTTATAATCTGAAGTAAGTAGACTGAGAGGTCTCCAATTTTTAATGTCATGTGGGTCCCCTTTTTTATACAGAAAAATCATAACCCTGTCCTTCATACTGGGCACTAACCTGTTTTTCTTTCAAATGGTTTCATAGACCAACTGCAGCCAAGGTGCCAATATATCTATAAAGCTTTATAAAAATCATTCAGAATGCCATCTTTACCAGGCGTAGTTTGAGCAGATAATTTGCTCACTGCTGCCCTGATTTCCAATTCCGTAATGGGAGCTACCACTGCTAGTTTTTCCTCTGATAACAAACAAGGTATTTCCAGATGTTGAAAAAAGGAGTCACTGTGCTCTGGTCCTGGTTTCTGAAATTTAGCCTGTACATGAGCCTGAACCACATGTTGTATCTCCCATCTGTCCTGTACTAAAACCCCTTTATCATTTTGCAATGCAGTAAAAATAACTTTTTGTGTGTCATGTAATCCTAAATCATATGGATTAACCTGGTCTTTAGTTCCTTTGGTCTGAAATCTCTGCTGCTTATCTATTCTATATTCTTTTCTTTATGATAGTCATACATTTTTTCCTTAATCATTTGGAGTTGTCCCAGTATATCACTCCCTGTCTCATAAGTCTTGGAAAAGATCTGTAAATATTTTTCCCGCCAGCCCAAATATTGTATGTATTTAGATTTGGCCCTGGCATCTGTTGTCTGAATAAACCAACTTTTCAAATCCCTCTTAGTATCCTCCCACCACTTAATGGGACTATCATACAGGAAACTTATGTCAACTCGCACCTCAAAAGGTCACCAATGGCTTTCTGAAGGTCCTCCTCCTGTAAAATTTCCACATTCAACTTTCAGTACCCTCTCCCCATAGGAACTCTCTGTTGTTGCCCAGTTAAGACCTGTACTGCCACATGATCAGAAATCTCCAAGGGGAACACAGAAACTCCTATGCTAGCCATCCTGTCTGACAGAAACCAAAAATCTATCCTTGAGGATAAGCATCCTTTATAAAAAGTGTGGCAAAGTACTACGTGTAGTAAGTCATAGACATCGCACAACCTGTTGTGCTCTAAAATATGTTCTAAGGAGTTAGCATCACTAAACATTTTCTGTGTCTTTCTTCCCTAATCTCTACATGCAAGCCCACAATTAAAATCCCCCCCCCCCACAAAACCAATTTCAAGGTGCACAAGTATGGCTCAATCTCTCTAAAAAGGGCCAATCAGTCTGCTTTTGTCTGAGGGGCATAGATGTTAATCAGACGATACCCAATACTATAAGGACCATATTTATAATGAAGGCCATACCTGGGTGAACATCAAGAACCTGTAAAACCTTTATTTCAATCCCCTTAAACAGGAAACCTAATCCAGAACACTGTTCTTCCCCTAGTGACCACAAGGAAGAACCCTACCTCCAGTCTTTCTGTGCTGCCCTAATGTCTGCCAAAGTATGCAGCCTACTGTTCTGCAGAAAAACAACCTGCCCTGTACTGGCAGCTAAGCTTGCAAACGTTACCTTTATTTTCGCTTGGGACTTTATGTTATTGACATTTATAGTTATAAGAGAAATGCCCCCTTCCATACAAGAAAGGAAAAGTTATTCAAGCTCATAAATTAGAATACCATGGAGACCAACTCACTTTCTTTTTTTTCTCTTCTTATGTTTAGGCTTGTTGCCGACACCAACTTTCTATATTACTTCTGGTTGTGATGAGGTAGCTGAAGAAGTATCAGAATTCATATTGTCATCTTCAACCTCCTGTTCTAGTAGGATAGCAGAGGAATTCACCAAAGAGACAGGGCCAGATTCTGATTGAAGTTGTACTTTCACCATTGACTTCCCTGGCCTAGATTGGGTAATATGTTTAAAGGGTAGGTCGTGTGCTACCTCTGGAGGAGGCATATTACTAGCTCCCTCAGACCCCTCAGGACTCAGCTCCACTGCCATCTAAAATTTTTCCTGTACCAGTACCACCTTTGGGGGAGGGAGAGGAGAAGAGGATGTTCTATCCAAATCCTCGACTAGTGGTATCTCCATTTCCACTCCCTGTTCTGTGGTATCCAATTCCTGTACCTGAGGTAACACTACAGGGACTGACAGATGCCTGTCTGTGCCTTCTGCCACAGAGGTATCCTTCCTGGTTCTAACTACTCTTTGTGATTTAGGGTCTACTGGGGTCAAATTCAACATTAGCTCATGCATCCACATCTTTTCTTTTTGGGCAGTGGCTACATAGACATCCTGCTCTGCCCTTATGGCTTGATCAAAACTGTTATGTGATGCCAAGGAATAATTACAGAAAGTGTGCCTATTCTCCTCACACAGATTAAATCTTGTGGCCTGATGACACTGTGCACCTATGTGACCCACTTCCCCACATAAACCACATTTTTTGCTTCTCACAAGCATTACTTAAATGCCCTACATTGCAACACTTAAAACATGCTCTTGGATGCCCTGGGTAAAAAAATCACCCCTCCGTCCCTTCCCCCCAAAAAAACAGTTAGGCAGATGTTTTGTTCCATTTTTAGCATAACCTGATAATTCCATCCTCCTGTCCACAAGTGTTCATCATCAAGGATGGGTTCAGGATAACCTTTAACCACACAATGCTGCTGCAACCAGTAGGTTATGTCCACAACATTTACCCCCTCATTGCCAAATAAAACAGTTATTATTTTTGTTAGAGGCTTAGTTAATGAGACTGCCAAAAATGGCTTCCATAAGGGAGTGTGTTTTAACATTTGATATTGTTTCCAAAATCTGTCAAGCCCAGCTGGATGTTTAAAATTGACATCAAACAGGGAATCCCCCGGCATATGTATTAATGCATAAACCTCGTAGGCATAGTATTTCATGTTGCCTTTAAGCAGCTCCTGACCCACAAAATACCTCTCCAAAACATCAGATAAGTCTTCACAAAATTTCAAATGGACAGCATTCCTCCTATCTGTCAGCTCAGATGCACGTCTTATATCATCTGGAAAAAGCTGCTCACTGACTTTGTCATGCCATACATTGACAGCCCTTTGATGCACCTGTGCTGGCTTCTCTTTTTACAGAGGGACCCCTGAATCCACTTGCTCCATCAGAAGCCCATGCTTCTCTATCCCAGATGGGGGTGGGGGGAACCACTTCCTCCGACAAGGGTACATTGCCTTCCAATTTTCTAATCACATTCAGTGCTGAATTCTGACCTGAATTTACAACCATTTGTATCTCAGGTACTGGGGATTTTTGTCCTGGTGTTAAAAGAGATACAGAGGACATCACAGGCACTGAGGGCCTATCAGCATTTTGAGCAATTAAATCTGATAATAACACACCTCCTTTGGGATCCGGGAGATTTGCATCCCACCCTGCACCTGCCAACATTTTTACTCAGCCATCAGCTTTCAAAGCTGATGTTACCCAGCCTGCTGGAGTGGAAGAAGGGCCAGCAATAACTTCTGAGGTACCACTAGTCTCCAAAGAGGGAAACTTGCACGCAGAGTCAATAATCAGTGACCGCCCTTTTTTAATTTTCCTACTCACTTCTTTCCCAGTCCCCTTGCATCCCCCTCCACCTAACGAAACACCTATATTAAAATGAATTTGGTGTGCTGGTACCACCTCTGCATCATTACTGTTACTGGTACTGTTTTCAATTGTAACACAGCCCTTTTCTGGCAGCAATTCCCCAGGTTGTACCTCAACAACTGGCTGTTTTCTACCTGCATAGTCTCATCGATCCCATCTGAGACTGCTACAATAACTGAAGTTACCTGCATGCTCGGAGAGCAAAATACATCCTTCCTTCCGCAGCAGTCACATCCTTTTTACTCCTAGGGTCTGTGAGTTGTGCAATTGCTCCATCGCTTGGCCTTAATCCTTCCATCAGATGCACAAGCCCTAATTCATCCTGCTGCTGCTGTATTTCCAGCACAAGATGTTCCCACAAAAGACATAGCTTGTGCTCTTCCTCCTCAATCGTCTTACAAATCTTCTCTTCTGCTACCATTTTGCTGAAAGGGATAAGCCCGGCTGGAGCCTCACACATCATATCATTGGGTCAGGAGTCGTTTCCTACCATATCATCCATCCATTCAGTAGCTAAAACATAAGCATCCTCCATCAATGGGTCCGTATCCATGTTGGTCTCTTAGAAGGGGAAGACCAAAAAGGAGACCAGCTCCTCAGCCACCCAGATGTCCTACTCCTTCATTGGCTCAAGCACTCTGGCCACCACAACCTCGGTCACAGTGCCCTCTATCCACAGAGTAGGGGAATATTTTATTCGAAATACAACAGAAAACAAAACCAACATTTTATTACTTCATACAGAAAAAAAAATCCAGGACAAACCATGATGCAGAACAAAAATAATGAAAAGTAGCATTATATATGAAACTATTGCCCAAATTAATTGGTATAAAGGACCACAAACAATTAAAAAAAAACTTACGAAAATAAAAATTGATCACCTAACGCAGGAAAAAACATAACCATGTCAAAGTATTCGTACCTCAAAAGACAAAGCAAGCCCCCACCCCTCTGCTATGAAAAACAAAACAAAAGAAAATTTAAATACTGCATCAAGGAAGCAGAGACTTTGAGAGAAAAACACAGCAAAACAAGCAGGTACATATGGGCAGAAAAAAAAAACTACTAACAAAGGAGAAATTTGTCCTCATCCAGATCACTGCCAAAAAAGGAGGGGAAATGAAATGCCAAAGCACAAAAACCAAAAAAAAGGAAGTACAAAACCTTAGCCTAATGGTAAGATACTGTCCACACATTAAAAATAGAAAAATGGGACCAAGGTTAACTGAAAAAAACTCAGCCGTAAGGGAGCTTTCCCCTTTCTCCCAAACATAAGCCGTGGGGATAGAAAAAACAAGGAGAGACTATATGTTGATCTATAAAGCCGGTAAGCTATAGAAAACCTCCTTGCATAAAAATAAACCACTGTCTCTTCCATCATCCCGTATAAAGCCAGGTCATGTTTCTCCACCACAGTTTGTATAAATCTAAGGACACTCGATTCCTCTTAAGAGCTTGCCATCTAGAAAAATCTTTAGGAAGCAATAAAATAAGCTGTTCACATGTCCTCAGTTGTTTCCGAAGGGTCAGATCACAACATGATTACCACAGTTGAAAATGAATAAAACCCATCAGAAGCCATATGGTACAATTATCATATTTTATCCAAAACCCAGGTAATGTCTCCTCCACCAACATATCAGGAGTTAGATCCAGAAAAGGACTTAAGGGACAGGTCACATGAAAATGTTCCCAAAAAGAAATGGCAAAAGGTCATTCAACAAAAAGATGGGACATGGTTTCAACAACCCCTCCACATACCCCTCCTCTTGTACATTCTCTATCTGCAAGCTCTTTATGCTTTAAATTCCCATGCACCCCAAACTTTTTATGTGTGCAGAGCCACAAGAAATCCCACAGATAATGAGGAACCCTCTTGCTGTTTAAAAGTAAAATGATAGCATTCTGGTCCCTACATGGCAAATCCACAAACCCAAGGGACTGGTAAAAATGAGATTCCATAATCCAACCATATGCAGATTTTCTGTTAGAGGAACACATAAAACTCTTAACAATTGTCCATACTTTCAGTTTCCCTACTGCATCCTTAAAAAAATAGGCAGCAGAGCCAGCCTGGTTTGTCATGAAATATATTGTGAGAGTTCCCAAGCCTCCAACAAAGGTTCTACAGTATCAAACACCCAAGGAGACCATATTTTCTGAATCCCTATCAAGGGAGGTGCAAAATTATAATTAAAAAATGTTAACAAAAAAGAAAACCACTGGATTGATCATACCCAAACCACTCATGCGTTTTGGGAGGTAAGTAACTCCATGTTTCACTGGGTTTAATCGACTACCCCATAAACAATGGAAAAAACACACTATACACAGAAGTCTCCAATGCCCTGGGGAAGGGGAACAGCAGCTAAGAGCAAGAAAAAGGACAGCAAAAATGTTTTAATTAAATACACTCTTTTAGCCTTTCTCATACTCCATTTATTCCAACCCCGCACCCGTTCTTGTGCCTCTGCCAATTTCCATTCCAAGTTATACGTTTGTGGATCTGGACCCCCAAAATAAATACTCAAAATTTTATTATAACCCTGAGTAATCGGTACTCCCCACACTGAGGTTACATCAGGCACATCATAACCTATGGGCAATATACCGCTCTTTGTATGATTAATGACAGAACCAGTCATAAGAGAAAAAGACTGTAAAATACACTTTGCTTCCCAAGCAGACTTCTGATCAGCTAAAACAATACCCAAATCATCTGCATATGCCATTGTGACAATCAGAGTATCCTCACAGCCCACTGAGAGCCCAATAATTGAGTCTGTGCCATGTAGAACATGTAGAAGTGGATCCAAGGATAAAATACATAACAAAGGGCTCAGAGGGCAACCCTTCCTCACCCCCCCCATTTAACAGTCACTCCCTGGCCTACCCATCCATTTATACTGAGCAGAATACTAATCCCAGACTAACAAGTCTGTAATCAGGAAATGAAAGTGTCCGAGAAACCATATCACCGAACAGTTTCCCAAAGATACTCATACTCTACTCACTCAAAAGCTTTGGATTGATCCAAACATGCCAAATGACCCATTAATTCCTGTGTGTCTCCTTTATGCAGGATGTCACGGAGAAGGACTAGAGCATCTTGTAAGCATCTTGACAGAACTCCACTAAACTGAGAGGGGTGAATATCTGAATCTAAAACCCCTAAAATTCATTTACTCAGAATCTTCATCAGTATTATAACATCAGTGTTTAGTTTAGTTTAGTTTTAGTTTATTGTTCTAGGAATTACTACCTTTGAGCCAGAGGCTCTTTTACAAAGGTTCCATGTCAATTAGGTACAGTACAAAAGGTTACATAGATAACACAACAATTTGTGTTGTGTCAAGAGCAAGAAAATATATACAAATACATATCAAATCATTTGTGCAAAAGGACATGAGATATCAATAATCACATTATTATTACAAGAAAGAGGTCATGCCAGATTAGGAGAAACAAATAGGGAAAAAGTCCAGAACAGAGAGAGTAAGTGAAAGGTGTGGGGGAGCAGACAATAGCAGGAGAAAAGGTTTCCCAAACATGCCTTTGTCAAATAACGGGACAGGGTGGGTAGTGAGAAAATAGGAGGTTTAATCAGGGCAGTCACAGGAGCTGGAGGTGGCAAGGTGAGAGAAAAGCCTTGATTTGAAAATACCTAGAGAGGTGGAGGCAGTAATATGAGTGCTGAGGGCATTTAGCCAGCTGGGGGCACGATAGGCAAATGATCTTTGTCCCTGAGAAGTCCGGCATCTGGGGACTTGGAAAGGCTGGTGTTCTGATCTTCTGGTAAAACGGGTGCTAGCGCTCGGACATATCAGGTCTTGGATACAGGGTGGAGTGAGGCCCAGAGTGGATTTTTTCGCCATCAGGCAGGTAAGGTACTTTATCCAGTTTGAGAGTTGCAACCAACCTGAGTCAGCATAGAGTTCACATGTGTGGGTACGTCGGTGTGCACCAGTGAGCAACCGACAGGCCTTATTTAGGGATGTTGTAATGCGACTAAGTGCTGTAGTAGTGGCAGATCCGTATATAACTAAGCCATAATCAATGACTGAGATGATAGAGGATTGGATGGTAATCCTCAGTGCAGAATGGGTAAGAAGCTGTCGGTTCCGATACTGAATCCCAATTCGCTGATTAATAGTTTTTGCTGTACTATCAATGTGAGTTGCAACGGTTAGGCCTTGATCAAAGTTGATTCCAAGATATTTGAAAATTGGCACTTGTTCAAGGGTATTTCCTAGGTATGTATTAATGGTGAGTGGGACTTGCTGTTTCTTGTTTTGTGGGTTAGAGAAGAGCATGGATTTAGTTTTTTTGTGGTTTAGAACCAGCTTATGTTCAAGGAACCACATCTCAACTTGGAAAAAAGTATGCTGAAGGTTGAGGCGTAAGAGGTTCGGATCTTTGAGTGGCAAGAATCACGGCATCGCCGGTATAGAGGATTATTTGTTCAGGGCAGGATTTGGGGAGGGAGTTTAGGAAAAGGCTGAAAAGGAGTGGGCCCAGGATGGATCCCTGGGGAACTCCTGAGCGAACCGGTTTTGAGTCTGAGAGAACTCCAGCTACTTTTACAGATTGAGAGCGCTGAGCAAGGTAATTTTTTACCCAGTCACCAGGACCCTGCGAGAGCCCTAGGGATAGTAGTTGTTTGATAAGTAGGCCATGGTGAACTGTGTCAAATGCCTTGGTTAAGTCAATGTAGACTGCTCCAGTTAGGTTTCCTTTGTCCATGGCATTGTGGATTGCTCCTGAGAATTCAAGTAGGGCAGTCGATGTGCTGTGCCCTTTCCTAAATCCATGCTGCTGAGTGCATAGGATGTTGTGCTTTTCCAGGTAGTCTGAGAGTTGGTCCGCCACCAAGCGTTCAAGGGCCTTAGAGAGAGGTGGTAGTATTGATATCGGGCGATAGTTACCAGGCAGTGACTTATCACCACTTTTGTGCACCGGAGTGACAACTGCAGCTTTCCATTTCCTAGGGAATTGGCTGTAGCAGAGGGAGAGATTGAAAACTTTTGTGAGGGGGATCAGAACTTCCTCAAGAGTGAGGGACAGAAGTTTAAGGTCAATAGTGTCGCTGCTTGCTCGGGACTTAGAAATGGCCTTCTTTACATATTTATAGACTTCATGTGCCTTTACTAGTTTGAAATGGATGGGTGGTTTGGTTGGAGAGGCAGTAGTAGAAGTAGAAATTGGAGGGTCAGCATCAGTGAAGAAATCAGATGAGAGGACACCACTAAGGTCCGTGAAGGTATCATTTATGGTGTTTGCAATGATCTCTGGGTCTAATGTAGTGGTTCCATCCACATTCATTATTGTAGGAGAGGATTTGGACTGCTGACCCATGATATTCTTTATGTTGTCCCAGAAGGATTTCCCTTCGCCCCAGGAGTTGGAGAGGGCATTCTTGAAGTAGGAGCTCTTCATCAAGCGGATCTGTTTAGTACAGTGGTTACGAGCCTGTTTATACTTTTGAATGTCTGACAGAGTGCCAGCAGCTCTTGCAGTGGCCCAGAGGTGATCTCTACTTTTGAGTTGTGCCAATAGCTTCGCCGTGAGCCAGGGATTTGTGAGTGCTTTGATTTTGTGCTTTTTTACTGATGCATAGGTGTCACAGGCAGTGTTGAAAGTAGAAATAAAGTAATCAAGGGCTAGGTCAACATCTTAAGTTTTGTAAATCAAGGACCAGTCTATCTGCCTAAGACAGGTCTTGAGATGAATAAGGTTGCCATAAGGTGGGACTCTGCTATGGACGGTTTTGGGCGGCTATCGAAACTTATTTGTCCAGGTACATATTATGGAAAGAGTGATCACTGAGCGAGTCAGGGAGAACACTTACATTGGTTATACGGGTAGGGTGGCTGGTAAGGATCCAGTCAATGAGGGTGCTGGTTCCTGATTTGTAGTTTTTCCTGGTAGGGGAGTTTACCACTTGTGTTAAATTTGCTGCTAGGATAGCATCTTTGTTTGACCCTGCATCAGGAACAAGCCAATTTATATTAAAGTCCCCAAGGAGAAGGAGTTCGATGTCAGAAGGTTGTGTACTTACGAACTCGAGGACAGCCTGTAGGCCAGAATCAGGATCTTTTGGTGGGATATAGACAGCAGCAATTGTGAGGACTTTGTTTTGGGCACCAAGTAGTATCTTGATAGGAGACAGGTGAGGTAGTCCTTTATGTAGATTGCACACCCACCACCCCTTTTCGAGGTCCTATCCAGCCTGAATATCTTGTAGCCTTGTATAGAGATGGCATGATGGGAGAGTGGTCTCCAGTTACTCAATAGTCCCCTTTCCCCACCCTTAAATAGTAATATTAATAACCCTTCCAACATATTATCAGACAGTCGACCTAACTGCAGACTCATATTATAGCAGCCGCATAACTCGCTCTAAATATTCCCAGAGAAATTTATAAATTTCATGAGTGAGACCATCCAACCCCGGTGCCGTCCCAGGCTTCAAAGCCCAAATCACATCCTTTACTTCTATTTGTGAGATGGGCTCAATCAAAAGAGCCCCAAGGTCATCAGGAATGTGTGGCAATGCACAAGAGGCTAACCTCTGTTTCATATCCAACATGGGCAGGGGTTGACTTGCAAAAGATTTCTCAAACTATGTAGAAATCTCTTTCAAGATATCCATGTTACTAGTTACTTTAGCGCCCCCCGAAGTGAAGAGATAACCCATATTTCTCTGATCTTTTAAAGAACTAGCAGATTCAAAAGGTAAAGTTTCTGCTGTTCTTCCTTTAATCCCATATTTCTGCTTCTGTTCCAGATTTCTCATAAAATCTAATTGTAAAAGGGCTAATTCTGTTTTAAGCACTTTAATATGTTGATGACTATCCCTACCTAAATGTTGATGCAAACCTGTCAAGCAGCTTATTTTATCCCTTAAAATATGTATTTTATCCTGTTTGAGTTTACCATTGATACGTCCCATCTCCTGAAACTATTTCCTCATCTCAAGTTTAGTGTCCTCCCACCATAGGTTTTTATTATCATAGAGAAAAAACACAGACTTTCTGGCTTTTAAACGGAAAATGAAACCCTTCCCTATCTGAGGAACATCCAACAACATGACATTCAATTTCCATTTTCCAGGACCGTGTCTCTGCACTGGGTGGCTACCCAGCACCAGTTCCAGCATCCGATGATCAGAGGTAGCAACATCCACAGTTTTAGCAGATTGTAACAAAAGGGATGGAGATGCAAAAAAAAAAAACAAACAATGCGCAATGCCCTAGGGCCACAAAAATAAGTATAGGGGCCTACTGGATACAATACATCATAGACATTGATGAGGCCCACCTCCTCAATCAGATGTTGAAGACCAGATGCATCACAATAGATTTTTTTACCATATAGAACAGGCCCTTGTGGAGGCAAGGTGCAATTAAAATCACCTCTCAACAGAACAGGGTAACTCGTAATTAAGAAAGGTTTAAGGGAGTGAAATAAAGCTACCCTATCATATTTTAATTGAGGGGCATAAACATTAAGCAAGCAAAAGGTCACACCTTCCCATTGAGCATCTAACAACAATGCCCTACCCTCTAATACCTCGAGACGTCGAAGTACCCGAACCTTTGTAAAAAACAAATCCCCACTCCAGAACACTGATCCTCCCCTTGTGACCAAAAACAATTCCCCCATATCCATCCTTCAGAAGCTGCAGTTAAAACTTCAGGGGAGTGAAGTTTGACATCACGAAAAAATACACAATCTAGATTGCTCTTATAAAATTGTGCAAATGTGCTAGAACGTTTGTTGGAGGAATAAATGCTATTCATATTCAAAGATGGCACTCTAAAGGTAAAGGAAGCCAGAGTCACAGATAAGGGGACACAGTCACTTCACTTTGCTCGATGCCCTCGTCACTCTTCCACTCTTCAAGGCTACCACAGTCTGACCTTCCTGCCCCTCTGACTGCACTGGAACCCCCGGCTGTGAGGCAGGGAAAGATGATTGATCCCCCTTCTCCATGTCTGATTGCTCATCCAACAAAACTGAGTATACATTCGGATCCTCCAGAGGCACCTCAGGGGGTTTCTTTTTAGATTTCAATTTGTGCTTTACCCCTCGGCCTTTTCTCTCAGTCACAACAATGAAAGCCTCATCTGGAGGCAACTAAACTAAAGGATCCAAAGGGGATAACGGCTCCACAATTGGGGCTATCATGGTAGAGACCTCAGATTGAGGAGCTGAGGAAAAGGGGCCTTGCCCTTTAGGAGGAACACTAGGAATGGGAATCTGAGAGGGCCTACATGTTCTTCCCACCAAAGGAACACATGCTTGTTTGATGGCAGTACGAATATAATGATATTGTATGCCAAAATCAGCATCTTCAGTGTTCTTAGCAGCCTGAGAACAGTCTGAAAAAGTATGCCTCATCTCATCACACAGATTACACCTTGGAGCTTGAAAACAGTGGGCACTAGGATGACCTTTTTCTCCACGATGAGAGCATTTCAATATTTCACAGGCAGTGCTAATGTGCTTGGTGGACCCACATTTAAAGCACACTCGAGGTTGACCGGGGTAAAACAGGAAACCTTTATCTCTCCCAATAAAGAGAGCTGTATAATATCTTGATCTGACTGTTGCAATTTAACCTTAAATTTCCACCCCCCATTCCAGAGCCCTTCCTTGTCCATTATTGGCATTGGGTTCCCTTGAATGGAACATCATTTTTCTAGCCAATACACAATGTCTGTAATGTTTACCCCTTCATTGCGAAAGAGCACTGTGATGACCCGGAAAGGTTGTTTGGTTAAAGGGATGACAAGAAATGCTATCCATAAAGGGTTAGTTTTAAGGTTAGCATAATGACACCAAAATATTTCCAAAAGAACAGGGGTTGGAAAGCTGATGTCAAAATGAAATTCCCCCGAGCATGTATCAGGGCGTAGATTTCAGATGGAAAAAAACTCATACTTTGTTTTAATAGAATTTTACCAACAAAAAATCTACCCGGGGGTGGTCTCATGGGCCCACATACTGCAGCCGAACTACATTGCGGCATTTTGCTAGTTCTATAGGTTTATGAAAATGGCTAGCATAAGTAGGCTTAGCAAGCCCAGTATCAGCTGAACTTGGGTCACCATCAGGCAAGGGGTTCTCAAGAGGTTCCTTGGCCAAGGCACTAGTATGCAAAGTCAGATGCTCTGCATCAGGAGCATGGCTAGGTGCAGTATGGGTCATTTGACATGTAACTCCCGTAGTGTCAGTAGGACAAAGATTAACACTTATCTGTGGTTGTGGGGAGGAACCCGGTAGAGGGTATTTCAGGGTCCGGTCTCCAGTGACCATTTTGAGTAGGTATCCAGCCAGCATCATGCAAGGCCTTGTCAGGTGACCAGGAGCCTTCAACCTCCGTGCTCCAATCTCTCCGAGAAGCAAGTTCTGTCCTGGTCGGAGATAATCCAGGTCTTTCATCTGACGCTAGGAATTTCATAGGACTGGCGGCTCTGTCAGTGCTTGAAGATGTAACTGAACACTTTCACCTATGGTCTTCTTTTTGTTTGGGCTTCTTCATGGAAATTTGCTCACTTACTTGAAGCAATTCTGCTTCTAAACATTTTTGCTTTTGTTCCAGGCTTAATTGGGTAGTATCCATTCCTCGCAAGCAACCGCTGTCATGGGTGATATGCTGGCCACCCAAAGTGTGCATCCCAGCTGCCTCCACAGTGGATCCCTCGACCTGAGACATCACTAAAGGTCTATGTTGCTCTTCCCAACCTGTCATGTTGATCCACCCAAACACCTCCACATCCTGCTGCAAAATGAGACTACTCCACAGCCTCAAGGGTCCCCCTACTGGAAGGTAGGGGAATTTCCCCACTGTCCTGGCCAAATTGCCCCCATTCACTAAAAATACTACCAACAACTTGATCTGGTTCTATTTCAGTTGGTTTCATTCTGTATCTCCCTCTCCCCCCCCCCCAGGAAGAGGTTTTAAATAGGCAGAATTGCCTAGTCTTCCTTTCTTTGTGAACAAAACTAATGAAATAAATGGGGAATGCCCTTAGCAATCATGGTCAAATCAAACTGGCCCTTTGAGGCTGCCACTAGAAATACCCTAGCCAGCATAGCAAAGCACTCCACATGCCTCCACACTGTTACTCACAATACAATTTAACTGATAGATTCTTCACTGGGGGAAGCTACCCTTTTCCACATAAAACCAGGATTTTTCCCATTACACCCTATAGAACCTCCTTTTTTAACAGTTCCTTAGTACTGGGATTTAAGCATTGCAGGCTAGATGATTTTGCCAAGGGGTTGCCGGCTGTGGAGTACTTTAACATGAACAACTTACTCAGGATAAACCCTTAAACCCCAAGGCCATTTAATTACTTAAATACAGTCCTCCTTCATTATAACAAATCTTGTTATAATGAATCCTGCCTATAATGAACAGCTGTAATGGTTCCCATTGTTTTCAGCTTAATCCGTTAATGTGTTAATGGGTGAGTGTGAAAAACAATGGGAACCATCATAGCTGACCCCAACTGCCATTCTTTCCCTATTACCTAAGTACATGTAAGTGCAAGTATGAAATGTATTAAGTAACTAAGTAAGGGAGGACTGACAAATTGGAGGAGCTTTTGTGCTGCACTGAGCCTGATACCAGCCCCAGTAATAGTGAGCGGTAGTCACGACTGCAAGTCAGGGAGGACTGGCCCGAGAATTTTAAAAATTTTGAACAGCACTAGAAGGAGAGTTGAAATCCCATAATAATAATAATAATTCAGTAGACAGGAGATCAGAAGTAGAGCCAGTATCATTTACAGTGACATGCTAACCTCATTTTTGTATTTCCAGACATCGCTACATCGTGCTTTTAGTTATAGTGAACTCTTATTATACTGAACTTCATGCATGGACATAGACTTGTTTGTTATAATGAGGGAGAACTGTAGCTGATGAAATGTAGAAAATGAGGTACTGTATTCCGACAGTTCCAGATCTGATGGCCAAATACAAAGAACACACTTCTAAATAAACAAACACACAACTTCTGCACAGGGCTGGTGGTGGTCCACGACAAAATAACAGAGATGCGCACACATGAAGTCAGGCACTCACCACTCCAAATGATAGGAACACCATTGCTTTAGTTTAAGTCCATTTATTGAAGAAGATAAAACATCCAGAGGTCAGGACTGCCTGATGTGTTTTGGATCACGGCTTTGATAAAGGGTCATGTGATCCAAAACTCTCGACGATCCTGACTCTCTAAGATTATCTTCTTCAATAAATGAACCTAAACTAAAAATCATTGGTATTCTTATCATTTGGAGGGGTGAGTGCTAAACTTCTATTGTGTACACTTCTAAATAAACAGTTCACTTCTCTGGAAGCAGGGCAAGCCCTTATCTTACTCACGGTTCCCAAATGGGTGGTTCCTCTCTCACTCTGCATGGCCACTCAACCTCCAATCTCCCCAGTCTCCCTCAATCAGCTGGGCTGCTTCCATGCTTTTGCATCACCCAATCTCAGGCACTGACTTTACAGGCTCCATTTGGAGTTTCAACTGACTCTCTCACTCCCTGACCACTGCATGTCTGTAACGACCAACATGTTATGGCCTACAAACCCTCCAGGTGGTTCAATTGCAGTTCAACACCTGACTGTGGTGCCTGCCAAGAGACCACACTGCAGCCTCACTGCAGCTTCTCCTCACTTTCACACTTCCTACATTCATGCTCTTTCAGCATTGTCTTCCATACTGGCAAGCACGCAATTACCAAACTTATCAGAAATTTTGCCTATACCTAAAGCCTCACCAAGACTAAACCAGAAAGTAAGAAGCATTAATGATTGGTTAAGTAAATGGACAATGAGGCAAGGGATTCAGTGCCTGACTCACTGGGAAGAGTTCTACCTTCAGGATGACCTTTACTGTAAAGATGGCTTGCACTTAAGTAAAAAAGGGAATGAACTCCTGGGTAAACATTTCACTAATTTCATTGATAAACATTTAAACTAATACAGGGGGGAGGGATATGTTTAAGTAAAAGTCACAGTGACAATCAGAATTCGACTGTACCAATGAAAATAATGTCTAACATAGTTTCTCCTATCACTGCAGACATTCCATATGAAAAACAAACAAACAACGCAATAAATATATTACTACTTAATGCTCATAGCCTAACAAACAAAATGGATACATTAAGCTATATTATACAAAAAAAAATCACAAACTGTGGGGTCTGAAACTTGGTTTCATGAGGAAAGTGGGAACTTAGATATACTTGGTTTCAATAAAATGATAAAGAATAGGAAGGAAAAATCAGGGGGGATAGCACTCTATATATCAGAAGATTATACATCACACTCTATTATCCCTAAATATATTTCTAATAATGATAATGAAATAATTTGGGCAGAGATTAAATTACCCGCTATAAAATTAAGTGTAGGCGTGGCTCATAGAGCCCTTAACCTTAACACTGAACAAAATATTGACTTCCTAAACTCAATAGATAAATTTGATCCTAGTAATAATTATATACTAATGGGAGATTTTAACTTCCCTAAAATAAATTGGGAGACGTTCCAATGTAGTGGAATTATAGAAAGGGAATTTTTGGAAATCACAGTTAATAAGAACCTGGATCAAATCATTAAAGCAGGAAACAGAAATAACAACATTTTGGATATTATACTTACCAACATGGGGGAAAGGTTTCAGAATCTAGAATTCTCGAACCTCTGGGCAATAGCAATCACAATATGATTTTATTTCAAATTCAGACCAAAAAATAGGTACAAAAGGGAATACCTTAGTCAGGGATTATTCTACAGCTAACTATCATAAAATAAAAAAAGTATTTGTCCTTGTGGGATTGGGAGACAGAATTTATAGTCCTTAATGTCCACCAGGTTTGGACTCTTATTTTGTCTAAAATAAATCACTGCCTTGATACTTGAGTTCCAAAGAGAAAAAAATACATTAATGGGCATAGAACTTCAGTTTGGTGGAATAATAAAATTAAGGGATCCACTGGTAAAAAATATAAGAGCTATAGAAAATATAAAAAAAGCCATCATTAACCAACTGGAATACCAATAAAAAGCTTTCAAATATAGTAAAACAACATATTAGGAAAGCAAAGATAGAAATAGAAAACAGATTAGCAATTGATACAGTGGACAATAAAAAAAAAAGTTTTATAATTATATAGGTTCACTCAGAGGTACCAAAACCACATTGGGACCCATTTAAACTAAGGCAGGACTCACTAACAATGAAATGCAAATGGCTACAGAACTTAATGACTATTTTCTTACCATTTTTACCCCAAAGGAAAACTTTAATGGTATTACAATTACTTGCAATAACTCAAAAGCTACTCCAGTCACTATTGAAGAAACTTTGAGGGCACTACAGAATTTAAATACTAATTCATCAGCTGGTCCTGATGGAATTCATCCAGGTTTCTTAAGGAAATTGCTACACAAATCTCAGGCCCATTGTGTAAATTATTTAACTTATCTTTAGATAAAGGTGAAGCTTCTGGACTGGGTTCTTACAAACCGCCCTGAACACATAACTAATACAGTAGTTCTCTGCGACTATATAAGCGACCACTCACCAGTCCTACTCTCATGGTCCAACAAATTCATTAAGACCCCTATTAAAATCATCAGCAGTAGAAAACTAGTACCTGGCCACCTGTGGCCACTAAAAACATACCTACGAGATCACGACTGGTCACCTATAGATGCAGCCCCAGACGTGGACACTGCACTTGGCTACTTTATCCAACATTTCAACACAGCCTGTGATGCACATGCACCCTTCATGAAACACAAGATTAAAGGTGTTAACAACCCCTGTATCAACCTTGGTCTCCTTGAGCAAATGAAGGCTTGGGATCACCTCTAGCAATGTGCTAAGCTGACCAGAAACAGGGCACTCAAGCCTTCAAAGCTTCAAGAAATGCCTGGACCCATGCGATTCGAAATGAAAAGGCCAACTACTACAAAAGAGTGCTAACAAACTCTTGGAAATATGGAAATAGGTTTTGGGCCAACCTAAAGGAATTAACTGGGGAAAAAACAAAAGTCCCACCTGCTATGATCTACCTAAATGGCCACATCATCACAGATCAAGTCACCATGGTAAATGCTTTTAATGCAGCATTTACCAACCTTAGCCATGTTTTAATGCCAACTTTCTTTGATCCCCCTCAAGATACCATTAACTCATTCAAAGTCAGAAATTTGGAGGGAAACCCACCATTCTACTTCAAAGCCATCTCCAAGGACATCATAAAAAAGTACCTTCTTTGAGTATGGAAAGTGTAGATCAAGCAGTGACTCCCTCAACCTGAAACTCCTCACTCTTACCCTCGATGAAGTCCTGACCCGCTCACCAAAATCCTTAGCAAATCTCTCATGCTGCCACAGTTCCCAAAAAAATGGAACTCAGCGATGGTGACACCTATCCACAAAAGTGGCGATAAATCTGTTACAAGCAACTATAGACCGATCTCCATTCTCCCCCTCTCTCAAAAGTGCTGGAGAGAATAGCTGCCGACCAACTGATAGAATTCCTTACTAAGTATAACCTGCTATGTCAAGAACAACATGGATTTCACAAGGGCCACAGCACCACCACTGCAATCCTAGAGCTTACCTCCTGCATCCACAATGCCCTGGACCAAGGGGATCTCGTTGGCACCACCTTCATCGACCTAAGGCATTTGACACCATCAACCATTCACTACTGTTTCAACAACTATCTCTAATAGGCCTATGTCTTAACACAACTCTTTGGGTTCAAAGCTACCTCAGTGACCGAACACAGAAGGTAAAAATTGGCGAATCCCTCTCAACACCCATCTTGGTCCAATCAGGAGTCTCACAAGGATTCATCCTGGGTCCTATGCTTTTCAACATTTTCCTAAACAGCCTCCCTTCATCTTGCTCAGAAAAAATCCTACTCTATGCCTACGATGCTGTCATCTTCACCTCCCCCTCTGACCCCTCCTTTCTTTAGTTGCTACTACAAGAAAGCTTCACTGATGTAGAGGCATGGTTTAAATCCCACAAGCTTATTCTTAACTAAAGCAAAACCAAATCAATGCTGTTCCATGGTACCCACAGCAAACATAAAAACAGAGTCCTCTCTATCTCAAACAGCAAAGGGGCCACCCTTGAACAAGCACAGCTATTTAAATATCTTGGGGTGATTCTTGACTCAACACTTGGATACTCTGAACATATCAACTATGTAGCAAAAACTGTGAATACCCACATAGCCCTGCTCTATAGATGTAAGAACTGCCTCATGGAAGATGCCATAAGCACTTCCATTCACAGTTCAGTAATCTCTATAATACACTATGGGCTTGTGATCTATGGGTCTGCCACTGACACCGGTCTCTGATGCAGCACCACAGCACTAAACAAGGCATGTCATCTCCAAACATCTGCAAACCACCTTACACACACCTACAAGATCTACGAACACGCAAACTGGTTCCAACTATCTGGCAGAATTAAATATCAAACCTGCATCCTAGCAAAAGCAAACATTGGACCTACTACCCAATGGATCACAGGCACTGCTGAAACCATATAGCAGCCCACGACAAACCAGGAATTCAAACAACCTCTGTTTCACTGTTCCCCTTTGCAGGACTACCCAAGGCCAATGATCCTTCTTTTTCAGAGCCTCCCCCTGGTTCAACACCCTGCCAGTAGAAGTTGCCAGCAAAGCAACCCTGGGTGCCTTTAAGCTCAGCCTGCATCAATACCTCATCTCCTGTGCCTCCTGCAACTGCTACACCTAAATGGTTTATCCCCGCCATCCCCATACCCCACCCTTCCCTCCTCCTCTACTCCCCCCCACACACTTCCTCGCTGACCCTGCCCCTCCCACCCCCACTCCTCTCTCTCTCCCTCTTACACCAGCCTCTGGTCTCGTCTCTCTCTCTGTCAGATGGCTACCTATATAAATCTATATTGTTTAAATTGTTATAGAAGTGATTTGCACAAATGTGATGTTTTGCTAATTGACAAAGCCCTCCGGCTGCTATGTTTATTTCTCTATTGCACAATACGACTGCCTGTCCTAATTTTTCAAGTAACTGACATGGAACCTTTGTAAAAGAGGCCCTGGCTCAAAGATGTATCTGATTCCCTTAAATATATTAATTAATTAAAAAAAAGTGTCTCATCATGGAAAGATACTATGGACATCCCTATATACAAATCAGGAAACAAAACAGAAGTATCAAATTATAGACCTATAAGTCTGACATCCATTATAGGGAAAACTTTAGAAAGGCTAATCTTACATAGACTGGAAGAACATATAAATCTCAATAACCTGTAAGATACCACACAGCATGGTTTTACTTGAGGAAGGTCATGTTTGACTAATCATTTACATTTCTTTGAAAATGTTAGTTCATCATTAGATGCGGGCATACCGGTGGATATAGTCTTCTTGGATTTTGCAAAGGAATTTGACAGAGTTTCCCATAATATTCTACTACAGCATATGATTAAGTTGGAATTTCTCCAATATCTAATAACCTGGATAAAATCATGGCTAAATAACCGCTGACAATGCACCTCAATAAAGGGGTATTCATCTGCATGGGCTGAAGTTATGAGTGGGGTTCCTCAGGGCTCAGTGTTGGGCCCTGTATTGTTTAACTCTTGATTTCATCAATGCAACAATTGAATAGTGTGTGGATTTCAAAGTATGCAGATGACTGCAAGATAGGCTGTATAGTTAATTCCCTTGAGGCAGTTGCAAATTTCCAAAAAGAGGTATCATCACTGGAATTATGGGCAGAAAAGAATAAAATGACATTTAATGTTCAAAAATGCAAAGTAATGCATCTGGGACATAACAACTTCAAATATAATTATCTACTAAACCAAGTGGTACTACAAAAAACTGATAATGAAAGAGACTTGGGTGTAACTGTAGATAATAAAATTAATTTTGATAACAACACAATAATTAAAGTTAAGAAATGTCAATGAATCCTGGGATGTATTCTGAAACATATAAAGAGTAGACAGCCAAAAGTCATTATACCACTGTACACGAGTTTAGTTAGATCACATTTGGATTACTGTGCACCTTTTTGTGCTCCTAACATAGAGGAAAGAGATTAATTGAGGGAGTTCAAAGAAAAATGATAAAAAGAATTACAGGCATGGTAAATAAGACCTATGGGGAAAGGTTGCAACAACTGGACTTATATTCCATGAATTATCGACAACTTCGAGGAGATCTTTGCTTAACACACAAAGCTATTAGAGACCCTGTCCTCATTTTAATTGTTTAATTGTTTAATTAGTTTTTCAGAAAGACCTTTGAGCATGAGCTCTTTTACAAAGGTTCCACGTCAGGGTGGACAATAAGACAATACACATATTCAGTGGTTACAGAGGCCTGATCATTAGGCATTAAAGAGCGATTACGTGATAATTAGACAAATAGGAGAAAAAAACTGAGCAGTTGTAATTGAATACTAAGCTGTTTCTAATCAGTTGCCCTAGGTAGCACACCCCTTGAAACCTCCAAATCCATTGATAGACTATGGCAGAGTAACTGCATAGGGTTTAACGCAATCCCAGATGGTGAGAGGCTGGGTGACAGAAACATTTGGCTTAGAAACAAATTTTAACAATACTCAAACCAGGTCTCATAAACTTAAATTAAGAGGTGATCATTGTAGAACAAAAAAGAGAAGCCAGTGGTATACACAATGAATAGTCAACAAATGGAACATACTTCCATGTTCAATTGTTGAGAGAACACTATGGAGACATTTAAATATCAGTTAGACCTACATATGGTAATACAAATTTCGAATACTTATAAAAATAATTCCACCCTAGGGTTGCGAGCTCATATAAAAGCAATGCCTCCTGAGCTTGTAATATGCTATAATACTATGATACTGTCTCCAAAATGGAAAAAGGAATTATTCACAGTTTATTTTACAGATGAACAGACTGTTAGGGCATAGCTCAAACTCTCCTTGGACAGCAGTCCTGCTTCTCTGAAATCTCTCATTGATCTGACATAGGTCAGCACAAAAGCTGCACTTCTCTGAGAATGTCCAGATCCACTTGATTCAGTGGACTGTCAGTGAAGTCCAGGCAGTCCTGGATGTCTCACTCATAATTGTCCATTTTTTCACAAAAGGGCACTTGAATTAATAAGTTCTTCAGTATCTAAGAAGCTTCTGCAGCTTTGCTTTACAGTCCTGTTCACTGATTGTCTCTCATCCAGGTCAAAGGGTTCCAAGATGATGGTGGCCATACACTTCAATGGCTCTGTCCTCAAAGTTCTTCTGTTAGAGGGCTCCTATACTTAAATTATTTTCTGTGCCCCTGGTTCAATTCATGCAGTTATGCTGATCTATCTAGTTTTTGCCAGGGCTGGGTCAGTGGCTGGTGGCATTTGATGGGCAATCACAGCCACATTGAGCAATGGCACAGGAAACTACAAAGAAAACAATGTCTCTGCAGCTCCCTTACCAGTCCCCAGCAATACAGTCCAAGTCCTTGGGGCCAGAGGTAGAAGGATAACACAACAACAATATAGTTGGTACAAAGGATGCCACATAAATGCTACACTTTTGGGGTTTTTGGTTTACACAACAAAGGGCAAAGTTATGCATATAAGGATCAGAAACCTGAAGACAGAATACATAATGGGAGATGTAGTGTTAGAGAAAAACAACAGAAGAGAGTAATCATGGGGGCATTAATACCAGACTACTTAAAGCCGCAGTATTCATTAGTATCCATACAGTTTTTTCAACAATAAAGTTTGTCTGGCAAAAAATATTAAGGTACACATTTTTGTTTTTGTTTCTTTCATTCTTGAACCAAGAAACAGGATTTTGAAGTTTTTTAAGTTCCTACTCCCATGTCGTACCCGCCATGACAAAATTAAATATCTTAATAAAGTGCTATACTGTTTAGCATAAAAATATGTAACACTATTCTAGTGCATCCACAGTATGACTCTAGCATGTATATTCAACAGCAGCAGAAGAGATTTTTAAAATATTGCCAGTGGCAGCCATCTTTAACAACATGAGTAATTAATTATTAAATTAGCTGCCAAATCTGTTCTAATAATATCTGAGAAAATTAAAAATATACTGAGCATGAATCTTAGGATGTCAGAAATAACATCTTTTGCTAAAAAAACTATAAGGTGAAATTTTTTGTGGATTAACACATACTGTACTGCTGTTTTAAAGCAGCCAGCACATTGCAACAGGGAAGTGAGGAAGGCAAAGAGAATGCTGGGGTACAAGGCAGGGGAATCAGCAACAGAAAAAAGGTATTATTTCTGCCCCTGTCAAGATCCCTGGTATGGCCGTATTTGGAGTATTGTTTACATTTCTGGAGTCCACACTCAAAAAAGGATAGGGGTAGGGATAAGACAGTGCAGTGGAAGGCAACAGAAATTATTCAGCGGTGGCAAGAGAAATCCTACAGTGCATGGAGAGGCTCAGGTACCTAAATGTATATGCTCTGGAGTCCAGGAGGGAGGGGAAACATGACTGAAACTTTCAAGTTTCGTCATGGGATAAACAAGGTAGACACCAGGGAACTGGTCACAGTGAGTGGAAATATGAGCAAAAGGGGGAACTCAAAGAAGGTTGTGAGAGGGATATTCAGAAAGGACATCAGAAGGTATTTCTTTACAGGAAGGTAGGATAACATGGGGGGAGGGGGAGTGACTAAACACTAGAGCATATGAATCATACTCTAGGCAGGGCCAGGCAGACTAGATGGACCAGTGGGCCTTTTGCTGCTATCCATTTCTGGTTCTATGTGTCTACATATAAAACGACACCTCCACCTGACCCTCACTGTCCTGGGTTCCTGACTTATTCTCTCATTCCACTGAGTCTTTGTGATTTTGCTTGAATGACAGCTCTCCTTAAGAGTTTCACCTATTAGTTCAATTATCTTGTTAGCTATGCCTCTCAAATTTACCATTACACAGTGGAAAACTGCGTTTTGGAGTTCTGCAGAACCTGGAATGTCACCAGCAGAATTATTCCACTGCTGACATCCGTAGTAACATAGTACTTGATGGCAGATAAGGACCGCACTGCCCATCTATTCTGCCTGCAATCCCTACCTACATCAGTGGCCACTGACCCTACTTGGGCAGTGGCTTTAGCCTCTCCTTCCCACCTCTAGGATTCTCTTATGCCTATCCTATGCATGTTTGAATCCCCCCACTGTGGTGGCTCCCACCACCTCCTCCAGGGGCAGGTTATTCCATGCATCTACCATCTGTTCAGTGAAGAAAAAGTTTTTGACATTTCCCTTTAGCCTGCCACCCTCCAATCTCATTCCATGCCCCCTTGTCCTTGTACTTCTCTTATACTGGAAGACATTCATCACTTGCACTTTATTCATTTTATTTTATTTATTTATTTATTAGATTACAAGTACCTTTAAGCAAGAGACTCTTTTACAAAGGTTCCACGTCAGGTGGGACAAGAAGTTGACATCAAAAGGACAAATAATAAACAAAGCGACAACTTGACAAATAACATTACAAACAGTATGAGTTAACAATATAAAATACGGTACAAGTAGTTTCAACCAACGTATATTGTAGCAACATTAATGCAGTCAGTAAGATGACTTTGTGTGTAACAAAGTAGTGGGTAGCAATAACATTGATGAAAATACAAAATCACACATGCCCCCACAATGCAAAGCACCATGGGCTGCATATGCAAATCACCACAGAATGTTATGCTGGTCCAACTTCAAGCAGAATTGCATGGTGCCGAGAGGCCTCTCACACAGTTTGAAAAGGGTGCTAACAGAAGACATAGACACGTGTTTCATCCTACCAGGACTCATCAGTATGCCTCGTCTGTTTGACACCCCAGTGGAATGGACCAGCTACCCTGAGGCAGTGTGCCTGGGATATATTGTGGTGAACCCATTAAAATAAAAAACTATTTAAAAAGACAAAGAACCTCTGTGCATAAACACTGAGGCAAGGGTTACCCCCAAAGGGCATTTGGCTGGGAAGCCAAGTTTCAAGAAAATACAAAATCACACATGCCCCCACAATGCAAAGCACCATGGGCTGCATATGCAAATCACCACAGAATGTTATGCTGGTCCAACTTTAAGCAGAATTGCATGGTGCCGAAAGGCCTCTCACACAGTTTGAAAAAGGTGCTAACAGAAGACATAGACACGTGTTTAGTCCTACCAGGACTCATCAGTATGCCTAGTCTGTTTGACACCCCAGTGGAATGGACCAGCTACCCCTGAGGCAGTGTGCCTGGGATATATTGTGGTGAACCCATTAAAATAAAAAACTATTTAAAAGACAAAGAACCTCTGTGCATAAACACTGAGGCAAGGGTTACCCCAAAGGGCATTTGGCTGGGAAGCCAAGTTTCAAGAAAATACAAAATCACACATGCCCCCACAATGCAAAGCACCATGGGCTGCATATGCAAATCACCACAGAATGTTATGCTGGTCCAACTTTAAGCAGAATTGCATGGTGCCGAAAGGCCTCTCACACAGTTTGAAAAGAGTGCTAACAGAAGACATAGACACGTGTTTCGTCCTACCAGGACTCATCAGTATGCCTCGTCTGTTTGACACCCCAGTGGAATGGACCAGCTACCCCTGAGGCAGTGTGCCTGGGATATATTGTGGTGAACCCATTAAAATAAAAAACTATTTAAAAGACAAAGAACCTCTGTGCATAAACACTGAGGCAAGGGTTACCCCAAAGGGCATTTGGCTGGGAAGCCAAGTTTCAAGAAAATACAAAATCACACATGCCCCACAATGCAAAGCACCATGGGCTGCATATGCAAATCACCACAGAATGTTATGCTGGTCCAACTTTAAGCAGAATTGCATGGTGCGAAGGCCTCTCACACAGTTTGAAAAGAGTGCTAACAGAAGACATAGACACGTGTTTAGTCCTACCAGGACTCATCAGTATAGCCTCGTCTGTTTGACACCCCAGTGGAATGGACCAGCTACCCCTGAGGCAGTTGCCTGGGATATATTGTGGTGAACCCATTAAAATAAAAACTATTTAAAGACAAAGAACCTCTGTGCATAAACACTGAGGCAAGGGTTACCCAAAGGGCATTTGGCTGGGAAGCCAAGTTTCAAGAAAATACAAAATCACACATGCCCCCACAATGCAAAGCACCATGGGCTGCATATGCAAATCACCACAGAATGTTATGCTGGTCCAACTTTAAGCAGAATTGCATGGTGCGAAAGGCCTCTCACACAGTTTGAAAAAGTGCTAACAGAAGACATAGACAGTGTTTCGTCCTACCAGGACTCATCAGTATGCCTCGTCTGTTTGACACCCCAGTGGAATGGACCAGCTACCCCTGAGGCAGTGTGCCTGGGATATATTGTGTGAACCCATTAAAATAAAAACTATTTAAAGACAAAGAACCTCTGTGCATAAACACTGAGGCAAGGGTTACCCAAAGGGCATTTGGCTGGGAAGCCAAGTTTCAAAAAATACAAAATCACACATGCCCCCACAATGCAAAGCACCATGGGCTACATATGCAAATCACCACAGGTGATTTGCATATGCTACATGAACACATTAAAGCTAATAACACTAAATAACTCTGCCTCAGTATTCATAGCTAATCTTCTACTTATAAATTCATAGCAACAATAGATGTTAACATTACAGAAAAGAAGAAATATAGGGTCACAGGTAGGTGAAACAAATGTATTGTTGCAACATTAGTACAGTCAGCCGGTTGACTTTGTGCCAGAGTAGAAAGCAGGAGTATGGGTGGGTGGGAGTGGAGCGGGGATCCAACTAGTGGCTAGAGAGACAAGAGAGGGGTGAAAGTAGGGAGTGGGGGAGCTGAGGGAACGAAGATAGCAATTTGATCACAATATCATTAGCAGGGTGGCTGTAGGGTTGGTATAGATGGAGTAGGGGATAGGAGGTTAATGGGGGAGGGGGAGTGAATGATGCAATGGGATTTAAGGGTCAGACTAAAAGGGGAGGGTAGCTAGGTGGGGCAGTCACAGCTGCTAAGTGTAGTGAGGTGTTGGCTGAGTTTTTACTTAAATGGACCAAGCTTGGTTTTGTCCAGAATGTCGAAGGGAGGCCATTTACCCAAATGGGTGCTCTGAACATAAAAGACTGTTGTGCCTTTGTTGTCCAGCAAAACTGAACCTGGTAGGTGTGCTTTGATGCACTTCTCATGCTGCGTAGGTTGTACGCACGTGTAAGAAGTTGCTGGGTGGTTAGTGGGTTTAGGTCAAGGCTGATTGTTTTTGCAAGCAGGCAGGTCTGCTACGTGATCCTGCCCTTGAGGTGCAGCCAACTGGCCTGGGCACATAGGTAACATGAATGGTTGCATCTGTGTGTGCCAGAGAGAAATCTACATGATTTGTTAAGTGCAGTGCATATCTTTTTAAGGGTTGTGTCTGTTGCAGCACCATAAATGACTAACCCACAATCAATTACAGAGAGGACTGAGCTGGTAACAGCTAACTGGAGTGCTTCAAGGATCATGCAGTGCCTGTACCTATAAAGGGGCCCAATTATTGTGTTTATTACTTAGAGATAAGGTTAACATGCTCAGTATAAGACAGTGTGCTATCAAGAGTTATACCTAAGTATTTAAAGTCATGGACCTGTTCGAGAGGCAATTTGTGGTTATTTAGAATAGTTAGCTGGGTTGTTTTATGCTTATTGTGTGGACTGGCGAAAAGCATTACCGTAGTTTTCTTGTAGTTCATTAACAGCTTGTGTTGAGCAATGAGGCCTCAACCACAGTGAAACTGTGCTGTAGGCTGCTGACAAAGGGGCGTGAGTCAGGCTGACTAGTGAATAACATGGTGTCATCGGCATAGAGAAGAATATTGTTGGTGCAGACTTGAGGGAGGGTGTTAAGAAAGAGGCTGGAGAGTAAGGGACCCAGGATGGAGTCTTGAGGGACTTCTGAGCACATACTGTAGGGCGGCTGATAGATAGAGTGTCATGGATTTTGACCTGCTGAGATCTGCCTTCAAGGTAGTTTTTTAACCCGTCATTATTCCATTTAATAGACCTCGGGCAGGGAGTGATTCGAACAGGAGACTATGATTGACTGTGTTGAATGCTTTAGTGAGATCAATATATATTGACCCCCACTAGGTATCCCCAGTCCAGTGCCTTGTGAAGGAAGTCTGTATACTCAAGGAGGGCAGAGGCGGTACTGTGACCCTTCCTAAAGTCATGTTGCTGTGGGCATTAAATGTCATATTTATCCAAGCGTTCAGATAACTTTTCAGATATGATATGATATGCTCCAGGGCTTTGGGGAGGGTGATGGAAATCGGGTGGTAATTTGAGTGGAACACCCTGTCTCCACTCTTATAAATGGGTGTAACCACTGCTGCTTTCTACCATTTATTTATTTATTTGCTTTTGTTTACCAGGTAAGCACACTAGACAGCCAAGTGCCTATTTTCAGGTGCGACCCGGGAGGATTACAAGGTACATACATATAAGAATATCAGGAAGAGTCATAGTTAACATACAATAACATCAGGCCTAACAGAAATTAATAGGTAGCTAACAGCATAAGAGACTTCAGGCACAACAGATTAATGTATAGATAACAGCATAAGATACATAACAGATTAATTAGGCATATAACAGCATAATACAGAATAGTACAGACATCGTCAACAAAGCAAACAATATGGGGTATGCCATACACTTGGGGGGGGGCTAGGTGGTTAACAGGAGGAGTACAAAAGTGCAGGAGAGCGAGGCCTGGAAGAGAGGAATAGAAAAGGCAGGAACAGGGAGTGGGCCCAGTGCAAATTGGCAACTTATTATATCAAGCGGTTACAGGACTAGAAGTACATTAAATCGCAGGAGCCATGCCCCCACCAGTTGAAACTGGGAAAAAGTGTGCCTTAGCTGGTGGTCTATGAGGAATAGAGACAGGCGGAGGCAGATTTTAAAGCAAGGATGGGAGGAAGAGAAGCAAATTAAAGCAGGAACGGAGTTCCACACTCTCGGCGCGTAGATGGTGAAGGCCCGATCACCCACAAGGTTTGGGGGTGTTTGGAACCAGGCGGTCCTGTGAATTCCTAGATCTTAAGTGGTAGGCTGGGGTTCCATGTCTGAGGGGCAAGGCAAGTGCAGAAGGGGGTGGCCATTCTGACGATGTTGTCAATGAAGTTGCCAAGGACAAAGGTGAGGTGGTTTAAAATCTGGTGTCAGCATGGCTCAGTTGGTAGCACATCCGCCTCTGGACCAGAAGGTCGGGGGTTCTTGTCCCACACAGGGATTGGACTTGCACCTAATAATCACTGGTATCCGAGTGCAGTATTGAGGGGTGCTGTACTGCTGGGGTGTGCTGTCCTTCGGATGAGACGTTAAACCGAAGTCCCTTCTGCCCATCCTGGTGTTGTCCTGGTGGGTGTCCAGGTGAAGTAAAAGAACCCAGGGCACTCTTCGCAAAGAGCAGGAACATTCCGGTGTCTGGCCAACATTCCCCTTCCATAAACCAGTTCATGCAATTATCCAGGCTGTGTGTGGGTGATGGTGTGCGATATGGCCGCCACCACACATTCAGTCACTTCACTACCAGTCTAGCATTGCTTGTAAAGTGCTTTGGGATACTGTGTATGAAAAACGCTATATAAATGCTGATTCTTCTTCTTCTCCTTCTTCTTTTTGGGAGGGAGCCACTCTAGCCGCATGTAAAGATCACAGCGGTGCATGAGGAGAGGAGCTGAGGGTGCAAAGAGGCATATATTGTTATATGCAGTGTCCCATTTTGTGAGACTAGATTTAGGGATGGGGTAAAGGATACAAGCCCATAACAGAGCATTGGTAGGAGGACCCTCCTGGCTAGGGCAAGTCGTACAGCTGGGGTGAGGCAGCTGGAACTGTCCAAGGCAGAGGGTCAGATTCAGCAGTTTAGTGAGTGGTGACAAGACCGCATCAGGGGTAAGATGTAGTAGTTTGAGGTCAAGAGAGTCACTGCTGTATCTGGATTTGAAAATCACCCTTTGTAAGTATTTTCTGGTGTCCTTCCGGGTAACTCTCTTAAAATAGAAGGGAGGGGGTGTTGGGGGGCGGGGCTACCTTACTAGAGTTGATCATGTTGGTCGGTTCATCAAAGAAGTCAGGGGGGAGTATGCCACCAAGGTCCATAAAGGCACTGTTAAATGTATCTGCTATTTGTTTAGGGTCCTGGATGGTTTCCCCATTTACATTAAGCATAGGGGGAAGGGATTTGTTAGGTTTGTCAGTGAGGTCTTTTAAATTGTCCCAAAATTTCCTGCATTCATTCCAGAAGTTTGAGAGCACATCTTTAAAGTGAGCGGTTTTGGCTAAGTGGATCTCACAGGTACAAGCATTCCTTGCAGCTTTGTAGAGCTGCCAGTCAGCTTGTCTACCCATTGCAAGAGCTCTATGCCAAGGATTGTCTCTTGTGGCCATTAGGTTTAGAAGCGAGTTGGTGATCCAGGATTGCTCAGACCCTTAACCTTCCATTTACTGAAGGGGGCTAAGATGGAGATCACATGATGCTCCTGTGAGACTAGCAGCTCTGGGAACCAGCTCCCAACTCAATCCTCCAGCAACAGTTAAAATATAACTATTTGGACGGTTTTCAGCTTCCTTCACGAAGTATCATAACTCTAGCAGACTTCTGAAGCGTTTATAGTAACTCGGGGCATTTTCATATAGAGAGTAGTTCAACTAAACTCTACTTCTAAAATCAAGGACTAACACTACCACGGAGGCCAAAATGCATCAGGCTCTCCCAAGGCATACACCCCCACAAACCCCAGAGAAGGGACCGAAATGACCCAAAGGCCAGGCTGAGGGATCTATAAAAGCTCTTGTATCCACAATACCTCAAATAGCGCTGACTCCATTATCGGAGGAAACATTCCTCGAGAAATTGCAACCATTCAAACTTGCTCTGCAGGACATTACTGCTGAAATCAAGTTGCTCAGAGGGGAGCTTTCTGACACCAATTGGGCTATCTCAGATGTCACCGCCTGCACTACATCACTTGAGAGCTGGAGGGGTAAAATTGAGCCTGAAGTCGTGACCCTAAGGCAGCGTTTGCACAAAATGGAATCAAAACTGGAGGATTTGGAAGGCCGAAGTAGGAGGAACAAATTTCGTTATCTTCGGCCTTCCAGAAGAAGCCGAAGAATCTTCTCCCATCTTATTACTCCAGAAAATGCTCACAAAAATAGCTCGACCCTCTCCAAATAACTCCACCTACATAATAGAGAGGGCCCATCGATCACTGTGTCCTAAGCCTGCAAATGGCAAACCCCCGAGACCAGTCATCATTACATTTTTGAATTACCTTGACAAAGCTTACATCCTCGGCCAAGTCACAAGTTTGCAGCAAGTCCTTTGGGAGGGCCAGCAGCTGCGACTGGCACAGGATCTTCCAGCTACAGTGAGGCAGCATCGGTCAGAGTACCATCCCCTGGTATCAAAATTAATAGCTGCAGGAATTAAATATAAAGTCCAATATCCTTCCCGACTGATGGTTCTGCATGCTGATACCTGGCATTCCTATGATGCTGCGCAACTAGCTGCCCCGGCACCACACGCAATGTATCACGATTTATTCCCTGCTCGCTGAAGCTCCACGGAAGATTTGCTTTTGCTGCAATTTCTCCTCTTTAGAGGGGTTGCTTGTAAGAGGGTATACTCATTGAATTCATCTGAAATGTTCCATTTTGTGACCACTGGAGGGCGCTGGAATCCACCACGTTGCAGAGGATGGGCACAATACTCTTCCACCTGCAACGGATTAGTTTGAAGTCAACGCGATCGGAAGTTTGTTGGTTCTCTTTTTTTTTTTTTTTATTCTCTATAACCCTGTTATAAGGAAGGTTGAATACTTCACAAGCTGCCAGTCGGTGTATCACTGCTGTGGTCAATACAAGTCTGCCGTAAGACTTTTTTTCCCCTTCTTTTGCTAAATGTTATTACTTAGAGAGGCCACTTGAGGGCAGCACAACCTTGTATTAAAAACTTGACGTAGTGGCAGCTATTCGCAGTAACACCCACATATTTTAACATGGCTGAATATCTTAAGCCTTTTATTTTACCTCACTAAATGTACACATTTAAGCTACAACTGGCAGATGATTGCCTTACAATAATTACTTCACAGTGATCGATTTTATTATTTTCTTCCTACAATTTTTTCCAGGTCAGTTGTGTTTATTGACTGCAATATTGCAGATTTTTATTTCTTCTTATTATTGTTCAGTTGTTACCAGAATGATGTAAATAGTTTTGTTTTTTCTTTATTGAGCCGGGGAATGGGGCGGGAAGTAAGGGTTCCTGGGTTATCCTGCAGTCCATTCAGTGCACTACGTACTGGTGCAGGGTGGGTTGGGTGTCCACAGTGGTGTCCAGGGTTATGTTCTGGAAGTTATTGATATCATTGTTTATGGCCTTGAGACTGTTAAGTACTCTAGCCTTAGAATTCATCCAATCTTTCCGGGATATTGATTACCTTGCTGTGGAAGGGGAATATTGGGCGGTAGAGAGGGAGAGGGGTGGGGATGGGGTTAAATCAGTAAGTTTGATTCTGGGGGGGGTAGCCTTCTGCTTCAATTTTTACATTTATACTATTCAGTGGAGCGGGCATTGGGTTAAGAGGATTGGCTGTTCTTGAGTATAGTGTTAATTACAAAGGGTTGGGGGAGGGTTTTAGGTTGTTGCCAGTTAGTATTCACAGAATAACCAACTGGGTAAGTGTTTTCTTTGAGAATGGTCTAATTACACAGAGTTATTATCGATATTTCATTTGGCTATGACAGCAGTACTAAGGTTTTGTTCCTGGAATATTAAAGGCGCTCAATCTCCCACTAAAAGAGCTAAAATTCTGTTGCATCTCAATAAACTTAATATTGATATAGTCTTTCTCCAGGAGACTCATTTGCCCAGTTCACAAATTCTCAGTTTAAGAAGAACATGGGTGGGACATGTACTGGGAGCCGGATTGGATACCCGTAAATGTGGTGTTGCAGTATTGGTTGCACTTCGCATACCTTTCAGGCTGCTTCAATCGATATGCGATCCCCAGGGTAGATATATATTGTTGAGAGCCATTTTAGGCCACACCAAATTGATTATGGGATCGGTCTACGGGCCAGTTGGGGATGACCCACAATTCTTTATTAGCCTTATGACTAGTTTGGCCTCCTGGTCCAATCTCCCTATACTACTCGGTGGAGACTGGAACTTAGTCTTTTGTAATCATTGGATAGGTCCAAATCCAGACATACCCACTTTACTCCCACACAACTAGCCCAAGAGACTTTATGAATACTATGGGCCTTGTTGATCCATGGAGGACCCTTTTTCCTTCTACATGAGATTACTCATTTCATTCCCTACCCAATAACACGTTCTCAAGAATTGACTTCTTTTTGTTGGGGATTGAGCAAATAGCGAGAGTACAAAGCTGCACCTACCTCTCTAAAGTGATCTCTGATCACCACCCAACTCTTCTGCAGCGGTCCTTGTCTTCCTCGGTTGAACAAGACAAAGTTTGGAGGTTCAGTCCTCAATTATTGAAGTCCAAGAACCTAGTAGATCTCCTTCAAAAGTATATAGAAAACTTTCATAAATATAATGCCCCCTCTATGTTGAAATTAGATGTATTATGGGGAGCCTTGAAATGTTCATTAAGGGGAGAAATTATTTGTTTGGCTTCCATTAGGAAAAAGAAAATTTCATCAGAATCTTCTATGTTGTTACAGCAAATCAGAGCCTTAGAACAATCCCTATCTTCCCAATCTCACTCCACGGAATTCGAAAAATTAGAAAGCCTTCGGTTTCGATACAATATTCTTCTTAGTGATAAGCTTGAGCACCTCCATTTTAAATCAAAAGTTACCTACTTTGACTAAGGGGATAAATCAGGGAAACTTTTAGCTCTAAGGCTCAGGACACAAGTCACAGATAGGACTGTGTCAACTATTCAAGACCCGGCAGGCAGTCGCCATACTTCTCCCAGGGAGATTGTTTCTTGTTTTAAGTCTTACTACCAATCTCTTTATTCACGTTCCCCTTTACCTTTCAACAGTACCACATTAGATCATTTTTTACAAGACATAGATCTTCCACATCTGTCCCAACACCAAATAGCTCTTCTACAAGCTCCCCTGAATTTAGAGGAAGTACATGAGGCCATCGATGCCCTTCCTGTTGATAAAGCGCCGGGCCCAGATGGCTATACATCTAACTTTTACAAAGCTTTTAAATCTCAATTGTGTATAACTCTGCTTGATACTTATAATTATATTTACAAACACGGCCTTTCAGATCTTAGCTTTACTGAGGCTACTATTGTGGTGCTTCCTAAACCGGGTAAGTACCCTACATTGCTGCCAAATTACCATCCAATATCACTTATAAACATAGATCTGAAAATTCTAGCAAAAATTCTGGCTAACAGGATGGCCAAGGTTTGGCGTACTTTATTAAGTCCTGAACAAGTCGGTTTCATGGCTGGATGTTTATCAGCAGACCATCTGCATAAAATTTCCCATATCATTTCTGCTTCCAGGGACTCCCATACTCCTGCAGCTTTGGTATCCCTGGATGCAGAAAAGGCCTTTGATCGGGTATCATGGGATTATTTGTTTAACCTACTTCCAAGATATCATATTCCTAAACAGTTTTTACAGTGGATTAAAATTCTTTATTCATATCCCTCTGCTCGTGTACTATGCATGGATGTTCTTTCACCATCCTTTCCCATTAAACAAGGCATGAGACAAGGTTGCCCCTTATTTATTTAATTTATTTTTAGAACCACTTATTAGGAAAATTAACACCTCCACAGTGATATCTGGCATCTCGATCAACCATTCCCAATATAAATTATCAGTGTACGCCGACGATATTATGCTTTATATCACTCACCCATCCATGTCCATACCAGCTACCCTTAGTATTATCCAAAAGTTTTGGGGTCTCTCTAATTATAAATTGAATCAAGCTAAAACAGAAGTAATGCCCTTAAATAACAAACTTTAAAAGTGGATATTGAACATCTTGGGCTCACCTGGGTGAGGGATAAAATAAGATATTTGGGCATATATTTATCCCAGTCTAGTTCTAAAATGAGGCAATACAATTTGGATCAGTTACTCACAAATATTAGGATAGATTTAAATTGTTGGATGCTACTCCCTATCTCTCTTTGGGGACATGTCAACATAATTAAGATGAATGTTCTGCCCCGTTTGTTATACCCTCCTTCAAATGCTTAATCATTTTCTTCCTCAATCCTGGTTTCATCAGGTACAGAGTATTATTTCCAAATTTATCTGGAAAAATAAGTTTTCTCGAAGGGCAATTACTAAATTACAGAGGTCTAAAGAACAGGGAGGATTACAGGTTCCCAATATCTACCACTCTTACCTCGCAATTAACTGTTCTGTAGTCTCACAATGGCTGAAACCCATGGAAGACCCCCCATTGTGGCTACAAATAGAAAACTCAATTTGTAACCTAACGGGAGTAGATATTAAGAGTATTCCCTATCTGACCATTAACAAAGCCCCTAAACAGTATAAATCCACACCTATTATGGCCTCTCTTCGGATTCACATGCAGATGAATAAAACTTGTGGGTACCCAATAGAAAAGGATTCTTCTCAACCTATTTTGAAGAACCCCAATTTTAAAATTGGGAGAAAAGTTATTACTTCATCTACTTGGCCAGAAGTGTGTGGAGATGTATTAATAGATCTAACAGAAAATTACAAATTGCTTGCTTTCTCAGCTAAAAGTACAAAATACAATCTGCCAGTTTCTTTCTGCTTTAAATATCTCCAAATCTCCCACATATTAATACAGCATCTTGGTAGTGGCCCTTGGGACCAGTATATGCTTGGCCCTATCCTTGGTTCACTTTCCAAGAGACCCTCTTTCCACTATGTTGCTTTTTATTATAAGGAGCTCCAGACATGATTCAGTGAATTAGAAGGTTCTCATTGCTATGTTTGGGATAGGATTCTTCCCCCAACCTCTATGGTCCTCCGCCAATGGTCACAAATTTGGAAAAGGCTATATAAAGATGTTAGGTGGGATCGCTATAGATTACTTCAATTTTACATATTGCATGACTTATATTACACTCCTGTAAAGCTTAATAAAATGGGGAACCTATCAGCTGACATGTGTACCAGATGTGGGTCCCAGAGAGGTACTCTTCTTCATATTCTTTGGGAATGTGACAAGGTAAGTCCCTTTTGGGAAGCTATCCAATCTAAACTCGACCCCCTTCTGGGTTTACAGAATGTCTTTCAGTCAGAAATCTGTATCTTGGGGGACTCAGGAGAAACCCTAATAGGAAACCAAAGGACGCATATGTACTTGATATCCCTTTGTGCTAAGAAAATTATACTGCGCAACTGGTTAGATCAACAAACCCCTATGTATACAGAGTGGTATAAAGAAATTCTTTTTGCTCTACAAGCAGAATATCTCCTTGCGAATATCTCTAAGCATAGCAATAAATATCAGAAGGTATGGGCCCCTTTAGACACCCTAGTATCCATTAAGTGTGGTTTTGGATCTTACCTGGACCTGACATAGTGCTGCAGAGGTTATGATCAATATTCCATCTTTCTTTTCTCTTGAATGAGTACTATTCCCAGTTTCATATAGTGTAGTGGCGACATGGGAGGGTTGGGTGGGGGAAATATGGTGTTATAAATTATTCTGTTTCATATACTCTGTTTTGGTATTTAGCTAGCTTTGTTAGATAATTTCATTATTGCTCCTGACAGTTATCTTTGGATACTAATGTTGGGTGAAACTACATGAAGGTGTTTTTTCCCTGCAATAATCTACATTCTTGTGTATCACAGGAGTTTTCAGAACCACAAAGACTTGTTATGTACTACTGCTGATTACTAAGCTGTCTGTACAAGTTTTGAATTGTTTACAAACTGTAATTGTAATAGTGAATTAAAAACACAATAAAGTTTATTAAATTAAAGGGGGCTAAGATGTCACAGGCAGTGTTTAAAATTATGATAAAGTGCTCCAGGGTTTGATCAACACTTGTTGCTGAGTCCATTGGCGACCAGTTGCAGTGTAGGAGATAGGCCTGAAGATGTTTGAGCTGTCCTTTCTTAAGGACAGCTTGGTATGTCACTTTTGCTGGTAGTTTGGGGGGCCGTGTTTGACCAGTGACAGATGATAGAAGAGTGGTCACTGAGAGAGTTGGGAAGGGCCTCAGTGTCAGTAACTCTCTCCGGGAGGTTTGTGAAAACCCAGTGTAGCAGCAAACTGTAGTTAGTCTTATAGTTGATTCTAGTGGTGGAAGTCACAAATTGGGTCAGATCAGTGGCTGCGATTGTATCTTTGTATGGATCAGCTTCAGGGACAAGCCAGTTAATATTGAAGTCCCCTAGAAATACCACTTCAGAGTGATTGGACATGTTGGAGAGTTATTCAAGTACCATACTGAAGCCACTGGCATTATCATGTGGGGGGATATAGATTGAAAGAATAGTGAGTGCTTTGCCCTGATGACCTAGAATTGCTTTAACTATTAGGGACTGGGCACTGTTCCCTGAAACTATTTTCTGAAGGGAATGTCCCTGTAGTGAGACTTTCAGGTATATTGCACACCCGCCTCCCCTTTTGCCAAGTCTATCCTCTCTAAATAGGGTATAGCCATCAAGGGGAATGGCAGTGTCTGTTACCTTGGAAGAGAGCCAGGTTTCAACCACTGCTAGCACATCAGGTTTGTGCTGAGTTACCCAAGCTTGTAGGAGATTAATTTTAGGTAGTAGGCTCCGAATTTTGACTGAGGCCAGTTTAAGCTAAACACTGCAATCTCTGGCAGCACCACTATCAACATTGGAGTGCCACAAGGCTCAATACTGGGCCCTCTCCTGTTTTCATTGTTCATTAACAACCTACCTAGCAGCTTCATATCCTGTGCCTCTCTTCTCTACGCAGATGACCTGGTCATCTATGCCAGTTCAGATAATATTGACCACCTAAACGTGTCTCTGACCCCTGCTTTCAACATTGTACAACACTGGCTAAGCTCCCATTGCCTTATCCTGAACTCTAGCAAAGCCAAAGCTATGCTACTGGGCACCACCTATAAGCTAAGATCCTGCTCTTCTCCCTTAAAAATCCTGGACCTGGATGGGACCCCTCTTGAGGTAGTCACCACATTCCGCTATCTTGGTATCCTACTTGACCAATCTCTGGACCTGAACCTCCACATTCAAGAAACATGTAAAACTGTGAACTGCAAACTGGGGGCTGCCTACAGAACCAGCGATATGCTTACACCTGCTGCCAAGCTGGCCATTGCCAGAGGGATCCTCTTACCAACTTTTACCTACTGCGCTCCCATCCTGACTATGGCACATAAAACTGCCTTGCAAAAATGGGATGTCACCTATAACAATGTATGCCGGTATGCTTCAAAGGCCCCTCGGCTCAAGCATCACTGCCAACTGTATAGTGACCTTGGCTGGCTCTCTCCCTCTGCCACCAGGCTTTACTATCTGGGCTGTCTCTGCAACTCCATCATCAGACTGGACAGACCAGCATCACTAGCTGAACTATTACATCCCGATTCCTTTACTCATGAACTGAGATCATCTGATAAATCTCTCCTGAAAGTCCCCCGTTGCCACACCTCAAAAGGGTCTGGTGCATTCGGGCATACTGCCCCCCAAATGTGGAACATGCTGCCACTTGATCTAAGACATGCATCGTCGCACTACCTCTTCAAGCATGGGCTACGCAACCACCTAGCTACCTCGGACCAATGTGCCTGCTATGACCCTACCTGAGCCTGTCCTACCCCTTTCCTGACTCATCTTCCCTCCCCTATGCTAGGTCCCCTCTCACAAACGCTCACTCTCCCTGCTATTTCTTCCTTACCCTATCTATCTGCTGATATCCTATATTTTCCTTATTTAAACTACTTGGTTATGTAGCCTATTGTACTATACAATGCTGTGTTATATGAAGTTAGCCCTTACTATTATGCCTCTTTTACGTACTGTGTAAAATGTCTGCACCTTGCCTTTTGCCCTTCACATTGTTTGCTTATAAACTGCTGTTTCAACTTGTACTGGTATATATAGCAGGACTGATTTTTTGTGTATTTGGGTACTGGTACAATCAAGGTCTTAACCTCTCCCCTCCCTACCCCTGTATGTACCTCCCCGGGTTTGTCCTGGATTGCTCGCCTGGCTCCGCTTCCCTATTTTTTAGTCACCAATCCTTCCTATAATTTCCCTCTTAAACCTGTCTGTGTGCCACTCCTATGCCCTGCTACAGACCTGTGACAATGGTGACTTGTCCCCACATTTCAGCTACCATAGCCGCTGGACTGCCGTAACCCCCCATACCCCGACAGAGTACAGCTCCCATGCCCGGTAACAGAACCGTGAGCCCGGGCACTTTCCGCATTTTCGCCCGCTGAAGCCGCTAAATTGACGTAAAACACCTCCGACCCCTGCCTTTTGACACTTTCAAGCCGGTGAGCAGATCCATGAGCCCGGTTACAAATCCCCACTTTCTGCCACTAAAGCCGTATAGCCCCTCCGCACCCCGACAGAATACAGCTCCTGCACCCAGCAACAGAACCATGAGCCCGGGCACTTTTCCTTACTTTCGGCTGCCGGTGCCACATGGTTGCCGTACTACACCTCTGACCCCCGCTTTTTTGACACTCTCTAGCCAGAGAACTGACCCATGAGTCCGGCTACAAGTCCCCGCTCTCTGCCACTAGAGTCGTCAGATCATGCCTCTTCTAAACTCTAACCCTGTCAACTTGTCGCTCCCATACCCATCTTTGGGACCAGGTGGCTGGTTGATTGTCAATGCTCTCTAGCCGCTAATCTGCAATTTTCGCTGAGTCACTTGTGTGCTGCTGTAATGTCCCTGCCCGTACAGTCCTGACCATATGCCGTTAGTATGCCTGGCCTCGGAACCAAGAATCCGTCTGCTTGTCCCTACCTCCTACCGTGAAATCCGTAACCTGCTGCCACAGTCCCGATAGGTCTGCTTCCCAGAGGCTTCCAGCCATGTTTCGTGCCCAAGCAGGAGTTCCATGAGCTCGGCTGCATGACAGTGCCCTGAGCCGCTGAAGCCGTAAAGCATTTCTGTGCTCGGTGCTGCAGACAGTAGTTCTCTCGGCTTAGTTCTAAACCTGCTCTCTTGGATCCTTAGCCCCCCTCCTCCACCATGTCCCCCCCCTCTTTCTTCCTTACACCATGTCTGCCTGGAACAATCTTTGAGGTCTGTCCTGGCACCAGTGCCCATTTTCTTCTGCTATCTACCATCATAGAACAATGTTATATTCGTTGTACCTTTGACCCGTAACCCTGCTTCATTGTCTTTGTAACTGTACTGTTTTGTTATCATCTTCACTATGTTTTGTTCCTGTATCTCCCGGGTTGTGCCTGAAAATAGTCACCTGTTGGCTAGTGCACTTACCCGGTAAACAAAAACTAAATAAAATAAATAAAGAATACAAGGGCTACTGCCATGGCAATGAGGCTGTTGCACAGGACCCAGGTTGGGATATATTTTGCCTGACAACAGAAGAAGTAGGGCAATCCTGAGTAGGAAGTGTCTGTGTAGCTTAGGAGGGGTAGGTGGTCTATGAGTAGAGGCTTGTGTTGCTAGCCTTAGAAATGAAAAGGGGCATGGAGATGTGGGGTAGGAGATGGATGATGGGAGAGTTAAGGTGGTTGGTTGAGCAACTGCCTGGCTTAGTGGGATTAAGGAAGTGGTTTGGTATGGCACTTATAGTTTCAGCGGCCTGTGGTATGTCTCTTCTAAGAGACAGAGGGTAGATTGATGAGGACTTGTGGCAGACATGGCTTGGGTGACATATGGATGCTAATAGGACAATGAGAGGGGCAAGGCAATTAAGGGGCATCATACTTGAGTGAGGGCCCAAACAAGATAAAGAAGGCTGTTTTTTCAGGAAAACAAAATAGCACCATAAGTCACAGGAGGCATGAGAAGCAGTAAAAGACCCTCATATTTTTCTTTTTTCTTTGCTTGGAGTTGAAGAATAAGCTATGCTGCCCATAGTGAGTTTATGGTATAATTAGCATGTGGAAAAGCAGACATTTAGTTTTTAACCGCTCAAATATTTTTGAATGGTTCCTGTCATGTGACCTGAAGTAGCTATGAATATAAACATCCAGATAGGGTGGGTGCTCTACTGAAGAAGTGAATTGAGAGTGGCCATCAGCATACCTTTACTGGCTCCAGGGATGGGCAGGTGGCTGGCCACAGTGCGGAGCAAACCACAGAAGTGATTCTCTAAGATGCTGAGCTGGAACCTGTGGATAAATTAAATGAGGCTTAATTTTTCTTATTTTTTTATAAGGGGATCAGATCTAAGTGAAATCAGGGGAAGGGTCCAAGAAACTTAAATCGGGGGAGGAGGGTTCAAGGGGCTGCAGTGCAGACAGATGGAGGCACAGCTAGGGAGAACAGATTTAATTTCAAGCAGGGGGATGGTTTTCAAAAAGGCAGGAGCTAAGATACAGGCAAGGTAGGTATAAAGAAGGAAGAGAACACAGAAGAGCAATTAAATCAAAAATAAAATTTAGCCAACACAACAGTATAAAAAGCAGGCACTTTTCATAACATATTCAATCCCAAACAATATATTGTGTCCTAAGGATTAAACTGTAGCAAAATGAAGAGATAGCAAAGGAATAACTAAACAGGCAAGCGGCATTACACGGGAGAGACAAAGAAAAACAGCTGCATTACAAGAGAGAGACAAAGAAAAAAGGCACCAGATTTAAACTGGTGCTTTACTGAAGAACTGAATTGCAAGTGGCCATCAGTATACCTTTGTTAGCTCCAGGGATGGTCAGGCGACTGGCTGCAGTGGGGAGCAAACTGCAAGAGTGGTTCTCCAAGATGCTGAGCTGGAGCCTTTGCTGGCTTCAGAGATGGGTGGGCAGCTGGCCACAGCAGGGAGTGAACCACAGGAGTGGTTCTCCAAGATGCTGAGCTGCAGCCTGTGGATAAGTGCCCTTTAGATACTTGAAGGTTTCAGTCATATCCATTGTATGTAGAGGGGGCTCAGCAGCGAGCTGCACAACCAATCTCAAGCTAGAGGGGGTGGGGCTGCGGCACTTAAAAATGCTTGTGCTAGCCCAAGGCATGAGCCCTCAGGCATGAGCATGAGTAGCTGTGCTGCTCCATAAAGGAAAAACATACGTAAAACTTGGGTTTAGGTTGGGTGGGTTTGAGCAATATATTATAAGTAAAAATTGTATACTTTACTTAGATTTTAGGAACCAGATTAGACTGAAATGCTGTGTTAGAATTAGGCATACACTGCTGTCTTGTTTAGAGTATTTTTTTGTGTGTTTATATTAAGACGGCTAGTGGATAACATTTTATTCAGTGCTTATCGGGACTTACTTAGTTGATGTGATTTTTTTCAAACTAGATTCACTTGCTTGCTTTTTCTGATATTCTGTAAAAGTTAAAAATGGTTCAAGTACTACTGGCCTTATTAGTGTGTGGAGTCTTCCTGCCTGTTTATAATGATGTGGCTTTAATTACAGGGAACTTGAAACAAAATCAGTTAAATTTGAATTATTCTGCCAGGGGCCCTACACATGGTGGGGATAATGTAGTGCATCAAAAAGAACTTACCTTAAATTAGGATTTGCATGATGTGTTTTTTAACTGGACTCATTTTGATACATTAATTATGTTTCATTTTGGCCTTCCTGTTAGGAATTCAGGAATGAGAACAATTATTAGGGGGATCAAAAGGACACTAAAAATTACTTTTATGAGAAAAATAATTTCACTTTTGTTGTTATTATCTGAGTTAGTAAACCCAAAAAATGGGTTACTAACTAATTGTGAGCAAAATGTTAATGGAGGGTGATTAGACAAGAAGCTGTCGACCATTATTGTGGCTCACCTGAACATTCGGAGTTTAACATCTAATTGGGCAGAATTTGAAGCTTGGGCTATTCAGTATGATTTTAATGTTATAACTCTGTCTGAAACATGGTTGACTGACAAGAACCAAGATAATGAGATTCTGTTAGTGTTTAGAAAGGATAGGGCTGGCGGAAAGGGTGGTGGGGTTATGATTTATGTGAAATCCAGATTTGAAGCAATTGAAATTTTGCCTCAATCTAATAATTGTGGGTGTGATGCTGTTTCAATTAATCTTATTTTGGGGTTGAGTAAGCATCTAACAATTACTTAAGTTTATTTTCCTCCTGGACACATACAACAGGGTACAGATCTAATTCCAGGTATTAAGAGATCCTTCTCATTGAATATGGAGTGGATTTTAATGGGGATTTTAATAGTAAATTGGGATTCTGATCAAAAACTCCCCATACTGGACTTGTTTCAAGATCTAGGCATCCAGCAATTGATTAATAAGATAAAAAGGCATAATTACAAATCAGGTGGGGAACAGTATTGAATTAGACAGTTGCTACTCACCCAGAAAATATTTTAAGCTCAGGAGTTTTAGTGGATGGGATAAGTGGTCATTGTCCTGTATACTGCAATTGGTCTGCAAAACAAGGGAAGAGTCCACCATGGTATATAGAGACTGGGGGCCAGATATCAAAACCTTGCCCTGGGGCTAAATTAGCACTGCCCTGCAGACAAACTTAGCCCAGAGCACAAAGCAAGCCATTTTCACAAGGAATAGCCCAGGGCAAAAAGCTTCTGAATATAGCATGGGAATGAGGCCGGGCAAACTGGGCTGGGATTGCAGAGCAAACTTAGCCCTGGAATAAGACAGCTATGAATATGGCAACCAGGAAGTGCAAACCACAACAGCAACACAGTGCACAGCGATGTGAAGGTAGGTAGAGGTGACTTATGTGGCCAATGTGTGTGCCAGCAAATGCATGGATCTAGTGCAGCTGCAGGCAGCAGCGTATGTGAAAGTACAGTGTGCTGAACTGTAAAATATTCCCCGAACTGTTTGCACAGAGCTAACACATTTGCATGGGTTTAGTGCAGGGCTAAAACATTAGCCCGGTGCAAATACGTTTGCCCGGCGCTAAACTTTGCCATATTCAAAAGTGACATGCAAATGAGCCTACTTAGGTAATCTCTGGGCAAACATACAAATTAGCATCTCATTATGCCCTGATTTGCATGTAGTTTGCACCGGGCTAATGGTTTAGCCCTGCGCTAAACCCACGCAAATGTGTTAGCGCTGTGCAAACAGTTTGGGGGAATATTAAACAGTTTTGAACACTGTACTTTCACATGCGCTGCCACCTGCAGCTGTACTGGGACAACATGGCATAGGCACAGATGATGTTGGTGGTGCTGCATGCGACTGTCACACTGTAGGTCATGCTACAATGCACAGCAGACACCACAGTAGCGAGGGGGCCAGTAGTATGTGGACACAGCAATGCCTATGGTGTGTAGGGCAGTGATGATGACTGCACTATACACAGTGAGAGGCCCACCCTGCAGGTGTTTACTGACAGTGGACATTACTCTTACGCTGTTGTGTGACCCACAGATGCTGCACCTCTGGCATGGGATGCTCACAGTGACTTATACATGTCCGGCTTAGTGTGCTGTGGCAATTGTACAGCTGTGCAGTATGTGGCCGGGGAGGCATATATTATCAGAAAGGCACACTGGTGTTGGGGAATGCCCAGTACTGACCCATGTGCACTGCATGATGTGTGCCAGCCTTGTGGCCACACCTGGTCTGTGGCACAACCTGGCCACCCATACACTCTCCCCTCAACATCCTCCATGCCCACAGCGCTGCATGTATGTGTGCTGGCATCTGTTGTCCACAGAAGAGTGGTCCACAGGTGTGTGCTTTATGGTCACACTGCCAACCTGTCCACTGGTGACAGGGTCACCACTTATTGCCTGGCATGGCTGGGACTGGTGGCAGATGATGGCATCATTGTGATGCCATCAGTTAGCAGCATGTTTCCTCTATGTTTGGCTTTGTCTATGTGTCATATTTATTTGTTAGGGTCGCACAAAGCCACACAAACACCGTGCAAAACCAAAGTCTTTTGCAAAGCTGATTGCCCAGGGTTAAGACAAGCTTTTCCTGGGAGGTAATGTGCACCGCGCTAAGTGTCACGCTAAGTTGCACAAAACCACTTTGCATGGTGCTAGTCGCTGAATATAGCATTGCACCTGTATTCATGTCAATTTACCCTTTACATACATTATAATTTTGCCCAGTGCTAATACAGTTTGACTGCACTATTTGGCCTTTCGAATATAGCAGGCCCGTCCTAATCTCGGGCTAAACCTGTGCAAACGTTTTTTTCCCGGTGCAAAGTTTTGAATATCTGGCCCTGTGAATTTAAAGCCTTTAATGGAAGAAACTGTTAATAAGGCCTGTGAGAAAGTAAATTGGTTCATATTAGACTCAATGACTGATATAGATATAATGTTGGAAACTTTTGGGGGGTTGTTAAATCAAGTAACAGACCAATTGGCCCCTTTGAAAAAATGAGGATTAGGGCAAACAAAAATGAATGGGTGTCTAAAGAATTATTAAATTGAATGAGGCAAAGCCTGGAAGGAATATAAAAAGAATGGAAGTCAGTACTTGCTCCAGGCTTATAAAACACCTTGAAATAAATGTAAGACTTTGATCGGAAAGGTGAACATTGAAATTTTTAAACCTAAACGGTTAAATGCATTAGGCAATCCGAAGGAGACATGGCATACATTGAATACTCTGGCAGGAAAGGGGGTCCAGGATAATACAATGACTTTATTGAAGGGTGATTAACTGGTGAGGAATCCCTCACAGGTGGCTAAGATTTTTAATGAATATTTTGGGGACTTGCCTAGGTTTCAAATGAAAGATATTCCCACTAAGGTAAAATATCTTTTTGTTACTGAATTAGAGGTGAACCATCCTAAATTCTATTTCCCGTGTTTTTAACTGTGGAACAGGTAAAGGACTATATTTTGAGATAGAACCCAAAACCATTAGTAGGGCAGGATAAAATTGATTTTAGGATACTGAGATTTGAAATTAATGTTCTAGCCGGACCATTAACAACAATTTTTAATTTTTTACTCCATAACACAGTATTTCCAAAATGTTGAAAATCTGCAATTATAAGGCCAATACATAAATCTGGACAAAAAGATTTGGTCTCAAATTATAGACCAATTTCTCATTTGGCACCTTTCTCAAAGATCTTAGAGAGAATAGTATTCGATCAAACTCAAGAATTTTGGTAAAGTGTAATTTACAAACTGGTTCATAGCGTGTATTTAGACCACAGTATAATAAAGAGACAGCCTTGGTGGGGTTCACAAATGGCATACGGGGTGCCCTGGATTTAAGGCACTCCATTGCCAGGTTGTATGTGGACCTCACCAAGGTTTTCGATCTGGTCAATCATTCTTTATAACTGGATTCTTTGTGTGAGTTTCACTTTGCAAGGGAGGTGATAACCTGGTTTGTAAGGTATTTAACACATAGGGAGTATAGGACAGCTACAGGACAGGAATATTCAGACCTACGGTTAATTACCTTTGGTGCAACTCAGTGCTCAATTTTAGGCCCGCTTTTGTTTTTGCTATTTATGAATTTGGTACCAAAATCCTGTACAGAGTCTGAAATAACTTTATATGCAGATGATGTGGTATTATTTACAACAGGCCCAAACCCAGATCAGGCTTTACTAAAGGCACAAAGAGATTTTGATAACTTCCACGTAAGCTTGTTTTGAATACAGTTAAGACAAAGGTGATGGTATTCACTGACCCAAAAGCAACTAGAGACACAAATGTATCAATTGTTGATCTTGAGGGAAATACAATGGAACTTGTTGTTGATAGTTTTTGTTATTTAGGGATTGCATTGGATTCCAACCTCACTTTTGAATTCCATGTAAAGAAACTGATTAAGAAGATACATCAAAGAGGAATGCTATTCAGAATAAAATCCTATTTAATTCTGGAATCACGTAGACTATTGGCATATAGTTTCTTATTAAGCATATTTGATTATGGCTTAATAGTTTATTCAGGAACAAATGATAAGGTGTTACAAAACTACAAACAGTATATCATTCAATTCTAAGGTTTATGACTGGCTTCCCTCAAAGAACTCACCATTGTGAACTTTTGACAAAAGCAAAATGTCCTTCATTACAGGATAGAATTAATATTAAGATAACTACTTTTGTATTCAAAAGTTTAAAAGGTTTGTTGCCCCCCTCTATTCAGTCTTTATTTGTTAGAATAAGTGGTGAAAAAATGACAAGGTCCCCAACCTCAGGCCTTTTAAGGGTTCCTTTTTATAAGAAAACAATAGGCCACAGATATCTGTCCTATAGGGCTTCTACTTTTTTAATACGATTCCAAAAGAGATAGCAAATTGTGGAACAGTGAGTTCCTTTAAGGTGCAATTCTCAAAATGGGTTAACTCAATTAAGAAGTGTACATGTTTTAAAAAAAATGTAAGTGGACAATTGAATATTTGTATTTATGTTTTAATTGTAAATCTTTTTTATTTTAACATTATATGTCGGTCATTGAAATGCTGAAAACTTGTAATAATCAATGGAGTATGTCCTGTTTTATAGATTGTTGAATGTTACGTGTTGCTTGTGAAAATGGGCTTTATGCTCATCTTGCTAACAAGTATAAAGTATAAAAAATAAAAAAATGAAAAAAATATCTTCCCATTCCCACCTCTCTTCCAGTGTATACATAGTAAGGTCTTTTAATCTCTCCTTATGTCTTCTGATGCAAGTCCTGCATCATCCTTTCCAGAATTACTTTTTGAATTCTGCCGAATTCCAGAAAGTATTTCTACATAAACCAGTAAAATATTTTCTCTGAACTATGTAATAATTTTCTGCAGATTGAAAAAAAAAAAAGGAATCTCCAGTTTATGTAATCTACAAAAAAATGCTGTTAAAATTTCAGAATTCTACTACTACTGGAATTCTGTGGAGTGAGGTGACATTTTCCAAAATTCTGCAGAATTCTGTTCCATCAGAATTTGAAAATTCTTCACAGCACTACTGTGTATCTCCCCCTACCTTATTTGTGCACCTTACAGCTTACCCTTTTACTCCCTTGTACTCCCTTGTACCTAGCTTGAGCAAGGGTGTTTTCTTATCTTTGCCATTACCCACCCTTGCCCTATGTGCCAGCACTGCTACCCTTTTTGGTTCATTTGATTTCTAACTATAGCAAAAGCTTTTTCTACACAGTAAGGCCTAAACTCTTACTCACAAACCTTAACCAGATTTATGCCTGTTTGAATTTAACTGCAGAAGCTCTTGACTATTTTCTATTAGAAATTAGAGAGGGAACTCAACTGCTTCATTCTTCTAATGTACCTCATTTATCCATGCCTAAGTTCTCCACTTGTATGGGAGAGGGCCTTTTCTGTCCAGAGTTCTTTTCTCTGGAATTCTTTGCCTTCCAACTGTGTAAATTAATAAAAATTTTGGTGACTGGGTAGGCCCCCTATGATCATGACAGTCCCTTTTTCAGGGGCAACCTGGGATTAGTTACAAGTACCTAAAGGGAAAAAGGGGGAGTTAACACATATGATTGAGAGGTTTACAACTCGACAAGTACATGACAATGTTTCCATATATATGACTGAGAAGTTATACAAAGTTGACAAGAAAAGGACAAAGTATGTTAGCAGATACAACATATGCCAATATAGGTTGCCATGACCTGCCATAAAAAGTGCAGCTTTTAAAAATGTTCTGTTTAGTCACTTATGATGCTCAGCCCTATGTAATTGTTTTTAAATATGTACATTTACATTTGTATTTGCTGTACTATTATATTTGTATTAGTTGTGCTATCAATGTATTTTGTATTTTGTATAATATCTTAGTGTCTTACTGTTTGAAGCTCTGGGTCGTTCCTGAAAATGGGCCTTGGCCAGTGTGCTTACCCAGTTAATACAGTGAACTGAATTGAATTGAATTGAATTAAATGCCAGTCATGATTGTTAAAATAATTATTTACTTTTTTATCTTGTGTGTTTTTTCCTTTTAATGGGACAGTTCCATATTTGTTCTTCATGCATTCAATAGACATAATTGAATTATTACTAATAATCATTATTCTTAATAACTTTGCTTATTTTGAACCTGGGGTCTCTGTAACAACAGTCATCAGCTCCTTACATTGTTGTTGAGTGCTCTGTGAAGTTTGCCATTTACTTTGAATAAATTTACTTTGGCACTGCTTCCAGATGTTCTTGGAGTTCTTTATTGAAAGATCACTCACAATTGTTCTAAGAGTTCATGTGGCAATTGGTTTGTGAATTTGAAATTGTGACTTAGCATGGCTCTCCATCTGCACCCAGTCCTTCACCAGAGAGCAGTGTGATCACTTTAGTTTCTTGAACCAAATCCCTTACCCCTGTACCAAACCCTTAGCAATACAGTCAACTACCTAATCGAGTGTTGCTTCACTAGTCCCACATGTTGAACCAATAGAACAGTATCTCTAAGATAGGCTTAAGGCAGTCCTAGGGGCAGGTAAGAGGAAGTAAGCTGTTGGTTAACTAGGATCTGCAGCTTATCTGTTAGGTAGGAAAATGGGCAGACTGTTGCTAGCCTTGCTTGTAGAGCAGAAAGCAGCTAACTAAAAGAAGCTACATTTTCTTATTAATTTAAAACTTATATCTCAGCAGGAGTCAGTGTCTATTAAGATAAAGTAGACAGACAACTTTATTAGAAGTAGAAGGGGGTCTTATTTAGAGTTAAAAAAAGAAAGAAAAGAAAGAAAGTCAGTGTGTGTTCTGTGCAGGGAAGGGTACTAATCAGCTGACTTTGCTAAACCATTAGGAGGAAAGAGAGCTTACCTGGGGGTGTGGTTTAGACACTATAAAAGCAGATGAGTCAAATTTCAACTTCCTGTTGCTAGCCTTTTTTCTTATTAATTGCCCTCCATCCCACCCACCCAAAGCCAGTTCTACTTTTATAGCCACTGGATTTGACTGTCAACAGGAACTTCCTGTGTGGCAGTAGGAAGGAAAGGATCATAGAGAAACATTGGTTTTGTCAACCCTAAAGGAAAAAAGTAGCTCACTCCCCCCCCCAGCTGCTGGTGGTCTGATATTGAGCAAGGAAGAAGGAGGCTACTGAAGAAGATAGGAAGTTGCTGTCCCAGAATAGGAAGGGTGAGAGTTGTAAGGAGAGGTGAGAATAAGCATCCAGAGAAACAGTAGAGAGGACACAAAATAAGACATGATAGGAGTGGTGCAGTGCAATGGCTGTGGGGCAGCAGTGTTCTGGGAGACATTCTGGAGGCTGTGATGCTGCCCTATTTGCAGGCACCTCTCTGGTCTGAGAGAGGAGGTTGCCCATCTCCAGGCTGACCTGGCTAGGATTCGTGAAACCTCCTTCCCCACCCAGGGACCACCAGGGCCAATGCCACTACCTCAGAGGTTGCCAAGAAAGAGGAGAGACTGGACCAGGATGGGCTCAAGGAGGGGGAAAGGGTGGTGGAACAGAGTTGCATCCCTCCGGCTGTACCTCTCCACAATTCATTCACTCTTCTGGTGGATAGTGGTTCCTCTATGGAGGCACCTGCAGTGGAGACCAAGGAGGATGCTGGGAACCTTCACAAAGGAGACCCACAGGTGGGTGGAATGGGACCCCACAGGGGAAGGAAACAACTCCTGGTGGGGGACTCAATCATTAGGGGTAGAAATGTGGGAGGAAGGGGAGAGGGAGGTAAGGTGCCTTCCTGGAACCACGGCTTGGAGGGACAGGAAGCGAATCCTCAGGATCGTGGGAGGAGCTGCAAGAGGGAGGGAGCTGGATGTCATTGTCCATCTAGGGACAAATGACCTGGCTAGGAATGGGATCAGAGCAGTGCAAGAGGAGTCTGAAGAGTTGGGAAGGGGCCTTAGACAAGTAACGCATACCGGTAACCTTCTTGAAGGTGCTGCCTGTCTATGGCAAGGGAGATGCTAGGGCACGTCTCACCAGGGAATTCAATGAGTGGTTGAAAAACTGGTGTGGAGCTCAGGGTTTGGCTTCATTGGGGACTGGGAGCCACCTGGAGGATGCAGACTATACTGGTGCGATGGTCTGCATCTGTCCAGGGGAGAACCAGGATCCTAGCTGAGAGGTTTAAATGCTTCATTGGCAAGCATTTAAAACTAATAAGGGAGAGCACTGAAAAGGAGCAGGAAATCCAGAGCTTCCCCCACAAAACATGGTGATTAGTGAGAGGTAAACACCAAGGTACAGAAAGTTATTAGGGAGCAGAACAGATTTAAATGTAAAAAAGGCAAAGGCAGTAAGGACAGAAATGAGGGCTAAAAGGGTAAGGCTATCAAAAAGTGGAGGGTGATGAGTACCAATGCCATAGTCTGTGTAACAAGCTCCCTGAACTAGTGGCCTTGATGGAAGAGGGTTGGCTGGATATTGTGGCAGTCACAGAAACATGGTACACAGAGAACCATGACTGGGATGTCAACATACCAGGATACACAATCTACAGGAAGGACAGGGAGAGTAAAAGAGGAGGAGGAGTAGCTCTCTATGTAAAGGAAGGGATCAAAGCAACAGAACTAAAGAGTAAACAGGGAGCAGATGAGGCATTTTTGGTCACTCTGGACACAGGAAATGGCACCACAATCCGCATGGGGGTTGTATACAGACCCCCATCTCAGGGGGAAGGAATGGACAAGGAAATGATAGAAGGCTTTCTTAGAATGGCAGAAAAGGAGATATTGTTGATGGGGGACCTGAATATGCCAGATGTTAACTGGAGCACCTTTGCTGCAGGCACATCCAAGAGCAGGGCCATTCTTGATGCCCTACAGGGGCATGCCTCAGACAGCTAGTATTGGAACCCACTGGAGGAGCAATCTTAGACCTGGTACTCTCAAATGGGGATGGAGAAAGAATCTCAGATTTGAAGTGGTAGCTATCTGGGAACAAGTGACCACCAAACAGTGTGGTTCACGATAAACACAGCCATACAATCAAGCCATACAAAAGCAAGAGTACTGGACTTTAGGAGGGCTGACTTTGGGAAAATGAGAGAGTGCCTCAGAAAAGCACTAGCAAACAGGCAAGAAGGAGGGGTGGAGGAACAATGGGGAGTGATCAAAACAGCCATCACAGAGGTAACAAGCCTTTGTGTAAAGCAAATCAATAAAACACAACTAAGGAAAAAACCGCTATGGTTCTCAAAAGAGGTGGCAGGGAAGATTAAGGAGAAAAGGACTGCATTCAGGAAATATAAGGAAACACAGAAGGAGCAGGACAGAGAACTTTATCAGTTAAAGCGGAAAGAGGCTGGGAAGGCAGTCAGAATAGCAAAGGCCCAAACCGAGGAAAGGATAGCCAATTCTGTTAAGAAGGGGGATAAGACCTTTTATAGGTACATTAGGGAGTGAAGAAAAACCAAAGGAGGGATACTGAAGCTTAATAAAGTGGAGGGAATGTGGGTAGAGGGTGACAGTGAAAAAGCTGTGATACTGAACGAATATTTCTGCTCAGTATTCACAAAGGAAGAGGAGGGGGAGTTACCTAAACCAAACAAGAGAAACACTCTGAAGACAGGGGTTGATACCAGTCCATTTACAGAAGAAAGGGTTCTGAAAGAACTAATAAAATTGAAGGTGGACAAAACAATGGGGCCTGATGGGAGTCACCCAAGAATTCTAAAACACTAAGGGTAGAACTAGTGACACCGCTGACTACTCTCTTTAACAAATCATGGGAGGATGGGGTGGTACCCGAGGACTGGAGGAGGGCAGATGTGATTCCTCTTCACAAAAGTGGGAGCAGGACAAAGGAAGGAAACTACAGACCAGTTAGTTTGACCTCAGTGGTAGGGAAAATGATGGAATCACTTCTGAAGGAAAGAATTGTTGAGTACCTAGAGGGCAGTGGGGCACAGGACCCAAGGCAGCATGGATTCACGATGGGAAGGTCATGTCAGACGAATCTAATAGATTTCTTTGACTGGGTGACCAAAGTAGTAGACCAGGGCGGGGGCTGTGGGCATGGCCTACCTAGATTTTAGCAAGGCATTTGATACAGTCCTACACAAAAGATTAATTCACAAGATAGCCAGCCTTGGAGTGGGTCCCCAGGTGGTAGCCTGGATAAAAAATTGGCTAGACAACAGGACGCAAAGGGTAGTAGTAAATGGAGTACACAGTGAAGAAAGGAGGGCTACTAGCCGGGTACCGCAGGGTTCAGTACTGGGACCGGTCCTTTTTTAATGTCTTTATAAGTGACATTGCAGAGGAACTGGAAGGAAAAGTATGTCTCTTTGCAGATGACACAAAGATCTGCAACAGGGTTGATACACAAGATGGAGTGGAAAGGATGAGAAGGGACTTGGCAAGGCTGGAGGAATGGTCAAATGTATGGCAGCTCAGATTCAATGCAAAGAAATGCAAGGTAATGCACATGGGAAACAAAACCCAGGGGAGCATACACAATAGGGGTCAGATACTGACAACAGTAAAATAGAAAGGGACCTGGGGGTAATTATATCAGATGACCTAAAGGTGGGCAAGCAATATGAGAAGGCAGTAAGGAAGGCTGGGGGATACTGGGATGTAGGAAGAGGCATTAATAGTAGAAAACAGGAAGTTGTTATCCCTCTGTACAGACAGTTGGTGAGACCCCATCTGGAGTACTGTGTGCAGTTCTGGAGACCCCATCTCCCAAAAGACATAGACAGAGTGGAGGCTGTCCAGAGGAGGGCAACCAAAATGGTGCAGGGTCTGCACCAGAAGACATATGAAGAAAGACTAATGGAGCTTAATATGTATACCCTTGAGGAAAGAAGGGAGAGAGGGGACATGATAGAAACTTTCAAGTACCTCAAGGGAATTAACAAAGTCCAAGAGGGTAGCACCTTCCAGAAAAAGAGATGTGCAAGAACAAGGGGGCACAATTTGAAGATAGAAGGGGACGGCTCAGAGGTAATGTGAGGAAGTATTTTTTCACTGAGATGGTTGTGGATGCATGGAACAGCCTCCCTGAGGAGGTTGTGGAGTCAAGAACAGTGGGGGACTTCAAGAATGCATGGGGCAGGCATAAGGCAGTCCTAGTGGGGGGTAGGAGGAAGTAAGCTGTTGGTTAACTAGGATCTGCAGCTTATCTGTTAGGTAGGAAAATGAGCAGACTAGGTGGGCCAAGCGGTCCTTATCTGCCGTCAAATTTTATGTTTCTATGTTTCTATGTAGACTAGGTGGGCCAAGCGGTCCTTATCTGCCGTCAAATTCTATGTTTCTATGTTTCTATGTAATTCAACCTTGTAGTCCCTGCTGGTGCCTGCCTAATATGTTTGACAATGCACTATCTGAGCCTTTGGCTAGTCTGACAGATCGTATACAGTAGCTTATTATTTGCTCAATGCTATTGTAGTTACATCATACCTTGAATTCTGTAATTCAACCCCTTGAAAGGTTTTCTAAAATACATTTCCACTTCCCCTTGGTTTTCCTTTTTCTATTCTTCTGTATAGTTTATGTCTGCCTCTAACCCATACAGTACATATCTTTCTTGTCCATCTAGCATTCATTAATTTCAATGATATTTAATTCTCCTAATGAACTTAATACTTATCTTTTACTGTATTTCTCATACTACTATGCTGTATGTACAGTTGTATTAACATATGTCCCTGTTTTTTTGCTGCTGTCTTGGTGTTATTCTTAAACTAATATTTCCATTTGAATTGTATGTTATCATATGTAAAATTCTATTTATATTATTCTTCCTCACCATTATTTGGGATGAAGGGGGTTGTATTTACACTGGTATTTTCAAAATTCCCATCACTCATCTATTTCTCAGCTGAAGTACAATTTAATTTACTTATCCTCCCCTTATAGCATGTTACTCATTTATTTCTACAGATATACAGTATAACACATCTTTCTTGCATAGTCTCTCCCTTCAATTGCACTGTGGATGGGTACCCAAGGAAGTTATATCATTCTTGCCTATACCGTGTCCTAAGCTATGCTGTTTTCTATTTAATTTCATTTTATTCTACTCCCTCTTCTGTTTCAGAAGAATATCTGAGAAATGTTCCCCGGATCATTTCATAGTAATGTTGCTATTCTTCTCCTGTTAAACACGAAACACATCCTCCACTACAATGAGCTACTAATCTTAACTAAAATAATGCCTCTTAATATCTGCTTTGCTTGTTTGTTTTATTTATTTAACCAGAAAAAGCTAAATTGAGCAGTGGTCATTTGCAAAGAGATCCTGTAAAGTACAGATAACAATACATAAAACACTATTATGTATTAAAAAATTGAGAACTGAAATCCTCAAACCCTGATTGGCTAGAACCAGTCACCTGACAGTACATGAATGCAATACTACCCATGGTAATCCTGGTATTTATCTTTATCACAAATTTCTATGCTATTACAGAATTTAAAAAAATTCTGGTAGCCATTTTTCCCCTTACTAAAGAAATAAGCCCCAAACTGCAAAACATAGAACAGTGTCTCTGCTCATAGCCTACATTATGTTTCTCCTCTCTCAACCCACGAAACACAAAGAAAGGTTCATACCATTTCTAAAGATGGCCATTTACAACAGTCAAACCCTGGATTCCAAATGGGCTTCCCTGGTAGTACCTGATCACTGTAGTGGTACCAGGTCAATATAGTGCTGCTGAAACAGCACAGGAATAACCACACAGTGTAAAGCACAGAAACATTTAGAGTGACAGGGGTATAATAGTGATAGGGAATTACCGCTACCCCTGTTGCTGACTACAGACTGGAGGAAGGGTTAAAGAAGCCTCAGATGCTAATCCTGGTCAAGCTTCTCCTGTGGTGGAGTGGCTAAGGCATAGGCACCTGAGGCAGTGTGGACCTGGGAATCAGGGTTTGATTCTCTATCCCCCCAATAGTTTTTTTTATGCTACCAGAGCATAAAAAAGTTTCTCCCCTCCCAAGTTTCCCTTTATTCCCTCAGGCCACCCCCACTCACCCCAGAGTTAAGTTTTTTAGTCCTGAAGGGTGTGGGGGTTGAGCCCCCAGGAAAAAAAATCTCAATTACAGACATTGATATGTATGGTTTGTGCTATTTTTGTTTCAGTCAGTGTTTTCACCGACTTTTCCACACATGCTATGCTACTCAAATGTTCTATTTTATGTTTAATATGTAGTGTGTGTGTACAATCACTGATGGTGGTAGTGGGGTTGGAGACTACAAAACTACAACTACAGCATTCAGATTAGGTCAAAAGAGCTAATCAAAGCAGTAAGTTGAATCTAGTGCAGTAGGTGGAAGGAGTACCTTAGGTAACATCTACACGTTTTTTCAAATTTTGCATGGTAAAAACTGAGTATTCAGCTAATTAAACCTGGTTTAATAATAAAATCCTGTTTTATAAGTGCAATAAGACATTGCTAAGTGTTGTTAGTACTGAGATACCTGCACACTCTGGGGCTAAAGACACTCGGTTCACTATGCCCCTGGGTGTGCGGTTATCTCAGTACTACTAACACCCAGCCATGTCTTATTGCTTACATACGCATTACAAAGTAGTACATGGAATTTACAGGCAGCAGGTACACTAGAAAATGTTAGGATGATGTGCAATAGAGACAAATAATAAAGGTGTGAAGCAGCAGTTGAGGTACAAAAAAAGGCAAGAGAGCTCAGTGACACGTGTGTTTAACAGTGCAGTGAGTTTCTAATAACAGTTTCAATGGGTAGAGGTTAAACAATGAATTTAGTTTGAGAGAGGACTATAACTTATTCCAACACATGGGGCAAGCCAGCTGAAAGCCATTTTACCATGTTTGGATGTGTCTCTAGGGACCTCTTGGAGAAGGAAATTACAAGCTCTCCAATTATACCGGTTACAGGTCCTTTGGACAAAGGAAGAGATATATGGTGTTACATTGTTTCAGAGAGCCTTATACAGTAGATCCATATGTACTGCTTTTTTAGCCTTCTGGTGATTAGGGGTGTTCATCCAACTGAGGTGTAGAGGCTGCAGTGCTGGGCTCTAGCGGGGAGCCCAGTAATAAAATGCATCACTCTATGGCATAGGACATCTAGATTTGCAAGGTGTGAGACAGCAGCACCTCTGTACACCAGATCACCAGAGACAAGGAACAGCATAAAGTGGCATTAACTAGCTTTTTGCATGCATGCATCAGTAGGGGAATTGTGTTTATTTCTGTAATAAAAGCCTAGTCTCAGGCACAGTTCTTTGGATATATAATTGATGTGGGTGCTGAAAGACAGCTTATTGTCTAGCCAGAGTCCAAGATACAGTATTTAAACAAATATACTAGCTTTAAACTCTCCCCCAGTATGGTGAGAGTATTCAAGATAGTGGAGCTGGTAGGTTGCTTGTTGGTATGAGCGAAAACAAGAATTTTGTTTTGAGGCATTAAGAAAGAGTTTAGAGGCAAACAGTTTTAACTAAAGGGTATTGAATGCTGAGTGCAGATATTTCAGGACATCAGATACATCATGACTGGCAGCATATACTATTGTATCACATTTGGGGACAAATCCATCCTTCCATGCCAACTCGTCTGTAAGTTAGGGGTCTGGTGTGGTGAGTTTCTGTAAATGTTTCATTTTAAAGTGATAATATTCCTCCTCCACCATCCTCCTTTGCCACACCCGTGTGCTCATGTAACCACACCCACCCAAAAAGTGAGTGGATTTGTAGAATTAAAGACTAGCTGGATCATAGGCCTTCAGGTGGATGGTGCCTGGGTTCTGATGATCTATTGCAAATGGGATTTGGATGTGATGCAGGGTCTCACCTTGTAGGGAGCCTTTTGATAGCTGCACTGCCAGGGTGCTGCCTCACAGGGAACAGTAGATTCCTACCCACAGTGGCAGGGGACCTGACATCATATACCACAATACCCCACACACCAATTGCAGTAATGCAGTATAAAACTCAAGGCAATAATAACAAAGGAGTCAGAAGATGCAATACTAATCAGGAAAGGTTTTATGGGGGGGATTAGATATTAATCAACCACACTCCAAAAGCAAACAAAAACACTACCCCCCCAATTCCATCAATTCATTCCTCACTGGTGTACCAGTCCCCAAGTCCCTATAAAGCTCCCACAGTCTCCGAATGTGCATTGCAGTTTTTGGTTGCAGGTATGACGGAGATGAAGTATGGCACTGATTGATCAAATTTCTGAGTGACGTGGGTCTCAAATATAATAAAAACCTCATAAAACAAGGGATTTGGAGGTGCAGCCAACAAGCTTAGTTATATAATCTCTCAAGGAGATGCTCTACACTCCTTCCATGAGCACTGCTAATGACTGCACAGTTCTGGCCCAAACTACCTATCTGTAAATGTCACAGAACCATGCTGTGGTTTATTCTCCTGAATACCACAGATGCAGCTGCACTGCACACTTTAGGGGACATCCTCCATGCCGATTCTGCAGGTAGACTTGGCTAAAGGTACAGGAGACCTAACGCTTTTCCTGGTCGCAAAATGTGTGGGTTATAAAGAATCCTGGTATGGTCCTGGTCAGTGCTTTTCACACCATGGGAGACTTTCTTTCACTCCTCTAAAGGCAAGTGGTCACTCAGGGCTGAAGGTGTTTCACCCTCTACAAGGAAAAATTGCCACAGCAGGATTTCCTGAAAAAAGCTGACTGATTCTCCCACAGAAGCTGAGTGATGCAATGCAGCCCCTTCATCATTGACTGAGGACAAGTGTGGCCACTAATGGCTTCAGACTCTGGTTATGTTTTATATGGTCCTAGGCAGTGAACACTATCTGAAACTTGACCCAGAGGCTGAGGTGGAAATGTATCTTTGTATCTCTGTAGAGGGGTAAAATTAACCTGGCAGGGCACTCGGCAGCAGTCACACTTCTCATGCTCCAGGGTTCATTGGTCATGACAGCCACTAGCTAGTAAAGGGACACTCTCACTTACAGTATGTTTTCATGCCATTTTTTACTGCATTCTGAAGTCTTCTGCCCCTCTTCCTGGAGGACATTCTCCTCTGATTGGCAGGGACAGGTAAGATGAGACTTTGCTGCATCTGATTAGCTCACTAATTTTCTGGGCTTGGCTGTAACCTCTGACCCCTTCCCACAAGTCTGTGGAGCAAGAGGACAATAAAATTGGTGACCCCATGCCTTTTCAGGCATTTTTTATTCATAAAACTTTCCATTTTTGTAGAAGCTTCCAGACATAAAGATTGTACACCTCCATGGCCCTGAAGAGGAAAAAGGTCCCCCTGTATGCTGACTGAACTCCTGTTGCAGTTCCATGAGAGTGGAAAATGTATGGTGCAGCCCTTGGATCTATGAAGAGGCTGCTGTTGGCAGCAGGCTCTGGCCAGGGTCTGACTCCCAGGCAGTGAGCAAAACATGTAAGCTTCCCATTTGGGAGGGAGGTTACACTCAATAAGTCTGGGGACTAAGTTAAGTTGGTATGGCAGATTAGGTGTTATGGGGCTTTAGACATGGATGGTCCTAGTATATAAAAAGATCATTGGTTCATATAGTCTGCCTGTAATATCCTATCCAATCCTATCCCTGTGACCTAGTGTCTATATGGGATGTACTGTATGCCCACACTATCCACCCCCATGTTCCCTGTCTTGCTACTACCCCCGGGGAACTACCATGCCCTTATCTCTGACCCAGCTGTGTCTGAAGTAATTAATGGCCTTGATACCCACCACCTCAGCCATGAGGTTGTTCAACAGTGAAGATACTTTCTCCATTACAAAGAACTTCCTCATGTTCCTCCTGAATTTCCCTTCTACTAGATTCCACTCATGCCTCTGGGTTCAAGATTCCATTGTTCCTTTTGAACAGTTCCTCACAGTTTACCTTATCCAATTGTCTAGGAGTCCCTAACACAAGCTCCCCTCATGACATCTCTTGTGCTTTGTCCATTGCTTTGTTACAGTAGTAATACCAGCTAAATTAAATGCACACCCTAGGCTTATTGAGTAACAAGAGATCAGCAGTGCATCTAAAGGTTACACATTGGTATGACTTGCAAATTAGAGGGGTTTTAAATGGAGAAAGTTATGCAAACCCACCACACTGGAAGCTTACAACTTACAGAGAGGACTGGGGCCAGAAGACAATAGGAAACAATCACTGGGGGACAAAATGTTACTTAAGTAAGTAAGTAAGTACATTTTTATTTCTTTAGCACCCAATTCTGGAGACTCTGGGTGATTTATAAGAAAAAAGATGCAAAAGACATACAGAATATCAACAATAGCAATAAACAGGTCACGAACAAGTCAGTAAATTCCAAAAAATAAATATCAATAAAATAACAATATCTCAATAATAGTTGAGCAATAGCTGGCTCCCATAAGCTTCTCCGAATATATGGGCCTTCAGACCCCGCTTGAAAGTCTTCACCGATTAAGCCTCCTTCAAGGATCTTGATAGCAAGTTCCACAGGGCTGGGCTGACCACCTCAAATGCAGGATCTCCCAAGGTTTTCAGCCTGGGCCTGGGAACTGCTGGGAGGTGCTTGGTGGTGGAGTGGAGCGAGTGCATAGGGCAGACAGGGGACAGAAGGTCACTCAGATAACAAGGGCCTGAATCATATAGGGCCCTATAGATGAGCAAGCCCATCCTGAAGTCAGTCCTCCACTTCACCGGCGGCCAGTGCAGGTCACGCAGGACCGGGGTCACATGGCAGAACCTCAGAAGGTTTGTCAGAAACCTGGCTGCTGTGTTCTGCACCAGCTGCAGGTGACAGAGGATCCCCCCAGTGATCCCAAAGTATAAAGGGTTACAGTGGTCTAGCCTTGATGTAACAAAGGCATGCACCATTGAGGGCAGGTCATCAGGTAGAATTAAGGCTTTGATCCAGGTGACATTCTTTAAGTAGTAAAAACCACTTCAGATAAGAGGCAGTTATAGTGAAAAAGCATGTTTAGTGTTTATTGGGGGGAAGGAATGATATTTACCCAAAGTTCATCAAATGTAGAAAGTTTGCAAATATGTTTCTGCATAATGCAGACTTGGGTGAATGTGAAGTTGAGACATTGTGCACAGCTTGTTGCAATAATTGACGAGTCCCAGTCACTGGCTATAGCTAATGTAAGGCCCCTGTAGGGTGGACGGCCTCCCCAATTAGCTTATGGGGCAAGGAGCCTCTACCTTATACCATCACCACTGGGCTGCTATAGATGTTTTTGGTGGCTCCTGGGTTCTTTTATCACTCAGCAGTGAGGGAGGTTCATATCCAGAGAGAAAGAAATTTGTGGTGCCTCCACTCAGAGAACATTTACATGGGCCTGATGACTGATCATTAAAACCCCCTGGGATGCTGTACCAATCCGTTTCCCCACCATAGTTACTCCTCCCATAGAACCTTCACAAAGGCAGCAGTTTACCCAAATTAGCAAGCATGGTATTATGGCACTTCAGTAAAGGGAGATGGCTTAACAGCAAAACCACAATTTTATTTCAGCAGCTAGCCTGAAAAAGGTTAGCACAACAAATCCCCATGTGGGGGTAGTAATGTATTACCTGGCCAATTCTTATGTACCCTTCCAGAGAAGGCCTACACAGCAACCTTGGCTGCCCTCCTAGACAGGGTTGAATTCACCATTCCAGGGCTGCCACTAACTAGTCACAACTATGCACAGCCAACCTCACCCCCACACCACAATGCAACACAGTATTGGATGGTCTTCCTCTACTGAAGACAATTACCTTCTCCCATCTGGTGCAAAATACAGATATTAATTATTTTATGGGAGCTCCCTCATTTGCAGTTTCTGGATGCCCAGGGTAGAGTTGGTGCAGCCCTGGTGAAGTTGCCATAGGCTGACCGGCATTGGTGTATTTTTAACATAACTGGAGCAATGTGCTCAATTACAAACCCCTACCAAAGGTCATGGAGTTGCTTAAAATGGTACTGAACTTCAAGTGACTTTACCTTAGGTTCCCAGAACTATGATGTAGTTACTACTGCATGTAAGTACACTGTAATGACAGGTATGTGGTGCCATGCTAGTCTCTGGAAAATATAGTACAGTACACTTTTTTGTGGTAAAACATTTTATTTCACTAACTGAAGAATTTTACACACGCTTTTGAGAACTCCAAGATCCCTCCATCAGGTGCAGAGGAAACTAATGAGCATTTCAGAACATGTGCAAGAGTTTGTGGATCACAAATTGTTTAACAAAGGGGTGGGAGTGTAGGGGGAAAGCAATTTAAAGGGGAATTCAGCACTAAGAGACCCTTACCAACATGGGGTTGGTTCCAATTTACACTTTGCATGCAAAAACATTTTTCAACATTCTGTTTACTATAGTATAGTATACTCTATCAGACTAATTATGCTGACTTCCAAGCTGCCATTTATCATAATCAGTAATCCAAGAATCTCTTTCAGCTGACATCAGAGCAGGGCTGCAACAGTGGCAGATTTACGGTAGTCTACAGTGCATGTTTAAGTGTTTATAAGCTCTGATCTGTTGTTTGCAGGCCCACTGTCCTCCCAGGGCTAAGTACAGTCACAGAGGACTACTGGAGTGTTCTGTTGGCAGCCACAGCAATTCTAAGAACCACCTATATACCATACTGTACACATGATTCCATCATTTGTTTCGTCTCTGACTCCAGCTGAAAGAAACTGCATTCATATGTATTAGATTTTGAGGAGTGATGTGATATCAAATGCTAATTAGACAAAAGCAATGCTGTTTTACCAAAAGAGTTTGTACAAACTTTAATCATTTCACCCAGTCGCTAAAAAGTAATTCTGCAGAACTGGCCAGTGACTTCAGATATCTCAGGCTGTGTATGGGAGGATAGTGAAATTCATATATCAAACACTGTGAACTCTCTATAGAAACTGACTGTTCTAGCTTTGAAACCAGAGGGGATGCAGACATTACCCCCCCCCCATACACACACACATGCACACACACACGCAAACACACACATACACACACACGCACACTTGCCTATACTGATTTAGTGTATAAATTGTCAATACCATTACTCTGTAGAAACTCACGACTTCTTAAAATAACATCTCCAGACGTTCTCAGATGTTCTCTAGGCTGTGGCAAATTGGCCATTATTGTATCTTTTATAAGCACTAGACTTTACTCTTACTGTCAGATAAACATGAGTTACACTGAGCAACAGTAATCTTCAGTCTGTCTTTGTGGCTTGTTATCCAGATGCCTATGTGCCAATTACTGAAGATCACAGGTTATAGAACAACTTCACATTCCCAGAATCAATAGAAGCATTGGTGAAAAGGCAATCTTATTTTTAAATCCTGTTAGCTGGTATTGATGACCACAAGATACAAGAAATTTCAAAGAACCTAAGCACTTTTTAAGACAAATAGAACTATTTGGCAAAACCTTGTAGGTCTTTCAAATAATTTTGCAGCACTATTCTCATCTGGATTTTAGCTAGTACATTGTTTACTGGTTCAGCATGCAGTTTAGTGAATGTGCAATGCATATGCAATACAGATTTTGGTCATTCACACTTTCTGTCCCACAGGCGGGACTACCACCTTTGTGGGGTACCACAGAACATGGTTATGTGACCAGGAGAACACTCATCTATGTGTGAGTTTTACCCCCAGAGGTGCTGTAGGGATGTGATCCACTTAGACTAAAAGTATCCTAGGGAACTACATAGGAGAGATTCCTGTAAGGAGAGAAGCGAGGCTGCCACAGGAGGTGGGGAAGTCAGTGGAGCAACAAAACCAAGTATTCCATGGATGCTGCTATACGTGCTTAAGTTGCACTTTATTGTGGTGTAAAGTGTGAGTTACCTGTTGCCCTGACACACAACCACACAATATCCTGCTCAGTTCATTGATTCAGTGGATGACGTAGTGTATTCATCATTTTTGTGCAATGTACAGTAGATTTTGGCTGTTTGTCTGTCCCACAGCTAGGACTATCACCCTCATTGGGCACTATAGATGTCAGTGGAACATAATCCACTTATACTAAAGTTTCCTTAGGGAAACATATAGGAGAAAGTCCTGTAAGGAGAGAGAGAGAGAGAGAGAGAGAGAGAAGAGAGAGAGAGAGAGAGAATATGACACTAGCCATATTTATTTATTTATTTAGTTTTTGTTGACTGGGTAAGTGCACTAGACAATACATTGCCTATTTTCGGGCATGACCCAGGAGGTTACAGAACAGTGGGACAACAGCAGAGCAACAATACAGTTTACAGGAGGATGGAGTACAAAGCATAACATATTGAGCATTGTCAGATTCAGTGAGTACAAATAGCACTAGAGAAACAATCTTGTAAGATACAATGAGTGCAAAAAACAATGGAGAAACAGTCAAGAGAAAACTAGTGAATGCAATTGTTCAGCCAGTAGGTTCAGAGGTAGGGGACACATACTACAATGAAAATTCTAAAGGAGTTTGAGGCCAATGTAAATAAGTAAATGTGGGGACAAACAAGGCAAAGGGCATTGGCAGTCATTTGCAACAGCAGAGTTGCTTAAGAATTTGTAAAGTGCTTTTTTGAAACACTAGTGGAACTGTGCAACTCGGAGGTGAAATGGAAGGGCATTCCAGACTTTAGGGGTGAAGTGTGCAAAGGCTTGTTCACCCATTTTGGTTGAGTATCTAGGTACAGCAGGAGTGATTGGCCACAGGAACGCAAGGGGTAAGACGGGTCCTGAGGAGTCAACAAGGCTGCGAGAGCAGCTGGTTTAGAGGACCTGATAACATTATCGATCATACAACCAAACACAAATAGGCAACAGGAGGGAGAGGATAGCTAGCCTGGTTTAGTGTACAGTGTGCAGTGGTGTGTTAACCTGGAACTGTAAAGGGCAAATCGACATTTGTTATTGTAGGAGACATTCCATTTGTCTAGAGTGGAAGCACTGGTTAGATAGTAAGGGGTGAAGTCATATAGAAGGCTAGGTATCAGGATTCACTGAGCAATTGCAAGCCTGGCAGCAGGGATAAGTGTATGCTTTATTTTATGGCCAACCCGAGATTGGTATTCACAGACTTACAGACATTAGAGATGTACTGGTTGAAGTCAAGGGCTGGGTCTAGGGTAAGACCTTGGTATTTGAATGAGTTGGTAGGAGAGAAGAAAGAGCCATCAGAGAAGCAAATGGTCAGGACATTGGGGTAGGACCTTGGCTTAGGTGAAGACCCAAAGAGCATGGACTGGGTCTTGCTGGTGTTTAGAACAAGGCAATTTTGAATTAGTCAGGTCTGTAATTTCCCAAAATCAGTGTACAGCCAAGAGTTAATCTCAGTTAGACTTTTGGAACTGGCATAGAGTACCATATTGTCAGCATATAGGAGGGTGCAACAGTAAGATGGAACATTGGGGGCATTGTTAATAAAAATGGTGAAAAGCAGAGGGTTGAAAATGGAGTCATGAGGCACTCCTATATTGACTGTGGTTAGTGCAGCTTTAGCCTGCTTGACTTTATCAAATTGCTGCCTAGTACATAGATGGTTGGAGAACCATCTGTTTGCTGGGGGGAAAATGCCTAGGGCAGATAGTTTTGATTCAAGTAGTGAGTGGTTTACAAGATCAAAAGCATTGGTTAGATCAATAAAGACAGTGTCAGTATACATTCCCTTGTCCAAGCCCAGCTTGATATCATTACTGAATTGGGTGAGCACTTTGGAGGCTCTTATGACATGATCCAGGTCCATCTTAGGGTGGAAATGTTATGATATTTGGCATGGAAGGAAGGAATACACTCTGTGGAAGAATCCTATGGGGATAGAAGGCCTTAGGTTACCATCCCTACAGGTTTGTTAGTATTATTACTATAATTTATTATCTGATCTCCTAAAACAGCTACATCAATGGTGCCTCAAAGCTTGAATGAGAAACAAGGACATCCCCAAAGTTACTGCGAAGAAGGCACTGCAGAGCCCAAGCTAAAATAAAACAATTCACATCACCAAAGAACTGCAGTTAGGAAGCAAATGGAAAACTAAATACTGCTTTCATGGTTTGGTAACATTAAATGAAGTCTTGACAATTTGATTGGGACAAACTTTGAAGTGCTCATTTCATCTCGCTAATCAAATTGCCAACCTCAAAGGTGTCCTAGAGTTGGTAATTTGTCTAAAGGAACCCCAAACTTAATGAAGGTAATAGTCCTGGAGGTGCCAAGGGGCCCAGCACATGGCAGCTGAGGGCACTACAAGATCATGGAGTCCCCAGAGAAGATTAAAACAAATGGGTGCCAAGGCACCAACACTGGCCCCAGGCCAATGTGGGGCTGTAACGGATATACTGAAGGGTGCCACAAAGTTCAGTCAGAATAACTAAAGAAACCCTCAGCTCAGTGAGAGTTCCACCCTGAAGAATGAAAGGACATGGATCAACTAAAAGAAAAAAGGGAGAAGGGGTTCACCTATGGAAAATTTAATGGAATCAAAGCAGTGATCAAGCAAAGGGAATCAGATACAGATTAAGAGCTTGTCTGAACTACTGTAGATACATATATGGAGCACAGAAAGGTGCTATAAATTTGGACTAAAGACATAACTCAGACTACAGGCACAATTTGGGCTATAGGTAGAGACCCATGTTTTTCTTAAATAAGAAATAACAAAAACGTCAAGGTATAAAAATAAATAAAATTTAAACAAGCATGTGAAAAAAGTAAAAACAAATGCTTGTTTTGGGGCAAAAACCAAACAAATGCTTGCAGCAGTTGTTGTTTAGGCTTCATTGTTACCACAGAGATAGTCTGCAAGGAAGCGGCAGTAGAATTGTCTTATTTTCCAAACCTTTCAAGACCATAACATAATGCTGCTTAATACAATGTAGTGTACTAGGAATGTGATTTCTAGAGTGTGTAAGGTAATTTTGTGGTATTTTATGAATGTAACTGTGATAACAAAAAATAAAACTACATTTTCAATGAATAAAAAGAAATAACAAGAAATTCCAGAAAAATAAAAATAAAAATGATAAAAAATAAAAATAATTTCATGGGGCTCTAGCTACAGGTACAATTCAAACAACAGGCACAATTTGGTGTACTAGAAGGTGCGATAATGTATTTAGGGTATAAATACAGATTAGAATTCCTAGGATTCCCCTGACAACCACAGACAGCCTGAGGGACCTGTGCTTCTCCAGCTGCAGGTGCTGGGCATACACGCTGACTTCTGGCTGCAGAAGCACAGGCCCTCATGGGACATGCACTTCTGTAGCTGCAGATAGAAATCCATAATATTCATATTCCAACATTACTTCTGTCTGCAAAGGCTCAGGGCCTTGTAGGGCCAGATCTTCTGCAGAAACAGGTACTCATGCACACTGCAAGACATACACATACTTCTGGTTGCAGTGTGGCCTGTGGGACTTGCACTTTTGCAGCCACAAATACAACTCTACAAAGTAGCACATCAGCGCTAAATCATTTGTGTCATCTGAAAACAGCTGAACGTTTGTCTTACCTCATGATGGCTGTCTGCGGTTGTTTATGTGGTCTTCTCCATCTGTTGCTATGGGGGGAGTGGAGAACTAGGGTTTGAAACCTTAATGCCACATTTCCCTACTTCTGTGGTGCTAAGTTGAACTCTAACTGGTGCATTATTGCAATATTTTGCAAGGAATTTCCTCTCTTTTTGAGATAGTAGAATCATATCCTTATTCATGCAGGTCCCTTTGACACCTGAGTCAACAGATACACATATGCAGGGCCCTTTGGCCCCTGCACCAAGGGAAAAGTCCATTCATCTGCCTGTAGATGCAAAGAATTTGTGCGGCTGCCTTGGAGCTGCTGAAGTGCAGGGCCCTCTGGGCCCCACACATCTGCACATTATCAAAATGCACTTTCTACTGGGCCAAAGTTTGGCCCTGTACACATTTCTTCATAACTTTTATTTCAATATTTTAGTCCTAAATTTTCAACATAGTCATTTGATGACTCCCCCTTAAAAACATGACACGTGGCATTTAAAAAATACTGTCCAAAACATAATTTGTGCCACAAGTGTAAAAACATATTTTGGCCAGGATTTGAAAAATGACACCTGTCATGTTCATGAGGGGGTGTTAAAAATGATTTCATTGAAAATTTGGAGTCAAAATATTGAAAATTTCTAAAGTTATGAGTGAGCATTCAAAATTTCAACATACAGGTACATTCTTAACTTTGATGTTTTTAATATTTTGACCTCAGATTTTATATACATATATCTCATAACTTCACCTCATGAACCTGGTAGATACATTTTTTTATATCCTACCTGAAAGGTGATTTCACGGAATGATTGCAAAATCACCTCATTGGCCAGATTTGAAAAGTTTCATCTGTCTTGTTTATGACATGGGGTCAAAAAAAGCTCATATTGAAAATGTTGTCAAAAAATATTAAAAAATGATGAAGGTATGAGTAGACGTTCAAAACACATTTAAAATACATTTTGGGGATTTTCAAAAAGGTTAGACACAGGTACTGGAGCATGTGTGTGTGTGTGCCTGCATCCATTTTCTTGTATCCAGGCCACCCTGCTACTATTTTCAGAAGCTGTGTCTGTGACAAAAAGTCACAATATGCAGCAAAAAATGGATACTTTTGATTATAGTTGCATTCATTTTTGAGTGCAGTTGGTCGAGTTTTGGACACAAACTTTGGATGCTGTTAAGCCATCTAATAGATGGTCTAACAGTTTTGTATACATTACTACTTTGAAAATAGCAGTAGACATGTCTTTGGTGGATCTCTTTGAAAATCCCCCCTCCCCCCCAAATGAACTTACCTTGTTTCCTCAGTTGGCAGTTGTGGTTCCAGGAGGAGGAGGAGGTTTTTTATCACACAGAGAGGATTACAGCACTGGACATTCTGTAGGTAAGTGAGGATGTTGGTGGTGTGCAGGGTTGTGGTGATAAGTAGGGGTTCTGGGTGGGGTGGGGGGTCAGAGAAGGCCATGAACATCACCGATGGATGGTTTTCTTCATTTCAGTTTAAAAGAAATACATTTGTTAACAAATATATAAAAATAAGGAAAACACAAGAAGGGACAATTTTCTTTTCTATTCTACAGGTGCCAAGGTGGGCTGCTTGGTGACAAGAACAACCTCAAGCAGCAGGGAAGGATAATATGTACTGGCCTATGTACCTGTTCTACTTCTGTCCATGATCCGCTGTCTAGATCAGAACAAGCCCAATACTTAGTACGCTGCTTCCAGAGAATTATGGCTTTACTGATGCAACTAATTTTATTTCAAATATTTGAGTCGTATGTTTTAACCATGTTTAATTAAATAAAGAAGAAAAAAAACACATGTTTTAGGTATGAACCGAAAATTCATTGGTTGCACTTTATGCGTGGCCAAATAATTCTTGGCTCACAACCCATAAGTTGTCCCCCTTACTAAGCTAGCACCCAATATTTTTGAAGTGTCCAGAAATGGCATTTCTGGGCTGATTTTTTTTCAAGTAGCATACTCTAGCCAAAGGAGTCCCATTTACCTAGGATCAGGTATTTGTTTTTTGAAAAATCTTCATTTTGATGTATTTTTCAACTTAAAAATAAAGGTGGTGGTCATCATGACCCAAAACATTTTTCTGGCAACCAAAAAATACAATTAGCCACTATCTGAAAATCACTGATGAAAAGTAAATTTATGTGCCATATCAGAGGGTTATCTTGAAAACCCTACTCAGCATGCTTAAAATCCAAATTCCAAAACTTTGCAACTCTGGAACTGATTAGTATGTTTTCATAAAACCTTTAAAAGGCATACCCTTGGCACAAGCCCTTTAGCTCTGAAAGCTTTGGAACATAGAAATAGAAACATAGACAGTGATGGCAGAAAAAGACCAAAGGCACATCATGTTTGCTCATCGGGCCCTATTTAACCCCATAACCTTGTGTCAATACAGGGTTCAAACCCTCCTCGTCAGTCTTCCTATTCCATTCCCCAGTTTCATTTCTACAAGTGAGCACTATTCCGTTTGCTCTGTCCCAAGCCTGATTGAAGCCCTCCACAGTTTTATCTCCCACCACCTCATTCAGCAAGCTGTTCCATAGTTCCACCACCCTTTCAGTAAAATAATATTTTCTCACATCCCTTCTGAACCTTCCTCTTGTCGGCTTGCAGTCCTGCACTCATGTTGTCAAACCGGTGTTCCCTGCTAAATAATTCGTCGTAGTTCATTTTGTTTATTCCTTTCAGGAACTGGAAGGTTTCTATTATATTCCTCCTCTCCCTTCTGGTCTACAGCGAGTACATGTTCAATACCCTAAGACGTTCCTCACAGGATTTCCCTGCTGGCCCTGTGTCATCTTTGTCACCCTATGCTGTACCACCTCTAGCCTATCCCTGTCCTTTCTAAGATGGCTCCAGAACTGGGCACAGTGCTACAGGTGTGGCCTCACTAAGGATCCATAAAGGGGAGTATCACTTCTTTCTTTCTACTATCAATACCCCTACCAATACACCCCAGTATCTTGTTTTGCCTTACTAAAAGCCTTGTTACATTGGCTAGCCTGTTTAAGGGTGCTTCTGGTGATGATTTCTAGGTCCCGTTCCTCAGCTGTGGTGCTATATTTAACCCCTCCCATACAGTATTTTGTCCTTGGGTTATTTTTTCCTAGGTACATCACCTTCCACTTTTTGGCATTGAATTTCAGCTGCCAGACATTTGATCACCTCTCTAGCATTTGAAGATTACCCTTTAATTCTCTGATTCCCTGTGTGCTATCCACCCTTCTACAGAGTTTAGAGTCATCTACAAAGAAGTTTATCGTACCCTGGATCCCTTCTCCGATGTCACTGATGAACATGTTAAAAAGGACCGGGCCCAGGACAGACCCTTGTGGTACCCAACTTGTGACATCTCGCTCTCTTCTGATTTAGCTCTGTTTACCACAACCTGCTGCTGCCTCCCTTTTAGTCAGTTTCTATCCATCTAATAATATCCTAGCCACCCCCAAGCTCTGCAACTTCCTCAGCAGGCATCTATGAGGCACAAGGTTGAAAGTCTTGCTGAAGTCGAAGTAAAGTAGATCCACTGCATGGCCTTTATCCAGTTCCTTTGTCACCCAGTCAAAGAAGACTATTGGGTTAGTCTGATAGGACCTCCCTGACACAAAGCCCTGCTGTCTACTATCCTGGAGAGTATTACCCTCTAGATAGTCAACAAGGTCTGTTTTGAGCAGTAACTCTATTAGCTTCCCCATGACAGAGGTAAGGCTGACAGGTCTGTAGTTTCCTGCTTGTTTCTTGTCCCCCTTTATAGAGGGAATGATGTCTGCCACCCTCCAATCCCTTGGGACAACCCCATCTGAAGTGAGCTACTGAACAGGCCTGCCAGAGGCTCAGTTAGTTTATTTGCCAGTTCCCTGAGCACCCTTGGATGTATCCCATCTGGATGTGGGGCCATGTCTCTCTTAAGGATCTTTAGCCCCTTCTGGACCCTATGCCTAGTAAATACTGGTCTCTCCATGTCCAGGATCCTTCTCATGGCCACTTTGATGCCACTCTCGGTGAGGGACCTACTGTCCTCCTTGGTGAAAATGGAGCAAAAGTAATGATTCTGGACTGCAGCCTATTGCTGGTCATCCTCTACCACCCTGCCCCATTTAATAATCTAGCTATTCCTCCACCTCACTTTCTTTTTTAACTGATACAGCAGAAAAAAATTTTTTCTCTACGCTTGACCCCCTTGGCTATTCACAGGGCCATGTCTGCTTTTGCCTCTCAAATCACCTTTTTTACTTCCCTGTTTCTCTGAATGTATTCCTCCCATTCCACTTCCCCTTGCTTCTCTTTAAACCTGTGGAATGCTTTCCTTTTGGTCCTTACTGCTTCCCCAACGCTTGCTGAGAACCATAGTGGTCTCCTGAGTTTATTTCTTTTGTTTTCTTTACATAAGCATAGCTGCAATGCCTCAAGGATGGCCCCTTTTATTATCTCCCCATCCCTTCCACACTTCTATACTGCCTCCCTCATCTAACTTGTCCCAAATCACCCTTCTGAGTTTGCTGAAATCTGCCCTTCTGAAGTTCAAGATCTCTGTTTTTCTGTACTTTTTTTCAGTCCCAAGGGCAAATTAGAACAAAACTGAGTTGTGGTCACTGTTCGCCAGTGGCTCCTTAACTCTTACTGCATTTACTACTTCAGAGTTGGTGAGTACCAACAGAATTCCATGCCCCCTTTGTTGTAGGTGAGAGCAAACAAATGACCAGAAAGTGTTGGATTTATGTTTTTTGGGACATTTCTGGATCTTAGAATCCAATTAAGTGCCTGTCACAAAACTTCCCACATCTTGAGACCTTGCCACCTGGACCATTAATGCCAAGTTTCTAACACTTTGTTAAGCACATTCAAAGTTATTAAGGTGCAAAGACTGGGGTTTAACACTGAGCACTTTGCTCAACCTTATCTATAGCGTACCTGTGCTACTGCGTAAGTATAATATATATAGTACTGCATACAAAACAATTGCCACCCAATCATGATAAATAGGCAGTGATAATCTTCCATGTTTTTTGCCATGATATCATAGATTTGCTTGATATTTTCTCTTGTGGATTATGGATGTCAGGCAAACAACTCAAAAAAGACTACCACCCCATCCTTAATGATTGTATAGTGGTTATCATCAACATAAACTCATATACTATGATCTAATCTGGACTATGATAATCCTTTATAAAGGAGTTCCTGATTGAGAGACTCTTGTTGTTTATGAAAGAGCCCTGAAGTAGCCAGGGACAGGGCCCATCTCTAAGTCCATCAGTGGATGCAGAGATATATGTCACAGTCGGTTATTGAGACAAATAAGATGTGGCTAGGAAGAACTGGGCCCCCCAAAAACACAAAATGCAGAACACAAACTTCAACATGACATCAGGAGTGGACATGAGGAGGAACAGCAGTAAACAAATCCACCCTACCAGCAAGGGCAGGAGCAGAGCAAGACAGAAAGAACAGTCTGCACAGGGACAGAGTAGGACATAGAAAACACCCGGTAGCAGAGGAGAATAGCAAAGGAATCCCCAGCGTAATCCACTGAAGTCCAAGGAGGGACAGAATTGGAGGCAGACAGCACATGCATGAACACAGCAAACAACAGCTGAAGCAAAAAGCATCATAAGAACCAACAAGGAAAGCAGGGCTGGAGGGGGAGAGAAATCAAGTAACAAGTAACCCTTCCTACCTCTATCAGCTGAAATTATCCCACTGAGTCTTCACTTTGCTTTTCCCAGGTACCACAGTGAATACATATGTAACAGCCCCTCTTGTCTCACTCTCCTAGGTTGCCCTGGAGCACTCGGGGTCCTCAACATACTTACCCAAGGGGGGCTGGGTCTGAGTTCTGGCCGGATTGCCAATAGTGACTTGGCACCTCCACCTGGGGCAATGGTATGGCCTCCTTTGGGCAGGACAGGTTACCACCTCCCAGGAACAATGATATATCCCCTTAGTGACTGACCCCTCTGGCATAATTAGATCAACACTCCCAACCCCCAATAATGATAATAAAGCACAAAGCACAAACACTTGTGTAAGATGGCAAACAATAATCCCTCTTTATGTAACATGATGTAAGACAGAGTAAGTGAGGGCTACTCCCTCGAGCCTCCATAAAATCAGGCATGCAACCCAATATGAGCTCTCCCCCCTCCCCTGGGTGAACCCAGAACAATCCCAGACAGTGGGTACCTCACTGTTCTCAGTTGCAGGCCTGCAGTCTCTCGTTGGGGCCCTTGCAGAGCAACACAGGTTCAAAGAAAATCAGTCTGTCATTGGGGTTGGGGATCTTCCCCAACCCTTCTAGCTTGCAAACAAAGAATCCCCTAGAGCTGCAGCTCGAGGTACTCACAGCTTCCCCAGGAAGGTGATGGTCTCCCTGATTCAAGTATATGCATGGAGGGTGGAGAAGGCACTGTTCTTCACCTGCCTGGCCTTTCCAGCATCGCCCAAGGGTCTTTGTATACAGTATTCACCAGGCAGGCCTGTTCATCCTTCTATCTCTCTGGTCTCTACTACAGCAGCAGATTCACACTGAAGACACAGGGTGGATCAGCTTCCCCTTAGCCAGACCTCAGCTAGTGGCCACCCAGCTTCCAGGGCTCTCCCCTGGCTAGAATTCAAGGGCACCTTCATGAAGCAGTCACCAACACCTGAGGCTCACTTTAACTGTCCCTTCCAGTCCAGTCAGTCAGCCCCCAGTCCCCTCAAGGAAACCTCCTGCGCCCCTTCTTCCAGCAGCTCTGCCTTTCTCTTCCCTTGCTTCCTAGAAGGGGAGAGGGGTAGCCAGAGAGCCTCCCACTCAGTAGGCAGCCTTCCTCCTGCTCTTGCTTTTTGGAGGGGGGAGGGGTAGCCAGAGAGCCTACATCCTAGTTTCTCCTAGCTCTCGGCTCCCCTCCTCTCAGTCTTCTCTCCTTTGTTCCTCTTCTCTCCAGTCGCGCTCTTTTTCCTTGGCATCTCTGCAAGTAAGCCCATTTTGGGGGCTTGTGCATAGCTGAAGTATTCATTCAGCATCATGGCTTTATCCTTGTCCTTCTCAGCATGTATCCCATTCCTCTTCAGTCTCAATTTTGGGAGTTTTCTTTGCCTGGTACCCTCCTCATGTCTCTCTTTTCCAAAGAAAACACATACACCGAATCTTGGAGGAAAATGGCCGCAGTCATGTATTTATGGGTATACAACACATCATTCTGAGTATAGGTGCTGCTGGGAGGATGTGCCCCTGAGCCCTGGGGAAAAGGTTATATGGCCAAGGTACTGGCGGCTCCCCCCCCAATCTGGTGTTGCCTATAATTCTTGTGGATACCGATAAGGCTGGACTACAACCCCCAACTGAGTCATAATTTAGTGGTCCCTCGGCCTCATGCTGACCAGGGACAATGAGTCCTTTGTGAGAATTGGCCTCGTCCCCCAAATTCTCCCAATACCTCGGGCCGGCGCTCCTCCCAAGCCATCTCCCCATGGCTGTGACAGTTCTATGCAGACACAACAACCTCTGCAGAACCACATCAGCCTAGTCTCTGTCGGCTAACTCAGATATCATCCCTCCAGAGGAGGTGAAAAACCCAGAAAACCCTGATGTTAAGTGGGGAAAAAAATGGGAAAAGTCACTCCCCAACTCCTAATGCAGTTACCCATAGAGGGTCAAAAGGGGCCATACCTCCCTGGCCTCCGACCCTGCTTTTACAAGGGCAGGTGGGTGGGTAGAGATCAACTGGAAGGAGGAGAGAGAGAGAGAGGAGCTGTGCTAGGAGACACCTTAAAAAGCCTCCCCTGTCTCTTCCCTCCAGCAATGCCACTCCTTCCTAAGGGTGGCCATCTGGGGACCTCCTCCTGGGCATTGCTAGGCCCAAGGTTCCCCAAGAGGAGGCCTCCTGTCTGTCTACCAGGTCCAGGAAGAGGGGGGCAGGCAAATGGTCAGCTGCTGTGACTGGCTGGCAGCCTCTCTATTCTTTCATTCATACAGCATGAGCATAAAAAGGTCTTATTGTTCAGTTTAATGCTTTCAGCTAGTTTCTGTTCTGTGTGTAATTTTTGCCTTTCTCATCACTTATTTGCTTACCCTTGCCTTCTTGTATATGGTCAAGTTAGTTTCTAATTGCTCCCCCATATAGTTCCTAAATGCCCTCTGCATCTGTAACTGCTTTTTTTTACCAGTCCTGTAAACCATAGTGGCTTCTTGTGCTTTTTGCCTTTCTTAACACACACACACACACACACACACACACACACACACGCATACATGCATGCGAGCACAGACACATGATTTTATTTCATTTCTTAATCTACTTGTTTGTTTTCTACCCCCTGAACTCCCTGCAAGTCTATGTAGGAAAACAGAGTGCAGTACGTGGCCATTGACTGAGCCTTGGGGGACTTGCATGTTTTTTGGCAGGAGGAGAGGTGTATCCACCTACATGAACAGATTTAACATGATTAGGTAGGTAGGAACTAAATCAGGAGACGGCCTGCTCTGGTAACCCAGTTCTGACTTGCTTGCTAAGAAGGAGTTGGATACATGAATTGAGGGACCGCCTGCTAGACAGGGTAAACCATGATTATACAATGGCAAGACAATTATTCTTGTATCCTGATTGGTCAGAGTGTGTCTTGGACAGTGATGTTATTGAACAATAACATCACTTTATGAAGTCCAGGCACACACATGACTGCATACAGACATGAATCATCCCACCGCTCCACAGCTTATGGCTGCAGTAAAAGCCTTCAGCAACAAAGTGCCCCCCCCAACACACATACTCCACCCCTGCTCCCTTCCTTTTGGCAGAATGAGTAACCCACTAGAAATTTACATCCTCTTCCTAATCCCTTGCTTCTCAAGTAAAGAAAGGATCCCCATGCTCATTTAAAACTAAAAAAAAAATAAACTTTTTCTCCCAAGCGCCACTGCCTGTGGCTAAGCGCTTTCACTGTGAGCACATGCTTGCTCAGCCATTTGTCTGAAATGCCACAGACAATGACCATACATAAAACAAAAAAAACTGTATTTTTGTTTTGTTTTGCTCAGGTAGTTGCCTGCACTAAAACTCTGCAATAAAACTCACCTCCACATTTTAAATAGCTTCAGTTTCCATCAAGTGTGGACATTGTATCAGAGCGTGCCCACTTTACAGTCCTGCTGCAGAGTTCCTGTGCTATACACTCTCTGAAGAGCTTGTCACCCACAGGAAAAACAGAGTGAATGTAAAATAAACAAGCATTTGTCAATGCCAAGTGTTGCTTGCTGTCATCAGCAGTGGAAGTGCAGGAGTTAGACAAATGTAGTATAGGAATGGCAGTGAAGTACTGAACTGATGCCAGCTCCACCCCCCACCCTGCAGAGATGGACAGGCATTGGGGTGTGCCTTTGGGTTGTCGCCCATAACGGTCATGACATTTCACCTCACCTCACCCTACCCTGCAGACACTTACAATTGTCGAGGTGTGCTTTGGAGTGTTTGGGCTTTACACTCACCTCATTCTATAAGAAATACACTGAAATGGGTGCAGTATAGGAGAATGTGGTGAACTCTGGGGGCCAAAGGGTCCAAGACGCACCTCAATGCCTGCCACTGGCTGCAGGGTGGGGTGGAATGACATGAGCATTATTGTTGACAATCCCAAGTCACACGCGTGATGCCTGTCAGTCCCTACAGGGTAGGGCATTATGGTCAAAAACCTAATACCTGGGCGTTTCTTGGTATTTTTACTCCAAGTTTTCAACATGGGCTTTTTGTGATCCCACCGCATGAACAGTGATACTATCAGTTCATTAGCCAAAAGGTGATTTTACACAGCGATTGTGCCATTTGGCACCACAGGTGCGAAAACACATTTTGAACAGGATGTGAAAAATGACAGCTGTACTATTCAAGAGGAGGTGTAAAAAATGGCAATGTTGAAGCTCTGGAGTGAAAATATAAAAAACTGGTGAAGTCACGAGTGTGCGTAGAAACTGTGCAATGCACACCCATAATGTAATTAGTTTGAGGATTTTTTACAGCAGATTTTCAACATAGGCATTTTGGGACCTCCGCTCATGAACAGTGTCACTGTGATTTCCTTAATCTATCCCGAACACTGATTTCCCACACCCACCGTGCTATTCTGTGCCCGAAGTGCGAAAGCACATTTCAGCCAGGGCTTGAAAAATGACAGCTGTACTGTTCATAAGGAGGTGTGGAAAAATGCTAATGTTGAAAATCTGGACTGAAAAGATTACGATTTTGTGAACTTACGAGGGTGCGTGGAAATTGCAAAATGTACGCTCGTAACACAGTCATTTTATGGACTTTTGTCACCAAAGTTTCAACATATCCAGTTTAAGATCTCTGCTCATGAACAGTGTCACTGTGATTTTCTTAATCTGTCCTGAACATTGGTTTTGCACATCGACCATGCCACCGTTCGCTACATGTGTGAAAACACATTTCAGGTGAGATGTGAAAAATGACAGTTGTACTGTTCATAAGGAGGTGTGGTAAAATGGCAATGCTGAAAATCTGGAGTGAAAATACAAAAAATGCTCGAAGTTACGAGCGTGCGTAGGAACTGCGAACACACACTGTAAAGTCATTTTGGGAATTTGAGTCTGATCAAATTTAATATAGGTTTTTGGGGACCTACCTCATGAACTGTGACACTGTCATTTCATTAATCAGTTCTGAAAGGTGGTTCTGCGCAGTGACCATGATATCACCTTTTGGGACTGAATAACAAAATGACTGTGACTGAGTTCATGAGGTGGGGTCCCAAAAACCCTATGTTGAAAATTTGGTGAAAAAATTTCCAAAAATGGCCGAGATATGCACCAAAGTTGAAAAAAACCCATTTATGCTATTATACAGCTTAGCGGCATTTCTTCAGTTCGCGGTTGGCTTTGAAGAGTTCAGATGTGTTCCTCCTGGTCCACTGAAGATCATCGCACTGGGATCCAAAGGTAAGTATGGGGTAAGGTGGGTGTGGGGAGGTGGGGTATGCAGAGAGTGGGCATGGTTTGGGGAGGGGGACAAGAGAATCAATGAGGGACAGCTTTTTTCTTCTAGGTTTTTTTTTAAAGATGATGAGGGACTTTTGACATGCTGGGGTGGGCTCCCAGTGTGGCACCAGGCAGTTTGTTTGGGGAGGCAGTGAAGCCGATAGGATTGGGCACCCCTGTTGGCCATACAGTGTGCTGGGGGGGATGCATGAGCCATGGGGGGTGCATTATGCTGACAGGAATTGGGCTATCCCATCAACAAATGAAATGGGGAGGGGGTCATGCCAACAGGGGGATGGGGCACCCCATCGGCTTTTTGTTGTTTTTATTTATTAAAATGTTTCACCATGAAGGCACACTGAACGGTGGGCGGTGGCTTTCCGTTGGCTTTCTGGGGACTGTGAGAGGCCAACGGAGAAGACATCGTCATGACGACACCACGCAATCAGCTGTTTTGGTAGCTTGTAATGTGCCAAAACATCTGATTGTGTGGTGACGTGGCTGAATTTCTTGACGCATTGTGGTCTGCTCTCTAAATGCTGACTGATGCAATGTGTTTCTTGCACATGTGTGTAAGCAACACAAAAGGATAAATGAAACACAGTCCACTTCAATCAGTATCTACAAATAGGTGGAAACCAACGTCTGGGAAAGGTACAGGGGAAAAGGTACAATAGAAACTCGTGACACAGCACAGAGCAATAAAACAAGAAAAAACTTTGCAGGCTCAGCAAGCAGGATCTCTAGCTGCAGCTCCACCTTGTGGTGGAAGAAATAATTCTGGACTTTTTTGTTTAAACATACACCAACACCCACAAACAAAATCTAAGAAAAATATATAAAATGAGATAAAAAATAGATTTTAACAATTGATTATTGTTTTAAAATGAGCCATTGTATAATAGCAATAAGGCACTCCAGGGTGTGTGTTATTGTGTAATAACATTACTTCTCAGGTGGTGGAAGTAACCGAGGGGTGTTGTTATTAAAGGAATAATGCCTGACAAGGTGGGTATTATGCTGGGATGACATCCCACCTCAGGTGGTTGGGCTTGAGGCCACCAGCTGAGAGCATTCAACACCCGAGAAGGGATGTTAACCCAGCATAACACCCACCCTGGAGGGCATTATTCCTATTATACAATGGCTTGTTGTTTTATACACAAAAAAATAATTTGAAAGAGTTTTTTTAGTGTCTAAAAATTTTTTTTTAAGAAAAGATGCAAACAATCATCAAGTGAAATAAAAGCCTACCTATGAGCTCATCATCTAGTTGATCAGCAGAGATGTTATGCCAGGATAACATCCCTGCTGTGATGGCCAACTGACCAATCGGGAGCCAGGATTCTTTCTTGCCATTGTATAATTAAGCAATAAAGCACGACAGGGTGTGGTATATCATGGGATATCATCATGCCTTGGGTGGTTGGGTACGAGGCCGCAGGCTGAGTGCATCCAACCGTCCAAGAAGTGACGATATCCCATGGTATACCACACCCTGGAGTGACTTATTGCTATTATGAACTGGCTCAAAAAACATTTTTCATAAAAAATAAAAACAAAATATTCACAACCTTGTGAAAATTAGGTTTTTGGGGTGTTGGATGATTACCTTTCAAGAAAATAGTTCCTGGAAGGGTCTAGGCAGCAGGTGGTTCTGCTGTAACTGTAACTGACATTTGTGGAGGAGGTGCAGCTGTGAAGTAAGACTGTACCAGCCCTGTATACTGTGGTCAGGAGCCAGGGAAACTGTGTGTGCTTTTATTTTTGTTTTTAAATACTGTAGACAGGATTTTGTAATGCAAGCCACCAGAAGGGGATGGAAGACAGACTGAAATGGAGCCAACTGAGTAGCAGGGAGACTTCCAGTCTTTTCAACAGATCGGTAAGTTGCTAGTTGTCAGTATTTAGCTTGGCAACTGATAGGGTACACATAGGAGTTTTGAAGTAAAAAACAACAAAAAAAACAATGTTTTTCCAAGTGCTACTGTGTGTGGAAAATGGGCGGTTGGTCGAGCAAGCACGTGCCTCTGGGGAGAGAGTGAGACGGCAAAGTCGCACGTAGAAGCGGCGAGCACTTCATTTTAAAAGAAATAACGGGTAGTAGTGTTGCAGTACATTTCGGCTAACTGAGGCTGCTATGAAATCTACATTCCTTTGTAGTAGTAGGGACACGAGGTGTTTGTGTGGGAACTGAAGGAACAGGTGAGGATGTGATTTTGGGAGAGTGAGGAGGAGGCTGGTGACTGGAGGTTTTCTGAAGCCGTGATGATGTAGCCCGATATCATCACGGCTTCAAAATCCCTCTCTGGCCAATCAGCTTCCTCCATTTATGATCTTCAGTTCATAATTAAGCAATAAGGCATGACAGGGTGTGGTATATCATGGGATATCATCAGGTCTCGGGTGGTTGGGCATGGGGCCGCAGGCCAAGTACATCCAACCACCCGAGAAGTGATGATATCCCATGATATACCACACCCTAGAGTGACTTATTGCTATTATGAACTGGCTTAAACATTTTATTACTTAACAAAAACTTAAAATGTTTTGATGGTGACATTTTGGGTGTTGGAGGAGTACCTTTTGATAAAATAGTTCCTGGAGGCATATCGGCAGCAGGTGGTGCTGCTGTAATTGGAGCAACTGTGAACTCTTTCTATCTCACTCTGCACAGTGTGGTCAAGACCCAATTGTTTTAATGTTGTGGTCCATTTGGGGGTTTAAAATGTTGCAACCAGGTGCCTGACACACATAACATTTACAGTTTTTTAATGTCACTAGAAGAGGTAAAAGTCGCAGTTTGAAAGACAGCAGAGCAAGTAGGAGGGACACTTGCTTCTTCTTGTCTGGGCTTTTGACTACAGAGTAAGTTTCAGTGTCTGTATTTAGCTTGGTTCTGGTAGCAGATGTTAAATACAGGGAAGTAAATATTGTAATTTTTGTAAACGCTATTGCGTTTGGGAAACTGGCAGCCGAGCGCGCTCCTCTGAAAAGAGCGAATGACAGACTGATGGAGAAGATCATTAACCCACAAGCAATAACGGTTTCTTGAAAAGAAGCTCTGTTTAAAAAAAATCCGATTGAGTTGTGTCGATGTTTTTTTCTTATTTATTGAAGATGCACTCGATCTTGTTTCTGGCAGCAGCTTTCGTTGTGCTGCTTTCTCTCATGGGCAAAGTTGTAAGGAACACTGCGCTGAGAGCAAGGATGCTGGTGGCCAGACCTTTTTTGAAGCTGTGATGATGTAGCCCGATATCATCATGGCTTCAAAGAGATCTCGGCCAATCAGATTTGTGCATTTACAATCCCTAGTTCATAATACACAATAATAAACACCCTGTCATGCCTTATTGCTTAAGTAACTCAGGGTGTGGTCCTGCAGTACCACCACTGTTCTCTTTGCATTCTGGGAAGTCAAGTTAATGAACTAGGCAAATATAAATAAATACCCACTTTGGGTTTTGGAGTTAAGTTGATTTTGGCTTTCAAACACAGTAATTCTTCAAGTGCACTGCTTCTGGCCAACCACATTTATTTACTTAGCCTTTGTTTACTGGGCAGGTGTGCTAGCCATAGAAATTACTATTTTCAGGCACAACCCAGGAGGTTACAGAGTGGAATTACACAAAACACAGAAACAAAACAAGGTTATAGACGTATTAGGTTCCATCAAGTTTAGGGTTGGTCTTCATGCCTGACTAGGCACAATCCAAATAAATGCAGTTGCTGTACATCTAATGCCATCATAGGTGTTCTTCAGGTGCCTGTGCAGGCTCAGCCCAACTTGATGATAGCCCACCCCCAAAACAAACATTCACAGTACTAGTTTGCCCAACTGTACTGAGCAGTGATCTTCTGTGGAGTGGGACATGTCAGCACTCTTCAAAGCCGACCGGCAAACTGAAGAATCAAAGGTAAGCGCATATAATGGCTCTCAATGGGAGTTTCAACTTATGTTAATATCTCAGCCATTTGTAGGAATTTTGGCCCCAAATTTTCAACATGGGTGCCTGGGACCCCAACTCGTGAACATGTCACTGTCATTTCATTACTCAGTCCTGAAAGGTGATTTTGTGGTCATTGCACGGAATAAAAGCATTAATTAATCTTACTAAACAGAGTAACATTCAACACTTGGCATCTACGCTGTATCAAAACATACAGGAGATACAGTACACAAAAAAGAAACAACCATGGTACTAGCCAGCTGTACCTCCTGGCTATAAGTAATATAATTTGAAGATTTAGGGGTTGGTTTTATTTGAGGATAGTTTTATACTTGTATTCTGTATTTGTTTTACTTATGCTATGCTTATGATAGTTGTTGTTTTTTCTGGAACCTCTACTCTGTACTGGTGCCCAGGGCCTCTGGAGAAGGGTGCCATGAATAAATACAATTCACTACTAGTGCTACAGATGGGAAGGGGAACTGCAGATGGAAGTCAGTTGGGAGGATTGGATTAATAGCTGCAGGGAAATTCACAAAGTTACTAGCTCACATATTTGGAGAGAATTTATGTGGAAGCACTTAGTCAGATACTTAAGAATTTCACAGAATATAGCCCATTATAGTCAAGAGTACACATCATACTGCTGGAGACTATATGGGGATGAGAAAGCAGGGCATGCCCACAATATGTGGGAATAGACCAAACTCCAACCATTTCTGACTGAGCTATACACACAGATAGAGGTTATCCTATAACAACCATTGCAGTTTACCCTGAAGCTGTTTTTACTGTTGCAATTTCCAAGGGTATATGGGGATAAAAATGCAAAATACATGCTAGGGATAATGACAGCAGCTGGTAAAAGTGACCAGACAATGATTAGAGAAGCAACCACCAAAAATAAGACACAGAGGGAAATTATAATGCAGATCTACTAAATGGAAAGGGTTGCTTTTTCACAAAAAATTAGACATGAGCAGTTCACATCAAGGTGGAGGAAAGAGTGATGTAAATGATGCAGAAAGAACCTTTCTACTTCAAGAATGCAAACTTGCAGGTGGAAGGCCTTCTGTACTTGATGTTATAGTAAGATAAAGCTTGACTACTGAGCTATAAATGACCAGTGTGCATCCCCCCCTCTCTGAAGCTATTTTATTCTTTCACTGCCATGGACAGTTCTAAGGCCTCCTTCAGTACAACCCTACTATTTAAGAACTGTAAGAATGAAAGGATGTAACAATGCTCCAGGAAAAATAAAAATATTTTGAGAAGAGAAATGTATGTATCTGTGCAAGCTTCAATAAAAAGTAAGTTACAAAAAATGATAATAATTATGAAAACGCTAACAAGATATCATGATATTTTGAGGTTAGCTACAAAGATATTACTAATCTTACTATTTTTATCTGCCCTGGCATGGTAAAAACGATATTAATGCACTGTTTAGGGTTCAAGTTAATGCCACAAAAGTAAGGAAATGTGGCATTAAGGTTTTGAACCCTAACTCCCCCCAATCAGCAAAAGGACAAGATCACAGAAACAACCACAGACAACCATCATCAGTTAAGAAAAACAACATGTAACTGTTTCCAGATGACACAGAAGCAGTAGCACTATTGTGCTACCTTCTTGGATTTGCATCTGCTGCTGCACAATATAAGACATGCACACTCCATTCTGCCTGCAAATAGAAATCCAGAATACTCAAATCACAACACTACTTCTCTTTGCAGAGGCACAGCCCCTTGCAACCACAGATACAAATCCATGATACCCAAATTAAAAAAAATTCTTTTAATCTGCAGAAGTGCATGCCCCTATGGGTCAAGTGCTTCTGTAACCACAGGTACTCATCCACACTGGAAGACATACATCCACTTCTGGCTGCAGAATGGCATGCTCCTGAGGGCCTGTGCTTCTGCAGCCACAGGTGTAAGACATGCACACAGGGGAGAGGCTGGCAATTATAGGACAGTCAGGCTGACTGGTTTGATAATTGCCAGCCTTCAGCATTACTCTCTGAGAAGTGGAACACATCTGCCCTCCTCCAGTCCTCAGGGACCACTCTTCTTTCTAATGAGCTATAAAATAGGGCCATCAGAGGTGCAGCCAGTACCTACCTGAGGGTATTGAGGGAGCTCAGGGAGGTACTGACTGCACCTTTGATGGCCCTATTTAACAGCTCTTTGGAAACAGGAGTGGTTCTGGAGGACTGTAGTAGGGCAGATATAGTCCCTCTTCACAAAAGTGGTAGTAGGGAAGAGGCTGGCAACTGTAGGCCAGTCAGCCTGACTTCAGTGGTGCTAAAGTTAATGTAATCACTGCCGAAAGAAAGGACTGCAGAATATCTTGAATGCAGTGGGTTACAATACCTGAGGCATCATGGATTTATTGAGGGGGGAAGGGGGAGCTCATGTCAGTTAACTCTGATAGAGTTCTTTTACTGGGTGACAAAGGAACTAGATCAGGGTGGAACAGTGGATGTAGCCTACCTAGATTTCAGTAGGGCATTTGACACCATTACACATAGGAGACTAGTAAGCAAGCTGGCTGGCATAGGAGTGGGTCCAAAGATGGTAAACTGGGTAAGAAATTGGCTAAGGGATAGGATGCAGAGGGTGGTGTTAAACAGAGTTCATACCGAGGAAGGTAGGGTGGCCAGCAGGGTGCTTCAGGGATAAGTGCTGAGACAAGACTTCTTTTTTTTTTTTTTTAATTCAAAGTTTATTGATACATTTTCCACAATAAAAGGCAGTTAGAATGACAGTGACATTGAAATTCAGATACAATGTAAAGGGAAAACTGCCTAACCCACCCTTCCCTCCCCTTACTGCACTAACCAAACCTAGTGTCCCTCAAATGCCAAGCACTTTACCTAAGATCTTACATGACAGTGTAGCCTAAGATATACTTAGACCTGAGCCAGAGAAATTAGAGAGTGAAGGGGATCCCAGATTTTTGTATAAACTCCCAGTCTATTATGAAGACTGGCAATCGCTTTTTCTGTATGTAGATTGGACAAAATTTCTTTTACCCATTCCTGGGCAGATGGGGAGGACTTATCTTTCCAGTGGTGTAAAATGAGCTTCTTGGCTGATAAGGCGATCATAGAAATATGAAAAAATTCTTACTTTAACTCTAATAGATGACAGGTCCCCTAAAAGGCAAATCTCACGAGTAAAGTACTCCTGAAGGCCCAGCAGAGGGTCCAGGGAAGTCTTAATTGAGTCCCATAAGGGGGAGACTTTAGGACAAGACCAAAACATGTGGAGAAGTGTTCCTTATTCCTGCAGACATTTATTGCATATATTGGAATTCAGATAACCCCACTTCTGTAATTTAACCAGAGTGTAATACAAGTTATGTAAAATATGATGTTGCATGAGATGCAGTCTGTCTTGAGAAATATGTTTATGACAGGATCTCCACAGGGATTGCCAATCCAAATGATGCTGAGGGAAGAAATTATTCCAGAATCTTGTGGGTCCAAAGGAGACCCCGTATTTTTTGTGAAACAAAACATGATATAATTTAGATAGTACACCTGAAGATCCGGAGAGTGAGGAAACCTCAGGTATCAGGGCTGTGACGGTCTGGGAGGGGGGAGTATTACTGAAATTGGCTACAAGTAAATGCCTTAGTTGTATAACTTTGAAATGAGAAGAAGCCGGACTAAGAAATTTCCTAATAATATCTCCCACTGACAACCATTGCCCATCTTCATCCGTAAGGGAAAGAAGTTTCCCATCCCCCAATTGGGACAACCATTGACGGGGAATCTGATTCTTGTTAATAGTGAAAGATGGGGAATTCCAGATAGACTGGGCCAGGTCCCAGTGGGGAGAATATTGCAAAAATGAACACATTTGTAAATAAACCTTGAAGGAAGTCGATATTGTGGGGCACTCCTCGATCATACGTACCTGGGGGAGTTTAAGAAAAAATAAGGTAAGGGGGTCCAGATTTGTGGACTTGATTGCATCCAGTTCAGTTCTAAGCCAAACCGGTTGCTCTTTTTCTGGGCCGGGAGATACCCATCTCAGACATTTTGCTAGGTGACTAGCCCAGTAATATATAGCCAGATGGGGAATCCATAAACCCCCCTCCAGTTTTGGAGCTGCCAACTTATGATAAGCCAACCGAGGATATCTGTTGGCCCAAATAAATCTGGTGAATATGCCATGTATCTATTTAAACTAGAGTAAAGAGATGAAAGTATTGAGAAGAGATACTGGATAAAAAATTCTAGGAAATATGTTCATCTTAATTATGTTGATCCGGCCCCATAATGAAATGGGTAATTTGGACCACCTCTCGAGGTCATGAACTATCAACTGCGAGAGAGAATCCAGATTTTTATTAAACCATGTTAGGGGGTTACGAGATAGCTTGATACCTAAATATTTAAATGACCTGGGAGTCCAGCATAAACCTAAGGAACTAATATCATTTTTAAAAACCTTATGGTTTAATGGGAAAAATAAGGATTTACTAGCATTCAATTTGTAATTGGACAGGTCACTAAATCTTGCTATTTCCCTCAACAAAGCCGGAACAGAGGATACAGGGTGAGATAAATGTATCAGCAAGTCATCTGCATATGCAGTGACTTTGATTTCATGACGCCCAACCCTAATACCTTGTATAGAAACATTATTGAGAATATTTTGAATGAGAGGTTCCATATATAAGTTAAATAACAGAGGAGATAATTGACATCCCTGTCTAGTCCCTGAATGGAGTGAAAAGGGCTTAGAGAAAGCCCCATTTCCAGAGATTCTTGCAGTAGGAATTTTGTAAAGTGTGACAATCCAGGAGATAAACAGAGAAGGAAATTGAAAAGCTTCCAGAACTCAAAACAGAAAATTCCAATTCACTCGATCAAATGCCTTCTTGGCATCCAGGGAGACCAGTTCTGCAGGGAACTCGGCATCCCTGGTAGCCAAGAAGACATGTGATAGGGTACGCAAGTGGTCAGATGATGAACGCCCTTTCATGAATCCTACCTGGTTTGTACCTATTAACTCAGGAAGAACTACCATTAGCCTATTAGCTAATATCTTTGAGAGAATTTTAATATCCTAGTTTATAAGGGAAATAGGTCTGTAACTCTGAACAAGCTCAGGATCTTTATCTGCTTTGGGGAGAACAATCAAGGCTTCAAAAAGGTGAGGGTCGGCCTATGCCCCAGCTAAAATATGTTGAAATAAACGGCAAAGTACTGGTAATAAGAGGTCCTGAAAAACTGTGTAAAATAAGGAGGAAAATCCATTGGGGCCTGGGACCTTGTCTGCCGGCAATTCGCTAATAACCTCAGCAATTTCTTCCTGAGAAATAGGAGTAACCAGAAAACCCTTGTGTCGGTCTGAGAGGGAGGGCAAATGGGAGTCCTTCAAATAGCTCTCCGTACTCCCAGGGCAAGGGGGATGCTCCATGTCACTGTACAAGTTTGCATAGTAAAGGGTGAATTCTTGGACTATTTCAGTGGGAGATATTTTTAAGGATCCATCAGCCACTGCCCTGATAGGAGGGATAAATCTCACTGATTCTTGTTGCTGAATACGCAGTGCCAGTAGGCGCCCCGCCTTTTCTCCCTGGTCAGTGTAGCTAGCTCTTGTATGAATAATAGCTAATTCTGATTTTTCCTGAAGTAACTCTAAATATCTATCTTTCAACACTAAGAGTTTTCTCCTATCCTCATCACGAGGATTAATCGAAAAGTTATTTTCAAGTGATCTAATTTGAGATAGTAAAGATATTAATTCCTTCTCCTGTGCCCTTTTCGGTCCCACCGCCATACTAATACTGATCCCTCTCATGAACGCCTTAAAGGCCCCCACAAAATATCCAGCTTTGCACTATCTAAAGGGTTAGATGAAAAAAAGGATTCAATTTTCTCCCTTATAAGTTTGTAATATTTGACATCTTTGAGAAGTTGTTCATTAAGTTTCCATCTGGTTTCTCTGTTAGGTAAATTAAGGAATGTCCCCTGGGTCATCTATGTTAGGGCCATAGATACTACTGAGTAATAATGGAACGGACCAGAGAGTGCCTTTAACAAGGATAAACCTTCCCTCAGGGTCTTTAATTGACCTGTGTGGAAACGAAGGGGATACCCCTATTAATCATGAGCATGACCCCACAACTATTAGTAGATCCCTGGGCATTGTACACCAGACCCACCTGTTGTCTCCTTAACTGTGAAGTTTCCGTTTCTAATAAATGAGTTTCCTGTATAAAAGTAATCTGAGAACGTAGTAAACTTAAATGTTTAAGAGCCTAATAGTGTTTGTGCTTTTTCCTAATCCCCTTAACATTCCAAGTTGCAAAAATTATTTCTTTAGCCATCCAGTAATGGTAGTTAGACTAAATGTATTCAGCTCAGCACTCGGGATGCATAATACCTACAACCCTACTCCCATGGTTACTGCAGTAAGACCCTCCCTCCTCCCTAACCCCACCACATTTAAGTCCTTCCCATCCCTCCACCTGCCCCCTACCTCTATCAATACCCCAATCCTCACCACCCAACCCTCTAAACTGCCACAAGCGCAACGCTCAGCACAGTACTGGATCTTTTCCCTCATCTCCCGCCTCCCGATAATGCATCTCTGTTAATGGCAAATCCTGCATTACACTGTAATTATATGAAAAAACAAACAGTGCTGATTACCCCCAGAAAATGAGAGAATGGCCTTGGGCTTTCAGTACCACCACACCTAAGTGTTAGCATGATAACAACCTGGTAAAAGAGGTATGCAACAAGAACCATGCATATCTCAGATAGCCATGGAAACTGGAATGAAACTGAGAGTGGGAATTGAGATCAACCTTGCCTCGTGGGACAGTTATGCAGGAACTAGAACTAAATTGGGAACCCAGTGAAGGGGAGTGACCATTGCCACAGACTGAGAGCAAAAACTGGGAAAAACCTAGCACACATAACTCAGGAGAAGAAGACAGAGAAAACGAGTCTTCCCAGAGGTAACCAACCTCCAATTGCAAAGGCTCACCCTGAGAAAATTTATTGCCCTGCACTCGAGTCTAACGAGAAGATTGAGGGAGATCCCCCTCAAATTAAGAGCTGCACCACTGTGAGTTACAAATGCTTAGTGCACCCTCTAGTGGCCAGATCCAGATCATAATACAGTGAAAGTGAGCTGCAGAGAAAGCCCAAGACCGCTCTAATTTCCGATCCAAATGACATAAACATGAATCTAAGCCTCAGCGAGACAAATTCCCCCTTCTAGTGTGTTTACAATGATGAGAATACTGAAACATGCGACTCTGTTCACCCCATAAACAAACCCCGAGACCCCAAGTGTCCTTTGCCCTTAACTGGCGTAGGCCCTCTATGATTGGGGCCACAGAAACTACTGGCAGGCGTGCCCTGTGCTGATCCCCCCAGTTCAAGCAAAACAACAGGAATTTCCCATCCAACTCACTCTGAACGTCTCCTCAAGCAAGGAAAAAACCAAAGTTCTGATTCACAGCTCCAAGCAGCTCTTCATCCCGTAAACAAAGCATCTCAGGGCTCCTGAAACAGATCTGGTAGCATAAATTGAAGGCTCGTCAGGGTTGCTGCAGGATCATCATAATTGAACCAGGATCCATTTACTAGAATTTGTGACTTGGCTGGGTATCCCATCCTAAATTTCAGGCCTGCCGCAATTATCTTAGACACAATGGGATGGAATGCTTTCCACTTCAGACGAACCGAGCCAGGCAAATCTTGTGAGATTCTCAGTTTCGTGTTCTCCCACCGAACCTCTTGTAAAGCTCTCACTTTCTGCAGAAAATGTTGTTTCTCTAGGAAATTCAAAAAACGACAAATGATAGGATGGGGGGGAGGTCCTCCGGAGAAGGCTTAGGTTGCAGAGACGTGTGATCTCACTCTATAATATAGACAGGGCCAAAGGGAGATGGGCTGGTGACTCGCTCCACCAACTTCTGTACAAATGCCATAACATGCTGGCCCTCTTCTCTCTCCGGTAACCCAAGTATCACAACATTGTTTCTGCGGCTACGGCCCTCTAGATCTTTGAGCTTGGCTTCAAGACGAGATAACTTCTGACACATAGACACCAGTTCAGGATCGAGATTCCCTAACTTTTTCTCAATTGAGACTATTCATGCTGTGTTGTCAGAGACAGTTAGCGAAACTTCATCCAGTTTTCTATAGAGGGTCTTCCGGTCAATCGCCATTTCTTTCATTTCTTCACAAAAGGGCTTAAACTCTTCAAGGAACCTAATGAGTGTTAAAGATTCCTGCTCACCGACTTGGCATGGAGGATCAGAGCTCTCTGGTCCACCCAAGGCCCTGGATTTCTTGGAGGCCATTTCGGGGTAGCAGGGGGAGTGTGCTTCTGCAGGGCTTTCTTCATGTAAGCCTCCATCCGACGATCTAGCACTCAAACCAGGCTTTCAAAGTATTTGGAGAGCACAGAATCTCAAAAGCAGAGGAAATGGGGAAATTCAGACGTCTAAAAAAGATGATTTAGTGATCGGGAGGCAGGAGCTTCTTGAATGAGCTTCTACTCAGCACTCTGCATCACGTGATCCTCCAAGACCAGTCTTCTTTAAAGTCTTTATAAGTGGCATTGTAGGGGAGCTGGAAGGGAAGGTGTGCCTCTTTCCAGTTGACACCAAAATATGCAATAGAGTGGACACTCTGGTGGGGGGGTGGAAAGGATGAGCAGTGACCTGAGAAAACTCGGGGAGTGGTCAAGGGTATGGCAGCTGGGTTTCAATGTGAAAAAGTACAAAATAATGCACTTGGGGCACAGAAACCCAGGGGGAGGAGTACAAAATAGGAGGGGGTGCAAGAATGACTACCAAGCAGAAAAGAGACCTAGGGATGATCATACTGGATGACCTAAAAATGGCCAGGCAGTGGGACAAGGCAGTTGGGATTACAAGTGGGATGCTGGGGTGCATAGGGAAGGATATCACCAGCAGAAAAAGGGAAGTGGTGTTGCCTTTGTATAGATTACTGGTAAGACCCCACCTAGAGTATTGTATCCAGTTCTGGAGACCACATCTCAGAAAAGACATAGACAAAGTGGAAGCGATCCAGAGGAGGGCAACTAAAATGGTGCAGGGTCTACATCAGCATCCCTACGGGGAGAGATTAAAGGACCTAAATATGTACAACCTGTAAGAGAGGAGAGAGAGGGTGGATATTATAGAGACTTATAAATACCTCTCAGAGATAAACAAGGTACAAGAGGGAAGTGATTTTCAGAAAAAAAGGTACTCAAGGACAAGAGGGCATGATAAGAAGTAGGAGGGGGGTAAAGTCAGAAGAGATGTGAGGAAGTATTTCTTCACAAAAAGACCAGTGGATTCCTGGAATAGTCTTCCAGCAGAGGTGGTGGGTGTGAAAACAATGGTGGGGTTCAAGAATGCATGAGACAGGCATTAGGGAATCTTAGATAAAGGGAAGGAGGGGGGTGAATGAACCAGAGATAAGTAGGATCTGCAGTGATACTATTGGCAGGGGAAAATGGGCAGACTAGGTGGGTCAAATGGCTCTTATCTGCCTGTAAATTCTATGTTTCTGTGTTTCTATGACCACTGGCTGCAGAAGTTTGATAGATAGATAGATAAAAACTTTTATTTTTTTGACAAGTAGATTACTTTTAGGACCGGAGGCCCTGTTTATCAAAGTTGTCCTGTTTCAGGTCACGATTTCAAAAATACTAATCAACATGTAATAAAATATTACAGGAACAATCTTAAAAACAACACTCACTTGGTGTTTCCAAGCAATGAATACAAAAGACATAAACACACAGTATATCATAAATCTCGGTAAAAAATTCTATCCTGAAAATTGGATTTACGATGAGATAGACAAGACAATATGTATGAACTATAGTATAAAGCAGTTTACATAAATATCAGATCTGGAAAAGGAGACATTGGAATTAGAAGGAGAGGAGGGGAGGCAAAAAAAATAAAAAACAATCTACAGACTAATCAAACAGTCATATCAAAAATCACATAATATCATCATAACAAGTGCATCTGTCTCCAGAATAGGTCTAGAGAGTGCTTAAATTGACCTAGGCTATTGATAGACCTAATTTCTGAATCTATCTCATTCCATATTTTTGGTAAATTAAAACGTCTTTGCATTCTGCTGTAAATATTTATTTCTAGAGGGACTTTTAAACATCTGTGTTTCAATTCCCTCAGATTGTACTTATAAGAAATAGAGACATCAAGGGAGTTTCCTCCTTGCTTATCTTTCCCCCCATACTCCATATAAGCTTCATATCCTACATGTTTTTTCCTGCGGGTTGCAAGGGAGCACCAATCTAGATTTTGAAGTAGAATGCAATGAAAAGTGGAAAAAGGCCATTTTGTGTCCACATACCCAAATTACAATATTACTTCTGTCTGCACTGTTGTGCCAGCACTTCTATTGCCAGTGGTACTCAGGCACACTGTAAAACATACAGACTGACCTCCAGCTGCAGAAGCACAGGCCCCAGAGGGTATAAGACATACACACCAACTTCTGACTGTGAGGCTGTGGGGCCTGCACTTTTACAGCCACAGATAGAAATCCATGATAGCCAAATTGCAACACTACTTCTGTCTGCAGAAGTGCAGGCCACTGAGGGGTCTGAACATCTGCAACCACAGGTGTAAGACATACACATCAACTTCTGGATACAGAAGTGCAGGCCTCAATGGAATTTGCCATGGCCTTGGGCAGATCATGCAGGGTTGGTTCTTAACGGGACACTGTCAACCTTTTTTGTATCGTAATATTTTTAGGTAAAAAGTCAGATTTTATGATTGCTTACTGTCTCTGAAATCCATTGATGTTGCTGGTTGTTTTGTCTGCCTCCTTGGTTATTAGAACCAAAATGCATGGTAATGTATTGCTATGTCCAGCTTTTTGCTTCAAATCATTGAATTACTCTTAGTGAAAACTTCCTGAACATTAGAAACACCCTTAAACAGTGTAACCACTCATGATATAATAGTGGGAGCTGGTCAAGAAATGTAAACAAACATGTTTTGGTGTGGTAACATCAGTATGGCGGGCAGTCCGTTTTTCACTTTTTTTAAAAGAAAAAAGGGATCTGAATCAAACTACCAGCTGCATCAACAGTCTCTATAAAATGTGAACAATTATAAAATGTGTTTTTACACTAGGGGCACTTTGAGGCCTATGGGGGTTGACAGTGTCCCTTTAAACAAGTCATACAGTAATTAGTACCATTCCCAAAGAATACGCCGTTTTGGATGGAAATTGAACAGGCAATTGTGGGCAAAACACCTGCGGCTGTATTACTTCAAAATTTTCAGCGTGATCCTACTAAATCCACACTGCCTATTCAATTTTACTCTGCACTATTGCAAACGTTTTTTTAAATTGTTTAGCTGGAAACCTGACATTTATGGGGCTTTGAACCTCTCTGGAATAATCTTAGGATTCAGATTGAAGGGTACCAGATTTACTGGCCTTTTTGGATGTCCAGAGGGATATGAAATGTGGGAGATGTATTTTATTCTGGAACAGGAGTGTTTAAGACTTTTAGTCAATTACAGCAGGAGTATCACCTGCTGGCTAGGGATTTATGGAGGTATTTTCAATTGTGCCTTGTGCTTCATCCATGGTTCACTAAAGACTATACCATGGTGCAGTCAGATCTACTCAAGTATTTGAAATGGTGTGTACAACTTCCCAAGGTTCTGGTGAGTAGTATACATAAGCTGGTGTAGGGTGTCTATTTACCAAACTGGGAAAGTCACTGATTATGTAGGCCATAGAGTTGCAGGACTCCATAGAGGAAGACAGCTGGTCATGCGTTGGGCGGAAGCACATTGTGCCCTGCCATATGCTCGACTGCAACTCATGTAAAAAAAGATCTTAAGCTGGTGGTATAGGACTCCAGATAGGTTAGTTACTATGGGCCTTGCCATTTCTAGTAAGTGCTGGAGGTGTGGAGAAGGGCCTGGAACCCTCTACCATACCCTTTGGAGATGTACTGTACCTTTCTGAGGAAATAATGGGAGCACATTATTGTTATGGCAGAATACACCCTTAATATCCCTTTGCCTCACAACCTAAATTTCTGGATACTGTGGTATCTACCTACATTAAGCCAGTCAGCTTCAAAATATAAATTACTCCTATATGCAGCTGCTCTTGCGGTCAAGAGGTTATTATTAATCCATTGGAAGTCTACCTTCCTTCCTGCTCACAAAAGTTGGCAACAGGCAATATCTAAAACTACCTCCTATCAGCATGTGTTGTTTTGGAGAAGACAGAATCTTACTTTTCTTCCAAAGGGCCTGGGCACCCTGGCCGTCTCACTTTGGAGTGTTTAGAACTGACTCTTAAAGTAATCCAACTAAGGAGCAGGTATCTAAGTTTCAGGTCAGCTGGCTTACTGGTTTACCCACAGCCCTGTGGAATTCTAGATTGCTATTCTTAGGTTTTTTTCACAGGTTCTGTTTTTTTGTATAGATAAGGAGACCTCTTGATAAGATGTTGCCATGGCTCTATTCATCATGTTCTTAGTATGCAGGTTTAATGTTCCTTGTAGTTTCTGGCCTATGCTATGGCTAAGGATGAGTAGGCTGTTACAGCTTTACTGTGGTCTTGCTTTTGTCTTTTTCCTTTCTTGTAGTCAGTTGTTATATAGAGACTAATGGATAGGTAAGTGTGTGTTATGGATTTTTTTACACACCTGAGGTGTGTGATGACCCATAAACCGTGAGAGTGAAGTTCGAAAGGTTTATGTGGTCATCACACACCAAGGGTGTGCGATAAAAATCCATAACATAAAACTTGCCAATCCTTTATTTTTTATAATTGCTGGTGTGGAGGTTTAGACTGTATTTCTAGCAGCTTGAAAGAAAATAAATTTTTAAGCTAGCATGCCATGCAGGTTTATTTTTGAAGAAATTAAACTGTACATGAATAAAACACAGTTGAAAATACTGCAGTTGAAATACTTTTTGTGAAACAATGGAATGCAACAATATTTAAACAATTTTAAAGTCTGTTTCTTTGGGAACTGTAATATCAGCTGGATTTCGGGTTATTATGAAGTGTCATATCAACTGTATTTTAGGTTATTACTGCCTTTGGAGCATAATAACCCAAAATCTGGTTGATATGCATTTTTAACAATACGGTAATCCGGTTGATATTTATGTTCACCAGTAATTATAATATTATTACCCAGCTGAACTGCATGATTGTATGTAGTTACCTAACTTGCTAATTTTTGAAGTGTCTTTGAAATGAGTCTGATATTATTATTATTACAAATAAAAAAAAAACATTTTTATACAAAAAAGGAGTGTAGGCCCCTATGGTGGCAATGATTTTTTATTCAATTTTTAGATAGAGGATTTGTATCTTCATTCACGCAGGTCCCTTCAGAGCTTATATTTTTTATATAAAATTGGGTTTAAAAAACTAACCAAATCTAACATCTTCACTTTTTAAAACACAACACCTGGCTGTTGATTAATTACCTGGAAACTGCACTGTTCATAACAAGCCTGCCCTAATCTACCTAGCAACCACCTACCTAAATGAAAATAAAACCTTTTTTTTCATTAAAAGAAAAATCTTTGGTACTGGCCCAGTGTTACGGAGGGTTGAGCTGCTGCACACTAAACCTGTCACCACTCTCTATACCCGAGTTAGGGAGTGAACCTGGGTCACCAGAAGTTAGTCAGGGAGGGAGAGGATTGAGCATCCAGGGAACAGCTGCCCTGTCCCAAGGACGACGGTGCATGATGCCCAGTGCAAGCCTTGCCCTAGCGACTGCTGGGGGCAATACAATCAAGGGCCATTACACAGGCAATAGGGGAAGAGGCAGCTGCCAATGTCCTATGCACCACAGCATACACAGGGTCATCTTGAGAAGCATTGCACACTCTCTCCCCTAGGGGAGAAAACTAGAGAGGACAATGGCAGTTACCTGTCCAGCTGGCCATCTCCAATCACTCGCAGGCCCTGCACCTGGTGTACACCAGAAGCATGCAGGGGAAGTGCAACTGTAAGTCCCAGATGAAAGCAGGAGTGATGGGGATGGGGTGGGTGGATGGTGGTGATTGATCAACCTAGAGACTTGGGTGGAGAAAAAATAGATTAACTGCAAAAAAATAAAATAAAAATGGTTTCCACTTTTTAAACACAAAAATCTACAACACAGGTTTCTTCAAAATAAATGCACTTCAAGGGTTCATTCAAAGACACTTGGCCTTTGTTACCAAACTCACATATTCTACCTAGCAACAACATAGCTATAGGAAAAATAAAACCTTTTTCCATAAAAAAAAAATACCATTTTACAAGCACAATAATGCACTCCAGGGCATGGGTTTCTTAAGAATTTATGCATTTCCTGGGTGCATTAAAAGCCACTTGGCTGTATGCCTTGGGCCTTCCAATTCACCCAGAGCAATCATTTATTCTCCAGAAAAGCATGCCCTGTTGTTGCCACTGAGGCTTCAGTCAGTCCTCCCTCTAAGTCTTTTTTGGTCTCCTGTATCTTTTGCATATCTTTGGCATTTTCCTTAATTTTCTCCTCTAGCCTGTCCATTATAGTCCCAATTCAATTTAATTTAAATAAGAAGCTTTTTCAATGTGCTAGTGAAGCCCTGTTCCTCGTCACCACCCTAACCTCTGTGGGAATTCTGGCAGCCATGAGGAGGACCTGCTCCAGCTTTGGATTCAAGAAGTCTGCTCAGCCTGGTCTTTCAGGTATTTTTTAAGGCTGTTTTGTGGGTCATCTTTCTTACAAAATCTGCTGGCCATCTTGCTGAAACAGGTACACTGTTGTAGGGCTGTTGTTCTTAGCAAAATTTCAAGGACTAACTGTGATTTTTCACAGGAGGGGCAAAAGCTCTAGTTCATCTTCATCATACGCTGATGTCACCAGAAGTCAATGTTGAAATATTTCAATATTTTCTCAAAACATCACTAATTTTTCAGTATTTTTTAACAAAACTTCTAGCCTTTTTGGGACCCCACCTCATGAACAAGATAGGAGAATTTATTCAAATCTGGACAGAAAGGTGATTTCTCAGTCACTCTGTGAAATCATGTTTTGGACAGTATTTGAAAATGTTCACCTGTTTTGGTGAAGATGACATTTCAGCCATTATTCTCTAAAAGTCACATGTCAGGTTTATAAGGGGGAATCATAAATTGACTATCTTGAAAATATGGGATGAAAATGAAAAACAAATTCTTAAGAAATGTGCCAAGAGCCAGTGAATTATGATCCTGTGCTGGTGAGCTGAGTTTGAGGGTGAGCTCAGTGAGCCAGCTGGATGGATGGGCTGAGACTGGTGGGACTGCACTATCATGTGACACTGCCCCCAGCCTGTTAAGGGAATGTGCAGGGTTGCCTGCACAGGCCCAAGTATCATACAAAAAGAGACAGCTTCTTTTGGCATGGGCCTCTGCACCTCTGCACCTATGGGTGCCACAGGGCCCTGTGCTTTGGCTGATAGATGGACTCTTTACACTGCGTATCTGTACTTGCAAGGAAGCCCAGGGCCCAAAAAAACTTGCATTTCCACAGCCCGCTAGACAGCCCCACAAATTCTTGACATCCATTGCCACATGGAAAGTGCAGGGTCCAGACTCATCTATTGGTGCAGTGCCCAAAGGGCCCTGCATATCTGCATGAATGAAGATATGATTCTGCTATCTGAAAAAGAAAGGACATTCTTTGCAAAAAAAAAAAACCTGCATTAATGCACCAGTTAGGGTTCAAGTTAATGTTGAAAAGGTAGGGAAATGTGGCATTAGGATCTCCAACCCTAACTTCCCAACCCCCAAGCAGAAAAAGGATAAGACCACATTAGCAACTAAAGACAGCCATCATCAGGTAAGACAAATAACATACTACTGTTTCCAGATGACACACATGCAGTAACACTGTTGTGCCAGCTTTGTGGATTTGTATCTGTGGCTACATTAACACAGTTCAGTAAAAAAGGGTTTGACAAGCTCAATCCATCATATGTACAATATATTTTTACAAGATTTAAAGTGGTGCGCTTGATGTGTGACTAAACAAAAGCATACATTAAGGTACCAGGGCCCCCCCCAAACACACTCTGCTGCTTTAAAAGCCTGTGATTTTTTTCAAATGACACCAATATTTTTACTTTTACAACTAAAACTATTAATGTTATTTGAAAAAATTGCCGGCTTTTAAAGCTGCAGAGTGGGGAAGGGGTGGTACCTCAATTGTATGCTGCATAAGCACAGGCCATGCAACCACACCTGTGTGTATGTCGTTCAGAGTGCATGATCACCTGTGGCTGCAGAAGCAGGGGCCTGTAGACACAGGTACTCTTACAATGTGGCTATCATGGTTTTAGCAGCAGATCTAGAAATTTTTCTAGGGGCTAGCAGCTTTGTTGTGAGGTACCAGACTCCACACAAAAAGAGTAAAATGTTACCTTTGAAAGCTTAGATTAGGTTAACACAACTAGTTTTTGCTGGTCTAAGAAGGTAGCAGGTGTTACCTCGCTAAATAGTTCAATCCACCAGTGCATGGTTTTCTATATGCAGTGGTGAAACTGCAGGCCTCGGAGGGGCCTGCCCATTTACAACCAGAAGTCCGTGTGTGTGTTTTAGAGCTATGGCTGAAGAGGCATAGGCCCTCAGGGGTCTGAGTGTCTGCAGAGAGAAGTACTGTTGCAATTTTGGTATCAGGGATTTCAGGGCAGCAGTTCTTGTCTTTTCAGCCAGAGGTCAGGGTGTATACCTTACACCTGTGGGTGCAGAAGTGCAGGTCAATCAGGCATGTGCTTCTGCAAACAGAGTGGTGTAGATGTCTTACAGTACAGATAACTACCTGTGGCTACAGAAACACTGGCCCTGCAGACAAAGGAACTCTGGTAATTTGGGGGTTGTGGATGTGTATCTGTGACTGCTGAGGCCTGTACTTCTGCACACAGAAGCAGTGCTCTGATTTTAGTATCATGGATTTCTATCTGTAGCCATACAAACATAGAAATGTAGACTTTGATGGCAGATAAGGACCTCTTGGCCCACCTGGAATGCCCATTTCCCTATCTATTAGATAAGCTGCAGATCCTAGTTAACCAACAGCCTAATTGTTCCTACCTCCTGCCAGAATTGCCTTATGTCTGTCCCATACATTCTTGAATTCCTCAACTGTTTTTGACCCCATGACCTCCTCAGAAAGGTCATTCCATGCGTCCACCGCCCTCTTCATAAAATAATACTTCCTCACATTGCCCTAGAGTCATCCCCCCATCTTCAAATTGTGCCCCCTTGTTCTTGCACATCTCTTTTTCTGAAAGATGCTATCCTCCTGGACTTTGTTGATTCCCTTGAGGTACTTGAAAGTTTCTATCATGTCCCCCCTCTCCCTGATTTCCTCAAGGGTATATGTTAAGCTCCTTTAGTCTCTCTTCATATGGCTTCTGGTGCAGACCCTGCACCATTTTAATTGCCTTCCTTTGGACTGCCTCCATCCTGTCTCTGTTTTTGAGGAGATGAGGTCTCCAGAACAGAAGCCAGAAGTTACTGTGTATGCCTTGTGATGTGTGTACCACAGATACAAATCCATGCAGGTAGCACATCAGTGTTACTTCATTTCTGTTATCTGGAGACAGTTGTATGTTGTTTGTCTTTCCTGATGATGGTTGTCTATGGTTGCTTCTGTGGTCTTGTCCTTTTGCTGCTTAGGGGGAAGGTGAAGAGTTTGGGTTGGAAACTGTAATGCCACATTTTCCTGTTTTTGAGCCATTAACCTGAACCCTAAATGGTGCTGTAATGCAGATTTTTTTTGGAAATACATACAGTGAAGCTCGCCAGGATCAAGCCCAACTCTGCAGAATTCTGCGGTAGAGTTACTGCAGGGAATAATACAATTAATCCTTTTCGTCATGCAGGGAAACTGTGATAATGTGCTTGATCCTAGTGGGCTTCACTATATACTGTATGTATGTGTGTGTATATATATATATATATTTATAAAATGGGCAGGAAAAATCTTGTCTGCTGATTGGTTGAAACATATCACATGACCATGCATATATCAGAACGTGACCACACACCTGCATTTTCACCCCCCCTCCAAAACAATTTTGCCTTTTTATAAGATAGATAACCTACTCTAGGGTGTGCGATCACGCTCTGCTATATGCATGCCTTGGGTGGTTGATGCACACCAAGGCATGCACATATCAGAGCATGACCACACACCTTAGAGTGGGTTATCTATTACATAATATATATATATATATATATATATATATATATATATATATATATATATATACAGTATATATAGATACATGATGGTAGGAGGATATGGAAATATTCTCACTCCTGCAGAGTGAGAATATTTACCATATCTCATGACATGCACATCATGTGTGCTATTTATACAAATGGGGCGAGACCGTCTTTGAAATTATGCTATGTATATTTCGTTTGGTTGTAGTGTTTGAGGGCTGGAATTTGTGAGATTTAGATTATGGCCCGGATATTCAAACTACGCCATTCTGAGGCGCAAGCCCTTGCGCTGCTCAAAATAGTTGCGCAGGGGTGTGGCAAGGGTGATATTCAAAGGAGTTGCACTATTGAGCAACTCCTTTGAATATCACCCCCCAGCCACAGCCACTGTGCATGGCGCAGTGGAACTTGCGCCACCGCAAGTTGTCAGAGTTGAGCATTAAACTTGCGGTGGCGCAAATACCATTGCGCCATGTGCAAATTTCCGATATTCAAAAGGTGACATGCAAATGGGGCCATAATTCATGCAAGGCGCGGGGGATTTGCTTCGATTATGGCCCCATTTGCATGCCATTAGCATGTAGGTGCGCTGATCCCCGAGGACTTGCGCCTGGCCACCCTGCCAGGCAGCAGCCGTCGGAGACCGACGCACCCTGCAGCCCGATCGCTGGCACAACGTGAAAACAACCCCCCACACATCTCCCAATGCCCGATCGCGGGCAGAATGTATATGACAACCACCCCTGCCCAAACATCTCCCAATGCCCGATCGTGGGCAGAACGTGAAACAACTCCCCAGTGCCCGATCGCGCAGAATGTAAAAGACCCCCAACCCGAATATCTCCCTGGTGGTCCAGTGGATGTAACGCCCGATCGCGGGCAGAATGTCCATGACAACCCCGCCAAACATCTCCCTGGTGTCTAGTGTCCCCCCACCACCCACCCACTCACACCCACCCCCCCCAGCAGCCGGCAGGCGGTAGCATCCACTCGCTGTCGCTACTCCATCGACCGTTCAGTTCAGCAGACGCTTATTGGTGCAGAGTCAGAGCCAATGGGCGCAGTAGCCTACAGCATACATGATAGTCCAATTTTGTGAATGGGTTCATTCACAAATCTGGACTGTCATGTAGATAGGCGCTGCACGCCCATTGGCTCAGCTCTGCACCAATGGGCGGCAGCCCTACTGACAGTCAGTCGGGCGCGGGCGGGCAGGCGGTGGATGCTGCCGCCGCCGCCGCCGGGGAGCGGGGCTGGGCTTGCGGTGGGTGGGGGGAACACTAGACACCAGGGAGATGTTTGGGGGTTGTCATTGGACATTCTGCCCATGATCGGGCATTACGGTCCACTGACCACCAGGGAGATATTCGGCTGGGGGGTCTTTTACATTCTGCCCGCGATCGGGCACTGGGGGTAGAGTTTATGTTCTGCCCGGATCGGGCAGTGGAAGATGTTTGCGGGGTGTTGTCATGATATGTTCTGCCCGCGATCGGGCATTGGGAGATGTTTGGGCTGGGGTTGTTTTACGCTCTGCCCATGATCGGGCTGGTGGGGGTCAGGGACTGAGTTGGGGGCCAGCCACGGTGGCAGCTGCTGTGTTGGCGCCTGCAATACAGCAGCTCACCTGTGGGTGGCCTCAACTTGATCCTTATCTCAAGTGTTGTGCAGGCGCAGGTTGGGGTGGCGCTTGCACAACTCTTGCACAACCCGACTGAATATCGTGGTTGCGCAGTTTATGCATGGTTCTTCCCTCCTGTTGAGCATGCATTCATTTGCATTGCACTGTTGCTCAACCTGTTTTCAGTGGCGCAACTGCCTCCTGCTGAATATCGCAGAATGGCGCAATGGGACTTCGTCGCCCAACCTATTGCATAGCGCAACTACCCTGAATATCTGGGCCTATGTATTTATTTATTGTGGGGAAATGTTTTGTGCAGACATAATGAGTTTTGGTTAGTGTTTTGTGGTTTTATTCACTGCAGAGTCCTGATAAGGGTATAGGGTTTATTTTGTGGAACTGCATGTCAAGAACTCATTTAAACTTTTATTTTAAAGTAAACATTTTGAAGTCAGCAAAATCAGGAAATCAATGTTTAATGATGTGGGGAGTGCTGATTGTAGTGTCCGACTGTTTCATTTTGTAGTTTGCGGTTTAGTCCGTATCAGAGTCCTATGTTAAGTCTCTGTGTCTTTTTCTGGCTGTCTGTTGATATTGGTGTCCTGTGGAGATAAAAAAGAATGTTTAGTGTTGCTCAGCTACATAGTAGTAAGTGAGAGTTGTTAGTTTGGCATACCTTGTATTATGTTAAATGTTATATGTGATGCGTTGAGGATTGGATTGTTGAAGCAGGTTGGGAGCATGTCCATGTAACAGGCAGCAGGTGTTCCAGGTTTTAGGTTCAGAGTGCTGTGAGACCGAGGTTTGGAAGTAGAGGGTTTTTCTTCATCTTTCACTGGGTTACTCAGTAAGTCTGATATTTGTCATTGCTTCTTTTCATTTAATTTGGAGTATGTGTTGAGAGATTCAAGCTTTTTGTGTCCAGAAACTTGCATTATTTCTGTGGGGGCAATGTCAGAATCCATCAGCTTTTGCACCAGGTGCTTCCGAATGGAATGGTTTGTGAGTCTTCAGTCGGTTTCTAGTCCCGCTTCCTGGATCATTGTTTTTACAATCTTTCTGATGGTTTTTATCCCAAGAGGTTGGTTTTTGTACCAACATGGGGACTGTATTTTAATGGGGTAATGTACTGATAGAAACAGTGGTGCAACTGGGGTGTTAGATTTGTAAGGTCGTTTGTCTCTGTATGTTAGGTATATTTTTATAGGACATCGTTTAGGGTCTCTGGTTTCATAGGCTCGTGGTTTTTTTAGTCTTGTGTCTTTGGGGTTTGAGCCACTGCGGGTTTTTGTTTGTCTTTCAGTTGAGAATTCCAGGTAATTTGTGTTTTGGTTGTCTTTTTTTAAAGTTACATATCCCCATTTTATGTTTTGAGCTTCAGAGTTTCCTCTAATTCCGAAGTACAAATTGACAATTAATCACATGGAATTGATGAGCGAATGTGGATTGTCAGGTCCTAGTAGATTGCTGTCATATAATTTGGTTAGTATTTCATCTGTAATGTCATCTGCTGCAAATGGTTTGTTTTCCATTCCTTTTTGTTTTAAATGTTTTTGTTTAAATAATACGACTTGTCGTGTTTTTTCGAATTTTAAAGATGTGGAGAGAGATTCTGAGTATCAATTTTCTTTTAAATGCCTCTCTATACTTTGGAAACGGGAGCGAATGGTCAGGGGTTCGTAATCAGTGCCATCCTTTTTTTGTGCCGTTATAAAATAATGGCATAACAGGCTGTCCAGTTCTTCTGGTTCAATTTCAGTAATGGGAGTTGTGATCTCTAAATCCTGTAGTAGAAATTGTTGTAGATGGTTCAGATCCGTTTCTGTTTTTTTGGTTGTGTTTTGATTTTTCGTGCTGTGAATGTATTTTTCAATGTAGTCTGGATCTAGGAAATATGCGTTTTTCTGTGGTATTTGTTGTTCTTGGGTTTCTGGTATAAGGTGTTCTGTAGGGTCGAGTAGGGGTTCCGTGTCCCATTGAAACTGTGTACATAGATCTACAATCTAATTTTCCATCGAGGTATTTGTTATATATTTAGTCATACTTGTTTGTTTCATTTGGCAGGCTTTTGTTTCTGTTCGAAGAATGTTGTTTGATTTACAAGTTCTCTTCATTTTTGTATATGACTTTAATAGCAGGCTTTTTTTACTTTCTGTGAGGATAGTAAAGTCGTTTTGCCGGAGATTTTATGTTTAGGTTTTCAATAAGAGCATGTAAACATGGAAGAGTTTGACATTGTGTTACTGGGCTTCAAGTGAGTTTTATTGATGTTTTCTTGATTTGTTTATTGGTTGTAGGAGTTTTATTGTAGGGTTAACTAGGTGACGTCAGTGGAGTGAGAATAAATGGATATATCTCACTCCACTGACGTCATGAGCATTTATCTCACTGCAGTGAGCATTTATCTCACTACAGTGAGAATATCTGAATTTATTGCACTGGAATAGCTCTCACTCCCATTGTATAAATATATATATATATATATATATATATATATAGATATAGATATATAGATATAATGTGCAACAGCTGTGGAGAAAAAATGGCAAGATGACAGGTGATACCTTTGTAGCTAACCTCAAGTTCATAGGGTCATCAGGCATTTGAACAGGTTTGGATTGATTGAGACTGAGTAGTTTGTGATGCTTGGGCAACTGTAAACCTTGGCATATACTCTTTGTCCTTGCTATAGGAACTTCCACCCTGTCAGGGTGTAACAAGTATATGGAACTCTGAGAAGAATTCCAACCACTTGAGGTTTTGCAGAGACAGGGTCCTGGACAAAAGGCAACTTAGGGAAGAAGGCCAGAAAGCACAACAAAAGACAAACAAGCACATTCTTCCCAAGGAGGGAAGAGAGGTGTGGCCAGATTGAGACTTGAACCTGAAAAGCTTAACAACCAACTCAAACTCCTGTGGAATCTGTACAGTGTTTATGACCTTCATCATGCAGGAGAGGAACCCCCCTTCCCCTTCAAAGGAGGAAACCTCTGAGGATCTAAGGCCTTGGTCACCTTCCATCCATGCTAGGAATAGAATTAGTAATAGCTTGGCTATTGCAATTGAAAACCCCAGTTCAGGGGAAAAAATTTGGAGGAAGGGCTCCCACTCTATCCCTCTCATTGGAACATGCTGAGGGTACTGCAATCTCCTCCGTACACCTAAAGGAGGAACCCCACAAAGGAGACCCCCCCAAGGTTAGAAGGAGGAGAGCAATGACCGATGAAAGGCACTCACCTGGTCTCTACCCGAGAAGAGGCCTAATGAATAAGTTGAACTCTTGTAGGGCACGACATAGGAGTTGAGCCCTTGAGGGGAAGAGAAGCTGAGTAGTTTAATGATCTTTACCCTTGCGAGGCAGAGGATGGGAAGTAGGCAGAGACAAAGTGAACTTTAGGTGGCTATAGGGAAGAATAACTTTCAAAGGTGCTTTTGATGTGGTCTGCATAGTTAAAGGAGACCCAAGGATTTGAAGGCCACACCATCCAGTGGATGAAGTCTTAAATACTACATCAACAGGTGCAACCAAGTTCATTTACCTGGCAAAAGTTTTCTCTTGAGTGTAGGACATTCTTGCTTGAATGGCAGAAAGAGAAGGACCCTGCCTGTGTTGAGGGACTCACCCTCAAGATGTGGTCTTCTTGGAAGCAGAGCGAGACTCAGCTTACAGAGCAGGGAGACCTGGAAGCTATTTTATGGTCATGGCTGGCATGTGTACAAGTGCAGGAGAGTAGAGAGAGGCCATTGACAAAGCTAGACAGCTGCTGAGTGCAAGAGAAGAAATGAAGGTAAGGGTGAATGGCTGACCGAAGGTATGGCATGACAACTGAAAGTGAGATGAGACTGACTGCTGAAACTGAACAATAGAGATGAAAAACAAATGGTAGACATATGCCAGCAAATTCCATCAGGAAAGGGTAGTGTTAGTTACTGGTTGAACCTGTAGGCCTGTTAGGCTGATGCAGGATGAACTGAAAAGAAAAAACTGCTGAGGAGAACACAGAGCATAGCTGGTGGACATGATAGAAACTTTCAAGTATCTCAAGGGAATCAACAAAGTCCAAGAGGGTAGCATCTTTCAAAAAAAGGGGTGTGCAAGAACAAGGAGGCACAATTTGAAGATGGGGGGGCAGCTCAGAGGTAATGTAAGGAAGTATTTTTTCACAGAAAGGGTTGTGGATGCATGGAATGGCCTTCTGGAGGAGGTTGTGGAGTCAAAAACAGTGGTTGAATTCCTGCATGCATGGGACAGTGATAAGGCAATTCTAGGGGGTGGGGGTAGGAAGAAGTAGGCTGCTGGTCAACTACAGTAGGATCTGCAGCTTATCCATTAGGTAGAGAAATGGGCAAACTGGGTGGGCCAAGTGGTCCTTATCTGCCGTCAAATTCTATGTTTCTATGGTGCACTGAAAATGGGGGAGTGGCAGGCTGCTGAATGCTGAGGTTGAAGAAAAAACAAGCATGCAAGGTTTAAGCCAGGATGAGTAGCAGTTGCGCAGGGGATAGGTTGGAAACAAGAGCACTGGCACCAAGGAGTGGCAGCTGAAAGGAGTGAATTCACTGGGCTTCCTGGCACTAGGATGCAGTGGCAAATACAAAATGAGAAGCAGCTTTGAAATGAGGGCTCTAAGACCCCAAGCAGGCTGACTGAAATGAGCTGCTGGAGGTTAGATTCCAACTTGCTGCCCCAATGCCTTATTTAGTGTTTGTTTTAAGTCCCATTAGGAAGAAACTCACTGAATTGGTTTAGTGGTACATGATGCTCCAGAGGTGGAGAGATATGAGGGACAAGAACAGAAAGCTTGGGACAAATGAGGTTCAAGGAGTACAGAGTGGCCATGGAACAGCTACCAGGTGAGCCAGAGTGCAAAAACAACACCCAAGGATGACAAATGGAGAAGCACAATGCCACAAACAAGGAAGACAGGACACTCAGAGGCAGCTGCATGGTGGCCCAGGTAAGAAGGAGGGGAAGGATCAAGCAAGCCACCAAGTGACAGCACAAACAAAAAATTATGTGCATTTTAAACCATGTGGAGGGGGCATGGCATGTGTGGCCTGCTGCCCCTTTGAACCTCAAGCAAAACCTTTTGAACACCATGAGATCTTATTATTAGTATCATTACTGGTATCTTGAAGATTAGTTTCATCACAATGGAGCATTGAATCAATCCAAGAGCAGCATTTATAATGCTGATAACATTACCATTGCCTATTGCAGCACTGAAACCAGTTTCTGAAATCAAAGGGAAACAGTTTAATTTTCAAATATACAGGAGATTTAAAAAGCTACAACTAGTAAATTGATGTTGCATAAATTAAATATGCAATGGTCTGACTCAAAATACACAGTTTATTGTCACTTGTGAGATGGAAGGACTTTCATAACTCATTCATGGCACTGCCACTCATGAGTTATGGTACTGCCCCATCTCACTTCAAGATGAAATGCATATTTTGAGGCAGGCTGTTTCGTATCCCCTAGTTGTCTTGCAAGCCCCACCGGGTGAGTTGATCCTCCAGCAAACTGCCCACGGTTCGAGCTATGCACCAAGGCGCAGCTGCCTGTCCACTCCCCACAAAATCCAGGTACAGAGCCTTCTTAGACTGAGTCTTTGAATCTGGCACCTACCCAACCAGACAGTTCCCCGTTGGTGCTCACTCTCACTTAGAGGGGCAGGCCTTCCAGCAGCAGAGCCTGGTTGCCGGCAGGAGTGAATTTTATTTACTTATTTTATTTTGCCAGCAAAAAAGGACTCTGCTGAGCTGAATTGACTTGCCTGCAAAACCAGACTCTGCTCACTTCACTTGAATTTGCATGCGTGTTAGATTTGTGTTTAAATTGAAGCTGTAATTCTCTCTGGCCATTGATTAGCACTGTCTAGCCTGACTCTCAGCCTAGAAATATTTGTCTGAACTATGGATAAGATTGACTAGGGGTTAAAAATAGAAAGTAAGATTAGTAAGAAAGTAAGATTTAGCTTAAATTTCCCTCTGTCCATATCTTAGCAATGTCTGCCTGTTTCTCATTCTAGAAATGTGACTGTATTGCGGCTAAGGGTTTGCAAGCACGAAGGCAGAAATTCTCTTCGACCAGCTAAAGCTTAAATTTCTTTCTTTGTTTCTGCCCCAGATACTGTGCTAATCTGTTTTTGGTCACTCCCATAGCAGCCAGCTGCTCCGCTCACACCTAAGCTGCCCCAGCTACTCTGTTAATCTGTTCCCCACCCCCAACCCGATTCACCCCAGACCCTCCCTGGTCCTTTTGTCCTCTTTGTTTAGCTGCTACCCCTCCCCTTTTTGTTTGCTTATATTCTGTTTCCTTTCTCTCCCTAGGGGACGGCAAGCCCCACCCGGTGAGTGGATCCTCCAGCGAACTGCCCACAGTTCGAGCTAAGCCCCAAGGTGCAGCTGCCAGTCTGCTTCCCACAGGATCCAGGTATGGAGCCTTCTCGGACTGAGTCTTTGAATCTGGTGCCTACTCACCTAGACAGTTTCAAATTGGTGCTCACTCTCACTTAGAGGGGCAGCCCTTCCAGCAGCACAGCCTGGTTGCTGGCAGAAGTGAATTTTATTTACTTATTTTATTTTGCCAGCAAAACAGGACTCTGCTGAGCTGAATTAACTTGCCTGCAAAACCAAACTTTGCTCACATCACGTGAATTTGCACCTACCCCCCCATCCCACCTCCTTCCAGTATTAAACACTCCTGCTGCAGGAAGTGACCCGCCCCAACCCAGCCAGGCACATGGTATCGCTTAAAGCAGCAAGTACCACTTAATGTTAGCAATCCTAAATTGCTAGCAGTCCAAACCTATAAGCATCTCTCTAGGGCAAATTAATTCACAGGCACCAGTCCCTCACTGGAACAACCTACCCCAACTCCCTTGCTCCTCACTGTACTGAACAATCGGCACATAACTCTCACTGGCTGACCCAAACGTAAAAGATCAGTCCCAATCCCTAGCTCACCATAAAGTTAGTAGTATCCCTGAAAATTAACTTCAAAGTGAGTCAGCTCTTCTCAGCAGGAGGTGCACCTACACAAAGACTCTTACGCTTGCTGCTTGCCCTAAAACTAAGACAGCCAACCATAACAACCTCCACCTGCTACCAGGACTTTCCTATCATACAATGTGGAGAACCTGCTCAGTGGGAGATCAGATCTGCAGCACCCCTATCTGCCCACTCCACGCAACATCCCTCCTGGACTCCTTCTGTCACTCGGATCTTTGCCCCAGCCATATGTCTTTTTCCAGGACTTAACATTGCGCATGGCTCTCCACACACTAAATGCGACTACCAGGATTCTTGGAGGTCGAATGTAAAGACTACCTTCCCAAAAATATATAGGAAACTCATCCTAATCCTGCCACTGATCTCTGGAAACATTCACCCTAACCCTGACCCCATTCCAACCCACACTCAGACCCTGATTCCTACGGGGCAATTAAGGATTGTGGCCTTGAACATTGGCAGCCTCCTAGCCAAGCTAACGCAGTTTGAGGCTTGGGTGGTACATACTCTGTCTGATGTCATTGCTCTGACAGAGACCTGGCTCTCCCCATGAACAACTGACTCGGTAGTCTCTATCACTGGATACAACCTTCATAGACAGGACCATTCCAGAAAAAGAGGTGGTGGCTGCATAATATACACCTGGGACCACCTGCAGTGCTACAGAATTCAACCAGCTACTGTCAACAATGACTGCGAATGTCTAGCAATAAAAATCCTACTAGGCAAGGGGCAAAAAGGCCTGATCATTATGGCAGTCTATATCCCACCAGGCGGCAGCAAGCTGGGCTAGAAGCCTTTGCAAATCTTTACACCCAGGCTAGCCAACACAAGGAGCCTATTGTACTAGAGGATTTTAACTCCAACTGGTTTGCCAGCTCCAGTGCTGTGCACAGAGATCTTGTATCCAGACTCTACCTAATGCAAGCTGTCAAGAGCTGCACAAGAACAAACTACCGCACTGGTACAAGCACTCTGATCGACTGGGTACTTACAACTCACCCAGAAAGGCTAACTGATGTCAAGGTACTCCTGGATACTCTGAGTGACCACTCACCTATCCAATGTGAGTGGTCGACAAAACGGGCCAACCCCCCACCCAAATTGGTGAGGAACAGAGTTATAAAAAATGACCGACTTCAGGAATCACCTTTTAGGCATTGACTGAAGCTTCCTTGACTTATGCCCTTCTGTTGACACTGCCCTCCAACTCTTTCTCACTCAACGCAGCTGTGGACAAGTTCACCCCGTACCATTAGAAGATGATAAAAGGTCATAGTATGGACTGGGTCACCCCTGAGCTTTTCGGTATGATGCAGCAATGGGATCTTCTTTGGTATCGGGCCAGGACAACAGGGATAACTATGGATATCCAAAACTACAAAGTAGCCAGAAACAGGTGCACCTGAGCAGTACGACAGACCAAGGCATCATTCCACAAGAGCCAGCAATCTCACTGCTGAAGTAATGGGAAGAAGTTCTGGGACTCAATTAAAAACCTCCGCGGGTCTGATAACAGGACCCCCCCACCATGCTCTGCCACAATGATGAAACTATACTTGATGATGCTGGCATGGCCAATATCTTTAATAAGTCCTTCTCTGACTACAGTGCAGTCCTGCCTCCCAGGTCTGTCACACACCCTGATGGAATGCCAGCCTCCAACCAATTGCCCTCCTCTACCACTGCCAAGCCCAGCCCCAGCTTTTACTTCAGACAGGTGACTGTAAAGAAAACAAGAAAATACATTGCAAGTGTCCTGGGAAAAACAAGGATGGGGGGGGGTGATGGAATCGATATGAAATTGAATTCCATTGCCTTACAAGAGGTTGTCTTTCCCATCACCAAGCTGATTAACCTGTCTCTCCACCTGTCTGCTTTCCCCTCTACCTGGAAATCCACTTTGGTCACTCCTGTGCACAAAAGGAGGTGACAGGGCACTAGTATCCAACTACTGACCTATCTAAATTCTGTCTCCATTCTCCAAAGCACTGGAGAGAATCATAGTCAACCAACTCACTGAACACCTGCATAAATATAAACTCCTCTGCCCCCAACAGCATGGCTTCCACAAGATGCATAGCACTAATACTGCCCTAATTGCCTTCACAGACTACGTGCACGAGGCATTTGACCAGGGCCAACTGGTCGGAACCATCTTCATAGGCCTAACCAAGGCTTTCAACTTTGTGAATCATCACCTGCTGCTGCACAGACTAAGCTGCCTTGGTCTATGCCCTGACATGGTCAGTCGGTTCTCCAGCTACCCGTCTGGGTGCTCTCAGCAGGTAAAAATCAATGTAGCCATCTCTGAGACCAGTGAAGTCACAGTGGGGGTCCCACAGGTCCATCCTGGGCCCACTCCTGATCAGCCTCTTTGTGAACAACCTTCCAGAAGCATGCCCCTCCTCCAAAGTACTGCTCAATGCAGATGACATGGTGGTGTTCTGTCAAGGCTCTTGCCAAGATGCATTTACTAAGAACATGCTGTACAACTTTGGCCTTCTACAGGATTGGTTCAAAGATAGCCTGCTAGTGCTCAACAGCAAAAAACAAGTCAATGTTCTTTGCCGGAAGCCAGAAGAGGAGGTATACCACTCCCTTCTCAATTTTTTGCAACTCCCACACCACCCTTGAGGAGGTTCCCTCGTTCCAGTACCTAGGGATTACAATCGACGAATCCCTCTCCTTCAATGAACATATACGAAATATTACCACTACTGCCAATAGGAAGTTAGGAGCCCTATATAGGCTTCAGTTCTGCCTCACACTTGAGGCTAGGGTCCAGGCAGTAAGAGGGACAGTTCTACCCATCCTGGACTATGGCAATGTGGTATATGGCACAGTCTCTGAAACCAGCCTGCACAGGGTCCATACTACCCTCAACAAAGCGTGCCACTTTGTTTTAGGTACAGATCACCTTACACACACATGCAACCTTTATATTGGGACATGATAGCTTCCTCTCATGGACCGATTCAAGCTCCACTCCTGTCTTCTAGGGAAGAAGTCCCTTCTAGGTCTTGCACCCACCACCCCTCCCTACAAGCCTTATTCTGTCCGGCCCTGGCTGAGCACTCCACGAGAAGTGTTACAAGACATGCCCTAGCTGTACCTTTCAGAAGAACTGCTTTGGGGAGGTGAGCCTTTGCAGTAAGAGCCCCCACCTGGCTAAATGAGCTCCCCCCCAGGCCACTACTAGCCTTACTCACCTTGGCTAGTTCAAATCTGAAATTCAGAAGTTCATCTCTCCTCCAGTACAATGTTGCTGTAAAGAACACCCCAGCCATTTCTAGCCCTCATAGTGCCCACTGACACAATATGGTTTGGCTGCAGCGACCCTTGGCTCCTAAGAATCTCTCACTAATCCCCACCTATCCACCCCTTGGTCACCCATTCCCCCCACTCCCTCACTCGCTTAGCCCTCCTGATCCTCCATACCCCCCACCTCCACACCCGCTTAGCCTCCCTGACCCTTAAGCTATCACCCACCATTGTGTTCTACCCCTCACCTGTCTAGCCTGTAGCCTACTCTCCCTTAATGGCTGTACTTGTCAGTGGTCACATTAATTGTTCCCTCCAGGAACCTATCTAAGCTCTATAGCTGCATTCTGGGAATTCTCATACTTTGTACATAGTTGGAATCTGCACTTTATTCACCTAATCTGTTATGGGACTATTTTCCTCTGTATTATGTAATTAAGTGATGGTTTTTGCAATGTATTTTGTCTCTCCCCATCCTTCTATTTATAATGCTGTTTAGCCTTTTTAATGATGTGTAACTGACAATGCCTTCTAGCTGCTTCTGTTTTTCTCCACTGTCCATGTACTTGATGTTCCCCCACCCTCTGTTCGATGAGGATCCTTTGTAAATGAGCTTTTAGCTCAAAGGCTGTAATTCAAATTTTACAATAAATAAATAAATAAATAAATAAATAAATAAAAGTTCCACTGGTGTTATATAAATGATTCTTTAGTATGGGCAGCTGCAAGAACTCTCACAGTCCCTCACTTCAGAAAGGCGGTAACATAATTTCTGGCATGGGATAGTTGTGGGTGCTGACTATAGGAGGTGGGGGGCTGCAAGGCATAAGTCATCCATTACAGTTCCACGAGTTTCCAGTTCCACATGTTTCCACTGTAAACTGGTGATGAGACCCCTCAGACCCCTGACCTGTAGTTAAGTCCCTCTTTGGCCAAAGTAAAAGTCATCTTTAAAGTGATTTAGGGAAGCTCCCCAAATGCCTTTCACATAGTATACCATTGCCAGCCATGCTTCTGTTGTTGAATCAACAATTTGTTTTGTAAAAAAAATATGTCATGGTCATTTTCTTTGATTTTTTTATCAGCGCTTTGATTCTGGTTGCTGTCCAGTTTTCTGTGAGTGCTAGCTTGTGGCCATGCCCCCAGAATGATGTTATGCAGGGGAGCTGTCAATAACTTTCACTGGTTGCACTGTCTATTGAAGAGGGACATTCTGGTAATGATAACAGTAGTATAACAGCTAATATACTGATTTATTTACAGCAGCAAGAAATTCTGAGTAGATTATAAAGCCAGTTTATGTGTTCCTTACTCAGAGGTGCAGTCTCGTATTTTGGTAGTGTTGACTGCACTATAGCACTTGATATGTAGATATACATAGCAAGGCATAGAGGGTACAATAGGAAGTTTTTTTTCCATTTTCCTTACTGTGAGGTGCAGTCTCTTATTTCTGTAGTGGCTACAACAATATTACATCTCATGTTTATTTTCAAAACAAGGCATTGTGCATACAGTATCTAGCTGACAAGATTTCTTTGCTGAGAGATGTAGTCTCCTATTTCTGTAGTGTGCACAGAAATATAATAGCCTGTATACTAATTTACATAGTGAGGCATTGTGGGTACAGTAAATAGCTGATTTTTCTGTCTCCCTAATGAAAGTGCAGTCTCCTTTATCGGTAGCGTTCACCACAGTACAGTCTGTAGAAAAGCCTCTGGAAAAATGTTTTTGTGATGCAGGTAGGCCAAAAAGATCATTCACCATTCTGTGTAAATGTTGTTTCACTTTTACTGCCTGCTGAGGAAGTGACATGTCTGAAGTGACAGCTCCTGTCAGAATGTGGGAGTGTAATTATACTTTTCTATGTTTATGTTATAGGGCTTGAATAGCTGTAAGTAGTTCAGGAGTGTATTTATACGTCAATAATTACAAGGCTCTGAGATGCTTTCGACCAATCAAATCACTAGAATGTTTCTACATGTTATAATGCTAGATACAGCTACTTGCAAACAATGTAATGCATCAGCTAAAAACTGACAGTGTCCCTTTAGAAATATTGTTTCCCTTGCATGACGTAAAGGTCGTGGGTTGCAGCACTGAGAAAAACTAGCATTTGTCAATGCCGAATGTTGTCTTGCTGGCATTGGCATTGGAAGTGCAGGAGTTAGAGAGAAGCATAATAGGAATGGCAGTGAAGCAGTGAACTGATGCCAACCCCACCCCCACACTGCAGAGACTGACAGGCATTGGGGTGTGCCTTTGGGTCGCTGGCCATAATGCTCACTCCACTTTACCTCACCTTTCCCTGCAGACACTGACACGTGTTGCACTGTGCCTTGGGGTCTTTGGGGCTTAGGCTCGCCACATTCCATAAGGGAGTATGCTGAGATGGGTGCAGTATAAGAGAATGGGCTGAACTTTGGGGCCGAAGAGTCCAAGGCACACCTTGATGCCTGTCACTGGCTGCAGGGTGGGGGTGGGGGTTGGGGTGGAATGGCATGAGCATTACATCCGACAATCCCAAGTCACACCCCTGATGCCCGTCAGTCTCTACAGGGTGGGGCGCTACAGATGGAAACACTAACGCCCCAGGTGTTTGTTGGTATTTTCACTCCAAATTCTCAACATGGGTTTTTTGTGACACCACCACATGAACAGTGGCACTATCAGTTCATTAGCCAAAAGGTGATTTTGCACAACGGCTGGAAAACACATTTCGGACATAATGTGAAAAATGACAGCTGTACTGTTCATGAGGAGGTGTAAAAAAATTGCAGTATAGCACATGGTTTAAGGCTATGAGCTGCAAATCTGGAGACCTGGGTTTGAATATTACAGCCCTCACTTTCATACTGTGTGACCCTGAGCAAGTCACTTAGCTTCCTTGTGCTCCCAGGTCATACCTGTAAACAAGCTTTCAGCTTAGTGTGTCTCTCCTGGTTAAAAAATAAAAAAAAATGTGCAAAAACACATTTCAGATATGATTTTAAAAATGACAGCAGCACTGTTCATAAGGAGGTATAATAAAACGGCAACGTTGAAAATCTGGAGTGAAAATATGAAAAATTGGTGAAATCATGAACGTGCATTGAAACTGTGCAATGCACGCCCGTAATGCAATTATTTGGGGAATTTTTTAACCAAATTTTCAGCACAGACATTTTGGGACCTCCACTTATGAACGGTGTCACTATGATTTTGTGAATCTGTCCTGAATGTTGATTTCCCACAGCCATTTGCAAAGACAGCGCTACATGCTAAGAAAACACATTTTGGGAAGGTTGTGAAAAATGACAGCTGTACTATTCATAAGGAGGTATGCAAAAATGGCAATGTTGAAAATCTTGAGTGAAAATATTAAAAATTGTCGATGTTACGAGTGTGCATGGAAACTGCGCAACACTTGTGTGTAGCACAGTCATTTTTTTGAATTTGTACACCAGATTTGCAACATAGGCTTTTTGGGACCATACCTCGTGAACAGTCACACTGTTGTTTCGTTAATCGGTCCCGAAAGGTGATTCCGTGCAGTGACCACAAAATTACCTTTTGGGACCTAATAACAAGATGACAGTGCATGTGTTCATGAGGTGGGGTCCCAAGAACCCCTTGCAGAAAATTTGGAGCCAAAATTCAAAAAAAATGGCTGAGATATCCACCTAAGTTGACCCCCCCCATTTATGCCATTATACAGCTTACCGGCATGTCTTCATTTTGCAGCTCAATCAATCAGTCAATCAAACTTTATTTAACCAAGCAGTTACACCATTGAGCAAGCTCATTTTCAAGATGGTCCTGGACACAGATGACACTTTTGCTTACAATAGACAACACTTCATACAAAAGTAGACATCGGTACAGGCAATAACAATATACAAAGTCAGTACTTGGATGAATCAGGCATGTAAAGCAAGTGCAAATATAAGCATTTAAAGTGCAGCATATACAGGTTGTAGCTTATAGAGTACAAGTGAGGAGAGGAAGGAGGAACATAGAGAAGGGTAGTGGGAAGAAAGGGTATCAGACAAACAGTAGAGAAGGAAAATAGGGCAGTCTAAAAGAATGAGGCCCTCTGAGAAGCTAATTGATGAGGGGGGAGGTGGGAGGGGAGAGTGGTTGCCCTAAAGGGATGCTGGCCGACACAGAAAATAGGTGGCCCAGGGTTACAGAGGTTAAGGGACTCAGTTGAGCGAGGTAAGGCTTTACCTGAAACAATCACATGCCTTTTTCAGGCCTATGTAGAGTACCCCCCTAAATATAAAATGGCTGGGCAGCAGGGAGATTTTAAGTAATTTTTGCATGCTATTCCAAAGAGCTGGTAAAAAGGAGCTAATGGCAGTTGAGCCAAGATATGTCCTTGTTCATGGTAGCTTAAGGAGGACAAAGGAGGAGTTCTTTAGTCCATAGGCACCCTTTGAATGTTCGAACAGGTTACAGATATAGGGTGGTAGTTTGTTGGACAAAGCCCAGAATAGCCACATGAGGGCATTTATTTGCCTCCTCGTGGAACGGGATGGCCAATCTAATGCTTGGTACAATGAGCAGTGATGAGTCTGCAAGGGTAAGTCAAGAACAAATCTCAATGCATGATGATAGAGTGTATCCAGCTTTTGGAGTGCATACTGGGGGCAATGGCTGTATAGGAAGTCAGCGTAGTCAATTAGGGGAAGAAAGATTGTTTGAACCAGTCGCTTTCTAGCTTCCAGGGTGAGTAGGCATCTTAAGCGGTAGAAAATACCAAGGTGCTGACTTAGTTTTTTTGTTAACTCACTTAGATGTACACTGAAGGTGAGTTTGTTTTCCAACCAGACTCCCAAATATTTAAATTTATCCACTAGTTCTAGTGGTTCATTAAGGAGGGTAGTAATTCATGGGGTCCCAGGTATCCCCGTAGTGTGGGATGGAGAGATAATCACAGCTTTTGGTTTTTTTTTTGCATTTAACAAGTGCCTTAGATTCAGCAGGTTATACTGGAGGATGATCAAATCCTGCTGTAGCTCCTTGTACACAATGTCCAAGGAGGAGTTGGTTGTGTAGAGGACTATGTCATCTGTGAAGAGATGAATGTTTCCAGCAACCAAGGCAGAGTCGATGTAGTTGGTGTAAAGGGTGAAGAGGATAGGTCCCAAAATGGAACCTTGCGGAATGCCTCAGGGCAGTAATTTTAGTGGGGAGAATTCCCCTTGGGCTTCAATTTGCTGTTTACAATTTGTGAGGTAGCAGTGGAACCACTGTACTGCAGCAGAGGTTAGACCAATGATACTCAGGGAATCAAGAAGTATGGAATGATCAACCATATCAAATGCTTTGCTGAGGTCAAGGAAGAGTGCATAGATGTGCTGTTTACTGTCCAGGGCTTTTAGCCAGTCATTTGACATTTTGGCAAGAGCAGACATGGTACTGTGCTTAGGTCTGAAACCTAATTGGACTGGATTGAGGATTTTCTCACGATCCAAGTACTCCCTTAATTGAGAGTTTACAATTTTTTCAAATAGCTTGGATAAAACAAGATCAATGAAATAGGTCTAAAGTTGTTCAAGTCAGTGGGGTCTCCTGACTTGAACAGGGGGATAGTGAGAGTGGTATTCCAACTAGGTGGCAATTCCCTTGGGATAATGAGCTGCTAAAAAGATGGGCAACTGGAGCTGCCAGATAATAAAAACCTGCTTTTAAGAAGAAGGGTTCAAGCGAATCAGCACCAGCGCTCTTTTTGGTGTCCAGCGAGAGGAGACGGTCCTCCACCTGTTTGTAGGAGACTGACTGGAACTTGAAGAGGGGACGGTCAGTAGAGGGGGCTATGGTTGGTCTGGTAGCTATGCTGGTGGTGCTTGTGGTGTTCAGTTTACTAAGAGGCGACATGTCGAATGCGAGGCCTACAGTGGTGAAGTGGTTATTGAGCTGATCGAGGATCTCAGACCTATCTGTGCAGCAGGTGTTATTTGCCACAATTTTGGCTGGTAGCGGGGTGGTAGGGGAATGTTCTTTAACCTCTCTCAGTATCTGCCAGAAATTGGTGGAACAATTTTTGTTTGCCTCCAGTGCTGACTGGAAGAATCGTTGTTTTTCCATCCTTACCAGTTTGGTGCAGGCATTTCTGGCCACCCGGAAGGAGAGCCAGTCTGAGTCAGACTGTAAGTTCCTTGCCCTTTTCCAAAGGGTGTATCTATGCCGTAAGGCCCTCTTAAGTAGTGGGCTAAACCAATCAGGTGTGCATTTCCTGGATTTGATTTTCCTTAAGGGTGCGTGTTGATTGATAATGTTTACTAGCAGATCCTGGAAGATACAGAATGCTTCAGACACAGAGGATGCAAGGTAGAAATCCTGCCACTTTACGTTCCCAAGATCTGTCAGGAAGGCTGGGAGACTGAAGTATTTTAGGTTGTGCTTAAGCTTGAAAGTAGAGGTGGAGGGGAAGCGTGGGGAGCACCTAATGCAAGTGACTGTACAGTGATCACTCTGATCATTGTGGAAGATCCCTGCATGAGAGAAATTATGTGGCTTGTTGACAAGTATAAGGTTTAGAAGTGAACTTCGGTCAGGATTTTTCTTGTTAGGTCGTGTAATGTCAGAGATAATCTAAGTGAGCCTGTGCTCATCGCAGAAGCCCTTAAGCTTGTTTTCGCTGGCATGGTTCCAATTAAGGTTAAGGTCACCCATGATAATGCATTCCGTGTTCACTTTTTCCAGGAGAGAATGAATATACACAGGCCCACTGCAGGAGGTCTATAGCATGCAGCTATCAATAAGGCTATACCAGGCAAGAGGGTAATTTTGAAGGCAAGACATTCAAATTCTTTAGGCATTGATGTGTGGACAATATTGGTGGTTAGGAATTTATCTTTAAAATATATATGGCAACACCACCACCTCTGGTCAACCTGTCACACCTGATCAAGTAGTATCCCGGCATGGTAAACATTTTGTCAGGTAAAGTATTTTTCAGCCAGGTTTCCGAGACCATTGCTACATCAGGCTTGGCATGTAGTACCCAGGCATGGACCTGGTCAAGTTTGTTGGCAAGGCTGCATAAGTTCATATGCAGGAAAATCAGATCCTTTAGCTGTGGGAGTTCCCCTGGGGCAGTTAGCAGTGGGGGGGGGGTTAATTCCACACTGCCGGCACAGACTAGCAGTAGTGCTAATAATTTCCTGAGGCATCTTACCAGAAATCTTAGGAAGGCTTTGTTTGGTTATTTGCCTTGTACACTATCAAGGGCAGCGGAGTGGGAGTTTGGTGGGCAGTGGAAGTTGATCAGAGTAGATAATACTACCCTAATAGAGAGGGTAAGGGAAGTTTGAAAAGTCCAGACATGTTCCCTCTCCAATGAAGATTTCAGCGCCAGACCTCCGGAGGTAAGAATGGAGTGGGGGGGTGAGGGGAGGTGGGGTGCACAGAGGGTTGGTGCAGTTTGGGGGAGGGAGTGCCGTGGACAATGGACTGTTTTCTTTGTTTCAGGTACAAAAAAAAAATGGACACTGCATTGCAGGACAGTTTTCTTTCTTTACAGGTGAAAGAAAACAAATGTTGAGCACACTGGGGTGGGCTCCCAGTGTGCCCCATGACTTTGGGAGGCCTGATGTTGGCAACACTGGGGTGGGTTCCCAGTGTGCCACAATAATGGGGTGGGGTGGGGCCTGGGCAGGAACATGCCAAGAGTTGGCTTTATCAGGAATGGCAGCACACTGGGTGGGCTTCCCAGTGTGCACACAATGTGGGAGGGCTGGACATGCTGACATGGGAATTACACCCCTGATGTTGGCTTCCTTTGATTATTGTGTGGCAGTGGCTCCACTGCCATGTTTATTGAAATGTTTCACCAGAAAGGCACGTTGGGAGGCATGTCATCTGTGCTGCTGCAAGACGAGCTTGTCTCTGATTGCAGTGGCAGTTTTCTTACAGGTTATGTCTACTTTACATAATTCTTGTGTCAGCTCTAGCATGCTGACTTATTGGGGAATGAGGGATGCACCTATTAAAGTGTGCCCTGCATTCACCAACACTAACACACTTCTGAAATGTGCTTCTACCACAAGATGTTGCTTGAGCGTGCGAGCAAGCCAACATAGAAAGGGTGAGGGCTATGCAAATGAAATGGAGAACAGAAAGAATTGGATTTTTTCATGGAAAACAGTACTTTTTGGCAATTTGAATAGTAGGAGACTGATTCACAACTCCTACAGGTTACTATGCCCAATTGCTATGGCAACCTTCCATAAATCACTTTAAACTGGTAATTAACAGACCAGGCACCCTTACCTAATCAACACCCCTGGATTGCTTCAGGTTGAAAAATATCTAAGCCAGTCTGCCATGATTGGACTGCACTCCAACTACCCCGACATGGACTGGGTAAAACATCAGAAAGCATTACTTCATACAGAGGGTTATTAACTTGTGGACTATCTGATCAGGTGAAGCTATGGAAACTGGCATTGTCCAGACTTTTAAAACAGCACTAGACAGATTTCTGTGGGATAAAAGCATTGATGGTTGTACAGTATGAGTAGGGGTAGCATTCTGGTTTAAAAGATTAGATAGTTGTCCTTTCTCAAATTGGGTATTGCTTCTGTCATGTGGCAATGGGACAGGACAGGAAGATCTCTTAGTCTCTTCAGGCACATTGGTACCATGTTACTAACAATCCCTTGGACATAGACTGACCCAGTGGAGCCATCTGTGTATGGATAGGAATGCTGCCCAGTTAAGTTGCCAGTTGAGGAGACAGTGGTGAAGTATGTTGTCACAGAAAAGAGCAATTTCATGTAAATTGCAATAATGTAACAGTAATTCATTGCTGCTAGTATTAAGCACAAGAAAAAGCAGAACAATAAATGCATCAGGTGGCAATGAACTGATGAAACACTGAAAATTATTTCCTAGAAACAAACTGAATCTTAAATATAATCTTTAGTAACTAAGGGTATATGTATACTTTTGAAAAAAATGAACAGAAGTTTCTGTTTAATAACCCATTCCCACATGCATGTGGCATTGTCATGCTGTGGTGAAACAACAGCTTGCATTAAGGATGAGTGAGTAGCAAGAAGAAATGTGAGTATTGTACCACCTAGGAAGCTGTGAAAAAATAAACAAGTGTTATGTGATTCAGCTTCAGCGCTACATGCAGAAGTAATGATTAAGAACTGTGGTGTGAAAGGCACTGCAAACTAAAATTAAACAAAATTCTTGCCTGTTAGATTAGCTGCAGAGAGAATGTAGCTATTTGCCAAGGCAGATGACATCAGCCTTGGATCACAAAGATACTGACAGGAAGCCAAATGATCGGACCCCGAGGGAACACTAATAAAAAAAGCAACACAAAAGGCCAACAGCGGTCTACAGTATATGAGAAACTTTATTGGTTTATAGGCTACATTGCTGTCCGTGGAGCATTCTTCTCTTCACTGGCTTAAACATCAGGAAATTATGGTTGCAAGTAGTCACCAGCTGGAATGTTGAAGAGTAATGGTAGAATAATGTCACACATTGTGTGTTCCAAATGCTAATGCATTCTTGTTTTCCACGTACAAAGTTGAGTCTTGGCTCGTTAGTATTCGCCTTTCTCACTCCATCCTTAATATCTTATCATCACATATGGTGAACACACAGATGACTCCTCTTTCAGTGTTGAACCTGCTGTAAACAGACAGGCTCAGTTATCAAAAGTACCGGTCCCTGCTCCAAACAGACGCATCTCTGCATCTAATTAGTGGATAACTGACCCTGTGTTTTACAAGGAGTTACACCTTTGATCTGAAATTTGTAACTCTGTATGAGTCTTCCTTGAGCAAACTCCTATTTTCAGAGGTAACAAATGCATCATTCACATCCATCTGATGCTGTCTCTTTTAATTAATCTATAACATTTGGTTCATCCCAGCAGAAATCCTTTTGACATCATAACACGCTATAAGAACCTGTAACAAAATGGGAAAAATCTCATATGGCTGTGCCCTAGGAAAACAGAATCAAGGTCCTGTTTTCAAAAGATTTTTTTCCATTTAGTGCCAATGGCAAAACATCTTCTGAGAACAGAGCATTTCTTCCATTATGTGGTATGATTTCTCATAACTATTTTAACCATTTAGGGTCATGTTCAAGCTGTTCAGATTTAGAGTTTCAGTGTTTCAGAGTTTCTGAGGGACTGAATCTAAATGAGGACAGGCACCTGCATCCATTCAGTTCTTTGTTTAGCCCTGTGGCCATCTTCCTGTATGAACTTCTGCTTTTTGCCTTCTACTCCAGTTTTTTAAGTCTTTTTTACCTTTGTAATTTCTGTTATTATGTTCTTCTAGATCCTTTTTGGTCTCTGTCATGGCAACTTCTCATGTGATACCCACCGCTCACCTTTCTCATCATCATCATCTTTTACACAAGCACCACCCTTCTCAAAATCTTTTCTTTTGCAGTCTCCCTCAAGTTCATCTGACCTGTCTAGCCCCATACTTCCATGTTGCAGATAGAGAGAGAGATAGACAGACAGATAGATAGATAGATGGATAGATAGATTGATAGATAGACAGACAGATAATTTATTTTTATACAGGAACAAATTGTTAGGGAAGAAGCCCTGTTTTCAATAAGTGCCCTCTACAGTTACAAACATTCAACATTGAACCATAATTCATAAAATACAAATATAGAAATCATGCAACAATCATAAATTGTTGAGTAAAAATACATAACATATAATAAAAGTGTCATGTGTAGCAGTCATGAGTTTTGTCCAGATTTTTCCATGAAGCAGACTGGAATGTATTAAGAGAATTCTTGGCCTTGGCCTTCTCTCCTGTCTCCTGCCTCCTGATAACAACTGTCCTCTAATCCTTAGGTACTTCACTTATTGTCAAACTATCCGTTCCCTAGATTAGTGTCTTTCCTGGGGCCCAGCTCTCTTATCTATAGAATACTATTACTACCACAACTGAATTGTAGAATCTCAGTTTTGTCCTGTATCTAACACCTATTTATTACAGTTTGCCAAGAAGCAACTTCTACCAATGCTACCTGACATTTTACTTCTGGTACTTTATTCTTGGCCCATGTGATCTTCAACCACATTATCCTGGGCCCACTAACCTGAACTCTGTATTTGCTAATTGTTTTTTCATCTTCTATTTATCTCCTGGTTCTCCCCCTGGTGGCTCCCTTCTGACCACACCCCAGCCCTGACACCCAGCTAATCTAGGAATTACCTTAACCATCATCCTCTGTCACAGGACTTGTGGTTGTATCCAGCCTGTGGGGAGGGGGGGGGGGCAGTTGTTCATCTTGCCATCTGGGGTGGTTTTTCCTCCATTTTCTCTCCTGGGCCATGTACGTGCAATGGTCATGATGTCTGAGCTCTGTTTCCTCAGAGACAGCCCTGACACCTTGTACGTGGGTCCCTTCCCTGCATGGTGATGTGCATGTGTTCCCACCCAGCCATCGCTGGGTGGCAGGCAACAAATGCACCACTCTAACCTTCCTCCTGGAGGAAGGAGAGCTGTCTTGGGATGCTCGGTCCTTCTTCACCATGCTGGCCCCCCGAGCAACCTGGTTCCGTTCTTGACCTGGGTCACTGGTGTGACAGGAGGTAAGGCACCCAGTGCCTCAGCCCTCCATGCCACTGGACCAGCCCTGTATTTGCTAATTTAATTGTACAAAAGTGGCTAGCATGGTTATTGACATACCCATTAGGACTGCATGATCAGCATACTCTTAAGTCTTGTACCAGAGCACCATCTATATCTACTTTAATATCTTCATCTTGTCCAGCTCCTTTGTCTAACATGCAGAAGATGTAGTGAAATATGTCAGATTGCATACTCTTCCATAAACCTCACTCCACCCCCAAATTAACACTAGAGATGTAGGAACTTGGCAAACTGCACATTGCAAATTAAATCACGTAGTTTGATAAGTTCACAAAGTGCTGACTTGTCAAAGTTTTTGGCAGACATAGTGGTAACTTTTCAAGCAAAGACATGCAAATTCAGAGGCAAAGCTATAATCTCACCATTACTTCACCTGAAAAAGTGCCACTTCTCCAGGAAAACTCCTTGCAAAGTTGTGATGTGACAAACTGGCCAGTTTGCAAGGTTTTTCACAAAGGTGAACTTCACAACTTCACTGGAACTTTGTCAGTGAAGTAAAGCATTGCAACATCTCTAAACTCTTATGTATAGTATAATCCATCAGAACTCAGCACGTTTGGGCGCAGCATGTATCCTGAGTGCTGCATTAACACTGTTCTAGCTGCAACTCTTCCTACTTTAATGATAAAGACTGCATGGGACTGGGAAGTAGAATACTGTTGAAGAACAAGGAGTCGCAAGGGTCGGGTTTGCAAACCCTGACAATATCCTCTTTACAGGTCAGAGCAAGGCTATGTGTGAGGGGGGTTAACAAGAGACTGTTTGAGGTGGGGGAGTTGGTGGTCAACTTTCATGTGGGATGCTTGGCAGTATGGAGGGACTGGGAAGGTTAGGTGTACAGTAATGTTTGGGATTGGGGACTATCCCATTCTACACCATGTGTTTTTTTGTAATCGCTAAAAATATTCTACCAGAGATAGAACTGCTAATGACTTCCAGCTAGTAAAACAGTATTGTGAAAATTTGACCTGGACCAGATGTACCCTTGATTAGGTTAACTGACAGGTAACCAAGATATCCACTGGAGCCATCAGTGAGTTGTTTGGGCACTATCCAAGAAACTCTAATATTTACATTGCAAAACAAACTACTTTTATTTAGGGTGGCAACATAAAGCTGCAGAGGTGTGGAAATGTGACTTTACAGTAGAAATGTTCCTGAATTTTGGTGACTGTGAGATGTGGTGTTTCAGGGTTTTGAACTATTGCTTGAAGCAGTGCTGGTGTTACCTTAATATCAGTGCTGACCTACAATATAAAGCAAGAACATTTACTCATATCAACAAATCCTTCTGTAATGCTGTTAAGTTTTTGGAACACTACTTGATGATGGAGTGTCAGACAGCTAGGATATTGGACTTTGTCAACAATGGAATCATTAGCAGGATAAGGGGATGACCATGTCACTGTTACCACATCTGGGTCTCGATTCTGAGTATTCATTCAGGAACAATGTAAAATGGATGGACTGCACATGAGAAATTGCACCCTCACCTGAAACTGTAATACTCAAGATAGCCAAATGTCATGGAGGAGGGGTCCCTCTGAAACTACAGTTCCATGCAGATTAATGGTCAAGATTTTGACTGGTGCATGTGGGCATAGCATCTATTGATGTTTAGAAAATGGGACTCCTAAAAGCTGCATACTGATTGGCTATTTCTTAACAATGCCCAGTTGAAAACAAGTTCCAATTCAGGGTACCCTATAACTAAGGGTACCCTTTTGTACCCCAAATTTCGAAAGTCACCAGCTGCCAGTTTTCCCCCACTTTCTTACTAAGATTGAACTCCATGCACTGTATTCCAAGACCCTAACTGACCCAGTAAACATGCATTCTTTTCTTAAAAAAACATAACCACATCCCCAAAATGCTGCCTGGTATCTTCCTTTCACTGTAAAAAAAACCACACCACTAATATTCCACTGGCGATTCCTAGCCGAGCTTCACTTTCAAGACTACTTCTATTCTCCCAGCTATTCAGACTTATGTGATAAGATCGATGTCTGCTGCGAAAGCTGCCAATGTGTGAGTACGGGAGGCAGAGTACAGAAAGGACGAGGAGCCAGGAATGGCTGTTAAACTTAGCTGCAGACTCCCGCCACATTTCAAAGGATGTCAGAAAGAAACAAACAGGTACCTGGCTTTTTTTAAATTTGGATCTGCCAGCAACATTCCCCCGTTCTGATGGAGCACTGATCAAAAGAGCTAAAATAAAGGGCTGTTCTCTGTGTCTGTGTGTGAGTGAGTTGGGGGGGGTACAAAGCAAGAGGACAAGCTCTTCAGCGATAGAAAAAGAAAACAGTAGTGCCCTCTTGTGGCGAATACAGCAGTAGTGGAACTATTTTCTTAGAAAAGTTCTTTTTTTTGGTTTTTATTTATTTTTTTATATATAAATGTTTATTCTTGTATTTCTTTTCAAAAGTTACACCTATAGCCCATTTTCTAAGCACAATAATACCCTCCAGGGTGGGCATTACGGGATATAATGGACCTTTCAGGGGTTATAAGACTCTCCACCTGTAGTGTCAGGCCTCCTTAGCCCCTGAGTGGGCCATTATATCCCAATAACACCCACTTTGTTGGGTATTATTATTTACTTTAAAAAAAAAAACATTGAGCTGTTTACTACATTTTCCGGTAACAAGTTCCATACTGACACTAATCTTTGATTAAACCAATGCCCTCTTCTCTGGGTTTTGTATGTATCCCCTTTTAACTGGAATTCATGCCGCTTTAAGTCTCTATTTATATACTGTATCTCCTTTCTAAACCTGTACATTTCATAATATCTGCATTTTTGAAGGCTCTATACACTAGGCAGAGATCTCCCTTATATGCCTATATTCAAGCGAGTATAACCCCAGTTCCCTCAATCTCTCACTGTATGGTAAGTGTCCTATGTCCACTATCATTTTAGTCACTCTGTGTTGTATGCCTCCAATAAGGAGGCATCTCTTGCTTTATATGGTGCCCAGAACTGGCAAAAATACTCCAGGTGGGGCCTTACGAATGCTCCATACAAGGGCATTATCACTTCTCTATCGCTACTCTGGACATGCTTAAAAATGCATCCCAGAATCCTGTTTCAACGATTTACCACCTTCCTAGTACATTCTCTAAATGGTATTATGTTGTTTATGATGACTTCCAGGTCCTTTTCTCCTGCCTGTTTTGCTGAGTTCAACATTATTCATGTAATATTTACACATTCTGTTATTCCTTCCTAAATGCATAACTCTGCACTTATCCCCATTATTTTTTTTTTTTTATTTTATTTAAACAGCAGTTTGGAAAACCTTTGAGCCATAGGCTCATTTACAAAGGTACCTTGTCACAGTAAGACAAACGAAAATACACAGTATAGCAGTACAACACCTAAGTATAACAGTAACTTAAGACATAGATACAAACAAGCTGGTACAGGTAGGATTGATGTAAACAATACCAGAGTTATGTTGTCCTTAGCAGCTTAGTAGTAAGCTTTGTCATAAGTATTGGGTACGGCTTTGACTAATGGCAATTACAGCATCGGGTGTTAATAAGGTGGTTACGGAAGGAAGTTATGAAGCACGATATAGTTGGAGCTTCGGAGATGGAGGGGGGCAGTGTGTTGAACCAGGAGGGGGCCCTAAAGCTGAAGGCTCTTTGGCCATGAGAGGTCCTAGCTCTAGGGATAACAAGAGAAGTTTTCCCAGAGGTCCGAGTATGAACTAGTGGGACAGAGCGGTATGGTGGTGGTCAATCCTGGAGGGATAGCCCAAGGAGGGTCTTTTTGTAAGGGTACAGGTCAGATATTTGAGGCGCCACAAGATCAAGTACCAGCGCTTTTGTACAGTAGACAGGTGTGTGTCAGCCTAGGTGCCCCAGTAATTAACCTGCAGGCCTTATTCAGAGTAGTGTGAATTTTATGGAGTGCGGTCTGATCAGCAACACCATACACCTGCAGTCCATAGTCCACTAGGGACAGGATAGAGGAGGTGACTGCGAGTCAAAGAGCCTCCGGGGGGAGGCAGTGTTTATACCGATGTAAGATGCCCAATCGGACATTAAAGACTAGCTTGTGCTCTTTTGCCCAGATGTCTATTTTGTTCAGGTCAGCCTTCAGTTTTTTAATGGCTTTGCCATTATCTATGATTGCTCCAAGCTTTGTGTCATCCTTAAACTTGCACATCCAAGTTGCTGATGAAGTTACCATGGACAACACATAAATATTAAAGAGGGTAGGTCCCAGCATGGATCCCAGAGGGACACCACTAGTGACAATTCCCCCTTCTGAACTATGCCTTCTTATCATGACATGCTGTTTTCTGTTGTCAGGCCATGATATGATGCTTCAAATAATAATGGGGCTACAGTTGTATTTCACTAATTCATTAGTTCTTTGTGGGGTACTAAATTGGATGCGTTGGCATAATCTAGATAAATAATGTCAACTGGAAGGACATTATCCAATGCACTACTAATGGGCTCGAAAAAATGGAGGAGGTTGGTCTGACATGATCTTTGTTTAGTAAAACCATGTTGTGATGAATCCGCTAATTCTGTTTCTATAATATGATTTTCTAATAATTCCTTTACCAATGTCTTCATAATCTTACCCAGAACAGATGTCAGGCTAATCAGCCTATAGTTCCTCACATCATTTCTTGAGCCTTTTTTATGTATAGGCGTAATATTGGCTTCTTTCCATTCATGAATAACTTTACCCATAGATATAGATTTTGAAAAATAACATGGCTAATTATCATACAAGTTCACTTGAAAGGTCTTTTAATAATCTGGGGTGCAGGTTATCAGCCCCCGGAGATTTAAACATTTTAATCTGGTAAAACTTTAATTTAACTTCATTAATAGTAATGATCTGGGTGCAATCTAGATCCAGAGATGAAGTTCTAATAAGGAGGTCACAGCTGTGTTTAGGCTGGTAGACAAAAAGGTGCTAAACAGACCCACCATTTTGCTTTTATCCTCAATGAATGCTTCCCCAGAGGATATTTGTCCCACTTTTTGTTGACCCCCTCTAAGTCCCCCAATGTAGTTGAAGAGGGATTTGTGATTGTCTCTTGTATTATTTGCCAGTTTAATTTCTGCATCTCTTTTTGCTTTTTTGATAATTTTCTTGATTCTTCTCAGTTTATCTTTATAGGCCCAGTTTATATCAGAGGGGTTAGATGTATACTTTTGATATGACTTTTTTTTTTTATCTCCCATTTAATACCTTTATTTTACCAGAATGGTGTCTTTCCAGGTTTATTATATTTGACTACTTCTGGTACAGATTCAGTAATGCAATGATGTAAATGTTGTGTGATCCTAAGACACAGATCGTCCAATGATAGACCATGTATGGTAGTTCATTTTTCCAGTCCCAAGTCGCTAGGTAAATGCTCATATACCCATCCTTGGCATTGCTATACCACCTGACCTTGGTAATACCTGTTTGTGAAGTCCACTTAACATTGACAGTAACCTGAACCATATTGTGGTCATTGCTCATTAATGGTTCTTTAACTTCATATTCTATGAAATCTTGATCCAAATTGGGTAATACCAAATCTAGCATATTTGAGCCTTTTGTGCCATCTCTCACATGTTGTTTCATGTCACTGCTTAAGGCAAAATCAATATACGATTGCTCAAGGGTTTTGCTCCCCATATGCATTGTCCAGTTTATGTGGGGCAAATTGAAGTCTCCTAAGGAATAATGTTCTAGGTCCAGATCCCATATGCGTTAATACTTCCATAAATCTTTCATTATTCTCTTTACCTAGTGATGGGGACCTATAACAAACTCCTATTGTAATAGCCTTATTATTTGGAATATTTACTTTCACCCAGATTTGCTCTATGTTTTCTCCCCTGTCCTTTGGTAATTCTAGTTTATTTACTAACAGTGTTTCTTTGAGGTACATTGCAACTCCTATGAAATAGGTTGTATCCAGAAATCTGTTTACCCCAATCATCCTCCCTGTATCACGTCTCTGTTATCCCGCATATGTCAATATTATCAGTTTTTAATAAGATTTCTAATTCTGTTGATATGTTGACAAGACTTTGTGCATTTATGAGTAGGATTGTGTTAAGTTTGTTGTTCATGGCACTCCAGACATTACCACATGGGTTATTGCCCACCTGATAGGCTAGTGATGCACACGTGACCCAGGATCAAATTTCGCAGTATACCCTGGTCCCATTAGTCTCTGTTCTTCAGTTCTCTTTCTGTATCTGAGAAGGCTAGTAGCACACCAGGAGTTCTCTTAATGTCCGAGAACCAATTAACTGAAGGTAAGCCTACTGAATTTTGAACCACAGAATGCTAACTATTGCAACCTTTCCCTGCTGTTACTTATTGGGCTGTTTAGCAGACTTGTTAATCCACTTTTTTGCTATAATTGGATTACTGCTAGATGGATTCATTAATTAAATGAGCTTCTTTAACCTAATTGACTTTCTGGCTAGGCCTGCTAGGCCTTCATGAACCTCTAGCCCTCTTCTCTCAGCAGGGTTCTTTACCCCTGTGTGTTTGCAAATTTATATCCATTTTTTACTGGTCATTGTACTGTTTTAGTGTAATGCTTTTAGCTCTGCTTAGCTGAAAAAGGAAAGTTGTTTTACCTTTTATAGCTACCAAAGTCAATCAGAGTGGACTGCTGTTTGTAAAGCATTAATTTAGTGCTAATGGATAAGCTGCTGATTTATTATGCTCTCCTCCATGAGAGTTTCTGTTTCGTATATACTAGTTAGAGATTTAAATTATGCACTCCATTCGCTTCCACCCATTCGCTGTCTATGGCTTCTCCCTTCCAAGCGAAGAGCTGCATGGCAACACAAGTTGAAAATATGCTCCCTTCAGGGGATCAGGGAGAGCCGCATGCCTGTGGAATGCTCATTTAGCAGCTCCCCTTCCCACAGTTTGCTTCTGCTTTTTGTCTGAGGCAGCCCTCCTCTCACAAGTGGAGAGTGCATGGCACAGTGCCTCTTCATTCTTTTTTTTTAAATTCAAAGTTTATTCATTTTCATACACACGTATAAGAACAGCTCCAAACATATACGACAATGTTATACATAAATGAGTTTCCACTACATATATCGGAGCTGCTCTCCCCCATACCTAGTCCCCCCCCCACCATACCCCCACTCAGCACAGTTCGTACGACCCAGACTGTGAATCATCCAAACCTATGCAATTGCTTTTAAAATAATCTAAATACAGAGCAGAGTGTGAAAAGGATCCCAAATTTGCCTATATCTATTCATCTATTACTTAGACTAGCCACCATGTTCTCCATCCTGAGGTTAGCCAAGATTTCCTTAAGACATTCTGAAAAAGGAATATCTACATCATCTTTCCAGTGATGGAGAATAACCTTCTTAACCGATAAGGAGATTAGTGCCATATAATACCTTCTTGATATCACAGGAATGAGGGTATAATCCCCTAACAAACATACCTCAGGAGGGAAAAGGTCAGAGAGGCCCAACAAGGGATCCATAGAAACATAGAAGCATAGAATTTTAAGGCAGATAAGGACCGCTTGGCTCACCCAGTCTGCCCATTTTCCTACCTACTGGATAAGCTGCAGATCCTAGTTAACCAGCAGCCTACTTCTTCCTACCCCCACCCCCTAGAATGGCCTTATGACTATCCCATGCATGCTTGAATTCCACCACTGTTTTTGACTCCACAACCTCCTCCGGAAGGCTGTTCCATGCACCCACAGCCCTCTCTGTGAAAAAATACTTCCTTAAATTGCCTCTGAGCCCCCTCTATCTTCAAATTGTGCCCCTTGTTCTTGCACACCTCTTTTTGAAAGATGCTACCCTCTTGGACTTTGTTGATTCCCTTGAGGTACTTGAAAGTTTCTATCATGTCCCCTCTCCCTCCTTTCCTCGAGGCTATACATATTAAGCTCCTTTAGTCTCTCTTCATATGTCTTCTGGTGCAGACCATGCAACATTTTAGTTGCCCTCCTCTGGACAGCTTCCATCCTGTCAATGTCTTTGTGGAGATTGGGTCTCCAGAACTGCACTCAGTACTCCAGATGGGGTCTGACCAGCTGTCAGTACAGAGGATATTAACTTCTGTTTTCTACTGGTGATGCCTCTCCCTATGCATCCCAGTATCCCCCCAGCCCTCCTTGCTGCCCTCTCACATTGCTTGCCCACCTTTAGGTCATCTGATATGACTTCCCCCAGGTCCCTTTCCATTTTTGTTGTTGTTAGCATCTCACCCCCCATTGTGTACTCTTCCCCTTGGTTTTTGTTTCCCAAGTGCATTACCTTGCATGTCTTAGCATTGAATCTAAGCTGCCATACATTTGACCATTCCTCTAACTTTGCCAAGTCCCTTCTCATCCTTTCCACCCCACCTTGTGCATCAACTCTGTTGCAGATCTTTGTGTCATCTGCAAAGAGACATGCTTTTCCTTCCAGTCCCTCTGCAATGTCGCTTATAAAGACATTGAAGAGGACCGGTCCTAATACTGAACCCTGCGGTACCCCACTAGTAACCTCCCTTTCTTCAGAGTGGACTCCATTTACTGTTACTCTCTCTGTCCTATTCTCCAGCCAACTCTTTACCCAGGCTGTCATCTTGGGACCCACTCCCAGGCTGGCTAACTTGCATCCTCTGTTGGATATCCCCCCAGAGGGTGGAAGCCATAAAGCATGACCAAAATATGTGATAAAGAGTACCGTCTGCCTGCCCACATCTGGAACAGGAAGCAGAATCAATGAGACCATACTTGTATAATTTTTGGGGAGTGTAATATATGTTATGTAAAATATGAAACTGCGCCAAACGTAATCTATCCTGAGTAACATATTTATGACAATTTACCCACAATGCAGCCCAATCTAGCTATGAATCAGGAAAATCTGCTGCCCAGTATCTCCTCGGTATGAACACCTCCGGATATTTACAATTATATAACATTTTACATATATCAGATACTGAATGAAGACTACCAAACATCGAGAGCAGCATATCCCGGAACGTTTTCATACCGCATTGAGATGGAACTGGACGAAATACCTTTGTTAACAAGTGCTTCAGCTGGAATACTTTAAAAATGGACTTAGTGGGGATGTTAAAACTACTCAATATTGTACTAACTGAAAGCCACGAACCATCCGGATCAGCAAGTTGAGCAAGCTTGACATTTTCCAATTGTGGGAGCCAATTTGACATGATCGGCTTATTGCTTATTTTTAAATTAGGATTACCCCCAATGGGTTGAGCTAAATCAACCGTATGATCATATTCCAAAAATGAACATATCTGGGCTTGCACCCTGAGATCGCCACAGGACTAGATTTCAACGGGGGGGGGCATTAAGCCTAATATAAAACAATGAAGCTGGCGACAGGCCACACTATTTAATTAAAGATAGCTCTATTTTGAGCCAGATAGACAACCAGCCTTCTGATTCTGGTTCTCCCACACTATCCATCCATCTCACATATTTTACCATGTGTCTCTCCCAATAGTAAAAAATCATATATGGAAGGCGGAGACCCCCTTTATCCTTGGGAGCCGCCAGCTTATGAAATGCAATCCTGGGTAGTCTATTAGCCCAAATAAATTTTGTTATCAAAGCATTAACTTTACAGAACCATGAAGTGGGAATCCAGTTATTAAGCAAATACAATGGGTAAAAGATCCTGGGGAAAAATTCATCTTAATTAGGTTCACCCACCCCCAGAGTGAGATAGGTAGCTTGGCCCATCTGTCTAGATCCGCTCCTAAAGTTTTAACTAAGTCGTCCAGATTCAGCTTCTGAATCAGGGCAGGGGCCTTCACCACTTGTATTCCTAAATATTTTAAAGAGTTCAGCACCCAGGACATACCATATTCTACAACACTTGCTTAACCACTCTATAATTAAGCAGAAACACAAGGGATTTATCAATGTTCAACTTATAATTGGAAAAATTAGCAAATTCACGTACCGTCATCAACAAGGCCGGTATTGAGTTATGCAGATCAGACAACTGCAACAGTAAATCGTCAGCGTATGCCGATACTTTCATGTCGTATCCCTGAATAGTTATGCCTTGGATCACTGGAGAGAACTTCAACCGGTGAATAAGGGGTTCCAGATATAAATTGAAAAGTAAAGGTGATAAAAGACAGCCCTGTCTGGTGCCTGAATACAGTGGAAAACTCTCCGAAATAACACCATTAACCATTACTCTAGCTGAGGGGGCATTATAAAGGGCTTTAATCCAATTCCGGAAAAGCTCAGGGAACTTATAAGCATTAAGGGCCCTAAATAAAAACTTCCAATTCACCCTGTCGAATGCTTTCTCAGCATCCAAGGAGACCAGGACCGCTGAAAATGAGGCATCTCTGGTTGCCGAGAGAACGTGTGACAGGGTTCTGAGATGATCCAATGAAGAATGCCCTTTCATGAATCCTACTTGCTCCTGCCCAATCAGATCAGGCATCACAAGTGCCAAGCGATCTGCCAAAATCTTGGCCAATATCTTGATATCTTGATTCATCAGGGATATGGGGCGATAACTCGCAGGCAGTTCTGGGTTCTTCCCAGGCTTCAAAATTAGAACTATTAGGGCCTCCCACAAAGTAGGATCCATCTGAGCGCCCGATAGTATATATTGAAATAAGTGCATTAATAGGGGAAGTAACTGATCTAAAAACTTCTAATAAAACTTTGCCGAGAAACCATCAGGACCAGGTGATCTGTCGGAAGGCAAAGTTTTAATAATCCTAGAGACTTCATCAGTCGTTATTGGAGAAACCAGCCATTCCTGCTGGGACTCCAATAGTGGAGATAAACCAGAAGCCTCCAAGTAATTATCTATATTGTCATCAGATACTGAGTTCGTTTTAGAACTATATAAGCTGGTATAATACCGCTGAAACTCTAAAACTAACTCCTCTGAAGTTGTTATTGGAGCGTTATTTATTTGGGAACGTATTGCCAAAATATACCTATTCGCTTCCATTTGCCTAATCCGCAGTGCCAACAGTTTTCCGCTTTTTCACCCTGATCTGAATATGCCGCTTTAGCTTTAAGGATCACAAATTCAGCCTTGTCCCTTAACAGTTCCAAGTAACCTTCCTTTAACTTAACCAATTCCTGTTGTTCAGATTCTGAGAAAGAAAAGCCTATCCTTGTTTCTTTATGTTGAATTTGTCCCAATAGTGTAACTAACTTCTTATCTTTTTCTTTCTTTCTATAGGTAGCTATGCTAATTAAAACCCCCCCTAACAAATGCTTTAAAAGCCCCCCACAACAAATCTGGCCTCGAAATGGAATGAGTGTTAGTTTTATAAATTGCAGATATGTCAGCTAACTATTTTAACAACGTGATCATCTTTAACATCTGATTATTGATCTTCCACCTGGGAGACTTCTTAGAAAAAGAAGAGAGCGCTAACTGACGTGTAACCAGTGCATGGTCCGAAGGAGGACCTGGCTGTATGGAGGCTTCAATCACTCCAGGGAGGAGAGTTTGGGAGAGAAATATATAATCAATATGCATGGCCGTATTATGAACTGGGGGAAAAAAAAGTAAATTTCTTCTCCGAAGAGTGTAAAACTCTCCATACATCACACAAGGCATATTGTTCCAAGAACTCTAATAGGGTCCTCTGAGCTGGGGAACGACCTTTTCTCATGGGAGAGGAACGGTCCATCAATGAATCCATAAACTATTCATATCTCCCCCAATGATAATTGGTAAAGCTAGGTATGGATATAGTATGTCAATTAACTTCACAAAGAAGTCAGTGGAATCCAGATTGGGTCCATACAGAGTTCCCAGGAGGATTTCAGTGGCGTACAAGTAGCAATGGATAAACAAAAATCTACCCTGCGGGTCCCTAAGCACCTGCTTCAATACAAATGAGATCTTCTTATTAATCAATATCAAAACCCAAACACTAATAGTAGCTCCCCCAGCAGAGAAAACATGGCCAATCTGCTGCCGCCTCATACAATTAGCTTCCAAGTCTAATAAATGTGACTCTTGAATAACAGCAATGTCTATGGACAGCAAAGCAAGGTGCGTAAGGATTTTATATTGCTTAACATGCTGCCTTAATCCTTTGACATTCCAAGTTACAATTTTTATGATATTAGCCATTTTTGCAAACTCTCAATAACACGAAATGCTCAAAATAAACCCCTCAGTAATATACATCCATGAAAACCCCCATGAGCTGTGCTGGGCCCACCCCAACTTAGTCCCCACCCACCTCCCACCCTCTGCCCATTAGAAAAACATCAATAAACATGAACATCCTCCATCCCCTTCCTCCCCCAATTAGTATAGGCTCCGCTCCTGCATACCAACACCTTCGCCCCAACCCCCAACCACCCTCAGTAAGTCCTACCTTGAACTCTAACTTAATTAACCAGGGAAGCATATTGCAATTTCTCCCCTAACTATCCTTAAAGCACAACCTAATACAAAGAATAAACACTTCTGGCTATCCCAGCTCATTCTCTGTAAAAGTACTTTTATCCCCAATTAACATATATTCATTACACTTCACTTATAAAAATGCACCCCAAAAGTGTAAACTACACTATAATAAGCTATCTCGACTCCCCTATATTTAGAATCCTTAGCAGTATTAGTTCTATAACCCCAGTGCAAGTGTCCGTTCCATATTTATAGAACTTCGCTTAACCTATTGACCTCTATTAAGATCCCCATAAGGAGATTGAGTTAGAGACCTAAGTCTCTGATAACCACTATAAATTCACTTCCTCTGAGGCAAAAGCCTAACTGTTTTAACTACGTTGAGCCCCTGCCCAAATCTGGCTTCGTTAATGTTAGGCTACCCACTTTGGAATCCTAACTTTATAAGTGAACCTCGAGATCAAACTAAGTAAAGGATATAAATTAAAAAACACCATCCCTTGGAAATTAACTTCTGGCAGGGATCTCCTTATTGCTTCAAACCTTAACTGCATTCCAAAATTGGCCAGTATTCTAAAAATGGGTTTAGCTATCCAATATTAAATAAGGTGCCCCACCCTCCCCATTTTATGTTTGCAATTTCAACACACCCCTATTCTAATGGGGAGGTGGAAATTAAACGCTAAGTCCGGGTCAGGCAGCGTCAAGATAATAAGTAAAGCTGCCTAGTGAAATAGCAAAGTAATATCCCCCTCTAGTGACATGACTGTGTTATAGCTGACATACTCCTGTAGATCGTGAAGAGCAAAAATGAAAAAGGAGAAGGAAAAGGAAAAAGGGACCCCCCCACACACAAAACCAAGCTGGATTTATCCCCGCTTCTGAAGACGTATAAAGTACAATGGCTTCGCCCATCCGATTTTGGATCCAAGTGCTTATACGCCAGAGGGTCACAAAGTTTGATTACACTACAATGAGGGGAGGGACCCCATAATGAAATCAAATAACCAGTTACACTTATTCAAGAGGTCCACCTTCCCCTCGAAATCAATACATTATCTCCAGAAAGCCAATTCTACAGCATGTCCACTGATCTTAAGCTTAAACAAAGTCACTCGCTAGAAAAACCTGCAGCGAGTAAAAGTCCAGCAGAGAACATAAATCCCTGAGGAGAATAACTTACTTCTGCCGCACTCTGCTTGCTGAAGAACACCCGCAAGAGATTCAAAGAGTAAATCTTCCCTTCCTCACATAGGCAGGAGCAAAAAAAAGAGCTACTATCCCCAATTTAACTCCAAAAGTCATTGCGCTTGCAGAAACACTTAGAAGTAAAGATCAGACTTCTCGGAGGAGGTCGGGAAGCATCTCTTTAAGTCCAGAGCAGGCCATTTCGGGATCATTAAAGCTATGCCATTCCCCCAATATACATACTTGTAACCTCACTGGGTATAACATTTTAAATCAGATACCAGCAGCTATAAGCTTGGACATGTAGGGATGAAAGGCAGAACGCCTCTGCTGGACCGTAGCCAGGAGATCCTGAGCCACTCTCACTTTTTTGCCTTCCCAGGTGATACCCTGTGCCTCCTTCAATTTTTTTAGGAAATACTGGCACTCCAGATAGTTGAGAAACCTGAAAATCAGAGGTCTAGGAGGTGAACCCGAGGGGGGGAGGTGGTCTAAGGGCCCGATGTGCCCTCTCAATTGCATATTTGGCCCCATAAGGTGAAGGCCCAGCAACCCACTCTACAAACTTCTGAATGAAAAGAACTGCATCTTCCCCCTCTTCTGCTTCAGGCAGCCCAATCAGGACTGCATTATTTCTTTGGCTTCTATCTTCGAGGTCCTCTAATTTAGATTCTATTCTAGTCATCTGCCTCACAACTGTCAGCTCAGACTCATCTTTCTCAGCTCTCTTTTCTAAAGAGTGAACTTTCGCTTCAGCATCTGAGGTTCACCACGCTTCTTCTTCTAAAGCTGATGGCAATTTTTTAATTTTAGCCATCATAGATGTTATCTCTTCTTTAAAAGGCTTGAACTCCGCAAGAAACTTTACCAGGGTTAATGGTTCTTACTCAGCAGGGTCAAGGGTTGTTTTGCCCACATCTACTGAACTCACAGGCCTTGGCTTCTTAGGGCCTTTCTCTGGAGTAGTAGGCGGCGTTCTTTTGGGGAGATTCTTCCTCATTTCGATCTCCATACACGCTGTTATTATAACTCAAATCACGCAGAACCCTTATAATAACTTTCACTTCCCCGTTAATGAGACTTAGTTAGATTTAAACCGCAAATTTAAATCAAAATAGCAATCGGATGGCTGGAGGGTGCAGTAGTGTCTTGTAGTCGGCACTATATCACGTGACCAAGTCCCCTCTTCATTTTGGCTTGCACTACCTTCTACTCAGTGGGTAGCGCAGGTCACATGTCGCACTAGCCATTCTCCTTACAGGGCTGGGCACCTACTCTAGCAGCTGCTCCAGCCTATCATCAATGTTTTTTCTCCCTTTTTTTGTCTCCAGACCCATTCTCTCAGGCCCCTTCATTCAGCAGCCTGGGGGAGTTCAGGGGCACTATCCAGCGATGTTGCAACTGGAACTCAGAGTCATGGGTCCCTCCCTTAATAACCCGTGACCAGACTGTTCAGGCCATGCTGTTTTTTTCAGGGAGACATTGGGATTCTTTACTTGACGGGGAGGGGAGAAGCAAGAAGCCACCTGGATTCTCTGTCCTTCCTTGGGCCATGCCTTCGTCCACTTGGGTGGCCACCATTTTGCAGATTCTTCATCCTCAGTCTCCATTTTGAGACAAGTGTTGTTGCACACATGCTTGGCTATTATGGCAGCCATATTTGTAGTTCTTTTCAAAAGAACTACATGGAGCTGTATGAGAGGCTCGGCCACTGAGATCCCCAGTGCTATTACCATTGGGAAACATTTACTTGGTGAACACATGGGGGAATTGTATATTACATATAATTTTTATCCTGAAACTTGATAATACCTTGTTCAGAGCACTATTTGCCACAGAGTAATAGCATTCACTGCTCAATGAAAAATGTATATTCTGTCCTCTACTGAGCAGTACTTTTCTGTTCCTTAGGCTCAGTATTAAATCTGCCCTTCTCTCATCTTTTCAGGTGGTGAAGACCAAGAAATGCACATCCTGCTTTGCTATTCTGTTGCCCCACAATGCTGGGCCCCAATACCTTGCTTGACTGCATGATGAGGAAGAATCACCCAGAGAGCAATTCCCTACAGCCGAGTCAGACAACCAGGGGCCTAGCACCTCAGGGTGGAGGAACCTGAGGGTGCTACTTATCCAGACTCAACAGGCCACAGAGGCCATGATGGAGAGCCAACAAAATTTTATGCTCAGGGATATGGAGAAGCTGGAATTCCTGATGAAGGCAAGACCAACTACACAATCTGGTCCTGCACCAGCACCAAATTCCCCCACATTTCCTCAGCCAGACAACCCTGATAACAATGCCGCTGATCCAGCAGGTGATGATGAATCTGGCAAGGCACCAGACAATGAGGAGGGCCTAGAGTCTGAGGAGGAGGAGGAGGAACTGGACATTGTGCAAGTAGCACATTCCTTAACCTCAAAACTCTGTTCATTTGATCTGGTGCCATGATTAATGGAAGCAATAATGGGCTGGCAGTATAGCCTAGAGGTTAGAGGAACGAGGTGTGAATGAGCTTGATGCATCTAGCAGACCAGACCTGAGTTTGATTCTAACAACCTCCACTTGCATACTGTGTGACTCTGAGCAAGTCACTTAACCACCCAGTGCTCCCAGGTCACCCCTGAAAACAGGCACTTGTGCCTAGTGAGCTTTACCATGTTACCAAAGACTAAAATAAATAAAAATTAATAAATAAATAAAGTCCAAAATGGGGTTCAATCTAGACACACCAAAGCCAGAATGTAAACTTGACCCCATGATTCGGCAAAGCCTAAAGGCTAAAGCCACCTTCCCAAGCTGTCCTGCCATTGATGATATCTTTACCAAGGAGTGGGAATCTGCAGAACCAGGTCATCTGTCCAAGAACAGAAATATGGACAGAATGTACCTGGTGCAAGAGGAAAAGGTAAAGGTTTGGTGCACTGCCCCGACCATCGACCCACAGAAAGCAGCCTTAAGCAAGAAGATGTTTTTACCTTGCAGCACCATATCACTCAAAGACTCTACAGACAAGAAAATAGAGGACATGCTCAAGAAGCTATTTGAGATCACAGGCATGGCTTGTAGCAGTTTACTCCGCAAGAGCACAAATTCGCTGGTTAGAAGAACTACTAGAGAGATCCGAACCAAAGACCAGAGAGTCCGAGCTACTGGAATGTACTCTAGATACAGCCAAGTATCAAGGGGACATGGATGTTGACACCCTTAAGCTCGAAGTCAAAGCTTCAGCTTTAACTAACAGAGCCAGGACAGCTTTATGGATCAAACTCTGGGAGGTAGACAGTGAGTCTAAAGCTTTACTACAGAACCTGCCAATGAAGGGGAACCATGTTTTTGGTGAGGGCCTCAATGAATACCTCAAGCCAAAAAGAGGAGGGAAAGGATCTAATATAAGACAAACACAGAACCACCTACCTCACTTCTACCTGACGCAGGTTTCAAGGGAGCAACAAGTTCCAACAAAGCTGAAAACAGAACTACAGCCAAAATAATTCCTTTCAGAACAGAGGGAAAAACAACCACAACAACTACAGGGCAACTATTCCACTTTCAGGGGAAAGGTCTCCCACTTTGGAGCTAGAGGAAGGGGAGGAAAGGCTAAGCAACAGTGATTACAACTCGAACATCACTCCAGTACCAGCATAGATATTGACTCAGCCTCCTGTGGGGCAGAGGCTGCCCCTATTTCACCAGAAATGGCAACTAACCACCTCTAACAGATGAGTGCTGGAGGTAATCTCACAGGGTTATGCCATAGAGTTTTCAAGGAAGCCAGACACAAACAGACTTATCCTGTCCCCCATATTAAAAACAAGAGCCAGAATGCCGTCCCACCAGTGCAACAGTTGGATTTCCGTCTGTGATGCCGGTGACCCCAGTAAGGGAGTGAGCCTGGGCCACTGGAGGGCTGGCCGGGGAAGAAGGCTTGAGCGTCCCGTAACTGCTTGCCTTCTCTGGGGGGAGGTAGGGGACCAAGGCCCGCAGCTTGCCTGACCCCAGGCAGAAGCTTGGGGTATGACAACAGACATGCACTTGCAGGAAGGTCTGGTTGAGATGTGTGGTGGACGTCAGCACGCAGTGCCTTGACATCAGGGCACACACCACACGTAGGTGTAGGATACGAGAAAATGCCTTCCATCACCAGGAAGACGGAGCACCAGAGCTTGCCCTCCATATGCTCCCTCGCACCTGGCTGCCTTGGACTGACTAGACCTGATGTGTCAGGGTGTAAGGGGCCCCACCTCATCATCACCCGGGGGTTAACCACAGCTCTGTTGGGAACCAAGGACAGCTCAGGTAGGGTGGCTGGCAGAGGGATGACTCATAGGTGCTCCCAAAGCATTGGTGATGGAGGGAAGAAGGAGGAAAAAACAGAAAGTAAAAAAAAATAAGAGCCACAGCTCATAAGGGACAAGACATACTGAGAGGCCTCATACAGAACCAAGCCATTCAAACCATGCCAACCAATGAGCTTGGTATGGGAGTTTATTTAGTCTTCTTCCTGGTGCCCAAGAAAAATGGAGACCTATTGCCTATTTTAGACCTGTAATTTCTGAACAAATTTGTAGCACCTCAGATATTCAAAATGGAAACAATCAGGTCCACACTACAGAGGATATGGGCAGGTGACTACCTAACATCCATACGTTTAAAGGATGCATACCTCCATATCCCTATCAGGCCAAGCCACAGATGATTGCTAGGTTTCCATGTGCTGGGCCAACACTTCCAGTACCAAGCTCTGCCTTTCGGCCTCATGTCAGCACCCAGAGTGTTCACAAAGGTGTCCATTGTTCTCGCAGCTCGCCTCCGGGAGCAAGCAGTGGACATCATGCCATACTTGGATGACTAGCTGATATGCTTATGCAGCAGTTCACAGTCACTGAGGGACACAGAACTAGTCCTGTAAACCCTAACAGGACACGGTTGGGTAGTCAACCAGACCAAGAGTTCTCTATACCCATCCCAATGGATAGAACCTCTAGGAGCAGAAATCAGCACAGCCGGGGGAAGGACAAGGCCATCCCACAGGTGGATAGAATTGATCATCTCTTTAGACCAGACACTCAGGTCCAGCCATCGGCCAATGATGGGTCAGGCAGGTCAGGTCCTTGGATGCATGGCATCATGCATCAACCTAGTGCCGTGGGCCAGGTGGAACATGTGTCCGTTGCAGAACTGCATATTGATGCAGGGCTCTCCATTGGAGGACAATCTGGAGAGAACTGTTCAACTACCAGAGTCAGTCAGAAGGTCATTGAGGTGGTGGACCCACAGCCAACACCTCTCAAAAGGCTGTCCACTAGAGTTGATGTACGAGGCAATGATAGAGACCAACACCAGACTCACAGATTGGGAGCATGCCTGAATAATTCCATGGCCCAAGGCTGGTGGACAAGCTCAGAGTTAAAGTTGTCCATCAACATCCTGGAAATGAGAGCAGTGTACCACACACTGCGGGTGTTCCAGGTACACATAATCAGTCAATCCATCTTGGTGAGATCAGACAACATTATCACAGTGGCTCACATAGCAAAACAAAGTGGGACGAAAAGCTAAGGCATGATCAGAGAAGCCATGAAAGTGTTATGTTGGGCTCAGTCCAATCTCACTCACATTCAGGCCATCCACTTGGCAGGCAAGCTGAATGTCAGAGTGGACTGGCTAAGCAGGCAACAAATCCACCCAGGGGAGTGGCAGTTACATCCAGACATTTTCTGGATGATACAAAGAAGGTGGGGTCCCATGCCAATAGACCTGATGGCCTCCAAGGTGAATGATCAGGTCAGCTCTTGCTTCTCCAGGTATAGGGAGTAGCATGCCTAAGGGGTGGATGCCCTCTCATAAGCCTGGACTCAAGACTGTGCATACATTTTCCCACAAATTCTCTTGATCCCACAAGTTCTGGTAAAGGTCCAGTTATCTTGGAGCCTTACCATACTCATAGCACCTTACTGGCCCCGAAGGGCCTGGTTTGCGTCAGCCAAGGCCATGACCCTGGACAGATGGACTCTCCCATACCAATGTGACCTTCTCTTCCAGGGCCTGATGATTCATCCAGCTGCAGGCACACTAAAATTATCGGTCTGGCTCCTGAGAGGCAGAGACTGCTGAAGGCAGGTTACCATGACTCGATCATTTCGACCATCATGCAATCCATGAGGCAATCCACCACTTCAACCTACGACAGGCAGTGGAACATCTTTTCCAAGCGGTGCAAAAAAAAAGTGTCAATCCAATGGGAGTCGATATGTCCGTGATACTCCTGTACCTGCAGCAGGGCCTGGATAAGGGATTTTCTTCCTCTTTCCTCTGAGTACAGCTCTCAGCTATAGGAGCAGCTGTATGATGAATCAGACATACCCTACCATGGGCTCACCCAGATGCCATCCGATTCCTTAAGGCAGCAGAAGTCATTCGCCCTCACACATGAACAACAGTGGCACTCTGGGACTTCCATTGGTACTAGAGTACCTGAAGGGTCCACCTTTTGAACCTATACAGGAAGCCAAGCTCTACTGTTCAGGCATAAAGTCCTGTTTTCTTGTAGCTATCTGCTCAGCTCGCAGAATCAGTGAGCTGGGAGCTCTCTCCTGCAAGGAGCCATACACCAAATTCAAAGGTGGTCTCATTAACAATGGTCCTGACTTTCCAGCCAAAAATCATCTCTAACTTTCACAGGGAGCAACCAATAGAGCTTCTTACTTTCTATGAACAGTCAAAACAAGGAGATACACAAGACTATCATCCTCTAGAGATGAGAAACACTTTGGCACAGTACATCGCCAAGACACAACTAATCCGCAAGTCTGAGAGACTCTTTGTCATCACCCAGGGCCATAAGCAAGGTATGGCAGCCTCCAAAACAACCATCGCTAGCTGGCTGAAAAAGACTATCCAGGAGATGTATGTGGCAAAGGGTCTGACTCTGCCAGAGGGGATAAAGGCTCACTCAATCAGAGCAGTGGCCAGTTCCTGGGCAGAAAGAGCATGTGTATCCACTGAAGACATGTGCAGAGTGGCTACCTGGACTTCCATCCATACCTCTGCAAGACATTCCAGACTTGAGTCTCTATACAAACAAAGGTCCGCCTTTGCTACTAAGGTTTTGTCATTAGCATCTACACAAAGCTTCCATACTGATCGCACTGACCAACTCTAAGGGAATTTGTACTGCTACTTAAAGAAACCCATGAGGTAATGTCTGGAGTGCCATGGATAACAACCTTAACACGATGGGTGTTTACTCACCTGGTAAAGGTGATGGTGTTAGTTTGTATCCATAGCACTCCATGGCCCTCCCTTCAGGGCGATCATGGTAGAAAACATCCTGCTGATAACATGTAACACGGTGGCTCCAGGAACTATGATCCCCTAATAATCAGCGACACATTGATGCTGGACGTGATAAATTATGTGATCGCTCGTAGAAATCATACATCACCATAAAGATATATAGACACCGTTGGTTATACAAGGTAACTGACTTCTAGAATTGTAGTTATAGGTAAATAAACAGGAATGTATACTGCCTTAACTCTTGCATATCATCTTTTTTCTATGTGATTCAAAGCAATGTGTGGTCAGATTAGCCTTTATTTCGGCTATGGAAGAGTCGAACTGAAGGACAGGGACTGCTGGGACCGGGACATACTGTGAAATTTGATCTTGGGTCACATGTGCATCACTAGCGTATCAGGTGGGCTATAGCCCATAAGGTAATGTCTGGAGTGCCATGGACACAGACTAACACAATCACTTTTACCAGGTGAGTAATCATCCATTTTACTTGTTGTCTGCACCTGTCTTCTCCTAGTTTTAGTTGCCTGCAGTGTTACCCCATCTTGATTATTTAGGTGAACGGTTGCATTGGACTTCTTACCTCTCCCCATGTCCCTTAGTTTAAATTACTCTTTTCCATAACTGAATTGGAAATGTTTCTCAACTGTCTACTACCTTATTTATTCAAATGTAGTCCATCTTTGTAGAACAAGTCATATCTCCCATAAAAAATGTCCCATGTTTTAATGTTTTCGATATTATTCATCAGATACTACCTCCTTAGATTACTATTGATTCTAATGATTTTCCTATTCCAATACTGGCTATATCATAGGACTGGCAGCATTTCTTAGATTAGTACCTCACAGTTCATTTCAACTACTGTTTCGTAAATTTTTGGGAAATCATCAAAAATTTCTTTTTCTGGCTCTTTCCTCCAATCATTTGTTCCTACATGTGACATTACTTGTCTCCTTTCATTTGTTTTCTTTATTAATATCGGTAATATCTCCTGTATATCCTGTAGTCTTGCACCAAGGAAGGTGTTACTAATACTTTTTTCCTTATTTTTCCTGGTAGCAAACTTATCCATGAATTTAGTTATGGAATCCCCTAATATGATTATTTCTTTTAGCAACTGGGGGCTTGTTTCAATAACCATATCAGGGTTAGGGTCCCCTCCAACATCCAAATTAACAGTTTCCTCCTGTTCCAAAACAATTTGTTAAAACATTAGTATCCCTATTGTTTTCCTCACCTCCTTGCTGATCACTCTGTGTTTCCATACTGGAGATGTCTAGGTTGGCTACCTCATTTTCTGATTCAGTCCTGCTGGGTGCATTTAAGAGTTCTTTGGTATTATCAGTCATTGGTGTTTGATGCTCACTTCCAGTATTAGTTATTGGATTTGTGTCACTACAAATGCTCATCAATTCCTGTATCAGTTTGTCCAACCTGTCTAGCTTCTCAAATTGGGGGGGGGGGGATATCTATTTTCTGTTGGTAGTTTAAACTCTATTGCTTCCTTCCTTTTTTGAATATTTGTTTATGCCCACCTTGGTCCACTCATCCCTTTCTTCTAATTCTCTTTGCATTTTTTTGGGCAGGAGGAGTGCAGCCTGCTGCTGCTGAGTTGGTCACCTGGAGTGGTGGCTATGGTCACTGCCTGGATTGATGATGGTTCTGGGTTCGGGACTGCCTGCAGGTAAATACTTTTTTGAACTGTTTTGGTTGTTAGTCTTTTTTTTTTTTGTATCCTGTGGTTCCCCTGATTGTGTTGCCCCAGCCACGATATCTCCCCTACATACTGTAGTCCCCCTCCCATGTATTCCTCTCTCCCAGAGGGTCAACCCCCCTGAATTGATTATATTAATATGAGGGCAAAAGGGTGTAGCGAGAGGATTGCTGCAGGGGTCATGAGGGAATTTTTCCAAGTTTTTCCCTTTCAAAACTCTTTTTCTGGGTTTTTACCCTCATTGGGGCTGATCCAGGAACTCAGATTAGTGGATCAGGAGGTAGGGACCAGACATAGCCATTATAAGTGAATGAGGAATCGGGATTGTGGAGTTGTCTCTTGTTGAGCAGGACAACATGAGCTGGCACCAGAGTGGGAATGGCATCACCCTGCATGGCATGCTCCAGAACTGTGATGGAGGAGGGGGGGGGTGTCACTGTGCTTCATCCTGTATAGTGGGCCATGCCTCCTTCCTTATCCCAGAAACTTCACCCTGTATAGTGGGCCATACCTCCTTCCTTATCCCAGAAACTTCTACAGTGTTTCTTTGCTCTGATTCTCTACCAATGGTAGAGAGGAGCAACTGGGGGATCCCCACTGGGGGTATCCCCATTGGAATGCCCCACCTATGGTTGGGGTTCCTCTGCCAGACACCCCACTGCACACAAAGCATGCATGTGTACTGCTGTTACAGTATATCTTCAGTAAACATGTGGATATAGCCATTGTGCCATTTGATGGTTTCTCTGGGGACACAGGAAGGAGTTCTTAACCAGCTAATCTTTCATCAGCATGAAACAGTGATGTGACAACATTTTTAATCTCAAAAACTGAGCAACTTCCTGAAGAAAAAAATAAACACAAAAGTGGTTTACTAAATTAAAAAACTGTTTGTTTTGAGCAAAATGTAGAAAAGGTTTCTTTAACTGTAAAAAATAAGAAATGAAACGTTTGCCAGTAATGATGGAAACAGATTCTTTTTATGATGAAAATTAAGAATATAGCATAGCAATCAAAGGGTTAAAACTGTGATAATAAAAGGCAGGAGTGCCCATACCAGTAGCACTGGCCAGTGGCCATAACATGTTATGAAGCATTACAGAAGACCCAGGTTTTCAGCTGGTGTCCAATTCTATTAGATATGTGACACTGGAGTCCTGGTCATGGAGTGACTGCAAAAGTGGTGCCATTGTACTTCAGAGGAAGGGATACTCTGCTCTCACGGCCATTGTGAGCACTATAGCAACTGGCCGGTACTGATGTTTTCAGTAACCCAATGACCCTAGCCAGGCCCTCCCTAAAGTAAGTTACTCTGGCAAGAATAGAAATTTTGGAGCTGGCAGACGAGTGGGACTTAGGAGAGAACAGGGAAAAATTGTAGGCCTGGGCCTAGGATGACTGCTACCATAATTCCCTTCCTCCATGCCATATGGGGACCCTCTTATACCTGAGTCATCTTCACAACTGTTGTCGGAGACTTGGAAACTACTTTCTTCTCTTAGGGCAGCATGGTGCTCCTCATGATGGGACAGATTAGTGTATGACAAAACATCTCACAGTAGTCCTTGATGAAGTTTCACCTTAGCAAAGCGCAGGGCACATAGACTATGGTTTGTGAGATGTTTTGTCCTGCACTTGTGGTTTACAATGATAAGAATATTGCATGTTTGGATTTTTACCCATGTTTCCAGAAATGTTGTGATCTTTGGATTTTCTCCAGTGCACTGCATCATGCGTTGTGATAATTAGTTTTGGGTCTGCCAACCCCACAGTCACAACAGTATCTGGCATCACAGAGCATAGGCCCTTTCTGGGCTGTATGCAGTATCTGAACTAAGGCACATGTACATATATCAATAATTCCCAGTTGGGGTTTATCCATGAATGTATCATAAACGTGTCTAATTTTCAGGCCGGTGGAGCAGAAGGCTGAGGCACAGGATGCCTTATTTCATGCTATGCTGGCGACCTGTGTTTGGTAATGAGCATGGGATGCTGGGGGTCGGCAGGGGAGGAGAAGGATTGAGCATCCAAGAGACTACTGTCCTTCTCCCGGGAGGGAGGTGTCAGTGGCCAGTGTATGACTGGCCTTTAGCAGTGGCTGGGGATCAGCATGCTGTCCCTGCAGATAGGGGCGGAGATCAGGCAGAGATGCCCAGAGGAGTGCGTGCGGGTGCATGCACACTCCCTCCACTGGTGTCATTGCATGCCTCATTGCCGCAAGGGGAAGACACTAGGAAAAATGGCCCTGGTTGTGTGTCTTGATGGCCGTCCATTAGAAACGCGCCACCTCCAGAGGGCATCACCGCTAATGCTGGATCCAGTCCTGGTGGGGAAGATAAGGGGCTCCCCACCACCCTGCCATGGGGGGTAGGCCATGGGAGTAAAAAGCGGTGATGACCCAAAGTGAGGAGGTGTGGGATGGCCGGCAGTCGGAAAATAGGCTGCCAGGGTATATCGAGCCAACCGGAGGCCAGGGGAGAAAAATCACCAACAAAAAAAATAAACGTGTCAAATGAAATGACTTAACATGGGCTGGTAGTATAGCCTACAGTTTAGAGCACTGAGCTTTTTGCAAGATTGGTACATCCAGCAGACTAGAGTTTAATTGCCACATCAGCTTGTGTACTGTGTGATCCTGAGCAAATCACTGATCCTCCTTCTGCTCCTAGGACGCACCTGGAAATGAGCTTCTACTTAGTGTGCCTTTCCTGGTGAAACATTGTAAAACAAAATAAATAAAATTGTTCTCACATGCAAAAGCAATGCCTATGTGATCCATGTGTCTTAACAGTGTCACTGCCTTGTTTGCTTGAGTGTTTGTTTCCAGCTTGAACACAGTCTGTACAAACTCTGGGTTTTCAAAATGTCTAATTTGCAAGCAGCTAGCCTACAAATTGTAACATGTTTAGTGCTGCAGAATTCCACTCTGCTTGGGTAACAATAAAATCTTTTTTTGTTTGCTTATTTTGCAACAATTGGTATCACACAGCATGTACAGTATGTGTGATCAAAATTCCTTGCACCCTCACACTTCTCTATTTTAAATCTAAGGCCCCATTTTCTTGGCCCATAGCCCTTAAGTTTGGCAGGTTCACCTGTATTGCCCCCTCCCTCCTGTGCCCACTCTTTCTGCCAGTTTAATGTCATCAACAGAATTCAGCAGCCTGTTGCTTATCCCCTTCTTCAGCTCCCCAAACTCCGGACTGAAACTGGATTTGAACTCAGACAGACTAATACTTTACTCCTTTCTAAATGGAGCCTCTGACTTATTTTAGTGATCATAATCCATGCTCACATTAAGCAGTTAATTTTACATTTTCTGTTGGCGTTTGTACTAGAACTATAGTGGGATATGAATTGTATCATATTTCCTCATTCAACAGCACTGGATTGGAGAAAGGATATTTTTGCCAGATGCAATTTTATGTTATAGCAAAGGCCGTTTTACTTTTTTTATGAAGTGCACATTCCGTGGTTGTACTTTGAGAAGTTATTATAGTAGCAGGGATCTGCCATCTCTTGCCCTGGGACTTCACTGTTAATAAAACTTTCTCTGAGTTGGTGGCATCCCAGGGGCTGTATTAGGTAGACTAACTAACTAACTACAGTGCTTGAAAATTCAATGCTGAACTCTTTTCATGAATCGTCTGTGCGGTACAGTGTCACAGGCCTTGCTTTGTGACTGTCTACATCCATAGCCATCCTCTATCCCATCCACCTCCCTTGTAACCTCTTTAAAGAAAGTTAACTTGGTAGTACACTGGTTTGTGAAACCATGCTGTGTACTAGTATCAGTTCCCAAGATGTTGTTGATGTAGGATGCAGATTACAGAACTTCAGACGTAAATATACAGCTCTTAGAATTAAGCGGAAAAAAAAAAAAAAAAAAAACACTTCTGGTTATCTCTACTTATTGTGCCATAAATAGGAAACTACAAAGAAACAAAGAATTTGATGGCAGATAAGGACCGATTGGCCCACCTAGTCTGCCCATTTTTCCCTACCAACTGTATCACTGCAGACCCTACTTGTTCCCCGGCTTACTACCCCTCCCCCCATCTTATGACTAAGGTACCCTTATACCTATAGTAAGCCACAAGTAGGCAATGTAGCCCACCCAGTACCTATAAAATAAAGAAAATCTCCAGGAGGGATCAGGCTCCAAAAGACCTCAAATGTAATACCAACCACACTTGGAGACAATGAGCCCCACTCACCGGATTAGGCTTTAATGTGTTTTACTATGAACCACCAAGAAAATTAGATCTACATTTTGTACTGTCCTGACCACTTCTTCAGGATCTTATCCTTTTGTGGTCACATTCATTTTAGCCAGATGGGTTGTTTTAATCTATTTATATAGTCATAAACACAACTCTGTTTAGGGTACTGTTTATTTAAGGTTTGTAATGCCCAAATAGATTCACAATTTGTTATTAAGATAAGAGGTTCATTTCTTCTTGGAAGGACCACACCCTGTCTCTTCCATCTCTGACTTCTCTGGTGTGGACCCTTATACATATCCCATGCTTTCTTGAACTCTATTACAGTTTTTGCACCTACCACCTCCATTGTGAGGCTCCTCAAGGCATCCACCAACCTCTCTGTAAAGAAGTACTTCCTCACGTCTCCTGAGACTATCCCCTTCAGCTTCATAGCATGACCCCTTTCCCTTGAGCATCTTATTTGCTGAAAGATGCTTCCCTTTTGAATCTTATTTAGATCCATGTTGTATTTGAAAGTTTCTATTGTATCTCTCCTCTCCCTCCGTTCTTCCAGTGTATTCATTTTAAGGTCCTTCAGTCTTTCCTGATAGGACTTTTGATGCAGACCCTGTACCATTTTGGTTTTCCTCCTCTTGACTTCCTCCACTCTTTCTATGTCCTTCCAGAGATCAGGTCTCCAGAACTGTACATAGTACACCAGGTGAGGTCTCACCAGTGATATATACAGTGGTAACACCACCTCCATTTTTCTGCTGGTGATCTCCCTCCCTATACACCACAGCATCCCACTAGCTTTGCCAACTGCCTTGTAACACTGCCTAGCAACCTTTAGGTCAGATATGATAACTCCCAGGTCCCTTTCCTGTTTGATGGTCATCAATACCTCTCCTCCCATTGTGTACTCCTTCATGGGATTCTGTGCCCCAAGTACATGATTTTACACTTTTTTGCATTGAAACCCAGTTGTTATACCCTTGATCACTCCTCTAACTTCTTCAGACCCCCTCTCATTCCTCCCCTTGGAGTTTCTACCCCTTTGCAGATTTTACTGTCATCTGCAAACAGGCAGACGTTTCCCTCCAGCCCCTGGAAAGCAAGCACAGATTCATTTTAGTTTGAACATGTTATTAATACTGTTCAATCTGTTTATTATTTGATTGTTTTAGCAAGTTTATGGCTGACAGAGAGAGAGAGAGAGAGAGAAAGCAGCCAAAAGCTTCCTTAAATCAAGGAGGTAATTTAATAGCCTACAATGATTTGAATTATTAATTTTTGAGCCTGTGTAAGTAACTCATTTTGATTCTCTGTTTTTGGGGTTGACTTTTCTTAGCTTAAACTTTTATTTGCCAGGGAGGAACTCTAGCTAGGAGATATTTGCAGTCATTTGTGACTAGACCTGTTATTTAACCTCTGTGAAATAGGTGTTTGAAAGGAAGGAAGGCACTCCCCAGGGTGGAGGGTCAGAGTTGTAGTTGATTGTTTCTGGAGGTCCCCCCCAAAAAATCAGGGTAGTTAGTGAGCTAAACACCAAGACACAGCAGTCGATAGGGAGAAGTGCAGGGGCAAATGAAGAAAAAGACAAAGGCAGTAAGCAAAGGGATGGGGCAAAAAGAAATAAGGCCATAAAAAATAGAGGGTAATGAGTACCAATGCCTGTAGTCTAGGTAAAAAACTCCTCAAAAAATGGTGGCCTTGATGGAATAGGGATGCCTGGATATTGTGGCAGTCACAGAAAGATGGTACACAGAAAACCATGACTGGGATGTCAACATACCAGGGTACAAAATCTACAGGAGGGACAGGGAGAGAAGAAGAGGAGGAGGAGTAGCTCTCTATGTAAGGGAAGGGATCAATGCAACAGAATGAAAGGGTAAACAGGGAGGAGAGAAGGCACTGTGGGTCACCCTGGAGACTGGAAATGACACCACAGTCCACACAGGGGTTGTATACAGACCCCAATCTCAGGAGGAGGAAATGAACAAGGATATGATAGAAGGCATCCTTAGGATGGCAGAGAAAGGGGAGATATTGCTGATGGGGGATCTGAATATACCAGATGTTAACTGGAGCACCTTTGCTGCAGCTACATCCAAGAGCAGGGCCATTCTCGATGCCTGCAGGGGGCATGCCTCAGACAGCTAGTTTTGGAACCCACTCGGGAGGGAGCAATGTTGGACCTGGTACTCTCAAATGGGGACAGAGAGAGGATCTCCAATCTAGAAGTGGGTAGACATCTGGGGACAAGCAACCACCAAACAGTGTGGTTCACGATAAATTTAGCTGTAGAGTCAAGCCATACAAAACTTAAGGTACTGGACTTCCAGAGGGCTGATTTTGTCAAAATGGAAGAGTGCCTCAGAAAAGCACTAGCAAGCAGGCAAGAAGGTGGGGGTGGAGCAACAATGGGGAAGCATCAAAACCACCATCACAGAGGCAACAAGCCTTTGTGTGAAGCAAATAAACAAATCAAAATGAAAGAAAAAAACACTATGATTCTCAAAAGAAGTGTTGGGGAAGATTAGGGAGAACAAAATAGCATTCAGGAAGTATAAGGAAACACAGAAGGAACAGGATAGAGAACTATACCAGTTAAAGCAGAAGAAAGCAGGGAAGGCAGTCAGAATAGCAAAGGCCCAAACTGAGGAAAAGATAGCCAACTCGGTTAAGAAGAGGGATAAAATCTTTTATAGGTACATTAGGGAGCAAAGAAAGACCAAGGCAGGGATACTGAGGCTGAATAAAGAGGAAGGTGGTTGGGCAGAGAGTAACAGTGAAAAAGCAGGGATACTGAATGAATGCTTCTGCACAGTATTCACAATAGAAGAGCAGGGGATGATACCTAATCCAGTAAATAGAAACACTCTGGATAAGGGGGTTGATATTAGTCCTTTCACAGAAGAAAGGGTTCTGAAAGAACTCCTAAAACTGAAGGTGAATAAAGCAATGGGGCCTGATGGGATTCACCCCAGAATTCTAAAAGAACTAAGGGAAGAACTAGTAACACCACTGACTACCCTTTTTAATAAATCATGGGAGGATGGTGTGGTACCTGAGGACTGGAGGAGGGCAGATGTGATTCACCTTCACAAAAGTGGGAGCAAGACGGAGGCAGGAAACTATAGACCTGTCAGTTTGACCTCAGTGGTAGGGAAAATGATGGAATCACTTTTGAAGGAAAGAATTGTTGAGTACCTAGAGGCCAGTGGGACACAGGTCCCAAGGCAGCATGGATTCACAGCAGGAAGGTCATGTCAGATAAATCTAATTGATTTCTTTGACTGGGTGATCAAAGTAGTAGACCAAGGAGGGGCTGTGGACATGGCCTACCTAGACTTTAGCAAGGCATTTGACACAGTCCCGCACAAAAGATTAATAAACAAATTAGCCCACCTGGGAGTGGGTCCCAGGGTTGTAGCCTGGATAAAACACTGGCTGCACAACAGGACATAGAGGGTAATAGTAAATGGAGTCCTCTCTGAAGAAAGAGGGGTTACTAGTGGGGTACCACAGGGTTCAGTACTGGGGCCGGTCCTTTTTAATGTCTTTATAAGTGACATTGCAGAGGGACTGGAAGGAAAAGCATGTCTTTTTGCAGATGACACAAAGATCTGCAACAGGGTTGATACACAAGGAGGTGTGGAAAGGATGAGAAGGGACTTGGCAAGGTTGGAGGAATGGTCAAATGTATGGCAGCTTAGATTCAACACAAAGAAGTGCAAAGTAATGCACCTGGGAAACAAAAATCCAGGGGAAGAGTACACAATGATGAGATACTGACAACAACAAAAATAGAAAGGGACCTTGGGATAGTCATATCAGATGACCTAAAGGTGGGCCAGCAATGTGAGAAGGCAGTAAGGAGGGCTGGGGGATATTGGGATGCATTGGGAGAGGCATCACCAATAGAAAACAGGAAGTTGTTATACCTCTGTACAGATAGTTGGTAATACCACATCTGGAGTACTGTTTACAGTTCTGGAGACCCCATCTCCGAAAAGACATAGACATAGTGGAGGCTGTCCAGAGGAGGGCAACCAAAATGGTGCAGGGTCTGCACCAGAAGATATATGAAGAAAGACTAAAGGAGCCTAAGATGTATAGCCTCAAAGAGGGGGGGGATGATAGAAACTTTCAAATACATCAAAGGAATCAACAAAGTCCAAGAGGGTAGCATCTTACAGAAAAGGAGATGTGCATGAACAAAGGGGCACAATTTGAAGATGGAGGGGGGATGGCTCAGAGGTAATGTGAGGAAGTATTTCTTCACAGAGAGGGTTGTAGATGCATGGAACAGCCTTCCTGAGGAGCTTGTGGAGTCAAAAACAGTGGGGGAATTCAAGAATGCATGGGACAGACATAAGGCAATTCTAGTGGGGGGTAGGAGGAAATATGTTGTTGGTTAACTAGGATCTGCAGCTTATCCGTTAGATAGGGAAATGGGCAGACTAGGTGGGCCAAGCAGTCCTTATCTGCCAACAGATTCTATGTTTCTATGTTTCTATTACTAAGATTAGCAAATTGGACATGCATTTTTTTGCGAAGATGGTTTTGGAAAAAATGCTCAAACTGCACGAACATTGATATATATTTTTTGAAAGAATACTGTATGACAATCACCATTTTCAAGTGTAAATGCAAGACTTCATGCAAAACTGACTGTTTTCATTTTGCATCTTGTATGAAAATATCAATTTAAGTTGACTGTTGGCTTCTTACAGTACATGTGATTTTTGGTAGTGGAAAAATACAGTATGGGCAAAATCTTCTGTAAGAGTTTTTTAAAACTCTGTCTTACATTACCCCAGCACCAGCAACCTCTTAGGCTTTTTGTATGCCTGGGCCTGTGGAGTATATAGTCACTAAAAGTGGTGCCTCCACACAGAGATAAGTTTGCAGTGGGCTAGCTGCTCCCTGGATACAGCCCTCTGGGATGTTGTACCTACCCAGCTCCCCTGCAAGGCATCACTCTCCTGTATCACTGGGCCTAAACAGTTCAGACAGTAATCAGACCAGTTTACAGAATAACACAGCTTTGTTAACTGTGAGAGTCGTTAGGGAAGGTTAACAAGCATCAGGATGTTTCTAGAAATCACCTTTCTTTACACACCATTTAGTCAAACCCCACATGGGATAGCAGTACAGACCCACAAAAAAAAAAAAAACTTCAGAATGCTTCTGGAACCAGCTATTATTACTCAGTCTTGGAGAGAGTCTTGCAACAGTCCCTGGGCACACAGTGTTGAAATGCTACAGACATGTTGATGGTGCTGTGGGTTGCTGTAGGTTAGCCAGCACTGAAGATGCCATGGGATGGCCAATGTTAGTTTGATATGATAGTAAATACAAGTTTGGTTGTAATTACTCAACCCACACAGGCTACGCAAATGCCTAAATGGACATCCTTCTCACTTCAAATCTTAGGTATTTGTAATTCAAACTTGAAACCCCAAACTATAATCCAAATTAGACATATGGTTTTAAATGGTTCAGACCTTCCACTCTGTAGTCATGGTTACCATCAAGACTCATGTGGACCATTCCCACCACAGGCTTGTTCAGGACTAGACTAAGCCAGATAGATCGACAGGGCTCAGGTTCTAGCAAACAGCAGCTTTTCTTGCTTCGGAGTCTGACAGGAATCCTCAGTTGAGGGCTATGTACTGTATCTTCAGGTGTTGTCTCTGGCATGCCTATGGCACTCGAACACCCTTCATCCAGGCCTGGGGGCATCGGAATGTTGCACACAGACTCTATGATTGTATACTACATCTGCTTATTTCAGGATTCCAAACAGATCTGCCCTGTCTTGCCATCCCTTGCTTTTATACTGGGTTCTGACCTGCAGTTTCCATTGGTTGCACCAACTGCTCATTGACCATTCTGCTGCACCATAGGTAAAACTGCTTCTGAAAGTTTTACAGGGTTTGGGGTCAGGGCTGGGATCAGGGTCAAAGAAGCATGCTGTAGTTGGCACCAGTCCCAGCTTGTCCAGCCTAGCAACAGTTCTTGAGTCGAGATGACAGATTGGTTGCCACAGAAGTTAAAGGTCACATATCAGCAGTCACCATTTGCAATTTTGTCTCACAGCCCCAGAGCCAATAAGATAAACAGATGTTCAGCAGTATTTCCCCCGCTACACACCAGAAGTCCTCTGGGTGCAAATTCCAATAAAATGTGAAGCAGAAAAAGAACCTGGGGTTATGGTTCCAATATTCCCAATAATACTTGGCATGAAAAAGTGTGGTTTCATAAAATTTACACTGGTGAAAATACATTTTGACAAAGTATTTTTTATTACTAAAAATAACAACCCACAGATAAATATTGCACTCTCAGTAGACTAAAACAAATGTGGAAGGGTATGCAAATGTCAGATTATTAGATCAGTTAGAAAAAAAAATGCTTGTCCAAAACAACAGCCATATTTCCATAATTCATTCATAGCACACACTCCAGAAGACTCAAGTAAAGCACAAGTACAATAACACACTACTAAATTACTAATATCTATGGAAAAAACCAAAAGTGTTCACCAGGAACTGTTTAGGGAGGAAACAGGAAAAGTTAAGCATCCAGGATGCTTTATTCCCCTTTATTCCCCCAACCCAGCATCATAGAACTTACTTAGCTTTGTTGAATATTTTTAACTGCCTATTTTTTTGGGTTATAATGCGTATTTTCAGTTTTAAATTTGTGAATATTGTGTAACATGTATCCTGTGACAAAAGCTAAAACATCTGGTGCCTGATAAACAGTCATAGTGGGGGGGGGGTGGCAGACTTTAGGGGCACAAAGGGGCTTCCCATTCTGCCACCAGGAAAAGCTACTATTCACAAAGGCCAGACTTAGCTACTAGAGGAGTGGTCTCCCCTGGTAGCTAAGTGGAAATGTAAATGATGATCATCAGACGTTTATGATTGCAAACAGGATTTTCAGCTGTCAATGCATAAATTGCAACCACCACAGATGTCTGGGCATTTTGTTGCACCAGTCATATGGCACAATGCAATAGTCTGAAGCTGAGGCATGAAGCACTGCAGCGCAGTTTCCCATACCCCCAACCACATACCTTATGATCCACTTATGAACGGAGGCTTAATTGAGTTATCATATTCCCTCAATGGTCATCCTCATGGTCTAGTGGCCCTCACAACCCCCATAAGCTTGTCCTTATACCTGGTGTCCAGAGAAAACCCTTTCCCTGGTAATTTCCCTGTGCATCATTATTGTGTGAATGGTCCCTCGCTGATCTTGGTCTCTTGTTGAGTCTTTACAGGGCTGGCACACAACTGTGCCACTTCTGCAAAACTGCTTCTGAAAGTTCTACAGGGTTCAGGGTCAGGGCTGGGGGTCAGGGTTAAAGAGGCTACAGCAGCCAGAATGGGGGTTTTGAAGTTACTGTAGCCCAGCACTTAATTTGCATGTCAGCCTCTGCTCATTAACTATGCCAGACCAATTTAGTAGCACAGGGAAAGGCTCATAATCCCTTCGTGTATAGCACAGCAAGGTGCAAGTTAGAATAGTTAGAAATGTGGTTATTGTGCCCACTTTCCGTACCAACATGTTCATGGAGTCTGGGGGAGGGACACATGTCCCCCCAAATTCACATTGGAGTAGTGCCTTTTGAGCTGAACAAGCCTGTAAATGTGCTGTTTTGTGTTTCCCTTAAATTAATTTTCATTTGCATGCCCCCCTGAATTTTAATAGCACGATGTCCCTGCCACTTTGCACCACTAGAGTCTACCTGTATATGAGGTCTCTGCTACTGACTGTGCCACAGTGTAGTCCAGTAATAAACAGCATAAAGTTAGCATTACCACACACCCTGGAGTGGGTTATTGCATGCATGGCTCGCTGTCGCTTAGTAAACATGCTTTTCAGTTACGAAACAGAGATCCAAAATGTGTTGTGAAATCAATACATAGGCATGGGATCAGTCTTGGCCAATCAGGGTAATTTATTTTTTATGCCACATTATAACTTTGAAATGTTATCCTTTGGCACACTTTTTGGTAAAGTACACTTTAGAACACAGCTGAGATGTTCAGTCAGCTAAAGGAGAAATCTATCTCAGCTAGACTATGGAATCCTATTAGGCACATTCCTGTTGAAGAAGAAGAAGAAGAAAAAGAATCAGCATTTATATAGCGCTTTTAATACACAATGTATCTCAAAGTGCTTTGCAAGCAATGCTAGACTGGTAGTGAAAAGACTGAATGTGCAGTGGTAGCCATATCGCAATTTAAGACCCTCACACAGCCTTAACAATTGCATGAACCAGTTGTTTCCACTACCCCCGCTACAAGAAGGTACCTAGTGGATGGCTTTCACCCAGTTCAGTTTAATGCATACACAGCATGAATCTGACTATAGCAACTGTGAACTTTAGCAAGTCATTTGGCCTTTATAAACTTTAGCCCCAAAGGCCTTACTGGAAAAAGATCTTAATTGTGAACTCTGATTCAATAAATGAAAATAATTTGGTGGTAGGGAAAAACTGAAGTAAAAACTTGAAAATGTTTATATTCTAGCATGCTAGCTAAGGTAGATCGAGCCCAGTCATCAATGGGTTATGGGGCATCACTGCACCTTCATTTTTTATTTATGTTTTTTAACACAGGAAAGATAGCATATAACCAATAAAGTGTGAGTTCATTTACAGTGGCATCTTGATATAAATGGTAAGAAAGAAGTGTTTCAAGTACACAAAGATCAAAAATACAATGAACAGTTAAAACATTAAATTCAATGTGCTTATGCAACTTGGTGTAGTGTTGTGCATTTGCAACTTGTTGAATAAACCATTTTATAAAATGGCAAGAAAAAATCTAGTAATTTCATTGGCTGAGAGATATCACCTGACTGTGCATTACATCTCTGTAAACGCATAGTCAGGTACTAAATCTCATTTTCCTCCCAAAACAAATTACTTAGAGCCATTTTATAAGTGTAAAAATTCCCTCCAGGGTGTACATTATAGGATTTTAATGCACTTCCCAGGGACATAAGGACACTAATCCTTCAACCTTGTGCCTTACTACACCCCTGGGGAGAGCATTAAAATCCTATAATCCACACCCTGTCATGGCTTATTACTTACATAACCATTTGCTTCTCTGTTCCTCGGGAATATCACGCTGTAGGGCTGCTGAAGGCAAAGAACCCTGGAGGAACGTTCCACCCCTAGAGGTGCTGTGGAAAGGATTCCCTTAGGGTAAAGGTACCTTGGGAAAGAGCCCCAAGGAGAGAGGAGAGCTACTGGAGGAGGAGGAGAGGATGTGGGGTGAATAAAACATGCTTCTGAGTAAAGCAGAAAGGACAGTGTTAAATAGATCAGGCAGGGGGCGTGACTGGTTGCTTCAGACCATTGAACCACAGGCTAAGCCTGTCAATATTCAATAACAAAATATTTTATAAAAGCTTACAACAACCACTGCATGCCACTGGAGAATTGTTATGAAACCACATTTTTAAAGAAATCAGTGAAGAAAGAGGACCACATAGGGGCTGTAAACAAGGTGGAAGTGCATTCCAGAGTTTCAGCACTTTGTATGAAAAGTCTTGTAAGCCTACATTGGTGTTGATCTGGGTTATTACGCTTGTTAATGAATGCAAATTTTTTTTATTCATTTATTTTCAATTGAGTTCTTTCTAGCTCCCCTGTTCCACCGTACAACACTCTCCCAGCCCCATCTATGACCTTCTCACAAGCTTACTGGCTATCCATCATTTATCCAGGAGCATATTGGTGACTGACCTGCCATGTTCTTCATGAATGAGCCTACGGGGTTTGCTGGCATAAGCGTGGACTGTGGCTTTTTCCTCCAACTCAGTTTTCTCCCCAGGGTTGCTGGCATGCAATGCAAAGGCACACATGCATGCTGGTATCCGGCAGCAACCCCCTCCTCTCTTGAGCTTCCCAACTGTGCTCATACCTGATCTCCATGTGGTGGCAGTCATTCAGCAGACACAGTAGCCTCCCCTCCCCGAGAAAGGAGAGCAGCCCTTGGGTTGAGGGTGTCATGAGTGGCAGCACTGCCACTGTACCCATGAGCCAGCTTTTAAATTCATTCTAAACAGAATTGTGAATCAAACCACTAAACTCACCTAAAATCATTATCAGTTTTCCATTTTGTTATCATTTCATAGCAGTCCAGCATTCTGTTGTTTATAAAGCTGCCCATTTTTAGAGTGATAGAGTTACAGCTGTGTTGATGCAGTTATTTCTTCATACCTGAGTATATTATTATTATTTGAAAATTCAGCATTGGTGATCCTTCAGATGTCAGCAAGGATAAGCCAAATTGATCTAGCTGACCTCTTCTATGTACTATTTGTTAAAAATGTTATAGTTCGCTATGGGCAGGTTTTTTTTTGTTTTTTTTTATTTCTTTTTCTATAATTCATTTACCCAGGATAGTCCAGCTCACATTTAATGTCTTGTTTCCTGTGGTTTCCTGCTGCTACCCATTTCCACAGCAGGGTGGACTGCAGAGCACTGAGAGGTGAAATGAGTTGCTCAGGTCCACAAAGTAAGTATTTCACTCCAGCAGGGTTTGAATTTGTGACCTCCCAGTTCCCAAGCAACAACTAGACCACACTACCTCTAAAAGGAGGTTAACTTTTCTTGTCGCCCAACTTGCTGCATTTTGCAATACAGTACTTTATGAGAACAGGATAGGGTAGCTTGAGTATTAGAAACTGAGTTAATAGCTGGCTATTTTTTTAGTCCACATCAGAAAAGAAGTGAGATTTTATTTGTAATACCTAAATAAAATTTTACAATAATTAGTTTCTGTCTCTCCAAAGCCTACACTCTAATGCAAAGCATCATTCAATTCATTTCTATATAGCCTCTTTCACAGAGTATGTCACAGAATGCTTCACAGAGGGCAAGGTGAGCACAAGAACAAATGAAAAATACAGCAATAAGGAATCAGGTGAATCATTTGGAATACAAAGCAGTTATAATTTACAGTTCAGTTGTAACAGAGGCTTACATAAGTATGCTACGTTTGTTAACAGTTATAAGCCATAAAGACAGGTTTCTAATGGCAAAAAATGGGAAAGATAGCAGACTAAACTTTAGAGGTAAGTCCAGTCCCTATGGTTATTATGGGTATGGAAAGCCCTGTGTGGAGCAGGCTCACAAGGCTTCACCAGAGCAAACATTGTCTGAAAATGGGGTTTTACATTTGTTCCCATTTAAACTGGGAAATGAAAACTATAGACGTGTTGACTCCTTTGAGGCGTCTCCATAAACAGCAGTCACTGTCTTAGCCGAGTAGTAGGAAAGCCCCAGAGAAAACTAGGCATCCTTGCATCCTGTGCAGATCCTACAAACTGCTCTTCTTACAAACTGCCTGTCTGGAATGCCCCCCTGAGGAAACTCTTATGAGTGAAGTGATGGGGCATTTCCTTGGGCCCACTGTGTGTGTGGATTAATTTAGATTATTTGATGTTTACCTACTGCTTTACTACAGATTAAAACAGAACTTTGAATAACATCCTGATGTTCCCAGTGTGTTTTTTTCTTTTTTGACTTATTGCTAGTTGGGGCTGGCTGCCCCATGAACCTACAGCCCCCCATGGAACATCTGGAAGCACGCACAACACGCTGAGGTGAGTACTTCCTGGTATGCAGCCTCTGTGTATGTGTATACTAAATGTCAAATGCAAATGTCACAGCCTACATCCAGAATTATTGGAAGAGGATCACTTCCTGCTGGAGTTTGCTGAGGGGCAGTTGGACTGAGCTTTGCAATCCCCGGAGACTTTTGGCCTAGGGGACTTCAGTGGCCAGGCTGATGACCCTTCAGATGTGTTTGCAAACAAACTCCTCCAGCCCAAGGGAGAACTGGGTTTTAGACAGGAGATTCCCACAGCCATGCACTCGGCAGGCCACATGCTCAACCTCATCTTCTCAGTGGGGTTGGAGATGGATAATATCTCACTGGAGCCTGTCATTTGATCAGACCACTGCACCATATTGTTTATTGCTGGAGCCATTAAGAAACTATTTTCAACTGTGGAAGTGATCCAATACTGGATAATAAAAAAATAGAATCTAGATATTATGAGGTTTCTAGGTCTTTCAGACACTTTGGGTCTGGCTGAGATATCTACAAGGAGATGCAGTGAGTCAGTTGAAGCCTATAATCAGGCTCTATCTGCAGCACTGGATACCCTGGCAGCCATCCATTCTTGCCTACAGATGTCTCGCCAGAGCACTCCTTGGTTTACATCTGAGCTTAGGCAGATGAAGGTTGCATGTCATAAATTAAGAGCACAAGTGCAGGAAATCTCAGTCGGGTGCTGACAGACTTGTACTGGAAGAGCACTTGAGGCTGTACCTGGAGGCCAGGATTCATTATGAAATCCCGACAGTCGGAATCTTGGGTTTCAGGAGCCTGACACCAATTGCCCAAGATCCTGACAATTGGTAATTGCCCATGGCAGTGTTTTCTACATGTTTCGGGGGGCTTCACCCCTGCACCACCTGTACTATAAAGAACAGACTCCACCACAGACAATTGCCAACTGTCAGGATCTTGAGTTTTGGGCAATCGGTGTTGGGCTCCTGAAACTTGGGATTCTGACTCTTGGGATTTCAAAATACTCCCAGAGGCCACTGCAGTTGTTAAGAAGGATCTCTTTTCTGCCATGATTAACATGGAAAAGAATTGTCCTGCCAAACTTTATACACTGTAGATAATTAATTACATCAAGATTGTCTACACCACAAGGTACCTATTTCCAGTGTGAAGTACAATGGACTAAACAAGTTCTTCAAGGTCAAGTTTATTCATTTTAGTTTTTGTTTACCGGGTAGGTGCACTAGACAATACAATGGCTATATTCAGGCATGACCTGGGAAGATGCCAACAGCAGATGACAGAATTGCAGTGTTATGAAGTACCTCCTCAACCTCTCATTCTCCCTATCCTATGTCCCTAGCTCTTGAAAACTTTCTACTGTCATTCCCCTTCCTAACTGCAGTGACTTCTCATCCCCTAGTAATTTCCATCCTAGCTCTCTTGTCCCCAGGCTGGCTAAACTCCAGGAACATCTTGTGCTCTATCAACTCTCCCCTTTTCGTGACTCCACTTCCTTCTTCACTCCATTCCAGACTGGCTTTAGAAAGTCTTACTCCACCTCCACCTCTACCTCTCCCCTCCAGCTCCCTGATACTGTTATCTCTGGCACGGAACGGGGCCTTGACACCTCCAACATATTTGTTGATTTAGCCAAAGCTTTCAACACTGTTGCCCACCCCACTCTCCTGGGAAAGCTATAGGCTGCTGGATTCTCGGGACTCAATTTTCAAAGAGCCCTAGGATCAGCACAGTTTGCAGTGATCAAGGGCTGCGGTGCACTCTGGGTTCTTCAGGGACAATGCACCTGATTTTGTAAAATTGGAGGTCCCTGCGCTGCAGACATGGGAATTGCCACAACCACAGGGCTGCACCAAATATTGGCTGCATCTGCGGAGTTTGATGGAGGGGATCCATTATCCCCCCACAGGCATATGGGCCCCTAGAAGTGGTGAGGGGGAGAACCCCTGGCTGGAAGGTGAGGAATGGTGGCCACTGGGGCACAGAGGGTGACATAAGGCATGGGGGGACATGGCAGCAGGTATAGGGAGCAGAGAAGTCACCTGGCAGTAGTGCCATAGAGCATATTGATATCCCTACAGCACCTCCATCAGGTGCCCCTCCACTCCCTATACCTTCTGCTGTTGCCTCCTTATACCCTATGGCACCCTCAGTGCCCCAGCAGCCCCCATTCCTCACCTTTCTGATCCTGTAGCTCACTCCCTGCCCTGGCAATCAGTGGCACAGGGCTGTTGGACCACCTTCTGGCTGGTCCAACTTAAACCCACTGTTGTAACCACAACAGAACTTACAGAATCCCAAATGAGGGGATGGTGCAGCTCTGCCATGGCGCAAGCCCCCTTGTGACCTGGTACAGGGGCACAGTTGCTGCAAGGGTGTCTGTACTAGAGACTTTCCCTTCCATCCACTCCCAGTTAGCTGAAGTGTCCCCCAAGGGTCTGTGCTTGGCCCAGTTACTTTCTCCATTTTTCTAAATTACCTTCCCACTGCCTGCTCCTCTGTGTCAATTCATATGTATGCAGATGACACAGTTCACTTTACCACTAGTTCCTCTGCCTCTGACCTCATGAACCAGCTTCAACTGGGCTTTAACAACATCCAGCACTTGTTTCAAGATAATCAAGTATCCCTCAATGCAAAGAAAGTGGTCTCTATGACTTTTCACACCAGGCAGAGGCTTGCTATAATCTCCTCTTCCTTCCTTTCACACCCTAGATGGTGCAACTATTAAAGATATCTCCTTCTTCAAGTACATTGAGGTATGGTTGGATCACCACTTTGATTTTTCTGTTTATGTGGATTTAATCCATTCAATCCACATGATGCTTCATCCCAAACTTGGAGCACTCTGAAGAAATACGAGATGCATCACACTTCCTGTTCGAAGGGAAATCCTCCCTAAGATGATTCTCCCCATTTTTGACTATGGAGACATTGGGTGGGATATTGAGAAATGCGCTAGAGGCAGGCGCAAGAGCAGCACAGAGCAAATCTGGTGCACCATGGCACACCGAACACGATATTCAAAGGTTGCGCATGATGACATGCACCAGCACAACACAGTTGAATATCACAGGGATGCGCCATAATGCAACCAGGGCTGTGCCAGGGAGTAAGCTAACATGTGCAATAGTGCAACCAGGGCTGCACCAGGGAGCAAGCCAACAAGCACAATAGCTGCAACCAGGGATGCACAAGGGGAAGAGGTCCATGCGCCAAGACACAGATGGAATGGCAACTGGGACAGCAAGGAGCAAGCCACTGGGATGGGATGTCCTGCCACCAGGGTGCAGAGGGTGCCAGGAGTGAGGCATGGCAGGCACATGATGGAACACTGCCCAGTGTGCATGGGGAAGCAGCAGACCCCTGACTACGTGCACCACAGTGGCGCATGTAGGCAGGGTGGCAACAATGGCCATTGGTAAACAGCCACCTGCAACCCCCCACAGAAAGGCATGAGACACACAAGAGGCAGTATAGTGCAGTGGTTTAAGGCTCTGAGCTGCAAATCTGGTGACATCCAGCACACCAGACCTGGGTTTGAATCCTGCAGCTTCCACTTGCATACTGTGTGACCCTGAGCAAGTCACTTAACTTCCCTGTGCTCCCAGGTCGCTCCTGTAAAAAAGCTTTCAGCTTAGTGTGCTACTCCTGGTTAAACAACTAAATAAAAAAAAAATAATTCCTACACCACCCGGACCACAGACGGCAACACACAGGCAAACAGCACATAATGCACATGACACACAACCCAAACAGAGAGCCCACGACCACCCCAGGGCACAGCCACCATCCAATGGTTCTACACCACCAGGCACAACCCCTTGGCCACCCCAATTGTACCACACTGCTGCCATGCACACCACTACAGCATGGCTCCACATGCCAGCCGTAAAGTGGACACAGACACAGATGGCTAACCATATAAAAGCGTATTGAAACAGGCATTAAATAACTATATACAAATTTACAGGTAATGGGACAGGGAACAAGGAATGGGGAGGCCACATTCAAAATGGGAGGCAGGAGAAGGGAGGCGGGGGGGCAGGAGTCATGGCTATACAAGGGGACAAGGGAGGGCAAGAGAAGGAGAACAGGGAAGGGTAACAGTAACAGGTCAATGGGACCTACGGCTGTCCTCACCCCACTGGTGCCTGACACCAACGTCTGTGCTGCTGCCTGTGCATGATCCATTTCAGCAGCTGTGCCACCTGGAGCGTGGCTGTGGAGACCCGCAGGATCTGTCGCATGAGCCCGGTGTTTACATCAGTGTGACGGACACCTAGGACAAAGGAGGGAACACGTTATGAGTGCATGTCCAGAAGACTGTAGCCCACCCACCATGCGCAGCTGACAGCAGTGACATGCACCCCTGGGATGTCACCCAGCCACCCACAGTGTGTGCGCCCACACATGCCGCCAGCCTGGTAATCCACGGCCATGCAGAACTCTGCACACCAACACCACCCATGTGCCACACACCACCACCATGGCAGGCAGGCAGGTGACATGGCAAAGTGGCAGGATGTCAGTGGCACAGCTTGAATCCAGGTGCACCCACAGCCCACCTGCAGCAGCCACACACATGTGCGATAGCCACAGCATGGTGCAACAGTCACCGCAGGCAATGCACAGCTGGAAAGGCCCTTCACACAGGGGGCCATGGCCCATCCCCACTCCTGCTGCCCACCCTGAACAACATCACAGCATGAAACAGTGCCTACCTGCATGCTGCAGCTCACCTTTCACCTGTCCAGCAGCACCGCCCATGCAGCCTGCAGCCTGCACATGAGCCCCTGCAGTGGCCTGCCCTGGCCCACCTGCAGCACCAGCCATTCGGGCCCTCCTCTTATCCTCAGGGCCTAAGAAGGAAACATGGAGAAAGACACATCAGTACCTGGCAACACCACATGCCCCCCCAGCACAGCGTGCTTCCCGGCCCAGCGCAGCAGCAGCGCGGTGCCACAGCACACTCATGGTGTGCCACCCCAGCAAACAAGATGCGCAGCCCCAGCCCCCCCCAGCAGCATGGTGTGCCACCCTGCTTGCCTCACAGAACACTGGTTGGGCACGGACACGGGTGTAGCATATTTACCTGGCCGTGGCACGGCACCCCTCTGGACACATGCCAGTACTGACTGTAGCCTCTCAGGGTCCCTCCGCTGCAGGTTCCCATAGCAGTGGCGGCATTGCTTGCTGCTGCGCTGTGCACCTGTTGTCTCCTCCAGGCCATCAGTGACCTCCTGCCACACCTCTGTCCATGGCCTAGTCAGGGGCACCTGGCCAAACAAACTGCCTGCATGTGGTTCCACAAGGGCCACAAGATTCACCAGTTCCACCTGCAATGAGTTGGGTGCCCTGGCACTGCTGCAGTGTGGCATGGCTATATCACACTTGTAGATCCAAAATGGCACCCAGTAGCGCATGAGCCACACATGCTGGGGTTGCGCACCTTGCATGGAGGTGCGCTGCCATCACCAATCATGCAGCCATGGAGATGTATGATACGGGCAATGCAGCACTGGCACATGCTGCAGGGCTCCTAGAGAGGCAAAGGGCAACCGTGGGGTCAAGGGTCAGCATGTGCACTGTGCACAACTGTGCTATTGGGACCACCATGCATTAGGTGCAATAGGGGCATGTGGGCACCATGGTTCATGGCCCAATAGTGCCTGGGCACCATGGCACCCATAGAGCAAGACCACCATCTGCCACATGGCACCACAGCGCCATTGGCATTATGATGCCCGGGTGCCATAGGCCATACAGGACATGAGTGCCACATGCCCAACAGCGGCCGAGCACTGTAGCTCATATTGTACAGTGTGCGTAGGTGAGCCGGTGGCATAGGTGCCGGCAGTGCATGCATGCGTACTGCCAGGCCTACTGCGCATGTCACAATGTTGCACCATGACTTGGGCGTGCACAAGTCCATTGCACAATGCACAAAAATTGGGATATTCAGCCAGCATATGCAGATTAGCTAATCAGCACATCAGAGGCATTTGCATCCCATTACAGTTGCGCATCCCCTCATTTGCATGTGATGCGTTATAAAGGCACTGCAGGACTGCAGAGGATATGGACTGGTATTGCATCCTTCAGATGTAAGATGCGATGCTGTGGTCTCTCGGGACAGTGGATTAGAAGGGTGGTGTGGGTAGTGGCCGTCAATGACCACATGTCTATTCCCACAGGACACAGCACAATGGAACAAGAGGAGGTTGTGGAGCTTGGGCCTGCACGGAAGCGTAGGCCCAACTTCACGGGGCAGAGACAGATGCCCTATTCAAAGCTTACCTGGACCAGGAGCCTCTACTAATTGGCTCGACAGGCACTCCACAGGCCCAGTCCACAGCATGGGAGGGTGTGGCCTGAGCCGTAAATCAGCAGGGCATCCATCAAAGGTCTGTGCAGGAGTGCAAGAAGAAGGTCAGCACAGACCGGATGCTGATAAAGGAGAAGGTGGCAGCCATCTGGGCTGCACGTGCTGCCACGGGCGGTGGACAGCTTGACATGCCACAGCTGATGCCGCAGGAGGAGTTGGTGGTGGATACCACGTGGCGCGGTGCCATTGAGCGGGTGCACGGTGGCGGCTTCCAGACAGGTGGCAGCCCATCACTGCATGGTAGGTATGGCAGCACCCAGGGTAGGGGGGCTGGGGGCAGGGGGGTGCTCCAATGGCACTAATGCAACTGTTTTCCCTTTCAGCTCTTGAGCACCTGCATGCAGCCGCAGAGGTGGAGGTGTCCACCTTGGGGGCAGTCCTGGACCCGGAGGACCGTCCTTCCACCTCCACCAGTGTCCGGGGGCTGGTCCACATGCAGCCCAACACTGCTGACCATCCAGATGGCTGTGGTGTGGTTGCGTAGGAGGCCCTGGCTGTGTTTTAGCATGACGCCTGGCATGGCTTCCAGTATGCTGAGACACAGATCGGGGCAGGGTCTGGGACTTATGATGATGAGACCATCATCCCGGATAGCGATGTTGCTGTTGTGGGGCAGGCACCTGTACCACACACCCACCACAGCAGCACAGACAGTGCCCTGGAAGCAGTTGTCCGCCCACCGGCCACCACCCCCGGTGTTGCTGTGGGCACCACCCCACAGGTGAGGTGCCGGCTGATGGTGGTGGTGCAGCTGCACCAGCACTGCTTGGCGCACAGTGGCCATGGGGCAGCAGTGGCAGTTGGACAGTGTCGAAGGAGGGCTGGGTGCAGTGCCCACCGACGGTGCCCACCTGCGCAGGGGGCTGGGCTGTGGGGTCGAGCAACACATGTGGGTCGGCACAATGCCCATGCGCCCCAGGGTGCTGACCCCTTGGCTAAGCACACCCATCTGCTACGGGCCTCCATTGAGCAGCAGGTGCTGGTCATGGCAGGGGTGCGTGCACTCTGTGCAGAGCTGCACCAGGCTGCAGTGTGGCATGACAGGGACTTTGAACAGCTCCTGGCCGAGAACACTCATATGCGGGAGGACATGACCGCAGCCCTGGATTGGCTTACCGCTGGGGTCACAGCCGGCCCAGCACCACTGGCCACCATGGTGCATGGCCGTCTGCCGCAGACCCAGCATAGTGCATTCTCCACATATCTGTCATGACTTTGAGTGACCCCCACTGTGTCAACACCGGGATCCACTGTGGGCATTCTGGGCATGCCTGGAGTGGGCATGTTCAGGAGTCTGCAGATATCTGCTAGGACCCGGTCACGTTCCCGCAGTAGCATCCCTTGGGGACCATCACAGACACTCCCATGGTTGTCGCATGGCCTGTGTCTGCTGGGCTGTCTCAGCGGGGCCGTCCACGTGTCTGTGGTGGCCGTGTGACCATGCGGCGGTCCTGAACCACCCACATCCCCATCCTTTGTCTGCTGCTGCCCTGTGTGCACATTGGTGTGGCGTGTGAGTGAACATTCCAGGGACGTGACATCCATGGTTCACACCACACACAGGCCTTGTGCATACCCCCCTGACTGCTGGCCACAGTGGCATGAGCATGATGATGCCAGAAAAGCACTGACTGCTACTGTGCACTGGTGCTCAGCATCTGACCCACGCCTGGTGCCTGCCTCTGGGGGCGGGCATGATGGTTTCTGTGTGCATGTGCATGTGTGTGCGGGGGTGTGGGGGGGCATGTGGGTGGGGTGTGCAGTGCTGTGCTGAGTGCTTCCATGGTGTCCAGTCCCACACCTGTCCACGCTCCCCTCCAGCCGTTACTGTCACAGGGCCCAACCATGCATGCCTGTATGCTGTGCCATAGTCCCCAGGACACGCATGTGGACATGTTCACCTACCTGTGTGCTCCATAGTGCTCCTCTGTGATTGTGTCCCAGTGCTGCTGGGCCATCCTGTTCAGCTGGGATTCCCTTCACCTGGGACAGGCTGCCCACCACCATCTGGCCTGGCGGCCACGTCGTCCCTACTGCTGTTCCCCTCTTTGACCTCGACAGCTATCCCACAGTTGGTGGCCATGTTGTGTAGTATACAGCAGGCCAGGGATAGGCTGCAGGCCTTTGAGGGGCTGTACTATAGGGCACCGCCAGACCTATCCAGGCCATGGAACCATGCCTTCAGCAGCCCAAACACACACTCGATAATGTTCCATGTGCTGGCATGTGCCTCATTGTATAGCTCCTGTGCTGGGGTCGACGGGTGCTGGTATGGGGTGAGCAGCCAGGGCTGGAGTGGGTAGCCACTGTAACCTGTGTGTAGAGATGTGTGGTTAGCATGGTGGGCTGTGTTGCTGCACCCCCCAGCCTTCCCAGCCTCACCCTCTGGTGCACCTGCCCTAGCATCCCCCACACCCTGCCCTGTTGTGCCAGGCTGCCCGTTTCCACAGCATACTCACCTACTAGGTGGCCTATGGGGATGTCCCCACTCTCAAACCTGTGGCACAGTGCAGTGCGACTGGTGTCAGATGTAGGCATCGTGTGCTCCACCGGGGTGTGTGGCACAGACATTGATTATGTGCCCCCTGGCATTGCACACCACCTGGCAGTTGACACTGGAGTAGCCCCTCCTGTTGACGTATGCTACCCCCTCCAGGCCGAGGTGGTGTGTGGATGCCAACATGGGTGCAGTCGATGGCCCCTTACATGCCAGGCATATGTTCCCCCCAGTGGAACTCCTGCATGTTCGCTGTACGCTCTGCCTATGTGCTGGGGAAATGGATGCATTCTGCAGCATGTGGCAGCAGTGTGTTGAGGAATTGTGTGAGGAGCCGTGATGCGGCAGACTGGGTTATGCCTGTGGTGTCCCCTGTTGGTTTCTGGAAGGTACCCATGGTGAGCAGGCACATGACAGCTGTGACTTTCATCTCCACCAACAGGGTGTGGCTCCATCTTGTGGGTGCCTGCATCTCCTCACTGCACAGCTCACAGAGCTGCCTCAGAATTGCCCGGTTCAGGTAGTACTGGCCCACAATCTCTGTATCACCGTACTGTTCGAAGGTGGTGTGGGCACGGTACCACCTGCTCCAGGCATAGCACCGACAGAGCCCTTCCATGGCCGTGCCGCTCTGCCTCCTCACACCCCTCATTACTGCCTCCATCTGGAAGATGGCACTGGCCATGGCCTGGGTTGTCCTGCCCCCCCCCGGGTGGCTGTCTCCCCAGGCACCCCCGGCTGTGTGCTGCTGAGTGTGCCCCTGCACTGGGCACACACCTGTGATTGGGGTTCCCAGTTGGCAGCCCGTGGGCTGTAGCCTCCACCTCCCAGCTGTCTGGGCACCTGTGCTGCCCCTCCTGTGCTGGGTTTCATAGGCACACGCTCAGGATGCTGCCTCCATAAATGTATCATACGCACACACACACTCGCTCACACATGCAGACACACTCACTGTCTCACACACAGTCCCACACTCTGTGACACTCCCTGCCTGCCTCCATCTGTGTCTTGCATGCCTCCTGCTGTTCAGCCTGCCAACTCGCTCTCCCTCTCTATAGCTCCCCTCTGGCGCAAGCCTCCTTCCCTTGCTTGCTCCCTCTTTTTATGTGCTCAAGTTTGCTCCGCGCAAGTTCCTTTTGCTCCATGCTTGCACCATTTGTCTGCTGTTGAATATCACACTGTGCCGCTTATTCATGGCTATGTCCCCTGCACTTACCATTGCGCATTGGTGCATGGAGATTTGTGCTGCACAGTTGCTGCCGCTGAATATCGCTCTCTGACGCAATGTCGCAGTTTGCACTGGCACAACCCTGTTGCACATTGTGCAACTGCTTTGAATATCCCACCCATTGTTTACAGTGCTGCCCCTATGTCCACTTTAGCTACACTGGACCCCCTCTTTCATTCTTTCTGTAGATTTGCCTTTGACAAACCCCTGTATACTCACCACTGTTCTTTGTATTCCTCTCTCTCTCTCTCTCTCTCTCCTCTCTCTTGATGCAGGTGCCTTTTCCATTGTGTTTTATTTATCTCCAGATTTTGGTTTGTCTCCTTTCCCTCATGTCTTGTCTCTCTCCTGTCTTTCCCCCTTTCTACCTTTTACTCCCTATGCAATGCCTGCAATCTCTTTTCTGCTCTCCCACCAATTAAATTTACTGCATGCCAATTGCTTTCTTGTTTTGCTTCCCTAGAAGTTGAGGCTGTCTCCCCCTCTACATTTGCTCTGCTCCTCCCTTCTTGCTCTGAAATCTCTCCTCCATAGTTTCTCTATTCACTCCTGCAGCTGTTCCTGATACGGGGAGGGAGTGGAATTCCATCATCAGCCTTGCTGTCTATGCAGTGTCTAGCTTATCCCCTTTCCCCAGTTAATCAGTTGCTACTCCCAACTCCTCATATTATTGTATTGTGTCTCACAGTTTAATGTTTTTGCCTGTTTTGAAATCTACTGTATGGTATTTTAGTGATGGCATTTTTTTATTCTGAACTGTTTTCTTTTATATATTGTTTTACTCATATATATTTTGCTGTATTGATTTTTGTACATAGTACCTTGGATCTGTTCTGTTTCCCTCTCTTCTTCCTACCCCCAGTATGTATCTGGAAACAAGCTGATACCAGCTCAGCATGACTTTCCTGGTAAAACTTTAGAAATAAATACATTATCAATTATTATTTTTTTTTTAACCAGTAGAGACACACTAAGCTGAAGCTTGTTTACAGGTGCGACCTGGGAGCACAAGGAAGTCAAGTGATTTGTTCAGGGTCACATAGTATGCAAGTGGGTGCTGTGGGATTCAAACCCAGATCTCCAGCTTAGAGCCTTAAACCACTACGCTATCCTGTCTCAATTGATTAATTAATTAATTAGCTGATAGTATTAATTACTTAATTAACTAACTAACAAATAAATATATGTTACAAGGGAACAAAGTACAGTTGTTCAAACATCACCAGCAGAAGTTAAACATTTCAGCAGTGCAAAAACATGAGAGCAAATACATGTGTACAGCTAAGAAAAACACATGATATCAGCAAATAGAGTGCATCAGATACATGAACATTTATCAGAGGACAGTAGGAACTTGTGAAGTTCATCTTTGAAAATTGAATTAGATGGAGAGATCCTAAGGTCTGGTGGATGTGAGTTCCAGGGCTTAGGGGCAAAGCAAAGCAAAGAAAAGAAGTCTGCTCACCCATATTTGTAGCATGTTTAGACACAAGCATAAGTAACAGGTCACTGAATCTCAAAGTGTAAGCCTAGTCAGGTTTATTGAACAAGCTAGCGAGGGCAGCAGGTTTAGCTGATCTAATGATCTTACCTATGGTACATCCTAGGATATATAGCTGTTGTGAGGTTTATAACCACTGTGAAGTCTGTGGGCATATGGGATCAGATTTCCTTCACTACCTAGTTATCGTTCAGCAGGGATAGAGAGGAGACTGCAAGTAGTTCAGTGAATGGTTGGGGGGAATTTCAGCAATTGGATGAGGAGGAGATCCTTGGGTGGTCATGAGTTTGCAGTACACCATGTGTGTTCTGGACCCTGCACCTACCTGGCTGCTTAAGGACAGATTGGAGCAGTTAGTTCAAGTGTTGACAGGCATAGTCATAAGAACATAAGAACATTAGAAGTAGCCGGCAGAGGGAGATAACGCGATCCATCTAGTCTGCCCCAAAATTTCCACCCCATCCCTGTTTTATTACCACTTCAGGTGCCCGCATTGCCTGTCCCATGCTAGTTTAAATTTCCATACTGTCTTCGATAGTACAGTACCACCTCTGAGGGTAAGCAGTTCCATGGTTCTATCACCATCTCTGTGAAAAAGTTCTTCCTTATATTGGTTCTAAATCTGCCTCCCACTAGGCACAGACTGTGCCCCCTTGTACGTTTTGTTTTGTTTTCTTGGAATAGGTTTCCTGTTTGGGCTGTGTTGATTACCGTTACATATTTGAATGTTTCTATCATGACCCCCCTATTTCTTCTTTGCTCTAGAGAGTATAAGTTTAATTTACTGATCCTCATTTCATACTGTTCTTGATGCAGAACCTGCACCATCTTAGTGGCCCTTCTCTGAACCCTTTCTAAGCAGTTAATGTCCTTTTTTAGGTGGGCCTCTAGAACTGCACTCAGTATTCTAGGTGCCGCATGACCAGGGATCTGTACAGTGGGATGATTACCTTGTGCTTCCTGCTCGTAATCCCTCTACCTATGCAGCCGAAGATGCCACTAGCATTCTGTGCTGCTTTTTCACATTGTTTCCCCACTTTTAGATCATCAGTAACAATAACTCCGGGGTCCTGTTCCATCTTTGATTCTTCTAATTGATGCCCATTCAGTGTTTACGTCTTTCTTGGGTTACGTTTGCCCATGCGCATCACCTTACTCTTCTTGGTGTTACATTTTAACTGCCATATTCTTGACCACTCTTCTAATTTCTTGAGATTGGCTTCCATCTAAGAGGCACCTTCATCTGTGTTCACCCTGTTGCACAGTTTTACATCATCTACAAACAGGCAGACCTTCCCCTCAAGTCTTTGTCACCTCTTTGACAGTTATACTGTATTCAGTTGTCATTCCCTTGCAGCCACTAGATTGTCCCCTGTAGCTAATCCATTAATCACCTGACAAATGCCAGAGCACAGTTAAACCTGTACCCCCTGCACCATAGTGCTAGTGATTGCTGTTAGTTTTCAGTTCTGATTAACTCACAGAGGGTGATGGACCAATGGAAAGAGTCTTACTTCAAAATTCATGCTACTCACTGAAAGCTGCATTCACTCTCACTTGCTGCAGCAGAAATGGGTCAGCATCAGTTAGTGTTCAATTTAGCAAAAGAAAAGTGCTATGGTAAAGGCTGTCACTTTTCATATTGCCTAAAATAACATTGAACAGAATTTAAGATAGCGTAGGTGTATTTATGAGCATGTGAGTTATGTTTGTAAATGGGTCCCCATTGATTTCAATATGCACCCATTCATTTCTATGGCGTTCTGGTTGTATGCACAAACTTAGGTTGTCCTGGGCATGTGCCTACTTCAGGAATCCACTGTACATCTGGACATGATCTTTGACGACAAGATGACATTTGAGGCTCAGGTGTCAGCTGTCGTCAAAAACAATTTTTACCAACTGAGGAATATTGCTCAGATCAAGCCCTTAGTTCCACCTGAAAACCTGCCATTACTGGTACATGCTTTTGTAACATCGAGACTTGACTACTGTAATGCTTTACTGTATATCTCAGAGTCAGTGGGGGGGACCTCTGCTGACTGCAGCTAGTGCAGCATGCAGCAGCCAGGCTGCTGACAGGAGTACCCAGATTCTGTCATGTGACCTCAGTTATGCAGGGTCTGCACTGGTTGCCAGTCAGGTGGCAGGTTCTCTTCAAGGTGGGCTTGCTCACCTATAAGATCCTATATGGAATGGGCCCTGGCTACCTGTCAGACCTCCTTACTCCAGCCATTCTGACTTGCTTCCTCCATTCCTCCACCCAGGGCCTCCTTGCAGTTCCAAGGACTGGGCTGAAAATCTTGGGTGATTGCTCATTCAGGGTGGCTGGCCTGGTCCTCTGGAATTCACTGCCAAGATCCTTGAGGGAGGCCCCTGCAGTGGAGGCATTCAGGAGGGGCCTGAAAACTCACCTATTTAAACTAGCATACCCTGAAGATATACCTTAATACTTAATTGCTGCTTGAATTTTTGGATTTTATTGTTATACTGTTAATCTGTAATTTTATGGTGATTTTATTATGATCCTGGAATTTTATGTATGGCTCCCAGAGCCTCTGGGATTGGGTGCCTAAAAATAAATACTTACTTACATATATATATATATATATATTTATATATAGCAAGGCATTGTGGGTACAGTACATAGCTGATTTTTCTGCCTCCCTTATCAAAGTGCAGTCTCCTATGTCGGTAGTGTTTACAGTAGTACAGTCTGTAGAAAAGTTTCTGGAAAACTGTTTTTGTGATGCAGATAGGCCAAAAAAGATAATTTGCCAGTCTGTGTAGATGTTATTTGACTTTTACTGCCTGCTGGTGAAGTGACAGGTCTGACGTGGCAACTCCTGTCAAAATGTGGGCAAATGATGATACTTTTCTATGTTTATGTTCTATGGCCTGAATAACTATGTAGTTCAGGAATGTAATTATGGGTCAGACTACTTTTTATTTGGTGTCTAGCTTCTTCTAGGTGTACAGTCAGCACAGTGACAATATCACAGTGAACACCACCACAATGTCGAATCTCACCAGGTCGCTGTGGCGGTGCACTGTACAATGGCACTGCGACTCTTGGTGTTCCGCCTCCACCTCTGAAACAACTCCGATTTGGAGTTGTATATTTAGAGATGGGGGGTGCGAGGGGTGAAGCCCACCACAGAAAAAGATTTTCTCCCGACGGGAGTAATGCCGACAGTCCACATTGTTCCTGTCACTGTCAGGGATGTCAGCAGCATTGCCAGCAATGTAACTTGGTGGAACCCCTTCTGCTACGAGTCCAAAATTGTGAAAGAAAAAGAATGTCTGCAATACCAAGATTGACCAACAGAGGTCTCTGTTTCAACACAGTGCTTAAAAACTTTGTTTCACTTGCATGATGTCATGGTTGGGGGTTGTAGCACTGAGAAAAAAGGGGCAGGGTTAAGCAAATGAACCAAGCACAGAAATAAAAGCATTTTTTTTCCATGGAAAACAGCACTTTTAGCCAGTTTGAATGGTAGGAGTTTGATTCACAACTTCTACAGGTTACTACTCCCATTTGTTATGGCAAACCTGACAAAATCACTTTAACTTTTGCCACTGCCCCCGGTTTGGCCTTCCCCCTGCATCACACACACACACATACACACGCTTGTCAATGCTCAGTTTTTCATTTTCATGTGGAACGGGATCAGCTTTCACTGCAGCATGGTCAGATTATTATTTAACAACAGTAAAGCATGGTCAGATCATGATTCAACATGCCAGGTGAGGTAGCTCTGTTACTGATAAGGTTTAAAGTTTGTGCTTTTAAACAGAACTTGATTTTTGTTTAGAAAGAAAAAAAACAGATGTGATTTGCTGGAGTGGGAGTGGAGACAGGGTGACTCAGGGACACAGTTAATGGAACTGCTCTCTGAGTAGTACTGAGCACGCAACGTGCTAGCACTACTGTTTTAACAAGGAAACTTTTTTTTCACTGGGAGAACCATTGTAAAACTTGACAGTCTATGGCAGCTTACTATGAAGAGTGTCCTTCTGTGTGCACTCCTGCTCATTGCAGTTGTTTTCTATTTGGGAGCCACCTCTGTGAGAGCCTCTCTTGGAGAAGATAGCATGCTGTGTTTGTGGTCAGGAGTCAGATTAGCACTCACACTGTCTGTGTGGGGGTGGCAAAGCAGGGATTGAGTAACTGTCAGGTTGTAAGGTAGAAACAAAACAACTAATGTATTCGGGGAAACGTGCTGGGAGGGGGTCCTTCTCTCATTGGGAGAGGGGGGCTAAAACTGAATTAGGGAGCATCAGAGGCCAGTATCACTCACTAAATGAGAGATGAAAAATGGCGTTGATTTCAAATTCAGTGGGGTGGTATCACCTAATGAGCAAGCAGGGTGGGCACAAGGATGCTTCAGTGGGTGAAGGAGCGCTTTGGCTGGTACTTTTTATTTCCTGGACATTTATTGTAAGTTAATGTACCCCATGGCAAGGATACCAGCCAATCAGATGCCAGGAAATAAAAAGCCCATTTTCTAAGTTTAACTTTGTAATTTACACAGCAATTAATAACCAGCTTATATTACTGCTTATTGTGTTTTTGCCAGTTTGTAATATCTCTCTTTCTCTCTCTCTCTCTCTTCTCTCTCTCTATATATATATATATATATTTACAGTATATAGCATTTGCTGTATGATATTTGATATTTGTACTTTGAAAAATACTAATAAAAAGGATTAATTGCAAAAAAGGGCAATGGTTTATCTTATCTAATAGTCATGTTGCTGGTAGTTCAGGTGCGTTAAAATTGAGCCAAAAGTCTTAAATAATTCAGTCCAAATGCTTTATGTAAGAATAAGAAAACCATGGTTGAGTCACTATTATTCAAGAACATAAATGTGACAGTTAATAATTTGATACTTAAACATGTATCACAGAACTTTTAATGCTGAAGCACTCATGAATTCTGAATGTGCCGTATATAAACTGATATCACCTCTCAAAAGTAGCAATTTAAAAATATGAAATCTAGGAGCACTATTTTTGGTAAACAGTAATCCTCAGGATAGGCTTCTTAACTGGACCTAAATTAGCTACCTAACTGTATATGCCTCTTTTCTCCTAACTTGTCTGTATTATTCAGTATGTTGCAGAATACTCTCTCTACTATGTCATTATTGTTTCTGATGTGGAGCCTTTGTAAATGAGTCTATGACTGAAAGGTTGTAAATCCGATATCTTCAATAAATAAATAAATAATATTCATGGAACTGCTGATGTGTGAAACCTGATCATCAATATATTCAACTTGCAACACTTTCCTTATTTTGGGCTGGCAACATAGGTTTGATTCAATGGCCTACGCAGCCAGGATAGTGTTATGCATGTGCAACTGTTACTTAGATTTCGGCCATTTGCACTCTCTATTCCAGAGGAATTACTACCCTGTAGGGGTACCACAATCAAGGAACCCTCTGGAGGGTTCCACCCTAGAGGTGCCACAGGATGATTCCCTTGGCTAAAGGTACCTTAGGAAGGATCCCCAAAAAGAAAGTAGTAGTATGAAGCATATAAGCAATCAGTAGTTGTGAAACATAGTAATGGATAAAGCATCAGGTAGCTTGATAACGTAATGGGATGCACAGGTTAGCAATGGCACGGGTGTGATGGGTTGCAAGGGAGAATGAGGGGACCTCCTAAGGAGAGAGAAAACAGCAGTAAGGACACCATTCCCCTCCATCCAACAGTGGATCCTACCTACAGAACTAGGGAACATTATGCTAACTAACAATTATGACCTGAGACATGAAGGAGAGAAAAAAACTCCTTTGAGGAGGAAATCTCTGGGGATCCAAGGCCTAGGTCGCCTTCCCTCCAGGCTTGGGATATTTTATTTAGTGAGGGCTCTGCTGCAGCGATTTGGAAACCCAATTAAAGGGAGGTGGAAAATATTCCAGTTTTGGAGGAAAGCTCTCACTCAATCCCTCTAATGGGAACGCTGTGGAAGGTTGCGAGTTCCACTCTACAACAGTGGACAACCGAGGTGGGAGGAGGAGAGCAACCACTACTGAGGCACTCACCTGGCCTACCAATCTACCCTCAATCTACCTCAAACCAGGTGAACCAGAGGCTGTAATGGGGAGAATAGTTTTGAAGGGTGCCTCTGAACCTGCTCAGGCAGTTTAAAGGGGCTCCCTGTGAGAGCCCCACCCCTTCATCGCTGAGTCTTAACTTCTACAACTTGAGGTGCCATCAGTACAGTTGATGACTGAAGGTGCTCCAGGAGTGAGGACATTCCCAACTATGGGCCTGGTGAGATGGACCCCACCCCAAGCTTCGCATGCTCAAGCTGCGGATTCTAGGTGCAGAGGGAGACCGTTGGCTGCAGGGGAACCCTGCACCAGAATGGTATGGCTGGCATGCTGCAGAGACTGATGAGGAGCTGAATGAGGGTTGGGTGCTGAGACCTTGCATAGGGCAGATGGCAGGGAGCAATGAGCAATGATGACATAATCAGGAGTTGATCTGGACATAGTTCAGCAAGGCAGGGTAGTTCAGTAGGGCAGGGTAACAATAGTTGGACCTGCACATAGGTCAGTAAGCAGTAGGAATAGTCAAGCTTGCACGTAGGACTGCAAACATAGTAGCAATGTTGGGACATGAATGTAAGTGGAAGAAGCAGCACTATGACAGTGGGGCCAGCCAGACAGGCATTCAAAAGCCAAATGAAGGTGACAAATACTCTGAGGATTTTCGGTGGTGGAGGCAGGATTTAGAACATAAGTCATTAGCCACATGGAGCCATGACTACCCAAACACGTCCAAGTCCCCGCCATAGGAAAAACAAGAAAGTAATGGAAGGGGTTGAGAACCACATGCAGATATTAAAGCTAGTTTATGGCATCAGCAGTAGCTTTAGCTGACCTCATGAGTATAACAGCAGCATACAAACAGGAAATAGCATCAGAATTAAGTAACCATGAGTGGTAGTATTCTATAAGCATGGAATGGAGGGAAGCATGATGCTCTGAAAGCAGCTATGACCATGGGGGAGGTAGATTAAGCTAAAAAAGCATGATTGGGGGAGTCACGTGATGACAGCCAGCTAAATGGCAGCTGAGGCCTAGAGCTCTTCCCTCCAGCCGCCCTAATTGCCAGATTTCGAGACCCCCGGTGCACTAAACTTTGAAAAAACAGTACCAAACGGGTGTTGAAATACTGCCTGTCGGTTTAAATTGGCGTTTCCATAGACCTATCTCACCTATAAAGAAAGATGGAGGTGGATGGGAGGCAGGCCGCAGTGAAGCATATGCGCCTCACGACCCCGAAAAAAGAAGCTAAGAAACAGTGGAATCAGGGGCCCGAGATCGGGAGAATGGTGAAAAGATCCAGTCGCCCAGTCCTCTAACGGAGGACAGATTCCTGCAGGAGCTGACTCCTCTGAAGGAAATTCTCAAGACCTTATCACGGAGCTCAAGTCCCTCACGGAGCTGACCTCTTCTTTGTCTACACGCTGAATGATACAGAGGCTAGAGTATTTTCAATGGAACAGTGGAAGGCCAAAGCAGAAGTCGAGATGGTTGGACTTAATCAGCAGACGCGAAACTTCAAGCTAAAACCGAGGATCTAGAGGCATGTCGACTTCAAACAATCTACTGATTTTGGGCCTACTGGAGATGGAGGAAGGGCCCGATCTTATGGCCTTCTTACAGAAGTTTCTTGCTAAGGTGGTGGGTCCGTCGCTGATTGACAAGTTACCACCTCGGCGGGCCCATCGGTCGTTGAGGCCTCGACCACCGCCGGATCCCCCGCGCCTATTATAATGAAGTTCCTGAGTTATATCGAGAGCAGCATGTATACAGTAGGTCTCGGACCTGAAGGAAGTTGTATTGGATCGGTCAAGATCCGATTGCCCAGGACCTCCCAAAGGAAACTAGAGAGAAGCGGGCAGCCTTCCATCCCTACGGTCCAGAAGTTAATCACGCATCCATCCCTTCAGAATGTCATACCCCGCTATTCTTAGGGTTACAATCGGAGGTACCACCTACAGTTTCAACACACCAGAAGCGGCTCTGAAGGACCTTTCTATTAGACTCCCCGACTTGTTCAAAACTCCTGGTTGAGAGACTGGTCAAATCTGCACTAATGTAGTGGAGTTGGATCTTAATGACTATTTGCAGATAGTGTCTTTTCCCCCTTTTATTTTGGCCCACTTGATGGATTTCTCTACCAGTTCCCTTCTTGCCTATCCTTAAGGTTACCGACTGTTTATCTCCCTATCTTCCCCAGCTGCCATTGAGTTCTCTTACCTGAGCTGCATGTGCTTACTGGCCAAGGTAGCTGGGCGATGTCCTGAATGGTTGGGCACTGAGCAGATCGGACCGGGGTATCGAGATCCTCGGTTTACTCCCGGAACTCGTTTATCAGGTAACAGTCCCCGGGGGTAACTTCCTGATTGATGGACCGGTTTGGTCCTCTATCGAAATAGTACCCTCCGGAATCAAAGGGCCCGATTTAAGAACACCCCTCGATACTGGGCCTGGGTACCAGCTCTGAATTCCCCCCGTTACTGATACCTGAGATAGGGGTGAGTAAATATAAATTCTGGATCTGGGTTAAACTGTTTATCACTTTGTCAATTAGTTAGAAAGTGGGGTTGCACTGGAGCTATTTTTCTTATCTTTATATCTGATGGCCTATCTGGTGGTTTGGGGGGGGGTATTTTGCTCTGGGGCCTAGCGTCTAGCTGAGGCTGAATTTACGAGCCTATGGAAGGGGGGTTGGCCAACCCAATCCCAGTCGCCGAGTTGTTGCTGATTATTTCAATTTGGATTGGGTCTAGTTTTAGTTTTAGAGATCTTGTGGTTTGGACCTTTCCCTTTCCATTTGACTCGGTTGAGCTGGGGTATTTTGGGTTCGTAAAGTGGGTTTGGTTGCCAGGATTTTCAATTTTCATTTTAGTCTGGCTTTCTATCAGTCCTGGCTCCAAGATGTAAATAGTTGTCTGTTTGGGGTGTGGGAAGGTATGGGGGGTTGTGGGTGGGTTTCTGTTTAAATTTTATTCTGTCAGACTGCCTTATGGGTATGAGGAAGGGGCTGGGGGTCGAGGTGGGGGGATTATTCGATATATATTGTGCTTTACTATATACCAACAAGTAATTTTATACTGTTTAAATCACACTTTAAATGTTCTTGGTGGCTATTTCCGGGAGGTGGGTCTTTTGGGGATCGCACTTGGAGGAAAGGGGGTTTGGGGGAGAGGGGTTAACCTGCCATATTAGGCTTATTTGTGACTATATTCTGGCTGGAATAACTCCTGTGAATCTCTGGTTGGTTAATTTTGGTTCATCTTGGCAGGCTGCTGGGCTTTGGGTATATGGGGTTTCAGTGCGTCGTTCTTTTCTCGTTATTTCTGGATGTTTCCAGTTTTACATCCCTCTGGCTCTGTATTTAAAATGGCTATTAATACCGTTAAAATAGCTTCCTGGAATGTACGCGGGCTCAGGGATTGGGTCAAACGAACTCAGGTTTTTAGTCACTGCTCATTATTGCAGGTGGATATACTTTTTCTTCAGGAAACCCACTTAGGCCAAGCAGACACCAAATCCCTATCTCGATCTGGTCTCTCGCAGGTCTATCTGGCTGGAGGCTCTAGCCTCAGTAAAGGGGTTGCCGTTCTCATTAAAAAACATGTTCTGTTTATGAAAGAACTGGTCGTATTAGACCCAGAGGGGAGGTTCGTCTTGGTTAAGGGTACCCTTAATGGGAATACCGTTGTCTTAGGTTCCATATATGGGCCTGTTGGGGGAACCTGAGTTCTTTATGTGCCTTGCTGATAGGGTTAGCACCCTCCTCCCTTCGCAAATTATTTTGGGTGGGGACTGGAATGTCCCCCCTTCGCCTATATTGGACAGAGATCCCCAAGATAATCGTCCCCCTACACCTGCCCAAAGGGCTCTTCATGATCTTTTATTAATGTTAGGGCTATGTGACCCTGGAGACTCTCGAATCCCTCTCTCTCGGCTTTCTCTTTCTTTTCTCAACCCCACAAGTCAAGGTCGAGAATAGATTATGTATTGTTCAGTAAAACCTTCCTTCTAGTCTTCTTCAGTCTGGCATTGATCCAATTATTCTCTCGGATCATGCAATAGTTTGGATCAAACTCTCCTCAAATCCCAATTTCTGTCGGGATACCACTTGGAGGCTTAATACTCAATTGCTTAAAGACCCCCACACGGTTTCGCAAATAAGATCCCTGATCTCTCTTTTCCTTGCAGATAATCTTGAGTCTACCCCGAGATTTGATATGATTTGGGGTTCACTAAAATGTTATCTCAGGGGTGAACTAATTAAGATAGCTTCTGCAAGGAAGAAGGTCCGACTTGCACAATCTCTTTCTCTATTGAGTAAAATTAGAGAACTAGAAGCAGGTTACTCTCCATCCTCCTCGTTATCGTCCTTAAAGGCTCTCCTGACAGCTAAGAATGAGTACATGGATCTCTTGAAAGAGAAAACTGAATACTGCCTTGTGCGAACTCAAGCTAAATATCTAGACCATGGGGAAAAGGCCGGGAAGCTTCTGGCTTTGCACCTACAGGCGTTGGAAGGTTCTAGGATAATCCCATCCTTGCATTCCCAGCTGGTTCCATAGAAACTTCCCCAGAGGTATTGCCCAAATATTCGAAAATTATTATAAAGATCTTTACAGTAAGCCTTTATCCTCTGCCCCTCTTTCGAATATCACAGCATATTTGGAGGACACTGACGTCCCCCATTTATCATTGTCCCATCAAGAGATTTTGACTGCTCCCATTTCTCTTGATGAGATAGAGAGGACTATTACCTCTATGACTTTAGATAAAGCACCTGGACCTGATGGATTCCCTGCTAACTTTTATAAAGTTTTTTCCAAAGAGCTCACACCTATACTTCTTAAATTATATGGGTATCTTTCTTCCTCTTGCGATATAGATCCCACCCTTTTTGAAGCCACTATTATCTTAATTCCCAAACCCGATAAAACTCTCATGGATCCGGCGAATTACTGACCTATATCCCACCAGAATTATGACATGAAAATCTTTGCTAAGATCCTGGCGGAAAGGATCAAAAAGGTTTGGTCTGGTTTAATTAGTCCCGAACAAGTAGGTTTTGTGTCTGCTAGATCTTCTGCGGATCACTTAAGAACCCTATCTCATATTTCCCAACAAGCTCAAACAGTGTCTCACTCTATGGCCTTGGTTTCGTTGGACGCAGAGAAAGCCTTTGACCGAGTGGATTGGACCCTTCTTTGGGCTGTGATGGAGAGGATGGGCTTTCCGACACCATTTTTAAAATGGATTCAGGTTTTCTACAGTTCCCCCTCGGCCAAAATTTATTGTAATGGAGTTTTTTCCTCCCTTTTCTGTCTACACACTGGCACCAGACAGGGATGTCCTCTTTCGCCTCTCTCTTATTTAACCTATACTTAGAACCCCTTCTTATCAGGCTTAAATCTTCTCCACTTGTTAGAGGTTGTCTATTACAGCAGCAGGAATTGGTACTCTCAGCTTATGCAGATGACATACTCCTGCATCTGGAACGTCCTGTTGAATCCCTAAAAGCGGCGCTAGATGTTATCAAGCAGTTTGGAGCCCTTTCTCAATATAGATTGAATATTTCCAAATCTGAAATTTTTCCGTTAAATGTTCATACGTATAAACAGGATTTTATTAACTTCGGCATGAAATGGGCTCCCAAATCGATCAAGTACTTAGGGATTCATTTTGCGACAGAGCCCTCTCTTTTGAAGAAGCTCAATCTGGATAATATTAAAAATCTCGTCCACCAAGATTTGTTGCGATGGTCTACCCTTCCCATCTCTCTCTGGGGCCGGATCAATATTATCAAAATGAATATCCTTCCCCGGGTCTTTTACCCCCTTAATCTGTTAAATCTTTGGCTGCCTATCGCTTATCTTCAGCAATTTCATGCAATGTTTTCCAACTTTATCTGGCGAGGAAAGGGTGTTAGACGCTCGTACTCTAAGCTATCTCTCCCCAAAGACAAAGGTGGTCTCCGGCTTCCTAATCTTTTACTCTATCACTGGGCAGCTCATCTCTCTAAATTAGGGAAATGGCTTTCTGTGGATCCTAACCTTCCATGCCCGACCTGGCTTCAAATTGAGAAGGCACTTCTCTCGAGGGCCAAGTTGGATACTTACGCTGTATTTTTTATTTCTCCATCAGTAGTTTCACAGTGGATGACTGATAATACAATTCTGACATCCCTTAAGTCACTTGCTCAATGTCTGCAGTCTTTTAATATCCTTGTCGGCCCGGATCTGGGCCAGCCGGTGGTCCTTAATCCTAATATCAAGTTGGGTAAATCACGGCTTACTCCTGATTGGCTTCCACAACTTAAAGAAGCTAGACTAGAACATTTTTATGAGCAAGGATCTCTCCTTTCCTCAGCGATGCTCTTTCGTTAAATTTGACATTCCCAAGGTGGAGATCTTCAAAGTTTACCAACTAAGGCATCTTATTGCTGGGAAATTTGGTACCTCCTTTAGCGTAGTCGGTGGCCTACCCTTTCTTTCTCAAATAATAACTCTCGCTTCTCAACCACACTCTACTTCATTAATCTATTCCTTTCTCTTAAACTATAAATTTCCCGATATAGCTAGGGGCTCCAATATCTGGTCTTCTTTGTTGCCTGAATCTCCCCTGAATTGGTCTCGTATATGGAAGGACCTTCATAGATATCACACCCAGGATAGATTAAGGCTGACTCAATATTATATTGTGAATAATTTGTACTACACCCCTACCAAACTTTTTAAGCTTAAAAAACTCCCCCACCCTACCTGTTCTAGGTGTACGCAGGAGGAAGGGAATCCCCTCCATGTTTTTTGGTCTTGTAGCAAGGTTGCTCCTCTGTGGTCTCTTATTCAGGACAATTTGGACCCTCTTCTGGGTCTGGCAGGTTTTTTTAACCCCGAGATCTGTATTCTGGGCAAATACTCTAGCATAGATAGTGTGGAACGCCGGTATCATATGGCTTTGGTGTCCATGGAGGTCAAGAGGTTGGTCCTGAGGCACTGGACTGATCAATTGGCCCTGACTTATGCTGACTGGCTGACTGAGCTTACTGTGTACCTTAACTCGGAAAGTCTAATTGCCAGTCTACACTGTCGTATGGATCTGTTTCAGAAGAGATGGGGTAGGTTACAGTCGCTGTATTTGCATCAATGAGTTCTGGCCTTATCCCTGCTGCCCGCATTGACACCCTATATCTTGCTATGTATTGCTTTCAGCAACTTTTACTGTTGAGGGAGAAACTCAGTTATAAATGGACGGGTTTTTTATTCATCCAGATTAAAAGAAACATTGGAATGGCAAACTTGGGTTGGGAGGTGTGAGGGAGAGCGAATTTTTGGGGGTTTGGTAAGTTTTTACTTCCTTCTGCATATGTATTCTTGGAGGGGTGGGGGCCTGGAATGGGGGGTAGGGGGGGTGTTTGGTTCTACCATGTACTTTTCATGTTATGTCTACCTGGCATGTTGTTATGTTTTTGTTTTATATTTGTAAAATTAATAAACTTAAATTTCAAAAAAAAAAAAAAGAAAGCATGATTGAACAGCATAGCAAGGGTTCAGAGGAAGCCTGAGTCAGGTGAAAACAATTAGGCATGTAGCATAGGGAAAAGCTTGATTGGAGTAGAACACAGATACTGATTGCAATAGCAATGTGAGTAACTGAAAACAAGTAGCTTGAGCTCTAAATGAGCAATGGTAGGAGCTTCGAAACTAAGTCCCCCAAAAAACAAAAACAAAACTAAGACACACAAACACAGAAAAAGCAGTGAAGTGATAAAAGGAAGCACACAGCAGGAGGCAAAATACAAACCAGAATCAGAAGAACAAAACACAGAAGTCGCTCCACAAGAGTGGTAGCAGGGAGGAGGCGGGGAACTACAGACTGGTCAGTCTTACCTACAGACCGGTCAGTCTTACCTCAGTAGTGGGCAAGATTATGGAGGCACTCCTTAAGGAAAGGATAGTGCAACACCTGGAATCCATAGGGGCACAGGATCCAAGACAGCATGGGTTTACAAAAGGAAGGTCCTGTCAAACTAATCTCATAGATTTCTTTGACTGGGTAACCAGAGTGGTGGACCAAGGGGAGCAGTTGATGTCGCCTACCATGACTTCAGCAAAAGCTTTTGACACTGTTCCACATAGAAGATTGATAAATAAGCTGGGTAGGCTCGGGGTGGGTCAAGTTGGTCAACTGGGTGGCAAACTGGTTGTGGGCAGAAAACAGAGAGTGGTGGTAAATGGTATACAGTCAGGAGAGATGCAAGTCACAAGTGGGGTACCTCAGGGATCAGTTCTGGGGCCAGTCCTCTTCAACATCTTCATTAGTGACCTTGCAGATGGACTAGAGGGTAAGGCTTGTCTGTTTGCAGATGACACCAAGATCTGCAACAGAGTAGATGATCCAAATGGGGTGGGCAGAATGAGAAGAGATCTGGATAAACTAGCAGAATGGTCAGAAGAGTGGCAACTGGGATTTAATGCAAAGAAGTGCAAAATCATGCACATAGGGAAGAGAAACCCTGAAGCCACCTATAGGCTGGGAGGGGAGTTGCTAGCAGTCACAAAGGAAGAAAGAGACTTGGGCATCATCATCACTGATGACCTAAAATCATCCAAGCAGACCTCTAAAGCAGTAGGTAAGGCTAGGGGGGTGTTAGGGTGTATTAGTAGGGGTATCACAAGTCGTAAGAGGGAGGTAATAATCCCTCTGTACAAGACACTGGTTAGGCCCCATCTGGAGTACTGCGTGCAGTATTGGAGGCCACACCTTCACAAGGACATTAACCAAATTGAGGCAGTCCAGAGAAGGGCAACCAAAATGGTGCAGGGACTGCATCAGAAGACATATGAGGACAGATTAACGGAGCTCAATATGCATACCCTTGAGCAAAGGAGGGAGAGAGGTGATATGATCGAGGCATTCAAACACCTTAAGGGCATAAACAAGGTGAAAGAGTCTAACATGTTTAAATATAAGAAAAATAGCAGGACAAGAGGACACAGCATGAGATTAGAGGAGGCCGATTAAGGGGAATGTGAGGAAATTCTTTTTCACAGAAGAAGGTGGTGGATGCATGGAATGGCTACCACAAGAAGTGGTGGCTATGAATACAGTGCAGGGCTTCAAACAGGCATGGGATAGGCATAAGGGAGCAATACAAATGACTATGAATAGATAGGTCACTGACAGAGCAAAGGCCGAAGGCACATTTATAAGGTAGAAAAAGAAATGGGCAGACTGGATGGGCCTTGCGGTCCTTATCTGCCGTCAACTTCTATGTTTCTATGTTTCTAAGTCCAGCAGAAAGAAGCAGGGGGTTCCAGCCAGCTGCAGAGGACAAATGGACAGAGCCTCCAGCTGGCAAAGAAAAAGTACTTCAGAAGGAGGCTGAGGGAAGCTGCTTATATAGCTCAAGAAGTGGGAGTGGCTGGCTGCTTGTCCATCGAACCACAGATGGAGCCTTCCAATTCTGCACTGTGCACTGTGAAGAACATTTCTGATGACGATAGGTTATTTTCAACTGAACCAGGAACTATTTGTAATTTCATGCTTACTGAAAATGCAAACATCTTTAAAAAAACATTTACTGAAAAAAATAAACTTCTACAAACTGGACATTATATTTCACTATACTGCAGTCTGTCTGACATGTCAGCAAAGTCCCATCATACTCCTTTCCACCTCCTCTTCCCCACTAGAATAAATCACTGGGCATGCCAATTGTCCCTCATGATTTGATATTCTAAATCATAATGCCCCTCTCTATCTTCTCTGTCTGTTTACTAATCCTTTAAGCATTTTCCTCAATTATTTGGGTAAACAAGTTCATCTTTTTGTTGACCAGGAAAAGAAGGCTGGGAAACATTTTTTCCAGTATTAACCAGAGCCACTTTGGGGAGTAGGTAAAACAAGTACTGACTGATACTAAACTAGGTTAAGTTGCTGGTGGTTTAGTAAATTCAGGAAATCTGGTCAGGGCACTGGGAACATTACCATAGTATTTTTGGGGATATTAAAATTTACTGCGCTTTATGTCACCTTGCACCAACTGGCCCCTATTGGCCCTACTGCTCTGCCCCATCCCATCACCTGCCATTGCTGGGACTTACCCTGACTCCATGTTCCACCCTGGATGCCCCGGGAATGGCAACCAAAAGCTGGCCCAACTGCTTCAGTGGAGTTTAGCTTTGGTTCTGGAGTGGGGGCCCAGTCAGCAGTGTGGGACCTGCAGTGGGCAGTGGGTAGCATCCTGTGCGATCAGGATGTTTCCTTTTCCTTCCCACCTTTTGGGCATTGTGCGGGCCCTTGCGCTGATGCACAGCATGCATCAGAGTGGCAACATCCCCCTCCCTTGATCTGCTGACTCCAGCTGCACCACCACCTGGAATCACCCAGGAGGCAGTTTAGTAGTGGAGTTCAGACACCCACCTTCCCCAAGGAGGCAAGTGTCCATTGTGACACTCCCCCATCCCCCAGCTGATGCTTCGATGACCCGGGCTCATTCCAAAACACAGGTTGCCAGTGTCACAAGTGGTAATGCTATTGCTGCATCAAAGGGCTGGTTGTATGCCACTGAATCTTTAATGTCCACCTAAACAAGTACCTGAACTGGCAGCTGCAACATTGGTTTAGCATCTTGTCTGCAAGATGGCACCTTACCAGAGCACAGATCCCCACTAGCACCATTCTGCGACATTGGTATGGTTACTTATTACTGTATGACTAAGCACAGAGTGCTTCTTACAGAGCTACTAACAGCACTTCCTACAGTATCTGATGTTTGTGGGAGGTATCCCATCTTACTACAGACCAGGCCCAATGCTGCTTAGATCCTGAGGTCTATTTGGAATTGAGCTCTAAGGTGGTAAGTCTGCCGACCACCAAATTAAGATGGAGGATAGCAGTAAATGTAAAGAAATTTATACTAGAGCTTGTCAAAATGGATAAACTGAGCCAGCCCAGTGGTGCTGAGGGTTGAGGCGCTGGACGTCACATCTCATGCCTTGCAGGCGACCGGGTTTGGGAGCAGACTCGGGTCATCAGGGGTCGGCAGGGGAGGAGAGGACCGAGCATCTGGAGGAATGCTCTCTTCTCCTGGTGTGGGGTTCGGGGATGGACTGCTCTGTAAAAATGGTGACAGCAAAAGAATGCGGCACAAAGAGTGACAGACAAATAACAGTGATCGGCAAACGGTGACCTACGGCTTTCTTTCCCTCCCCTTATTGCTTCCCCTTCCCCCAGAGTTGGTTATCTATAGTAAGGGTGGTGTGGGGGCAAAGTCCACTTCAAAGTGGGGTGCAGCAGCAAATCCCCTTACAGAAACCCACTGCGGCACTGTTTTCACCATTCTGGTGATTGCTGACATTTCCTGGCAACTCTTTGTGTCTGTGCTGTTTTGCTGTTGCCATTTTGGTATTTGTCCTTTTGTGCTCACCCTTTTGACATGGAACCATCCCACTTTTATTATGCATCATTATTAGTTAAGAATAAGTAATTCCTACTGTTTTACAACATGCATTCTACAGATTTTCCAGGTACTGTATGTCAGAATGCCACAGAATTACCCTCCATAGTCATGCACTGGATTGCACTACAGGGGAGCCTACATTCCTGTGGAGGTTCTGGGGAGTTGGTATTTCCAATTTAATTAGTCTCCCCAGTATGTACTGTACTGTGTCTGGATTCACTGAAAGAATTTCAGATCTGAAGGTGTTTTGAGTGCTGTAGTTTTTCCACACTTCCTCTCAATTGAAATCACTGCTAAAACATTGATATTCATTTTAGCGAAATTAAATGTAGTGGGAATTGTGGCTTTTGAGGAAACATACCTGCTGAGAAGGCAAATCAGATTATTAAGGCCACAAGCCTGACACCACCACCTAACTAAAAGATGGACTGCAGCAACCACACCTCCTTATCTGAACTACACTACTGAAATTCATACGTGGCAAAATGCAAAAAGCCCCTGTACTCCACTACATTACGGAATTTTTCTTGGGAATCAGTAAGAGCCAAAAAAGTGAAACAGAAAGTGTTGCAAACAAACCAAACAAAAGGTAATAAAACTTATATCTTTACATATGTTATATTCAATAAATGATTGGTAAGTTCTGTATGAGGAAATATACCCATATTTTGGGTCCATTATATTATAAAGACACTTGCCTTCAAGGTTTGTGAGATTATATCTGTTATAACATAATTTGTTCACTAGATGGGTATATTTGCCCATACACTACACTTACCTAGTGTTTATAAAATGCGGTGTACTTGTTTTAAATTTAAAATGGTTTTCTGGGCTGGCTCGGTGGCGCTGAGCATTGAGGCACTGGACGCCACGCTTTGCGCCATGCAGGTGACCCGGATTCGGGAACAGATTCGGAATGCTGGGGGCTGGCAGGGGAAGGAGAGGATTGAGCATCTGTTGGACTGCTCTCCTCTCCTGGGGTGGTTTGCAGGGAAGCCTCACTCAGCAGCAGCCCCCAGTGGAGACTGGGAGCATTGCATGAGCGGCACAACAGGAGAACACAGAAAGGCGGAAACAGCTCCAGGACTGGCCGGATGATGGCTGCCAGTTCACTGACACCACCGAATCCCTGAAGGAGCCACATCCACCTCAGCAGCACCCTGGAGCCAAGTAGTAGAGTGCACTGGCCAGCTCAACTGGTGCCTTCCCCCTCGGAGGAGAGGGACCCATCCTGTGAAGGGTTACACTGGGTTACCTCATAGATGGCTGCAAATATGAGGATGGAGGCTTGAACAGAGGTAGTAGGGGGTAAGTCAGGGTCCTTGGTGGCTCAAAGGAGTGTTGGGTCCTGGAGCCTGTAGGGGATTAAACAAATAATACAAAAAAATAAAAATAAAATGTTTTTCTGCAAGTCACAGGGCATACCTTCTCATGACTTACAGGTAGCTGGACTAGAATCATCAAGTTTATCTGCTATCAGATTCTTACTGGTCATAGACCCACATTTGTTGCTTGACTTTCCAGGCTATATCTATATTTGCTATGTTACTAGAGCCATCAAGCTGTGGATCACATGTCTCTGCAAGTTGAATTTGTGTCTGTAAATTAATAGGGCCACTGAGGGGGGAGACCCCTTACAGAAATCATTATGTGGTGAGATAAGGCCATACCGTATTATTTTGGTCATGTTTTATATAATTTTTATGTAACAAATGCATCAGAGAATGCCATAGTGGCCCAAAGTAAGTGCGAGGGATCATGGGTACAGACCATGGGCCCTGTAAACTGATGTGATTTTCTTGTTACTACAGAAAAATAACTGTTTTCTGCTAGCAGAGGCCAGAGTTAATTAAATTATCCAAACTGAGACAAAAGACTAATTAAGTATAGCTGGCCAACAGGCAAGTCTATTTGTGTCTCAATGGACCACAGCATCATCTGGTGCCTCTTTGTCTACCTTTCCTTTGTTTTCAGAGGTCTACTCTCAGCTAATCTCGTTACCAACAAATGGGCTACCATTTATTTAAACACCTGTATTGAGTACAATTTAACTTCAGCTATCTCCCAGCAGGAAGGCTGGATTGTTCCCCTAGAAATTTGGTTTGAGCTGGCTGACCTCTGAGTCTTTTTTTTTCTTATATTAAGAACCTCATATCTGTGATATTGTAATAAAATACTAAACTTGGATTGGTTGGGTAACCATAGAATAGAATGCTAGCCAGTTGCAAGGGCAGCCACTATCCACTGGATCTGACCTTTAGAAGCCCCTTAAAACCAGGATGCAGAGAGGAATCTGGGCCTTTTTAGCTTTTGCCTTTTTTTAGTTTTCAAGCTTGCAGCCTTTTGCATTTTTGGACCCTGCCTGTCTGTCGGCTTAGCAGAACAGAGACAATTTATTTTCAAGAACATTCTCCTAGACTACCAAGAACAAGATCTTCAAATGCCACTTCTAGGGACTTTGCACTTAACAACTCAACCACTAAGGACTTAGGGTAGACTTTAAATCTCAGAGTTTTAAAGTGTAGGTTTTTATGTATATTTTCCATTTTATTTTCAACACCTTGTAACCAATGTCTTAAATTAATTTGTCTTTATATTATTTACTGTATTCATTAATTTAACTAGTAAAGCTTTTGGCTTATTTTAAAAATAATTCTTCCTATGTCTGCTGTTCGAGTTGCCTTGGTAAGAGTTGTTCAAATGATACCATGCCTGTGTGACTTTTTTAAGGCCTAACACTACCAAAAGTGAAGTGTCACTTGGGACTTCATGATGAAAGGAAGGGAGGAAATACATAGGGTCTCAAGAGGAGCCTATGGGGGTTTGAACCGAGTGCTGAATTTCTGGGGAAAGGCACAGTATTAGGATGCATAGGGCCCCCTAAAGCCTATACATGCCTACGGCTTTCTGGTTTATGGTGCAGTGCCGAGAGAGTTCTACCCAGGAACACAGACTCTAGACAGTATTTATATCCCTCACATGGAGAAAGGGTATCCCTGACTCCATCTCCCTGTCACAAGAGGGATTTGCTGTGATGCAGAGAATCCCACCCCATGGGAGGGACTTGTGACAGATTTGGTGGCAGTGGTGGATTGGTGAACTGTTTGAACAACCACACACAAAGAGGGCAGAAAATTGGAAAAGGGAAAATTGGTTACAAGATATAGTTCTCACCCTGTTTTTTTTTTTTGCTGCAAGTAAAAGGCAGACTAGTGGTAGTGTAGGGAAGAAAAATGACTTCCAAGTACAGCGACTACAGCTGTGCCAGGAGAGAAGGGTCCATTATGAGGGTGAAGCAAAAGAACCTCATGGAGGCTCTTGTGGCAGCTGATGAGCAAGTGACTGCCCAGGACCTCGAGTCATGGCCAGTGACTGAAAAGCAACAGAGCCTGGGCATGGGGGTGCCACGGTCCATCACAAAATCTAGTCCCAAGGAGGAGGACAGCAAGACCAGAAGGAACCCAGAGCTACAGCAGCAGCGGAAGGTCACCATAGAGCTGGGGCTAGAACAGATCAGGCTGCAGCTGGAGCTGAGGAAATTGGAGCTCGAATTTGAGCAGAGAAAGTCTGAAGCCCAGCAGCAGAGGAAGTTTGAGCAGAAGAGGTTTAAACTGAAGATGCAGGAAAAAGAAAACCAGCATCAGAGACAGGCAAAGGAAAAGGGAAAAATGGCTTCGGAGAGAGGCTGAGAGAGAGGGAAAAAGAGCACCAGAGGGAATTCAAACTGGAGAGGCTAAGACTCCAGCGACCAACACCAAAGGAGGTAAGTGGCAGGAATAGACCTGAAACTCCAGGGCTGGTGTATAAATTAAGTTCCAAATTAATAGCAGAATTTAAGGAGGGGGAGGATATGGATGCATTTTTGAATTGTTTGAAACGGTCTGTATCTCGGCCAGGGTACCCAGGGAGTCCTGGAGCATCCAGCCATTCCCGCTACTTACTGGTAAAGGGCATGAGGTGCTAGGCCAACTGGATAATGATGATAACCAAGACTATGACAAACTTAAAACTCCTTTACTTAAAAAGTATGAACTGACTCCTGAGTCTTACAGGGTTAAATTGCATAAACTCCAAAAAAGGCCTGACATGAGCTTTGAAAAACTAGCCACAAAGCGATGGCAACTGGGAGGGGTGGAAGCAAATTCTGTGGGGAAAATTGAGGAGGTTATATTTTTAGAACAGTTCTTCTGGGCTTACACAGTGGAGCTGAAAACCTGGCTGGAGGACCAGGATCCCAACAAAGCACAGCAAGCTGCTCAGCTCTCGGATGGCTATGTCAGGAGCAGACCTACTCTGAAAGAAAGTGGGGGAGCAGGTGCTGCAGCACAGAAAGGGAAAAGCGTGCCTTCAGGGCACCTATAGCCCTCAATGTCTCTGTAGAAATGGGGAAGCGCCTAGCAACCAAGAAGGGAGGTCTTGGAAAAAAAGAATAATAAATATTGGTTTTGTAAGCAGCCAGGGCATCTGGTTAGACAGTGTCCTAAAAAAGCACAGAGTGGACAAAGTGTCCCTTGAAAGGAGGTGGGTACACTGTGTATCCCTAAGAGTATGCCTGTGAACATGAGGGAGCACATACACCCGGTTACTGTAAATGGAGTGGAGACCCATGAGTTAAGGGACACAGGGGTGTCTCTTACCCTGGTAAAAGGGGATTTGGTTGAGCCTGAGCAGCTTATATCTAATCAATTTGTCACTGTGAGGAGATTCACAGGGGAGGAGAAAACTCTGCCACTAGCTAATGTTCTCCTGGATTAGGATGAGACAGTAGAGCAGGTATAAAAAGTGGCAGTGGCTGACAACCTCTCTCTGGATGTGGTATAGGGAACAATATACAGCAGAGGATGGTCTGTGGGGTTATACAGGGTCAGATGGCTAAGGCCCATTGTATTTCCCTGAACCCTACAGAAACACCTGTTGAAGAGTGTAGGAGGCTGGTTCCCCAGCCTGACTCTTCTGAAATGGAGAATAGTGAAAGGGAGGTCTTCCCCAAGCAGCTGTGCCCCAAACAACTACAGAAGGTTACTCTGAAGAGGGAAGGATAACCAATGGTCAGAAGGTTAGGGATGGCAGTTACTCAGAATGCCCTGACATTAGAGTTATGAACCCCAGCTTAGGACTGAGGGTGACATGTCCTATACTTTGGGAAAATGTAAGATTTTGTGCAGTTGTCAGAGAACTGACCCTAGTCTTGAGGCTGAGTGCCTGGCAGAATTGATGGGCATAGGAGGTGACATGAGGCGTGGGGTATTTTGGGACAACAGACTGTATATACACAGGATGTGAGGACCAAGGGAGGAGATGGGCAGGCAGCTTGTTATTCCTCAGAATTATTGTGAGCAGTTGCTCCAAGGTTTCCCATGATATCCCATGTCTGGACATCTGGGGAACTGCGGCACCACAGGCCGATTGGCCCGAAACTGTACTGACCCAACTTCACCCAGCAGGTGAAGGAATACTACAGGTCTTGTAACTGGTACCAACAGATAGGGAAGGCTGGTAGTAAAACAAAAGCTGCCCTACTTCCCTTGCCCATTGTTGGGAGCTATTCCAGAGGATAGGAATGGATACTGTGGGATCCTTGAGTACCCCAAGCTCCTCTGGAAAGAGGTTTATGCTGACAATGGTTGATTACACCACCCAATACCCAGAGACAGTTGCTCTGTCCTCCATTAAGGCACCCAAGGTGGCAGATGCTCTATTAGGGGATTTTCCTCCCATGTTGGGTTTCCACAGGAGGTTATTCTCTGAACAAGGGCTAACTTCATGTTGGACCTGATGAAGTCTTTGTAGGAGAAGTGTAGGGTGGTGCAGAGATGCATGACACATTATCACCTATAAGCCAATGGCCTCATGGAAAGATTCAATGGTATCCTAAAATGATGCTCCAAGCATTTGCTAAACAGCATGGGAGGGACTGGGAGAAATACCTTCCCCACCTGTTGTTAACATAGAGGGAGGCACCCTAAGAGTTGACAGGGTTCTTTCCCTTCAAACTCTTATATGGGCATAGAGTGCATGGGCACCTAGACTTGATCTGTGAAGACTGGGAAGGCAAGCACCCCACCCAGGGGACCCCCATAGTGGAGTATGTCCTTAAGTTCAGGGAGAAGCTAAAGGAGCTCATGGGGGTGGCCCAAAGCAACTTGTCAGCTGCCCAGCAGAAGGAAAAAGTCTGGTATGATCATCAGAACCAGAGCCTACCCATAGCACAGGCCAGAAGCAATGGTCTCATTCTAGTCCAGAAGGACAAGCTACAGATCAAGTTGGCTGGACCATACAAGATAGTCCGACAGGTAAATGACGTGAACAACATTGTAGAACTGCTTGACAGGAGACATACCTATTGAATGTACCATGTTAATATAATGACGCCATATGTTAATAGGGCCAATGTGGTGTTTGCTGTTTGTAGTCCTTGGGAGGGGGTGGATGAAGAAACCCCCCTCCTTTACTTGCTAGAGAAAAGCAAGTGGGAGTCACTGGTGGAGACAATCAAACTGTCGTTCCCCCAGCTGACCCAAGAACAGAGCCAGAAAGTGAGGGAGGTCTTAGAGGACTGTGCCCCTTTATTTACAGCCATGCCCAGATGGACCCCCTTAGCAATCCATGATGTGGACATGAGGACACAAGCACCCACATGATGGACAGCTTACCAGGTGTCTGAGGCCATCCTAAAGGACATTATGAGTGAGGTGGAGGAAATACTGGAGTTAGGTGTAATCCAGAAATCCCACAGTCCCTGGGCCTCACCTGTATTCCTCCTCCCCAATTCGGATGAGTCTACAAGCTTTTGTGTGAGCTGTCATGGACTCAACACTGTCATGAAGTTCAATGCCCACCCAATGCCCAGGGCAGATGAGTTGTTGGAAAAGCTGGGTGGGGCGATCTACCTAACAACCATAAACCTGACAAAGAGGTACTAGCAGGTGGAGTTGACTGCCAGAGCTAGGGAACGGTCAGCCTTCATCACCCCAATAGGCCTTTTAGAATTTAAGGTGATGCCTTTTGGGATGAAGAATGCCCCTGCCACATTTCAAAGGTTGATTAACCAGGTATTACATGGTACTAATGAATACGCAGTGGCTTATCTGGACGATATTGCCATCTTCAGTACCAGCTGGAAAGAACACCTGTCTCATCTGAGGGAAGTGTTAGGCAGGATACAGAAGGCAGGACTCACTGTAAGCCCAAAAAGTGCAAGGTTGCCATGGTTGAGGTGTCATACTTGGGACATGTTGGGGGAGGGGACAACTACACCCAAACCAGGCTAAGACAGAGGTCATTGAGGCATGGCCAGGATGGAGACCCTGAAGCAAGTCAGAAGCTTCCTTGGGACTGCAGAATACTACAGAATATTTGTACCAAATTACAGCACCCTGTCAGCTCCCCTGTCTAGCTTGTTAAAAAAACACAACCTCAGAAAGTAAAATGGGACTCAGCATGTAACACGGCCTTCACCCAGATAAAAGATGCACTGTGCAGTGCCCCAGTGCTAGCCAGCCCAGACTACATTAAACCATTTGTTGTGCAGACGGATGCCTCAAATGTGGGGATTGGTGCCATCCTCAGCCAGACATCCTAACAGGGTAAGGATCACCCAATTGTGTACCTAAGTAGGAAGCTACTTCCCCGAGAGCAGGCATACTCCACTGTGGAGAAAGAATGCCTTGCTCTGGTGTGGTCACTTAAGAAGCTAGAGTTATACCTCCATGGGAGGCCCTTCGAGGTACACACACACACACACCATGATCCTCTGGTTTGGCTAAATCAAATGGGAAAGAAAAATTGGAGACTTCAAGGTGGAGCATTGCACTACAGGCCTATAACATGGACATTAAACATAGACCAGGGTCTGCTAATGCCAATGCGGATGGCCTATGCCACCAATTAGAGTAAGGAGCAGAACTGGTGGAAACACTTAGCAGAAAAGGGGTGTGCCCCCCGAGGTTCTGTTAAGGAGGGAGGAGAAAAGGCCATACCTTATTGTTTTGGTCATGTTTTATATAAATTTTATGTGAGAAGTGCATCAGAGAATGCCATTAGTTGCCCAATGTAAGTGCAAGGGATCATGGGTACAGACCATGGGCCCTGTAGCCTGATGTGATTTTCTTGTTACTACAGAAAAAAACTGTTTTCTGCTAGCAGAGGCTAGAGGAAATGAAAGACTAATTAAGCAGAGCTGGCCAGCAGGCAGCTCCATTTGTATTTCAATGGACCACAGCATCATCTGGTACCTCTTTGTCTACTTTTCCTTTGTTTTCGGAAGTCTACTCTCAGCTAATCTTTTTACCAATAAATGGGCTACCATTTAAGTAAATGCCTGTGTTGATTACAGTTTAACTTCAGCTATTTCCCAGCAGGAAGACTGGATTGTTCCCCTAGAAATCTGGTTTGAGCTGGCTGACCCCTGAGTCTTTTTTTTTCTTATATTAAGAACCTCATATCTGTGATATTGTAATAAAATACTAAACTCGAATTGGTTGGGTAACCCTAGAAACAGAATGCTAACCAGTCGCAGAGCAGCCACTATCCACTGGACCTGCCCTTTGGAAACCCTTTAAAACCAGGATGCAGAGAGGTATCTGGAACCTTTTAGCTTTTGCCTTTTTTTTAAGTTTTCAAGCTTGTAGCCTTTTGCATTTTGGGACCCTGTCAGTCTGTCAGCTTAGCGGAGCAGAGACAATTTCTTTTCAAGAACATTCTCCTGGACTACCAAGAAACAAAATCTTCAACTGCCACTTCTAAGGACTTTGCACTAAAAAATTCAGCCACTAAGGACTTGAGGTAGACTTGAAATCTCAGAGTTTTAAAGTGAAGGTTTTTATGTATATTTTCCATTTTATTTTCAATACCTTGTAACCAATGTCTAAAATTATTTGTCCTTATGTTATTTACTGCATTCTTTAATTTAACTAGTAAAGCCTTTGGCTTATTTTAAAATAATTCTGCCTATGTCTGTTGTATGGGTTGCCTTGGTAAGAATTGTTTAAATGATACCACGCCTGTGTGACTGTTTTATGGACTAGCACTACCAAAAGTAAAGTGTCACTAGGGACTTTGTGATGAAAGGACAGGAGGAAATACATAGGGTCTCAAAAGGAGCCTATGGGGGTTGCATTTCTGGGGAAAGACACTGTAATAGGGTGTATAAGGCCCCCAAAAGCCTATACATGCCTTTGGCTTTCTGCTTTGTGGTGCAGTGGCTGAGAGAGTTCTACCCCAGGAATACAGACTCAGGACTGTATTGATGTCCTCTCACATGGAGAAAGGGTATCCCTGACACACCTCCCCTGCCCCGAAACAAGAGGGATTCACTGTGACACAGAGAATCCTGCCCCACGGAAGTGGGCTTCTGACACATTATAGCAGCAACTTGCAGAGGATTATTAGGAGAGGTGGTGCCTGGGAGATGAGAAACTAAAGATGGGCAAACATCCTCATATGCATGCAAACCAGTGTGAAGAGAGCACCCAGCAAAGTATACAGGTTCTTGGGCCTGATGCATTTTGAAGGCCAGAACTTAGTGGCACTCACAGGGACTTGTTGACAGAGAAATAAAGACTGTGGCACTAGGTTAGAGGGATACATACTATTCCAAAGAGATAAGCCTTACAGGAATGGGTGGAGTTGCTCTCCTCATAAGGGCGGGTGTCCCTGTGGAGGATGTCAGGGGGCAAACAGTGCAATAGAGTCCATCTTAGATGAACTAGGGAAAAAGAAGGGTAAAATTGTCACCCTGGAGGTTAAAACACAGGCCTTCAAAGTAAACCTGGCACAGTTATGCTTGCCAAGGGAATTACTGGATATCGTGGGTAATAGTGTAGGTAGGGAACCTTTTTAAATTAGTAACTGTAAAGCATACTTATACATCCCTGATTCTGAAACTGAGTTTGTGATGAATTTAGAGTTCTTTCCAATTTTTTTGTTACAATGTATTTACACACATAACCTATTACAACAAAAATCAGTTCTTATCTAATTCATAAGACATGATTTCTGTCCAGACCTGAAGTATTGCCCTTAATATGACAGGACATTTTGAGGATCAATAACAGCAGTGGAAGTAATCTGCTGGGTAGAACCTTAATTCACACAATTACATTTTACCCTTATCTAATATAGGCAGTAACTTAATGTATCACATACTTGGTTCTGGGCAAGCCTAGGGTGGGGATCTTCAGCGATGTAGACAGAGTAACTGTAAAAAAAGAATAAATAGAAGGGTCACAAAGAATACCTAGTGCTTTGGGAAAGATAAGACAGGAAAGATAAAATAGATAAGTACTTATCTGACAGCTCTGGGGTGCTCCATAGTCTTGTAAAGAAGTCAAAAATAGGTTGGTACAGTAAAGTACAGTGTATGGGTACTGATGGGTGATGGGCTGGTAGTACATGGTGGGTGGCAGTAAGCAAGTCCAAGTGTTTGAATCAGACTAAGACTGGACAACCTACCAGCACTGACTGGATACAGGAGTGGTCATGTGGACACCGACTGTGGAACTGAATCCAGAGGAGTTGATCAGACAGAACAAAACAGCAACAGGAGTCAGCATAAAATGTAAGTTAAGTGGCTGGAGGTGAGGAAAGGAGAATGGGTGCTGCTGCTGTCAGGGTGGAGGAAAGGTGGTGTCTTACTGTATGGTAGGGTGGAAGAGAACATCTCTGAGGTGGGGTGGATGGAGTATAACTGTAGTCATACACAGAATTGGAATACTATCCAGAATTTGATTGCTTAACTGACTTTGGTGATTGGAGTGGAATCAGACTCGGACAATTCTGATCACTCCTAACAAAAAGTAACATTTTCCAGTCATGCTATTTAGGAACGGATCCTATAAAGGCTCTGCGGAGCCAATAATTCGATCCTTTCCACTTACAGATTGTGTGCCTCACCCACAGACATTTTGTAATGTAATAATCTGGAAAGTGTAGCGGCATGCTTCATAGGCTTTAATATAGACATTTTGCCCCAATATACTTTTTTTTATATTTTAGAGGCTTGATGTAAACTAATCAAAACCTGCCCTCAACTAACAAGGCCCTGGACGTATGAAGGTAGTTATTTTTGTACAAAAAAAAAAACAGTCTCCGCGAGCTCTTGTGGCAAGGAGTCAGTACAGAAGGTGCAGTTGTTCACTAAAACACTCTGCAACATTAGTTAAAAGGCAAGTAAACCACAGTATACTGTGAACCACAGTTATCATGGAATCTGAAATTGGCAACTGTATCAATACCATGACTTTCTATACCACAGTGTACCATGAAATCATCACATCTCTGCTTCATGGTGTCTGCCTCAGTGTAGGTATACCCACTGCTCCAGATAATGTTGGTAGGTAAAAGTGATAGAATTATTGGTGAAACTATTTATTGACTGGACAGACTCCACTTTCTGACTCCATAACAACTGTGTTCCATCCATAATAACTGGCTGATTATTACATCACTGGTGTCAGTCAAACAATAAACAGGAGCACTGAAACTGAAAAACACTGCCTTGTTACTCTCTTCTTCCATTCCATCATCACTCATTAACTGTTTTTAAAGTTATTGCAACTTAATATCATTTTTTTTCAAAGTGATATTTAAAACAGGAGGTTTTTTTTAGAGAAAAAGAGCTGACAGCAGTCAAGCATTTACAGTGAAAGCTGTCAGCTTTGCAGTCAGGGTAACGCACTCATTCTTCCCACACATAACTGTCATTTAGACTAGCAATTAATATAAAGTATGGGGAACATTATTTCTTTTTTTACACACCCTGAGTGTGTAATACCATCACAAACCACTTGTGGTTTATGTGGTATTACACACCTTGGGTGTGTAAAAGACAACTCATAATGTACAACACCCCTTACATAGTTTTCAATTTACTCACCAGTTTCTAAGTATGGTAAGTAAAATCAATCAATCAATCAATCAATCAAAATCTTTATTTATCCAGGCGAACACCATTGAGCATAGCTCATTTACAAGATGGACCTGGTTAGAACAGGAAAGAAGGATACACACTTTATAAACAGTCAACAACATAACATCCGAATAATGCTTTACAGTCACAGTGACACAATAGTTTAACAATGACACAAAAGGAAATACGAAAAGAAAATACAATTTGGGTACATACAAGTGCTTCAAACTTGGGAAAAATGTTCCTTCGAAGCACCAATAGTGTTCTCTCCATCTTGCGGCCTTACTAGCCTCCCCTTCAGTCCCCCTTCCCTGATGCAGATTTTATAGGTTCCATCCCTTTGTGCAGGCTTCAGAGCCCCAATCTTCTGCATACTTTAGAGCCCATACCCTTGTGCGGGCTTTAGAGTCACAGTCCCCATCTCCCCAGTGCAGACTTCATAGTACCACCACAGGTATCCACCATCCTGCAGGCTTCAAAGTATCACTATCCCTTTAGCTGTTCATGATTAATTCCACTCCCCCTCACCCCACCCAAGCGCAGAATTTTAGCCACTCACTCTGGTGCAGGTTGTCATGCATGCAAACATTTAGTCCCAGGGCTTAAGCCCCCATCATCCCCATGCAGGCTTTTAGTCTCCTCCCTGAAGATCATACAGGCCAGACCATGTTTCTTCACAACATAGTGGCTGTGATTAATAGCAAAATCTGGAAAACTATGAAATGCAACACACTTATTTTTTTTTTCATATGCAGTTTCTGGGTTTTTGTGAGTTTTCTCCTGGCCCCTACACCCATGCATCCCCGACGTAGCACATGCGTGTGGAGGCACACACATGCACACACTGTTCAGGACACCCCTCCCTTCCAGTCATGCTGTTGACCACCTGCGCTGGCACCGAACCTCCATTCAGTGATGGCTGGACTATGGGTGGGTGACCCCACACCTTACCCGGGAGAGTAGAGCCAATGTTCAATCCTGCTCCCATCCTCATGTTAGCACCCCAGTGACCCAAAGTCATTCCCAAATCCAGGTCACCAGCATAGCGTGAGGTGTGGCATCCAATGCCTCAACCCTTAGTGCCACCAGGCCGTCCATGCAACACACTTCTATGAAAAAAAATGACAGGCAGATGAGTTTGAACTCTCCACTTGTAAAAATCTAATCATTTGATTTAAACATCAAGGGCTCCTCTCCTGCATTCCTCTGAAATGTTTAAATAAATTTATTATCTTACCCAGCAAACTATTAAACAATCAAGATGCTGCTGACTAAGGCATTGTTGGGGGACTATGGACTTGTGTAAAGAGCATAGTCAGTATTCCACGCTAGTTAAACTACTTCTATCAATTTGCTTGAGTTTGTGACAGGGTGAGCCCCATCTGGGGTGGATGCCCATGTGTGGGGTGTCCAGGCCCCCCCAATTCTTTTCTCTTTGTTTCTGTGGGACAACCACTCATGCTGGGAATGAAAATGAAATACGTTTGCTGTATGCTTGTCTATTTTAGGGAGTCACATTTAACAATTTAATGGAAATAAAAAGAAAAAGATATGATGAGTTCCAAGGGTTGGCAGGAGAAGGGAGAAGTGGAGCGCACCCTTGTTCTTCCATTCCCCTTGTAGGCCCAGTACACTTAACTATGAGTAGGGTCCTTAGTCCTCTACGTATGCCAAAATCCCTTGCAGTACTTACTGCCAGTGGTGGAAATTCGGGGAGATGCTGAGGAACTCAGTTCCAAGAGTAAAATTAAGAGCCTTACTCAGTTCCAGGAGTAAAATGGGAAATGGCTGCTCCTGTGTAACATTTACTCACCAAAATACAAAACTGAATAAATAGCATATTAAAATGTAACATATAATATCAATCAATTTATTTTATTTGTTCGACTTGAAAGCCATTACAAAATACAAAACAGACAATCATTAAAATACAAGGGGAAAAAGAAAAAGAAAAAAGCATATAAGACTATACAAATAGATGATCATGTACATTTAAAAAGTAGACACCCAATACATAACATTTAGCACAACTGCACATCACATAATTCACATATTGCACTTTTTGTTGGTTATGCAGAAGTCAGAGAATGTGCAGTAAACACAATGTTGAGATATTGTATAATATTAGTACTTCACTTATTCATATCCCTCTATACACATCATGATTTCAAATGAAGACCCTTTCTTCAATTATTTTGAGAAGGGAGGCCACAGGGACCAGTACTCTTGTGTCCTGAGATTTCAGCAAATAACACAGAAATTGCTGAGGTTGTTATTGTAGATGTTCCAATATACTGCCCAATAGATGGCGCGCCTATTTTTTCATAAGGAGGGCACAACATAACCAAGTGGAGCAGATTATCTTGCCCTAATTTGCATCCACGTAGCAACTTATTATTCTCCCTTTTATCGTATTGCCCCTTTTTCCAGTTGTTGGAAAAACATTCAAATCTAAATCGTGTCACCGTTTTCCTGTATATCAGATTTTGGAGTGACTGCAAGTATGTCTCCATTTTTATGGCACCTTTTATTTTTGGCAAACCAAACACAGGCCTTAGATTGTCTGCTTGCCTCTAAATCATTTTGGATGTATATATCTCTATCTGATTTTTTACTATATCTCTTATTTGGGCATAAGGGTATCTGAGACTATCTGCAATAATCTGAACAAGTCCATTTGGCTGAATTATATCTTCCATTACACTCATCCTAGAAAAAGTTATATTTGAATGTTAATGTATAATAGCATCTTCAAGACAGATTCAAGGAAGTCTGTCTTCTTGCATCCCAAAAGCTTTGAACCAGTAATTTATTACTCTTTGCTTGATATAACATTCTACTGACAACTGGCCAAGTTCTACCTATACTAATGCTGACAGGGCACTATTCGGGAGACCCAGCAGTTTCTTATAAAATTTATTTAGGCAATAGTCTAAGTTTATTCTTATTTGAGTTTCCCAAACTTCAGCTCTGTACAACAGTTGACTTCTGAGTTTTACATTTGCTACCATTATGTTTCCTTTGATAGATTTCCCACCTTATCTGTAAGAGAAAGATGACAGGGCCGGAATAAATTTTTTGCCTTTAGTTTGGCTTTCCTTGCATGTGTGCTCCAAGTCCCATTCTGGTTTACCATTATTCCTAGATAACAGAACTCTGATACAGTTTCTAATTTATGGTTATTTATAAAATATTTATAATATTTTTTATTGCCCCTCAAAGACCAGAACCTTTTATTTTACTATAGTTAATATGCAGATCAGCTCTGTTACATTCTATATAAAATTTCTCAAGTATCCTTCTCATACCTAAGTGGCTAGTTGTTAGTAATGCCACATCATCGGCATATGCCAAATATGGCAGTGCCCTACTTCCTATTTTGGGCATATGAAAATCATCATTATAAAGTGTTTTTAGTATAGTGCCAACGTAAAACACAGGTCTATCACAGAATGCCTGGTTTTGAAGCCAGCCTGTGCTTCATCTATTATATTGTGAGTCTCGGCCTATTCAGTTAATCTGTTGTTTAATATTCTTGTGAATAATTTCCCTACCGTGTCCAATAGACTAATGGGACTGTAAAATCCTGGGTCTTTTCTGTCCCCCTTTTTAAAAATAGGCACAATTATATTAAGTCTCCAACTATTAGGTATGTCAGTTGTTTCCCATATGTAGTTAAGTAATCTGAACAAAAAAGGGACCCAATAGAATTTGGTCCTGACTATCACATCAAGGGGAACACCACATGGTCCTGCTGCTTTTCTCTTTCTGAAAGAGTTCAGTGCTATTTCTATTTCAGTCAGGGTGATCTGATTGCCTGGGGAGTTTCAGTCATTATGTGGAGATATATAGGATCCTTCCTGTAAAATAATTGTTTAAAATGTTTTATCCATACATCCGGTTCAATACAGGTCTCAATCCAGTTGTTATTTTTCATACCCTGGTTAGCAATCTGCCAAAATGTTTCAGTATTTTTTGTCGCTACTGCCTTTTTCAAATCTGTCCATGGTTGTTTTATGTATTTCTCCTTACTATTTTTTAATATTCTTCTATATTCCTTTCTCATCTCATTCATTATTTTGTTATTATTCTTTATTGGATTTTTGTTTTACGGTCCTAAATTAATTATTTATTTTTTTCCCTGCCTGTCTACACTCAGTGTTATACCATGTATATCCCTTCTTTTTCTTTATCTGAATTTCTTTTAGAATTGTGTAAGCTATTGTTCCTATACTTGGATTATACTCAGATACTATCAGAGTATCATGTTTATTATTAGCTAGATCCAATAATTTGCTTACTAGTCCCTTCCCTTCCAAAATGGCTTCAAAATTGTGACCCTGTATTGTTCTCCACTCTATATGATTTCTTTTCAAGTGGATAGGCATGACTCACCTGTTTTTGTTTTGGGGATGTTTTCTGGCCTTAATTCTTAACTCCAAAGCTGTATGCTGACTTTCTGGTCTTATTGGCATATAAAGGGATATACACTGTCTAATCAAATGTATGTTGACCCATACATAATCGATAGTGGAGGATCCATTTTCACCCATAAATGAATATTCACTTGGTTGGTTGGAGCTAATCCTTCCAATTAAAAAGGAGAAAGTCCCTATTACTCAGTGTTTTATGTAGCTCAATTCCCCTTTTATTAACTATGATATCTCTCGCACTCCATTCAGGGCCAATATTTTTTAGGTCAAGGAAGTCAGAGTGTCTACTGTGTCTTCTGAACACCCATGTAAGTTCCCCATCCTGGCATTAAAATCACCCATTATGATTATATGCCCATCTGGATTATCGTGTTGTATTTTGTCTATCAGTTCGTCTAGAGTTTAAAGATAATTATTGTCTCCATACTTACTACCCCCTGGAAGAGAATACACATTAATAATAAACAGTTCCTTATTACCTTTTTCAATAATTTTGAATTCTAATAAACTGCTGCTTATTGTGCTAAGTTCCTCTATCCTGAAGTTATTATCAAGCTTACAAAATATTACTCGTCCACCTGCACCTCTCCCATATTTCTTCATTTTAATGGCTTTTTTTCATAATAATTTCCATAGCCCTCCATATGCAGACCACCCAATGCCCATGTCTCCTATATGCATATGAGATGAAATAGTTTCAAATACTTGCTGACCACTGGGTCTCCAAGTTTTTCCCCAATCCTGAAGTGTTCCAAGATAGAATATTGAGTATGTCCCCCATCTCTTGTCATTTTTCTTTTGTTGGTAGGTGAATATTTAACTTTTAGAGTATCTGACACAATGATTGGTCCCTACAGCCTCCCTTACTGAAGATTCTGCTGTCATTGGTCAAAAGAGGCCCAGATTTCATACCTATTTGAGGCTTATATCAGTGTTTCCCATTTTGAAACCTTTTTTAATGTGCCAGACTGATTACATTTTACCTTTCCTTTTTCATTTTCTACACAAACTACATAAATGCCTAATTCATCTAAAGTGCTTTGTTTCTTTCTTAATTCATTTACAGCTCTCTCTTGTTTAACCCAAAACATTATCTGCCAATCTGTTTCTTGTCTCAGGACTTTAGTTATATCATGGCTGATGACATGTGAATTTAGGAGTGCATTAAGGGCATTGATTAGTTTAGCCCTTAAGTTAAATTTATTTTCATTATGCATTTGTTTTAACCCAAAGATTGAGACTTGTGTTTCGATCTGTTCTGATCTTACCGTCCTGTTTCTTGTATAGAATTCTGGGAAGAGTTTCCTTAAAGAAGTAATCTCCCCTACCATAATTCCCATTCTATCAAGATCCTTTACTCTATGAATAATAGCATTCAAAGAACAAAACTGATCTGTCACCAGCAACACTAATTCTGAACCTGGTAGTGGTCTAATAATACTTATGCAGTCCTTCACTTGTCTGCAGCCTTCCATTAGAGATATTAACAAGTCTGTTATCATATTTGACAATTTTTCCTGTGTTTCATTAGGAATACAGGCCACCTTGTACAATGGTAGTACTAAATCTGTACCTAATGTCTTTTGCAAAAATGTTTTAAACTGTTCATTTTCCTTTCCAAATGTGCTGTTGTCTGATTCAGTTTTTATGTTACTCAGTTCTGAAGTTCTGTTCCCCTCATTATGATCTATACATATTGGGTTTGGAACTGCACTATCTATTCTGTTTTTATCTTCCTCGTTTGTGATGACTTTACAGTCCTGGATGATTTTTTTCCTCAGTTTCCTCAGTTTCTATTTTCCTGTTATTCCCTTTCTTAATTTTTGTTGATCTCTTTTTTCTTTTTATTTCTAATTTCTACCTTTTTTCTTCTCTTATGTTCTTTAATTTTTTGTCTTTTTTCTGAATGCTTTTTAATATTAACTAAAAGCTGACTTTCATTAGATCTAATTACTTCATCTTGCTGTAATGTATAAGTGGTGACATTGTTTTCTGTTTGACAGCAACCCTTAACCAAGTTTGGTGTGTTGGAGTTTCCCAAGGCTTTCTCAGCTGTTCCTTTGCCCTTCCCATCTTTCTTAACTCTTTGCTGTCTTGAATTTTCCATTTGAATCTCTTTGGCTGCTTCCTGTTCTTCTCCTTTTTGCCATAACAGAAGTTACTTTGCTGCCCATTCCTTGAAAATGCTGTTATCTCTCAGATTCTTATTGGGCACCATAATACACTCCATCAAATCTACACGGTGATCATCTGCTGACTCTGCTGATTCCAAGGAAACCTCCAATAGGGCATCACTAATATGTATAATTATATCATCATTTGTTGTTTTGCCATGTGGACATTCTTTATCATCCTGCAAGGATATTAAGTTCTCTCCTAAAAGTTTATCAGGGAGTTTATTCATGGAGTCATTATGACTTAATGTCTCTAGTTTTAATCTACTTTCTAGAAAGACATAGCCCCTTGATGAAGGAAACATCCTGCTTAATATCCAATAGTTGTTTAAACAAAAATACATTTGAGTTAAAGGGGTCTCTTAATACAGTTATCGTATCTCATGTTATGCCTTTTAAATCAGGCATTTTTATATTCTCCTGGCTCATTGACCAAGAGGTGTTGCTGTAGGATCCATGCTTGCAGACACCAAGCTCTTTAGCAGATCTATCCTTAATAAGCCCATTAATAGGGGGTTTTTCTCTCCCTTTTCCCTAGTTGTGATCGATTTTTTATTTATTGCATTTGTGTTGTTTCTTGGATTAAGGTCTGTGGCTCCCTGGGCTTTACTATCAGTCTTTAGAGAATCTCTCAGGCCTCTGACCTCAGTATCTAATATGGATAGATTATGAAAAATCTCCAAGAAGTCTATTCTAACATCAGGTGTCTGTCCTTCATCAAAATGTTGACCCTTTACATTGTTGTAGATCAGACTAAGTTCTTCCCTATCCTCCTTATTGATATTAACTTTTCTAGAAGGGTCAATTTTACTGCATTTTCTCCGTATACAGGGAGTATTGTTGAAAAATTTGAGAATATCCCCATTTGGGGTGAAAGAATGAAATAATTCTAAACTTTTTCCAATTGTGTTCTTACTCGGGTTATTTTTTGTTTTGTTTTAGGCTTACCCTTATGCATAAGAGTTTTATTTTGCATCTTGTTCAAAACTTTCAATGCAGGTGCTTTCAGGGAATAGGGTCCTTTATCCTTACCATTTCCTTCTCCCCTTTCTTATGAGACTTTTTAACTATACAGCTATTAATGTCTACACCCATTTTTTTTCTTCGGGTAATGGCAGGCATTCTTGTGATACAACTTAATGTCTAAATTAATATTTAAAATGAAAAAAATAATATACAAAATAATTGAGTGATTTTTCTAGTGTACAATACAAGCACAAATCAAAGAAAGATAAAGTGTGAATAATTATGTGATTTGTTTGCTCTGTTTGTTAGGTTAAACTATTGCAAGATCAGTTCTCACTTCGCTAATGAATGTAGATGCAAATCACAAATCACAGAGCAAAATTAGGGTCAGTCCTTTACAAATGTAAAAGTCTTAAGAACTTTATAATCTTGGCCTTTTAAGAAAACCTGAACTCCTTGACTGAGGGAACCATGGAGGGAACCATAGAAAACCATTCTGTCCTCTTCACTTTTTTCACCTCTCCCACTTTTTCAAGTAAGACAGTTGCTCAAGCAAATGTTCAGAAAAAATAATATACTATAGTTCCTTATAGCTTTGTGAATGTCCTCTACATCGGCTGGCAAAGCTTGTTGTAAGTAAAACAGATAAAAAGAACAAAAGAAAAAATTAGGCTAATAGCTGTAAAAGTGCAGCTAAGATGCAACTGTTGCTGGTTAATGCTGATTATTGTGCCAAAAAAGAAAAAAAAAGAAAAATCAGAGAATCAGGCAGTTATAAACACTTATAAGGCACTTTATAAAATCTCTATAAATGATAAAAAATAAAAGATGAGGGATTTTCCAGTTAAGTATTCTAATTAAATACTGAAAAGATTTTAAAAATCCTTCATGGATCCTTCATGGATCACAAACAACAAGAAAAAAAAACTCACTGCGTCATCTTTTAAAATGTGGGTGTCAGACTCCTTAAAAGATTCTCAAAATGTATTCTCTGTCAGAAGAAAAACACCAATGCAAGCACTGAGATGGTCACAAATACTGACACAATCACTAGCTAGTCTGAACCAAGAGAAAAAGTCAAAAGTGGACTAATCAACACGCCGACTAATATGGCAGTCTCCACAAATATGGCAGCTTCAAGGCTACTCAGTTCTGCTATTTCCAGCTTGTTTTCAGCTTGTTCTTGATAATCTTAATATGGGAGTTGGGAGTCATACAACATCTCAGCCCCGCAATCAGGGAAATGCAGTAAATCTGGTTGAACCACACCATGCATGCACTTTGAGCCTAGACCCCACATGATCTCTGTAGTCAATAGAGGGGTAGCACTCTATGCATGGTGTGAAATTTTGTATGTTTAAAAAAAGAATTTAAGAATTTAAAAAGCAAAATACAACACAATATAATACAACACTATAAAATAAAATACAAGAATGGACTTATTCACACAAACAACAAAACAACCAGGATGACATACAGCGCCTAAACACCCCAAGTGTCACTCCAACATGCTCTACGTACAAAGCATAATAATTGCAATAAACTAAAAATCATTAAAACCTAAACACAAAGCACAAAAGAAAAAATTCATCCAAGCAAAAGGGTAATGCGTAAAATAAAACTGCAACTCAAACATTCAGGAGCAATAAGAAAAAGTCCCAGTTTTGCAGTTTTGGCGTTTTAAAATTAACAACTGGCAGCTTGCTACTTGAGCACTTCTGGTAACTTTTCTTAAGGGTTTCTGACCAGATCATGGTCTCAATCCTGTGTTCTGAAGTTTAAAGTCTGGATTTCTCCTGGTGGGCATCTCAGGTTTGAACCTTCCCAAAGGCTGGCTAGAGGTCGGACTGGCTTTTCCACAGTCTGGCCTCTACCGCAGGATCTCCTCCTGTGGAAAAACAAGAAACACCTGAGGCAACCACCAACTGGAGTGCAGCACAAGATGGCCTGGTAAGATCTGTTAGTTCAAGCTAATGGCGGCATACCTTTTATAAATAAAAAAAATGCTTATAACAGATCCTGTTCTCAGAGCTCTCTCCTCAACTCTACAGCTTGCAGCTCCACCTCCAACCTCGAAAATGCATCCAGCTACTGACTCATATAATAAGGAAATGAGTCCCCAGGTATGTTTGATCCTGTGAAAGGTGGTGGGTTCCAACAGTGAATTTTGTCCATTTTCAGTACCTCTTACTCTCTTAGGAAAGGGTGCTCCAGAACAAGAGGCCACAATGTGAAGCTGGAGGGTGGTAGGTTGAGGAGAGATGTGACAAAATACTTCTTCACAGAAAGGGTGGTGGATGCCTGGAAAAAGTCTTCCAGTGGAGATTGTGGGGGCCAAAAACAGTGGTGGGATTCAAAAAAGCCTGGGATAAGCACAAGGGAGTTATAAGGGATAGGTAAGGGGGTGGCAGAGAAAGTGCCATAGATCTGGAGGGGTCAACAGAGTAAGCAATCAAAAAAGAGCAGACCAGATGGGCCTTCCAGCCCTTATCTGCAATCAGTTTCTATGTTACTCATCTCATCCTTGCAAGCCTTTAACTCCCTTCCCCTTTTAGGAACTTTACCTCCCCCACAGGCTCTGAATACTAGCCAAAACAAGAATGACTGTGCTCACAGTAAGAGTGATGAGGGCGTATGAAAGAGGTGGCAACCCCTCTAACAGTAAACACATACAATTTGGGCAAGATTGTAAGAACTACTGGAACTGCTGCATTTACAAGGTACATGTATTTTGCTGCTGCAATATGTGTAAGTATAAGAATTTGCACTACTGCACTTGTAAAAAGCTGCTTCTGGTTTGGTATGTAAACTCGATTAAATTTTCTTGGCAGAACTCATCCTGATTTTTTCAATGTGTGCTGAAACCAGGGCTCAAACTATATTATCCTGTGGGCAAGGCCACCCACCTTCCCAAAAAACAATATCCCAGCTTCCTGTAACTTGGTTTGCCCACCAAGTCAGGAGCATTAGTAGCCTAAAAGTTACCTTCTACATTACCTTAAAAATATGGAATAGCAGTGATAATTCATCTGGCAAAAGCACTGATACCATGAGGCTCTGTCCTCAATGTCCTAATCTAAACGTTTTTGTTGGGTGCGACCGGACATGATGTCACAATGACGTCACTTCCTGTGGCAAGTAGCATCGAGGACTAGAAAATGTTTGTGTCTGTGTCTCTGATGTTAACAGTGCTATTGTTGACTGAAGAAAATATAGAGTGTTGCAGTGATTCTATTACTAACAAAAGAGACAAAATTAATTGCTGTAAAGGGCTGAATCTGAACCTCAGTGTCCACAGACAGGGCTATGAAGGGAGAGAGCACTTTAGACTGGGAGGGACGTGAACATCTTATAAAGGGGAGGGAGTTAAAAACTTACAAGGTGGAGGGGACTAGAAAACTTAGAAGGAGTGTAAATTCATGCATGGGCAGGGAGGTACAAAAAGTCTGCTTTGGGTTTTAAAGTCTGTATGCAACCTATCAACTGTCACATTTCACCTCTCAGAAATCCTCTGTGCCAAATGGAGAAGGCAGTATTCCATCCTTCCAACTGAGACTTTCTTGCAGAAATTCTTCTTAATTTATGTGGCTCTGTAATGAGCAATTATTATAAATGTTGGTGCACTGATATAGATGATGTTAGGACCTGGAGCTTGCACTGTCATATTTTGATGATGTGTCTCACGATTTGCCCATTTATCACCCATCTTGTCAGATGCTGCAACGGTTGTGAGGTATGCCTGAATGGGGCAGGCCCCTACCCAAAAAGCCTGCTTGAGTGTAGCGGGACTATCTATGTAGCCTGAAAAGAAGGGTTATAATGCCTGCTCAAAGGGGAGAGGGCTAAAAACCTGTATGGGAGGGGGAAGGATTATACATCTTGGAAGGGGAATTAAAGCTTTCAACTGGGAGGCTAAAAGCTTTCTTGTGTAGGGGGGCTATAAAGGCTGTAAGGGATGGGTGGGGCTTATAGAAGGAGGGCTAAATGCCTTCATGTGGGGAGAGGGTTAAAAACCTACAAGGAGCTAAAAATCTTCTTGGAGGAGAGGGGGCCAAAAAACCTGTATTGGGAAGGATGCTGAAAACCTACACAGAAAGGAGGAGTGAAGAACCTACACAGCAGGAGGGGGCTAAAAGCCTGCTTGGGGAGAGATGGGTAAAAGCCTGCACTGGGAAAAGAATGCATAAAGTGCAGGTGGCAAGGGGATTGTTCTTACAGATCTGGGTTCCAATTCAACCAACGACTACTCCCTGTATGTCCCTGAGCAACTCTCTAAACCCATTTGTGCTTCAGTATTCAACTTCCAGCCCTACTATAAAAGTAGAAAAAAAGCTGCCCCCCCCAAAAAAAAGACTGAAGAAAATGTATAGCAGACGGAAGACACGGCTTCACCTCCACTGTTTAGCAGACAAGTCCAGCAAGATGCAACAGGATAAAAAACAACACAGTCTTTAATTCAATATACTACCAGAAAGATGCAGGTGCCCCTACCCATGAGAGCAGCTGAACATTTTCATGTGGTAACAGTGTTTTCTCAAGCACCTGCACCTTGCTGTTAGTATATTAAAATAAAGACTGTGTTGTTGTCTTTCATCCTGTTGCATTGTGCTGTATTTATCTGCCAAATAGTAACAGTGAAGCTATGTCTTACGTCTGCTATGTGAGTGCCATTTTGTCTTGGCTCTATCTTATTGCTGTTGTAGCCATTTGTGTGCTGTGTGCTTTGAAGAAAATATATTGTTTCTCATTTGGGCTGTCTTGGGTAGATACATTGTAAATATTATAGTGGTGCAGTAGTGCTGCTATAGTTAGGGTAGCATAGGGTGTTTAATGATAACCCCCTAATTTTGCACATTAATAGCTTTGCCCTGTTCAACAAAATTGCACAGAATGTTGTATGCATGGTCTTGGGAACAAGCTGTCTTGTTTTAACAAGTTTTGCTCTGGTTGGATGTGCATATTCTGAGATCCAGATAGTGTAAATTTAGAAAAATCAGGGTAATTTGCTGTTTGTCATCTCCTAGAGCCCAGATGGCTTGGAATTTTGTTCTGAAATTTTCGGGGTAGAAAGGGATTGTCCTATAATGATGCCTTTCCTTGGCTTGGTGAAAAATCATCAATCTGTTCCCAAGTTATAAGGATTTTAAATTTCACTTCTGAGCTTGATGAGTAGTGTCTTTCTGATAGATGTTTGATATGAAAGAAGAATTTGGAAATAAGAAAGAGGAATTTTCTATCATGAAACCTAATTCCTCTTTTGTGAGAAAAAAATGTTCTTTTGTTTGGTGACCAACATGTTTCAGTTAAAAACAGTTCTTTCAAAACACATAAAAATGATGCCCTCAAGACATAGAAACACAAGAAACTAGCCAAATGGCACCCATTTAGCTTCATTCTGAACTTACTTTAAAAAAAACAAACAGAATATGTTTTGGGGACAGGTGGCCATCTTGTTTCAGTTTTATTTAAAAAAAAAACCCTTGAGACACACAGATACATGAATTTGGATAAACAGTACCCATCTGGCTCCATTTTTGACTTACTGTTTCAAAAAACAACCCCCAAATGTGTTTTTGGACATATCAAAAATCCTTATCGAGTCATCTTTCCTGAGCTGATTTTCTTCTTTTGTGAGGATCAAGAAAGATAAATATGGCCATACAAAAGAAGAATTTAGTCACACAAAAGAAGATTATGGGCTGTTTCTCACATTCTTCTTTCATGAGAAGGTATCTTCTTTTGTGAGCTCATGAAAAGCTCATGAAAGAAGATGCCTTCTCATGAAAGAAGATTTTGGACTTAGCTTTTTTCACATTCTTTTTTATGTGAGAAGGCATCTTGTTTCCTGAGGTCACAAAAATATCATGAAACAAGAAGGTGGGCTCATGAAACAAGATTTTGCACTTAGTTTTTTGTACCCAGATGGACTCCTGTGTGTCTACATCTCTACAAACACAGAACCGCAAGGCTTGCAAGGCCCTGTGTTTTCATGCCCACATGGACTTCTCAGTTGCAGCATGGCCCGGAGGGCACAGCATGCTTGCATCTATATCCACACAGAGCTGCAGGGCCCAGAGGGTCCTGCACTTCTGCAGCCTCATGAACTCTACATTTGGTACAGGGACCAAAGGGCCCTGCGCATCTGTGTCTATACACATGCAGAATCACAGACCTTGGAGGGTCCTGTGCTTCTGCACCATTTTAGAGGTGTTCACACAGGTCCCAAATGGTCCTAAATGAATGAGGATCATTTTTTTTTGTATTATCATGAAAATAAAGGAAATTCATTGCTAAAACCTGTGTTAATATACCAGTTAGGGTTCAGCTTAAAGAAGCAAAAGTAGGGAAATGTGCTGTTTCCATCCCTAACTCCCCACCCCACCCCCAAAAAGCAAAATAAAAAAAAACACTAGTGTTTTCAATCTCCTGAGTCTTGCAAAATTAGTGCTGGACTTTTCTGTGGGGTTTTAAACCCTAATACTCAGCCCTACTCACAGACATAGCCTCTTGTCCAAAGCACAAGGTGCAGCTCCAAGCCACTGCCTCATACACTCTTCAAAGGTACATAAGTATCACTTGCCACATGTTGCCAACTACTTGTGGGCCCTACCTCAAGAAAACACATCACATTTGGCCTTCTTTGCTCAGGGGGTAGGTTGAACATTAGGGTTGGAACCCCCAAGGAACAGCCCAGTACTGATTTGGCAAAACTCAGGAAAGTCAAAACCCTCATGTTTTTCCTTTTGCTGCTTGGCGGGTGGAGGTGGGAAGTTAGAGTTGGAAACTCTAAGACCACATTTCCCTACTTTTGTTGCTTTAAGCTGAATCCTAACTGGTGCATTAGCATGGGTTTTTGCAATGAACGTGTATAATGGATATGTGATGGGCGCATGTGGGATAACCAAGTTATTTGTACAGTTGCCTGTGTCCTCAAGCAACTTCACAAGTGGCAACACTACGAGTGAGGTTTATGAGAGGTCACAGGCAACTGTACAAATAACTTGGTTATCCCACAGGCACCCCCCCCCCACACACACACACATATTACATTTATGTAACAGGCATTTTTTAAATTTTTTTTTGTGTGTATGAGGGCATTTTTGTGTTAGTATTGTTTTTCTTTTGTACTCTTTAATTTGCTGGTAATTTTCTTCCACAGTTCCTCAGTTTCTTGACTGGAATGCAAAAAAAATGTGTTGTAGGTGCTGTATTGGTCCTTTTGAGAACAGATCCAGAAATAAATGATTTGATACCTTTTATTGGACCAACATGGATGTTACAGAAAAGAACAAAGTGCTCTAGCTTTCGAACCAACCAGGTCCTTCTTCAGAAGCTTTGTGGCAGTTATTTCAAATATCCCATACTATTAACACCAGATTATATTGAAAAAACAGAAATAATTCTCATTGGTTTAACATATACATTTAAAACATAACAGAAGATTACGTCAGGGAAGCTAATTAACACCAGTATGCCTTTAACTTAGGAACCTCAGAAGGGCAAATGTTATCAAGAATTCTCTACAGCCAGAGAGTTCTTGTCACATAAATTTTAAAATGTCTCAGTATGCCAAGAAAGCATTCTAGTGATAAAAAAAAAACAACTTTGGGGTGGCATTCTCTTTAATACATGTTAGATGAGCTTACAACTTACATTCCAATTGTCCTGGTATATTAAAGAACAGATAATGAGAGGCAAAATCCTGAAATTAAGTATAACTGCAAGTTGAAAACAAGCCTCAAATTAACATACACATATATACATGATGCATGATAGTATCACTTGTAAGTGTAAGTGCCAAATAAAAAAATACTTGTCAAGGACTCCCAAGAAAATGAGACCATGAGCCTGATAAGTGCAGATTTCAACACAGAGTCTGTGTATAGCAAAAATGCACAGAATCAGTCTAAGGAATCTAAATGAAAACCCAAAGGAATTACACCTTTTAAGAACCCCCAAGTAAATGAGATATGTATCTTAATATGAGCAGATTTAAAAATGTGACAGTGTGTAATCCAACCACTGACAACTAGTAGAAGGAAGTAAATGTACACTATATGTGAAAACTAAGTGTCCTAGCCACATGACAATTGCCCCATGCCACGTTCCCCCCACACATATGTGTGTACACATGCCACACCACACACACCCCACACACACACCCCTGCAAACCCCAACACAACCACAACACAACAAATATAACAAACACAATCCACACAGACACAACACCACAGACAACAAACAAAACACACACACACATCGATATTAACACAGCACACAAAAAATACAGACATACCAAACACACACAAAACACACAACATACATCAGTATACACACACACTCAAACGCACTCACCACAGTGTTAAGGTGAGAAGTCAACATCTAGATAGCCATAAACTTACAAAATCAAAGGCCCACTGAAGAACTAAAGTATTTATGTCCATCTTTTAAAGTAAAGGTCTGTGTAAGTTTAAGTGGAATAATGTGTCATATAACCAACGTCAATGTTCAGTCCATCCGCCACCATACTGAGAAGTAAAATAAGTCTAATTTCAGAAGCCCGTCTCTGCTGTGTACTGTTGAAATGTCCTTTTAAGACCATCACAGACATATCTGAGTTTGAGTGGTCATCCTGGGAGAAGTGCTGGGCTACAGGTTTCTCAATCATATTGTGATTAATAGAATGTCTGTGTGAATTCATTCTAGTGTGGAGTTGTTGACTTGTCTCCCCCACATAACCTGTGCGAGGACATTTCTTGCATTGGATAAAATAGACCACATTACTTGATGTACATGTATAATTCCCCTGTATCCTGAATAGTCTGTTTTGTGATGTAACCACACAGTCTGAAGTGGAAATGAGGTTACATGTCTTACATGTGCGTTGATGACAGAGTTGTGTACCATATGATGTCATGGTATTCTGTTCCAGTTCAAGTTGACTCCTAATAATCAGGTTGGCTAAATTAGGTGGTTGTTTAAAAGATAGTAGTGGTAGTTCTTGAAAAATACAGTTAAGGGTTTCATCTTCACTAATTATTGGATGGAGATCCTTAGTAATCTTATGTAGAAGTTCAAGGTCAGGATGGTATGTGACTACTAAGGGTATTCTGTTGTTAGTCATCCGTTCCTTATGTTGCAGTAGCTGTTCTCTTGGGACCTGTCTTGCACATTCCACTGCTCTGTCAATTTCTCTGGATGAGTGTCCCTGCTCAATAAAGGTGTTTTTCAACATCGCCAGATGTGTGTCTCTGTCTTCCTCATTTGAACAAAGGCGGTGATACCGAAGTGCTTGACTATAAATGACAGATTTCTTTGTGTGGCTTGGGTGATTATTTTTCTTGTGTAAGTATCTCTGTCTGTCTGTTGGTTTCCTGTAAAGACAGGTATGTAGGGTTCCATCCTTAATAGTGACAGTGGTATCCAGAAAATGTACACTGGTGGCAGAATATTCCAAGGAAAGCTTTATAGTTGGGTGAAGGTTATTAAGTTCCCGATAAAAATTTTTAAAGTGTGTCAGTGCCCTCTGTCCAAATTATAAACAAATCATCAATGTAAAGGAAATAAGTGAGTGGTTTATGTGTACAGTGCCTTAGAAAATCCTCCTCCAAATTCGCCATAAAAAGATTAGCATACTGTGGAGTCATCCTGGTTCCCATTGCTGTTCCCATAGTTTGAACATAATGTTTACCATTGAAGCTGAAGTTGTTATGTGTCAGAATGAATTCAGTGAGTTTACCCACAACTCCAGGGTCAATGTTGGGGTCCAATTCTTTGTCATGCAGGTATTTGAGGCAGGCTGGAATGGTGAGTTGGAATTTCTACTGGTTGGCTGGTTTTGTGTATTTCTGTTGGTTGCTACTGTATGGTAGTAGCAGCTGATTGGCGTAGGATTTCAGTTCCACAGTTCAATGGCTGTGACTGTGTGTGGGGGTGGGTTGAACAGGTTTTAAAACATGGTGATGAATGGTTCTGTCACTGGTGAAATGAGGGTCTGTGTTTTATTTTCAGAATGTGTTTTTATCTCAATCCATCAGTAATGTCATAATTTTGAGGAGGATGCCATGTGCAGGCGCCTTAGTGGCTGTGGATTGGGGAGAAGAGCAGGCATCTGTCTCATCAGTTTTCACCCACTGAAAATGGGTCTGTGGAAATTATGGAGATGGGAGGCAGACTGCACATTGAGCACGTTCTGCTGCAACATGACTGGTGGAGAAGAAATGAGAGAGGTACTTAAATATATAACAGTGAAAGTAAAATTCAGTGAATGAAGCACTCTGTAGTGAGGTGGTAGGTTCATGAATGAGTTGAAGAGGTGAGCAGTCAGGCAGACAGATGGGAGGGGAGCAAGTGAAAATAAACCAAGGACCATTGTGTATGGGTCTGGTATGATATCCTGACATGAAAAATCCAGATGCATGTATTCCCAACACCAAAATCCCTATGCTCTTTTTACTACCATCTGGTATGGTTTACTGACAGCTCAAAATCTTGTCAAATAAATCACTTTATAAATGTAAAACAAGTGAAAATGCTGTCTGTTGTTTTTTTCCCCCAGTTGTCCCACACAAACACTTACCAAGCTTCAGGAAAGTCAGCTGCTTGTGTTCCCCAACTACTTACAATATTTAAATAAAGTAATAATGCACGACAGGGTGTGTGTCGTGCTGGGATAACACCATGCCTGGGGGGGTTGGGCATGAGGCCGCAGGCCGAGTGCGTCCAATGCCCCAGGCGTGGCGTTATCCCCAACGACACACACCCTGGAGTGCATTATTCCTATTATACAATGGCTCGTTGTTATACAGAACAAAAAAATAATTTTAAAGATGTTTTTGTGTGGAAAAATATTTTTGTTTTTAAGAGAAGATGAAACAATCAATCAAAAGCTCAAGCAAAAAATCAAGCTCATCCAACAAATCATCTACAGGTTCACAGTGCTGAGACTAGACCTGTGGAGTCGTGCTGGGATAACGCCACGGGTCCAGCCCTAAACTGACCAATCACAGTCCAAGATTCTTTCTTGTTATTGTATAATAATAAAAAAATCACTACTCACTACAGTCTCCTGCCCGGCATTCCCTGGATCCCACACACGCATGCACAGGTGCAGTTTTGGTAATAAAAATAAAGCCCAATGCTGTTCGCCGTTTTGTTTCCCCGAGTCCCCCAAAAACACAGCAATGACACTCAGATCTGACACACACATCGCATGTCCAATGGTATATCAGAGAATAACTCAGTGGTGCTCACAATATTTTAATTAATATTTAAGTAACTACACCTGCTACCGCTTGTTTTTATCCATTTTATGAAGAGGAGCTTTGTTTTGCCCTGGAACATGTTTTACTTATAAAAAATAACATTGACACCATGACATTCTAACTGGAGCCTGCGTTAAGACATTGGGATCTAAAATAATATTGCCAATATTGACACTGCCATACTACACACAAACACAGAAACCGTGAGGAGCTTGCGTTTTACCTTTGAACGTATCTGATGAAATAAGACAAGGTCATGCAAGATAACTCACAGTTTGAAATGCTTTCAGTGTTTTGCTTATTGACATTGCCATACTACACATGCTTTGAACCTATCTGCTGGTTTTCTTACCGAAGGAAAGTTGTCAATGTTTGTATGCCTTTCCATTTTTTAAATACAGGCACTTCAAATAAGTATTAATATTCTATTTATTGTTGATCATAAAATAGTCTTTAACTGTTACCCACAGCATAAGGATTTTGTGTGTCAACAACTAGTCTGACGGGATCATGTACCAGACGAGAACTCAGAGTCAGTCTTTTTTTGTCGGGCTTGCCAGTGTAGGGATGTCGTATGGATCCCTTGTGTACTGCTTGTAAGAATGTAATTTAAAAGCAGGGCTGGCAGGTGGAGGAAGGGGTGTGATCTATGATGTAGTCACTGTGTGGATAAATGGGGTATGATGTAGTCACTATGGTAATAACTTTAAGTCATTCCCATAATGATTACATCATACCCAATTTATCTGGACAGTGACTCAGACAACTGGATTTATCTGCCACTTTTTATCCTGACATCTGTTGCATAAATATCTATATCTATCTATCTATCTATCTATCTATCTATCTATCTATCTGTCTGTCTGTCTGTCTGTCTGTCTGTCTGTCTGCCTATCTATCTATCTAAACTCCATTGATCTATCTCTTTTGTAAACCCCCAAAGTGCCTTTCCCCTGCCACCATACCATTTTGTTGCCTTCAGGGGCTCAGCAAAATGTAATTCAGATCCTCCCTCTCCCTTTTGCAAATGTGATGTGGAGGTGAGGGCTATTGAAGGAGTAGTTTAAAAAACACATACTAAGTACAATTTTGTACCACCATCTGGGAGGCCCAGAATCCACTCTTAGTCATTTCTCCCTGGCCATATGTTGCAGGTGTCTAGAGAGTGATGTGAAGCCATTGTAAGTGGAGCTGGGGGGAGGGTGACTGGTTACCTGCTTAATGAATGTAGCAGTGGTGTTCTTGGCATTGTGGGTGACCATGCAATGCCTACAACCCTAGCAAGAAAATAATGCTATGGGTAGCCATTGGCTTATGTCGGGGTGTAGGCAAGCCATAAAGATTGGGAAAATATCCACCCACAAATGTGATGCTATCATTCATCACTCACCTCGATGCCACAGAATGCTCAAAGTCACTCTACTGGCTTCAACTGTTCCCTGGAAGCTGACTGCATGTAAATTTATGGGGGTTCACCTTGAGGGAGGAGGGTCAGCCACAGAACAACCTGGAATATGGAGTGGGTTTGGACTGGAGGCCATTAGGGTAATTAAGTACATGCAGGGACAGCCAAAGCAGCAGGTCACATTGAAAGAAGAAGTGCAGTGCAGAAGGAGCACAGATGGATTGAATATTTGGATTGAATATTATTTATTAGCTTTTATTGACCAGGCGAGCACACTAGACACAGCTGCACATATTTTCAGGTACGACCCAAGAAGTTACAGGACAAGCAGTGCAATAATGGCAAGAAAGGTACAATACAGTAAAGGCTGACACAGCAAATAAAGAAATACAACAGCACATGCTGTGGAACAGAAAGAGAAAAACACAAATATAAGATACAAAATTAATGAAAAGTCAAGAGCTGGCCAGAAAAGCTAGTAAGCCACATGTCAGCTTGGGTGCATAGACAACAAAACTGTGAAAACAAGCAAAATATACAATCAACTAGCACAGTTTTCCTTGCAAAGAAAAAAAGTGCACAGAATGGTTCAGTTCAGACCATGCTGATGGCAAGGTTAAACAGTCTGAAGGTGAGTGACACCCAGAAAAATCACATACAGATACAGCTAGAGATGGCTTTAAGATGATCCCAAATTGACTTTTTAAACTGAAGGTGGGAGTGGGAGCTACCGACTGCGAATGGCAGAGTTCCAAAATGTAGGTGCAATTACACTAAAGGCTTGCCCCCCATGAGGGTGGATGTTTTGGGGACAGTGGGAAGTGATTTTTCACTGGACCTCCAGGGGTAGGACAGGTGGGAGGGCTTGTGCAAGCAGCAATGGAAGTTGGAGTGCTAGTCCTAATTAATTTGTTTGAGAAGCAACCTAGAACAAAGTGACAACTATTTATTGGGGATAACCATCCAAGACGGCCGTAACAGGTACAGTAATGGATTGCTTGGTTTAGTGAGAGAGAAAATCTGAAAATGTTAATGTAGGTGGTCTCCCACTTGGAAAACAGCAATTTGGCAGCCTCAGTGAAGGATTTAAACCCAGAACTAAGGGATGCAAGTAGGACTCCCCTGGAAAAGGCAAAGTGGGCATTGGGCACAAGGCAGTTCTTAATCTCATATGCAATACCAAGTTTGGCATAGACATTCTTACAAACACTGTGAATGTGGAGGGTGAAATCAAGGTGCAGACTGAATATAACCACAAGGTATTTAAAGGATGGTGCCACCTTCAGGGGGTCCATCTGTGCACCTGATGGGGCAGTTTCCAAGTTTGGCAGGTCACCCAAAAAGCATGGCTTGAGTCTTTTTAGTATTAATTACTAACTTGTTTTGAAAACAACAGGCTTGCAGTTTGTGTAAGTCCTCTGTTAGATGGGAGTTGATAACATTTACGTTTTTTGAACTATGAAAGCGCACCAGTCATCAGCATACAATGTGGCAGTACAGGAAGGCTGTTTATAAACAGTGAAAAGAGAATCACCCCAAGAATTGAGTCCTGGGAGACCTCACATTTGAAATGAAAAAGAAGCTGGGTACACACTAAGACTGAAAATAATGAAAGGGTTATATTTAGCTAATTGCACAAGCATGGCAGACTACTGGGCTAACACTCATATAAATTGACCCAGTCACATGGGTCTTCCTCAGGGGGTGGAGTTAGCCTTCCATAGCACTGCTTAAATACACCCCATATTATCAGATTAATCAAATGTTCAATTATTCAATTAAACAGTCAGTGCTACAGAATGGAAAAAAGTGCATAATAGTACAAATTACAAAATAAAAATTATATAAATGCATTTTATATATCATCTACTAATCATTTTATATTCTCAAGTATTTATATAAAATTACTTTTTATTTAATGTTAGTAGGAAAATACATGTATCTTTATATTTATTATGCTCATCCATTATATTAGATTAATGCATTTTGGCTTTTCAAAATTGATACATGCAGTCCAACAATGCTTTTTATTTATATAAATTAGCCACCACTAAATAGCAGATGTGCACTCCCTTATTTGTTTTTTGGGACCTCAGGTTTAACAGTGGCTGGCTCAGAGATGGAACCAGTGAACTTAACCACTTGTCTTCGGTTAGACAAATAGTGCCTGTACCAGGCAACAGCATGTGTGGACAGGCCCATGCCATTCAATTTTGAACACATAAGACTGTGCTCCAACAAATCAAAGGCCTTGGACAGATCAAAAAATGCCCCCAGTGAGCTGACCCAGGACCATGGCAGATTTAATGCTGGTGAATGCAGTTGTGAGAGCAGTAGCGGTACTATGGTCCTTGTGAAACCATGTTGCTCAGGCATTAATATGTCATAGGTGAAGAGGTGCTTAGTGAGTTGGTCAGCCCCAGTATGCTCAAGTAACTTGCTAAGGGCAGAGAGTATTGCAATAGGGTGATAATTTTCAAGACATCTCATGTCCCCAGCCTTTGGGACAGGGACAACTCTGGGAGACTTTCAGCTGTCTTATGCCACTCGTGAGGTTACCCAAGGTCAAACTGCTCTTGTGCAGATAAATGATTTATTCCACACCTTTCCACTACATATATCTTATTTATATATCTGTATCTATCTATCTATCTATCTATTAGGGGTACAGTCATGCTCCTATAGTTAGGGTTCAGTCTTCACTTCTATGTTAAACTCAACATTTTGCACTTAACATTGAAATCGTTCAAGCGATTCACATGAAATTTTGCATGCACCATCAGGGATCAAAAATCTCTTGATGTGGCAAATGTTGTTTTGGTCAGATGTGTGGGTGTGGAGATACCTATTGTCAAACAATGTGAAAATTACCATTTTTATTCCAATTCTTTGTCATGCTGCTGCACAAACCTTTTAGGATAGAAAGGTATTGGGTCACCGATGTGCCTTTTGAAGATCTGGTGAAAAAATATTAATCCATTCCAAAGTTATTCAAGTTCAAAGTTTCCCATTATTTCCTATGGGACCAGTTAGATGCCCCACTTGAAAAAGGATTCTTTATCGCAAAAGCGGAATCCTTTTTCGCAAATGCTAGATCTTTTGATGCAAATGCAGAATCTTTTTTCGTGCTTCTGCCATCTTGTTTTCAGTTAGTGGTGAAAACAAAATTAAATAGCTAAAAAAAATACATGGGAAACAACAACATTTATCTTTACCAATAGAATCTGAATCTGGGATTCATTTTTCAACAAATGACTTAGAAATCTATTTTTTTAACATGCGGCAATCCTTTTTTGCAAACTGCAGACACCTCCCCTCTGGTGAAACAGGATCCTTTCTTGCAATTTGCAAAAATGAATTTTCTTTTTCCTCAAATCATGAAAAAGGAATTGCAAAATTGGTGTGAAAAAGGATTTTCTTTTTCAGCAAATTGCGAAAAAAGGAACCGCAGAAAAGGATTCTTTTTCGCAATTTGTGAAAAAGGAATTTTAAGATAGCTGTTTCTTTGTCTCTCCACAGTTAAAAAACGGTTTGTGATTTTGGTCTGGAAGTTTCAGGGTACAAATGGCTTATCCCACAGATGTGTCTTGTGCTGCTTTGGTGAACATATATTAATCTGCTGTGGAGTTCTGTGGGTTTGAAGTTTGCTTAATTTCCCATAGGATAACATTGTAATGTTAGGTGTACACAGTCATTTCTTTGTCACTATGCTGGGGAGAAAGGGTTTGCAATTTTCCTGTGAAATTTGCAGGGTACAAAGGACTTGTGCCACTGAGGTACATGTGGCTGGTTTTGTGAAAATATATTAATGTGGTGTCCAGTTACACAGGTTTCATATTTTGCTGTTTTCTGTAGTGTTTTTTGGCACTGCACAGTATGGGAAGGGGCAAATTTGGATACCACTACACTAACACAAAAATTATGCAAACACGGATACCATTATGGACTGATGGGAATGCAGAGCCCACAGGGAAATATGGATATGATCATAATATCTCAAAAATTATGGATGGATGGTACTGTGTGCTCCCACATGCAAATATGAATACTATTATGTTGTGATAGGAGTGTAGGCCTTATGGATGGATTGCAGCACAGGTCCTAGAGGGCACTGCACTGCCACACACAAATATTCATAGTTTTAGGGCATGCAGAGAGTACAGGACCCTCAGGCTCTGTGCTCCCACAGGAAAATAACAATACAATTACAATCTTTCAAAAATTATGGATGGATGGGAGTGCAGGGCCCAGAGGACCCTGCACTCCCACAACCAAATAAGGTTATGATTATAGTAGTATTTGAAAAAGTAAGGAAATTCTTTGCAAAAACCTTCATTAATGCATCAGTTAGGGTTCCAGTGACAAACGATGGGAACTGTGCTGTTAGGGTTTCCAACTCCAACATCCCACTACCATCCTGCATGCAGCAACAGGTGTGAGAGGTATGCCTTTGGGTTGGCAATCCTAACGTTCACCCCATTCTCCTATACCATACCAGTATGCTGACCTGATGGTGACACTAACACAGTGACATACCTCACTGTTGGCAAAATCGACACTTTGCCGATTGGTCACTGTGTTGGTGTGCCTGAGACAGGGGCACACTGTCTCTTGGTCCTGCACCCCCTTCCTGAATCATTTCCGACTGGAGTTGATAATTTAAAGTATGGGTGCAAGGGGCAAAGCCACCCACATTGGGGGTTCAAGGGGCAAAGCCCCCGATAGAAACATAGGACTAGGAGTCAAACAGGATTTATGTCTACTACAACTTGCGTTCAACATAAATACTGTCCCTGTGATGCTGGTCGACAAAAGTGTTGTTGAACCAGCATCATAGATCCTACTGTACCTATCTCAGCTTATATACTCATGGAACTGGAGGAGCATTACAGCTGATAACCCCAAGGTACACCCCCCATGCCTGTTGCTGTGTGCAAGGTGGGATTGGGGTGTTAGGATTGGCAATCCTAGCAACACATTTCCCAACTTTTGTCACTGGAACCCTAACTGATGCATTAATTAAGTTTTTTGGAAAGAATATAAATATGTATTTCTCCTGTTGCACAACTGGGGTGACTCAGCAGCCCTGTCTCCATCCCCACAGGCAGGCAGTTTCCTCCCCATGGGACCTACCTTCAGTCAGGTATCCCCATGAATTCCCCCCCATGGTGGGGTGAGGGGAGGGAGGGCTGTTCCCCCCAAGACACACATCCAGTTCAACAAAGTTGGGTCTAAGTGACAGTGCAGGTCTGCAGATGGAGGTGTAGGGCATTATGAAACCACAGCTTCATTTTTTGCTTTCCTCCCTATTTCCCACTATGACCAATGTAACATCCACATAGAGGCATGCACACATTGTCAGGCCACAGTTCCTCCCTTCTGTGCTACTCCTAGCCTGCACTACCACCAGACTTCCACCTGGTGACAGTTAGAGGCCAGGCAAGCAAACCCTCCTTCTCTGGAACAGAAGAACAGTCAGTTGGATGTTCAGTCCTCTTCCTCCACTGACCCCGGCTGAACATACATGGCTGGAGTGGCAATACAAAGAAAGGGTCACATAGTAATATGTTGCCCCATTACACTACCGCCTTTTGTGCTATGCACACAAAAAAAGCTGCTTAGTTGCATGGGGGGGATTCTTGATGCCCAGGCCCCCTGTATTTAGTACTAAAATTCTCTTAGTTGTTGATGTATGCGTGCATACATAAATATAGACTTTGCAAAATACTGTGTTAATGCACCATTTAGGGTCCATCTTAATGCCACAAAAGTAGGGAAATGTGGCATTAAGGTTTCCAACCCTAACTCTCAACCCTTAAAGCAGCAAAGGACAAGATCACACAAGCAATCACAGAAATTGCAAATAAACTATGGTAATGCACCAGTTAGGGTTCAAATTAAAGCAAAAAAAGTAGGGAAATGTGGTGTTAGGGTTTTCAACCCTAACTCCTTACCTCGCCCAAGCAGCAAAAGGATAAGCCCACTCCAGCAACCACGGAAAGCCATCATCAGGTAAGACAAACAACATACAACTGTTTCCAGATGACACAAATGCAGTGGCACTGATGTGCTTTATTTGTGGATTTGAATGGCATCTACACTGCGAGACATACACACTTACTTGTTGCTGCAGATAGAAAGTCAGGATACTCAAATCACAACACTGCTTCTATGTGCAGAAGCCTAGGCCTCTGCAGCCACAGATATAAAGCCATAATACTAAAATTACAGGAGTTCTTTTGTCTGCAGACATGCCAGCACTTCTGTGGCCTCAGGCACTCATGAACACTGTAAGGCATATACAAGCTTGACGGGCTACACATCTGCAGCCACAAGTGTAAGAAATACACATGACATCTGATTGCAGAAGTGCAGGAGACATGAATTCCATGATACCAAAACTGCAACAATACTAATGTCTGCAGAAATTCAGGCTCTAGAGGGACCTGCTCCTCTTCAGCCACAGCTGTAAGACATACACATTGACATCTTGCTCCAGAATGATGGAAGTACTGCTGCAATGTGGGTATCATGGTTTCAGCAGTGGATCTAAAAACTATTCAAGAGGGTAGAAGGTTTTCAAATACCAAAGTTGCAACAGTACTTCTGTCTTTTAGAAGCAGAGGCCCCTGAGAAGCCTGCACCTCTTCAGCCACAGGTGTAAGACATACACACCAGCTTCTGGCTTCAGAAGGGCAGGACCCTATGGGGCCTGCTGCTACACAGATGGAAAAACTGTTGCAATGTGGGTATAATGGGTTCTGCAGTGGATCTAGAAATTGTTCAAGGGGTAGCAAGCTTTCCGTTATGCAGCTTCTTATAGAAAACCATGCAGTAGCAGATCATGCTATCTAGTGAGGTATCTCACACTGAATCCTATGCACTATTGTGCAGAGTGGCTACGTGCCACATATCTGTGGAACACAGCCACTCTGCACCCATTGTGCCCCCATGCTGGAATCACCAAATGGGATGCGCAGCCCCTAGACACCCGATCCCCCCAACGAATGGACAGCTCTTTTTCCACCAGTTTCACCCCTTCTGGGGTGGAGTGTGCAGTGATGCCAGTGATGGTAGCATGCACATTCCGATGGGAGTCCCATCAGGTGTCTTCCCCGCCTCTGACCCCAAGTTGGCAGTGTTGGTATGGCAACCTCCAGCCTCCGCTAGGGGTCAGGGATGCACCGACAACTGATCACCCCACTCCCTGGAGAAGGAGAGCCATTCCTGAGACACTCAATCTTTCTCCTCCTCTGCTGACCCCCTGCAGCCTGTGCTTATTCCCGAACATGGGTCACCGGTGTGGTGCAAGATATGGCGTCCAGCTCCTCAACCCTCAGCACAACTGGGTTGGCTTGTGCAGTGGTCTTTGCTACAGCTTGCATCAGATCTCATCCACCTCATCATCTTTTTGATGCAGCTTGCATCAGTTCCTGCTCTATGCCTGCCTCCACACTTTTCACCCACCTTGGAACATTCCCACTCCCACAATGTCATGGTCCTCAGTGTGGGCATTCATGCCCCTCCTGCATAGCCTTTGTGGCTCACCTGGAGGCATTTGTGCCCCATCCTGTTGCACCATGACTTGCAGCATTCTCTTCATATGTATCATATTTTTGACACAGCAAACCTCTTGCGTCTCTGTAGCAGACTTTGCCGCAGATACTGCTCTTCTTTCTGAATATGGCACACAGTATTTGGCACACTGGCATTCGACACAAGGTAGCTTTTTGATGCACTTTGCATCGATCTAAGGGCTCTTTCTGAAATGAGCCCCTTGAGTTTACACTCCATTGCAAGAATATTGCAGGATCACACTGATTAATCAGTACAGCTACAGATGGTTTTAGCATAGCATTTTGACAGTTCTAGCACCAACATCCCCTACAGTGATAGCTACTATGCTGACTGTCGGCATTGTAGCTTTAGAGATATCGGTGAATTCAATCAGGGGTCTGCACCCCTCAAACACCCTGGGGGGCTCTGCCCCCCTACACCCCAGTCTCTAGTATTCCAACTCCAAGTCAGAGTTGGACCGGGGGGGCGAAACACCCAGCCAGGCAGTCTCAGTCACTGCACAGACCATCACAGTGACCTGTGGGTTTTGCCCGATTCCTGATGCTGTGATGGTCTTCGCAGTGTCGGAGTCGCTGCAGTGACGGTATACCATTATAGACATTTAGCACACACACTGAGAAACAATCATGATCATATACAGTTGCAGTCATGTTTTAAATGCATACAGAGCAAACAATCACAACTGCTTAATGAGATTATATGTCAGCTCACTTGGAACTGGCCTTGAGTTTGTTCCAAAGAACAAGGTGCAATATGTAAGAAAGCATTTTTCCCATATGTTGAATGGAATGGTGAATTTTTTTAAATGATCTACAGTAATCCGAGCTTCTAGTTGGAAAAATACTGTTTGAATTTTTTTCCCATAGAGAGCTTTATTCTTACATAATGGTAGGGAGACTGTTCAGCCCTGTCTCATCTCCTCCCAACCAGTGACTGCTGCCCCGGGACCTACTTAGTTAGAGGGTCCTGCCACTGCTTGCCCCCCATGGTGAGACTGAAGGATAGAGGGCTGTTCTTTCACTTCCCCAGTCCAAATGTCCAGGTTGGACCAGGTAGTAGAGTCAGTAGTGTGGGTCAGAGGTAGGCAGCAGGACTTCATTAAGACCCCACCATCACTTTTCCATTTTCTTCCTCTCTTCCTAATGCTGGGCAGCACAGAGGATGCTTGCACATGGAGGCACACATGCACTCTGGAACCACGACCCCTTTCACCCACCTTGCCTCCCATGGATTGGTACTACCACCAGGCCTCCACCTGATGGTAGCCAAGAGCCGGATCTACCCACCGCCCTTAGCCGGGACAGCAGAACTGTGAGACAGCTGCTCAATCCTCTCCCAGCACTACCCCCACAACTGACCCAGGCTCATTTCTGAACTTGGGTCACCAGTGTGGTGAGAAGTAAGGCACCACAGTGCCTCAGCCCTCTGCACCACTGGGCCGGCAGTACTAATTGACATTTTTAGATGATCGATGATATAGTTAGTGTAGGAAGCTGTCCTGATGAGGTTAAATGAGATGATAAAAAAAGAATATGATGCATAAAGTGAAGAAAACCTGATCTTTTAAAATCAAGAAGGTTTGAACTTTTTATTAGCAACAGTGATGATCTCATGCAGTGCTTTGCAGATAGGGGGTAGGCATGAAAGAGCAAAAGGGGCTGCAGCTCGTAATTGCCTCTTCTCTGAAAACATTTTCCATGTTAACTATTTCAAAGTGGAGACCAAGATTCGTAGTAGTCCAGTTGAAATCTAATAGGAATGTTCCTTTGGCTACTGAAATTTTATTTATTTGTTTAAACATATGGTAACCATGAAAGGAATACTAAGCCAAGGCTCATTTTCACATGTGACCCGGGGAAGGGGAAGGTAGAACAGAGATAATAAACAATTACAATAAAACAACAGAATGCAGATTACTTAGCCAACAATTACAGGTGCAACAGCAGTGTGGTTCACAAGAAGTTAAACAACAATATGGTACCTCGCAATGATATGTGGACGAGTGTGCAAGATCACAATAAAGTGTACAGTGCCTACTGGGGAAGCTGACAGTGCTATGGGGGAATGTCTAAGATGGTGACCTGTCAGTCTTCTCTTCAAGAAGACTTCCAGTCAACAACTCACCTGCAGAGCCCTGGGCCATTTGGGCCTTGTACCAAACACAGTGTCCATCAGGCTGCAGAAGTGAAAAGAAATTCAATGTTCACTTGTAACTTGAACGTTTTACCATATTTTTACACCACAATTTCAACATAGCCTTCTTATGAACCCCCCCACCCTTATAAACTAGGTAGGTGAAGCTTTTCAAATCCCTGACAAATTGTTATTTCATGCTACAGAAGTGAAGACACATTTTGGACAGCATTTGAAAAATGACAGCTGTCATGTTCATGAGTTAATGTAAACAAATGGCTATGCTGAAGGGTCAAAATGTTGAAAATTACCAAATGTATGAATGAACATAGACAAATGTCAATGTACACTTGCAACATTGTTGTTTTTAATATTTCTCTTCCAAATTTTCAACATTCTTATGACCCCATCTCATGGGTAAGAGAAAATTTACAGACCCCGCTTGAAATGTAATTTCACACCACAAGTGCGAAAACACATTTCAGATAAGATTTTTTTAACTTAATGAACTTTATTGAACATTATCTAAAGTTAAAGTGACTCTCTTCCTACATGCACCACACCAGCTGCCTGAAGACCCACAGAACATCCTGCTGTCTTCTATTGGGCAAGAACATTTATTTTATTTGCTGCAGTTCAGGACTAACCTTCATTTGCTTGGCATGGAGGGGCTTGGGGGAGCCACCAACTGAGCCTTACATCATTCCTGGGGGTGGGGCTCTCATTTTAAAAGCCCCCACCACTCGCTATCACTTCAGTGCCTCTCTTCCTACTTGTACCACGGCAGCTGCCTAAAGACCCACAAAACACCCTGCTATCTTCCATTGGGCAAGGACATTTATTTTATTTGCTGCAGTTCAGGATTAACTTTCATTTGCTTGGTATGGAAGGGGCTCAGGAGAACTGCCAGCTGAGCCATACAGGATTCCTGGGGGTGGGGCTCTCATTTTTAAAGCCCGCACAACTCGCTAGGACAAGCGTTAGCACAAGCGTATAAGCACTCCCTTGAGAAAAACAATTTTAAACTTGAGGTGGACTATTTTGCTTACTTTTATTTCAGGGTGTTCAAGGATGTTTTATTATTATTGTTATTGTAGGGCTTGATTTGCCGTATTAGGGATTTACAGAGTTTTATACTGAGGATGTTTCTGCTAATGAGTCTTTCGCTTCTAATGTTTATTATACAATGGCAATAAAAAATCCTGGAACCAAATTAGCTGTCTGCCCTTTGCAACAGTGAGGTTATCTGAGCACAACCTCACTGTACTGATTTGTTGGATTTGTTTCTCCATTGTTAGCATCTTCTCTTAAGAAACAAAGATATATTGCCAGTCTAAAAACCTACTAAAAACATTTTTTATTTTTTTTTTTTATTTTGTATAACAATGAACCATTGCATAATAGAAATAATGCACTCCAGAGTGTGGTTTGTGCTGGGATAACCTCCCTTCTGGGAAATTGGATGCACTCGACCCGCATCCTCATGCCCAACCTCCCAGGCATGAGGTTATCCCAGCACAACCCACAACCTGATATGCATTATTGCTTAAATTTGGGGGGCTCTTTTTATTCCTCCTTCATCACCTTCACTAAGTCTTGGCATGGGAGATGATTTTCCCAGGGTTGAAACAGGATTTATTTTTGATAATGAATGCCTCTTTGATAACATCTTTTTTGGAGCATTTTCTCACTTGGACCCTGGATTGCTATCTCCTTTCCCAGTTTACTGTAAGGGTTTTAGTTTAAGTTTTGTTATTTTTAAATCAAATGGGTTGTTCACTAGGATTTCTTCTAAGCAGGAGCTCCATTTTGAAAATAAAATTAGGTCAAGGAAACTTGTACAGTAGATTTACTGCTGCTTATTTCCGGTTCAATTCATTCCCATCATGGTCCTTTCCCTTCACAGAGTAGTATGATGAATATAGGGTGTCAGATGAAAAGTACATCGGCTTTGAAAATAGTTCATTTGAATATTCAAAGCCTAACATCTAAATGGTTGGAATTTACTGCTTGGACAGAACAGAATAGTTTTGATATCATTACATTATTTGAAACATTGCTTAATAAGCATATTTTGGATTGTGAAGTTACATTACCAGACTTTAATCTTTTTAGGAAGGATAGATCTGGGAAAAGGGGTGGGGAGTTGATCTATGTTTCATCTAGGTTACAATCCAATGTTCATTTTGTTTCTGATCCCCGTGCTGCTTATGACTTGATTTCTGTTGAGGTTTTAATGGGCAATGAAAAGTATTTAAACATTAGTTCCATTTATGGTCCCCCTGGGAAATTTCATTTGGGGTTGAATCTTCTCACATGTGTAAAAAAAAGTGATATCTAAATAGAGAATGTATTACAATTGGGGATTTTAATTATGATTGGGGAGCTGAACAAAAAAAATAATATTAAGGAATTTTTATTAGATCTAGGTTTTCAACAATTAATAGGAGAAATTACAAGGCACAATTATAGGTCTGGAACTGGAACAATTTTGGATTCGATTCTTGTCACTCACCCCGACAGGATCCCATTTTTTGAGGTCATGTCAGATAGTTTGAGTGACCATTGTCCTATCCTATGTGGTTGGTCGACAAACGTTGAATAAAAAAAACAAAGTATATTAATTTTAGAAATTTAAAACAATTGTCATCTGTAATTATAGATGCTGCCTTTGTAGGGGTTGACTGAATGCTGCTTGAATCTGTTATAAATCCCACCAAATGCTTTACCAGTTCACAGTGGGGTTTTTCCCCATAATGGATAAAATTGCCCTTTTATAAAGGATGAGAATAGGGCCCAACAGACATGCATGGGTCTCCCCAGAACTATTACAATTGATGAGAACCAGGGATAAATGCATGAAAGTTTATAGGAAACTTAGAGATATTATTTCTTTGCAGAATTATAAAACACTCAGAAATATGTGTAAAACTGAAATTAGGGAAGCAAAGGCATATTTTTTCTCTCTGAACATCTGAGCAAAGAAACTCTTTTGGGGATGCAAAAACATGTTGAGGATAATGAATGAATTATTAGGAAGAGGGGAAAAAACAATCACCTATTTTGTTGCATAATGGTAACGTTTTAACTAGCAATCCAGCCACTGTTTCAGAGATCTTTAATAATTACTTTGGTGATCTGGATGTCTATAGGTTTCAATTTTCATCTCCCTTATCCACTGAGGATAATTGTCCCCCATCAATTTCTATCAAGTCCCAAAGTTTAATTTCAGACAGGTTTCCCCAAAATTTTGTTACTGAATATATTTTAGATAAAGAACCTCGTCCATCCATATCTTTTGATGGAATACATTTCAGTATTATTAAGTTAGGTGTAAAATCCTTTGCCTTACCTCTTTCTATTATTTTTAATGCTTCTTTACTATTTGGATTATTCCCATCCCAATGGAAATGTGCAACAGTGAAGCCCATCTTTAAGAATGGTGACCCTACACAAGTCTCAAATTATTGCCCTATATCTCTTCTTTCCCCTTTGTCTAAAATACTGAAAAAGATTATCTTAGATCAGACACTTGAGTTTTTGCATCTACTCTTATTTATTCACCTGGCACTGGCAGCTGCTCTCTTTTGATACCCCAGCCCCATCCTCCACTCACAGCTTACTTCTCTGCATACCCCCCAGCTGTGCCCCCCCAGCAGGGCAGTGGGAACCCCCCAAGCCACCATGACACAAGAATCTGGTGCCTGTAGGGATCTGATCATTCTGCCTGCCAGTGCCTGCTTTTCTCCTCCATGTTTACTCCCCTTGAGCTGAGGCATACAATGACACCACAAGGAGCAAGCATGCACGCTCCCATACATGCTTCTCTGAGCATCTGTCTCATTTCCCCCTTCTGAAGCCTCAGTGCACCAGCCCCCAGCCTCCACAAGGGGCCGGTCAAGCACCAAGTGCTAGTGCCCCCCTCCCCAGAGAAGGAGAACAGTCCTACGGATGCTCAATCCCTCTCCTCCCCTGCCAACCCCCACCGGCCCATGCTCATTCCCGAACATGGATCACCAGTGTGGCATGAGGTAAGGTGTCCAGTGCCTCAACCCTCAATACCACCGGGCCAGCTGATACTTGAGTTTTTGAATAAATATGATTTGTTAGCTCCGCAACAACATGGCTTTAAACCTATTCATAATACAGAGACAGCCTTGGTGGGGTTCACCAGCTGCATACAGGGTGCCCTAGATAGAAGGCATTCTGTTGCAGTTGTTTTTGTAGAATTCACCAAGGCCTTCAATCTGGTTGAACACAACTTAATTTCTGGTATATTTCAAAAAATGAAATTTTTCTACAGAAGTTATTGCTTCATTTGTAGGTTATTTAAGTAACAGAGTTCATATTACAGCAATTGGAGATAAATTCTCACAAACAAAATCAATTGCTTACGGTGTGCCCCAGGGCTCCATCCTTGGACCACTAATATTTACTTTATATATGAATTGTGCTTCTAGTGTTTGTTCACAGACATCAATGATTATGTATGCAGACAATGCAGTTTTATTTATAGTTAGTGCGAAACCTAAAGATGCTATTGAGAAGGTCCAGGGTAATTTTGTTGCCTTTCAAATTTGGTTAAATCAGAATTATATGGTTTTGAATTAAAAAAAAAGTTATGTTTTTTCCAAACAAACAAAACAGTGAGGATTTTGTCCCAATTCTTGACTTAAATGGGAACTTGACTGAGTTAGTTGACCATTTTAAGTACTTGGGGCTGTCATTAGACTCTAAATTGTCTTTTAAAACTCATATAAATAATGTGAAGAAAACAATTCATTAAAGGTTGGGTGGTTTGTATCGAGTTAGATCCTGTTTAACCCCTGAATCTAGGGCCTTACTTGCTCATAGCTTTTTATTTATTGTGTTAGATTATGGAATGATTGTTTATTCTGCCACCTGTAATAGTCTGTTAGATTGTCTTCGGGTCACTTATAACTCGGTACTTAGGTTTTTTTAAACGCCCTTTTGTATGCACCATTGTTCCCTTTATCAACAATCAAAAAGTTTGTCTTTGGATAATAGAATTCAGCATAAAAGAAGTATTTTTATGTTTAAAGTCTTTTTTGGGAATCTTCCAAACTCTGGACCTGATCCTAGAAGGGTGGCACAAGTTGCCACTGAACACAACTTGCTCCACCTGCAACTGCGACATTGACCCTGCTCCCTAATTTAGAAGGGGCAGGGTCTCCACAGCAAAGTTATGCGACTTGCAACATGCGGCTAGGTATGCCGGACAAAGGGCTTACCTGGCCAGCATGTGCAATCCGCAGCTGCAGGTCGCAAGTGCACCCCCACGCCCAGCAAACCACAACAGCCGCCCTGCTCGGCTGCCCACACCCCCTGCCCCTGAATCCCCCTTTGTAGAACTGTTCTGATTTTGAAAGCTTCCATTCTTTTTCTTGCACAAATATGGTAGAGGACATATTAAACCTGAAATACACAATGAACCATAGAGGAGTCCCTTTTCATTTGTGAAAGCATTCAAATGAGGTCCCTCTTTTATACATGAGACAGCACATGTATGCACACATATGGCACAATTTAATATGAAATATGTGCTAATGTCCTGTTCCATGAACTAAAAGGAAACTTTGCATTTTACTTTGTTTTGAGGGTGCTAATCCATTAGTCTTTTAGTTAAGGCTTGAAATTCCTGTAACATTTAGTTAATTACAGTATGTCACATAAGGCTTAACACTAACCAGTATTTATTCTCCCTTTGACCCCCTAATGTAGTACATTCTTACATTTCCCAGTAATTAATGTATCTACTTTTCTTACCATAAATGCTGCTTACCAGAAGTACAGCATCACTTCTAACAGTTGCCAAAGTATTCATCCGTTTCTGAAAGAAATATATTGTTTTGTCTTTCCCTATGCCCGGAACAACTTATCACAATATTCTCAAAGCTGCTCTAGCTTTACTTGTTTTAAAACTTCTGTAAAACTAAATATGTTAATTTCTAAAGTGCTGAGTACATGTATTGCAACTTGAATGTATGAGTCTGCTTCTTGTTACCCTCTGTTTTATCTACTAGAACACCCTGCAGGGCAGCTGTCATCCCCCCACCCATGCTTTCCCCAACCCCCAAATTAATTTCTGAGCATGTCTTTACAGGAGCACTCCTACAGCACTCAGTCGGTGGCTGACCATGGAGGTGAGAGGTGGACTGTGCCAGTCACCAGCTGGGGATGGGTGGGGGTGCTGGATGAGCTCCACAGCTGGGTTGAGAGGCCACTAGACTACCAGGGCATATCAGGTTATTTGCCGCATTTTTGGCTGGCAACTTGGAGGTTGGGGCATGCATGGGTGGGGGATTACAGCGCCACCCTGTGGGGCATTTTACAATGGGGATTCAGGGCCTGGGGGTGTGGGCAGACCTGTGGGGCCATTACTGTACTGGGGGCATGTACAGTACAGGGATCAGGTGGGATTGTGCTGTAATTTCCAGCGGGGCAGCAACAGGGATGGTCTGGGCATGGGGGGGGCACATGGACCAGGTTCTACAGGACCCTCGGAGGATGGATGTAAGTTACACCAGCTAAATACAAGTGTAAGTTACTTTGCTGATTCTCCTCCAGGGGTTCTTGTGGAATCTCAACACTGGGAACTTTGTTGCTGCCCTTCTGAAATGGAGCACAACTGCTGCAGTAAAGCCCCTAGTGCCATGTCGCAGGGGGTTTAGGGTGCAACTGCTGGTGTAACAGCTCTTCAGTGCAAGTGGCCTGTGACATGTCACAGGCCACTTTGTAGAATAGCGCAAGTCACAACTGCTGGCGTAAGTTGCTAGTTGCACCATTCTACTTGGCGCAAGTGCTGTTATGCCAGGCATAACCTTTCTAGAATCAGGGCCTCTATCTCTAGTCTTTTTTTCTAGATCCATAAATGGCTTTGGCACTAGATCCCAGCATAGGTATACCTTTACGCTACCATTGTTTCATAAGGTAATAGGCCAAAGATCTATATTATTTAGGGCCCCTACATTTTTTAATACATTACATGGTGAACTTTTGAACTTTAGGTCAGTTATTAACTTCAAAAGGGGATTGATGCTGTTTTTAACAGATCAACAGTCTTGTGAATGTAAGAAGTGAGCTCTTTTTATTATATGTTTGTTAGTATAAGTAATGTCTATTTATGCAGTTTTGTACTTTTGTAATGTGATTATCTTGTATTTCATGATTTACTGAATATTATAATTGTAATTGTACTTCCCTTTTGGTTTTTTTCTGTATTTTCCCACTTGTCGCCTGCAAAAATGGGCAATTTGCTCGTCAGGCCTCTAACAATAAAAAATAAATGAAATAAAATGAAAATAAACAAAACAAAAAGACAATAACAGCATATATCAATATGCACATGGGATACACATATATCAAATGTCATGACACAAATAATTATAAAATATCCGAAGACAGAATCTAGCACATATACATACAGGATCATAGCAATGGTAAACCATGGTTCTAGTAATAACTGTTATGCTGACAATCCAGTCCCTAATGCTTTGCATTTAATTCAGAGGAAATAAGCCTTAATTAGAAGTTTAAGAAACGTGTACTAACATAAAGTAAAAACACAGCAAAAAAGTTCTCTAACAAAAATAACAAAGTATATCTCTAAGCCGATTACAGAAAAAGAAAGAATCCTTTGGACAAATGGCAAATAAGCCTAATAACAAAAGTAAGCAAGGTAATTATAAATATAGTCAGCTTATCTGAAGAACAGTGGCCAGATTTTCCCATCTGTTTTTATAGGATGGAAGGTTATGACATAGACTGGTAAGAGATTTTTCCATTCGTAAGATAGTCAGTATTTCACCATGCCATTCCTTATATGAAGGAATGTGAGTATCAATCCAATGCCACAATTTTGTTAATTTAGCTACAGTTGTAATAAGAGTTAGGTGACATTTTTGAGATCCCACTAATTGTGTTATGCCCTCTCCAAAAAGACATAATTGGGGTGTAAAGTATTCTTGAAGCCCCATTAGCTGGTCTAACTGTAGCCTTATTTGAGTCCAGAAAGATTGTATATGATAATCCCAAAGCGTATGCCTTAAGGTACCATCTTGAGTTTTACAGCAATCGCACATTGGTGATGCCAACTTGCTAATCATAAACAGTCAAGAGGGTGTATAGTAAGCATTATATGATATCTTATATTGCATCAACCTTAATTTGTCCAATTTAGTGTACTTATAAATAAAATCCTATGGGGCACTTGACTCGATTTAAGATGAAGAATCTTGAAATTCTTTAGACCAGTAAGTACACTTCCCAGGGAAGGCCATACACAATTTATCTCTAAGCCTTTTATATAGCAAGGAAATGGAATGTGGTTGTATAGATAAATCCATCAGTTGCCAATAAGCTGAATTATCAACATCCAAGGCCGGAGGCCTAAAAAGTTAGCTATAGCATGTTTAAGCTGAAAAAAGGAGAAGGCCACAGACCGGGGAAGGGAATGCTTCTGACAAGCAGTAACAAAATCCATAAACTGACCATCTTCAAGAAGATCAGCTACATTCTAAAGGGAGGGAGCTGGAAGAAAAACTTGTGGGATAGTTTATTAGCAATCTTGATATTGTGGTTTAACCTAAGAGGTTATTGGATACCTTTATTTGAAATGACATGAAGAAGGAGACACAACTGAGTATTGATATGAATAGACCAACCTAAGGGAGTGTCTCTCAGCATTGCAGGGAGTTTAGCCCACGGAATGTGGGGCAGAGCTAAATGTGAAATACTGACAGACTTGCAATGGTATAATTCCAACTTCTTCCATGGAAGATGAGCCTGATTCACAGGAGTCCCCATATTGTGTAAGCTCCAGCACAAAAATTTACTTGCTTGAGAGACCAAGTGATACCAGTAAAACTGGGGTAATTGGAGGCCTCCATGACATTTTACTAATACCAATTTTGAGACTGCTATACAAGGTTTTTACCTCTCCAAAGAAAGAGACTTATAAGTCTATGGAGCTCTGTGAACCAAGACTGATGAAGTGAGACTCCAAAAATATTTAACAGATATAAAACCCTCAGAAGAATGTTCATTCGAATTTCTGAAACTCTATCCCATAAAGAAAGGGGTAAAATCTGCCAGTGTGCCAAGTCTGTCTTTATCATATTGAACAAAGAATAACAATTAGATTCAATCATTTTCTTCTGGTTTTGAGAAAGCTGAAATATTGTATTTAAGGCCTGTTGTGGATCAGAATGTCTGTAGTTCTATTGGAATATCCCTTTTATGGGTAGCTGAATTCAAGGGATAGATAACAGTCTTAGTAAGATTTAATTTATATCCAGACAATGCCCCAGAATCCTGTAAGCTTTGTAATGCAGAGGGAAGAGAAGTTGAAGGGGTAATTTGATGAAGCAGGATATCATTCATGAAGGTAGAAAGCCTGAAAGCATGTTCAGTCAGAATTTAAAAAAAGGACAGCTGTCAAATACATGAGGTGGCATGAAAAATTGCTATATTGAAAATCTGGGGTCAGAATATTGAAAATTACCACAGTTTTGAGACAGCATAGAAATATTACAATGTATGCTCATAGTTTTGTTGTTTTTAAATATTTTTACCCCAAATTTTAAACATAGCTTTCTTATATTGGGCTTACCGAAACCCAACCCAGATAGACCAACTTAGGGTACTGGTTCATCCAACTGGGATGTCATACAGACTAGGCACACTGATGAGTCCTGGTAGGATGAAACATGTGTCTGTGTCTTCTGTTGGCACCCTTCCCAGACTGTGTGAGAGGCCTTTTGGCACCATACATTTCTGCTTAAAGTTGAACCAGCATAATCTTTTGTGGTGATTTGCATATACAGCCCATGATGCTTTGCATTATGGGCTATGTGTGATTTTGTATTTCTTTGAAACTTGGCTTCCTGGCCAATGCTCTTTGGGGTAACCCTTGCCTCTGTGCTTGTGCACTAAGGTTATTTGTCTTATAGTCTTTTTATGACCCTACCTCAAGAACAAAGAGGGTGAAAATTTCCAAATCTTCTTGAAAGGTGATTTCATGCAGCAACTATGAAATCACCTTTCTGGATGGATTTGAACAATTTCATTGCCCTTATTCAAGAGCTGGTGTACCAAAAATGCCAAGTTGAAAATCTGGTGTAAAAGTATTAAAAATGACAAAGTTATGAATACGAGTTCCAACCCCATGGAAATACATTAAACTGGACTTACCTTATTTTCTCATATCACAGTTGCTGGGTCTGGCAGCAAGACGTGCCTTTGATCAGACAGTGGCTCTACATCATGGGGCATGTCCAGGTAAGTGAAAGTGTGTGCAGGGTGTGGGGTGGTGGGTGCTAAGTGGTTGGTCAGGGTGGTGTGGGTGGGGTTCTGGGGGGCCAGATCACTGATGGACCATTTCCTTTTTTTCAGGTAAACAAACAAAAAAAGATCTATGAAGGATAGTTTTCTTTATTGCAGTGAGACCCAAGCCAACACTGGGGATTGGGATTAGGCACCCCAGTGTCAGGATGATCTTCAGTGGCACTGGGGGTGGGAATACTGGTGCTACCATGCATATTGTAGTAAGGGGCAGGTGACATGGAGGAGAAGAGGTGGCAAGAGAATCAGTACCAAGGGTGGGCACCCCAGTCCACTTATTATTCTGAATAAATAAAAACTATATTGTGAAATAAATAAACATTGGGGGTAGGTGACATGAAGGGGAGGAAGGGAGGAAAAAGAAGTAGTACTGGGGGTGGGCACCCCAGTTCACTTAAGAAATATTAAATAGACAGACAGACAGACAGGCAGCTAGATAGGTGGTGGCAGATCAGGGAATCAACGGCGAAGTACTCTAATTGAAAACAGCAACAAGACTCTAGGTATAATATTAAAAAAACTACTGCTGTTTTTACAAAAGCACAATATTAAAGAACTATAATTCTTTCATATTGTTCTTTGCATGAGCCCTCACTAAGCCAACAACTTTACTGTTCCAACCGAAGCTGGCAGCATGATTCCAACTGTGGCTTCACAATTCAAGAAAGCCCCACTTACGGACATAGGCTTTTTCTCACAGTTCTTTTGTGGGATCTCACAAAAGAACAATGGTTCCTTCATACACTAAGTCCCACCCTTCTCTTTCATGAGCCAAGATTCCTCTTTCATGAGCCAAAAAACTTATTTTGTGAGACTCATGAAAGAAGAAATGTGGCTCATGAAAGAACTGTGAAAAACACTAAGTCCCACATTCTTTTTCATGGGCCGATATTCCTTCTTTTGTGGGCCAACAGTCTTCTTTCATGACTCACAAAATAAGTTTATCTTACAAAAGAACTCTGAAAACAAACCTAAGTCTACCCTCTTCTTTTGTGAGCCCAAATTCCTCTTTTGTGACACTCATAAAAGAAGATGTTCAGATCACGAAAAAAAGACTTGGGAGCCATCACTAAGCCTTCTACCTAGGATTTTACGGATGTCCCGAAGTCCTATTTTGGGGTCTTCTTTCAAAAAATGAATACCAGAATCTTGCTCATATGTCTGTTTTTCTCCGGGGCATTCTTTTTATGGGTTTTCAATTTTTTTTTAAAATAAGAAACAAGATGGCTGCCTTACGAAAGAAGAATTTTTCTCACGAAACAATAATTCAGCTCATGAAAGAAGAGTCTTCTTTTATGAGTCAGAAATCCTTCTTTCATATCTGACATATACATGAAATACCCTACTGAGCATGCTCAGAACTGAAATTTTAAATCCTCATAACTTGGGAAAGAGATCATATTAATATGTTTACGCTAAACCAAAAAAAGCATCTTTTTTAGGGCAAGACCCTTTCACCTTGAAAATTTTAAAACAAAATTCCAAACCATCTAAGCTGTGGGCGAGAGCAAAAACATAGAAAAAGCCCTGATTTTTCCACTTTTTGTACTAGTCAGATCTCAATATCTGGATATTTGACCATCACAAAACTTGCCGAATCAAGAGACCTTGCCCCCCCAAGACCACACAAGTAAATTATCTTGAAAATCTGCTGAACGGGGGAAATGCTATTAAGGTGCAAAGTTAGGGGTTTAACAATAAAAATCCTATGGAGTCATAACCATAGGTGCGCTACCGCATCCCTATAGGAGATAGATAGATAGATAGATAGATAGATAGATAGATAGATAGATAGATAGATAGATAGATAAATGGATGGATGGATGGATATATATGCATATACATATACATAGATATAAATATATATATAGATATATATATATATATATATATATATATATATATATATATATATATATATATATATATTATAGAAGCAGTTGCACCCCTATAGTTAGGGTTGAGTAGGCAGTACAATGTTAAACCTTAATTTTTGTGCATTAATAACTTTGAAACTGTTCAATGGATTTGCACAAAATTTGGAATGCACGGTGTTGAATGGTAGATCCCTTGATTTATCAAGTTGCGTTATGGTTGGACTTACGGTTTCTGCACAGCAAAGTGCTGATAAACGCATTTTTTGCCACTTTTAATACGTTGTTTGCCCATGGTGCTGCAACCTCACTGTGTGGTCTTTTAGTGTAAAATTTGGAACGCTGATAGAGTTTGGGTCAAAGAACAATTCTGCATTGGTTTGGTAATAAAATACTAATCCATTTCAAAGTTACTTAATTTTAACTTTTGGGGTTCTGAGCATGTTCAGTTCACTCCAAGATTTATATGTATATTTTTTGGACTAGGATTGTGCTCATGGTCAAGAATTTTGTCAGCTCATGGACAAGGATTTAAAAAAATCCTAGTCCATCAGAAAAATTCCTTGTCCAAGAGCCACCATCCTGATTTTGTTTCTCCCCAAACAAAATGTCGTAGCTTTCTCCATGGGTGACTTTTCGGTGTAATGAGGCATGGATTTTGCTCAGGGTGATGCCCTCTATGAACCCATACCTTTGGTTTGCTTCATTTTGTCCAAAAAATAGCCTTTTGAAATTTTAAAATTATTTAACCGTGACTCACAAATGATCCTCTTTCATGAGTTGACAAAATCGTAGTCCTCCAGCTGATCCTCTTTCGTGAGGCTGCAATATCCTTGTCCATCATTTTGTGATCAGATGGCTCTTCTCATGGATGAGGATTAAGCTGTCGGTCAAGGATTTTGCTGCCTCGAGAAAGAGGATTGGCTGGTGGACTAGGATTTTGTCAGCTCACGGATGAGGACTGGGGTTTTGAATCCTGTTTCATGAGATGACAAAATCATGGTATGCGAGCTGTAAAAATCCTAGTCCACCAGCAGATCCTCTTTTGTGAGGTAGCAAAATCCTTGACCGTCACTTAGGGACCAGATTGATAAACTCTGACGGTCAAGGATTTCTCTCAGACAGTGATTTTGACAGCTTACGGTCAGGGATTGATCTAATGGTCAGGGATTTTGCTACCTCACAAGCTAGAAATTTTTAAACTTTTAAAAATGTTCCCACTGCAATGTAACTTAACAGTTTGGTCTTTTGACTTGCAAGTTTCAGGATATTACGGGGATGCCCTACAGATGTGAATTACATGATTTAGGTGTTGGAAAGTTAAGCGGTTCCATAGATATGCCATCACGAAGTTGAGATTTTTCCCATAGGCTAACATTGCGGTGCTCGTCATGCCTCATGAAAATTATTCGAGATATGGATTTTTCGTCCCAAAAATTCTTAGTCCCCCTATAGTCCCCCTATGGGGGACTAAGTACAGAAGTAGGTTGGAAAGCCATGAATACCATGAATTTTGAAATTTTTTTCTATCTTGTATGGTTACTGAGATATTTGGAGAATGCTATTCCAATTGCTCACTTTCAGGTCCATAGGCCAGTATTACACCATCAAAGTTAGCACCCACAGTGCTTTTCAGTGCCTGTATCTCATAAACAATATAAGATATGGATTCACTTGATGTATGTTGGATACAGGGGATGTTAGGGTGTATTAGTAGGGGTATCACAAGTCGTAAGAGGGAGATAATAACCCTTCTTTACAAGACACTGGAGTACTGCGTGCAGTACTGGAGGCCACACCTTCACAAGGACATTAACCACATTGAGGCAGTCCAGAGAAGGGCAACCAAAATGGTGCAGGGACTGCATCAGAAGACATATTAGGACAGATTAACGGAGCTCAATATGTATACCCTTGAGCAAGGGAGGGAGAGAGGTGATATGATCGAAACATTCAAACACCTTAAGGGCATTAACAAGGTGAAAGAGTCTAACATGTTTAAATATAAGAAAAATAGTAGGACAAGAGGACACAGCATGATATTAGAGGGAGGCCGATTGAGGGGGAATGTGAGGAAATTCTTTTTCACAGAAAGGGTGGTGGATGCATGGAATGGTCTACCTCAGGAAGTGGTGGCTATGAATACAGTGCAGGGCTTCAAATAGGCATGGGATAGGCATAAGGGAGCAATACAGATGAGTATGAATAGATAGACCACTGACAGAGCAAAGGCCGATGGCACATTTATGAGGTAGAAAAAGAAATGGGCAGACTGGATGGGCCTTGCGGTCCTTATCTGCCCAATTTCTGTGAACCCCGCATATACTGTGGTGGGGAAGGGCGCAACACAAAATTCACACACGTAGACAGTTCTTCTGTGTTTCAGTTGTCTGATTCTTTTATTATAAATGTTGGCTCAAATCCTCTACGTTTCACCAATAAAATATTGGCTTCCTCAGGAGGTGCCTTTTGAAAACTTTAGAAAACATAAATATATATAAATATCCTGCCTACATTACAAATCTTAAAATACAAACAATAGACAAATCTATTGGGTAATAATAGGTCACTTACATCCTTACATTACTCTAAATCGATATTTTTCCACTTTAAATCAACTATAATCAATGTAATTTCTAAGATCAGAAAAAAGAAAAACTTCACAGAACGAGTGGTGGACAAGTGGAACACCCTGCTAGAGGAAGTGGTGGGGGCTGAAACAATCACGGGATTTAAGAATGCATGGGATAGACATAAAGGAATTCTAGAGGGCAGGGGTAAGGGGAAACAGACTTCTAGGAAAACAAACTGAACTTACAAGCTCAAATGGGCAGACTAGGTGGGCCATAGGCCCTTATCTGCTGACACTGTCTATGTATCTATGTATCTATGAATAAAGCTAATCCAGTCATTATTGTTACTTAGCCCTATTGAATGGTTACAATATACAACTCCTGTCATGCAATTATATTTATTCTATGCAGCTTTATTCATGTTTTTCTTTTTTCTGCCGTCAACTTCTATGTTTCTATGTCATGATTACAACAACACTTGAATTTTTTTTGTAGCTGCTACGGTTCCCAAGATATCGGCAAATTAGTGTTATAAGGGTTCCTTCCCCTACAGGGCTGATGTATGGTGCTGTAGCTATGTGTAAGTGAGAGTGCAGGGCTCAGAGGGCCCAAGCTCCCACAGACGCTTATCCTTATGCAGAAATGGGCAGCTTGGTGGGGCCCCGTAATCACACCAACATATGCTTTTTACTACTTACATTACACTTTTTGAAAAAGTAAGGAAATTCATTACAAAAAACTTCATTTAATGCATCAGTTAGGGTTAAAGCAATAAAAGTGGGGAATGAGATGATAGGGTTGAGCCCCTAACCCCCCACCACCCCACATCCACATCCTCCATAGACCGACAGATACCGGGGTGTGCCATGGGGTCATGAGGCCCAACTCTCACCCCATTTCCCCACTTTTGTCACCTTAACCAAACTGTTGCATTAAACAAATGTTATATATATATATATATATATATATATATATATATACATTTTATGCAATGGGGTGAGAATAAAAACTGGCAAATAACAGTAATATTTTTGGGTGATCAGACCTACAGTGAGAATATTGCATTTATCCTCATTGTAGGTCATTTATCCACACAGTAGGTCCAAGAGAGGCACATATAGCACTTAACCACAGTAGCTGACAGCCATTTTGATTGGTGGGAGCTGGCAGTATGAGCAGCATAATCAGAATTCACCTGCTCACTTGCCTGCCAGCTCCCACCAACAGTTTCATTTCGGTCCAGCAGCACACAGAACACATTTTAATTTTCTCCCCTGTTCTTTCACTGTAAATTATTTTTTTTTTAAATCAGCTTTCAGCTTCACACAGTGATACAGTTTTTCCTGAAGATGTCTAGTACCACACAAAACTCACTGAGTTTTTTAATTGTCTCCCCCACCCCATGTTCTTTCACCTCAAAGGATTTTAAAAAAAACTTTCAACCTCACACACACTTTCACTTCCTTCAGACCACAGGACACAAAAAAGCAACCAGCTCTCTGTTTTGTACTCCTACCATTCTCCCCAGCAGCAGTATGGTACAGCACATCTCTCCAATCTGCTTTCAGGTTAACACCATGCAACAGAATGGCAGCATGCCTCACCGATTGGCTCTCGAGTTGATGTAATGCTGACCCCATGCAACTGATCCCTAGACTCTCCCTTTGGCCACACCCCGGAGAATCCCTTTGGTTGCATCACTCACAACACTTGTTTCTCACGCTGTCACAAACCATGTCTACACTTCACAAAAACATACTGATGCAAATGCTCAGTTCTGCAGAACACAAGGTCCGTCATCCAGAAATAAAAAAAATAAACAGACGCCTATTTAAAAATTAAAATTAAACTGATAAAAAACTTGGAGCTTTGCATAAATGGAATATGCAATGCCCCCATTGAAAATATCTCTGATATTTTCCCTGAATGCAGTTTGACCTCTGGCATCACTAGTGGCTTTGTCACTCATGATGTCAGAGGTCAAACTTCACTCAAGAAAATATCAGATATATTTTGATGGAGCACTGCATATCCTTATATATATATATATATATAGATAGATATATATGTATATTAGGGGCACGGGTGTGCCGTAGGCACTTTAATGTTTAAATCTCAAATTTTGTGCGTTAATAACTTTGCAACTGTTCAATGGATTTGCACAAAATTTGGAATGCATGGTCTGGTATGGTAGGTCTCTGGATTTACCAGGTTGCATTTTGGTCAGACATATGGTTTCTGTGCAGCAAAACACCACAAAATGCACTTTTCACCAGTTTTGATCTGTTTTTTGCCTGTGGCGCTGTGACCACACCATATGTTTTTTGGTCTGAAACTTGGAAAGCAGAAAGAGGTTGGATGAAGGAACAATCCAACATTGATTTGGTAAAACAATATTAATCCATTCCAAAGTTATTACATTTTTAATTTTTGAGTTCTGAGCATGCTCAGTTCACTCAAAAAATTATATGTATTTTTTGCGAAACATAAATGGTCTCATGGTCAAAGATTTTGTCAGCTCACAATAGAAACATTTTATTCTGTCAGAAAAATTCTTTGTTCATGAGCCACCCATCTTGTTTTTAGTTTTCAGTCAAACAAAATGTCGTAGCTTTCTCCACGGGGGACTTTTGAGACAAATGAGGCATGGGTTTTGTTCAGGGTGACTCCATCCACAGAACCATGCCTTTCTCTCTCGCAACTCGCTAATGATCTTCTTTCTCGAGCCTGCAAATTCCTGGTTCGCGAGATGATCCTAGTCCGCAAGCTTTGTTCATGAGGGGATGACCAGATAGCCAGAATTTCACAACGAGATGTCCCTGGGATGACTAGATAGCCCTGGGGATGACCAGATGGCCCAGATTAGTGCGACCAGATGTCCGCTTGTGGACTAGGATTTTGTTACGTTGCAGACTAGGATTTATCTTGTGGCCGAGAATTTTGCTATCTCGGTCCTGAAAAATGTTAAAGGTGTAAAAACCTAAGAATTGCATAGCTCATTACCGGTTTGGTCTTTTTACTTGAAATGTACAGGGTGTTGAGGTGATGCCCTACAGGTGTGAATTATGCTGTTTAGGTGTTGGGGAATTAAGTGGTTGCATAGATGTGCCATGACAAAGTTGACATTTTCCCCATAGGATTACATTGCAGAATCTGTCATGCCTTTTGGTGCTGTTATCTTGAAAACAAAGTGAGATACAGAGTTTTCGCTACTGGCGGAATCTGCTGGTACACGATTTTAAACCACAGAGTAAGCCTGCAGTGGAATTTTTTTTGGTAGATTGCACGGTTAATGAGATATAGTCAGATTTGTTTTACAAGGGTTCCTTGCCATATAGGGCTGCTGTACAGCCATGCATTGGTGGGGCCCATGCTCCCACATATGCATATTGTTATGCAGCAATAGCCAACTTGGTCAGACCCCGCGCTCCCACCAATACATGTTTTTTACTAGTTATATTACACTTTTTCAGAAAGTAAGGAAATTCATGGCAAAAAAAACTGTGTGTCATGCATCAGTTAGGGTTAAAGTGACAAAAGTGAGGAAATGAAATGTTAGGGTTGCACACCTAACCCCCCCCACAGCCCACACACCCATCCTCCATAGATTGACAGATGCCAGGGTGTGCCATGGAGTTGTGAAGCCTAACTATCACCCCATTCTCTTGTACTGTAGCATGTCAGCCTGTTTACACATAGAATGGGGTGACAGTTGGGCCTGATGACCCCGTGGCACATCCTGGTGTCTGTCAGTCTGTGGAGGATGGGAGTGTGGGTCGTGGGGGTGTTTAGGTGCTCAACCCTAACATTTCATTTCCTCACTTTTGTCACTTTAACCCTAATTGATGCATTAAATGCAGTTTTTTGCCATGAATATATATATAGGGGTGGTAGGGTTGGGGTGTTAGGGTGTCAACCCTAACATCTCATTTCCATACTTTTGTCACTTCAATCCTAACTGCTGCATTAATGAAGTTTTTTGCAATGAATTTCCTTACTTTTTGAGAAAGTGCAATCTTACCCTTATATGGTTTTAGGAGTTCAGCGCCCCTGTTGTATCAGTTTTTGGAAGTGCAGGGCCTGTAGATCTATCCATAAGTGCACAGACATTGTAATGAACTGTCTTCTCTCTAGGCCCCTGTGCTCTCAGTATTGCATAAAGGATGGCCTGGCAGTCCGATTACTGCATAATGGTATTGATATGTGGGAGCACAGGACCCGGGCCTATAATTATAGAGATGCAGGGCAGCCCTGGATGCATTCCAAGAAAGCCTTGTGCTGCAAGTGGTGCAATATCTCAGTAACCATAGCAACTTTGGAAAAAATTTCACTGCAGTTGTAATGATGGACTGGTAACCTGCTCGTGTACATAGTACACCCAAAGATGTACCCAGCTGCGCTTAGCGAAAAATCCATATCTCAAACCATTTTCAAGATATAGGCACAGAAAGGTGCAACATTCACCACAATGTTATCCTATGGGATATTTCTCAACTTTGGAATACCATAACTATGTAACCGATGCAAACTGTTACACCAAACCAGCATAAATCACATCTCTGGGACACCCCCTTTCTACCCTGCAAATTTGAAGCCCAATGTCCTAACTGTTTCTTTGCAGTGAAGTGGTAAAGAAACAGAAAACTTTAAAAATCCATGTTCATGGCTGGTCCATCAGTGCAGTGGTTGGATTTCCACTTGCAATGCCAGTGGCCCAGGTTTGGGAATGGACCCAGGTCATTGGAGGGCCAGCCGGGAAGAGAAGGATGGAGTGACCCACGGACAGCTCTTCTTCTCTGGGGGGAGGGTGAGGGGAATGCTCAGCATGCAAGGGACTCCTAGCAAAGGCTGGGAATCCCCACATAACTGACCTCAGTTAGGTTCAGGAGGTGGGGCGGATGCAGGACATCATTGCATGTCCCTGCCTCTCTCTGGGGCACTCTAGATGATGACTCCCTGGTGTCTAGCCACTATCGCTCCTCGCCATGCTGCCAGCAACTTAATCCTGGTTCCACCAGACTCCACTCCCGTCACTGACCCCCCCACCCTGAGGGGGGGCAGCCAGGGAGGCAATGTTGGGAAACTTACATCTTACCCGTAGTAGATGGGCCAGTTGTAGAGTAGGTGGTCCCACCCTGGGGGATAAGCCAGGGAGTATCACTGGCAGTTGGAGGTCATTGAGGAGTGAGACAGGAACAGGGCAGTATGGCTGATGTGTGAGCATCCAAGGGGCAATAAAAGTATAAATAAAAAACTAAATAAAAATCCCTGTTCATGAGCTGTCAAAATCCTTGTTCGTGAGTCGAATCCCTGTTTGTGAGGTGTCAGAATCCTTGTTCATGAACCAATCCCTGTTTGCGAGGTAGGGTCATCTGGTTGTCCCCTCATGAACAAGGATTTTGACAGCTCATGAACAGGGATTGGCTCACGAACAGGGATTTTGACACCTCACAAACAAGGATTTTGACAGCTCACGAACAGGAATTTTAAAGGCCATCTGGTCGTCCTCTCACAAACATGATTTTGACAGCTCATGAACAGGGATTCTGACAGCTCACAAACAGGGATTCCTTTTTTGAATCCCTGTTTGTGAGCTGGCAAAATCCCTATTTGTGAGTCAATCCCTGTTCATTAGATAGGGCCATCTGGCCATCCCCATACGAACAAGGATTTTGACAGTTCATAAACAGGGATCTGAAGCGAGTCACAAACAAGGATTTTCAAATGTAAAAATGGCCAATTTTTGACTAAAGTAAATGGAACCAAAGCAATGGGTTTGTAGAGCGTGTCACCTTGAACAAAACCCATACTTCAATGCATACAGAAAACTCCCCTGGGCCAAGTTACAAGGTTTTGTTTTTGAGGAAAATTGAAAACAAGATGGCGACATATGAATAGGGTTTAATGAATCCCTGTTTGTGAGCTGCCAAAATCCCTTTTTGTGAGCCCAAATCCTTGTTCAAGCAGTGCAGCTATCCAAAAGACTGAACTTGAGCATGCTCAGAATCAGAAATTTCAAAATTAAATAACTTTGGAATGGATTAATATTTTTTTCATCAAACCAATACTGGCTTATTCTTTGGGGCAAATACTTTCTAGTCTAACAATTTCAGGCCAAAATTCTAAATGGTGTGGCTGCAGCATGATAAGGAAAAATCAGCAAAAAAGGGGTGAGAAAAAGCGATTTTTACACTTTTTTCACTATGTGCTGTGAACAATCCACAAATCCAAGCAAAACAAAACTTGGCAGGTCAAAAGATCTACCCCACACAACTGCACATACCAAATTTTGTACAAATCTGTGCAAATCCATTGATCAGCTGCAAAGTTATTAAAGTGCAACATTTGGGGTTTAACATTAAACTGCCTACTCAACCCTAACTATAGTGGCACTGCCTCACCACTGTAATCTATCTATCTATCTATCTATCTATCTATCTATCTATCTATCTATCTATGTGTCTATTAATCTATCGATATGCATAGATAGATAGATAGCTAGGTACATACGATACATACATATAGATACATACATTGCGAAAAAAAGTACATTAATGCAGACATTACAGTTGAAGAACACAAAGTGGACAAAGTAAGGAAATGAAAACATTAGGGTTTGGAGACTCAGAAGTTTTAGGGAATTGGTGGTATGGTGTTCCTTGAGGTTCTGAACCCTAATGTCCACCCCACTCCCCAGCCCCTAGCCTCCTGCCTGAAGCATGAGGTGCAGGTACAAGCCCATTCCTCATTGGCATATAGTGTTTGATTGTAAAGAAGTATGGCTTGCCACATGTGACCAATGGAATCAGTCATAACTTTCTGGCCCTGCATGATGCAAGAAACCACAAATAATGAAGCATGAGTGCAAGATGATTTATAACTTCCTTTGCTCAGGGTCCTGCATGTTCTGTGCAAAGCACGACATCATGTATAACTGTGTTTGCTCAGGAGAGGTGGTGGGCATTAGCATTGAGTACCCCAAGGAATAACACCACTGATTTGCCATGACTCCAAACCCTATGTTTTTATTTCCTTACTTTGTGCGCTTTGGTTCTTCAACCCTAATGTCTGCATTAACATAGATTTTTGCAATTATTTCCCTTATTTTTGTGATAGTAGAATTATATACTCATTTGCACAGATGCCAAAGAAACAGAATAGTTGGTATATTTCAAGCTTTCAAACCCTGCATCACCAACCACTAAACAGGCGAAAGCCAAAACTGTCTTAATACCTTGTGTTGCATCATTGTCCCAGATTCCCCCTTTTCCCCTCACAATAGACAAAGACCACTGTATGTTGTTGTGCTCAGATTGGCAATTAATTTATTATATATCATAATTCCATTTCCATCTCATCATCATTTATTATTGTATCTTTCACAATTGCATTTTATTGCATCCATATATCAATCTCTGATCATCCCTCTTTCTTCTTCTCGCTCCCCCAGGTGAAAACCTGGGTGTCTTCTTCTTCTCTTTTCCTGTTAGGTAATGGTGAGAACCGAGACTGCTTTTCTTCCTTCAGCTTCTTCTTCTTTTATCTTATTCCTTTTCTTTTCCCCACTCCCATCCTTACCCCCCTTTTTACCCCCCTCTGCCATCCATCTTTGGCAGTCCAATAACCGTCAACTGGACAATTCTGTCATCCACCTCTAACAGGCCTACACGCAGTCCCTTTTGACTGTCTTCCCACATGCTGTATTGTTCAAGGGGTGGGTGGGAGGATCAAAACTTCAGCAAAAGTGGTTGAACCACTGCTGTGCTGCCATTATGCACCTCCTTTAACCCCTCCTTCCTGTTTCCTGCCTATTGTTCCATCTCCCTGTCCCTCCCCTTCCCTTCCCCCTCCCCCTCTAAGCACACCATTTCCAGGTAAAGGGAATGGGTGCACCAGGACAACTTGGTCTGCCTCTTAAAGGGCAAACTCCATTGTCCCGGATTCCCTCCTTTTCCCCTCACAAAAGACAAAGACCACTGTATGTTGTGCTCAGATTGGCAGTTTATTATATATCGTAATTCCATTTCCATCTCATCATCTTTTATTATTATATCTTTCACAATTGCATTTCATTGCATCCATATATCAATTTCTGATCATCCCTCTTTCTTCTTCTCGCTCCCCCAGGTGAAAATCTAGGTGCCTTCTTCTCTTTTCCTGTTAGGTAACGGTGAGAACCGAGACTGCTTTTCCTCCTTCAGCTTCTTCTTCTTTTTATCTTAGTCCTTTTCTTCCCCCCCCCTTTTTACCCATCAGCCAGTCTCCAACTTGAGTTGGATGACTGTCTTTCCCCTCAATTTAGGGTATTGTTTCCCCACTATTTAGGGTACCTTTTTCCTTTTCCTTCTCCCCCCCCTTTTTTTTAAATTCCATTTTCTGTATGTCTCCTCCATGCTTCTATAAAACCCATCGTTTCTGTATTGAACATATCTTGGCTAGATCTGACAGGTGCACCCCATCTGACCTGTAGAAATCCTCTACCCATTCTTCCACACCCCGCAGTATTACGTGCCCTCCCATTTTCCTTATCAGCATTCCTACCCATCTATTCATCTTTCTCCTGGCCCTGTCTACTGGTCTGTGCCTGTGCTGTTGTCTCCAAACCCTTCTTGGGATCATATCTGACCAGGCAAGGCTGACCCTCGGCCACCACTGCTGTATTTTTTCTAAGTCCCCTTTTCACCTGCATATATGTGTCCACCCATGGCTTACCCCCAATGTCATTACTCCCAGATGTATAATAATTAGGTCTGGATCAGGTTGCCGCTCCTTCATTTCTTTTAGGGTAGGAAGCAGCTGTGCCCATCTCATCCAGCAGATGCCACGCCAAACCAACCTACATTTCCTCAGATCCTGGTACAGCTGTTTTCCCCCAGCCTTTCTTTCAGCTCTCTTCTCCACCAATAAATGTAGGAGTGACCACAGATCCAGACTTCTGTGATTCCCCCTCTTCCAATAGGATTTAAGCAAAATAAACATCTTATATCTTCTTCTTAGCTCCCTGTTTCATATCACACCCTATGCCCTCCCCTTCCCGAGTAGTTCTGCATCTGTAAAACAAAACACAGGTGATACATTAATCTCCATACTGCAGTGCTCGAATGTATCTCTTGTAACTGGCAGACCTCCAGTGCCCCTTTTCCAGCATACTAGTCACTGTCTCACCTGCTGCTGTCCACTGTGAGGCAGCCGCTATCCATAGGGAGTGGGATGAGTAATTGCCTGGATCCTCCTCCAGGAATTGAATGTCTTTTTGAGCATGGCTGTGACTTGATAATTTGTGACCTTCTTCCCATCTCCATGTACAAATAATCTCCCTGTCATATTCCCGTGCTCTGTGGCATAAGCCCACAGAGCCTTTACTGGGCACACTGTGTTGTCTAAGTGAGTCTTCAGGGTTACCGTAGAATCCTGCCCCCTTTGATCCATTTTTGACCTCTTAATCATGATTTTTATTTCTTCCATCCCCCAACTTAGATCTTCCCAATCCAACCCCCCCTTCTTCCTCCTTAATCCCATGTCCCACAGCCTTGCTTACCCTCAAAGCCCCTGCAAACATTACCATGTAGACCATTAGAAATAGCTGGGCCTCGGCTTTTGATCTGCAAATTGCCATTAAAACCCTTTTTATTTTTGCAAGCCATTCCTCCCATATTGGTCTTCTACTATTCATAGCTCTCTGTTTTAACCTACCCCAGCCCTGCATCATCCTTCGAATCAACATTGACTTCGTCGGGTCCCTCCAACCCTTGAGGCTGCAAACTAAACTGATCCCTGCTAAATAAACCCCCATTGTGGTGTGGACCATTCCTTTTTGCCATTGTTCCATTGTAAATTTACCTAACTGTTCCTCCGTAAGTCACCTACTTACCTCCATGTGGTGTATTGCCCTGAATGTCTGAAACACCCACCAGGCCCCCTCATAGGCCTTCAGAGTCCATGGTGCCCATGAGCTGTGAAACAACAGTTCTGCTCCCTCTTGCCAATGTCCCAGATGTTCATTGGTATGGGTGTCTTTCACTCCTCTGCTGCAGGTGCCAGCCACCGAAAATGATCCAGCTGCAGACGGGAAAGGCTATCAGCCAGGATATTGTGTACCCCCTCTATATGTTTTACCCTGAATGACATGTTCAATTCTAAGGCCCTTAACACTAACTGTCTCAGGACCCCCATGACTATTTCTGACCAGGCTCCTCTGTTGTTCAAAACCTCTACCACTGCCATGTTGTCACACCAGAATGTCACCTTCTGATTCCGCAGTTCTTCCCTCACACCAGGGTGCAGGCCCAAATGGGCATGATCTCCAACAGTGTGATGTCTTTTACTTTCCTGTCCCTCACCCAGTCTTTAAGCCATTGTTCCACAAACCATCTGCCCCTCAAATAGCCCCCATGCCTGAGCCCCCTGCTGCATCTGTGTAGAGCTCGAGGTCCGTGTTGTAGACCCAATCCTCTTGCCAAAAGGAACAGTCATTATAGGTGCTGAGGAATTCCTCCCAAACCCTGAAGTCTTCCTTAACTCCTTTCGTCATGTCTTCCCAGTGATGTGGTCTGGTGACTCCCACTGTGGCCTTTCCCAGCCTTTTAGTGAAAGCCCTCCCTGGCCCAATTGCCCTGCATGCAAAGTTTAGGTGTCCCAGGACCTGTTGTACCTGCTTCAACTGTACTCTTCTTCTGCTCATGTGTAAGTGGATCAGCTCTTTCAGCTTCAATACTTTTTGTCTGGCAGCCTAAAGACCTCAGTCAGGGCATCTATACCCAGGAATTCTAAGACCTTACCAGGACCTTCTGTTTTTCCCAGTGCCAATGGAACCCCTAATTCCCTGCATAAATCTTGGAAGGCGGACAACATTCTTTCTGTCTCTCCCCTCCCACTTCCTATTAAAAGGAAATCATCTAGATAGTGAATAACCATCTTGTAACCATTTTTTTTCCTGAAATATCCACTGTAAGCAGGTGCTGAATGCCTCAAATGTAGCACATGCTATGGAACAGCCCATGGGCATTGCTTTGTCAAAATAATACTGTCCCCCAATTTTAAATCCCAACAGGTCCCAGTCTTCCCTCCTAACAGGGAGCAATCTGAAAGTGGACTCTGTGTCCGTTTTTGCCATGCAAGCATCAGAAGTTGCTCAGATGATCTGGACCACTCCTAATGTGGCATAAGTCACTTTACTATATTCCTCACTTATAAAACATTCACAGAGTCCCCTTCAGGAAATGATAGGTGGTGAATCACCCTGTATTCTCCTTGCTGTTTCTTGGAAACCAACCCCAATGGAGAAATTCTCATATTCCAAAATGGAGGGGTGTTGTATGGCCCTTCCACCCTACCAGCTGCCTTTTCCTTCTCTATTTTCTGTTTTAAGATTTCCTCCTTCTCTTTTACTGAGCCCAGGTTGTACGCCTCTCTCCCTTGCCTCTGGCCTTCATACTGTAACGAAAAACCTGTCTGAAAACCTATTCTGAGTGTCTTCACCACCTTTTTATCCAGTATCTATCTAACCAGTCCTCCCATGCATCTATCTTGATGGGCGTTCTTGCTTCCCAGAATTGGTCCCCTGCCCCCTGCTTTCCCCTTTTGTCATGCTCCCCCACCCTGCCTTTTTCTTGGCCCTCCCAATCAGTAAGTCTGACCCCCCACCTGTGTGCCCTCTGCCTCTTCCCCCTCTGTTCCACACCTGCCCTCTAAACCCCTGCCCATCTCAAAAAAACTGTTGATTTGGTCCTTGCCCCCCTGTCCCTTGGGTCCTGTGTACCCATGTCATTCTGCATCTGCTAGCTGGGTGCATTCCCCCATATTTTGAGCATGCATGTTGAAATCAGCACTGTGGCCAGGAACAAACAGCCCTATTATATTCCCAACACCTCTGGGGCATCCCGCCCCTCCTCCCACTCTCTCCTTCGGTGTGGACTGGTCGGTTACATAGTCAGTCCACAAGTCTATTTGTTTTGTGCCCCATCTTACATCCCCATACGTTGCCATCCTTTGTCTAAAGAATTCACCATAATATATCCACCCCACCCTGCCCTTTGCTTTTGCCCAGCTTATTATCAGGGAGTACATGATGAGTGGGATGCCCAACTCCGGCTTCTTCTCCAGTACTATCGCTGAATACGTTGCAAACCCTACAAACTATCCATCCCAAGTCTTCCCCTCAGTAAATTCTCTTTCTTACCCAATAAAACTACTGCTGCTGCCATCTCACTCTTCCCTATTTTCTCTGTTTCCTTGTATTTTGCTGCCATTTCTCGGCTTACTAAAGCAAACACATCCACATACTCCCCCTTCCATATTTTCTCTTTTGTAGCCAGCGGAACTTGTTCCCCTATCCTCATCCCTGGCGTTCCTATCTCTCTGGTTCCTTTTCCCATGCTCTCTACCCCTTTCTCTCTTTCTTTCTTTGTCTCTTTGTCAGACCTAATCTCCGCCAGTGCTGTCTCCATCTGGCCCAACCCCCCTGACCCGAGTGCCGAAATAATCTGGCTGATATAGCCTTTGATGCTTTCCCCTACTGAACTGGGTACATTACCTGTGGCCTTGTCAGCTCCTTGAGGCCTGTTGTCCTCCTGTATGGCTGGATGTAAGGATAATGGCTGCAGAGGAACCATTGTGCTCAGAGGATCTGGTCTGGGTTCTACTGGGGGAACCCCCACCTGGTCTTGAGGAGGTGCTGACAGTACCAGGTCATCAGGCTGTGGAGGTACTGGGCTGGCTGCTCTTGGAGGTACCACCAGTAGTGGCTGTCCCCTGGTTGGGCTGTGTGGCCTCCCCGCCAGCCACTTTCCTATGCCCCCTTTTCCTTTTCCCTCTTTCCGCTTCTCCCCAGATCTCCCTGGTTCCTCCCCTTCCACCATCTGCCACATTCGGTTGACCTTCTCAGCCAGCTCCACGATAGCCCTGTAGTTGTCTTCTTTGGATGGCTTGTTCTTTTTTGGCACCATTTCCTTTATGTTTCTTATGCAACCTGTGGAAACACTGACCACCCAGCAAAAGAAAACATCTTAATTAGTCATCCATCAAGCTAGGCCTAGGCCCACACGTGTTCCTCAAAGCTAGATCTACATTTTTTTTTTTTTACTTGACGAGAGCCCTTTGATCTCCCCTCTTTTCCATCTCCTAAATTCCTCTTTTCTTCATACCCCTCCCATTCCCCCCAAATGCGCACAAAAAACATAATTCCCTTTATAGCTGCACCGCCATACATGCTTGGCCCTAATTGTCCTTGGATGAGGCGTATCCCAAGGCCTGTCTCGCTGCATTAGAACCGGCATCTAAAATCAACCACATGGCCTAGGACCACATAGGGCCATTCTCCCTGTGGCCCCATTAGCTCCTGCATTGCCACCTCACTGGACATGGCATTTTCCTTCGCGATCATAAAGCCCTGCACCCCCCGTGGCTTCTGCCACCAAGCCCCTGGCCTGTCAGGACCTCCTCTCCTCTTTTCTGTGACCCTCAAATGGACTTTGGCCACCCGGGGCTGAAATTCACCATTTGTGCTGCATCTTATGGCCTTCTAGGCCTATACATTCTCCCTCCAGCATGACCTCGCATGCTCTGGCTGCAGGCCCTCAAGGTCTGTTCATTCCCTCCCACTCCATTATATCCCAAAACTGTACCACGTGGCCTCTCGGCTCCATCCTTCCACCCCCCACCTCTTGAGGGCCCCAAGTGTCTGTCATTCTTCAGCCCCCAGTGTCCTGCTTCCCCCCTGCACATGGCATCCTTTGAATAGCCCCTGTCCTCTGTGTCTTCCATCCACGTGTATCTCTCCTGCTTACTGATCTTCTTCCCCCTCGCAAAATTATGCTCCATTTTGGTGTGTGACTCTACACCAATGGGCTGTCTCTGTTGGCCCACAAACCATGCTTTGCTGCTTTGTTTTTTTTAAATGTCCTTCCCAATCACACATGGACACTCGTAAAACTACCAGCCCACCAGGCCAAGGTCCCTAATGTCCTCGGAGATACAGGCTGCCTTTCGGTTTCTCACTTCTGAAGAATGGCGTGTGACATCATGCCACTTGGCTCCATCGGCACCGTTGGCCATCCCTAGCTCTGCCATTTCACTAGGCCCCCTTAAACATAAACACCCTGACCCATGTAGGAAGGTGGCCCCCCTCTGGCCCCAACACATGAGCTTCCACTTCTCAATGCTCCACCGTCCCTGCTGCTTGAAACACAGCATGTGACGTCATGCTCACGGCCCTCATTCGGCCCCATGCTCGCTCTTCTCTCTAGGCCTTCTCACCATAGATGCCCTGTCTGCATCCTCTCTGGCAACCCAGCACAGCCCCTCATCTAGCCATAACACCTCTCGATTTCTAAAGCTCACCGAGCAGCTGCCTCCTCCACGCTCTTTTTCCATAGCAGCTCGCCATCACAATTTTACCTTTTTCCTTTCTGATGTGCTTCTCAGTCCTGGCTTTCCCCTCATATCATAGGCAACCTCTGGCAAAACAACATGCCTGCTGCTCAATCCCTTCCTCCATATGAGTCCCGCTGCCCTCGGAGGCGAGGGTGCCCATTACAACCAAACGGTTTTTGTTACATGTTCTTGTTCTTATACCATGCATCCTATCTCCAGGATTCTAGCAATTTCAGTGTTCTCTTCAGCAAATACCAGGCTAGTCACAGATAACTGTAAATATCTCCCAGCTACCATTCCTTCCTGGCAAATTAAAGTTAAACTAAGCAAAGTCAACCACAAAACAACTCAACACTAGTTCCTTACACATGGTCCAAGAGTAATAACTCAGTTCAGTGTAGTCTTTCACAACAATTATTTAAACCCCTCTTTTTACCATGTGATCCCCAAACAATAGTTGTTTTTTTTAAAACATCTCTGGCTTAATGTCACTGTTCTTTACCTTACTTTCATTACCATGGTCCAACAAACCTAGAATAGAGGTGTCATAACTGCTATGAAGTGAATGATTAGTATAAGACAAGCTGTACATTGAATGGTACTCTTTATTGATGTTGTACTACTTTGCTGTATCAATGTCATTATGTGGCTAGCTGCATGGCTCATCATCTGTTGTATAAATACTTAAAATCACTCAATAAAATATTATACAATAAAAAGAAAGTGTTGTAATAACACATTAAAACAAGCTTAATAAAATAAAAAGTTTGCCGTTTCAAGTCAAAACTGATTTTGAGTTACATGTGAGCAACAACAACAAAAAATGGCTTAGTTTCAGTGAATTTATGTGGTTTTGCCCCCATAACTTTGCCCTTGAACAGCCGATCACCACAAACTTTACAGGATCCAGAGATACTTGCACCAACTTTGTGCATGCCAAATTTCAGGATTGGTAAAATAATGGTTGCACTATTAAGGTGCATGAATTGGTGCTTAACATTAAAGTTCTTACTCAGCCCTGATGTACAGGTGCTACTGCACCTGTATAATATATATAATTATATTTATGCAAAAACAAACTCAGTTTCTAATTTCTTTTTTAATTTAATATACTTTATTTTTAAAAATACCTCAAAAGAACATACAAAAGACAGAAATAAATGCAAACCAAAAAGTGAATAACATGCAGATGAGAGAGACATGTAATGACAACATAACCCTACCCCATTCCACCCCCACTTCCTGGAGCACCTCATACATATTACCTCAGGACAGGGGACCACCCAATGACAACAAAAGTAAAAAATGATCATTGGGCCTAAAAAGACATAAGGGTGCTATTTAATTAACAGACAAGAGAGTATACAGAAGTTCTCACCTAGTCTGGAACAAATTGTGTCTATCTCAGAGGGTGACAATCTGCTTTTCTACATTTAAGGGTCTGGAGAATTTTTTTTTTTTTTAGTTGTTTCACCAGGAGTAGCACTAAGCTGAAAGCTTTTTCACAGGAGTGACCTGTGAGCATAGGGAAGTTAAGTGACTTGCTCAGGGTCACACAGTATGCAAGTGGAAGCTCTGGGATTCAAACCCAGCTCTGGTCTGCTGGATATGACCAGATTTGCAGCTCAGAGCCTTAAACCACTGTGCTATACTGCCTTTCCTGGTGCCATTCCCTAAAGGAGGGAATAGTATCATCCAACCAATGCCACAAAATGACCAATTTAGCAGTGAGGGCTCTCAGAGCCATGTAATCCCTATTAGGGCCGAAGACCAAATTACGGTATAGACCAACTAATTTCTGGCATGAACAGGTCATCAGACCCTAACAAGGAGTCTAGTTGTTCCTGAATAGAAGTCCAAAACAGTTGCACTTTGGCACAATCCAACAAGAAATGCTTAAGTGTTCCCTCCTCTAGGCCACACCAAGTACAGATAGGGGATGACAATCGACTTATCTGGGCCAAACAGGAAGGGGTAAAATAAAGAAATGTTTTTTCCAATTTAGTACACTTTATTAATTTTATCAAAAAAAACAAAACAAACATAGTTGCAGAATCAATACAAACAAAATACAACAAACTATCCATCACACAGCAAATAACTATAACAAACAAAACCAACCCACAAATACCCCACCCCACCCACCCCAGCTCAACTAGCAATCACATCATGAAACAAGAGAAAAGACAAAGCAGCACTGAGCCCAGTACAAATGAAAAAGGCCAAACCAACCTGCTCCAACCTAAGAGCTCACTGATACAGATAATAAAGCATACAATGGTTCCCAACACATCCTGAATCCTTCATACCAAGCTGTTGGGAAGCAATGTGTTTTTCAGTCATTGAAGCTAGTAATATCTCTTAGTGCCACTCCCTATAAGATGGAGTGGACTCATCTGACCAATGATGCAAAATTACTATCTTGGCTGTTCTAGAAATCAGAGACTTGTAGGCCTTGGGAGGACCAAATAAATCATCTGGGTGATACCCAACTAAACAAATCTCAGGCATGAAAAAGGATCCAAGCCCTAAAAAGGGGTCTAAAGAATTATGAATAGCATTCCAAAAAGGAGCGACTTTCATACAATCACAAAGGATGTATTTAAGATGACCTTCAGTGAATCCACAGTGGTAGAAGTTTGGAGAGGTGACCCTACCCATCTTATGTAATCTATGAGGGGAATAGTACATGTTATGCAAAGTACATAATTGAAGTAATAGAAATAATCTTGTTTTATAAATGTATATAAACTCCTCCATATTATCTGACAATACTTAACATACAATTGGAGACCCAAGGCTTGTTGCCAATATAAGCATGAACCCATTTGATTCTCAGGATCTATATTCTAATAATGACCATAAAACTTGGAAACAGAGTGGGGCTGTTCTGCAAGAGATAGGAGATCTTGCAAATTGATATTTAGTTGAGAGGACCAAGGACCCAGGCCTAAATAGCAAGTGATTGCCCTCGTAAATTGGAGATATTTAAAGGGATGGAAGTGGGGAATGGAGAAATGCTCTTGCAGTACATCAACAGATGCAAATTTACCCTCCTCCTTAAGAGACGCTATGGATGCTCCTCAAAATTGAGAGTAAAAATTTAATGGAATTGGGCAGCTAACTATTTCAAGATTATGATTGCCAAGGATGGGTTCTGTCAGATCCTTACTCCAGTCAAATCCTAAACAAATACAGAGCTGCCTAAGAGCTTTAAGGGACCACATCAGGGGCATTGTTTGAAAGTGTGAAGGTAACCGTAAAGGCTTTAGGTACAAGAGGCTACTGAGCTGTAAACCATACTTCTGGTATACTGTAGCTGACTCTCTAACAAAAGCCAGAGAGGACAGTAGACCTAATCCAAAGGGGCAGACAGACAGTGACCCCACTGGAACAGCTTACTGCTATGTAGAGCACAATAATACAAGAAGAAATTGGGCAGCCATATACCACCTCTCTCCTTAGGAATTGTTAACTTAAATTAGACGTGTCAGGCTGCACATTTCTTCTACAAAAATTCTGTGATCAAGCTCTGAAAGTGGGTAAACCATGATTTGGGGAGAAAGAGCCCTAGCATGCCTATCGGATAAAGCACCTGTGGCAAAATATTCATCTTGATGACGTTTACTCTTCCCCAGAGGGAAAGAGGTAGAGCCATCGATTGTTGCAAGTCCTTTCTGACATCCTGTATAAGGGGTAGCAAATTCCCCTTAAATAGGGCAGAAAGGAAGGATGTGACTTGAATTCCTAGATAAGTGATAGCCTTAGGTTCCCAGATTAGCTCTAATTCTATAATCTACTGCTTAAGTACATACACATTCAAGGGCAATACCTTTGTTTTGTCCAAGTTAAGTTTATACCCTGCAGCTTCTGAGAAGTGTTGAATCACATCCAAAGCTGCAGGAATTGAAATCAGGGGGTTCTACACATCAAGTAGTGTAGATCATCTGTGTAAACAGAAAGATTATACCTGGTTACCCCCACCAAGATACTGTGAATATTGGGATTCTGTTGAATATTATAAAGTAGGGGTTCCAGATACAAATTAAATAAAAAAGAAGAGAGGTGGCACCCCTGCCATTTCCCACATTGAAGTATCAAAGGGGCTGACGAAACTCCATTGAATCTGATCCTAGCAGATGTATTACAATGTAACAACCTCACCCAATCATAGAAATCTGAGGGAAATCCAAATTTCTGGAGGGTCACAAATAAGAAGAGCCAAGAAATATGATCAAATGCCTTTTCCATGTCAAGGGAGATCAGGGAAACTGGTGTCTTACTCTCCTTGGACGTGAAAGTCAAATAAAATAGTTTGTGCAGGTGGTCACTGGAGGTTCAGCCTGCCATAAATCTGACCTGCATCAGACTAATCAGGGGATCCTAAACATAAAGAAGACAATTGGCCAATATTTTGGTAAAACATTTTTAGATTGGAATTAAGCAGCGATATGAGATGATAATGGCCAGGTAAACATTAGAGAGCTACTGATGGCTCAAAGAAAACTTTGAAAAACCTAATAATCAGATACAGTACAATTCAGCTTGCATTCCATATATATTCTATATACTTCTATTCCCCATTATGTATTACTGAGTAAATTTGCATGAATACATGATCTTTATCCTTTAGAGTTCCCTTACAGTTCATCTGCCTCTATAGCTTACTCTCTACTTCAAGTCATAATCCTCTGTTGTGATATCACAATCTGTTAGCATGAGAGCAATGGTGATGCTACAAGCAGTGTCTTATGGCCTCAGGTAGGGAGAAAGCAACAGGAATAGCTGAACTCTTCAGGAACAAAGATTTTGTTTTAATGCAAATGACCTCCCTAGTAAATAATGTGGAGGAGGAATATATAACTAATGTGATATACAAGCTGAACTGTGTCTTAATATTACGTTTTGTTAAAGTTTTCCTGACGGTGTCATCTGCTCTTTAATTTTTACCTAGATTATGTATGAGAGCAATCCATGCCTGCATGAAAGAAAAATCAGAGAGGCCAGAGGAAAGCAGATAATTAAAAAGATGGGATAAAAAGAGTACTAAAATATCCATGCAAGCAAAATAAAAATTATTAAAACTATCCAGTCCATCGGCTTTATCCTTCGGAAGATGTTTGATCACCTGATGGACCTCTGAGAGTATAATGGGGCCTTTTAAGAGGTCCTGCTTTTGAGGTGTTAACTGAGGAAGGGGAAGGTGATCTAAGTATTCATCAATCTGCTCCATGAGAGCTGGTGTGGTGGAGTCATGGGTATACAAGGAGCTATAATAAGTTTGAAATGCTTACACAATATCATGTCGATGAGTGAGTACCATGGTCCCCAGACTAGGCTGAAAGCTGGGTATCTCCTTTTATGATTCTGTCTGCTGGAGCCACAGGGCCCATAGCTTACTCACTCACTCCCCAGATTCCAAATAATGCATTTTCGTTCTAGGGCCAGATCTGATTTCTTGGCCAAAATGGCAAAGTACTTCAGTGTAAAAGAATTTAAGAGAGACCACGTGGCAGTGTCAGTATCAGCAGATAAATAGTGTCCCAATTGGCATAGTTGATGTAGCAAATGATCAATCTCTCCATTGCACAGGTTTTTTATATCTAGTGGCTAATCTTATGCATTCACCCCTCGCTGTGCACTTAACCGCTCCCCATAACACATCTAGAGCAGATCTAGATCCCTCATTATCCTGGAGAAAGTTTTGGAGAAAGGTTTGAATTGCTGCAAGAATAGTGAGATCCTTTACAAGATGAGAATTAAGCCACCAGGTCCTATCCTGGTCCTCTAGTCCATGGACAGTATGGATCATACTCACTGGTGCATGATCCGAGATGACAATGAGCTGGATATCACAGGACAGGAGTTCTGTTAAGCCATGCTTACTGACCAGAAAATAATCTATCCAGGACTGCAATGCATGGGGGGCTGAATAAAAGGTATATTGCCTTACTGTGGGATTGAGGACATGCCAAGTGTCCACCAAACCTGAAGTGTCCACATCTTCCTTGATCCCCACTGTCCTGGAGACAGACCCTTCCTGTGGAACCCAGACCTATCCAAATCCATTTGAAAAACCAAATTCTAATCCCCCTCAATGAGGAACATGGGCAGATGAGCTAAGGGCTGTTACTGTGTCATCAGATCTGTAAAAAATTGAGGGAAGTCCACATTAGGACCATATATAGAACACAACAATAACTCTGTATGCCCTGAGTGACCATGCACAAGCAGAAAATGCATCTTGGGATCCCAGCACTGCTTCAGCGGTTGGAAGGTCAGCCATCTAGCCACCAAAATAGCCACTCCGCTACTACTATTACCTGCCCCAAAGGTCTGGCCCACCCATTCTCTCCAAAAATATAACACATCATTACAGCGCAAATGGGTCTCTTGTAAAAAAGCAAACACCCACCTGAAGCTTTTTTAGATGATGTAGAATCATATAACATTTTCTTTTTTCTTGGGCTCCTCTCAGATTCCATGTTACAAAATTATATATGGTAATACAATTACAATACAAGGTGGCATTTTACATATAATCCAATGAATACTTAAAAATATCCTGATACACAGATTGTGCTCTGGGGCCAACCCCCCACACCACCCCCCATATCCCCCAGAAGATCACAAAACAAATCCCACAGAAATAACACAACTAGGCTAAGAGCAATTTCATCCTGCACAGAACCCCACCTTCCCCCCTTCCACCAACCCAAACAACCAAAAAAAAAATCAATAAAACCAGCATACCCCCATCCACTGACCACACCTCCAAAATCCACAGGTCCATGACGTGTTCAAGAGTTATCCCCCAGAGACCTCCCTGGCCCCCATATCCTCATTTAAACATCAAATCTTAACACTGCAGTATAAGGGAGTAATACAAACATTAAGATATCAGCACACATACAGAAATACTCCCCAGTAGAAAAAGCATAACAGAGGAATACAAACAGACTAGTAAGAACCATGAAAGATAATAACCCCAACCCTCATAAAAATAAAAAGGGTCCAGTAAAATGTGATATAGATAAACTAGAAACCATAAAGTTGCAACAATAATAATTTAAATAGAGCTAGTTGAAAAGGGAGTCATAGAAACCAATACAGGAATCCACATAAAAGTCCTTTTGGCAAGCCCCATGAATCATAACTTACTAAATAAGATCATGTACAAGGAGCAGGTCCAGATAACTGTAGAAAGAAAAATTAAATCACATATCCTTCGATGCAGCAAAAACCAAAGGTATTTGGGGGCTGATTCAGTGCAATGAAATAAACAGCAGAAAGCAAACCAAATTAACATCGGAATCCATGCAGTGCAAAATGATTATTCACTCCAGAAAGCCAGGATCTGTAGTTTGCTAAGGCCAAAAACATACCAATGAAAATTGTGTAAGTGAAGTGCTTTTCAGTGAATAAGGAAGCCGTGGCAATGAAAACAGTGGCAATAGCCAGCAGACCCTCAACTCTTAGTGCAGAGATTACTCCCATGCTGTCAAGGAGCAACTCACTAACCAGGAAAGAAGATGTGGAGAAACGCAGCACAGCTATTGGATCCTGGAACAGCCAAACCTAAGGTGGAATCATGGCACCGTAAACAAATTAGGGAACAGAGTTGGCAACTCCCTGTTGGCTTGTTCAGCTTAGTTGAAACTCTTAGTCTCTCTATGACAGGTGAGCTGAAGATGGGCAGGATAAAGAACACAGAACTTGATGCTGGCAGACCAAAATTTGGTTATAATTGAATGGTAGGCAGCCCTCTTCTGTCTAACTGCTATTTATTTTATTTTATTTTATTTATTTAGTTTTTGTTGACTGGGTAAGTGCACTAGACAAATCCTGCCTATTTTCAGGCATGACCCGGGGGAGGGGGATAGAGATGAATGCCAACTGACCTTGAACCAGACTAAGCTGTTGGTGGTATTTTTAGTGAATGAGGGAAATTTGGCCAGGACATCGGGGAAATTCCCCTACTCTTTTCGATAAGTGCCATGGGATCTTTAACATCCACCTGAACTACCACCAATCCAGGCAGATGGGACCTTGGTTTAACATCTCATCTGAAAGATGGCACCTCAGAAGTGCAGCATCCTTCTCATGCTGCACTACAGTGTCAGTACTGAGATATTAACCCAAGTGCCAGATGTGGGAACTGAACCCATAGCCCTCTGATCTCCCGGCTTCAGAGGCGAGTATGCTACCTACTGAGCCACTGACACTGTTAATCTGCTATGGGCAGATCCTGTGCCACTTTGAGTTTAGCACCTTCCCAGCTAACATCCTGAAGCTGATGAACTCTGCTGAGAAGGTACTGATGATCTAGTAATTCAAAAATTTAAAGATAAATGTACGAGGAGGAGAGCCCTCTGGAGGCATGGCTCTTAGCACCTAATGCACACTCTCAATGACATATGACTATTGAGGGAAGGTCCCACTTATTTTTCACACAGTTTCTGCATAAATAACACTGTGTTGGGACCCTCCACTCTTTTGGACAATCCAAGTATAACTACATTATTGCACTGACTCCGTCCTTCTAAGTCCTCCAATTGGGATTGCAATTGAATCACCTTCTGGTGCATGGAGATAAACTCAGGATCTAGTTGGAGGTGCCAGTCATCAACAGAGCTTACACAGGCCTCTGTATCACCAATCCACCATGACAAGGACTTGGTTGCTACATGGAGAGCCTTAAGCTCTTCAGTGAGTAGCTGCATACCATCTTTCATGGGTAAGAATTATTGGAGGACGTGATCCTTGGAAAGGGCCACCAGAGTAGAGCTGGACTGGCTTGTTGAGGTGGCTGTACCTTCATACTCTTGGGTCCCTTTTCTCTTTCAGCCGTGGCCGGAGGGGTATGGTGCAGGGGGCCACTTTCATTTCTGCCTCTATTATAATCGCATCCTGGTTGTTTCTTGTGGAGCAGGACAGATAAGGCACTCTTTATAAGGTGAGACACTATAGAAAAAATAATAAAGGGTACTTAGAAGAAGGTAGAAATAGCATGTAAGGGCTGGAGAGATCAAGAGGAGCTGTTACGCTCAGCAGCACATCATGTGACTCCCCCATAAAGATTATGTAACATTTTGAATTGAATGAGATCATATCAGTCCTGTTTAATATATTGATACAATGATGTCCAAATAGATTTCCACTCTTTTGGATCCCAACACACTCCAAGAACACATTGCCAATAGTAACAAACCTCTTTGGTTACACAGGATCAAAGGACTGAAACATCTTATAAAAATGTGAGATGGAGTGGGGGTGATCCACAATAGCTGCAAGATTGTCTAGGAGCTCCCCAGACCCCATGGACCAGGTTCCAGGATCCAAGTGTGCAGAAATAGCATGTGTGAGCTGAAAATAGTTAAATATTGAAAATCCAGGCACTTTGTGCCAAGCTTGAAAATCAGGGAAAGGATGGGATCTCCCATCTGAAAGCAGGGAGTCTATAGAGGGGAGGGGAACCTGTGGCCAAAGGTTGAGAGGTATGAATATTGGGATTGCCGTATATTGGCTATGATGTGTCAAACTGGAGATTTAGATGGAAGAAAGAATCAAACTGCATTAAAGCATTTAGGGATCCAAAAAGATGAGTCGACTTAAGGCTTGCAGGAGTCTGGACAGGCTTATGATGCAGAAGACTTCTATTCTTCAACCCAGCTACTCTGTAAAGGTTCCTCTCAATATGCAACCACAGGAGAACATATGAGGTAGCCACCTTCCGCAGCTCCGGTGTCCCCCAGAGCTAAAATTTACTGACATGGAGGGCACAACAATAAAGAAATGAAACAGGAAGTTTCAACCCCCCCCCACACAACTTTGCAGGGACTGTAAGTTTATAGTTGACTTTCCGCTCCATCTTTCCCTTCCAAAGAAAATCATTAAGGAAATGCTGAAGGCAAGAAAACCAAACTTGGGAAGAAAGACATTAAACATGCCCAGGGGATGTAGTACATGAGGTAGAACATTCATTTTAAGAACACTTATACATTCCTGTAAAGACAAAGGAAGGGTGGACCATCATTGGAAAGCTAATTTAATATTAGGCAAAAGGGGATCTATGTTATGTTTAAGCAGCTTGGAGGGGTGTCTGGAGAGTTTAATGCCCAGATATGGAAGTGTATGGGGCTCCCAAACAAGACCCAGGTTCAAAATCTCATACTTATTCATTAAGGCATTAAGTGCCAGAACATTAGTCTTCCCTAAATTCAATTTGTACCCAGAAATTGCGGTGAACTGCTGAATTCCAGCCAAGGCCACCAGGATGAAGGTCCAAGGATGTTCTAAATGGAGCAACACATCATCTGCAAAAGCAAACAGTTTTCCCTCCTTTCGCCCACTATTAATCCCCTGAATTTAAGAGATGTGGTGCAATCAATTAAGTAGGGGCTCTACGTATAGGTTAAATAACAACGAAGACAAGGGGTACCCCTGTTTTATTCCTCACTCTAAAGCAAAACAAGGCAAAAGTGTCCCATTATACAAGACACATGCACTCAGTTTTTGGTACAAAATCTTAATCCAAATAATAAATTTTTCTGATATGCCATACTGTGAAAGGACTGCAAAGAGGTATGACCAAGAAACACAGTCACAATCTTTCTCCACATCCAAAGAGATCAGGACAGCAGGAACTTTTCCCACTCAGTACATGGAGATCAGGTGGTGCAACTTGTGGAAGTGGTTGCTAGAGGCCCTTCCTCCCATAAAGCCGACCTCCTCCACAATGATAAGACCCTTCCACACCCATTGTAAGTGGGTAGCCAAAACTTTAGCAAGAATTTTGAAATCTGAATTTATCAAAGATATCAACATATAATTTTCCATGTGTCGGTCATCCTTGCTAGGCTTAGGTATAAGAGTAATCCAAGCCTTTAATGGAGTATGGTCCATGAGGCCATGGGAATATGAATAAACAACTGAGTGAGAAAAGTAGTAAGTTCATCAGAGCACGCCTCGTAGGAATTGTGAGAAAATTCATCTGGGTTTTGGGGCCTTATCCAAAGGCAATTGATAAATAGTTTGAGAAACCTTGTACTGAGTAATTGGGCACTTAATGATCTCCTTCTGCTGCTCAGTAAGACAAGGTAAATCTACCTGAGAGATTAAAGTAGAGATCTGTTCTACTAGAGAGGGATCACACTGGTCTGCTCGGTAGAGAGAACTATAATAAGTGTGAAAGGCCTATGCTATGGCCATAGGATGAGTGACTAGGTTTGGGTTATCAGCCACCTACAAACCCTTAATAATCATACTGGCCACTACATGATGTAACTGGAAAGCCAGTAGTTTTTCTGCTCTTTCCCTGGCTTCTGCAAAATGGGCCATAGTTCAGAAATTCACACGTTCCACCTTCTGTCAGAGAAGAAAGGCATACTGGGTTCTAAGAGAATTTAAGGTGAGCCAGATATGCTCCAGGGTATCCTAGGCTACAGTGCCTTCAAGGGTTCGAATACAGTGCAGCAGACATTCCACCTTGGCATGACGAGTTCACCGACGCTTAGTGGCCAACCTAATACACTCTCCCCCCATGGCACACTTAGCCACCTCCCATAGAATATTCAAAGGTTTAACAGAAGCTGTATTATATTCAAAAAAAAGAAGTGATACAATTACATTTTCCAGAAAGGACGTTGAGGTCCCTTAGTAACTGTACATTAAGCCTTCAGACCCTGTCCCATTCCTCATCACCACAGATTGTATGTTTAAAGAAAACTAGGGCATGATCAGAAATCACCAATGGGTGGATCTCACAGGAAACCAGTCCTGGAATAATATCCTGGGAGATCAAGAAATAATCTAAATGGGAGAAAGAGGCATGTGGTATAGAGTGAAAGGTATATTGCCACTCACGGGGATGGAGGAGGTGCTACAGATCTGTCAACCCCAAACCATCCATCATCTCCTACAGGCCTCTTTGCCCCAGCGTGAGACCCTTCTGGCTAGCATCCAACCTATCAACATCTGGTTGGCACACTAAATTCCAATCCCACCCCAAAATCATGGGGAGCTGAGTGAACAGAGAGAGGGTGGTAGCAAGCTTGGTGAAAAACTGAAGAGTATCAATGTTGGGACCATAAATGGAGCCAAGAAGGACCTCAGACTGACCAAATAACCATGCAAAAATATACAACGACCTTCTGGGTCCCAGTATTTGATTATCAATAGAAAAGCCACACTATGGGCTATTAAAATAACTACAGCACCCCTCTTACTATTACAACCTGTTCTATACTAGTGTTGGGCAAAACTGGAATATTTCGGCGGTCAAAATATTTCACATAATTAGCGCATTATGCAAAATATTTTGTCGGGCTCGAATGCAAAATTTCGTCCGTGGTTCTGAGTAAAATTTCACCCCCAAACTGGTGAAATTTTACCACTGTGGGCAAAATTCCACCACTGTTGGTGGAATTTCACCAACCCAGGTGAAATTTCTCCACTGCTGGTGGAATTTTGCCACTCGCTGGCAAAATTTCACTATTGTTAGTGGACTGCTCAGAGGACGAAAATGTGGGTGAAATTTTGAAATTTCACTGCATTTTGGCAAAATATTTTGCATGGCAAAATTGCTGATTTTGCCACAATTTCATCTGCAAAATTTAATTTTGCTGCATCCCTGCTCTGTACACCTGACCCACCCACTCCCAATGGAAAAGGTGTACTAGATCCATCTTTAAATGGGTTTCTTGTAAACAAGCAAGCTGTGTGTTCAATTCACAGAGGTGCCAGAGGATCATGTGATGTGTGCATTTATCTTGGGCATCCTTAACATTCCAAGTTATAAAGTCGTAATTACTCCCAATGGCAAGTGACTATTTTCCAGAGAGAAGTGAGGTCCCCTGTGTACCAAGGTGGACAAAGATATAAACACCTCCCTGACAGTGCTCTGTGAGAAAGCTCACCCCCACCCAAAAAACATCCTGCTTCCCCCTCCTCCCCATCCAAGCATCCTCAAAAAATCCCAACATATGAAAACAAAATATAAACACTAGACTAAACCCCAAACAAATCCCCCAAACCACGAACATCAACAATTACCAACCAAGATCAAATGCCCACCCCTCCCAACCAGAAAAAATAACATCCCCTTCGCTCACACTTCCGGTCCAAGTGACTGCAACTCCAACCGTGTTGACCCTTGATGAACCCTTGAATGCTAACATGGTCACCACTCCAGCCCTTAAAAATTAATAAATGGAATTGTGACCCCAAAAAGCACAGGAACCTCTGTGACAACAACCCTATGTCACCAAGAAAATTGCAGAGGGGAAAATGTACCCCTTATGTCTTGAGACCCCCACACAGAGGACAGAAAAGCTAACTATAAGCTGAAAATAACAGACCAGTAGAACAAAAACCCACAGACCTCCCTGAACAAAGGACAGTTTCTTAATAAGGGAACAAGTGCAGGGGAGAAACTAGGTAAGAGAATAAAAAGAAATTAGTCCCCAGTATGAATACAGTCCCCTGATAGACTGGACTGGGATTATAGAACCAGGACAATTTACAAATCTGGCAATATCACAAAAATAGTATGAGAAAAGAAGCCCCCATAAAGCTCGTCAAGTAAGGGGTGTCACAGGGGTTCAGCAAACACAATAGGCAGCTCAGCCACTGGATCAGAGGCCCCCCCCCATAGACTTACTCAGGAAACCCCCAAAATTCAATAAAACATGGTAATACATAAAAACAGCTAAAAAAAATGGTGTCAAAACATGGCAAAACATATTCAAATATAAAACAGAAAAAGTCCACAGGCACAAACAGTATCCGAAGTAACAAGAGGGAACCGCAAAACAAGGGAGTGTGTCCAAACCCAATCCAGAGCAGGAAAGAACACTGTAGTTCTCTTCAACAAAGGTAATGTGCCAAAGCACAATTAATAGGAGCCCTGTGTTAAAAGGCATTGTCCTGTCCCAGAAGCTGGCAAATAGTGTCACAGCAGGAGAAAGGTAAGGGACAAAACATAGTCCAGCCGGAAAACTGAAGACAGTATTGTAGAGGCAGTAAGTCCAGCAATCTATTGCCGAGCCACTCCAAACTAAACTCCAACAAATAATGGGGTCAAATACAACAAGCCCAGCACTGAAAAACACAAACCATGGTAGTTCCAACAGGTGGAGAGATTGGGATAGAACTCCGATACAAAAACCAGGGTAGGTCCACAACAGGACACTCAGCACTGGTTACAGTATTGCCACAGTCAGAATTCTACGCAAGAAATCCTGGGCTAAGTAGTCCAGTTGGCCACAGCCTTGCTAAGGCATTTCTGAAAAAATTACAGACACAACTTCCTGTTAGAAGTACAATCCCCAAAAGACTAGGAAACAGCTGAACACATTATCTGAAAACAGTCCGACAACCCTGATACCCCTCACATGGGTTTAAACAAATATGGGTATAGGGAGAGCAAATCACACTTGGCTTGTTCTTGGGTATCAAAACTTCATGAAGCCCCTTCTTGAAAGAGCTGGAGTGTGGCCAGGTAATGCATCCAAAATAGAATGTGCACTGCAAGCAATTTGGAAATTAAAGGTTGGTAGGCAGATCTCAACGCCCTAATGGATTGAGGAAGATCAAAGAAGATTCATATTTTACTGCCCTCCCTAGTCCTTCTTGAAGATGATGGATAGTAGTTAAAAAGATGCTGCTTGTCCAAAAGGTTCAGGGATTTGAAAATAAAGGGGTGAGGTTTAGAGCCTTCAGGGGGCATTGAGCCTGTGATCTCTCTCAATGATATAAGACAGGTCATTAGGAGAGGAACCCGTTAATATTTTACAGAGTTTCTGGGCAAACAAGATGGCATGGGGCCCCTCCACTTTTCTCTGGCAGCCCTGTGGTCACAATATTATTGTGACAACTCCATCCTTCGAGGTCCTCCAACCTGGCTTCCAGTGATCATCTTTTTGTGCAAGGCCACCAACTCTGAATCTAGCTGGCACCGCCAGCCATTCAGAGAACTCACTTGAACCTCCACATTCCCCATTCACTGGATAAGGTCCTCTGTAGCAACCTGAATAGTTTTGATGTCCCTCTTTCAAGGGGTTCAACTCCAACAGATAAAGTACCTCCATGAGAAACTCCGGACTAGATAAAGGATGACCCGAACCTATTCTATGTGGCTTAGTGCATGTTTGATCCCCGAGCCTGCTCTTGTGTAGGTGGTGGGGTGTGATGAAGTGGTCCAGCTCTCATTCCTGCATCCATGTATAACAGTAAATCAAAGCCTCATAGTACCAGAGATCAAGCACTATATGTAAACATATAAAAAGTAGCAGAAAGGCCAAACAAGCTCATTGTAGCCTAGAGGTTAGAGTAATGAGCTATAATCGAGGTTGGTACATCCAGCAGACCAGACCTGGGTTTGATTCTCACAACCTCCACTTGTATACTGCGTGACTCTGAGCAAGTCACTTAACCATCCACTGCTCTTTGGTCGTCCCTGAAAACAGGCACTTGTGCCTAGTGGGCCTTAGCCAGTTACCATAGATTAAAAAAAAAAGATGGTAAAATGAGCTATAGAGGATGAAGAGGTCAGAGATAGCTCTCACCCACAGCAGCACTTTACGGGACTCCCTCTAGTTTCTAATTTCTATGTGTAACTGCAGCAACCACCTAAGTGCACTACAAAGCACATGGAACACATACCAGAAGTAACCACTTTTTTGTCTTCAATTGAAAACAGTGCCCTGCATGTTCACTTTCCTGCTTATCTGCTCTCTTGCTTCATCTCTCACAGTCTGCCTGCCACTTCCCCCCTTTATCATCCACCCTCCATGTCTCAAAACAGGGAAAACAAAAAGGTTTGCCAAGCACAGTATAGTACATCAATCTTTGTGGTTTTCTTTTCTTTTTTTTTTTTGTTCTCTAAATGCTGCTTGGTTTTCAATCCCCCTCCTGCCCACAAGCATTATGAGTCATCCACAGGCCCATAACATCAAAATACTGTCAAAATGTCAGATACAAAAAAAAGGCTTCACTTCTCCTTTTAATAAATTTTCCTTGAGCACTAATTAAATCTGTTTAACACCTGAGATGCCTCATATAAATTCTTCGGTGCACCATTCTTATCCACTGTTGCTCTCGCTAAGAAGCGATAACATCTTGTTCTGAAATTTTCTTTAAAGGCTGCTCGCTCACAAATCAGTGATCAAGTTCTTATGCTGATGTGCTGTCCAGATGCTGCATCCATAACAGCGCCCTTACCAACAGGTATCGGGGAGTGTGCAAAGGCACTGCTTTGCAAAAAGAAAACCTACAAAATATACAAAGAACTGAAAAACAAATAAAAAAAACCTATCACATAAGCTCTCACCCTATTGCATAAATGGAACATGCAGGAGAGGGGAATTTGTGTGATACTTGATTTATCTATACTCATGCTGTTGGCCTCAGACACCTCACTCATGGCTTACACCACTCATGAGGTTACCCGAGGTCAAACACCACTAGATAAATCAGGTATCACAGCTCCCCCTGCATATCATATACTGTAGCTATAGATACAGATATCTGTGTGTGTGTGTGTGTGTGTGTGTATATATATATTTATTTTATTTATTTATTTAAACATCAGTTTAATAACCTTTGAGCCAGAGGCTCATTTACAAAGGTACCTCATCACATAGAGGACAACAGACAGCAGAACAATAAACAACAGTTAATACAGATTCAAGCAAGTTACAATTCAGGGTTACAGTAGGCAAAATAACATATGTTTGTGAGGTGAGGATAGGAGGACGGTAAGAGGAGAAGGATGGGAGGAGAGAGGAGAGGAGAGAGGAGGAGGATGTTAAAGGGAGGAGGAAAGCAGGAGGGGGGAGTGCTGCTCAGCGAGCATTGTCAGAATATATATATATATATAGATATATCTATATATATATATATATATATATATATATATATATATATATATATATATATACACAATCTGGTGAAAGATTAATGAGTGTGATAAAAACATGTATCCTCACTGTGGTGACATCACCACAAGAGATAAATCATGTCGTGACATCACGACTAGAGATAAATCATGTTGTGACATCACCACTGTGAGATTTCACTGCTGCCTACAGCTAACTCAATTAACATGGCAAAATATTCTCACCTGTTCCCCACATTCTGTCTCACTCCCAACCCACTACTGTGATACTCCCAGCTTGACTGCACCAGAATTCTAAAGGACACAGCTTCACAAAACAGTTTGTTTCTCACTGCTGCCGGCAGCTAACTTACCTAGCATTGCAAAACACACTCAGCTTTTCCCAAAGAGTTTTGTAACACTGCCAGCCCATTCAGAAAATCTCACACACAGAAACAGCAAACACAGAAACAGAAACAGAACACAAAAAATCATAACAATACTTCTGAAACTCATACCCCTAGTGTATACATCGAACACATGATGTGCAGATTGTGTGCTATGGAAAATATCTTCACTCCTGCTTCATGAGCTCTGGATGCTCTCACTCGTGCCTTCAGCATTCATGAGTATCCAGAGCTCACTCTGCAGGAGTGAAGATATTTTCCATATCACACTCTTGCCCATCATGTATCCCATATATATATATATATATTTTTTTTTCATTTAGTTGTTTAACCAGGTATAGCACACATATATAGTAACGTAATAAGCCATGACAGGGTGTGCATTATAGGATTTGTCATTTTCAGCCTGTACTAATAGGATGTACAAGCCTGTTTAAAAGGTGTTGTCTGTTTTGGAGAAACCTTGTTAACCTGACTTGCACAATGATTTGAATACCCATTATGGGAGTAAGATATAACAAGCATAGGACAACGAGGGTCTGGGTGTATGTTTGAAATGGCTGCAGGAGCAGGCAGCAAATGAAACTTTTTAATTGTATCTGTAATGTAATGTAATGCAAAACATGACAGCTAAAGGGGAGGTTCTGATAATAGGAGACTTCAACATGCCAGATACAGATTGGTCAATACCAGCAGGAACATCTGCCAGAAATATACACATGGTGGATTCCCAGCAGGGGGAGGGCCTCAAACAACTGGTACAACAACCCACAAGAGACAGGGCTATCCTAGATCTAGTACTAACTAACGGAAAGGATCACAGATCTCCAGGTAGAAGATCCCCTGGAGGCCAGTGACCATCACATGGTATGGTTCAATTTGGCCACTAGAACTAAATCATCCCATTCCAAGGCAAAAATATGGGACTTCAGAGGAGTTGACTTTGATAAGATGGCCAACAGAGTTATGCTAGGCCTGGCAAAAAGAAATACAGGTGAGGGGGTACAGGCAAAGTGGGCAAGCATTAAGGATACAATACTTGAAGCAACATCCTATTATGTTAAAGAGAAAAAGAAGTAGAAAAGAAGAAGGAAACCACTTTGGTTCTCAAAAACAGTAGCAGAAAAGGTCAGAGCCAAAAGGCTCGCCTTCAGGAAATATAAGGGAACGCAGTGGGATGAAGACAGGGAGGCATACCAAACTTCCTTAAGGGAAGCAGAGAAGGCAGTAAGGCAGGCAAAGGCCCAAACTGAGGAAACACTAGCACAAACAGTAAAAGAAGATAACAAGACCTTCTATAGATACATTGGTGAAAGGAGAAATTCCAGAGGGGGTATTGCTAAGATCAAAGGAGATAAGGGGGCGTGTGAGGAGGAGGATCATGTAAAAACATCTATCCTAAATAGATACTTCTGCTCAGTATTTACTAAAGAGAAGGTAGGGCAGGGCCCACAGCTCAGTACCATGGACACAGGGGTGAAGGAGGTGTGCACTAGTCCCTTCACTAAAGAAAGGGGCCTACAAGAGCTCGCTAAGCTCAGGGTGGACAAGGCAATGGGACCTGATGGCATACATCTCAGGGTACTAAAGGAGCTAAGGGTGGAACTAGCAGGGCCATTATCAGAACTGTTTAGTGAGCCTCTGAGCACAGGAGAGCTTCCAGAACACTGGAGAAGGGCTCATGTGATCCCGCTCCACAGGAGTGGCAGCAGGGAGGAGGCAGGGAACTACAGACCAGTCAGTCTTACCTCAGTAGTGGGCAAGATTATGGAGGCACTCCTTAAGGAAAGGATAGTGCGACACCTGGAATCCATAACAGCACAGGATCCAAGACAGCATGGGTTTACAAATTGAAGGTCATGTCAAATTAATCTCATGGCTTTCTTTTACTGTGTAACCAGAGTGGTGGACCAAGGGGGAGCAGTTGATGTTGCCTACCTTGACTTCAGCAAAGCTTTCAATACTGTTCCGCATAGTAGATTGATTAATAAGCTGGGTAGGCTTAGGGTGGGTCAGAAGTTGGTCAACTGGGTGGCAAACTGGCTGACAGGCAGAAAACAGAGAGTGGTGGTAAATGGTATACAGTCAAAAGAGATGCAAGTCACAAGTGGGGTACCTCAGGGATCAGTCCTGGGGCCAGTCCTCTTCAAAATCTTCATCAGTGATATTGCAGATGGACTGGAGGGTAAGGTTTGTCTGTTTGGAGATGACACCAAGATCTGCAACAGAGTAGATGATCCAGATGGGGTGGGCAGAATGAGAAGAGATCTGGATAAACTAGAAAAATGGTCAGAAGAGTGGCAACTGGGGTTTAATGCAAAGAAGTGCAAGATCATGCACATAGGGAAAAGAAAACCTGAAACCACCTATAGGCTTGGAGGGGAGTAGCTGGCAGTCCCAAAGGAATAAAGACTTGGGCAGCATCATCACCAATGACATGAAATCATCCAAGCAGACCACTAAAGCAGTAGGTAAGTCTAGGGGGATGTTGGGGTGAATTACTAGGGATATCACAAGTCAGAAGAGGGAGGTAATAATCCTTCTTTACAAGACACTGATTAGGCCCCATCTGGAGTACTGTGTCCAGTACTGGAGGTCGCACCTTCACAAGAACATTAACCAGATTGAGGCAGTCCAGAGAAGGGCAACCAAAATGGTGCAGGGACTGCATCACAAAACATATGAGGACAGATTAATGGAGCTCAATATGTATAACCTACAGCAAAGGAGGGAGAGAGGTGATATGATTGAAACATTCAAACACCTTAAAGGCATTAGAAGAGAAAGAGTCTAACATGTTTCAATATAAGAAAATAGCAGGACAAGAGGACACAGCATGAGATTAGGGGAGGCAAATTAAGGGGTAATGTGAGGAAGTTCTTTTTTACAGAAAGGCTGGTGGATGCATGGAACAGCCTACCTCAGGAAGTGGTGGCTATGAATACAGTGCAGGGCTTCAAACAGGCATGGGATACGCATAAGGGAGCAATACAGATGAGTATGAATAGATAGGCCATTGACAGAGCAAAGGCCGATGGCACATTTATAAGGTAGACTGGATGGGCCTTGCGGTCCTTATCTGCCGTCAACTTCTATGTTTCTATGTGTGTAGTTGTTTTCCTAATGGCACCTTGCAACTCCCATTTCTGAGGGTTACAAGCACACAGACTGTCAATGTTATTCAGGGTGATTTTGTACAGCCCTTTTGTTGCTGCCCAGTGATTCCCAGCCTGCCTTTTTGAATTCAGGCTACTGTCACAGTCTGCCAGGATTTGAAGCACTAGGCATGGTTGCTATCATGACCAGGTGATGTCATTAGTGAGTGCCAATAAAAGCTCAGCTCCGGCAAGTGGAGGTGAGCATGGAGTAGAGGAAGTTGGGGAAATTGTCCAGATATTTTGTAAGTAAAAACTATTTTACAACATCAAATGGAGCATGGCTTTGTAACGGTGGCGGAGGGAGAAATGGGAATTTAATGCAGTACATGTGGTAAATTCAGTCTAGAGGAAATCTCAGATTTTAGTCAATATACTGTATATGCCAGTAGTGTATTGAAATTAAAAACTTTAAATTCTAGATCTGGAATTGGAACTGAAATGTGTTAAAAGTCTTACAGAGAATGGCAGAAATGGTCACCCAGATGAAACGGCAACACATAATGGGGAAATTAGTTTTAAAAGGCAAAGAGATACCGAGGACAGCTTGGAAAGAACAAGTACAAAATGGTCAGCACTTTCAAAAAAAGTGATGAAGGGCTATGGATTTTATTATACCAGTGCACAATAGGTTTGAGCCCTAAGAAAAGTTGTTGGATAGCACAGACAGAGAAACAGATTAAATTTTGTTGGCAGTATCTGAAACAAGCGGCATGGGGTCATGTTGTCACATACAAAAACAGCGTGGCACTATACCATGCTGTCAAAACAGTGACTAAAAATAAAAACACTAAAACACTTATTTTTTGAGGGGGTCTCTGCCCCCCCCCACACCCCCATTATGGAGGACTGCACCACCCCATTAAAATAACCTCCTCCAGAGGGGCAATTCGAGGACAGGGTGAAACTCGGGTGAACGGCACAAAAGACAAGAAAAAAAATTTAACTAACCTAATCTGGGACAGGAAATAGAACCTCAGTTCACAGCTGCTCCACTGTTCTCCAGCATCAATGGCTCTACTCCATGAGCCACGGCAGCTGTTCGGCAGACCCCCTTCCAGCAGAGCTCTTACCCTCTGCAGCAGAGCTTTCCAGAAACAGCTACAGGGCCACTGCTACCACTTCACACTGTTTGTGTCTTGTGGCATTGTGTACCCTGTAGCTGTTCTTCCCTGCGTTGTTACTGTTGTGTGGTTTTGACATGTGGCATTCTCCATACAACAAATTGACCCCAGTACAGAAACAAGAACAGGAGTTGAAACACAACCCTCAGTAAGCCCACCTGATAATGTAGCCAGTGAGGACAGCTCTCCAAGTTTAATTACAAACATGGAAACTAATGAGGAAGGTCAAAACGCTGATAACTCTTACGTGTGTTCTGTCCCCAACAACACTTCTACAGAACAGACACAATGCAAGGATGATATAAAACACACAGTGTTTATTATTGGGGACTCTATAATTCATTTTACTGATCATTATACCACAGCCCTCAATAAAGAACTTGTTACATAGATACATATAAATTGTCACCAGATAAGGACTGCTAGGCCCACCTAGTCTGCCCTTAAGCCCTAAACTTGTATGCAGTCACTGACCCTAAGTGATCAATGGTTTTCATCACTCCCTCCCCACCCAATGTTCCCTTGTGCCTGTCTCAGGCATGTTTAAACCCCTCCACTGTGCTTGCCCCCACCACCTCTTGTGGCAGACTGTTTCAAGCATCCACCACCCTCTCTGTGTAGATAAACTTCCTCAAGTTGCCTCTTAATCTACCCCCTTCAATTTCATGTTGTGTACCATTGTTCTGATATCTTTTCTACATTGGAAAATATCCCCCACCTGCACATTGTTTATGCCCTTGAGGTACTTGTAAGTTTCTATCATGTCCCCCTTTATCTCCTCTCCTCCAGTGAGTACATATAGAGGTCTCTTAGTCTGTCCTCATATGTTTTGTGATGCAAGCCATGCACCATCTTTGTCGCCCTTCTCTGGATAGCCTCCACCATGTCTATGTCCTGTGGTCTCCAGTACTGCATGCAGTACTCCAAGTAAGGCCTCACCGTGTTTTATACAATGGCATCAACACCTCCTGTCTCCTGCTAGTAATGCCTCTGCCTATGCACCCCAGCATGCCACTGGCCTTCCCTACAGCCTTTGCACACTGCTTTGATACCTTAAGGTCATCAGATACGATAACCCCTAGGTCCCTTTCCTCTTTAGTGACAGTCAGCACCCCCTCCCATTCTATAGCTCTTCCCAGGGTCCCCCTACCCAGGTGCATTATCTTGCACTTTTTTTGAATTGAACCTCAGTTGCCACACCTCCGACCATCTTTTAAGCTTCTCCAGGTCCCTCTTCATTTTCTGCACTAATTCTGCAGTATCTACTCTGTTGCAGAACTTGGTGTCACCTGCAAAAAGGCAGACCTTTCCTTCCGGCCCCTCTGCAATGTCACAAATGAAGACATTGAACAGGACTGGTCCCAGTACTGATTCCTGTGGTACTCCCCTGGTCACCTCTCTCTCCCCTAGATTGTATCCCATTTATTTATTTATTTATATATTTATTTGACTTTGGTAACCGGGTAAGTGCACTGATCTCAGGGACCATTTTCAGGCACGACCTGAGCCACTTAATGTGGCAAGAGCAGGTTACATAACAGTATACAACATTCATGGTACAGAGTTAATTTTGGACATAAACAACAGAAATACAATCACAAGGGTAATAAAAAATTGGCAAGCAAAGTCACATATTTACAGTGGTATTTATTTATTAAATTTTGATGACCGGGTAGGCCCACTGGGCCCCAAAGGTCCCTTTTTCAGGGGCGACCCGGAAATAACCTTACAGGGTGAGACACACAGATGCAATTGGTTACAGAGTAAGTGCAGAATATTTAAACAGGTTACACACCAATAGCAATTTTCAGAGTTGTTTTTATTGACCAGCAGTGATTGTATGATAAAACCTTGCCATGAGGTCATTGAGGGTGACATGAGGCATGAGGAGGGCAGTGGTAAACAAGTGAGAGGGTTAGCATTGGATTGTGGGGGGCTGTCAGATGCCATGGCAGTGACAGATGCTGTTCTCAGTCATGTGGGCCTTGAGCCTTGTGCGAAAGTTCAGAAGAGAAGAGGCTTCCTGTACTGAAGGTGGAAATTTGTTCCACAGGTAGGGGGCAGTGTAGAAGGATTTGCTGCCCATGTTAGTCCTAACTCTAGGAATTTCCAGCAGAGTCTGACCTGAGGTTCTAAGCCTTCGAGGATTGTGTTTGGGAGTGATGATTCCTTCTAGGCTAGGTGGTCCAGCAGGGCTTAGTAACTTAAACACTAGACAGAGCAGGGGGTACTATAGCTGAGAAATGATTGATGGCCACTGTAGTTGGGCCAATGTCTTACAGCAGTGCCTTCTAGAGTGACCCTGAGTTGTGAACTGAGCTACCTTATAGTACAAAGTCTGTAGCCAGTTGAACTCCTGCTTGGACATGCCCTGTAATACTGGGGCAGCATAGGTAAGTGTTGGGAGTAGGACACTAGAGACAATTACGAGTCTAGATTCCAGGATAAGCTGGTCTTTTAATCAGTACAGGGTCCCTAGTTTACCATGGATGGTCCTGGATACTTGGTCGACATGGGTCTTGAAGGTGAGACCGTGGTTGATTGTTAGCCCTAGGTATTTTAGGGAGTCCACCACATCAATGCTTTTGGCGGCAAGTGAGTGAAGCTGTAGGGACTTAGTCCTGTCTTGTCCAAGGGATCTGGGACCGAACAGCATGGCTTTTGTTTTGCCTGCATTGAGGACCATTCTGTTTGATATTAGCCAGGACTCAAAGGTCATGAGGTCTGCTTGGAGGGAGGCCTAGCAAGACAGATTATCAGGAGCGGTAGATGACTGTGTCATCATCGCATATGAATGAGCTTCCTCCACAGTGGAGGTTTAGGTCATTGGTGAACAGAGAGAACAGGAGGGGACCAATGATTGAACCCTGTGGTACTCCCTCCTTTATGCGTAGTGGGTCAGACAGTGCACCCTTCCAAATGACCCTCTGTGTATGGCCAGATAGATAGCTCTCAAACCACTTGAGGGCAAGAGGGTCTAGACCAATTTTGTCTAGCTTTATTAGCAGTAGATCATGGTCCACAAGGTCGAATGCCTAGGACAGAGCTATAAAAACTGCACCCGTCGGCTTCCCAGTGTCCATAGCTCTGAGTACATCAACCGTAAGGTTGGTGAGAGCAGTGTCAGTGCCGTGGTTGCATCGAAAACCATGCTGGAAGGGGGCTAGGAGCTGATGGAGCTCCAGGTATTTGTGGAGTTGGCCACATACTAGCCTTTCTTGTAGTTTTGCAAGGGTGCTGAGCAGGGAGATGGGCTTATAGTTGCTTGTGTGTTCTCTCGAGCCACCCTTCACATACAACAATTTTCCCAGATTGGTTTAACAGTTAGAGGAAAACATTTGTATGCATACCAACTGGGATAGTATGTAGGACATGGGCAAGAAAGGGGTGGACTACAACCTGAAACATTTGCAGGTAAATGTCAGTAGAAGCCAGTCCTTAAGATAGGATTTGAACTGGTGGTGTGTGTTGCTAGTGCACAGTTCAGAAGGCAGGTTGTTCCATAGAGTGGGGGCAGCAACAGATATGGCTCTACTCCCCATGTTAGAGGATACACTAGGTATGTGCAGGAGGGGTATGCGGCTAGAGCGGAGGCCTTGATGAGTGGTGTGGACAGAGAGGATGAGTGAAAAAGGGGATTCAGAGTCAATGTGGGTAGCAGCATTCACCAAACTGTACAGAGCGAAGTTGAAATGAGCCTACAGAGGTAGCCATCTCAGGGAGTTGTAAAGGGTGCAGTGGTGAGTTTCATAGGAAGTAGACAAGGTGAATCGGCAGGCACTGTTATACGCTTTGGCGAGCTTGGCCAAACTGGTTTCGGATGTTCTCAAATAGATGGGATAGCAGCAGTCTAGTATAGGGAGAAGATTTACTATTTACCACCAACCTCTGTCTTCTGTCCATCAGCCAGTTTCTAACTCAGTGTATAACCACATGCCCCATGCCCAGACTACTCATCTTGTTAACCAGCTTTCTGTGTGAGATGGTATCAAAGACTTTGTTGAAATCTAGGCAGGCAATGTCTACCACCCCTCTCTGATTCACTTCCCTAGTCACCCAATCAAAAAAATCTATCAGATTTGTTTGACAAAACCTTCTTGCTGTGAATCCATGCTGTCTCAGATCCTGGGCACCATTGAATTCTAGGTGTGCCATTATCCTTTCTTTCAGCAGTGTCTCCATGATCTTCCTCAACACTGAGGTGAGGCTGACTGGCCTGTAGTTCCCCGCTTCCTCCCTACTGCCACTTTTGTGCAGTGTGACTACAGGCACCCTCCTCCAGTCCTCTGCAACCATGCCTGTGTTAGCAGTAATTGTTTCCCCAGGGCAGGTGTTGAGAGTTTACTGCACATTATTCATAGAATGCTAAAACAGAGACCAAATATTAGACTGCTTGTGTTAGTTCACATAGGCACTAATAATATAAAAATAAATAGTGCAGAAGAAATGTTTAATGGACTAAAAGCAATTTATGCCATGTTGGATAACATGAACTGTGAAGTAACCATCTCTGAAGTATTACCAGTGCCTAGATCTAATTGTAATGTAAACAAGAAAATAAGTGGACTTAACAACTGGATCAGACAATGGTGTTTAATCAAAGGAATGATGTGCATTAAAACATGGGAAAGTTTTGTGAATAATAGAACGCTATACAATAAGGATGATTTACACTTGTACAGACTAGGAAGCAAGCTGTTGGGAACATTTTTTGTGTCAGCCATGAAAAACATATTCAAACTAACTGGACAGAGGTTTGGGACCCTCTATCATTAAGGCTCTGTGACAGGATCTATCTGAATTTGTGCTGCATTTTCTTATACGCTGTCTTGTTCTTGTAAGTTTACTGTTCTAGCTACAGGCTAAAATCTGGCTGCTTTCAGTTTTGTAGCCCCCCCTTCTCCTATGTACTGTATAAAGAACAAGTAAGTAAGACAAGAGTCAGCAAGTTGCTTGCCTTCTCCTGTGCTGTACTTCAGGCAGACATGGAGGGAATGTAAGCAATGAGAAAGAACTGAAACACAGAGCCTTGCACTCTGTGTTTTATTCTGTGTAAACTGCTTTGGATTTAAAAGGAGCCAAAAACAAAACTTTCTTTCCTAGGTGAAGAAGAGGTGTGTAAAGATCAGATGATTTAGCCTGTATATGTTTATTTAGGATGAGTCAGCCTGCATGTGTTTACTTAGAAAAATGTGTTTGTTAAGGATGAGTCAGCCTGCCTGTGTCTATTTAGAGAATTGTGACTCAGACAACTCACTTGGTGCTGATATCATCAGTATGCAGAGATAAAAGTCTACCTCCTGAGATGCAAAACAGACGAGTCAGATTAGTCAGTCAGTGAAGACCTGACTGTTGTGAAGGAAGCATCTCATAGTACATGCTAGTTTTCATGTGCTAGGAATCTATTTGGCTGAAACAAGGCCAGGAAGTTATGCACTGAGGGAATTGTGAGCTGTTTCTTCAGAACTGAAGGACTAATCACCTATTTTCTTTCTCTATGTTAATTATTTTATATTAGAAAATAAATACTGCAAAGTGCGTTCTAGACCTTTTACCTATGTTTGTTGCATCTGTCTACCTACTAACCTTCACATCAGAAGTGGGATACTGGTGCATCTAGGCTGGGAGAGAAACGTTACCAGGGGATAGTGACCTGTTATCCTGGCAGATGTCACAGGAACAGCAGGTGCAGAAAGGAAAATGTGTGGAATACAAGTCACATATATGAGATTAGAGCAGTGCAGAAGGACTTTGTAGAATTGGGGAGGGGCCTAAGACAAGTAGCACACACAGTATCCTTCTCAGAGGTGCTGCCTGTCAATGGCATGAGTGAGGCGAGGGTACTTTGCACCATTCAGTTTAATGAATGGTTGAAAAAATGGTGTGGAACACAGGGGTTTGGCTTCATTGGGAACTGGGGTTCCACCTGGAGGGACACCAGCCTATACTGGCAGGATGGTCTGCATCTGTCCAGGAGCAATCAGTTTAAATGCTTCATTGGCAAGCTTTTAAACTAGTCAAGGAGGGAGACACTGATAAGCAGCAGGAAAATCCCAGCCTCTCCCTACAAAACAGGGTACTAAATGAGAAAAAGACCAAGGTAGAAAGGTCAGTGGGGGATGCTGCAACAGAAGGTAAAGCCATCAAAAAATGGAGAGCAATGAGTACCAATGCCCATAGTCTGGAGTAACAAGCTTCCTGAATTAGTGGCCTTGATGGAGGAAACATCTGGATATCGTGGCAGTCACAGAAACCTATTGCACAAAACCATGACTGGGACGTAAACATACCAGGATACACTATCTACAGGAGGGACAGGGAGGGTAAAGAGGAGGAGGAGGACTAGCTCTTTACATAAGGGAAGGAATCAAAGCAACAGAACAAAAGGGTAAACAGGGAAGAGAAGAAGCACTGTGGGTAAATTTGGAGACCGGCAATGGCACCACAATCCGCACAGGGGTTGTATACAGACCCCCTTCTCAGGGGGAGGAAATGGACAAGGAAATGATAGAAAGTATACTTAGAATGGCAGAAAAAGGGGAGATATTGCTGATGGGTGATCTGAATATGCCAGATGTTAACTGGAGTGCAGTTGCAGCAGCCACTTTTAAGAGTGGGGTTATTCTTAGACATGGTTCTCTCAAATGGAGATGAAGAGAGGATCACAGATGTAGAAGTGGGTAGCCATCTGGGAACTAGCGACCATCAAACAGTATGGTTCACAATAAACACAGCAATAGAGTCAAGCCATACAAAGACAAAGGTACTGGATTTTAGGAGGGATGACTTTGTCAAAATGGGTGAGTGCCTAAGGAATGCACTAGCAAATAAGCAGGAAGGAGGGGTGGAAGAACAATGAGGAACAATAAAAACTGCCATCACAGAGGTAACAAGCCTTTGTGTAAAGCAGATAAACCAAATGAAATGAGGTAAGAAACCACTATGGTTCTCAAAGGAAGTGGCAGTGAAGGTTAAAGAGAAAAAGAAAGCATTCAGGAAGTACAAGGAATCACAGAAGGAACAGGACAGAGAACTGTATCAGTTAAAGCAAAAGGAAGCTGGGAAGGCAGTCAGAACAGCAAAGGCCCAAACCGAGGAAAAGATAGCCAACTCAGTTAAGAAGGGGTTAAAACCTTTTATAGGTACATCAGGGAGCGAAGAAAGACCAAGGGAGGGATAGTGAGGCTTAATAAAGGGGAAGGAGGTTGGGCAGAGGGTGACTGTGAAAAGGCAGAGACACTAAACAAATATTTTTGCTCAGTATTTACAAAGGAAGAGGGGGAGGTACCTAAAACAAACAGTAGAAACACTCTGGATACAGAAGTTGATACCAGCCCATTTACAGAAGAAAGGGTTCTGGAAGAACTCTTAAAACTAAAGGTGGACAAAGCAATGGGACCTGATGGGATTCATCCCAGAATTCTAAAAGAACTAAGGGTAGAACTAGTGACATCACTGACTACCCTCTTTAACAAATCATGGGAGGATGGGGTGGTACCCGAAGACTGGAGAAGGGCAGATGTGATTCCCCTTCACAAAAGTGGGAGCAAGGCAGAAGCAGTAAACTACAGACCTGTTAGTTTAACCTCAGTGGTAGGGAAAATTATGGAATCACTTCTGAAGGAAAGAATTGTTGAGTATCTAGAGGCCAGAGGGGCACAGGACCCAAGGCAGCATGGATTCACAGCGGGAAGATCATGCCAGACAAATCTGATAGATTTCTTTGACTGGGTGACCAAAGTAGTTGATCAGGGAGGGCTGTGGACATGGCCTACCTAGACTTTAACAAGGCATTTGACACAGTCCACACAAAGATTAATATACAAGTTAGCCAACCTGGGAGTGGGTCCCAAGATGACAGCCTGAGTAAAGAATTGGCTGGAGAATAGGACACAGAAGTAAAAGTAAATGGAGTCCTCTGAAAAAAGGAGGGTTAGTAGTGGGGTACCGCAGGGTTCAGTATTAGGACCGGTCCTCTTCAATGTCTTTATAAGTGACATTCAGAGGGACTGGAAGGAAAAGTATGTCTCTTTGCAGATGACACAAAGATCTGCAACAGAGTTGATGCACAAGGTGTAGTGGAAAGGATGAGACGGGACTTGGCAAGGTTAGAGGAATGGTCAAATGTATGGCAGCTTAGATTCAATGCTAAGAAGTGCAAGGTAATGCACCTGGGAAACAAAACCAGGGAAGAACACACAATGGGGGGTGAGATACTAACAACAACAAAATGGAAAGGGACCAGGGGTGGTCATATCAGATGACCTAAAGGTGGGCAAGCAATGTGAGAGGGCAGCAAAGAGGGCTGGGGAATACTGAGATGCATGGGAGGCATCACCAGTAGAAAACAAGAAGTTATTATGCCTCTGTACAGACAGCTGGTGAGACCCCATCTGAGTACTGTGTGCAGTTCTGGAGACCAAATCTCACAAAACATAGACAGGATGGAAGCTGTCAGAGGAGGGCAACTAAAATGGTGCAGAGTCTGCACGGAGAGACATATGAGAAGAGAGACTTAAGGAGCTTAATATGTATAGCCTCGAGGAAAGGAGGGAGAGGGGACATGATAGAAACTTTCAAGTACCTCAAGGGGATCAACAAAAGTCAAGAGGTAGCATCTTTCAAAAAAAGATGTGCAAGAACAAGGGCACAATTTGAAGATAGAAGGGGGCAGCTCAGAGGCAATTTAAGGAAGTATTTTTTCACAGAGAGGGTTGTGGATGTATGGAACGGCCTTCTAGAGGAGGTTGTGGAGTGAAAAACAGTGGTGGAATTCAAGCATGCATGGGACAGTCATAAGGCAATTCTAGGTGGTGGAGGTAGGAAGAAGTAGGCTGCTGGTTAACTAGGATCTGCAGCTTATCCATCAGGTAGGGAAATGGGCAGACTGGGTGGGCCAAGCGGTCCTTACCAGCCATCAAATTCTATGTTTCTATATCTTGACCAGATTGATGGCAGGGAAGATGGGTGAAAAACCTCTTCCATGATTGGACCTAGGGGCCAGGAGCAAAACCAAACCTGAAGCTGAGAACGGCATACCAGAGGCCAAAAAGGATGTTGCATCTGTACCACCAGTTCAGTTCAGTTCAGCTATATTGCTCGGCGAGTACACCATTACAATATACTAAAAACATTACAATTTCTAATAAATCATCCCATGTTAAAAAACACAATACATGATATATAAAAGGAATTAAAGTGCTTAATCAATTTAAAAAGGCAAAAAGAAAAAAATACTTAACACATTTTTCTTATCTGACCTATGTTTTTCCTAACAGCTATAAAGCTACTAGTTAAAACACTTTTTAAATTTCCATCCCCAAATTAATTCTCAGAGGCAAGAAGATGCTTTTCTTTGTACTTCATCACTTGATAAAAAAATGTTGAGGCCATCTTAGTCTCCTTTAATGTATGGGGATGTAAAAGTATGAATAGAGGATCATATTTTGCATTTACATATTTGGTGAGAAAGTCATTTAACAAATTAAACCGTAGGGTTTTATATAAGGGACATTGTACCATAATATGATAAAGATTTTCTTCAAAGCCCCTATTACAATTACATAGTTCCGGGCATGACTTGGGTAAGGTTTTTCTATTAAAAAATATATATTTAGACCTCCAGAAGAGGTCAGTGAGCTCCTAAAGTGGTTGTGCATTAAACAGATGGAAAAGGAGAGGACATGAGGAACAGAGCCTGCCATGTGTACTTTTTCAGGACCTAGGTCCAGGCATCCAGAAGGCGCATGGAAGCTCTACAAGAGGCATCACTGAATAGGTCTACTTAAGACCAGAAAGGACTAAATCATTGTTTCATGGAATGATTCCCTGTGATGAGGTAGATTTGGGTAAGATGCAAACTAAAGAGATGAAAATCAGGAAACTATATGCCTATATCTAAACAATTGATAATGTTCATGGCTGTAATGACAATGAAATGGAGAAATGTTGCTAATGTTAAGTCTATATGCTTACTGAAACATGTGAATACTCCTGAAAGATTTGAGGGATATGAGTTAAAAGTAAATCTGAAAATGAATGGCAGCTGAACTTTAAACACAGCAGGAGTCAGATATGGTTTTCATAGACATACTGTATATGTAAATAAAAACATTTGAAACCAGTCTCATTAATCAAGAAAAACAATAGTGAAGACGGGTTCCCTTTTAAGGAGGGGGTATGTGACAGGGCCAGATCCCCTGTCTGAATTTGTGCTGCATTTTCTTTTACACTGTCCTTGTAAGTTTACTGTTCTAGCTACAGACTGAAATCTGGCCACTTTCAGTCTTGTAGTCTCCCCCTCCACCCCCCCATTCTCCCAAGTACTGTATAAGAAACATATAAGTCAGACAAGAGGCAGTAAGTTGCAGTAAGTTGCTTGCCTTCTTCTTGGCTGTACTACAGGCAGACTGAGAGGGAATGCAAGTAAACAGGTTTATGCAATTCTCCAGGCTGTATGTGGGTGTTGATGTGCAATATGGCCACCACTACACAGTCAGTCATAGATACATAGATACATAGACAGTGTCGACAGATAAGGGCCTATGACCCACCCAGTCTGCCCATTTGAGCTTGTAAGTTCAGTTTGTTTTCCTAGAAGTCTGTTGCCCCTTACCCCTGACCTCTAGAATTCCTTTATGTCTATCCATGCATTCTTAAATCCGTGATTGTTTCAGCCCCACCACTTCCTCTGGTAGGGTGTTCACTTGTCCACCACCGTTCTGTGAAGAAATTCTTTCTCATGTTTCCTCTGAATTGTCCTCCCTCCAACTTCATCCCATGCCCTCTTGTCCTGGAACATCTTTTTCACTTAAAATAGTGTTTTCCTGCATCCTGTTCCTCCCTGTAAGATACTTGTATGTCTCTATCACATCCCCTCTCCTCCTCTCCTCCAGGGAGTACATGTTCAGTTCCTTCAACCTGTCTTCATAGGACTTGTGATGCAATCCATGCACCATCTTTGTTGCCCTCCTCTGAACCTTCTCTACCTGTCTATGTCCTTACATAGGTATGGTCTACAGAACTGTACACTGTACTCCAGGTGGGGCCTCACTGAGTGTCTTGTATAGCGGAATTATGACCTCCCTTTTCCTGCTGGTGATGCCCTGCCTATACATCCCAGCATCCTATTTGCTTTACCTGCTGCCTTGTCACACTGTTTCCCTACCTTGAGGTCATCAGAGATGACAACCCCAAGATCCCTTTCCTGCTTGGTGCATGCTATCCTCACCCCCAACTGATATACTGTGCCAGGGTTTTGTGCCCCATATGCATTATCTTGCACTTCTTTGCATTGAATTTCAACTGCCAAACCCTGACCATTCTTCAAGTTTCTGCAGGTCGCTTCTCATTCTGTCTACACCCTCTGGTGTGTCTACTCTGTTACAGAGCTTTGTGTCATCAATGAACAGTGAAATTCTGCCTTCTAGAGCCTGCAATGTCACTGATGAATATGTTGAATAGGACCGGTCCCAGCACTGATCCCTGTGGTACCCACTGGTCACTCTTCCCTCTGTGGGTGACAGCCATTTACCACCACCCTCTGTGTCCTGCCACCCAGCCAGTTACCTACCCACCACACTACTGTCCTGCTCCACCCATATTCCCCGTTTGTGTAATAGTCTTCTATGTGGCACAGTGTCAAAGGCCTTGCTGAAAGTCCAGATAGGCCATGTCCACTGCCCTCCCTGATCCACCTCCCTAGTCACCCAGTCAAAAAATTCAATGAGGTTGGTCTGACATGACCTCCCCCTGGTGAAACCATGCTACCTTGGGTCCTGTAGTCCATTGACAACCAGATGTTCCACCAATCTCTCCTTCAGTAGTGCTTCCATGATCTTCCCCACTACCAAGGTGAGGCTGACTGGTCTGTAGTTCCCTGCTTCCTCTTTGTTCCCACTTTTGTATAAGGGGACTACATCTGCTGTCCTCCAGTCTTTTGGTACCTCCCCTGTTTCCAGTGATTGGCTAAACAGGATAGCCAGAGGTTCAGCCACCACCTCTCTTAGTTCTTTAAGGACGGTGGGGTGCACCCCGTCTGGCCCCATTGCTTTATCAACTCTTATTACTTCCAGTTAATTCAGGACCCTTCCTCATGTAAAGGGACTTGTGTCCATTTCTGCACCATTCTCACCCCTTGTACTCCCTTTAGACCCATTACCCCCCTCTTCCTCAGTAAAGACTGAGCAGAAATACCTGTTCAATATGTCAGCTTTACTGTTGTCATCCTCCAATGGCTCCCATCCTCCCCTTCAGTCTCACTATCCCTCCCTTTGTCTTTCTTTTTCACTTATGTACCTGTAAAGGTTTTGTCCCCTCTACCCACTGATTTTGCAATGTGTTCTTCTGTCTGAGCTTTGGCTTCCTTACTGACCTCCTGCCTCCCTTTTCTTCTCCTGGTGCGTCTCCCTATCCCCTTCTGCCTGTGTCTTTTTGTATTGCCTGAATGCAATCTTTTCGACTTTCACTTTCTTTGCTACCTCTTTGGAAAACCATAATGGTCTCCTCTTCCTTTTCCTCTTGCTAACCTGTTAATGCATAATTCTGTTGTTCTTGTAATCCCCATTTTAAATACTGCCCACTGTTCCTCAACCCTGATTCCTGTCCCATTCCCTTAATGCCTCTTTCAAGTATCTCCCCATTTCCCAAAGTCTTCCCCTAAAATCCAGGATCGTGTTTTTGTGTGGTTTGGTTCTGCTCTTTCTGTGATTTCAAACCACAATGACTGGTGGTCACTGTTCCCCAGGTGCTCCCCCACTGTTACCCCCATCACACTGTCCCTGTTTGTGAGCACAAGGTCCAGTATTGCCTTCTGCCGAGTTGGTTCCATGACCAGTTGCTTGAGGAAGGCACCCTGAAGGGAGTCCAGGATAAATCTGCTCCTAGTTGATGCTGCTGCTGGGATACTCCAGTCCACGTCTGGAATATTGAAGTCTCCAACCAGTACTACCTCACCCTTGTCTGCCATCCTTTGGATGGCTGGCATCAGCTCCCTATCTGTTTCTTCCTCCTCCTGGTCTGGTGGTCTATAGACCACACCTTTGCAGATGGCTGTCCCCATTTTCCTTTAGAGCTTAACCCACAGTATCTCTCCCCCATTTTGTTCCTCCTGGATCTCTGTGGCCCTTATGTCATTTTCACATACAGTGCCACTCCTCCTCCCTTCCTGCCTGCTCTGTCTCTTCTGAATATGTTGTAGCAGGTATGGCCATCTTCCAGTCATGGTTATCATTGCACCAGGTTTCAGTGATGGCCACAATGTCCAGGTCTGACTGTACCATGACAGCCTCCAGATCTTCCATCTTGTTGCTAAGGCTCCTGGCATTTGCACACATGGCTTTCCATGATTTGACCTCCCTAGACTGCTTCACTCTTCTACTCCAGCCCCTTCCTTGGTTGTCATTTATCCCTCGTTCTCCTTGCTGTCTGCCCTTCTGCTGAATTTTGCCCTTTTCTGCTTATCCACCTCTTGGGCACTAATCTCCATCTTTTGCACACTGTTTTGCAGAGATAGCCACTCCTCTGGTTCACTGGTTCCACTGCTAGCTGTGGGGGGTGAGCAAGTAGGTACCCTCCTTGCTGGCCTGCCACCCCCCTTTGCTAGTTTAAATGCTTGTCAATGTAGCATTTAAACTTATCATTAGTCTTGGATTCCCCTCCAGGATGGATGTGAGCCGTCAGGCTTAGACAAACCTCCATCCCTCAGGTGGGTTCCCAGTCACCAATGAATCCAAATCCTTCCTCACAGCACCAGTTTTTCAACCATGAGTTAAAGTTCCTGATGCGTGCACTCTATGCTCTCCTTGCCTCTCACAGGTAGTACTTCTGAAAAGTGACAGAAGTAGCTACTTGCTTGAACCCCTCCCCAGTTTCCTAAACTCTTCCTGAACTTCCTTTAGCTCCCCATTTTCCAGGTCATTGGTACCTGGTGGATAATGACATCCAGCTCACCCTCCGTCTTGCCTTCCCAGTGATCCCAGGATCTTCCTTCCATCCCTCCATGCCGTGGCACCTGGTAGGCACCTCACCTCCTGTCCTCCCCCTCCTGTGTTCCTAGCTGGATCCCTCTTACGATGGAGTCCCCACCAGATTTGCTTCCTTCTCCTCTGGGGTCCACTGCTTTCCCCTTTGAGTCACCTCTTGACTAACCTCCACATCCTTTCCTTCCACTTCTCTAGGTACCTCTATTTGGTTGTTCTCATTTGCCAGTGTGGCATATGAGTTCTTAAGTGGAATAGGATCTGGGATGTGCCTCTGCTGCTCTCTAACCCTCCCTGAGCCCACTGTCATCCAAGTGCTCCTGGTTCTCGGCATCCTTTGAGGCAGCTGCATTGGACTGGGTGGTCCCTGGATAGGGGTGATGGTACTCCTGACCCAGATTACTTCCACTCTGAGTCTGGCTACCTCATCCACGCAGTCCAGAGAGATGCATGCAGATAGGGCAGCACCTCAGTGTCAGAAGGTCTGCCTGAATATGGCTTGCCACAGCACCACTGCATTGCACCACTCCCATTATACTGCAATTCCACTACTTGTCTGCTACTGAAGTGCTCCTAGTTCTCTTTTTATTAATTTACTGTACTAAAAATCCTGTCACTAATCCTCAGATTTTTTTAAAGGAAAAAGAAACCAATAAATAAATAAATGAGTCAAAACACTTGTTGTGCTGAGGTGGGCTTCTTCCCCTTATGCCCTCTACTTCACCCCTTACTATACCCTGTGTTTAGCTCCTGTCAATCAGATTTATCAGGGCATATAATTAAGAGTTGGGGGAAGGGAGGGAGGGAGGGCAAAAATTGCAGCAATTAAAGACAGCACAGAATTACACCACCACTATGTTTTAAATTTTCAACAGCCCAAAAACAATTATAAGTAAAGACAACAAAGAAAGTATAGTGTCACTAAATGCCTACAATCTAAGTTTAAAAGAAAAATAGCAATTACCAGTTACTCTAAAGCACTGAATTGAATATGTTTCCTTCCTTCCCCTTCTGGCTTCATCTCACTTCACTACCAGTCTAGCATTGCTTGTAAAGTGATTTGGGATACACTGTCTATGAAAAGAGCTATATAAATGCCGATTATTCTTCTTCTAAGTAATGAGAAAGAATTGAAACACAGAGCCTTGCACTCTGTGTTTTATTTTGTGTAAACTGCTTTGGGTTTGCAAGAAGCCAAAAACAAAACATTCTTTCCTAGGTGAAGCCGAGGTGTGTAAAGGCCAGATGAGTCAGCCTGTCTGTATTTATTAAGGATGAGTCAGCCTGCATGTGTTTACTTAGAGAAATGTGTTTATTCAGGATAAGTCAGCCAGTCTGTGCTTATTTAGAGAACTGTGAGTCAGACAGCTCACATGGTGCTGACAACATCAGTAGGCAGGGATAAAAGCCTACCTCCTGAGATGCAAAACAGATGAGTCAGATGAGTCAGTCAGTGAAGACCTGACTGTTGTGGAGGAAACATCTCATAGTACATGCTAGTTTTCATGTGCTAGGAATCTATTTGGCTGGAGCAAAGCCTGGAAGGTGTGCATTAAGGGAAATGTGCAGTGTTTCTCATAGTACATGCAAGTTTTCATGTGCTAGGAATCTATTTGGCTGAAACAAGGCCAGGGAATTATGCACTGAGGGAATTGTGCATTGTTTCTCATAGTACATGCAAGTTTTCATGTGCTAGGAATCTATCTGGCTGAAATGAAGCCTGGAAGTTGTGCAGTGAGGGAACTGTGCACTGTTTCTGCAGAACTGAAGGACTAATCACCTATTTTCTTTCTCTATGTTAATTATTTTATTTTAGAAAATAAATACTGCAAAGTGCATCCTAGACCTTTTACCTATGTTTGTTGCATCTGTCTACCTACTAACCTTCACATCAGAAGTGGGATACTGGTGCATCTAGGCTGGGAGAGAAACGTTACCAGGGGATATCGCCCTGTTATCCTGGCAGATGTCTCAGGAACAGCAGGTGCAGAAAGGTAAATGTGTGGAATGCAAGTCACATATCTTGACCAGATTGATGGCAGGGAAGATAGGTGAAAAACCTCTTCCATGATTGGACCTAGGGGCCAGGAGCAAAACCAAACCTGAAGCTGAGGACGGCATACCAGAGGCCAAAGAGGATGTTGCATCTGTACCACCAGTTCAGTTCTGTTCAGTTCAGTTCAGCTATATTGCTCGGCGAGTACACCATTACAATATATTAAAAACATTATAATTTCTAATAAATCATCCCATGTTTAAAAACACAATACATGATATATAAAAGGAATTAAAGTGCTTAATCAATTTAAAAAAGCAAAAAGGAAAAAATACTTAACACATTTTTCTTATCTGACCTATGTTTTTCCTAACAGCTATAAAGCTGCTAGTTATAACACTTTTTAAATTTCCATCCCCAAATTAATTCTCAGAGGCAAGAAGATGCTTTTCTTTGTACTTCATCACTTGATAAAAAAATGTTGAGGCCCTCTTAGTCTCCTTTAATGTATGGGGATGTAAAAGTATGAATAGAGGATCATATTTTGCATTTACATATTTGGTGAGAAAGTCATTTAACAAATTAAACCACAGGGTTTTATATAAGGGACATTGTACCATAATATGATAAAGATTTTCTTCAAAGCCCCTATTACAATTACATAGTTCCGGGCATGACTTGGGTAAGGTTTTTCTATTAAAAAATATATATTTAGACCTCCAGAAGAGGTCAGTGAGCTCCTAAAGTGGTTGTGCATTAAACAGATGGAAATGGAGAGGACATGAGAAACAGAGCCTGCCATGTGTACTTTTTCAGGACCTAGGTCCAGGCATCCAGAAGGCGCATGGAAGCTCTACAAGAGGCATCATTGAATAGGTCCACTTAAGACCAGAAGGGACTAAATCATTGTTTCATGGAATGATTCCCTGTGATGAGGTAGATTTGGGTAAGATGCATACTAAAGAGATGAAAATCAGGAAGCTATATGCCTATATCTAAACAATTGATCATGTTCATAGCTGTAATGACAATGAAATGGAGAAATGTTGCTAATGTTAAGTCTATATGCTTACTGAAACATGTGAATACTCCTGAAAGATTTGAGGGATATGAGTTAAAAGAAAATCTGAAAATGTATGGCAGCTGAACTTTAAACACAGCAGGAGTCAGATATGGTTTTCATAGACATACTGTATATGTAAATAAAAACATTGGAAACCAGTCTCATTAATCAAGAAAAACAATAGTGAAGACGGATTCCCTTTTAAAGAGGGGGTATGTGACAGGGCCAGAGCCCCTGTCTGAATTTGTGCTGCATTTTCTTTTACACTGTCCTTGTAAGTTTACTGTTCTAGCTACAGACTGAAATCTGGCCACTTTCAGTCTTGTAGTCTCCCCCTCCACCCCATCCTCCCAAGTACTGTATAAGAAACAAATAAGTCAGACAAGAGGCAGTAAGTTGCAGTAAGTTGCTTGCCTTCTTCTTGGCTGTACTGCAGGCAGACTCAGAGGGAATGCAAGTAAACAGGTTTATGCAATTCTCCAGGCTGTATGTGGGTGTTTATGTGCAATATGGCCACCACTACATAGCCAGTCACTTCACTACCAGTCTAGCATTGCTTGTAAAGTGATTTGGGATACACTGTGTATGAAAAGTGCTATATAAATGCCGATTCTTCTTCTTCTAAGTAATGAGAAAGAATTGAAACACAGAGCCTTGCACTCTGTGTTTTATTTTGTGTAAACTGCTCTGGGTTTGCAAGAAACCAAAAACAAAACATTCTTTCCTAGGTGAAGCAGAAGTGTGTAAAGGCCAGATGAGTCAGCCTGTCTGTATTTATTTAGGATGAGTCAGCCTGCATAGAAACATAGAAACATAGACTTTGACGGCAGATAAGGACTGCTTGGCCCATCTAGTCTGCCCATTTTCCTACCTACAGGATAGGCCGCAGATCCTAGTTAACCAACAGCCTTTATCTTCCTGCCCCCCACAAGAATTGCCTTATGTCTGTCCCATGCATTCTTGAATTCTCCCAAAGTTTTAGACCCCACAACTTCCTCAGGAAGGCTGTTCCATCATCCACTACCCTCTGTGCAATAGTGCTTCCTCACATTGCCCCTGAACCGCCCTCCTTCTATCTTTAAATTGTGTCCCTTGTTCTTGCAAGTCTCTTTTCTGAAAGATGCTACCCTCTTGGACTTTGTTGAGGTCCTTGAGGTGCCAAGTTTCTATCATGTCCCCTCTCCTTCTTTCCTCAGGGTATACATATTAAGCTCCTTTAGTCTCTCCTCCTATGGCTTCTCTTGCAGACCCTGCACCATTTTAGTTGCCCTCCTCTGGACTGCCTCTATCCTGTCTATGTCCTTGCAGAAGATGGGGTCTCAGAACTGGACACAGAATTCCAGATGGGGTCTCACCAACTGTCTGTACAGAGGGATAACACCTTCCTGTTTTCTGCTGCTGATGCCTCTCCCTATGCATCCCAGTATACCCCCAGCCCTCCCTACTGCCTTCTCACATTGCTTGCTAACCTTAAGGTCATCTGATATGATTACCCCCAGGTCCCTTTCCTTTTTTGTTGTTGTTACTACCTCCCCCCCATTGTGTATTCTTCCCCGGTTTCTTGTTTCCCAGGTGCATTATTTTGCACTTCTTTGCAGTGAATCCTAGCTGCCATACGTCTGACCATTCCTCCAACCTTGCCAAGTCCCTTTTCATCCTTTCCATGCCTCCTTGTGTATCAACCCTGTTGCAGATCTTTGTGTCATCTGCAAAAGGCATATTTTCCTTCCAGTCCCTCTACAATGTCACTGATGAAGACATTAAAAAGGACTGGACCCAATACTGAACCCTGCGGTAGCCCACTAGTTACCGCCCTTTCTTCAGAGTGGACTCCATTTACAATTACCTTCTGTGTCCTGTTGTCCAGCCAATGTGTCCAGCCAATGTGTCCCAGGTTACCACCCTGGGACCCACTCCCAGGCTGGTTAATTTGACTATCAATCTTTTGTGTGGGACTGTGTCAAATGTCTTGCTAAAGTCTAGGTAGGCCATGTCCACAGCTCCTCCCTGGTCTACTACTTTGGTCACCCAGTCAAATAAATCTATTAGATTCGTCTGACATGACCTTCCCGCTGTGAACCCATGCTGCCTTGGATCCTGTGCTCCACTGACCTCTAGGTACTCAACTATTCTTTCCTTCAGAAGTGACTCCATCACTTTCCCTACCACAGAGGTCAGACTGACAGGTCTGTAGTTTCCTGCCTCTGTCTTGGTCCCACTTTTGTGAAGGGAATCACATCCGCCTTCCTCCAGTCCTCGGTACCACACCATCTTCCATGATTTATTAAAAGAGTTGCCAGTGGTTTCACTAGTTCCTTCCTTAATTCTTTTAGAATTCTTGGGTGATTCCATCAGGACCCATTGCTTTGTCCACCTTCAGTTTTAGGAGTTCTTGCAGAACCCTTTCTTCTGTGAAAGGACTGGGATCGACCCCTATCAAGGGTGCTTCTGTTAATTGGATTAGGCACTTCCCCTCCTCTTTTGTGAATACTGAGCAGAAATATTCGTTCAGTATTCCTGCTTTTTCACTGTCCCCCTCTGCCCACCACCGTTCATTCTATTCAGCCTCACTATCCCTCCCTTTGTCTTTCTACGCTCGCTGATGTACCTATAAAAGGTTTTATCCCCCTTCTTAACTGAGTTGGCTATCTTTTCCTCAGTTTGGGCCTTTGCTATTCTGACTTCCCTCCCTGCTTCTTTCTGCCTTAACTGGTACAGCTCTTTGTCCTGCTCCTTCTGTGTTTCCTTATACTTCCGGAATGCTATCTTTTTCTTCCTGACTTTCACAGCCACCTCTCTTGAGAACCATAGTGGCTTTTTCTTTTGTTTTGATTTGTTTATTTGCTTCACACAAAAGCTTGTTGCGTCTGTGATGGCAGTTTTAATAATTCCCCATTGTTGCTCCACACCTCCTTCTAGCCTGTTTGCTAGTGCTTTTCTGAGGCACTCTCCCATCTTGCCAAAGTCAGCCCTCCTAAAGTCCAGTACCCTCACTTTTGTGTGGCTTGACTCTGTAGCTGAGTTTAACATGAACCACACTGTTTGATGGTCACTTGTCCCCAGATGGCAACTACTTCTAGATCTGAGATCCTCTCACTGCCCCCGTTTGAGAGTACGAGGTCTAAGATTGCTCCCTCATGAGTGGGTTCCAAAAACTAGCTGTCTAATGCCTGCCACCTGTAGGGCATCAAGAATGGCCCTGCTCTTGGATGTGGCTGCAGCAAATGTGCTCCAGTTAACATCTGGCATATTCAGGTCTCCCATCAACAGTATCTCCCCTTTCTCTGCCATTCTAAGAATGCCTTCCATCATATCCTTGTCCATTCCTTCCCCTGACATGGGGTCTGTACACAACCCTGTGCAGTTGTGGTGCCCTTTCCAGTCTCCAGGTGACCCACAGTGCCTCCTCTCCTCCCTGTTTACTCTTTTGTTCAGTTGCTTTTATCCCTTCTTTTACATGAGAGCTACTCCTCCCCTCTTCTCCCCTGCCTGTCTCTCCTGTAGGTTATGTACCTGGTATGTTAACATCCAGTCATGGTTCTCTGTGTACCATGTTTCTGTGACTGCTATGATATCCAGGCATCCCTCTCCATTAAGGCCACCAGCTCAGGGAGCTTGTTGCCCAGACTACGTGCATTGGTACTCATTACCCTCCATTTCCTGATGGCCTACCCCTTTGCCCCATCTCTGTCCTTCTTGCCTTTGTCACTTTCTCCATTTACCCCTGCCCTTCTCCCTATCGACACCTCCATGTTGGTGTTTGCCACACTTACTACTGTGATTGTTTGGGAGGCTAGGATTTTCCTGCTCCTTTCCAGTGCCTCCCCCCTTGGCTAGTTTAAAAGCTTGCCAATGAAGCATTTAAACCTATCACCTAGGATCCTTGTTCCCCTCCCAGACAGATGCAGCCCATCATGCCAGTATAGGCTTGCATCACTCCAGGTGGACCCCCAGTCCCCAATGAAGCCGTCCCACAGGCTCCACACCAGTTTTTCAACCACTGATTGAATCACGATGCGAGACATCCTAGCCTCTCCTATGCATAGATGGGTAGCACCTCCGAGAAGGTTACGTGCGTGCTACTTGACTAAGGCCCCTCCCCAATTCCACAAACTCTACCTGCAGTTCTCTAATCCCTTTCTTAGCCAGGTTCAATTGTCCCTAGGTGGACAATGACATCCAACTCCCTCCCTGTGCAGCTGCTCTGGCAATCCTGAGGTTGCTCCTGTCCCTCAAGCCATGGCGCCAGGCAGGCACCTACCTCCCTCTCCCTTCCTTGCCCAGTTCTACCTTCCTAACAATGGAGTCCCCACCAGGGTTGTTTCCTTCCCTGCAGGGTCCCCTGCCACCCTCCTGTGGGTCTCCTTTGTGGAGGTTCCCAGCATCCTCCTTGGTCTCCACTGTAGGTGCCTCCATACAGGAACCACACTTTGCCAGAATGGTATAGGAATTGTGGAGAGGTACAGCTGGAGGGATGTGCCTCTGTTCCACCACCCTCACCCTCCCTGAGCCCACTGTGGTCCAACCGCTCCTCTTTCTTGGCAACCTCTGAGGCAACGGCAGTGGCACTGGTGGTCCCTGGATGGAAGAGGAGGTCCCACAAATCCTGGCCAACTCAGCCTGGAGATGAGCAACCTCCTCCCTCAGCCCAGAGAGGTGCCTGCAGATGGGACAACATCGCATCCTCCAGAACATCTCCCGGAAGACTGCTGCTCCACAGCCACTGCACTGCATCACTCCAATCATGTCTTATTTCTGACCCCTTAACTGTTTGCAATCCTTACTCTTTCGTCTGTTTTTTTTCTCTCTCTCTCTCTCTCTCCTTACTTTCTGCCTGTGTGCACTTTAAGCTCCTGATTGTCCTGTTCTGAGACAAGAATATCCCATATTTCTCAGTAGACCACTTACTTGTTCACTTGTGCATGTGTTTACTTAGAGAAATGTGTTTATTCAGGATGAGTCAGCCACTCTGTGTTTATTTAGAGAACTGTGAGTCAGACAGCTCACATGGTGCTGACAACATCAGTAGGCAGGGATAAAAGCCTCCCTCCTGAGATGCAAAACAGATGAGTCAGTCAATGAAGACCTGACTGTTGTGGAGGAAGCATCTCATCTATTTGGATGGAATGAAGCCTGGAAGTTATGCACTGAGGGAATTATGCACTGTTTCTCATAGTACATGCATGTTTTCATGTGCCAGGAATCTATTTGGCTGGAAAGAAGCATGGAGGTTGTGCACTGAGGGAATTGTGTGCTGTTTTTGCAGAACTGAAGGACTAATCACCTATTTCTTTTCTGTATGTTTATTATTTAATTTTTGAAAATAAATACTGCAAAGTACATTCAACACCTTTTACATGTGTTTGTTGCATCTGTCTTCCATTAACCTTCACAGACTCCATAGGGGAAACATTAATAGTAGGAACCAAACTGTAGTAATAAACACAGTTGTATTTTATTGAATGCTTGTAGTTTAAAAAAAATGAGGAATTTCAATTTAAACTGGAGTCTGATAATATTTCCATTTGTGCAGTAACTGAAACATAGTTTAAGGAAGGCAACTGAGGATTAGAAATACCTGGCTTCAGCTTAATTCACAGAGAATGGACTAAAAAAGGGGGAGGAGGTATGGCGTTGTGTGTATCAAATAGTCTCAATGCCACTGATGTTACAATACAAAACCAGAAGGTAAATGAGATAATATTGGCAAACATTCAACTAGCCCATGATAATTTAACCGTTGCAGTCTGTTACAGGCCTCCTAGTTTAAATAATGAGGAAAATGAAAGATTTCTAGATGAACTAGTTGAGTTTGAATCCAACGGAAATGGCATAATTATGAGTGACTTCAACTACTCTGGTACTGAATGGAATAATATGCAAGGATCAAGTTTTATCGAAAGTACATTTATTGAAATCATACTTAACAAAAACATGGTACAAGTTGTAACTGACACTACGAGAGGTCAAAATATATTAGATCTCATTTTTTGTAACTTCCCTGATAAGCTTGAAAATATAGAAGTTCAGGAACCATTAGGTACTGCAGACCATAGTACAGTAAATTTTACAGTTGACTTTGGCAAAAAGTATCAGGCACTACAGAATTCAGTTGTTATTATAGTGCTAATTATAGAGAAATGTGGGAATATCTTAGTGGCTGGGACTGGAAAAAGGACTTAAAGGATAAGGACATGGATAAGCAGTGGAAAATGATTACGAATAAAATAGATTACTGTACTTCTAAGTCTGTTCTGGTTACTCAAAAATATGATAAAACTGGAAGGATTCCTACATGGCTAAATAAAAACATTAAAAAAATTATAAATCAAAAGAAGAAAACATATTACAAATATAACAAAGTCAGAGTCAGACCTAGTTAAGAAAAAATTGAACAGGTGTAAAATGTTGATTAAGAGAGCAAAACAAAATATAGCAACAACTTGCTTATTCTGTTAAAGATAATAAAAAATGTTTTTTTAGTTATATTAGTTCACAAAAGGAAAATCAAAGATCCATAGGACAAATTAATGTTTAAAATGAATTGATAGAAGAAGGTACTAAAATGGCTGATGAATTCAACTATTTCATATCCACGTTCCACCCTAAGGAAGACATTAATTACAGTTTTGAAAAATCTGCGAAGGAATTCTCAAAGATTAAAATAACAGAAAATGAGGTCAAGACAGACTAAAAATAGAAAAAACAAACAAATCCATTGGCCATGATTTACTTCATCCAAGGTTCCAAGGTTCCAAAAGAAACTTATCCAAGGTCTTGACTGGACCATTAACAGTTCTTTTTAACAACTCATTGACACAGGGAAGAGTCATATCTGAGTGGAGAGATTCCATTGTGTCACCCATATTTAAGAAGGGAAGTAAACACAAAATATTGAACTACAGACCTATCAGTCTGACCTCTGTTCTGGGGAAAATACAAGAGAATGTTATTCAGGAACATATTATAACGCATCTAGAGCACAGTGGAATAATTGATCCCACCCAGCATAGTTTTAGTCAGGGAAAGTCTTGTTTATCATATTTATTGATTTTTTGCAAGCCAGTGAGTGCAGCACTGGACAGGTGCATGGAGGTGGAGGCGGATGTGGTTTATCTTGACTTTTCATGTGCCTTTGATTTGGTTCCATACAAGGAGTTGGTGGAGAAGTTAATCAAACTAAAGTCAAATCCAAATTTGATTTCTTGGATTGTCTCCTGGTTATGCGATAGAAGGCAGAGGATGAGTGTTAGAGGATACACATCTGATTGGGGTCTATAAGTAGTGGACTCCCCTAGGGCTCTGTGCTGGGGCCCACACTTTTCAATATATTCATTACAGATATGCAGGTATCTATAAACTTCTGGATGTGTAAGTATGCTGATGACAGCAATGCTGGAGCTATTATTAATAACCTCCAGGACAGTCACAAATTACAGAAAGATATTGATAATATTGCTTTATGGATGAAAAGCAAATCAAATTGTAATACATAAAAATTCAAAGTAATGCATTTTGGACACAACAACCCACTTATACAATATAAGTTAGGTGGCATAATAATATCAGACACCCTCAGTGAAAAGGACCTAGGTATCAACATAACTAAAGAATTCTCATTCAAAATCCGTTCAAGAATTACAGCCCAGAAGTTCTATAAAATCATTGGCTATATGCCAAGAAATATAAAGATCCATGAACCAGGCATTTTATTGCCTCTGTTTTCTGTCTATGTTCAAACATACCTTGACTATTGTTCTCCTTTTTATGCCTCACAAGCAGTTTGTGATAAATATTGGAAAGAGTTCAGAGGAAACTCAAAAACAGGATATGGAGCATGGAATATCAATCCTACAATGTGAGATTGTGGGATTTAAATATGTTGTCTATCAATTACAGGAGGCTATGAGGAGATATGTGCTATATTTATAACACTTATAATCCGCATGGCCATAGGTCTTGAAAGATGTAATAAGCCTATTAACACCTGGGCACACAATAGACAGCTAAAGGGTACAAGCTTCGGGACCTAAAAGAGGGGAAACTGGTTTAGTCAATGTACTATTTCACATTGGAATAGTTTACCCAGTGAAGTAGTTCTTAGTAAGTCATGGACATTTTTAAAAAGAAACTAGATCTCTTTATGAGTGACAGCAGGAGTAGACAATACCACTGATATAGAGGCGAGTCTTAATAGGTTATTGGCTTCTGATTCATATCCTAACTATGAATGATTGGGAATATTTCTGTGGTATGGAGAGATGCACAAAAAACAAAGTATTTGGATATTTCTTCTCTCCTGGCACATTAGATAATCCCATATTCTTTTTTTCCTTAAAACTGGGGTACAATCTGGGGAGAGGGAATGACCAGTGGGGTACCACAGGGATCAGTACTAGGACCAGTCCTGTTCAATGTCTTCATAAGTGACATTGCAGAGGGGCTGGAAGGAAAGGTCTGCCTGTTTGCAGATGACACCAAGACCTGCAACAGGGTGGATAGTCCAGAAGGGGTGCAGAAAATGAAAAAACCTGGAGAAGCTTGAAAGATGATCAGAGATGTGGCAACTGAGGTTCAATGCAAAGAAGTACAAAATAATGCATCTGGGTAGAGGGAAACCTGGGGAGAGATACAGACTTGGGGGGAGGAGCTGACTGTCACCAAAGAGGAAAGGGACCTAGGGATTATCATCTCTGATTACCTTAAGGTATCAAAGCAGTGCACAAGGGCAGAAGGGATGGCCAGTGGCATGCTGAGATGCATAGGCAGGGTATCACTAGCAGGAGGTGGGAGGCGGTGATTCCATTGTATAAAACATTGGTAAGGCCTCATCTGGAGTACTGCATGCAGTTCTGGAGGCCACACCTGTGCAAAGACATAGATAAGGTGGAGACTATCCAGAGAAGGGCAATAAAGATGGTGCAAGGCTTGCATCACAAAACATATGAGGAGAGACTAAGGGACCTCAATATGTACTCACTGGAGGAGAGGAGACAGCGGAGGGACATTATTGAAACTTTCAAGTACCTCAAGGGCATAAACAAGGTGCAGGTGGGGGACCTTTTCCAATGTAGAAAAAGTGTGAGAACAAGGGGCACAATATGAAATTGGAAGGGGGTAGATTAAGAGGTAATGTGAGGAAGTTTTCCTACACAGAAAGAGTAGTCGATGCTTGGAATAGTCTGCCACAGGAGATAGTGGGGACAATCACAATGGAGGGGTTTAAGCATGCCTGGGACAGGCACAAGGGAAGCTTGAGAGGGGAGGAAATGATGAAAAGCCATTGATCACATTAGGTCAGTGGCCACATACAATGTATAGGGCCTATGGGCAGACTGGATGGGCCTAGCAGTCCTTATCTGCAGACAATTTCTATGCTACTGGCCTCTCCAGTATGTTGGGGAATTAATAACAGCAAAAAATGTTTTAAGTTAAAATCTCAAGTAATTAATAACTGAGCCATTTTCTAAGTTCTATATCTCAAATAAACAACTTCGACATTTCCCAAGTCAATTAAACAACTATCTCATAAGCTGGAACAAGCTTAAGTTGAAAAGTTCAATCAATCCATAACTAAAGTAATTTTCAGTCTCAGTTCTCAACTAAAGCGTAAGTTAAAAAAAATCTCAACTAATGGCTAAATAGCAAAGATTCCTTTTCAGTCAAGTAACACCCCTTAACCAACCATCAAATTTAATACTCAAAGTTCTGGTTAGTCATTATTTAACGAAAAGGGAAACACTGGGTAATTCCTAATTTATTTATTTTTTGTTATGAGTACTCAGTTGTTGCATACTCATGCACTGGAACAACTGCAACTCAGGATAGCTATCTCATTGTCAGTGGTGCTCAGCTCATACCCATGTCAGTAGCTGGATGGACTAGAACACTGAAGGTTAAGTGATGTGTGCAAGGTCACACAGTGATAATGTAGTCTGTGGCTGAGGGTAGACACATTAGCCCACGGTCCCAGGCAGGATCAACCACTCCAAGTGTGCAGAATCCTCCTAACTGTAACACTACTGCTTTCACTCTCTAAAGTGCATCTGGAGTTATTGAGATGGTGAGTTAGTCTGTATGGTGAGTTAGAAAGTTTTTTTCTTTGGTAACTGGGTAAGTCTCATTAGGCACAAGTGTCTGTTTTCATGGCAACCTAGGAGCACTGGGGAGGTTAAATGACTTGCTCAGAGTCACACAGGATGCAAGTTGAGGTCATGGGACTCAAACCCAAGTCTGCTAGATGTACCAAGCTCATTCCCAGCTCATTACTGTAACATTTAGGCTGTATTTCCAGACCAAACCACAGTCACTGAGATGGTAAGTCAGAGTAAGTGCCTTGCATATTGAATATGGTCATTAACATTTTTATACAGTACCACTATTGTATTTTTGTGATGCGGTGCTTAAGTATTTGTGCCTCATAAACTGCCAAGCTTGATCACAGTACTGACCCCTGTCTGATAGACGGCAAGCAGAGTTGCAACTGTGTTTTGCACATCTGCATGGGTTTGTACTTCATTTCGCACTGCTCTCATGGGGTGCTATACACAAAAATGTGGAGTGGCTACGCACCAAGGATCCAAGGTGCATAGCCACCTGCACCCATTGCCCACCACCACGTGGGATGCACTAAAGGGGCATGCAACCCATACACACCCAATCCCCCAGACTGCGCAAATAGCAATGCACCAGGGGCTGGCAGGGGTGTGCCAGCACTACACACCATTCACTAAGGTGCATAGAGCAGCACCCAGGGGTATGGAAGAGGGTGCAGGTTATGGCGAGGGGGACCCTGAAATAACCCACTGCATACCCCCACAGAAATTACCAACCAGTTGTGGCGGGACTGGGACATAGCCCACTGTGTGGCCCCAGCCCACTAGGCAATTGGAGAGGGTTGGGGCAGCCGACCGTGGAAGTGCCTGTATGGTACGGCATCAGTGCCCAGTGGCATGGCTTCACAACCATGGCTGTCAGCCGGCCGCCCTGACCCTGAATGTGCCATACAACCCCCAGCCTCCACCACACTACTGCCCCGTCACCCCTGTAGTGTGGCAACTCCCCCTCCCCACACATGCCATCTCTGCCTCGGTTGTGTAGGAGCTGCCCCATGCACACACACACACACACACACACACACACACACACACACACACACACACTCCAGTGGTGCCCTAGCTCCACAGTCCCAACCCTTATCCATGGCAACACCTGTGGTGGGCAAGGTCCCCTCTACCCCTGGCTTGTCCATGGCAGGGTCATGGCGTGCCCGATCCAGTCACCACATGTGGTTGCCTAGTGGACTATGGCTGCAGCCCTCCCAGTCCCGAACCCAATACTCTGACCCACATTTGTGTCAATGTACCCCTGTGGCACCAACATACCCTCCACCCTTCCTTGTGACCTGCACGTCGGTGTCATGGCTCTGGATGGCTAGTGCAGCCTCACATACCTCCTCAGATGCTGGCCATCCAGGTGATGCTGGCAATGTTCTCTATATATATATATATATATATATATATATATATATATATATATCTATATATATATATATATATATATATATATATATAGGCAACCTGCTTCCAGCATCACATGGATAGCCAGCAACAAGAGGTGTGTGGAGGCTGGCTGCTGGCCGTCCTGAGCCGTGGCACTGATGACAGGTATGGGGGAGGTGGGAGGGGTGCTGTTGCGCCACAGGGGGTGAGGACTACCCTGAACTACAATGAAGGACAGGGTTATCAGATCCAGGAGGGGTGGTCTGGTGTTGTAGTACTGGGCCCGGGACACTAACTGGGAGGTATTGGTGGGGTTGGGCTCTGCTGTGTACTGTGAGGTGTGGTGGGCTGCCATCCCAGACTGGGGCGGGGTCCACCAGCTGTGGTCGATTCATGAACTGGGAGGGTGCTATGCAAAATGAGCATGGCTAGGGGGGCAACTGGTTGCTGGGTACTGGCTGCACAGGTCCGACTGCCTGCAGATGGTATTCACGCACATGAACCCACGCCTTGCCACATAGGGGATCAGGGATGGGCATCATACTGGCTGCCCACCTGGGTCCGCAATTCCACTCCCAGCAACCCTGCGGAGTCCTGCGCACCAGTGGGTGAAGCCGCAGACAGCTGGTGGCTGTTAATGAATACCAGCCTGAGCGCACCTGTCCATGAGTGTGGAGCTACTTGGGTGGGATCTGCGCCTCTGGTGTGTACTTTCCGCCCTTTTGAAAATAGCGGCAATGGGGAGTACATTGGACACCTGTTTGTGCTTTAAACCTTGCTAGGAAAGTTCTTTATTATGTAGATGCAGGCCTTGAAAATTGCATTCAAAATTTAAGTTCTCATGAAAACCTAGTTCAGGGGTGGGCATATATACAGGAAAGAAAGTGAACATTCATATTGGAATGAAAGCAGTTCACATCCATAAATTAATTTAAATGACTTACTAGCACAGGCATCTTTGTTCCAGATTTCATTTCTAATGTGTCCCCTTATCTCCATGTCCTTTCTTCTTTGGTTTGGGTGCAGGGCTGCTGCTTTTTGAGACCCTAGGCTACAATGCAAGAGCATTGCCTGCCACCTTCTCACCCTGTGGGACAAGCCTGTCATACGGCAGGGTCCAGCCAGGCCAGGGTTGGATATTAATCCACTTGAGGGGGAAGAGACTGGGGGAGCCAGAGGCAGACATTAGGCCCAATGACATGGGTGCCATGCATCCAACATCGTCTGCCAACAGAACTACTGTCTCCCCTTTTTATCCCCTGCCCACCATGCTCAAGGGGCATGCATGAACTCAGGTTGCCAGCATTCCACAGTGGCATCCCTCTGCTCAGCCACACAGAGCCAGCTCAAGAAAATGGACATTTAAGCAGAATTCTATGAACAAAATATTTCTCTTACATCAGGAGTGCTACATATCATTTTCTCCAGATGACCTCTGCTTCCTGAGTTATAACAGAAGAAGTTCTTCATCTTTGAAAAGATCATTAAATTCCTTTTATTCCCCCACTGCTATGGCAAATGTGTTGTGAGAACACTGATCTAATGAACTCTGATTGAAGTGCTTCCTGACTATAGAAGGCTTGAAAGTGCATTAAAAGCTCTGTGTCCTGTGACGGTGGTTTCAGTGGTGAACGTAACCTGAAGCCATTACCAGTATGAGAGGCTGCATGTTCTAAAACAGAAGAGTGAAAGGGATACTAAGATCTCCTACTGAAAGGAAATAAAGCAAATTACTTTAAAGTGCCATCTTATGAGTACAGCATATGTTCAAAACATGCCTATGTGAGTTTATCTGGACTGGTTTCTGCTCAATGTTTCTTGAAAGCAAGCATGTACCATGCCTCTTCCCTCATTACCTCTGTTTATGTATCTGCATTCATCAATCTGCCACTTTCTAATCATAAGTTCAATAAAACTGAGTTTTTAAATCCTGTGTACAACCCTTAACATACTGGAATTAACTGGTGTTAGCACAGCCATAATACCGTCTGCTCTGATATGGTCTTGCCAAATTTTACACTCCAGACTTTAATACCAGATATACAGTACTAGCTTGTTGAAAAATATCAAGCCAAGTTTCCATGGAAAATTGCATTGAGAAAACAAAATAAACTGCCTTGGCTTATCCTGCACCAGTCACAGTGGTATAGGGTCATCGTGTTATTAAAAGATGGCCTCAACTGAGAACAGGGCCCATAAATTGTTGCAGGCAAAACACGCAATTCATAAAATCTGAATATGTGGGGGACATACTGTACAACAAGAAGTACTAGTGATAGCCAATGGGATGCTCACATTCATATTATTTATTTGCATTTTTTTTCCAGGAAAGATATACTAAGTTGAAACAGTTAATTTGTATAGAAGGTGCATTCTGGGATGTTGGTTACATGGAACTGTTTTATTGACAGAGGGAATTTTTGACATGACAGGACACCAGAAAAGTCCCCATCTCTTATGATAAGTGACTTGCGATCTTTAACTTCCACATGAACAAAGACCAGATAAAGTACTGTCCCCTAGTGACCTCCCACCCTTTTTAGGGAAGGGGTCACTAGGGGACACAGCATGAAGTTGGAGGGGAGTAGATTCAAGAGGGAACTAAAGAGAAACTATTTCATGGAGAGGGTGGTGGTGTAGTGGAATAGGCTACCAGAAGATCTGATCTCACAAAAGTCCGTAAATGCCTTGAAAAGAGGATGGGATATAGTAAAAGAGAAAATAAGTACAAGAGGAGACACGTTTAGGAGAGGAAGTGGGGGGAAAGGGGGAGAGAAAGCTGTGGTATAGACCACAAGCTGAACAGTCGAGCAAACATGATAGACCAACAAGGCTTTTATCTGCTGGCTTCTTTTGTATATTCAAATTTTCATATAGGCAAAAGGAGCCTCAGAGTAATGTCTCAATCAATGCATAGGATACAGCTTCACTTTGTTGGCTTTCTGCTTGGTATGATGCCTTTATTTAACAAAATAATCGCAGCTTAGTAACAGGCCTGCACTGTTCATCCTTTTGTTTCTTTACTTGGTGAACACCTTTGCCTTGTTGTCAGTTTTGCAATTGTTGTTTTTTCCTTAGGCAGTTAACCATGTTAGTCAGTACTTCACTTTGGATCCTAGCTTTCCCAGGTGTGTGGGTTAGAGACCCAGATCTTTGCAATTGCCAGCCTCCTTGTAGATGTTTTTTTTTTTTATCCAGGGTATGCATATGTATATACCCCTTCATGAACTGCGCACATGTAATTCTCTGCAACCTATGTTTGTTATAATCTTGCTTACATCCAACTCTTATAATTGTTTTTAAACTGAAAATTTTTAATAACATTTTTAACTGTAAAAAAAAAGATTAATGTCTCAACCAAAGGACAGCACCTGCACAGTGCATACCCTCCCCCACCCCGCCACAGTACTGCACTACAGTCAGTATTGGCATACGTTCCTATTGTGGGACTAAAACCTATGCCCTTTTGATCTTCCAACCCTGGAAGCAAGTGTGCAATCTACTGAGCCACTGACCTTAACATGCTTGCCCAATTTGAAGGCAGTTGTTGCTGGGACCGTGACATCACAATCAATCCAAGGGTACACCACCAGTTTTGCCTTTGCTGTCTTTGTGCACCATCAAATGCAGCCTGCTTCTTCAGTTGCTTCTATTTTCTGACCCCAGTGTTTTGTTACAAACTATACCGGTGGAGTGGTACCACAGACAAGAGACAAAATTTAAACTGTTAATTGCAAGCATTTAACTTTGTATGGGTAGCCAACACCTGCATTCTGCATTGACACTGGTTACAATTTAAACACTGCTATAAAAAACTGCAATGAAAGCGAGCATACCTTGGTTGTCTACCACTTGTGTTCTTCTTTATGTTTTGTGCTTGAGTAATGCTTAATACATATGAAAACAAACAAGCAATATGGAGTATATTCAAAACAACCAGCTACTCATCTTCCTGGTTCCCCCTCCACTCACATGACGTTAACACCACATCATCTGATGCATTTCACACACATGAACTTTCTCAAAGGCTGATGTGGTGATCCAATACCTATCCTTTTATACAAAAAATTCTTAAAGGCACATAGAATAAATACATTATGTTAATATATACAATGACACATATATAAAAGCACATCCAAAGTGCAGTAGTGCTGTTCATTGCAAAACCCCATGCATCTAAATAAATACATTTAAAATAACTAGAAATGGAAAAATTCCAAATCTGGTATAAACTTGGGTTTCACCTGGCACTGAACACATAAATTGCTTGTTAAAATGATTTCAGTACACGAGGTAGAGCTAAATGCATTCCCATATTATATGTTATACAATGCTAAGCCAGAAGTTAAAAACAATTTATTAATAGTCCTGCTACCTGGTGCACCTAAAAAGAAATGTAGGCATTACAGATATAAAACAGATGTTAATACAGCTACAGACATAGAGAACATTGAAGGGCTCCTTACAAATCACCATGGACTTTGTTCCCAGTGATCTGCCACTTGAAATATTCATGTCCAGTCATGGACTCCCCAAAACTGGGAAAGCCCACCTATGAGAGGGTCATATCTGTGAAAAAAATAGAAACACAAGATCTAAGCACAAATTCCATATAAATGACACAAACACACAACTCAATACATGGGATGAAATCCCATGTCAGAAGGTTTTTTTTTGGGGGGGGGTTTACAAAAAAGGTCTGAATTTTAATTTGTCATTTAATCCTGATGGATTTACAGCTCCCATGGAAAAAATCCAATATTGCTCCTCTTTCAATAGGACTCTATCATGATCTCCCCCTCTTGGATGTCTGAGTGTTTCTTTTTTAAACCAATGAAGGTAATTTGATGTGCACTTCTACCTCTTACCCTGTTAATATATGCTGCAAGGGCGTAGCTCAAATCATTGTTCTCTGAAAGTCTCATTTGTTTCCCAATTATTGTCTTGAACTGTTGTTTAGTTTTTCCAATATAAAGCACTACCACAGGAATATGAAGCCATGTATATAACACCTTCTGTGGCATATGTAATGAATCCTCTCACTTTGGTGTCTTGTCCTGTCTTGGGGTTCACAAACACTTTAAAGGACACCACTGTGGGGCAGTATTTACAACTGCCACATTTGTGGCACCCATCATTTCTAACTGGTAACCACTTTCTTGGTCTTTCTTGTAGTGATTGGAAAAATGAAGCACCCTATCACAAATATTTTTACTCCTTCCATTCAGCATCCTAGAATGGTTTTCTTTTTTAAGTCCTGCAGGTCAGGATCCAGACCAACCAAGTGCAAAAGTGTTTTGATAATTTCTCCTGTTTCTTTGGATTGTGCATTGAAGGTAGAGACAAAATCATTAATACTGTTAGCCGAAACTTGCAACATCTAAATGATTGGCATGCAGCAATGTGTATTCCCTCCACTCTTACTTATGTCAGTCAGAAGTTTTTCTATCAAAGTGGTTTACTGCTGTGATTTTTTTCATAGAAACATAGACTTTGATGGCAGATAAGGACTGCTTGGCCCACCCAGTCTGCCCATTTCACTACCTATTGGATAAGCTGAAGATTCTAGTTAACCAACAGCCAACTTCCTCCTGCCCCCCACTATAATTGTCATACATCTGTCCCATGCATTCTAGAATCCCCCCACTGTTTTTGACTCTACAACCTCCTCAGGAAGGCCATTCCATGCGTCCACTACCCTCTCTGTGATAAAATACTTCCTCACATTGCCACTGAGCTGTCCCCTCTGTGTCTTCAAATAGTGCCCCCTTGTTCTTGCATATCTCCTTTTCTGAAAGATGCTACACTCTTGGACTTTGTTGATTCCCTTCAGGTACTTGAAAGTTTCTATCATGTCCTCCTTCTTCCTCTTTTCCTTGAGGGTATACATATTAAGCTGCTTTAGTCTCTCTTCATATGGTTTCTGGTGCAGACCCTGCACCATTTTAGTTGCACTCCTCTGGACTGCCACCATCCTGTCTATGTCCTTGTGGAGATGGAGTCTCCAGAACTGCATGCAGTACTCCAGATGGGGTCTCACCAACTGTCTGTACAGAGGGATGACAACTTCCTGTTTTCTACTGGTGATGCCTCTCCCTATGCATCCCAGTATCCCCCAGCTCTCCTTACTGCCTTCTCACATTGCCTGCCTACCTTTAGGTCATCTGATATGACTACCCCAGGTCCCTTTCCATTTTTGTTGTTGTTAGTACCCCATTGTGTACATTTCCCCTTGGTTTTTGTTTCCCCACGCGCATTACGTTGCACTTCTTTGCACTGACTCTAAGCTGCCATACTTTTGACTATTTCTCCAAACTTGCCATGTCCCTTCTCATCCTTTCCATCCCCCCTTGTGTATCAATCCTGTTGCATATCTTTGTGTCATCTGTAAAGAGGCATACTTTTCCTTCCAGTCCCTCTGCAATGTCACATATAAAGACATTAAATAGGATCAGCTTTAGTACTGAATCCTGCGGTACCCCACTAATAACCCCCCTTTCTTCGGAGTGGACTCTGTTTACTATTACCCTCTGCATCCTGTTGTCCAGCCAATTTTTTACCCAGACTATCACCCTGAGACCCACTCCCAGCTGGGCTAACTTGTTTTTTTATCTTATGTGTGGGACTGTGTCAAATGACTGTTTTATGCCCATAAGATTTCTATGAGTAGGTGAAGAGTACCACTTCCAGGCAGTGCCAGTGGGAGAGCAAAGATAATTGAATGCAAGAAATCTAAAGGTTAGTAACTAACTGCTATGCTGAACAAGCATAATATATATATACACTACCAGTCAAAAGTTTTAGAACACCCCCATTTTTCCAGTTTTTATTGAAATTGACGCAGGTTAATGTCTCAATGTACTCTGAAATTAAAGCATAGAACAAATAAACAATTGGAGATAAAAAAAGAAATCATAGAATCATTTTGTTTAACAACATTTAATCTAAATTTTTGACTCATTAAAGTAGCCACCTTTTGCAGATATACTGTAACACTTGAACACACTCGTAGCATTCTTCCTACAATGGACATCAAATATTGTTGGGAAGTTCTTCCAACACTGTTGCAGAAGTTCCCACAAATGTGTTGCACTTGTAGGTTGCTTTGCTTTCACCCTTCTGTCCAGTTCATCCCAAACCAGATTGATGGGGTTTAGGTCTGGATACTGTGCTGGCCATTCCACGATTTGAAGCCTACCGTCTTGTTCTTTTCCTCGAAGGTAGTTCTGACATAGCCTGGAGGTATGTTTTGGGTCATTATCTTGCTTTAGGATGAACCCCTGACCAACTAGTCATAGACCAGAGGGTATTGCATGGTGCTGCAAAATGCTGTGGTAGCCTTTGTTCAGGGTGCCAGTCACTGTGCTGTTGTCCTGTGAGCTTATCACGCAAGCTGTTGACTTAAGAAACTTGTCTTCTGATTCTGTTGTGGCTTTGGGTCTGCCAGACCTCTTCCTGTCAGAGTTTCCTCTAGTTTCCAAGTGTCTTTTGATGGTGTAGGAAACTGTACTCACTGACACCTTGGCTTTCTTTGCAATTTCTCTACAGCAGTTTTTGCTAACCTAAACTTTTATTTTAACCTCTAGCAGTTTACCGCTTACCTTTGTACTATTTCAGGTTATTCACTGGACTTGAATTGCTTAAATTTCAATAAAAACTGGAAAAATGGGGGTGTTCTAAAACTTTTGACCGGTAGTGTGTGTATATATATATATATATATATATATATATATATAATATTTCAGAGACCTTGATTTCATAGTCTACTCACTGGTGTAAACAAGGAGGCTGCCAGTGCTTGAACTCAAGGAGGGAAATATTTTTTCTTCCCATTTACAATTATTTACAACTCTGTTATCTTTTGTGGATATTTATACTTCAATGGTCACATTAAGGATAAAATCATTTTATTTGTTTTCTTTAAGTTTGGGTTTTACAGAAAGAAAGAATTGGCTTAAAACTGCATTAACTAAAACAGACACTGCTGGCATCTAGTGGTACTCTGCACCTTCAACCCATCCCATGCCAATATGTTCCTGATGTCTAATCACACCCTCCCTCACATTGTTCTCTCCCAGTAAGTCATTGGGTCCAGTGGTACCCCCTCCCTCTTCCCATCCTATGCCAATAAGTCCCTGGTATCACTTGTACCCCTTCCTTACCCCATTCTGACCTATGCAGATAACAGGAACTTGGGGTAAATTCCTCATACTGATAGTGTAGTGCAGTATGAAGGGGTGCTGCACTCCTGAGGTGCTGCCTTGCAGATGACATGCTAGCTGAGATCTAGTCTGCCTGTTCTGGCAATTGTTCAGGTGAACATTAAACATTCCCTGGCAAGTCTTGAAAAGAGTAAGATCATTTCTCCAGTCTTCTGGCCAAATTTCCCCCATTCACTAAAAATACCACCAATGGCTTAATCTTGTTCAGCTTCTGTTGGCCTCCATCTGTATCCCACTCTTCCTCAGGACTAGGCTGAAAATGGGCAGAATTGCCTATTCCTCCATTCCTAGTGAAACAAAATGAATTGAATTATGTTCCTGGCATCTACTTGCTCCTGAGTGTTGCTCACCTAATGCAAAACATCCATAGTAACCAGTGATAACCCATCCCCTGATGGTAACTCGCACAGCCTTCTTCTCAACTCCTAGGCTAGCAGTAGTCTAAAACCTTTATCACAAACATAAAGGGATATACAATCGGGAGCTGTCAGATACATTATTTATCTACACAAGTGCTGTTTGATCTCAGGTAACCTCACGAGTGGCATAAGCCATGAGTGAGATGTCCGAGGTTAAACAGCAGGAGTGTACATAAATAATTTATCTGATAGCCCACCATTGTATATTTCATTTATGCAATAGGGATGCTTTATGTCAGTGCAGGGACATTTGCCTTTGATTGTTTATCTTTTTTTGCATATGTTTGTCAAAAAAGTGAACAGAAAACTGCATGTTCTGCTCTTTTTTGCTAATGATAAAAAAATCTATAAGGTATCTATAAATGAATTAGAAAATGAGCTTTTTATTTAGAGGCATCTGATTGGATGATGCCCATTCCACAGGGGTACACTAACTTTCAATAGATGCCCACCAAATAAAAAGACCCAGCACAAACGTGCCTGATGCCATGCCAAATAACCTTGAGCCCAGCCTGCTTCATCATTGGCTGAAGCACTGGGCACAAAATTTCAAATTGCCACCATTTATTTTGATTGGGTTAACAAGACAACGTGTGAGTGAGAGCCCCCTCACCCCACCCCACACACAATTCTTAGACCATACAACATCCTGCAATTAAAAAGAAATTCATGGCACTGTACTTATAAAGCAATGAAGACAACCATCTTTTTGTTGTTTACTTTCTCTTCACATGTGGACTGAGCATGGAGCACGACAGTTCCCCAGCAATCCTTTTCAACTGCACTGGTATGCCCCTGTAGAAAAGGCTTTGTATTCTAAATTACAGGTCTAGATGGCATTTTTAAGTCCATTGCCACATCCTACACCTACTCAATACCCAATCACTGTCTATAACGGCGATCATGCTCAGAACCCTTACCACAACCTACAGCTTTCTTGGCATCAGAGTGAGCATTCAGGTCTTCTGGGTATCATGCTCGATCCCGAGTAGAGATACTTCAGTCCCTGGTCCACTCTGATCCTAATTCTGTATTCTAGTTGTATCCCCCCATCAGACAGCACTGAAAAGAGTCAGTCCATGCATTGCTGTCAAATGGAAACCGACAGCAACATGGAAACACCGGCGAGTCTGCTTTGGTGGGGAGCGGAGGTCTCAGAGCAGGATGAAACACTGACACAGCCCCAACACACAAGGCACAACCCTGCCTACCACCAGTGAAGAGCAGGGTTCAGAAAAAAAGGGAAAGAATGAAACCACATCATTTTAAATATTCCTGCTGCAGGCTTAGTTTCTTTACTTCTCGATCCATGTCCGTTATCTGTTCCTCGCAGTCACATGAAACCTCATAAATAAAATACATAGGCAAAAAATATGCCTAATACTGATAAACAGCAAATATTCAAATTACACTGAATGATGACATAAAAGACACTTTCAAAATAACTCCTGTGAGTGTTCGGGGTGGGACCAGCTCAAAAACTAACAAGTGTGGAGGGTTCATTAGCACAAGTCCCTAGCTTTTAAAAAAAAAACACAGTTTAAATAAAGGCAGAGGGACTATTTTGTTTCAATAAAATTTAAAAAGTAAGAGTTTTCAGACTTAAACATAGAAAAATATATTTTTTTAAAACACATAAAATACAGTGGCCCATTTTCTAAGTGCAATAATACCCTCCAGGGTGGGTGGTATGGGCAATACCGGACCTTCCAGGAGCTATGAGGCCAGACCTCATTATACTCCTGCCCAATACTGCCCACCCTGTCGGGTATTATTGCCGACCCTGTCGGGTATTATTGCTTGCATACCACTCATTTTGTAGATAATTTTGTGCTGTGCAACTTTGATTTTCACAGCACTATGCTATCTTTCTTCATTTTAAAGTTATTTGCATTTGAATATAGTTAGTAGTGGTACTGAGGCTGAACATTCTAAATGAGTTCCAGAGTGATTGTGACATATCTACTATGTATATAAATCTGTGATGATGCATCTACTATGAGTATAAATGTAAAATTTTGAATTTATCTCATAGTAGCTCAGATTTATCACATAGGATTTATGTCCACGCATGTTGCAAAAAGAGATTTATTAAATACATGCAGTGAGTTTCTATTTCATAAATCATTTTTTTGTGATAAAGGGTTCAGACAGGAGATGGCCAAGGAGGTAAGAGGAGGCCTGTGGTGGTCACCATTGAGGCGATTGGCACTGGCTACCACAGACTTTTGGCAAGGGATGAGGTAAGGTTAAACTAGATAAATGGGACTTATTTGCATGGAATAGGGTATCACTGGATGTCACAGACTTATTAGCATGTAATGGGATTAGCAAGGAGGTAGCACTGAATGCCAGGATTTATTGACCTGTGACAGGGTAAGACAGGAGATATCACTGGACTTAATGACCAGGAATGGGGTAAGGGAGGGAATACCACTGAATGACAGGGATTCATTGTCATGAGATGGAGGAAGAGAGTGGATACCACTGGATTCCAGGGACTTACTGATATTGAATGGAGTGATTTAGGGATTGCCACTGAGTTCTACTGAACTATTAGCATCGATGGGCTGAAGGAATGGATAATACTGGATGCCAGGGATTATCTTGACTTGGGATGGGTTGAGGGAGGGGCAACAAGACAAAGACTGAATGAATAGATGAAGTGAGGGGACAGTGGGTACTACTAGATGCTAGGGACTTACTGACACAGGATGGGATGAAATGAATGGGGGCCACCAGAAACTAGGGTTATTTTGGCATGGGATGGGGTAAGATAGAAAGTATCTGAGCTTAGTAGTTGATGTTTCAGATACTTGGTTTTATTATGACTGAAGTATTATACTGATCATAAAGTTTTATTAAACCCCCCAAAATGCACTATAGAACAACTAAAAATGTCAAACTTTTCAGGCCTGTGTCATTTTTATACATTTTATTCTAGTTCACTGTCAATGTTTGGAGCCACCCTACATATCTGCAATCAGTCAATGCAATGATAAGGAGAATAGCTTGGAGAACATATAAAATAAACAGTAGGAACACATAGTCACAGTCAATGGCAGCACAAACTCAGTGTGCAAAGAGACATCGAGTCACACTGTCTCTGAAAACTGCATTATGAGAAGTCTCTCTGGAGACTAAGGTGCAATGTAAATCAATTAGCCAGATGTTAAATAGCACAGATGGGGTTTGCAGCTGCTAACTTGTTGGTTTGCAACAGCCTCATGAGTCAGTGTATGGAGTATTCCATGACCCCGGACATTGGTTAATAGCACTATCATCATAGTCTTCCTCCCCCCCTCACCTTTAAGCCCCCTTATGGCCCCCTTAGAGGCTGAAGCAGTATAGCTTTTATCTATCTTGCCCTTGTCATTCTTGATGCTCCTTTGGCCCCTCTCCCACTTCCAGACTCCACATCATCATTACCCTCCAGCCCTAGCGATGTTCTCCTAGCTGCTGCTTATTTATGACTGGTCCCTCACCAGACTATGTCCCATGTTGAATCCTTCTCACCCTTTGCAAAATAGCCACACCCCTGCAGCCTGCCTTTAATACTGTAGTTCTAGAGGCTGATGGTGTCACTAAACTTGGCTGCGGGGTTAGCGAGGATTGCCTTGTGTTATGCATCCTCCTGCAGCCTATTTGCATGATGTCCATAGTCCCTTTCTCCACATGGTAGCACTTGAGTTACTGACGTGCAGTAAAGAGCTTGTGACACTGTTGTGTATAGCGCATGTGGGTGGGCAAAACAAGGTACTGGCACGAAGTAGGCATTGCTACCACTACGAGTCAGTCCCTTATGATTGTGGGTCCTGTGTACCTAAGCACATCGCAGAACTTGGTTTTGCCTTTTCAACCAATACAGTATAAGGACACATAATGTCCACTTGACACTTTTTTTTTGATTGGTGCAAAATATGCATGAGAATTGCTGGTCAACTGCCCCTATGTATCGCTGCCGCTAGGTGGCTTCCTCAGGGTGCGTGTTACTGAACAGAAACACAGTGGTTAAATACCCCATTTAATCAATAAAATGGGCAAATGCATTTAAGATTACCATGTTACAAAAGTGTTGATGAACCAATAAAGTCTCCACATAAAACCATAGTAACACCACAGTTAAAACAATTACACGCGGGTTAGTTTAATTAAAAATGCAGACTTAATGTTCGCCACAGTGATTACTAGTTGCCCCAGTCTAGCACTTATATTAAATATTCCATTTGTAGTTAAAGAGCAAATAAGTTGTTAGCCTTATTACCCAGGCTGAAAGTCATTTGCAAACATGCCTTGAAAATAAGAATCCTCATTCAGTGGAGCAAAAGCAGGAAAAAAAGATCTATTGCCAAGTCCTACAATCACATAACAGAGAATCTCAGACTTTCTTGACTTTGGTGGTGGTGGGGGGGGGGGGTCCCAAGGAAAAAAACAATGCAGTCTGCATTTTTTAATTTGCATTATACAGTATACAATATACATTAGTGTTTCAATGCTAAATAAACATGCTACCTGTACCAGAGAACACCAAATAGGTAGAGATTGTTTTTAATCTTCACAGTAGGGTACATCCAAAATGTATGTACAGTAGCTAGTCGGATACATCACAGATAACATTTCCTGCCATCTGTGGCTAGCCCCCATCAGATCCACACATTCCAGTCAGCACAAGCAACCTCCTTTTCTTTCCACCTCCTACTTATTGCCAGTACCAGCATAACCACCTAAAACAAACAATATTTTTTCAGCTTAGAATGAAAACAAAATAAACTACAAGCTTGCTGATACCAATGTTAATATATCAACCCACCCATAAATCCCTTTGCATTACAAACCTCAACTACGCAACAAATCTCCATTGTACAACAAGTCCACATCTCTGGCAGTGCTTCCATTGCCTCTCCACTCAGTCAAAGGTGTACTGCATCAGCCCATAAATAGGAAAAAATAGAACAAATACTCACTCTGGGCTGCTGTCAGACTAAGCTGATAAACTATGATACCATAGTGCCATTTGTGGTCTGAATGTGTTTTGATGCAGTTCTCCTTTGAAATAAGCTATCTAATGAATTAGTCATATTTATACCCAGGTTTATACTTGGGTTTTAAGGTGATAAAAGGCTGAAGGCCCATATTAGTCGCCGCCCATTTCTCAGTGGTTTTGGCTAAACAGCCAGCCATTCACTATAAGTTCAGCAAGTTTGTTTTTAAAGCTCACAGGACTGATGGGAGTTACAGTTTCTTCTGGTAATCCATTCTACAGTCTGACTGTCCTGAGAATAAATGCATACTTCCTGTTATCGCTATTCAGTTTTGTTTCTTTTATCTGAAACTTATAACTACGTAGATTATATGACTGCTTCTTGAACTCTAGCCCCAGCTCAACAAACAAATGCTTATCTTTAATTATATTAAAGACTAAAAATAAGTTGCCCTAACCCTTCTATCCTTTAAAGTGAATAGACCCAACCTCTTGAGTCTATCCTCATGCAGTAAGTCTTATTTCTGTGGATACTAATAAGCGTTGTTAACCTTCTTTGTGGTGTCTCTGCCAAATTGATGTCTTTTTTATAATGGGGTCTCAAAATCTGTGAGTCATAATCTAAATGTGGGCAAATGTATGCCCTATAAATTGGCATCAAGACTGCCTCAGCCCTGAAAATAAAACTCCTTTTGATACTGTTTATTTATTTATTTTTGTTATCTTTGTTTTACCAGGAGAGACACACTAAGCTGAAAGTTTGTTCACAGGTGCGACCTGGGAGCACGAGGAAGTTAAGTGACATGCTCAGGGTCACACAGTATGCAAGTGGGAGCTGTGTGATTCAAATCCAGGTCTCTAGGTTTGCAGCTAAGAGCCTTAAACCACTGTGCTATGCTGCCTTCCATACTAGGTGATTTGATCTGGTAATGACTTGTTTACAGTATAAATGTGATTTTAAATTGTCTATAAATAAGATCCCCAGCTTTTGACACCTTGGACCATGGCATCCTCCAGTCCAGATTAAAAACTACTGGTTTGTCAGATATGGCCGTTAAATGATTTAAAACCTATTTGGAGGGAAGATTACAATAGATTACCATTAATAATTGGCCGTTGGGAATGAAAATGACCATTTCGGGTGTACCCCAGGATTCAATTATGGGACCAATTTTGTACAATCTCTACATGAATGAGTTAGACTTATTGCAGCATGGGGTGGATTACCACCTTTGTGCTGATAATATCATTTTGTACATTAAGGGGTTATCAGTACCATGTATTCAATCCTCTTTGTAGGAATCTTTTGACCATCTACAAGATGTCTTACTAAAATCTAAATTTGTTTTAAATGCAAAGAAATCTCAGGTAATGTTGTTTCGTAAAGTGAAAGTGAGGACTCTAGTTGAAGAACCCTTACATATTGTAACTCTGATAGGTTCTAAATTGGAACATAGAAGAAAAATGTCTCTAGAAGAGCTCATAAATAAGACATGTACAAAGATTTAAATTGGCAACCATTGGGGGTAAGGGGAAATGGTCACATTCTAATATTTATGGCAAAATGCATTATGGAGAAGGCTCCTGAGTATATTATGGAGGACATACAATTCAAAAAATCCAAGCAAGGCCTTAGATTGGCAGAAGGCCTGGAATGTTTAATACCTAAAGTTAAAACTGAAGTTGATAGGACCCATGTTTTCTACAATGGGCCTGTCAGTTGGAATAAACTTCCAGTTAGCTTGAGACCCACCAATAGGAAAATTCATGTTGGGAAAATAAAATTGTCACTATTATCCTAGGAAGGCAGTAAGATTATAGATTATTCTTTTGTATTATTATTATTATTATAGTGTTTTATATTTATATGTAGATTGTGTATAAGTTATGAAATCATTAGTTGTACTCATATTGTCTGTTTGTATGTTCTTATGAAGTCCCATGTATGTTAAGTTTTGATGTAAGTGTAACTGGCTTTTGTAATGGCCCTCACTGAGAATGAGCTTCAGCTCAGTTGAGTTATCCAATTCATTTGCTTGTAAATGAATAAAAGTTTTACTATTACTACTACTACTACTACTACATTAACATATTTAATCATATCACCATTGATGAAATAGTTCTGGTATATGCTGTTTTTTCCCAAAATGCAATATACCACATTTATCGATGTTAAACTGGAGGTTATTGACTTGTGCCCACATTTCTATGAAGTGCAGATTATTTTACAATTGGATCCTTATCCACATATCAGACACTGATCCACCCACTTTGATATCGTCCATGAATTTTATTAGTTGGTTTTGACTCCCAAGTTTCAGATCAGAGATATAAATATTAAAGAGAAGAGGCCCCAGAACCAACCCCTGGGACACTCCACTGGTCAACGTGCCCTCATGTGAAACAAAGCCATTCACTCTGACCACCTGGATCCTACCTCTCAGCCGAGCTGCTAGTGTTGCCCCTGCCTATAACAGTAGTAGTAATTTTTTCTCCACCTTCTCTGGTTACCCAGTTAAAGAACTCGATCAGGTTTGTCAGGCAAGACCTCCTCCCTGTGAAACCATGTTGCCTCACATCCTGTAGACTACTGGCAACAAGGTATTCACCAATCCTTTCCTTTAATAGTGATTTTATTACCTTAACCATCACTGCTGTCAGGCTGATAGGCCTGTAGTTTTCTGCCTCCTCCCTATTTTTACTTTAGTAGAGAGGGACCACATCTCCCCTCCTCCAGTCCTCTGATACCTCCCCCATTTCCAATGACAGGTTGAACAGTGCAGTCAGAGGTGCTGCCAGTTCCTCCCTGAGTTTGCTCAGTATCCTGGGTGCACCCCATCTGGTCCCATTACCTTGTTCACTTTTTGTGTTGTTAGTTCCCTAAGGACCCTTTCCACTGAAAAATGACTTGTGTTGACCACTTGACTCTTAATGCCCTTGTCCTTTACTACTGGCCCCATACCTGACCCATGTTCCGTAAATACTGAACAGAAGTATGTGTTCAATATATGCACTTTTTGGTGATCCTCCTGTACGTTACCCCCTCCTTCATCTTTTAGCCATACTATACCACCCTTTGTCTTTGTCCTTTTGCTTATATACCAATACAACATTTTATCCCATTTTTTCACTGAATTGGCTAACTTTTCCTCTGTGCCTTTGTTATCCTAACTGCCTTGTCTGTCTCCCTTTGCATCTTCTACTAGCTCTCCCTATCCTCTTCCTTCTGTGTTATTTTATATCTTCTAAATGCTATTTTTTTGCTCTAACATTTTCTGCGACCTCCTTAGAGAACTACAGTGGTCTTTTTTTTTTTTGCCCTTACTAACCTGCATGATGCAGATACAGTATTTATAGCTTTTTCAATGCCCTATTTAATTGTTGCCCACTGTTTCTCCACTCCACCCATTTTCCCTAGCCCTTCTAGGTTGTCTGTCAGGTATTTCCATATTTTCTTGCAATCAGCCATCTTGAAGTCCAGGATCCTCATACTCGTGTGATTCAATACTACTCGGATTTTATATCAAACCACACTACACAGTAATCACTGTTCTCCAGGTGGTCCCCCACTGTGACATCTGTGACACTGTCTCTGTCAGTACCAGGTCCAGTAATGCCCCTTACCAAGTGGGTTCTGTAACTAGTTGCCTGAGGTACGCCCCCAGCAGGGAGTCCAGGATGTTCCTACTCCTAATTGATGCTGCAGCAAGGAGGCTCCAATCCATGTCTGGTAGACTGAAGTCTCCTACTAGCAACACCTCTCCCCTGTGAGCCATCCTTTGGATAGCTAGCATAATTTTCATAATCTCCTCTTCCCCCTGTGCTGGAGGTCTGTAGATCACTCCTGTGCAGATAGCTGACTCATTCCTCTGCTACAGAGTGACCCACATTACCTCTTCTCCTCCCTGGTCCCCCTGTATTTTCCAGGTCTTAATGTTGTCCCTTGCATAAATAGCCACTCCTCCCCATTTTCTGCATGCTCTCTCCCTCCTGAACAGATTATATCCTGGAATGACCACTTCCTAGTCCTGGTTTTCCTTGCACTAGGTCTCTGTGATGGCGACTAAGTCTGGCTCTGCCTCCACCATGGTAGCCTCTAGGTCAGCAATCTTGTTGCACAGACTTTGAGCATTTGCACATATGGCTCTCAAGGTTGTGTTGTCACCCTCCCGTCCCTTTTCCCTTTTGCCCACCCTTATTTCTTCTGATATATTTCTCAATTATACTCATTTCTTATGCCCTGTGGTTTTCAATTTCATTTTCTTCCTTATTGGGTTTTCTACCCCAATATTCTCATTGTTAACCTTGTGAACTTATGGTGGGGGGCAGCCTTTGCCTCCCTGCCTCCTTCCACCTCTTCTCTTGGCTAGTTTGAATGTTTGATAATAAAGCATTTAAACTGTTCACCAAAGACTATGGTCCCCTCCCTGAATAGATGCAGGCCATCCCACGTACAGGTCCTCATCCTTCCAGGTGGGTCCCCAGTCCCTAATGAAGATGAATCCCTCTGGTCCATACCAGTTCCTCAACCATACATTGAAGTCCCTAATGTGGAAATTTCTAGACTCACCCTAGCAGTAGACAGGCAGCATCTACAAGAAGGTCACAGAGCTTGCTATCTTCCCAGAGCCCATGCTTATAGAAATCCATGTCCTTGTTAAGGTTCTGCCCCTGTCACTCCCTGCTTGGCACTCCCCAATACTGCAGCCAATTAATCCCTTGGGCCCCTAACAAAATGAATCCTTGGTTGTGACAGTTATGCTCCATCTTCTTGACAAAAAGAAAGATAAAATAATTGTTTTTTTATAAGCCTAATTAACTGTTCATAAAAAACACATTTGGAGAGCGATTGCTGTGCTTGATGTTACTCTATTAGAAATACCCACCACAGCATTCACAACACAGGAGATAAAACTATAATATACACTAGCATGAATCAAAGCTTCCATTTTGTGCAGATCAGCATGCATTTGTGAAAATAAGCAACTTATTTGGTTATAAACACTAGAAAAAAAATCACATTTTCAAACAGGAAAAAAATATATTTTTCCTGTTAGCACTGTTACCCTTTTCCCTTGCCCTGCACACAACTTTAAATCTGATAGGTTTTTGATTGCTGTACTCAAGATGCTGCCTGATTTCAATCTTACTTATCATTCCTAGTTGATTTTATGTTGACTGAGCCAATATTTTACGGAACAAAAGAATTGCTACTGAAGATATGAGACTCTGGAGCAGCAGTAATCCTTTCCTTTGCTCCATACAAAATTAAGAAAGTAATGGAGGAGGTTGTGGAGTCAAAAACAGTGGTTGAATTCAAGCATGCATGGGACAGTCATAAGGCAATTCTGTGGGGGTAGAAATAAATAGGATGCTGGTTAACGAGGATCTGCAGCTTATCCATTAGGTAGGAAAATGGGCAGACTGGGTGGGCCAAGCTATCCTTATCTGCCATCAAATTCTATGTTTCTATGTTTCTGCCTTATCTGCCATCAAATTCTATGTTTCTATGTTTCTATAAGGCTAAGAAAAAATTAAGGGGAAGTTATGTAAAAAAACCAAAATGGTATGGGCACAAGATGGAAGTTGCAAGTTGGTCTGCTTTAAAGCCAGGAGTCTGGGAAACATAATCAGTGAACTCCAGAAGATTCTAGCAGATTCTTGGTTTGGACCTCATAGCCATTATGGAAACTTGGGCCACAGAGAAAAACAACTGGAACCTGACAGCCCTCGGCAACACTGTATATAGCAAAATCTGGCATTCACTTAGCACAGAAGCTCGGATTATAAAGAGACAGCTTTTTGCATGATAAAGTGATTTTATATTCACCTTTCACTTTGCAAAAGGGGTAATGTGCATATTTGATTTTGTTCAGTGAATTTTGCCTGATTATATACTCTTGCAAGGTGGAAGGTGAATATAAAATCACTTTATCAAGCAAAAACGTCTCCTGTGCAATTCTTTATGAACCAAGTCAAAATGGAAGATCTTCCTAGAGTCATTAGATGATTTCATCCTAAGCCCATCTTGATATAAGCTTAGAATCATCTTCCATGTATTTAAAGTCATCCTAGAGTATGACTGGAGGATGAATTAGTTAAATTAGATAACTCTTGTGATGACCTGAGAAGTAATCCCAATAACTATTCCAGGATGACATCAGGATTATTCTAGGATGACATCATGATTGACCAAAGTTTACGGATTCACTTATCCATCTGTAGGAGATGTTGGACAAGAGTACCTTTTGTTGGTAAACAGAATGCACAGAAAGACTGGACTTTGAGCAGTTGGCTTTCTTTACTGGGCTGTTGGTCAAATTCATGGGCACAACAAATTGTTCTCTGGCCCAAGGACCACAATTCAGCTTCTGTTCCGTGCATTACAATACTTCAAATAACTTACCCTGAGCAACACTGCAATGACAGTAAATGTCCATTCTTGCACTCTGTGGCTTGCACTTAAACATAGTTCCTGGGCTTTCCTTGCCCTTTCACCTGGGGGAGGGCATCACTGGGCCTGGGACCTCCCCCACTTGCATACTGTGTGACCTTCAGCAAGTCACTTAACTTTCTTGTGCTCCCAGGTCATACCTGGAAACAAACTCCAGCTTAGTGTGCCTTTCCTGGTTGAACAATTTCCCCTTTCCCCCTCCCCCCTATCCTCACCTTTACTAGCCATTGATCAGGTAATTGAATATAATTCAATAATGCTGTTTTCCACCGGATTTTCACTAGAGGATTTACTGTTGGCATGCCGGGTTGTGCCTGCATTTCAGGGTGTCCTTTTTCTTCTGAGAATACACCTACCTGGCACTCCCTCACTGAGTTCCAGCACCCTACCACTTTGTGAAGCCCAAGTCAATTAACTGGGCCAGTCTTGGACAACACATTGAAATACAGGAGGTGTCCCATGACCTGCCTTCACAGGGTAGCATTCGAGCAGACAGGCAAACCGCACTTCTTTTACTGTTTAGAGGATTCCCTGCCCCACAATCTTTCCTTCCCCAAATTCTCAAGAAAAAAAATTATGTCACTTGCCTATCCAGTAAGATGTAACATCAGTAGGGGTGCACAAAACAAATTTTTTTCGCAGAACTGAAGCAAAAGTTAGACTTTCACTTCCACAAAAGTTCAGAAACCCATTTCCGAACTTTCGCAGAAGTTCCACCTCCACAAAATCCAAATTCTTCTGAGTCCTGGCTGTAATCCCTGGTGGCTAGTGGTCCCTTCCCCCACCTGCCCCATAGGTACAGATTAAATTCCTGGTGGCTAGCGGTCCCCCCCCACCACCACCACTGAATCACCCACTGGCCTCAAGACATGAAAAAAATTGTAATTTATAAATAGTGCCCCTCCTCCTGCCTGACAGTGCCTAGTGCCCACATCCACACAGCCCAAATGTCTTTATGCCCTGGTGGCTAGTGGTGCCTCCCCTCCACTCCATGTGTATAGCAATAGTAACCCTCCTCCCATGTTCATAGCCCATAATTAAAAAAAAAAATTCCCTGGTGGTCTAGTGGCTGTTTCCCCAATAGCTTTCCCAATCCCTATCCCCAGTCCCATTCCAAATCCCTCTCAGTTGGTGGTCTATTGCTCCCCACCCCAGCAGGAGTCCAACCACCCCACTCACACCCCCATATTAAATACTGCAGCGGGTGCCAGGTAGTGATGGGTGAAGTGGCCCCAATTCGCTCTGCGAAGTGTTTCATGGAGTGAAGGTGAATTCACGGATTGCTCCACAACGTGAAGCAGAGTACTTCACATTATAATGGGTAACACGAAGTCCATTGAAAACAATGACTTTGCGTCACTCCGCCTTCCACTTCGCCTCACTTCACCTTGTTTTTAAGCTCCAAATGAGAATTTTGCAGTGATTCATGGAATTTCAGTTCACATGAGCTCTAGAGTGTTCTGTACAGCCTCAGTTTCGGGTAGTGTGTGTAGGAAGCTGTAGGAGACAATCTGCTCTGAGAGCTGTCTGCAATTCAAACCTTCAAAAAGCTGTTAAAAAAGCCTTTTTGGGTCATTTTTTTTGCTGAAACTTTAGTTCATCGATTATAGAAAACCCTCCTGTGCTCATATCATCGAGCGTTTATTGTTTGTGTATGAATTTTGAATGTTAATGTACAACATTCAGTCTGTGTACTGAGAGACAGTGAAAGTGTGCTTTGGGGGAGGGGTGTATCTGTGGTGTAGGTAGATGAACTTGGAGAAAAAGACAGTGCTTTCTGTTTTGGTGATATTTTCTTGTTTAACTGTGTTAATGTACACACAGTAAAATTTTCAATATTTCTTGCCATTTTTTTGCTGATTGTTGAGGTGCAGCAGTGTATAATTTTAGTTTGTTTAAAATATGTGGTTATATTACTGAAGTTTTCAATTTGCTATGCATTACTTAGTGTGTGTGTGAGGATATGTGTGACGTGTGTCATCAAATCAGACACCTTTTATTGTGCCACATAATAATTTCAGCAATGTGAAGCTGCTATCCACTGCAGCTGTGTGATTTTTGTACTTCTTTGTGGTATCTTTACTGGTACTAGTGACTGTTACTGCAGCAGTGCATAATTTTAGTTTGTTTAAAATATGTGGTTATATTACTGAAGTTTTCAATTTACTATGCATTACTTAGTGTGTGTGTGAGTATGTGTGTGACACGTGTCATCAAATCAGACACCTTTTATTGTGCCACATAATTTCAGCAATGTGAAGCTGCTATCCACTGCAGCTGTATGATTTTTGTACTTCTTTATGCTCACAACAGAGGGAGGTGAACCTTACAATTTTCTTTGGTTTGTAGCAGATATTCTGCAGGTGGAGGCTACTTCTAACTGAAAGGTGAAATAAAGAACTTAGAATTATCAGGAAAGACAGTCTTTCAAGCAAGAGAGGGAGGTGGATCTTGCTTTACTTTTGTTACAATTGTTAAGATTTTCAGTGCAGGAAGAGTTTAAACCCTGGGCTAAGAATTTGTCATTAAGTCATGAAGTAAGTGCAGATACAGGCTGTGTATTTGACCCAGACAATGCCCCAGGGGGTGGAAACTGTTTTTTGTGTTTATCTGTGTGTGCCTTAAAAGGCCAAGCCAGACTGTGTCAGGAAGTGCTTACATCATAGCTACTTATCAGCCAATTGCTTTGGAAGAGTCTTACAGACCTGATAACAACATTACTATAAGCAAGTGTTTTATAGCAAACTCATCCGAACAGCTAATATTCTTCAGGTGAAGCTACCTCTGGCTGGAAGCTGAAATACTGAACATAGGATTTGCAAGAAAGCTAGTTGTGCTCACAACAGAGGAAGGTGAACCTTACAATTGTCTTTGGTTTGTAGCAGATATTCTGCAGGTGGAGGCTACTTTTAACTGAAAGGTGAAATAAGGAACTTAGAATTATCAGGAAAGACAGTCTTTCAAGCACAGAGGGAGGTGGATCTTGCTTTACTTTTGTTACAATTGTTAAGATTTTCAGTGCAGGAAGAGTTTAAATCCTGAGGGATGGAATACTGTTTACTGTGTCTGTCCTGGTGCACAGCTGACTTATTTTGGGGCTGACTGCTTTCAGAGCACAAATCACCAGGCTGTTTTGGGGTTGGGGAGGTTTACCTGTGTCTACTTCGATGTCTGGATTTTCTCTGTTTGATTAGCAGGGTATTTTCTCTGTCAAATTGTTGTGTAGGGCATCTTGATGACAGGAAGGCACTCATCGCAGCAGTGGGTCAGAGCTTTTAGCTGATTGTCTCATGAGGGCACAGTTTAGGCCCAACCCCTGTGCACCCCTCACCCCACCCACCCCTGAAATAGTTCCTTTATACCTGGGGTTCTGACATCATTTCCTCAAGAGTGTAAGGTGCATATCACTGTCATATCCTCTCTAGCATACTGCACTGACAATATAATCATACACATTGTATAATATATATATTTCTATATAACAAACCAATCACACACACACACACAAAAGTCGATAAACATGTGGGGAGTAGTGCAATGTAATGGCTTTGGGGCAGCAGTCTCCTGGGAGTGTTTCTGGAGGCTGAGATGCTGCCCTATTTGCAGACAACTCTCTGCCCTGAGGGAGGAAGTTGCCCGTCTTCAGGCCACACTGGACAGTAGTAAGGGAACCTTCCCCCAGGCCACACTAGACAGTAGGAAGGGAACCTCCCACATCCAGGGATCACCAGAGCCACTACCACTACCTCAGAGGTTGCGAAGAAAGCACAGCAGTTGGACCACAGTGGGCTCAGGGAGGGTAAGGTGGTGGAACAGAGGCACACCCAGTCAGTTGTTCCACTCCACAATCCATACACCATTCTGGGGGAGCATGGTTCCCCTGTGGATGCACCCACAGAGGAGACTAAGGAGGCTGAGGACAACTGTCACAAGGGAGGTCCACAGGAAGGAGGCAGAGGACTCTACAGTGAAAGGAAGCAGCTTCTGGTGGGGGACTCAATTATTAGGGAGATAGAATTGGGGGTGCAGGGAAAACTGAAGTAAGGTGTCTGCCTGGTGCCATGGCTTGGAGGGACAGGAAGCGCATCCTCAGGATCACGAGAACAGCTGCACGGGAGTCTGAGCTGGATGTTATTGTCCACCTAGGAAAAAATGACTTGGCTCATCATGAGATTAGAGCAGTGCAGGAGGACCTTGTAGAGTTGGGGAGGGGCCTAAGACAAGTAGCACACACAGTATCCTTCTCAGAGGTGCTGCCTGTCAATGGCATGGGTGAGGTGAGGGTACTTTGCACCATGCAGTTTAATGAATGCTTGAAAGAATGGTGTGGAGCACAGGGGTTTGGCTTCATTGGGGACTGGGGTTCCACCTGGAGGGACACCAGCCTATACTGGCAGGATGGTCTGCATCTGTCCAGGAAGGGAACAAGTCTTTTGAGCAATTGGTTTAAATGCTTCATTGGCAAGCTTTTAAACTAGTCAAGGGGGGAGGCACTGATAAGCAACAGGAAAATCCCAGCCTCTCCATACAAAACAGGGTACTAAATGAGAAAAAGACCAAGGTAGAAAGGTCAGTGGGATTGCTGCAACAAAAGGTAAAGCCATACAAAAATGGAGAGCAATGAGTACCAATGCCCGTAGTCTGGGTAACAAGCTTCCTGAATTAGTGGCCTTGATAGAGGAGGAACATCTGGATATTGTGGCAGTCACAGAAACATGGTACACTCAAAACCATGACTGGGACGTAAACATACCAGGATACACTATCTATAGGAGGGACCGGGAGGGTAAAAGAGGAGGAGGAGTAGCTCTTTACATAAGGGAAGAAATCAAAGCAACACTTTGGAGACAGGCAATGGCACCACAATCCGCACAGGGGTTGTATATACAGACCCTCCTCTCAGGGGGTGGAAATGGACAAGAAAATGATAGAAAGTATACTTAGAATGGAAGAAAAAGGGGAGATATTGCTGATGGGTGATCCGAATATGCCAGATGTTAACTGGAGTGCAGATGCAGCAGCCACTTCGAAGAGTGGAGTTATTCTAGATGCCCTACAAGGGGCATGCCTTAGACAACTAGTATTGGAACCCACTCGAGAGGGAGCAATCTTAGATCTGGTTTTCTCAAATGGAGATGGAGAGAGGATCACAGATGTAGAAGTGGGTAGCCATCTGGGAACTAGCGACCATCGAACAGTATGGTTCACAATAAACACAGCAGTAGAGTCAAGCCATACAAAGGCAAAAGTACTGGACTTTAGGAGGGCTGACTTTGCCAAAATGGGTGAGTGTCTAAGGAATGCACTAGCAAATGGGCAGGAAGGAGGGGTGGAAGAACAATGGAGAATAATAAAAACTGCCATCACAGAGGTAACAAGCCATTGAGTGAAGCAAATAAACAAAACAAAATGATGTAAGAAACCACTATGTTTCTCAAAGGAAGTGGCAGTGAAGGTTCAAGAGAAAAAGAATGCATTCAGGAAGTACAAGGAATCACAGAAGGAGCAGGACAGAGAACTGTATCAGTTAAAGCAAAAGGAAGCTGGGAAGGCAGTCAGAACAGCAAAGGCCCAAACCGTGGAAAAGATAGTCAACTCAGTTAAGAAGGGGGATAAAACCTTTTATAGGTACATCTGGGAGTGACAGAAGACCAAAGGAGGGATAGTGAGGACTAATAAAGGGGAGGGGAGTGGGCAGAGGGTGACTGTGAAAAGGCAGAGGTACTAAACAAATATTTTTGCTCAGTATTTACAAATGAAGAGGGGGAGGTACCTAAACAAACAATAGAAACACTCTGGATACAGAAGTTGATACCAGCCCATATACAGAAGAAAGGGTTCTGAAAGAACTCTTAAAACTGAAGGTGGACAAAGCAATGGGGCCTGATGGGATTCACCCCAGAATTCTAAAAGAACTAAGGGTAGAACTAGTGACACCACTGACTTCCCTCTTTAACAAATCATGGGAGGATGGGGTGGTACCCGAGGACTGGAGGAGGGCAGATGTGATTCCCCTTCACAAAGTGGGAGCAAGACAGAAGCAGGAAACTACAGACCTGTTAGTTTAACCTCAGTGATAGGGAAAATGATGGAATCACTTCTGAAGGAAAGAATTGTCGAGTATCTAGAGGCCAGAGGGGCACAGGGCCCAAGGCATCATGGATTCACAGTGGGAAGGTCATGCCAGATGAATCTGATAGATTTCTTTGACTGGGTGACTAAAGTAGTAGATCAGGGAGGAGTTGTGGACATGGCCTACCTAGACTTTAGCAAGGCATTTGACACAGTCCCACACAAAAGATTAATATACAAGTTAGCCAGCCTGGGAGTGGGTCCCAAGATGACAGCCTGGGTAAAGAATTGGCTGGAGAACAGGACACAGAGAGTAATAGTAAATGGAGTCCACTCTGAAGAAAGGGGGGTTACTAGTGGGGTTCCGCAGGGTTCAGTATTAGGACTGGTCCTCTTCAATGTCTTTATAAGCGACATTGCAGAGGGACTGAAAGGATAATTATGTCTCTTTGCAGATGACACAAAGATCTGCAACAGAGTTGATGCACATGGTGGGGTATAAAGGATGAGAAGGGACTTGGCAAGGTTAGAGGAATGGTCAAATGTATGGCAGCTTAGATTCAATGCTAGGAAGTGCAAGGTAATGCACCTGGGAAAAAAAAACCCAGGGGAAGAGTACACAATGGGGGGTGAGATACTAAGAACAACAAAATGGAAAGGGACCTGGGGTAGTCATATCAGATGACCTAAAGGTGGGCAAGCAATGTGAGAGGGTAGCAAGGAGGGTTGGGGGATACTGGGATGCATAGGAGAAGCATCACCAGTAGAAAACAGGAAGTTATTATCCCTCTGTACAGACAGCTGGTCAGACCCCATCTGGAGTACTGCATGCAGTTCTGGAGACCCAGTCTCCGCAAAGACATAGACAGGATGGAAGCTGTCCAGAGGAGGGCAACTAAAATGGTGCAGGGTCTGCACCGGAAGACATATGAAGAGAGACTTAAGAAGCTTAATATGTATAGCCTCGAGGAAAGGAGGGAGAGGGGGACATGATAGAAACTTTCAAGTACCTCAAGGGAATCAACAAAGTCCAAGAGGGTAGCATCTTTCAAAAATAGAGGTGTGCAAGAACAAGGGGGCACAATTTGAAGATGGGGGGGTGGCTCAGAGGTAATTTAAGGAAGTATTTTTTCACAGAGATGGTTGTGGATGCATGGAACGGCCTTCCAGAGGAGGTTTTGGAGTCAAAAACAGTGGTGCAATTCAAGCAAGCATGGGACAGTCATAAGGCTCTTCAGTACACAGTGTAATCTTAATCTGTCTGTGCATTTGCATCTCTTTATGGCCCAATCTCCATCTGTAACTTAAGTCAGTTGTTTCTTTGGCTTCCCTTCAGAGTACTGGACAGGTGTGGTGCTTAATTCTGCATGAACATTGTACTCATTAATATGCGTTGTTAAGTCAGGACCATCATCACGAGTCACTCGTGATACAAATCACATTCTTCATCATCATGGTCACAAATGCAGTCACAAATCACGATTCACGATCATTCACGTTATGAATCACATTAATTTTTTTTTTAGTTACTTGAATGTATTGTAAGCCTGTTTTGTAGTATCTTTCCAGGCTTCACCACCCCACCATTGTACTCATGGATACGTGTTTTTAAGTCTGGGAATTTTAAGCTATAGCTCATCAGGGAAGTACAGCCGTAGGCTGTAGGCATTCATGTTTCTTCATCATCACGGTCACAAATGCAGTCACAAATCACGATTCAACATCATTCACGTTACAAATCACATTATTTTTTTTTCTAGTTACTTGGTTGTATTGTAAGCCTGTTTTGTAGTATCTCTCCAGGCTTCACCACCCCACCATTGTACTCATTGATACGTGTTTTTAAGTCCGGGAGTTTTAAGCTACACCTCATTGGGGCCTGGGGAAGTACAGCCATAGGCATTCATGTTTCTTCATCATCACAGTCACAAATGCAGTCACAAATCACGATTTACAATCATGTCATGAATCACAACATGAATTTTTTTAATAGTTACTTGGATGTATTGTAAGCCTGCTGGTCACGGCGCTGAACAGGGATGGGATCCACACCTGAGCCCGGGGGAACAGGCACATCCTGCTCCAGAGGACCTAGTGCTAGACTTGGTGGTGGTGGTGGTGGTTCAACTGCCTCAGAGTCAGGACAGGAGTTGGTGCTGGTCCTGCTTCGGGGGGGCACTCACAAGTTTTGAGTGGTCCAACAGGAATGGGCGCCCATGCCCTCCACACATGCACATGGTACAATACTTACCACTACCATGCTCTCCCAGAGCTGCCCCATCCCAGACATTCCCTCACCCTGGTCCATCACTCCTACTGAGCTCCCTCAGTCTGAGCAATCGCTACATACACTGTGACACAACACACACAGTCACACAGACAAACAACTAACTACTTATAAAGGTAAGAAAAATAAAATTTACAGAAAGAACAAATTAAGTAAAAAAGAGTACAGAAAAGACAAAAATATGTAGCTTTTAAAAAAGCTGTTGGGTCTAAATCAAAATTTAAATCTCCTCGTCGCTCTGATCTAAGTATCAGCAGTCACAAAACACACTACTCTCTCTCTCTCTCCGTCTGCACAGGAGAAAGTAAAAGTGTCTGCTTGTATGACTCACTTTCTTCCTGCCTAGCTAAAGTGCATGTGACTTACAGTACTGTAAGCCGTGTGATGTAGGGGCTGCCAAATCTGAAACACCAAGTGGATCACTTAGAATCATAATGAGGAATGCAAGTCCATTAAAAACAATGACTTCGCTTTACTCGCATTGCCATTCTGCCTTAACATGAAGTGGTATATAAGGAGGAGGAGCACTTGCATTGCCCACTTCCACAAACAACGGTATGCCCACTTTTGCGTTCACTTCGACGGCAGAATTTAAATTCACTGCATCTCTAGTGCCGGGCAGACCAGAACATCCCTCTTCTCCTCCACATTCCGTCCACCCACTGAGCTTTAATGAATGAAAGCATTCCTGTACGGGAACATGCTCATTCATTAAAAGCTCAGTGGGTGGGCCTGCCATCATATGAAGCATGTGCCGGTCATCAGGCCTAACTCTCACCTCATTCCATGTGTAAACAAGCTAACATGCTACAGAATAGGAGAATGGGGTGAGAGTTAGACCTAACTAACCCATTGCACACGCGTGTCTGTTGGTGTTTGGAGGGTGGAGGGGTGGGGGTGGGTGGTAAGGGTGGTAACCCTAACATCACATTTCCAAACTTTTGTCACTGTGCTATCAACCCTAACTGATGCATTAACAAGTTTTTTTGCAATATATATATATATATATGTATGTATATATTCATTGCAAAAATGTCATAAATGCATCAGTTAGGGTTGTAACTACATCCACAAAAGTTGGGAAATGTGGCATTAGTGTTTCCAATCCTAACACCCCACCACCACCCGCAACCTCCATACAGTAACAGGTTCTGGGGGTCTGCCTTGGGCTCATTCGTCCTAACACTCACCTACCCGCACCCCATCCTGCACACACTGACAGGTGTTGAGGTTGTTCCTTGGGGTTGTCAGCCCTAACACTCACCCAATTCTCCTATACTGTGCCCATTTCAGGTTATTTACTTATGGAATGTGATGAGCATTTGGGCCGATGACCCCAAGGAACAACCCTGATGCCTGTCGGTGTGTGCAGGATGGGGTGGGGGTTGGAGTGGGTGGGTGTTAGGGCCAATGAGCCCAAGGCTGACCCCTGACACCTGTTACTGTATCGAGGTTTCAGGTGGTGGTGGGGTGTTAGGGTTGTAAACACTAATGCAACATTTCCAAACTTTTGTGGCTGTAGTTACAACCCTAACTGATGCAGTAACAGTGTTTTGTGATGAATTTCCTTTCTTTTTGAAATAGTATAATTTCATCCTTATTTTACTGTGGGATCACAGGTTCCATCGGACCCCATGCTCCAGTCCCGCAAAGTTATGCACATGCGTGAAAAAAAATTCAAAGGATGTACATAACCTAGGCATTTTCATGAAATTGTTCACCAAATTTTCAGCATGGCCTTTCAGGGATGCCACCTCAAGAACATTGCATTGTCATTTCGTTAATCTGTCCTGAAAGTTGATTCTGCAAAGCGACTGCACCATTCTGCACCACAGATGTGAAAACATGTTTTGGGCAGAATGTGAAAAATGACAGCTGTATACTGTTCATGAGGGGGTAAGAAAATGGCAATGTTGAAAATGTGGAGTAATAATATGAAAAGTTGGTTAAGTTATGAGCATGCATAGAACCTGAGCAATGCACTCTTGTAATAAGGTTATGTTTTGAAATTTTTTCACCAAATTTTCAACATGGGCTTTTTGGGGCATCCTCTCATGAACACTGGCACTGTGATTTTATTAATCCATCCCAAAAGTTGATTTCACACAGTGACCATGCCATTCTGCGCCACAGATATGAAAACACATTTTGGGCAGGATGTGAAAAATGACAGCTATACTGTTCATAAGGAGATGTGAAAAAATGGCAAAGTTGAAAATCTGGAGTGAAAATATTAAAAATTGTTGAAGTTACTAGCGAGTGTAGAAACTGCACAACACATGCTTGTAATGCAGTCATTTTTTTGAAATTTTTAACCAGATTTGCAACATGGGCTTTTTGGGAACCTGCCTCATGAACACTGGCACTGTCATTTTGTTAATTGCTCCTGAAAGGTGATTCCATGCAGCGTCCATTAAATCACCTTACAGTTCTGATTAATGAGATGACAGTGACAGTGTTCATGAGGTGGGGTTCCAAAAAGCCCATGTTGAAAATTTGGTGTAAAAATTTCCAAAAATGGGTGAGATATTAATATAGGTTGAAATCCCCATTGACAGCCATTATATGGCACTTACCTTCGAATCTTCAGTATCCGGTTTGACTTTGAAGAGTGCAGATGGGTCCCAGTACACAGAAGATGGCAGCCACTGACCTCCAGTGGTAAGTAGGGGACAAGGGAGGGTCTGGGGAGGTGGATGCACAGAGGGAGAGTCAGGATGGAGGGGGATGGGAGAGACAATTAGACCTCATGATCCAATGGCACACCCTGGCATCTGTCACTCTGTGGAGGATGTGTGTGTGGGTTAAGTGTGGGGGGTTAGGGGCTCAGCCCTAACATTTCATTTCCTGACTTTTGTCTCTTTAACCCTAACTGATGCATTGAATGCAGTTGTTTGCCATGAATTTCCTTACTTTTTGCAAACGTGTAATATAGCTAGTAAAAAAACATGCATTGGTGGGAGCTCAGGACCCTTTGGGCTCCATGCTCTCACCAAGTTGCCCATTTCTGCATAACAATATGCATCTGTGGGAGCGCAGGCCTGGACTTACATAGCTACAGAGCTATACAGCAGCCCAATAGGGCAAGAACCCTTGTAACACTTGCAACACAAATTTGACAATATCTCCTTAACCGTGCAATCCATGGAAAAAATTCCACTGCATGCTTACTCTATGGTTTAAAATCTTGTTCTATACTGCCAGTAGCAAAAACTCTATATCTCACTTCATTTTCGAGATAACGGTGCTGAAAGGCGTGACAGACAATTCAATCCCATTGAGAAAACATCTACTTTGTCATGGCATAGCTATGAAACTACTTAATTTTACAACATCTAAACAGCATAACTCACACCTGTAGGGCATCCCCTCAACACCCTGTAAATTTCAAGTAAAAAGACCAAACCATTAATGAGCTATGCAATTATAAAGTTTTTACACCTCTAAAAATTTTTCACTTGTGAGATAGGAAAATCTTAGGCTGCAAGATAAATCCTAGTCTGTGGCCTAAGAAAATCCTAGTCCACGATGGGACATCTGGCCACGCCAGTCTGGGATATCTTGTAATCCTCAGGGGCATCTGGTCATGAAATTCCAGCTATCTGGTCGTCCCCTAAAGAACAAAGCTCAGACTAGGATCGTCTTGTGGACCAGGATTTTGCAGGCTCATGAAAGAAGATTCTTAGTGAGCTATGAAAGAAGAATATTTAATTTTCAAAAACCTATTTTTTGACAGAAATTAAGCAAACCAAATGCATGGCTTTGTAGAGGGGGATCACCCTGAACAAAACCCGTGCCTCATTTGGCCCAAAAGTCACCTGTGGAGAAAGCTACAACATTTTATTTGACTAGAAAACTGAAAACAAATTGTGGCTCACAAATTAAGAATTTTTTTTGATGGACTAGGATTTTCATTCATGAGGTAACAAAATCCTTGACAGTGAGGCAATTCTTAGGTTGCAAAATATACATATACATTTTGGACTGAACTGAGCATGCTCAGCACTCAAGCATTTAAAATGTAATAACTTTTGAACTGATTAATATTTTACCAACCCAATGCTGGATTTTTCCTTGACCAAAACTCTTTCCATGTGCCAAATTTCAGACCAAAAGACCACACGGTGTGGTCGCAGCACCATGGGCAAAAAATGCATCAAAACTGGTGTAAAGTGCATTTTTTGGCATTTCGCTGCATAGAAATTATACATCCGACCAAAACACAACTTGATAAATAACGAGATCTACCATACCAGACTGTATATTTCACATTTCGTGCAAATTTGTTGAATGGTTGCAAAGATATTAACAAGCAAAATTTGAGGTTTAACATTGAAGTGCCTACTCAACCCTAACTAAAGGGGCACAACCGCACCCCTATAGATAGATAGATAGATAGATAGATAGATAGATAGATAGATAGATAGATAGATATCTCAGTAAGTACTACAGGACTAAGTCCCTAAGAAATACCAACTGAAAATAGACATGTTAACATTACAGACAAACATAACATATAATTATGTATTTGTATTATTTCTAATTTTTCTTTTGTTCCTTAGCTATTCAGTTATCCTGTCTCTTATTAAGTTCATGTGGCTGCTGCCAACCACCAAATGACTCCTGACAATCCTTAACACCTTATGGCATATGGCACTTGGTATAGGCCTCTTTCCACTGCTCCCATTCCAACTGATATTTCCCCCCCAGGACAGATACTGGTTCTGAGGCACCAGTGTCCTAAAAACCATAGCCACCAGACTCTCTGGCCTGCCATCGGACATTGATACTAGTTCAAGTTATCATGCCTTGCTCATTGGCATAAACTGCATTTCATGTGGGGAATATGTCATAGTAATGTTATTGTACTCAATAAAAGGCATAACTGGCACATGCGGGGAACTATTAGAGTTTATGACTGCTGTGCAATCACTGCTCAAACTGCTTGGAATCTGCACATCAGATTCAAGAAGCTGTATGAATGAAACAGGTGATGATGACTCACATGGCTGTGAAACACTGGACTGTGTGCCACTGAGCATTTGTACAGTAACAGGTAAAGCATGAGATCTGTTTTAAGGCTTGTTATCCTCTCAGCCATTCTATGCAGTTTAGTTCTGAGTACTGGTATTCATTGACTCATCCTGTGCTTGTTCAGACACACCTGGAATTTCCTCTGTCTTCAGCTTGTTTCTCCTTTCTTTTCTGCTCAATTTCTCTGTTAACCTGTACTTGCTTCTCCTTGCTTTCAAGCTTCATTTATTGCTCAGTCTCTGGTTGCTCCACCTCTACCTGCCATTGCCTTGCATCATCATTTGATACCTCCTGAGTGATATTTGCTTCATCATGTGTCCTGTTTTCTTCACTGCTACTTGATGTTCTGAAGCTGTCCCTTTTATTTAAAAGCTTAGACTTAATAATAAAAGGAAACAAATAACATTATCATAAGGTTAACAAGAACAAGATGCAGAGTACAGTACAGCATATACAGTACACTGTAAACACATCATGTATAACTGCAATTATTGAAATGAAATTATAATTTATTTAGAGTTACTTTAACATTAGTATGTTTTGTTTACTGCAGTTTATTGAGCTCTTGATGATTTTTATCTGCTTGTCTTTATTGTTACTGAAATGTGTTGTATTTACAATTATAGTAATGTATATAGGGTGCTCTGAGCCTCTAGGAAAGGGTATAAATAAAACTATTACAACAACCATACTATCATGGATGCAAACAGAAAATAAACTGTACTGCACTTTACTGTACCTTGGGCACCTTTGTTCTCAGCTGCATTGGTGTCTTCTCCTTATCAATCAATTTCCGCCATTTGCATTTATTTATTGTTTCAAAGTTCCCCTTCCCTGCTGCAGCAGACAGCCTGGTCAAAGGTTGTGTCATATTTGCCACGCCAAGTCTTCTTCTTAGTGGCTGAGATGCTACCTCTTGGGATTTTCTTCTGTAGAAAAAATGTTGTCCAAGGTGCATTAGTGATAGTTTAGTTTAGTTTATTGTTGTTCAGTCATAGGCCATTACAAATAAATAATACATACATACATACGTACATATCACATGCCTATAAACATCCATGAGTAAGAAAGTCACAAAACCAAAAGTCATAAAATTCAAATAAATAGTTTACATACATGTACAGTCTTAAATATTACAAATCCATTCCTGTGACTCCTTTTTCCTTTGAAATTCAGTATTTTTTGGTAATTTGTCAGTTTTTGTGATGCTTTATTCTTATTAGTGCAATATTCTTTAGATAAGAATCAATCTGATTGATTATATACCCATCCTAGGTTGTAAACATGATATTCATCAGTAGTGAATGGTCCCTAGTCTGTACTGAGTTCCAGACAGGCAACAACCACTGTTTTCTCTGTTTACTATACCATGAGCAAATGAACATTACATGTTTCAGATCTTCCAGTTCAGAGCAGGAACAGTTGCAGAATTTATCCTCTGGTTTTAGTGCTTTTTAGTATAGAGCTTCTAATATTTTACCATAGTATAAACCAAAACAGTATTTTATATAAAGCTTTCTTTTATCCTGTTCTGTGATAACATCCAGATATCTGTATTCATGATTTAAATCTTGTGACACCAACCAAGGAGAGATTTTTAACTTAGATGCTTTTATCAGATCATTTTCTTTATGAAAATGTATGATTTTATTAGAAATATAGTTGATATATTTTGTACTAATTTGTATCCCTTTATGGTTTGTAATAATTTTATATTTCTAAATCATATTTGTTCAATAACAGTGCAATATTTTTAGCCAGTCAGATTGTTGACAATTTTTTTTCTTCCATTCATATTTTTCTTTGAGACATAGTGAAGGTGATCTATTTTTATTCATTCTTGTTAGTATTATCCAGTATGCATGTTTCCTAACATCCATTAAGACATTAGGGGAGACGATGCCTAATTCTGCTCTTATTAAAGTGTTTGGAGTAGAGGTTCCTATTCTCATAGCATTTCTGTAAGGTTTGTCTAGTGGTGCTTCAATAATGTCACATTTTGTTAGATTCCATACTTCACTCTGATAAGTTACTTGAGGAGAGTATTTTGCTTTTATTGCAGTCAGAAGAGGAAAGATGGTATTACCCCATACTTGTAATTAAAGTTTTGCAATGACCCTGCTGTTTGTTTTAATTTTATTTTAAGTTTATGAATATGTTTTGACCAGTTAGTATTTGAGGATAGTGTGAGACCTAAATATTCATATTGCTGTACCATTTTTAAACTTTTTCCATTTACTTTCCAAGTTGTGTTACTTCATTTCTCCCCCAAAACCATAACTTGGCTTTTTAGTTCATTTATATTTAATCCATATTCATCTCAAATGCCATAAGTTTAATTAATTTTTTCTCCAGACCAAATTTTGACAATGCTGTTAGTGCCAGATCATCTGTGTAGGCAAGTGTGGGACAAGAGTATGTACCTACCTTTGGAGAGTCCATATATTCTTCACTATATTAGATTAGAAGTTTATTTAAGTAAATATTAAATAACAGTGGGGCTAGAATACACCCCTGTCTGATGCCTTTGTTTGTGGGGAAAGGCTTAGAAGTTTGTCCAAACGTACCCCATTTTACTTTTGCTCATGTTTGAGTATACAATTTTTTTATTATACTAATTAATGTAGGATCAATTCCCCAGCTATACATGGACTGCCACTATTTGATTCTGGAAATAGCATCAAAAGCTTGACTGAAATCTATAAAGGCCATGTAAATTGTTTCTGAGATAAATATGTTTTTCGTATAAATGTACTTATATGAATATGTTATCTGTTGTTGAGTAACTTCTCCTGAACCCTGCTTGCAGTTCTGATAAACTTCCAAGGTTAATTATTTCATCATTTAGCCTGCAAAATATTATTTTAGTGAAAAATGTTCCCATTATATTGAGGAGGGAAATTTGGTGATACATTGCTGGATTTTTCTATATCCCTTTTTGTAAATGGGAATTGCTGTCTTTTGGTATGCTTTTGTTGATGATACATTTGTTAAAATAGGGAACTAGTATGTCCCTCCAAAAGGATGGAGCACATAAGAATACTTTTGGTGGTATTTGGTCGGGTTCTGGTTCTTTCCTTCATTTTAAAGTTGTAATTGCAATGCATACTTCTTTTGGTGTTATCTCTTGGAAATTTGACCTATCTATTTGAAGCTCCCACTGAAGTGTGAGCTCTGGTTGATTTTGATCAAAAACATATCACCATAATGTTCCACCCAAACCTCTTCTAGAATGTATGAGTCTATGGATGTTTTCCTATTGTTAGTACTCTTTGCTACCATTAACCAGAACAATTGTTGATCTTTCCTGTCTATGATGTCCAGTATCTTTTGCCATTGTTTTCTTTTTCAGTTAAATGGTTTATTGAGTTTTTTTTAAAGCAGTTACATTCATAGACAGCATCATAACATGCAAAGGTCGTGTACATGTATACAGCTACTTACAGTAGGATATGTAGCCCTGTCTGGTTAAGCAGACTATTTAAACCTTCTTAGGACCATTACTTTACATATATGTTGTTAAAAAAAGGATATTTTTATAACATGAAAAGATACCTGTATTTCGTTCTATGAATTTGCTTCCTAGAGAAAGCTGTCAAAAGCTGAGGTCTATGTTGTAAACATGTATATTAACTCTAGGGTAGGAGTTAGAAAGAAATAATTGTGGACGTGTGGGTTCTACTAACAGACACCAGCCATACAGTTTAGTGCATAAAAAATGCTTTCTTCAGCATTTATCATTTGATTTTAAAAAATGATATAAAAACAACAGAAAATATCCAGATATTTACAGAAAAGAAATAGAATACGTTGTTAAATCTTGCACACCAAAAGAAAATATGAAATCAAATAATCCGGCAAGTCTTCTTCTAAACTTTCTGCTTTTCTCTGTACATACAATATCTTCCAAAAAAAATTATTCTTCAATGTGTAACCACTCACACCTCCTCACTTCTTGCTGGTCAGAAGATACTGATCAACCTCCAACTTCTTCTAACAAATAGCCCCCTGGTGGAAGGTTTTATAGTGTTTTCCTGATGACCTCATCAGCATGTGACCTTCCAATTAATACTAGAAACCTTATTTAGGTGCTTGGGCATCATCAGGGGATTTTATAAGCTCCTCCCCTATCTGTGACATCACCATATCCCTCCCATATAAACAGCCATTTACTGGGCTACCATGCCTATAGAAGAACCTTCCAAAATTAACCAGGGCTATTTCGGGTAAAGAACAAATTTATTTATAATACCTTTCAGGTTTCAGAGATCTCCAGCCTTCACAAATATAAATGGATTATGGGTGCACTCCCTATCTATTTACTTTGCAAAGTAGGAGAGTTCCTAATAGAATTCAAAACATTTATTCATTAAACCTCATTTTGTTTCTTTGGATACAAAACCTCATATTGCACTTTAAATACATGGCTATGTTTCATTAAACAGACTTTCATAGCCCAGTATACCTTTCTATCCTGCTAGCACTGTTTCTGACTTGCTAGCACTGTTTTCATGAGGTTTAAACTTTTGGCAATGCAACCCGATGGCTTTTCCTTTTAGCCAAAGGCAAATATTTCATTTCAGCTCAAAGTCTCTCCATTTTAACTGCTACTGTGCACACAAATATAATTCTTCTGCAAGCCTCACCACACGGCTTTAGTTCCAGAGCCTGCATAACTATTTTACAATCAGGCATTTCCTAAAACATTAAAAATTTACTTTGCTCTCATTTCTGTAAAAGCAAGTGGCTGCAGGGAGTGTGTTCTGCTCCCATGGCAACAGCCTGCTCGCTTCGTGCAGCAACTTCAGGACCGCACTTGCTTTTTAACCTTTATTTCTAGCAAGTGATCCATTTATCCAGAGCTCTACAGCTCTCCTGCATTTATACTACACAAATTTATGCACTGCTCTTGTGCAAGCGTGCAATCGTGCTTACATTCTACCGTATTAGCTAGTGGCTCAATTCTCAATAGCGCTACTACTTACAAGCTGCACTTAAAAGAAAGAGAGCAAAACATTAATCTTGCACTTTTTAAACATATGGCAAATCCTTACCAGATAGTTTATTTAATGGGCAGATATACTTAAAACTCAGATAAGAATCTTTAAAGGGATAGTACAGGGCAAGTAAATGTCAAGTTGGCCACCCTGACATGAAAGGTAAAGACAGATAAAAAAAACAGAGTTTAGGAAGAGAGAATAGAGTGAAAAGAAAATATTTTGAGTTCTATGGTGATTTTATATCTCATCCTGCCACATTCCTCCCCATTCAAGAAGGCAACATCAAGACGTTGCCTAACCTTAACCCTTTAGAAGGGTTAGAACTTCCACCCACTTCCCTCCCTCACTTGAAGTTTCCCTCAGGGACCCTTTTTAAAGATTGGAAAGGATTACTTAAGAAGAAATATAATCAATATCACAAAACATACAATTCCTTATTTCAATCCAATCAATTCCTTGAGGTGTGTATCAAAATTGGTACATACATGTAACAGTTTTTCAAAAGCAACCAATCACTGTAAACATTGAATCAGCATTTTCTCCCATTGTAACATTTTTGTCTGCACCGAACCTTGACAAAAAGTCTGCATTCTTATGCTGGGTTCCTGCCCTATGTCTGACTGAGAATTTGAATGGCTGTAAAGACAAATACTACCTCATGATTCTCATGTTTTTATCCTTCATAAGGTTTAGCCAGCACAGGGGGTTGTGGTCAGTAACTATGGTGAATTCATTACCCCAAAGATAATATTTTAAGGCTTCAATGGCCCATTTCATGGCCAGGCAATCTTTCTCAACTGTAGAATACCTCTTTTCCCTCTCGTGTAGCTTTCTACTTAAATGAAGGCTGGGATATTTTCCTGAAAGCAGTTTCACAAGCAGGTGTCCATTTACAGTAACTTTTGTTGGGTAACGGTTTTTACTAAGATCGGTCAAAGGTGTAGCAATAGTAGAAAAATCAGGAATGAACCTTCGGTAGTAACTAGCTAGGCCTAAAAATGATCATACATGTTTCTTTGTACATGGGACTGGACAATTAGCCTCAGCTTCAACTTTGCTGACTTCAGGTTTAATAGCACCATTACCAATAATGAAACCTAGGTAAAGCGTTTCAGTTTTTGCTAAGACACACTTGGCCGGGTTAATAGTCAATCCAGCATCTTTAAGGCTCTGGACAACTGCACTTAGATGAATCAAATGGGTATCCCAGTCTGGACTACAGATAACCACATCATCCAGATAGGCAGCAATGTAGGATTTATGGGGTCTTAATACACATGGTCCATATACCTTTGAAAGGTAGCAGGAGCTCCATGTAATGGCATTTTCATAAAATGGTACAATCCAAGTGGTGTACAGAAAGCTGTTAACTCCTGGGCCTGGGTTGTCAATGGGATCTGCCAATACCCTTTTGTTAAATCTAGGATACTGATGTACTGGGCAGATCCGATATGATCCAACAGGTCATCAGTCAGGGGTATAGGTTAACCATCAAAGTCAGAGATGGCATTGATACATCTAAAGTTCAAGCATAACCTAACTCCACCTTCCTTTTTATTCACCACCACTAATGGTGAAGACCATGGACTGCGTGATGGGACAATTACCTTATCTTGTTCCATTCTTTTCACTTCCTCTGTCACTTCACTCCTAACCTTTTTCCGGCAGCCTATATGGTTTCTGGTGTATAGGTCTGGTCTGGGTAGTCCTAATCTCATGCACCACCCCCTTCGCTCGACCTGGTACTTTAGTAAAAGTATCCTGATAGTATGTTAGGAGATGATCAATCTCTTGACATTGGGCCAGTTCAAAATCGGGGTTTATGTGTATGGGTAACTCTTCACTATGGGGATCCAGACGCTCATAGGCTATATCTAGCTCTGATTGATCTTATTCTGGCTGAATGTAACAAACCAACTCAGGCTTTGGTTTCTCTACCCATTTTCTCAATAGATTGGCATGGTAAATATGCTTCAGGGGTCTATGTCCGGGCATTTCTACTTCAAAATTCACAACATTAGTCTGGTGAATCACATTATAAAGTCCTTGCCTCCTCATCAATAATATGTTCTCTGTAGTAGGCTACAACAACAATACCTTATCACCAGGTTCAAACTGCTTATCTTTAAGCCCCACATCATGCCTTTGCTTTTGGTTCAGTTGTTTGTTTTCCACATTTTCATGGGCTACCGTTATATATTTTATCAACCTTTCCCTTAGTGATTTCATGTAATCGACAATGTTTGTACACACCACACTTTTCCCAGCTTCCCAGTGCTCTCAGACCACATCCAATGGTCCTCTTGGATTATGCTCAAATAACAAAGTGAATGGAGAAAATCCAGTAGTCACTTGGGGTGCCTCCCTATAAGTGAACAAGAGTTAGAGGAGAAATTTGTCCCAGTCTCTACCCTCCTCATGTATGTACTTTTGGAGCATTTTCTTTATTGTCTTATTGAAACACTCCACTAACCCATCTGTATGTGGATGGTAAGGTGAGGTTCTAAGTGCTGTTACCCCCAATAATCTATACAGTTCTTGTAACATCATTGAAGTGAAATTACTGCCACGGTCTGTTAAGATTTCTCTAGGAATCCCCATCCTACTAAAAACTTTGGCCAATTCTTCTGCCACTCGAGGAGCTGTTACTGTTCTCATAGGGATAGCTTCAGGGTACCTAGTAGAATAATCACAGATTACCAAAGTGTACTGATTTAGAACTTTTCAATAGAGGCCCCACTACATCCATTGCTACCTGATCAAAAGGGGTTGTGACATAGAGCATGGGCTGCAAAGGTACTTGGTCTCTTTTCCCTCCTTGTGCTACTAATTGACATTTGGCACATGCTCTACAGTATGCAGCAACATCCTGGTGTATCTCTGGGCAACAAAACTCAGACAGGATTTGTTGAACTGCTTTATCCTTTCCCTCATGACCTGCCATTGGTATATCATGAGCTAGGTACATGATTTGCTCTCTATACTGTTGGGGTACCATTAGTTGTTCAATTTCTAACCCACTTTGCATATCAACAGACATCCTACACAAAATGTAATTCTTTTGGAAAAAGTAAGATTGTCCTGGTTGCTTTACTTGATGAAAGTGCAAAAATAAAAGTTTTAAAGAGTCATCAGACAGTTGTACCTCATAAATACTGTCACAGGACAGTCCTGCAATCAGATTTAAAGTTCTTCTGGATGATGTTCCTTCCATGCCTGCTTCTCCTTTCCCTTAGTGTTCCTTGACTTTTTAATTTTCCCTTTTATTTCAAAATACTCTTCTTTGAAAGGAAAAATAGTGTCTAACTGGGCTTTTGCTTGAGACTTTGTTACCACATTTACTGGTTCTGCAAAAGTCTGATGTTTATTCATCAAAGCTGTAATATCAGGAAAATCTTGCCCAATGATGACAGGGACTGGCAACCTGGGTACTAAACCCACTAGCACTGTACAACTAATGCTGTTTATTGTCAATTCCAGGTTGGCTGTCTGATATTGATGAATATCCCCGTGAACACATTTAACAGTTGTATCCTTCTGAGTCACTATACAATCAGGGACCAAGTCAGTCCTTACCAACGTTTATCTGCTCCTGGTTTCTAGTAATCCCAAAGTTTGTTGATCCTTTATACCCACTGACTACACATAACCAATGTTAGCTAGAGCAAAATGTGATGGTTCTTGTCTTTTATTAGGGCAGTTTCTAACGATGTGTCCCTTCCCAAGGCAACCATGGCATATAAGTTCTGAGTAAGGGATTCTACCTCCTCTATCCCTTCTTGTATATTTTTTACTGTCTCTGATTCTGGCTATTTGTAGAAGAAAAAGGTCTTACCAGAATACAGGTACTCCTGGATTACCTGGTTGCTCTCTGGATCATGTAGTCCTGGCTGCTAGATAGTCCTCAGCTAATTTAATGGTTTCTTCAGCGGTTTCAGGCTTATGCTCCTTTACCCAGAGTTGCACATCAAGAGCTAGAACTTGGATAAACTGTTCAATGGTAATGAGCACCACAATTTGATCAATAGTCTTAGTTGCTGGTTGCACTCATTTAGTGCAATAGTCCTTGTGCCTTGCATATGTCTTCCTAGGTGTATCATACTTCAACATCTTCTGTGATCAAAATCTCTGTCAATAAGTTTCCATATTGATATTATACCTTCACAAGACCTCTTCTTTCACGCTGATATAGTTGGTTGCATCAGTTGTACTCAATTGGCTATATACCAGCTGAGCCCTCCCAGACAAGTAGGGTACCAATCTTATTACCCACTGACCTCGGGGCCAATTAGAAGTCTGAGCCACCCTCTCAAAGGTAGGGAGATATGCCTCAATATCATCACTCTCCATCAGTTTAGTCAGCTTTATATCCTTAGGTACTGCTCTCTCCACTTGTCCTTGTGTCATCTCCTTGACAGCTTTCAGGGTATCATTCTATTTCTGGTCCTATTGTCTCTGTTCCTCCACTTGGATTCTTCAGTCCTCATCCCTCTGTCTTCAGTCTTCCTCCCTCTGGTTCTCCATATCAATCTGGTGCATACAAAGCCATTTCAACAATTCATTTGGGTCATCAGGTGCTGGAGGTACCTGTCTCGCATGTTTCTTAGATGTAGCAGCTGCTACTTCCTCATTGTCCTCTGCTTTCTGCATCTTTGGTCTTGTCCCAGAGCCCAATCCTGGCAACAAAGGCTCTCCTGTTTTCTCCATCACAGACATCATGAGATGTAATGGTTCTGGCTGTTTACACTCTTGCATCTGTTAGGTTGCTTTGGATGCAACACCCCCTGGTAAGGCCCCCAGGCAACCTTGATGCATCAAGTTAGAATGGATCTCACTTCTAACATCAATCTGGATGTGTGGGTTCTACTAACAGACACCAGCCATAGAGTTTAGTGCATAAAAAATGTTTTCTTCAGCATTTATCATTTTATTTAAAAAAAATTATATAACAACAACAGAAAATGTCCAGACATTTACAGAAAAGAAATAGAATATGGTGTTAAATCTTGCACACCAAAAGAAAATATGAAATCAAATAATCATGCAAGTCTTCTTCTAAACTTCCTGCTCTTCTCTGTACATACAATATCTTCCAAAAAAATTATTCTTCGATGTGTAACCACTCACACCTCCTCACTCCTTGCTGGTCAGAAGATACTGACCAACCTCCAACTTCTTCTAACAAATAGCACCCCGGTGGGAAGGTTTCATAGTGTTTTCCTGATGACCTCATCAGCATGTGACCTTCCAATTAATACTAGAAACCTTATTTAGGTGCATGGGCATCATCAGGGGCTTTTCTAAGCTCCTCCCCATCTGTGACATCACCGTATCCCTCCCATATAAACAGCCATTTGCTGGGATGCCATGCCTCTAGAAGGACCTTCCAAAATTAACCAGGGCTACTTCAGGTAAAGAACAGATTTATCTATAATGCCTTTCAGATTTCAGAGATCTCCAGCCTTCCCAAATATAAATGGATTAGGGGTGTGCTCCCTATCTATTTACTTTGCAAAGTAGGAGAGTTCCTAATATTATTCAAAACATTTATTTATTAAACCTCATTTTGTTTCTTTCAATACAAAACCTCTTATTGCACTTTAAATACATGGCTTGCTCCGTGTTTCAACTTTAACCTTTATTTCTAGCAAGCGGTCCATTTCTCCAGAGCTCTACGGCTCTCCTGCATTTCTATGACATGAATGTGCGCACAGCTCCTGTTCGAGCATGCAGTCATGCACACATTCTACCTCATTAGTGAATGGCTCAATTCTCAATAGCGCTACTACATACAAACTGCACTTAAAAAAAGGAGGGCAAAACGTTAATCCAGAGAGTTTACTTAATGGGCAGATATACTTAAAACTCAGATAAGAATCTTTAGAGGGATAGTACAGGGCAAGTAAATGTCAGGTTGGCCACCCTGATTTGAAAGGTAAAGATAGATAAAGAAACAGAGTTTAGGGAGAGAGAATATTCTGATTTCTATGGTGATTTTATATCTCATTCTGCCACATTAAAACAGATACATACCACAACACTGAGTAAGAATCCTCAGACCAAGTAGGAGGTACTGCTGCTGATATGTGCCATGGCTTCTTGTAACCAGAAAGATGTACCTTTTAGTGGTCTCCTCTGGTGGATGTGTCTACAAAGGAAGGTCACACAATGTAATTGGAATCCTTGCATCATGGTACAGATACAACCAGAGGGGCATTCTAACTGTTATCTGTAGCTGCCCAGTAATATGAAGAAAACTTTTCCTACCCCAAACAACAAAGGGAAAAAGATAAAATAATACCATAAAACATATTCTACTGCTAACAGTTAACACACACTATCATATTATCAGGTTAGACTAAAAGTGTCAGAAAGCATTTCAAAGAGTCCAAAGTGGTCTATACATCTTGCGCCAAAGGAAACATTAATGCAGTTCTATGTATTTATCAACCTATGCCTTCTCTGTCAGACAGATATAACATGTATGGAGCCCAGGATGCTTGAAACCTCTCTATCCGGCCTAGTGTGACATGTGAACCCCTGTCCATGTCATATACCTGAGTGAGAGCAGAGAAAATGCCATCCATGGAGAGAACATAAGAGCTTCTCCAGTTTCTCAGAAGGGTACGTTTCAGTCACATACATAGCAACATTACCCAGCAAAACTGTTGAGATGTAAGAAAAGGGGCCTCAGATTTCATAAAGAGTAGTAGGAAGGGAGTATGAAAGGGGATAGGGACTGTAAAGATCTCACTAGCATCTGAGATTGTTTTTTCCCAGATTGGGATTATCATAGGGCATTGCCAAAGAATGTGATATGAAGTGCCCCCAGGTTGCTGGCATCTCCAGCAGTTATCATGTGCTATGACCTTAGCTTTTTTAAGTACCTCTGGGGTCCAATACCAAAAGTGTAGAATCTTGTTATGAATTAAATGGCTATAGGCATTTCTATGGACTGAGTGTCCAGTACACCAACACTGTCCCCACTGGCTATCTGAAATAGGAATTTGCATAATTTGCTCCCATTTGATTTTGGAAGTGAGAGAGAAGTTCGGTAGGGTATCTCTGATCATTGCATAGATCAGGCCAGCTTTCCCTCCTGAGGCCTTTAGCCATATATGAAGAGGGGAGGAAAGTCGGACCTCTTTGTTGAACTTTGTGAGAACTGAATGTAGTGCATCCCTAATCTGGAAGTATTTCCAGAGATCAGTTTTTGGCAAAGACCACCTGTCACGCAGGTTTGAAAAAGTATCGATGACTTGGGAGTCTGTGTTCAAGAGGTCACCCACAAACAGAATACCCGCCTGTTTCCAGATAGTCCACAGCACTGGGTGTTTGGCAATTGTGACATCTGGGTTCTGCCAGATAGGGGTGAAAAGGAGTGGGAGAGGAGGGGATTCTATTTTCTTGTGGAGACTTTTCCAACATTTGTGGGAGGAACTCGACGTTGGGTGAGAGTTAAGATGTGGGGCTAACCCTGAGCCTAGTAGGGATTCCAGGATAGGTGTACCAGTGATAGTCTGCTCAATTTGTAATGATTGTGGAGTGTTTGGGATGCTTTTTGAAACCACTGCCGGATCTGGGGGCATTGGCAGGCCATCTTGTAGCCTTCCATCCATGGTAACCCCCCAGCCTCTTCGCTTCCAATGAGCTCGAAGCATGTTTCGGCTGTAACAGGGTCTAGTGGTGCCCCAAAGAAAGGAGCCTAGTATTTTGTCTATTTTGTGTAGCCACTGTGTAGGGAGATGTATGGGGATATGGGAGAACAGATGAAAGAATTTTTGGGCCATAGACATTTTAAAGGCTGCTATTTTGCCTGCCATAGACAGGTGGAGCCTAGTCCAATGGTCTAATTCCCCTTTGCATTCAGAGATTAAGGGGGCCAGGTTATTATCCCACCACTTATCAATCAAAGGACATACTTTAATGCCTAAGTATGTAATAAAGTTTGATGACCATTTAAGGCCTACATTTGGCAAGGATTGTGAGCAACATATATCATTAAGAGGCAAAACTTCTGTTTTAGAAGGGTTAACTTCAGGCTGGATATGGATGTAAAAAGATTTAACAGCTTGAGCAGTGGAGGGATAGAATGCTGTACGTTTCCCAGAGGGACCAGTAGGTCATTGGCGTACAATAGGGTGGAGTATTGGGATTGTCCTACGCTAATGCCTGTGATTAAGGGGTCCTGTTGGATTGCGGCTGCCAGGGGTTCAACCACCAGTACAAATAGAAGGGGGGAAAGGGGACAGCCTTGTCTGGTTCCTCTGGGGAGGTTAAAAGAGTCAGAGAGGACAGAGTTGGTTAACACTCTGGCTGAAGGGGAGGTGTATAGAGTCTTTACGGCAGATTGAAACTGTGGGCCAAAACCGAAGTGTTGAAGGACAACCAGCAAATAACCCCATTCCACAGAGTCAAATGCTTTCTCGAAGTCCACGGCCAGAGCAGTGGCCAGGGACTTCGAAGCTCTGACCTGATGTATAAGAGTAATAATAGTACAAATATGATCTGCACTATACCTACTTTTTACAAACTCAACCTGCGATGGGTGAATCAGAGAGGGTAGACTTGGGTTTAACCTGTTTGCTAGGGCCTTAGCATACACTTTGCTATCTGAGTTGATTAGGGATACAGGATGATAGCTAGCCTCCTCCATGGATTCTTTCCCTTTCTTGGAAAGTACTGTAATAATAGCCTCACGTGTTGTGTGAGGTAATATACCCTGGTCTTGAGACACAGCATACACTTGGGAAAGTAAAGGGGTAAATCAGTGGAGCTTCAGCCTGCAGAAGTTTGATTGGGAAGCCATCACCTCCAGGTGCTTTCCCCACTTTGAGGGATTTCAACGCAGTTGCAATCTCCATTGATGTAAGTGGGCCCTCTAAAGAGTCCCTCTGTGCAGATGACAATCTGGAAAGCTGTATAGACTAGAAAGCTGGAGATCTCGTTGTGGGGGGTCCTGTCTTTGAGGGGCTATATAGTTGGAAATAGAATCCGTCCATAATACTATTTACATCTTTGGGATAGATTTTCATAGTTCCAGTCTAGGGGTCCCTAAATCCAGCAATGTGCCGACTGGTTTGCTGTCAGCGCAGTTGGTAAGCTAGTATTTTCCCATTTTTATCACCCCCTTCCCAGTACATATGTCAGATCTAGAGCAGCGCCAGGTCTGTTTTCCTGGAGATCAGTTAGTTTATTTGTATGCAGCATATGGCTATGGCTGAATGGGGGGAAGGGAAGGGCATTTGTTTGAATTCATGCTCCACAGTTGCTAAAGCAGCCTCCAGTTGTGTCATTTCCCTTTCCCTGTCCTGTTTCCTGTGGGTGGCATAACTTATAATTTCCCCCTCATATTTGCCTTATATGTTTCCCAGGTGTTTTTAGCTGATGTGTGAGAGACAGGGTTTTCTTGCATAAATAATACATAGATACATAGACAGTGTCGGCAGATAAGGGCCTATGGCCCACCCAGTCTGCCCATTTGAGCTTGTAAGTTCAGTTTGTTTTCCTAGAAGTCTGTTGCCCCTTACCCCTGACCTCCAGAATTCCTTTATGTCTATCCCATGCATTCTTAAATCCCATGATTGTTACAGCCCTCACCACTTCCTCTGGCAGGGTGTTCCACTTGTCCACCACCCGTTCTGTGAAGAAATTCTTTCTCATGTTTCCTCTGAATCGTCCTCCCTCCAACTTCATCCCATGCCCTCTAGTCCTGGAACATCTTTTTCGCTTAAAAATAGTGTTTTCCTGCACCCTGTTCCTCCCTGTAAGATACTTGTATGTCTCTATCATATCCCTCTCTCCCTCCTCTCCTCCAGGGAGTACATGTTCAGTTCCTTCAACCTGTCTTCATAGGACTTGTGATGCAATCCATGCACCATCTCTGTTGCCCTCCTCTGAACCTTCTCTACCCTGTCTATGTCCTTACGTAGGTATGGTCTCCAGAACCGTACACTGTACTCCAGGTGGGGCCTCACTAGTGTCTTGTATAGCGGAATTATGACCTCCTTTTCCTGCTGGTGATGCCCTGCCTATCCCAGCATCCTAGTTGCTTTACCTGCTGCCTTGTCACACTGTTTCCCTACCTTGAGGACATCAGAGATGACAACCCAAGATCCTTTCCTGCTTGGTGCATCGCTATATCCTCACCCCCCAACTGATATATTGTGCCAGGGTTTTTGTGCCCCATATGCATTATCTTGCTTCTTTGCATTGAATTTCAACTGCCAAACCCCTGACCATTCTTCAAGTTTCTGCAGGTCGCTTCTCATTCTGTCTACACCCTCTGGTGTGTCTACTCTGTTACAGAGCTTTGTGTCATCAGTGAACAGTGAAATTCTGCCTTCTAGGTCCCATGCAATGTCACTGCTGAAGATGTTGAATAGTACCGGTCCCAGCACTGATCCCTGTGGTACCCCACTGGTCACTTCTTCCCCTGTGGAGTGACGCCATTTACCACCACCCTCTGTGTCCTGCCACCCAGCCAGTTACCTACCCACCACACTACTGTCCTGCCCACACCCATATTCCCAGTTTGTGTAATAGTCTTCTGTGGCACAGTGTCAAAGGCCTTGCTGAAGTCCAGATAGGCCATGTCCACTGCCCTCCCTGATCCACCTCCCTAGTCACCCAGTCAAAAATTCAACGAGGTTGGTCTGACATGACCTCCCCTGGTGAAACCATGCTGCCTTGGGTCCTGTAGTCCATTGACAACCAGATGTTCCACCAATCTCTCCTTCAGTAGTGCTTCCATGATCTTCCCACTACCGAGGTGAGGCTGACTGGTCTGTAGTTTCCTGCTTCCTCTTTGTTCCCACTTTTGTATAAGGACTACATCTGCTGTCCCCAGTCTTTGGGTACCTCCCTGTTTCCAGTGATTGGCTAAACAGGATAGCCAGAGGTTCAGCCACCACTTCTCTTAGTTCTTTAGGACCCTGGGTAGCACCCCATCTGGCCCCATTGCTTTATCAACTCTTATTACTTCCAGTTCCTTCAGGACCCTTTCTCATGTAAAGGGACTTGTGTCCATTTCTGCACCATTCTCACCCTTGTACTTCTTCAGACCCATTACCTCCTCTTCCTCAGTAAAGACTGAGCAGAAATACCTGTTCAATATGTCAGCTTTACTGTTGTCATCCTCCATGTGGCCCACATCCTCCCTTCAGTCTCACTATCCCTCCCTTTGTCTTTCTTTTTCCTTATGTACCTGTAAAGGTTGTGTCCCCTCTACCCACTGATTTTGCAATGTGTTCTTCTGTCTGAGCTTTGGCTTCCCTTACTGACCTCCTTGCCTCCCTTTGCTTCTCCTGGTACTTCTCCCTATCCCTTCTGCCTGTGTCTTTTGTATTGCCTGAATGCAATCTTTTGGCTTTCACTTTCTTGCTACCTCTTTGGAAAACCATAATGGTCTTCTCTTCCTTTTCCTCTTGCTAACCTGCTTAATGCATAATTCTGTTGTTCTTGTAATCCCCATTTTAAATACTGCCCACTGTTCCTCAACCCCTGATTCCTGTCCAATTCCCTTAATGCCTCTTTCAATATCTCCCCATTTTCCCAAAGTCTGCCCCTGAAATCCAGGATACGTGTTTTTGTGTGGTTTGGTTCTGCTCTTTCTGTGATTTCAAACCACAATGACTGTGGTCACTGTTTCCCAGGTGCTCCCCACTGTTACCCCATCACACTGTCCCTGTTTGTGAGCACAAGGTCCCGGTATTGCCTTCTGCCGAGTTGGTTCCATGACCAGTTGCTTGAGGAAGGCACCCTGAAGGGAGTCCAGGATAAATCTGCTCCTAGTTGATGCTGCTGCTGGGATGCTCCAGTCCACGTCTGGAATATTGAAGTCTCCAACCAGTACTACCTCACCCTTGTCTCCCATCCTTTGGATGGCTAGCATCAGCTCCCTATCTGTTTCTTCCTCCTGGGCTGGTGGTCTATAGACCACACCTGTGCGGATGGCTGTCCCCATTTTCCTTTAGAGCTTAACCCACAGTATCTCTCCCCCATTTTGTTCCTCCTGGATCTCTGTGGCCCTTATGTCATTTTTCACATACAGTGCCACTCCTCCTCCCTTCCTGCCTGCTCTGTCTCTTCTGAATATGTTGTAGCCAGGTATGGCCATCTCCCAGGCATGGTTATCATTACACCAGGTTTCAGTGATGGCCACAATGTCCAGGTCTGACTGTACCATGACAGCCTCCAGATCTTCCATCTTGTTGCTAAGGCTCCTGGCATTTGCACACATGGCTTTCATGATTTGACCTCCTAGACTGCTTCACTGTTCTACTCGGCCCCTTCCTTGGTTGTCATTTATCCCTGGTTCTCTTTGCTGTCTGCCCTTCTGGTGAATTTTCCCCTTTTCTGTTATCCACCTCTTGGGCACTAATCTCCATCTTTGCACACTGCTTTGCAGAGATAGCCACTCCTCTGGTTCACTGGTTCCACTGCTAGCTGTGGGGGGTGAGCAAGTAGGTACCCTCCTTGCTGGCCTGCCACCCCCCTTTGCTAGTTTAAATGCTTGTCAATGTAGCATTTAAACTTATCATTGAGTGCTTGGATTCCCCTCCAGGATGGATGTAGGCCGTCAGGCTTGAACAAACCTCCATCCCTCCAGGTGGGTCCCCAGTCACCAATGAATCCAAACCCTTCCTCACAGCACCAGTTCTTCAACCATGAGTTAAAGTTCCTGGTCCATGCACTCCTATGCTCTCCCTTGCCTCTCACAGGTAGTACTTCTGAGAAAGTGACAGAAGTAGCTACTTGCTTGAGACCCCTTCCCAGTTTCCTAAACTCTTCCTGAACTTCCTTTGGCTCCCCATTTGACAGGTCATTAGTACCTAGGTGGATAATGACATCCAGCTCACCCTCCTGTCTTGCCTTCCCAGTGATCCCCAGGATTTCTTGTTTAGTGGGGTGGAAAATTCACCAAATGTCAACTAGTTTAAGCTCATCAGTGAGTCTCTGCAGTGCTTGGGCACCTTTAATATGCATTTCTTTCCCCTGACTACTTCTATCTAATAGTGGCACCAGGGTGAGGTTGAAATCCCCTCCCACTATTGTAGGAGTTTGCTCGTCTGTCATTCCTTCAATCCTACTGAGGAGGCCCAGAAAAAGGGAAGGGTTGTCCTTGTTGGAGGCATATATGTTTATTAATAAGATATGACCGAATGGAGTGTCCACAAGAGCTATGACCCATCTGCCTTGCCAGTCAGCTTTGCTTTGTAATACAGATCATTGGAGATATTTGTGTGAAGGAGTATAACCACCCCCCTTTTTTTATAGGTGCACTAGCATGAATTTCTTTCCCCACCCAGTCTTTGACCAAAAATGTTTGTTGCAGAAAGGCTATCTAGGGTTTTCCCCTTTCAAATGCGTGCTAGCACTTTTTATATGGGTGAGTTGAGCCTCCTGACATTCCACGTGGCATACATGACATCATCCATATTCCAAGGGATAAAGACACAGTAAGTGCAGGGTGATGTAAGTATTTGAAAAGGGGGACCTGCCAGATATTGGCTGCATGTAAAACTATTGAACCAGCATGTAGGCTGCGTCGCTACTACCTTTAAAACAAATATGCCTTGGCATATCTATCTTACTTGGTTTCCTGTTATTCGTTAAGGATAGCATAGAAACATAGAAACATAAAATTTGATGGCAGATAAGGACCGCTTGGCCCACCCAGTCTGCCCATTTCCCTACCTAATGGATAAGCTGCAGATCCTAGTTAACCAGCAGCCTACTTCTTCCTACCCCCAACCCCTAGAATTGCCTTATGACTGTCCCATGCATGCTTGAATTCCACCACTGTTTTTGACTCCACAACCTCCTCTGAAGGCCATTCCATGCATCCATAACCCTCTCTGTGAAAAAATACTTCCTTAAATTACCTCTGAGCCGCCCCCATCTTCAAATTGTGCCCCTTGTTCTTGCACACCTCTTTTTGAAAGATGATACCCTCTTGGACTTTGTTGATTCCCTTGAGGTACTTGAAAGTTTCTATCATGTCCCCCTCCTCCTTTCCTTGAGGCTTACATATTAAGCTCCTTAAGTCTCTCTTCATATGTCTTCCAGTGCAGACCCTGCACCATTTTAGTTACCCTCCTCTGGACAGCTTCCATCCTGTCTATGTCTTTATGGAGATTGGGTCTCCAGAACTGCACACAGTACTCCAGATGGAGTCTGACCAGCTGTCTGTACAGAGGATAATAACTTCCTGTTTTCTACTGGCTGTCCTCCTATGCATCCCAGTATCCCCACAGCCCTCCTTGCTGCCTCTCACATTGCTTGCCCACCTTTAGGTCATCTGATATGACTACCCCAGGTCCCTTTCCATTTTGTTGTTGTTAGTATCTCACCCCCATTGTGTACTCTTTCCCTGGGTTTTGTTTCCCAGGTGCATTACCTTGCACTTCTTAGCATTGAATCTAAGCTGCCATACATTTGACCATTCCTCTAACCTTGCCAAGTCCCTTCTCATCCTTTCCACTCCACCTTGTGCATCAACTCTGTTGCAGATCTTTGTGTCATCTGCAAAGAGACATACTTTTCCTTCCAGTCCCTCTGAATGTCGTTATAAAGACATTGAAAAGGGCCGGTCCAAATACTGAACCCTGCGGTACCCCACTAGTAACCCCCCTTTCTTCAGAGTGGACTCCATTTACTATTACTCTCTGTGTCCTATTCTCCTGCCAATTCTTTACCCAGGCTGTCATCTTGGGACCCACTCCCGGGCTGGCTAACTTGTATATTAATCTTTTGTGTGGGACTGTGTCAAATGCCTTGCTAAAGTCTAGGTAGGCCATGTCCACAGCCCCTCCCTGATCTACTACTTTGGTCACCCAGTCAAAGAAATCTATCAGATTTGTCTGGCATGACTTTCCTGCTGTGAATCCATGCTGCCTTGGGTCCTGTGCCCCTCTGGCCTCTAGATACTCGACAATTCTTTCCTTCAGAAGTGATTCCATCATTTTCCCTACCACTGAGGTTAAACTAACAGGTCTGTAGTTTCCTGCTCCTGCCTTGCTCCCACTTTTGTGAAGGGGAATCACATCTGCCCTCCTCCAGTCCTCGGGTACCACCCCATCCTTCCATGATTTGTTAAAGAGGGTAGTCAGTGGTGTCACTAGTTCTGCCCTTAGTTCTTTTAGAATTCTGGGATGAATCCCATCAGGCCCCATTGCTTTGTCCACCTTCAGTTTTAAGAGTTATTTCAGAGCCCTTTCTTCTGTAAATAGGCTGGTATCAACTTCTGTATCCAGAGTGTTTCTACTGTTTGTTTTAGGTACCTCCCCCTCTTCCTTCGTAAATACTAAGCAAAAATATTTGTTTAGTATCTCTGCCTTTTCACAATCTGCCCATCCTCCCTCCCCTTTATTAAGCCTCACTATCCCTCCCTTGGTCTTTCTTCGCTCCCTGATGTACCTATAAAAGGTTTTATCCCCCTTCTTAACTGAGTTGGCTATCTTTTCCTCAGTTTGGGCCTTTGCTGTTCTGACTGCATTCCCAGCTTCCTTTTGCTTTAACTGATACAGTTATCTGTCCTGCTCCTTCTGTGATTCCTTGTACTTCCTGAATGCTTTCTTTTTCTCTTGAACCTTCACTGCCAGTTCCTTTGAGAACCATAGTGGTTTCTTACATTGTTTCATTTTGTTTATTTGCTTGTGTGCAATAGCAAAAAAAATTAAAGAAAAACATCAAACTATATACAGTTATTGCACAATTGTGTGCTATGGACAGAGAAGGCGAGTAAAAGGGGGATTGGGGGTATGGCACCTTCCAAGATCCAACCTACCCAGCTGATGTAGGGGGGTCTGCATCCATGTGCTGCACATGGCAGCTACATTTATGTTCAGAAGTAGAAGTGTGTAGTTTCAGTGTCTTTGAACTAGACCTGTATCTGCCACACTGTCCCAGGGAGGGTCCTGTTTTAGTAAAATACACCAAGCCACTTCCCCCTTATCAGGTTGTGATGCTTAGGGGAACAGGACTAAGTCATGGGCAAGGTAAGGTCTGGAATATCTGACCATAATCCCTGATCACAGTGTGCCATGAAAAATGCTTGCAGTCGGTAAGGGAATGGTCACCCCCCCCACCGTTCAACCCACTATAATAGGCAGTGGGGACTGGAGGGTCAGGGTTTACCTCACCTAGCATACTGAAAATAAAGCAGATTGTCAAAAAATACATACAGGTGTATTGGCACATAAACTTGACTTTTTAACAACAGGGTCGGGGTATGGGCATACCCACTGCTAACTAATGTCAAGGGCAGGGACCTTCCATTTACCTTCATATGGAACCATATATAAAATTGGGAGACAGATTTAAACTATACCATGCTGAGGCCATGAGGCCAAAAACAAAGTTTAAGGCACTTATCTAAGTTTTCTCCTGTGCTGATGTTGATTGAAGGGCTGCCTCCTCTGCCATAATCTGTGATGAGTGATTCTTCAGGCTTGCATCTTCCTGAGCGGTGGCCAGCAGACCCGGAGTGGAGGCTGTGCCTGAGATAAAAGCTGAAGCTCCTGCTTGTATCTCCTCTTCCAGGATGGAGGCCTTGAGCACCATCTCCTGTTCCGGGTACATGGGGAAGTCCTCTGCATCTGCCTGTTTCTCTTCAAGCAAGAGAGCGTACCTGTTTGGGGAGGCAAAAGCACTTGTCATGGTGTCTGATGGATCTAAACTCTGGAACCAGGGCTGGGTACCTTCGGTCAGACACTCCTGAGAGTGGCTTCTTTTGGTATGCTGACCAGATTGTTGCCTCTTGTGAGATCATGCAGGTAGGCCTGAAGCACTGCCTGTGAAAAGGAAGCCAATTATTGTGATCTGCCTGCGTGGAAGGTACATCACTCACTGGGCCTTGCTTCATAGTCTCACCCCTAGGACTAGATGATGGCTCTAGATAGCTTTTGTTCACTGTATTGGGCCAGTTCCTATGAAGGTAATCCATGAGAGCCTCATGGGTGGAAAAAGAGACAATTGTACCATTGACCTCTAGACACATTACAGCAGGGTAATGGAGAGAGAAGCTAATGCCCAGTGAATGCATAAGACGGCATCCTTCTGAGTATGTCTTCTGACGGAGTGCTAGCTCATGTGAGTAGTCCTTGAAGATCAATATTTTGTGACCCCTCCACAGTAAAGACCCCAGCTCATGCACCAGATTGGAAATCCAGTCCTTATCTGCAAAATTGAGAATCCTAGCCATTATGGGCCTGGGTCTTTCACCAGGCTTAGGCATGGGTTTCACTGTTCTGTGCGCTCTCTCTATAGTAAAACCAGGAGGTAACTCATGTTTTAGAAGCTCAGGCAATACATTGTATAGAAATTCTAGGGCATTTCAGTGACATTGCAGAGGGTCTGGAAGGAAAGGTATGCCTCTTTGTGGCTGACACAAAGATCTGTAGCAGAGTTGATACTCAAGTGGGGTAGAAAGGATGAGAAGGTACTTGGCAAGGTTGGAGGAATGGTCAGAAATATGGCAACTTAGATTCAATGCAAAGAAGTGCAAAGTAATGCACCTGGGAAATAAAAATCCAGGAGAAGAGTACACAATAGCAGGGGAGGTACTAACTACAACAATAATGGAAAGGGATCTGGGTGTAGTCATATCAGATGACCTAAAGGTGGGTATGCAATGTGAGAAGTCAGTAGGGAAAGCCAGGGGATACTGGGATGCATAGGGAGGGGCATCACAAGTAGAAAAAGGAAGTGGTTATCCTCTATACAGACAGTTGGTGAGACCCCATCTGGAGTACTGCGTGCAGTTTTGGAGACCTCATCTACGCAAGGACATAGACAGGATGGAAGCAGTCCAGAGGAGGTCAACTAAATGGTGCAGGGTCTACAGCAGAAACCATATGAAGAGAGACTGAGAGAGCTTAATATGTATACGCTTGATGAAAGGAGGGATGGGGGAACATGATAGAAACTTTTAAGTACCTCAAGGGAATCAACAAAGTTCAGGAGGGTAGCATCTTTTAGAAAAAGAGATGTGTAAGAACAAGGGGCACAATTTAAAGTTAGAGGGGGGACGGCTCAGGGGTAATGTGAGGAAATTCTTTTTCACAGAGAGAGTGGTGGACGCATGGAACCGCCTTCCTGGAGAGGTTGTGGGGTCTAAAATAGTGGAGGAATTCAAACATGCATGGGACAGACATAAGGCAATTATAGTGGGGGGTTGCAGGAAATAGGCTGTTGGTTAACTAGAATCTGCAGCTTATCCAGTAGGTAGGAAAATTTGCAGACTGGGTGGGCCAAGTGGTCCTTATCTGCCTTCAAAGTCTATGTTTCTATGTTTCTATTTCCCCCTCTCTGCATATTCAGGAAATCCTAGGAGCCGAAGATTGCTACGTTGGCTCCTGTTTTCAATATCGTCCATTTTTGCCTGCAGGGAGTGTAAAATGCAGTCTTGCTTATGAACAGTTGCCATGAGAGAATCAATGGCTTCAGTGTTAGCCTGTACCCTAGTTTCAGCCATACTAATTCTTTTGTCCATTTGTTGAATGGCCATGGTAGTGTTGTTGGATGCCACAATGACCTCCAACATTTGCTGCCTAAGTGCAGCAAACATCCCACTGATCTGTTGTACGTCCAGGCCTGCTGGTGAAATCAAGCTCCCACTGTGCATCATGCTGAATATTGAGAAAGCCAGAATTAAGCCCTCAACAAGTGCGCAGCGTTTCTAAAATAGACCAGCCTTCTGTCCAGGTATGTTGTACTTATTCCAATCTGCTACACTAAACTTTTAGATGTGTTAGAGTGGTGTAAATCTGTGATAATTAGCCCCGGGTAGCAGCACGAAGGATTCAAGTGGCCATTTTCGATGAGAGCCAAGCCATGCCCCTTTTGCCAGTGTTTTAACTTAATATTTCTGCATTTTTCTTTAAGGAGTTTTTTATACTCTTCTCTTGCTTATTTAGCTAGTTATATTTATGTCTCACTTTTGAGGTTTTTGCCTTTCTCACTAACCTTGTGAGATCTATCTTTGCTGCAAGGCATTCTTCATCAAACTAATTAGTTTCTACTTTGGGCTCTGGTTTGATTTTAATGGATTTATACAAAAAGTTATGTATTGTGTTAAAGTAGTTTTGCAAAAATTCCTGAAATTCTGGTAATAGAATAAATGGATCTAAAGGTTTTAAATTCTGCAACAGTTTCACTACTACTATTTATCTACCTATTTCTAATCCAACTTTCTTATAGTTCCTTATTTCCAAGTTCAGCAAAAAGTTAGTTTACTATAAGGGTATCATCTATTTTTTGAAGTGGTCCATGAATAATTTATGGAAAATGATCGCTTTCACATCTCTCTGCAACATTACAATATGTCCAATAAGTCATATCCCCATTCCAGCAAAAGTAACCTAGAACTGCTGGGTCCCTCGCACCAGGGTGTGTATAATTACCTGAGTTATCTGGTTCAATTCTGCCATTTAATGGGGCAAGATTTTGACTAATCAAAATTTCCATAGATCTTTTACCCATATCATTTGTTCTTTTTGGGGCAGTTGGGAATATCCAATTTTGTACTTTATTGTCTGCATAACCATCAAAGTCACCTGTTCTGGAGTTTAAATCTCCAAATAGTAAAATATTTAGACCCGGCTTTTGATGCTGAGTTCTTTGTAATAAGGATTGTAGCTTCTCTCATAGTGCCGTACTGTAATATTTTGAGTTTGAAGGAGGAATATAAACATTTACTAAAAGAAATGTCTATTCTGTGATTTTTACCAAAAAAGCATGTGCTACACAGCACTTATCTAGTAACATGACATTTACATTTTTAGTGATTTTAAAACAAGTGAGAAGACCTCCTGATGGTGCATTAGTCAGATGATACAGCGCTGATGGTTCTTTCGAAAATCTACAGTACAGTTGGCTTTATGGCACTTTTTGGGCCTTATGTAGGTTGAGCACAGATGGTATCTGGTGATGCATTCTGCAGCATGAACGTATCCTGCACCACACTGGACCACAGGTGAATGATACAGTACCCTTTGATGTTTCCAAATAAATTATGTGCTTCCTTTACTGTAATCACATCTACTAGTAAGAATTGTGATGCAGATACCAGCAGAGATCAACACAGTCATTTGGAGGATAAGGGATGATGGGAGAAGCATCAGACAATTCAGGTTTTTCTGAAGAACACTGAGTTATCCATCACAGATAGTGGGCTGAAGGCACACTTGAAATGCCCTGTCCCGGCTCTGTGTGCCCTGCAGCCTACAGTCTATACCAGGTACACACCTTAGATACAAATGACATACAGTACTGTACAGCATGGTTACACACCTCATTATACACTATATACTGCAGTATTACAAAGTTACATAGTTTCAATTCAAAATCCACCTGCTGTATGTTATCTGCCTAACATTAATGCTCTTTCTGCACAATGGGAAACAGTCCTGCATATGGACAGTATGCTAAATGGGGATGATGAGACAGAGATGAGGGAACTGGCTGCTGAACATGGGGTAGTGGCATCTGTCTTCACTGTTAAGAGAATGCACTGCCAGATGGGATAGACATACAGGTGGGAAATGTAAGGCCACCCCAAAAAAGATTATCAATGTAAAGTTTTCTAATTTGTTATCACATGCAATCTCATGTAATACTCTGTCTTTTGTTTCCTAAAGCTTTTGCTCCATGATCAAGGATGTGAACAAAATGAAGTAATTTGAGCAGCCCAGGATGTGGATTAAGAACAAGGAGATGTTTCATGACATCATTTTTAACCTTTAAAACATCATGTCTGGGACTCCATAAGCAACAGAGGGCATGTCCAACTGCACATTTTTGAGTGTTAGTGATGCTCAATAGTAGCAGTCAAACTATTAAGACAGGTATTGTCTCATACCATGAACTGCCTCTTCACCAGTATCTGCTTTATACTCCATAGGATCCATGGATGGCAAATTTGTCAGGGAACATATCATCATGGGAGCAGTGAAGAAATACATAAGGAAGAAATACCCAGATGGATACTGATTCCTACAAGACCCTAAACATACTGCATCAGCAACAGCTGTTGCTACTGCTAGAATCAATTGAGGCAGAACACCACCAGAGTAAGTACTGCATAACAGCCACACTAAAAAGTGGCCGTCACTGTGTGTTTTCCTTGTTTTGTACCACCAGGTCTCCAGATATGAATCCAATTGAAATGGTGTGGCATGCCATGAACATTTTACCCAGAGAAAGAAAAAACACAGATACAGCAAGAACTCGCTGATGCCATTAAATATTTTTTAAAAGACTTTTTAATGAAGGCACTGCACATGATATATTGCATACTTGCAGAAAGTTGTTGCCAATTGAGGTTGCCAAGCATGGGTGCATGACTGGAATGTGAATCACATACTGTAGTTGCTGCAGAGCATAGTACTGTATTTGTTGTGTGATTTGTTTTATTTTGCATATTTGTTTGTACTCTACTGTGTGTGCTTTAAAGACTCCGATTGGCGTGATTGGGTCTGTGAATACAATATTATACTTTTCATGTTTTCTGTCACAGTGAAATGTAAAATATGCTCCATACTGTATTGCACTGTATATAAAAATGTATTACATGGTGAAATGCTGTATAGCAGGTTGAATTCATGCCAAGTGCTGTATATTTAGCTGACTCCACCTCCAAAACACATTCACGACCAATAGAATTCACCTGGCTGGCACATACTGCATTAAGGCACATTGGTACCTCTACAATCAGCTGTAACTCAATGTCAGCAGTCAGTTCTCAATTAGTTGTCAGGCAACTGTAACAGCAATTACACTAATCCCCTTCAATCCCTTTAGGCACACCATGATAAAAGGTGTGAGGTTTCAGGTTTCTTACCTCTCCTTGCAAGCTGAACTGGAATCAACGACTTTGACACTTTGCAAAAATGTAGATAATGAAATAGCTACAGTCTTCAAAAGCAGTAAAATGAAAATATCATTTTGATGTTATGATGTATAAGGAATTATCTTTATGATATACGGTCCTTGGGAGAGTCAGATTGGGGATAAACAAGGCCTGTCGATTTATCCTAGGAGCTGACAAGGTTACATATACCTGTACCCTGTACTCTCAATTTGGCTGGCTCCCCCTATGTGACAGAATCAAGTACCAAGTTTGCTTGCTTGGCATGAAGGCTGTCTGGGATCTCAACCCCCCAAAATTCAAACTCTTCTCCTCCCCATCCAAAGACAATATTCAACAAGAAGTATGGCAAGGAAAGCACTAACAGTACCTCTCTGTAAGACCAACCTAGCCCAACTCTCATTTGCCAACAGAGCTCCCCTCTGGCTAAATGAGATACCAGACACACTGCTTCACATATCTAACCCAGCCTAATATAAAGCAGGGCTGAAACAACTTCTCTCCTTAAGATCCAGCATTGACTGCTACCAGTCCTGATAGTGTGCCCACTCCAAGCTACCTATTATGGATTGTATAAACAGCCTGATCTGACTGTGCACTCCTCACATTGCTTCTCATTATGGACTACAAATGTAGTCACTTTTGCCTTATGTGCCTATTTATTTATTTATTTGTTAACCGGGTGAGTACACTGGTCCCTGGGACCGGTTTCAGGTATGACCCAAGCCATGGAGATGGCACAAATACATAGGTACAGAAGTCATGGACTGAGAGAACAGTACTAGGATTTCACAGTTTCAGATAAATACATAGAGTGAACAAGGATTTAACATTGAATAATTTACAGTTTTACCAATTAAGTACAAAACCATTTGCAAAGCAATATGGTAAAATAGTACTTATGGAGGGCTGTTGCAGTTGTCAGGCTGTTAAAGAGTACAAAATGCAGGTTTGTAGCTTCATATAGAGATGATCGAGGGTTAATATTGAGAAATTTCCAGATAGTACAGTTCCAGTACAACCACCATATGCTAGAGCAATATGGTGTGGGTAGTAATGATGGAGGGCAATTACTGGTGTCAGGCTGTTATGGGGTATAATTGTAGGTGTCAGGCTGGTATGGGGTACAATAGCATGTGTCAGGCTGTAATGGGGCACAATTGCAGGTGGATTTAGAGAGAAGGGTTGAAAGTAGTTGTGATTTGAAGGTCTATGTAGTGCCTATGTTAAGGACAGAGGTGGGGAAACTATCCCAGAGTTTAGGAGCCACTAAGGAGAATGTTCTCTGTCTCATGTTCATGGAGGAGTGAGGGACACTAAGCAATTGTTGAAATGAGGACCTAGTTGTTCTAGTGCTTTGCTTGATGCACAGGAGTCTACCTAAAGGGGAGGCAGAACTTGCCACAAGGGCTTTATGGACAAGGGCACCCAAGTGGAGGTCACGACAGGCCAGGGGAAAAGCCAGCCAAGGGAGGTGTACATTGAGTAGTGGTGGGTAGTTAGATGTGCAGAGAAAATAAAATGACAGATGTGGTTGTATGCCATGTTTCATCTGTTGAGTTCCCTAGATGATGTCTGGGAGATGACGAGGAGCAGTTTTCTAAGAGCGGGAGCATCATACCTCTTACTATCACCAGCCATGCCTCTGGGGTAAGAAAGTGCTTTAGGCAGTAGCAGACTCCAACCTGCTGGTGAACTCTTTTGTTAGTTGTACCTATATGTACACCAAATATAAGGGAAGGGTCCAGTGTGACACCCCCAGATATTTAAAACTCTTGCCACTCACAAATAACTGCGCTACTGGAGAAATGGGTAGGGGTGCTATCCAAACTTAGTCCACAGCACAAACACCACAAACACACTCCAAAGTCCAAAATTAAATGCAAAGAAAAGTACAAACTAGACAGATCCATGCCATAGTTTTATTTGGAGAGCCCAAGTGAGCATCTTCTATCCTGGGCACCTTGCGTCTAACACACAAAGCACCGAAGATAGAAGTGCCGAGGATAGGTGGTGTTCACTTGGGTTCTCCAAATAAAACTATGGCATGGATCTGTCTAGTTTGTACTTTTCTTTACATTTAATTTTGGACTTTAGAGTGCATTTGTGGTGTGTTGTGCTGTGATTGAAAACGCTTGACCTGCTCGAGGAGTGCTCTGTCAGGGACCAATATTGAGAGGGAGTTCACCATTCTATAGGGTAATTTTTGGAGCTTCTGTCTAGACCCAGATAGCATAGTTTGGATTTTCATTGAGTTAACCAGAAGTCAGGTAGCTGAGAATCAGTTGTGTGTGATTGAGAAATCATGCACTAGGGAGTGAGATGGGGGGTTGGGGAGACTATGGTAGCTCATATACAGAATAAAATTGTCCGCATACATGATTTTCAGATAGTCAGTGTTAGAGTACAAAAGGATGTTGATGAAAATAGAGTATAGAATACAACCCAGGATGGATCCTTGTGGGACACCATTGAGCACTGTGAGGGGTGACAATAGTGCTCTACTGACATAGACACTTTGTGACCTCCCAGAAAGATAATGTCAAAACCAGTTTGCCATCCTCACCAAGAAGCCTAGTGAGGCCAGCTTCTGGATAAGGAGGTTGTGGTCAATGAGGCTGAAGGCCTTGGATAAGTCAATGGCTCCAGTTAGCATGCCCATGATAGCATATCTGAGTATGTGGTTGGTGAAACTGGCTATGGCTGTGGTGGTGTTGAACCCCTTCCTGAAACCATGCTGCAAGGGGGAGAGAAGTCCATTATTGTCTATATAGTCTGTCATTTGCTGTAGGATAATATTCTCAAGAACTTGTGCTTGTGGTTTTGTGCAAACTGTATTGGCTGCCGGTCAGGTGGAGGATTGCTTTCAAGGTGGATTTAATCACCTATAAGACCCTATACACAAGAATGGAAGCAAGGAATAGCCAGGAAACTACCGTCTTGTTAGTCTAACCTCAGTCGTTGGAAAACTGATGGAGTTCTTGCTGAAGGAAAGAATTGTGGCTTTTTTGGAACAAACTGGTCAGCTCAACAAATATAAACATGATTTCACAGCACAGAGGTCCTGCCAGACAAACCAGGTTGATTTTTTCAACTGGGTCACCAAAACAGTGGATCATGGTGGGGCAGTGAATGTGGTTTACTTGGACTTCAGCAAAGCTTTTGACTCTTCTGCACAGGAGGCTAATCTAAAAACTGGAGAACATGGGAGTCGGGCCCGAGGTAATGAACTGGGTCAGAAACTGGTTATGTGGGAGAACTCAGACAGTATTAGTGAATGGCACTCTGTCAGAAGAGGGGAGGGTGATTAGCAAGGTCCCACAGAGCTCAGTTTTGGGGCCGATCCTCTTCAATATATTCATCAGCTACATTGCAGATGGACTGAAGGGAAATGTGTGCCTGTTTGCAGATGACACTAAAATCTGCAACAGGGTGGACACACCAGAGGGACAGCATAGCATGGAAGCTGATCTCTGAAAACTGGAGGAGAGGTCCAGGACCTGTCAACTGAAATTCAATACCAAAAAATGCATGTTCATGCATCGGGGAACATGTAACACAGGGAAACTGTACTCAGTGGGAGGAGAGCAGCTGGTGGCTACTAGGCAGGAGCGAGACCTGGGGGTGATCATATCAGATGACCTCAAGGTCAGTAAACAATGTGAAAAGGCAGCACTAAAAGCTCGTGGCATCCTGGGATGCATAGGGAGGGGCATTACAAGCAGAAGGCATAAAGTAATCATGCCCCAGTATCAGTCCCTGGTAAGGTCTCACCTGGAGTACTGTGTCCAGTTCTGGAGACCACACCTCAGGAAGGACGTAGATAGGCTAGAGATGGTACAGATAAGAGCAACAAAGATGGTGCAGGGCTTCCATCAGAAACTGTACAAGGCAAAGCTAGATGATCTCAAATTATACTCCCTAGATCAACGCAGGAATCGTGGGGACATGACTGAAACATTTAAATACCTTAAAGGCAACAACAGGGTACACGTTCAGAACCTTTTTCAGTTAAAAGACTACAACAGGACTAGAGAGCATGACCTTAGACTTAAGGTAGGAAAGTTCACAAGCAATATGAGGATATTCTTCTTTACAGAATGCATTGTGGAACCATGGAATAGCCTGCCGGAGGAAGTGGTGGGAGACAAGATGGGGGAATTCAAGCGGACATGTGACAATGTGGGATACTCAAGCAGGCAGCTAAGTAAGGGAAGGGTTGGAAACCAAGGGCAGGCTTGATGGATCATACGGTCCCCATCTGCTGACAATGGGAGGGCTTTAAGCCTGAGGTTCGATTGGCGGAGCAACAACGTCACTCCCCCATCGGGCTTAAAAGGTCATGCATCCTGGGCCTCGTCAGGATTCATTTTTCGTTGCAGCCAGAGGCGCTGCTCTTCTGCCCTCTATCTGGCATCTTACATCATTTGCATCACCTTGCCATGGCAGCCATCTCCAGCTGCAGGATCATTTCTTCTCTCATTTTCTCTTATACCATCCTTTGGTTTCACCCCTGGTTGTTTTCCTTGGTGGCTTTCCGCCATTCTTATCTGGCGTCTGCCTTGCTCTCTGCTCCTCTTTCCATTCCTCCCTCCCCCGTGTCTCCATTCCTCATCCTGCCACCCCTCCTTTTCAATGCCACTGTGCACTGGCTCTCCACTTCACTGACCCCCCCGTACCTTTCATTGCGGTCCCTCTTGACATCAATATGTGCTGCCATCCTTTCGCTCCTTTCAGCTTTGCCTCCTGGTTTGTCACCTCTGTGGACCACCGACCTGGTCCTCCACTGAGTTTCCCTACTGCTGCTGCTCTTTTCACTCCCAGTCACCACCTGCACTGCTGTTTCATGCTCCTCCTTCATTCTGCTCCTTCGCCAACTCCTCTCATCTTCGGAGCGATGCAGTCCATCTATTTTCTCTGTGCAGGGCACATAATTGTTCCTCTGGGCCTCTTTATGTTCTGGGATGTAATTGAACCATGTGTCTGGGATGCAGCTGTTCTTCAGCCTGATTCACAATTCTGGTATGGCAGCAATAAATGTATTGTGATACCGGGAGACTCTGTAGCTCATCCTGCACCTGTAGCTCTTAACTCTGTCTGCCTCGGTCACTTTCCCTCATATTTTCCATATTTGACAAACTGTTTTCTTGCATCAATTGATTCATTTGGTTACTCCTAACCCACTGTGGCATATCTGAGCTTTATTAATCTAGATGAATTCTGTTTCTGCACTGCAATGTTGTATTATATGCATTTTGCTGATTATCTTTACTTAGCTTTAATTAGTGAGATGTGCTCAGTAAATAGCCTGTTCTTTGATGTGCAACCTCTATATTCAACCTTCGGCAAGTGCTTGGAGCCTCTTACGTCATGCGCATTATGATAAACGCATATTCCTGGCCCTAGCTTTCCTGCTCAGTAGGCTTTCATGGCTTATGGCCATCTGCCGTGCGGGTGCCCCTTCTTGACCTCTCTATTCCAGCACATCTTGCAGCTCATTGCTTGCTTTTCCTTGACCTTGCTGCTTCCACTTTGGGCCCGTCCTGAATTCACTTCCCTCTAGGCCTCTGCCCATGCTTTCTTTTGGGCATACCTAATATTAACATACCATACCTATCATGACTCTTATGCTGGCTTGTTCTATGTGGCGCTCCGAGTCCCTTCCTTCATTCCTCCCTCTGGTAGGTGCTCTCTCTCCTTCCTTGTCCGGTACCTTCTTTTAATGGTTTCCCCTATCCTGTATCTGGCTACCTATCATTAATCATATGCCACCTCATCACTCACGGCCCTCCTGCCTTATGTATCAGGTTCATGGCTCCGTTCATCATTCCCCAATTATTATCTCATACCAGCCGTTAACGACTTGCTCCAATCATGGCTTCACACCATCATCATCCATCCATCACCAGCCATCAAGGATTTGCTCCACTCATGGCTTCCATCTATCCTCATCCTTCCATCTTTCCTCATGCCTTTTTTCATGCCAGTCATTACAGCTTCACTCCTCTGGTCCTCATTAACCATTTCTTATCTCATCAAGCCTCCTTTCATGACTTCATTCCATCATCAGCCATCAAGGATTCACTCAACTTGTTACAGTCCATTTAGTCTTCTCAACTCTATGATGCCTCACACTGACCTGCTCATCTATTTCCATCGCTCGATCGGTCTGCCTCGGCTGACCACTCAGTATACCTCAGTGGAATCCATCTGGCTTGCACTTGATATTTCTTTTTGGCTTTCCTATCCTTAATCATATGCTCTGCCTGACTCTGTCCAGCCCCATCCAACTCACCCTACTGCAGTTCTCATCCCATACCGGCTGGGTCCTATGCTACCCCATTTCCCTCCCTACTGTTCTTCATCCTTTCATACCTCACTTTCCCGTACTAGACTCCATGGCTTCAATCCATCATCATACCTCATCCATTCCTATTTTACCTTCCTCAGCCTAGCGTCTATTCTCTTCCCAGCTGTCATGGATTTTCTCCACTCATTGCTTCACTCCTCATCATACATTGTCCAATTCTGCACCTCTTGATCGCTCATCCTAAGTGTATCCACTGGTTCGCCTAACCTCTGGTTCTAGTCATGCCTTCTTGGCCTCGAGTACACCTCCTTTTGAGGAGCCTCCTTACTCGCATTGCTCTATCGAGCATCCTATCTTCGTATAAGTTCATTTTCAAGTTCATTCCCATCTCCTTTATTCATATTTCATTGGCCTGCTGCCCTCCTGCTGTGATCATCACCATCAGTATTCATCATTGCCTCATGTTCTTTCATTTAATTTCAAGTTCATTTACAGTCTGTTTTTTCCAGATCTGCTCACGTTAAACTGCTGCACTCAAGTGGCAATCATCATTATCATTGAATCATTCCTGTCTCCTGCTCTTCCAATTCCATACTGGCCATCCAGAATTTGCTCCACTCATGGCCTGCTATCGATATTTTTTTTGGGGTGTACCTATCACGACTCCTATGCCACCTTATTAACCCGCGGCCATCCTGCTGCATGTATCAAGTTCATAACTCCAGTCATCATTCACTCAGCATTACCTCAAGGTTTATCCATTTACATCACTTACTCAAACATTCCTATCATTGAATCCTATGCTGCCTCATCAACTACAACCTCAGAGTCTAATCGTTCAGGGTCTAATCGTTCACATCACATAATCAAGCATGCCTATTCAACCTCAGTGTCTGCTCACTCGCATCGCTCAAGTCAAGCCAGTCTGCATTCTCCTCAGTCTCCTCATCAGCACATCTGGAACCTCCTCATGAGCACATCTGGATACCCCTTGCTCCTCTGACTTCTACATGGATTTACTCGCTCCCATTGACTACTCAAGCATACCCTTCTTGGGTCCCTGCTGCCTCAAGTTCCATCTTTAATCTGTGCTTCTTTGGAGTTTTCCCTGTCTCATCATCATCCTCCTTACTCATATCACTCGTTAATGAACCATTCTTTTTACTGACATACATCCTCAAATCAAACGTTGTCAGCCTGGAGGTAAGGTGATCTAGGCCTTGGATCCCCAGAGGTTTCCTCCTCAAAGGGGGTTTTTCCTCTCCTCTGTGCCAATGGTCATAATATTAGTTAGAGTTGGTGCTTTCTTCGGTTAGTTAGTTAGGTTCTGTTGTTGGATGGAGGCAGATGGTGGCCCCGGCTTTCCCCTCTCTCCTTAGGAAGTTAGCCCTTCTCTTCACAGAATTCTTTCATCATCCTCGCCTCTTCAAAGCTCGACATCATGGGTATTCTTTTTGGGCTTCTTCCTAACCTACCTTTAGCTGATGCATTCATTCCTACGGCACCTGTAGGAGGGAACCCTCCTTTAGGGTTCCTCGCATCGTACCCCTACAGGGTGGTATATCCCCTGGATAGAGAGGCGGAAAGCCACAAAGCAAATCAAGTTACACAAGCATCATCTCATATCATCTCATCCAGTTGCATAAGCACATTGAATGGGAGGGCTTTAAGCCTGAGGTTCGATGGGTGGAGCAACAACGTCACTCCCCCATTGGGCTTAAAAGGTCATACATCCTGGGCCTCACCAGGATTAATTTTTCATTGCCCACCATCCACCCCTCCTCCTCCTCCAGCAGCTCATCTCTCTTAGCCGTGGGCTTCTTCCTAACCTACCGTTAGCTGACACATTCATTCCCTCAGCACCTGTAAGGGGGGAACCCTCTTCTAGGGTTCCTTGCATCGTAACCCTACAGCGTGGTATATCCCACAGATAGAGAGTCAGAAAGTCACAGAACAAATCAAGTTACACAAGCATCACCTCATATCATCTCATCCAGCTGTGTAAGCACATTGAACTTCTATGTTTCTATGTATATGGCTTGGGTCCAGGCTACTTGTCTGACTTCCTGACACCTGTCTGCCTGGTGCACTCACTCTGGTTTTCCACAGGAGGACCTCCTTGTGGTCCCAAGGGTGCGGCTGAAGACCTCTGGGGACCATGCCTTTGAAGTGGCAGGGCCCGTATTATGGAGTTCTTTGCCAAGAACCCCAAGGGAGGATTACTTGCATTTGACATCCACTAGTTTTACTCTAAAGCAGAAGAGGTTTTAAGAATTAATTTAAATGGTTTTAATTATTTATGTTTTATGATTGACCGATCCTGATTTTAAATTGTTTAATTATGTGTGTTTCCTGTTTTCACTTCTATATAAAGTGCCCAGAGCCTCTGGGTTTGGGTGTTAAAGAAATAACGTTTGACTTGACTTGACTGCTATGTTGGTCAAGGAGCAAGAGGAAAAACTTAGAAATGTGGTAAAATCCCTCCATGCTGAGGGGGCGGTTGTAAACGCCCATGTTATTCATGCTGTGGCACTCAGCATTGTCGAAGCAAATTCCCCTCATTTGTTAGTGAAGAACGGTATTGACATGACTCTCATCTGCAAGTGGATATTTTTTTTTTTTACATAGAATGGGGTTTAGTAAGAGCAAGGGCAATAAAGCAGCTAGAACAGCCCTTAGTGACCTTCCCTAAACTAAATTAGCTGTATTGGGTAGAATTGCGAAAACCTGGGCACAAGAGTTTATAGCCCTGAACATGTAGTAAATATGGATGAGACAGGAGTCAATATGCTTTCCTGTTCTGAGTGGACTATGGCCATGACAGGCTTGAAACAGCTAGCTGTCACAAGACTTGGGGACAAGTATCAAATTCAACACTAGTGATTTATAAAGGGAAAACCAAGGCTCACAGTCCTCTTCACAAATTTCCAGCCAATTGGCACATCACCCACTCTTTGCATCATGGGGCCAACAAAGACACACTGCAGTTCATTGATAAAATTCTTGTGTCCCACTATAACTGTAGTAAATGGCATTTTGATTTACCACATCATGTGGTGTAATTATGCATACTTATTGTATGCCAGTGTGTACAGAAAAAAATCCTGTTTTTTTTTATTCCCTTTCTTCCCCCCTGAGCTCTGTGCTTGTGATGGTCCAGAACCCTGATCCATCAGTGGCCGGGGGGCGGGCAGGACTTCCAGTCCTGAGTCAAACATGCTGGCACCATGGTTGTCATAGGCAGCAGCTGCAGTTTCGGCATCCAGCGGAGCAATTGGACAGTTTTTGTCCACATGTTTCTCTGCTCTGCCAACCACTTGCTGCAATTTTCCCTGCTGCTGTCACAGGAACCCAGCCCTGAGCTGAGATAGTGAAGTCATTGCCATTCTGTCTTGTTCATCTCTCTTATCAGGCAACAGAGAGTGTGGAGCTCAGGAAAGCCAGCATCTGTCATCGATGACTCTCTAGGCCCAGTCAGGTGGACCCAGATTAGTTTGTGCCATGCCCACCATAGTGAAGCAGAAGAAGCTGTCTAAGGCCACTTTGCCCTTGCCCCCACCTCAGCCCTCCCAGTCCCACCCATTTTGTTTCTCTGGCTTCACCAGACCCACCCAGTCCCTCTTTATCTTCTGCCCCGACTCCATTCTCCTGAGCGCTCTGTGGTCATGGTGGTTGCCCTGCTGCACCTCCCCCCCCCACGATTTTGACTTTGAGTATCCCACCAGTGGCACTCTGCACCAAGTTGAGAGAGGAGTTGGGATCTCAGCCTCAGGAGAGACTAGAGAGGAGAGGAGAGGAGAGGAGATTAGAATAGAGAAGGCCTATGCCAGACCAGCCACTGGCCAGTCATCGGTCCTGTGGGGGTGTCACGGATGTGGTAGCGATTGCTCTTTGCCTTTTTACTGCTCCAGTCCACTTCCACCAGCTGCCTGCCAGACCTGCAGTGAGACTGAGAGTCATCAGCAGTGAAAAAAGCACTGCATCACCAGTCTGACTCCGCCATCCCACTGAGAGTCGAGTTGAGAATGAACTGAAGAAGAAAAAGAGTACAAGCAATAGAGAGGCCCAGGACTCATCGCTGAAGGGCCAACAGCGCACAGCAGCAGCAGGGGTGAGCCAGCCAGTCAAGGTAGGTGCCTCCAGAGCCCAGCCCTCACACAAAACACTAATAGTAATATATTTATTTACCTAAAGGAATTTTACTGGTCACTGGAAGGGACTGCAATACTGGGCCTGGCTGGGATCAGGTGGTATATTGGAAGCTCCCCCTGCAGTAGTGCAGCATCTGGCTGGCTCTAAAGTGCCTCTATTTCTGAATTCTGAGACAGGTTGTCTTGTTAGAATTTCCAACAAGACAACCTGCCTCAGAAATAGAGGTACTTTAGAGCCAGCCATGGTTGTTCACTGTGTGTGACTGAGGTATGAGGGATTCCTCTGGATCTGGGATCAAAACTTCTAGCTGGTCGGGTGGGCTGGGGTTGTTTTTTTTTTTTTTTTCATACCTGATCCAGCCCAGTAACTAGGGTTTTTTCAGGGGACTTGAGTCACTCTCAGTTCTCCTAAAGTTGTAGGCCAAAAGACAAGTAGATGCATACATTTTCAGGCAGTAAGCAGTCCAGGGGAACCTGGCTAGAGAAGGTGTAAGTCAGAGTAAAGCTAAGCACTTTTAATAAAGTGGTTAGCTTTAATTCAACTTAAAATCCTATCTAACCAACTTCATGTCTGTCTCTCACTCTGCACTGGAGCTAGCTACACACAAGGAGCTCTGTGTGTGTGGGGGGGTTAGGTCGGGGTCAGGGGGGACTACACGTGTATATCCCAGATTTCCAATCCTACCAATTGTTAATTTAAGAACCAATATAACCCAACAAATAGTGCTGGGTTTTCATTTCAAGCCTGCCCTGGCTACAAACATGCACCATCCAAGACTAAGAAAGAGAGATGGATGAGTCACATAAATAAATGTGGCAATGGCATGGCAGCCTGGTAGCTGATGCACAACAGGGCATGCCTGGCAGATCTGAAGAAGGGTAAGGTGCTCAGGGAACTGTCTTTTTTCTGTATTTGGGTTAGAATTTATGAGAGACATGGCCTGTCATGTGGTATTAAAACTGGTTGTTTGGAAAATACTTAGAAGAAGATACAGTTGCTTATTTTATTCTCTATCTCTTCCTCAAAACTGCTGTAGTGTCTAATCTACATTGGTCATTGGCTTCTTTGTAACTCATGCCCTGGACAGGAGCAGACTGGGGGTTCCCCTTCCAACTCATGCCATAGACAAAGCAACAGGTCACAAGTTGGCAAAACAATAGGCATCACCCCTGGCTCTGAGGTGAATACCTGGTTCAGCAGTCTAAAGGGGGGGGGTTAGGGAACAAAATAACCACCCTAGTTGCAGCTGCAGATTTTAAGATCAGACAGAGTCTCTTGCACCTCTGACTCTAGGAGAAAAAAAATATATAATTTTCCCTGGAGTCAAGGGTAGGGAAGATGTGACAAAAGTGTGTTTTGTTTTCAATAAAAGCCCCAAAACTCACCACAGAGCATCTAAAACCCCAGAACTTTCGGGGGGCCTAGTGGACCCCAGACTCCCATCTTTTTAAAAACATTTTTCACGGCTACCTCCTCGTGCCCAGACCTTACCCCCCAACACACTTTTAGAATGGCTCTAATATTCCTGGAGCAGGGTTCAGGCAACATGCTGCACTTGGTGGGGGCACTGTGGAGGAGGCGAGAGTGCAACTTACTTGTCATGGGGAGGGGGGGAACAGGATAGCAAATTATGCTTCAGATGACCTCCAAAATGCACCAGAATGCACCAAAAAACAAAAGTTTTATGGGGGCCAATGTGGCCCCCAGACCCCCAGCCTGAAGTTTCCATTTTGGGTGTGTACACTTTTTTTAAGACTGGCTACTCCCCTGACCACATAAACAAAAAGCACTCTGCATTCTGGACTTGTTCAGAGCACATTCCACTGACAGGTGAAAGAAAGATCACACCTTAAGATCTTAATCTCATGGCCAATGACATGTTGCAAGAGCACGCCGACCTCATGTAACTCAGAATGGGGCAGGGATAGCTGGACACACTGCATGAAGTACAGATAGAGATACTGATCTAATCTGATTACAGCATTTTATTAAATTTAACAAAGATGAAATTAAGGTTACTGAGCATGTTACATGGAGCATCTGTTTCAGTTTTTTTCCTGGTATCACGTTAAGGCAATACCAGATTAAATTTGTGATCCATTTATTTTCACTGAAAAGTTTGAACAGTGAATATAGCGAAAATTGGCAAATACGTAAATAGTAATGGCCCACATATTTAAAAAGTTAGTGCAGCACAAACCCGGTTTGTGCTGTGCTAACTTGGTATAGTGCTGGCTGTTGGGAGCATGTCCATATTCAAAGGACACCTATGTGTGGTGCACCCTCAATAGCACCATCATGCACAACATCACACTGCACACATGCAAATGAGGGAGCCCTCATGCATATGCAACGCAGCACAATTTTGAGAGTTTTCAGAAGCACTAAACAGTCACCAGCATGGCACAGTTTAATGTTTCTGAAACCCAGCCCTCAATGGTGTGCAGAGGGGGTGGGTGCCCCACACCCTGGCCACACATTATCAAGGGTTCAGGTCCCTGGTGGTCCAGTAGTACCTCCCTAGCCCTGACCCCTCACATGTAAAACAACAGACATCTCTGGTGGTCCAGCAGTCCCTCCCTGGCCCCGATCCCCTCCTATGAAAAACAAACAAACAGATGTCCCTGGTGGTCCAGTGGTACCTCCCTAGCTCCAGTCCCCTCACATGTAAAAAAACAGACATCCCTGGTGGTTCAGCAGTCCCTCCCAGGCCATGACCCCACTGAGATAACAAAAAAGTAAGTCCTGGTGGCTAACGGTCCTTCCCTAGCCCTGATCCCCACAGAGATTAAACAAAAAGTACACCCACATAGTGAAAAGACAGGTATCACTGGTGGTCTAGCAGTCCCCCCTTCCAAACTCCAACCTGCCCATATCATCCATCTAGCAGTCCCTGGTGGTCTAGTAGACCCCCACCCTGTCAGGTACTGTCCCACCACCCCACTCTCCCCTGTTCCAACCCTGAAAGCTGAGACTGGCACAGCCCTCTGCACAGCACCACAGCTGGCAGCAGACAGAGCTCTCATGGTGCACATACTGTACAATCTGAAGGATAGGAGGGCACCACTAAGTGTTAGTGATTCCAGGTGTACCACTGGGATGCCTCACCCCTCCTCAGTTTAACAGTCAAAACAATGTTTTAGGGCACTCAACAGCAAGAAGTCCAAGGACACAGAGGTCAGTTTGTCTTTATAAAAGGGTTTTAATTTTCATGCAGTAATTGCAAAGGTTTCTGTCTGTGTTCCTTGGACATACAACCAACTCCACAGCTAGAACATGCCAGCGCTTCACTCCTTCGAGTTTCATCTAAAGCACAGTGGCATTCTGACTGTGGAGCTAGTTGTAGGTCTGAGAAAGATAGACTGGAGCATTTGCAATTACTACACAAAAAAAAAGTCTTTTATTAAGGTGAACTGAACTTTGCATCCTTGGACTTCATGCTATTCAGTGTACTACAACATTGTTTTAACTGGTTTTAAGATCCAATCCCCTCCGCACCTCATGGACAAAGCCATATTTTTAGGCAGACTAGCTCACAACATCAAAGCCATTCCTGTCTGCCTCCAGCTGTTTGCCATTCCTGTATGGGGCAACATTATCTTTTTTTAACTATTATGTGTAATAAATATTTCTGTTACTTAGTTTACTCAAGAAACCTTTGCTCTGTATGACTATGATACACTAATCTGTCTACTGAAATTGTATTTATCCATATGATGATGTTTTTAGTAACTTGTTTGCCTGTATTGTTACTTGTCATTGTATGACGTGGAACCTACGTAAAAGAGTGTTCTGACTCATAGGTAATTGTAATCCAAGAATTAAATAAATAAATAAATAAAACATAAAAAAATAAGTGATGCCTGCCAAGATCCAGGGACAGATTTCTGCTCATAGATCCTGTCTTTGCTTGGAAGGCATCACACAAAAGTGCTGAAGAATTTGGCATTTCTGCTTAGAGATTGGGATTGCAATTCCAGATATATGTTCCCCAAGGTGTAATACCCCAAGAAAAATGTGATTCTTTAAAAAGGGAAAGGTGGTTTTCATGGGGGTGGTTACGTGATGGCTGCCAAGATCCAAGGACAGATTTCTATTCAGAGATCCTGTCTTTGCTTGGCAGATATCACACAAAAGGGCTAATAACGTTGTCATTTCTGCTAGGATTAAGCTGAAATCTCACATACACATCCCCCAAGGTGGCCTGTTTATATCTCAAGCAGATCATGTAGCTAGAAAAAGGGAAAGGTGGTTTACAAGGGGTGGTTTTAAGTGATACCTGACAAGCTCCAGGGACAGATTTCTGCTCAGAGAGCCAGTGTCTTTGCTTGGCAGGCACCACACAAAATGGCTAATAACTTTGACATATCTGCTTAGATTAAGCTGCAATTCCAGAAACATGTTCCCCAAGGTGTGCCCTTAGCACTGCAGGAACATGTTTCTAGAAAAAGAGAAAGGTGGTTTTTGAGAGGTGGTTTCAAGTGATACCTGACCAGTTCCAAGTATAAAGTACTGTATGCTAAATCTCATACAGTGAATTGTATCTTATGTTTAAATATGTGCTGTGTCTTTAAATGTGTGCGTTAGATATTTTTGAGGACTGGAATACATAGCCTACCTCTGTTCTGGACTCAACAGGAAGAGTTGGGAACTGGTACCAGGAAGCAGTTGGAGGGGAATGTTGTCTGATGCACTGTGGAGTCAAGGTCAGAGAAAGTCTGGGTATGTTCATGTCACTGTTGAGTTCTGAGTTTTATTATCAAGTTGAAGATATTTCTTGGTAGCAGGAGTGGGTTCCTGAAGTGTAATGGCAGCTAGAACAAAGAACATGGCCCCACTGAATTTGAACTCTGGTAGTGTAGCAAAGAACTGGGCCAGGTGGAGGGAATATATGGAACTGATTGTTGCCAGCCCACATGCAGACAAGTGGAAGGCTGACCAAAACAAAAAGCAGCACAGTTTTTAATACTCATAGGCCAGAAGGGCAGAAATACATGCAGAGTAAGGTGTTCCAGCAGCAGCTTCACAGCTGAGGACAAAATGAACCAGATGTTCTGTTCACCTGCATTGAGGCTTACTATAACCCATGCAAGAATTTATCAATGCAGTGGAACCTGTTCTATGAAAGAAACCAAACCAGGACAAAAGTCTGGATGAATGGCTCACCCAGCTACATCTACTAGCAAAGGACTGTGCTTTCACAAACACTGATGACATGATAAAAGACCACATCTTGATTCTGACTTTACATAAAGAGGTGCAGGAGAAGCTCCTAATATAAGATGACCTGATGCTAGAAACTGCATGCAAGGTAACCCAGGCATATGAGGCTCCCATGCTGACATGAAAGTGCTGGGCAGTGCACAATAGGCAGTACACACCATTTCTAGAAAGCCAAAATATAAAGGTAGGAATGACTCATTGCAGAAGGGAGGGCAAGGTTCAGCAATGCAGCAACTGCCAATGGGTATAAGACTGTACCAAATGTGCAGGCAGAAGCATGCAGAAAAAGCAGAGTGCCCTGAAGCTGGTAAAATATGTGCGCATCTAAGGAATATGGTTATTTTGCAAGTGATGTTGGGGAGAACACCAGAAAACTCCACACATACTACACACAGCACAAGGGATGACAAAAAGGTATGGCAAGGATGCAGAAGACCAACCAATATTCCAAGCCTTTAATTGATGGGGAAGGACATACTCAGAGGAGGCTTATACTATACTACATATGGATAAGATTAAAACAGCCATCAAATTCAAGCTGGGCATGGAAGCACAGATAAATTGCATACCAGTCAAGGTGTATCAAGAAAGTTTAGCACATGTGCACTCTCTGAAAACCAAACATGAGCCCCCTTAGCTGATTTTGTTGGCAGGGAACTGAAAGTAGAGGAAAGCTGCAGCTTGTATCTGTCCTTTATTCCCAGACAGGAAGATGTGATCTCCGTGCTTAACAGTTGTCTAGCTGAGATCAGTGATTGGATGAGCACTAGCTGGCTGAGGTTAAACTTGGATAAGACTGAGGTGTTGGTTGTGGACCCTGGTTGCCTTGAAGTGGATCCTAGGGCTTATGGCATCCTGCTCTTGACCTCAGACCAGGTGCGTAACCTGGGTGTTATTTTTGATGATGGTTTAACTCTGAAATTTCAGGTGTCTGCCATTGTCAAATCTTCCTTTTATCATCTTAGGAATATTGCCTCGGTGAAACACCTGGTTCCTCAGGCTGACCTTCCCATATTGGTCTGCGCCTTCATCACCCCCCCTAATTACTGCAATGCCCTTTACCTAGGGCTGCTGGGGGTTGATATCTGCTGCTTGCAGCTAGTGCAGAAGGCAGCAGCCAGGCTTATGACTGGTACATCTAGGTCTAGTCATATTACGCATGTGCTGCGCGAACTGCACTGGCTGCCGGTTCAATGGCGGATCACCTTTAAGGTCGGGTTGCTGACCTATAAAGCCCTATATGAACAGGGACCCCAGTACTTGCAAGATCTTCTTACTCCCTACTGCCCCTCCCGCTCACTCCGATCCACTGCCGAGGGATTGCTAGAGATTCCTATGGTTCGGTTAATGACATCTGGGGCATGTGCATTTTCTTATGCTGCTCCTTCTCTGTGGAATTCTCTAACTCGTCGGATAAGAGAATGCCTAACTGTCTCAAGTTTTAAGTCTGAGCTCAAAACTTATTTGTTTTTTTAAAACTTCTTCTGAATGATTTTAACTATGACTGTTTATTTTACTTTAACTGTTTTAATATGTTTGTACAGCACTTTGGCTATGAAAAGCACTTAAAAATAAAGTTTTACTTTACTTACTTACTATAAAAGGTTTTATCCCCCTTCTTAACTGAGTTGGCTATCTTTTCCTTGGTTTGGGCCTTTGCTGTTCTGACTGCCTTCCCTGCTTCCTTCTGCTTTAACTGATACAGTTCTCTGTCCTGCTCCTTCTGTGATTCCTTGTACTTCCTGAATATCATCTTTTTTCCCTAACCTTCACTGCCACCTCCTTTGAGAACCATAGTGTTTTTTTTACATTGTTTTGTTTTATTTGTTTCACACAAAGGCCTGTTGCCTTAGTGATGGCAGTTTTGATTATTCCCCATTGTTCTTCCACCCCTCCTTACTGCCCATTTGCTAGTGTATTCCTTAGGCACTCACCCATTTTGGCAAAGTCAGCCCTTCTAAAGCCCAGTGCCGTTGCCTTTGTATGGCTTGACTCTACTGCTGTGTTTATCATGAACCATACTGTTCACTGGCCACTAGTTCCCAGATGGCTACCCACTTCTACATCTGTGATCATCTCTCCATCTCCATTTGAGAGTACCAGATCTAAGATTGCTCCCTCCCAAGTGGGTTCCAGTACTAGTTGTCTAAGGCATGCCCCCTGCAGGACATCTAGAATGACCCCACTCTTGGATGTGGCTGCAGCAAATGCACTCCAGTTAACATCTGGAATATTCAGATCCCCCAACAACAATATCTCCCCTTTTTCTGCCATACTAATGATACCTTCTATCATTTCCTTGTCCATTTCCTTCCCCTGAGATGGGGGTCTGCATACAATCCCTGTGCAGATTGTGGTGCCATTGCCTGTCTCCAAGTTGACCCACAGTGCTTCCTCTCCTCCCTGTTTACCCTTTTGTTCTTTTGCTTTGATTCCTTCCCTTATGAAGAGAACTATTCCTCCTCCTCCTCTTTTACCCTCCCTGTCCCTCCTGTAGATAGTGTACCCTGGTATATTTACATCCCAGCCATGGTTCTGTGTGTACCATATTTCTGTGACTGCCTCAATATCCAGATGTTCCCCTTCCATCAAGGCCACTAGTTCAGGAAGCTTGTTACACAGACTACGGGTATTGGTACTCATTACTCTCCATTTTTTGATGGCTTTACCTCTTGTAGCCCCATCCCTGCCCTTACTGACTTTGCTTTCTCCATTTACCCCAGTCCTGCTCCCTACTGACCTTTCTACCTTGGTCTTTACCTTATTTAGTACCCTGTTTGGAAGGGGAGGCTGGGAATTCTCTGCTGCTTATCAGTGCCTCCCCTCTTGGCTAGTTTAAAAGCTTGTCAATGAAGCATTTAAACCTCCCCCCTCTCCTGACCTAACCTTTTTCTCTGCCATGTTGCATGTTGTGTCCTTACACATTATGCTATAGGCATAGGCTGATATCCATTTACCAGTCTTACAATGATGTAACTTGATTCACTGCCTGTGCTGATGTCATATGTTGTTCACTGCTGTTGTATATTATGTTGTTGCTGTATACTACAGTATGTTATTCTGTAAAAGTGTCTGTATACACTTCCCATTTAGTGCCATATATTTGTATTCACTGTTTTCCTCCCTCTGTAACCCTTTTTCCCCAGGTCACCCCTGAAAAAGGGACATGCATCTCACCCACCCAGTTACCAAAATTCAAACAAACAAACTTTAATGAACCATTTGAAATCCATTATGTCATGATACGGTGTATCTGAAAAGATAGTAGGTAACAATGGTCCACAGTACTCTTCAGCTGAGTTAAAAGAATTCACCACCAGCTTGGGCATCAAACATGTACTGGGCAGTCCTTATATCCACAAGCTAATGGACTTTCCAAAATGCTCTATGCATCTAGGTAGCAAAACCCATTCTAGCCAAAACTAAACATAGTTGTCAAGACCGTTACATTTGACTGCTGAACTACTGTACCATTAAACACATGTGGACAACCTTGGCTCACCTGCACAACCTCTCATGAGCCAAAGGTTGAGGTCTGCTATACCAATAGCCAGTGACAAGCTTGAACTACAAGTTATTCCTGCATTAAAATTTCGAAGTAACAGAAGCACATAACAAGAGTGACAGGAACACTGCTTCAATCATAGTGCCCAGCCATGGTCTCCATTACTTGCTGGAACACCTGTTTGCTACAGAGTATCTATTAGAAGATGGGACATTGCAAAAATATTGTCACCAGGACTGACAACATAGTCCTACATTATCAAGACAGATGAGAGACAAATATTTATTTATTTAAGAGTTTCACCAGGAGGGCACACGGAACAGAGTACTGCTCAATTCCAGTTGTGTCCTGGGGGAGGTGGGGGGAGAACACAATACAGAAAATATATATTGCAAGGAAGACAGTAAATGTTAGACACAGCTAACAGCATTAGGAATAACATGACAATAGGATGCTTTGAGGTGCAAAAGAACAAACAAAATACAGTGCAACACAATACAGCCATAGTACTCAAGCCTAGAGGAGGAGCGGTGCATTTAGGTTAGGTACAAGTGCAGGTAGAGGCAAAATTATCTTTGAGGTGGGAATGGAGGTAGCAGTCTGAAAGGGCCTGCCTTATGTCCACTGGAAGGAGTTCCACAACTTGGGCATGCAATATGTGAAGGCTGCCTGGCCAGTGTTTGTGGACCTGTGTGGCATAGATAAGAGTCTGGTGTGATTGTGCCTGAATGCATAAGCTGGCAGGGAAGGTGCTGAAAGTACAGAGTGGAGATAAGGGGGCAGGGTCTGAGACCAGAACTTGGCAGTGAAATGGGCACAATGTATTTGGCAGCACTTCTGCAGTGAGGGGAGACCCAATGAGTGATACAGGACACAGTGATGGTTAGGATAGGGACAGTCTAGGGCAAAACAACAAAAGACATGGAAGAGTGGGTCCATTCTGGCCAGGGTGGACTTGGAGAAGGCACTATAGACTACACACCCATAGTCTATGACTGGCAGGACCATTTTCTGTACTGTAGCATGACGAACTGGCAGTGGGATGCATCCATGATTATGGTATAGGGCACCCAGTCTGGGGTGTAGTTTTTTGTGGATTGCATCGATATGCGCAGAAAAATTGAGATGCTGGTTGAGCCAGATCCCAAGGTACCTAAAGGAGGAGCTGACCTCCAGAGTTGTCCCCTCGAAGGTGTGGAAAGTAGGGGTGAAGGGGTGCCTCGAGAGTATCTGCCTTGTGCCGAAGGTCATGGAGATGTTTTTCTTGGTATTGAGGTGGAGCTGGTTAGAGCAAAACCAGTGTTGCACTTTGTTGAAGTCTTGTTGGAGTCTGGACATCACATCAGAGGCTGATGGGCCTGATGTGTACAGCACCATGTCATCAGCATACATGTGAATGGATGTGTGTGGGCAGGCAGATGGCAGGTCATTAAGGAAGATGGAGAACAGGAGCGGCCCAAGTACTGAGCCCTGTGGCACATCTGACATTATGGGGAGTGGGGAAGAGGTTGAGCTACCAATTCTGACAGATTGTGACAGTCCTGTCAGATATGAGCACAACCATTCTGTGGCTGGGCCAGAAAGTCCAGCATTTTGGAGCTTAGTCAAAAGGAGGGGATGTGAGACAGTGTCAAATGCCTTAGCGAGGTTGACAAAAATTGCTGAGGTGATATGGCCTTTATCAGTGGCGGAGAGAATGCTGTTAGTGAGCCTTAGCAGGGATGTGGTGGTGGAGTGGGACTTCCTGAAACCAGACTGGTAAGGTGTGAAGAAGGATGTGGAGTCAAGGTAGGTTGAGAGTTGAGAGAGAACAAGGTGTTCCTGCAGCTTGGCCAATATAGGGAGGAAAGAAATAGGGTGGAAGTTACCAGGAGCAGAGTGGTCCCTGCCTTTGGGGAGGGGGATGACAGTGGTGAGCTTCCATTCAGGTGGGATGGAGGCTTGAGAGAAAGATAGATTGAAGAGGGCAGCCAGAGGGGTGGCGATGGCTGGGGCTGATAAGTACAACATTTTGGAATCAAAGCCAGAGGGGCATTTGCCCTTGGAAGGGTTTAGTGCCTGGAGGGTGTTTAGTACCTCTATTGGAGTGACAGGGCAGAAAGAGAAGTAGGGGGTGGGTGGAGGGTCTTGGGAGGCACTGTGGGATGCAGGAGATAGGGTGGGGGAGAAGGAGGTTGGAGCGGAGAAAGAGGACATGGGTGTTGATGTACAGTTGGTGAAAAATGCATTGAACATCGAGGCCACAGCTGAAGGGACTGTAACGATGGAGCCACCAATGTTTAATGCCGGTGTAGGGGGTGGGGAAGGTGGGGAGAGAAGTGATTTGACCAACTTCCAGAATTTAGTAGGGTGGCCAAGGTTTGAATGCAGGGCTGAGTTGAAAAACTTGGCTTTAGCCTGATGGATTAAACATGTTCAGGAATTCCAAAGTATGCAGTACTTTAGGTGGTCTAGGTGAGAGCCTGAGACTTTGAAACATTTCCATGCTAGATCCCTTACCCTGAGGTTTGCCATAAGATTTGCTGTGATCCAGGGCAGGTGGGCACCTCTTACCCTATGCCTTCTGATAGGGGCGTATCAGTCCCAGGCACCAAGGAACTTAAATTTAAAGTATGTAAATGCTGAGTCCATGGAGGAGGCCCGGTGTATGAGGGACCAGTCCATAGAGGCCAGGGTATGGAGAAGAGAGGGGAGATCAAGGGATTTATAGGACCTGGTCAAAATGATGTGGGGTGGGGGCAGCTTTGTGTTTGGAGACTTTCCTTATCATATACATCATGTGGTGGTCACTTAGGGCATCAGGTAAAAGGCCTGAGGCTGTTATCCTGTGAGGGTGAGAGGTGAGGGACCAGTCAAGGAGCGAGTGATTTAGAGATTTATGGTTTAAGTGAGTGGGCTCTGTGACCATTTGGGAGAGATTTAGGGAGGCTACTAGGTTACGGATGTTGGCATTGTGGTTGGAGAGCCAGTTCATGTTAAAATCACCAAGGATGTGCAGCTCGCCCTCCGGGGTCAGAGAATTTAGGGTGCCTAAGTGTTGGGAGATGGTTGCCAGGGTGGTGTCAGGTGCACAGTAGAAGTCTGCAATAAAGAGTGGAGCTGTGTGGGAGAGTGTTAACTTGATCAGTAGAGAGTCAATGATCATTGTGGGTGTAGGAACCAGGATTTGGATGAACTGAAGTGCGGCTGCAACATACATGGCAATGCCACCACCTTTTTTTGGCTTGGTCGATCATGGTGAATGACAGAATACCCCAAGATTGCAACGTCGGCATCCTTAATGTGAGGTTTTAGCCAGGATTCGGATATGACCAGGATATCAGGTCTGAGGGAGAAGATGGTTGGCTGCAGTAGGGTGAGTTTGGGCCGAAGACTGCAAATGTTGAGGTGAACGAGTGTCAGACCTCTTGGAAGTTGAAGGGAGGGGACGGGGAGGCTAGTGTGGTGGGAGATGGGGCCAGGATTTTGCTCAATGTTGCTAGATAAAAGTAGCAGGAGAATGATCAGAAGTTTTGGCCAGGGTTGTGCCCACTAGGGTTTGTCAGTAGGATTTGTTACTGGTTGAGTGGGAGCAGCTGAGGCCTCGATTAGAAGGTATGGGGTAACTGGCCTGCGTGGAAAGAGGGTGGGAATATGGTAGACCCTGAGTATAGGTACGGTGGGGGATCCTCAGTGGGTTTTCCAGTGGTCATGGTAACTTCTGGAGATGTCCCCATGTTTGGGGTACACCCACTGGGCAAGAAGAGGGAGGCAGTGATGCCTGTGGTGCCAGAAGGGAAAATAATTACTATGGATATCAACATGACTGTGCAGTTAAAGAGCAGTTATAGTAGGGTGAAATTGAATAGGAGCTTGTGTACTGCCCCTAGTGGACGTATAATATAGCCTGCTAATGGTGAAAACCACTGATTGGTTCTGAGTGTCACGTGAGTTCTACTATATAAGTAGTTCCTCACCAAAGGTGGTGGCGGGGCGGTGGGGCAGCCGACGTGGAGCGTTGGCGGGGTAACTCCATAACAATAAGAGTAGGCTCTGATGGAGCCCTGCAACGTCACCTCACTCCGTACCTGGCTAAATTTGTAATGCTGCTCTGGGGAGGACCTCCTGGTCCTCGCGAAATTCACCCGCGGGGCGAGCACTTCCAATGCTGTGGAGAGTGGAGAACTGGAGAATTAACTTAAGGTAGGTAAACAAGGAAGAGCTTGCTGGGACAAAGGCGGGGTTCAGAGTGGGGAAAACAGGGGCCTGAACAGAACCAGACAATAAAATTAGAGAACAGATCTGGTACAATAACTTGAAGCAGCAGCATGAAATTAGCTGAATCTCTTTACAAGCTAACTTAATCAGCAGTACATTCTTAAGATGCCTTTTAGCACTCAGCAAAACCATGAGGGCAATGAGGACTTTAACACACAGTTTAAATATGGAGACAACAGTATAATAGCCTATCTCCATTTATCTGCCGATTAAAAGGGCAGGGGAGAGCTAAGCATTATTTTTTTTTGTTTTAAATCAGACTTTTGTTCAAAATGTAAAAGGTGCTAAACATCAGTCTTTGTTTGAAAGTAAAAAGGTGCCAAGACTCCTCCGTAACAATAAGAGTCGGCTGTGATGGAACCTGTAGTATTGCCTCACTCTGTACCTGGCTAAATTTGTAATGCTGCTCTGGGGAGGACCTGCTGGTCCTCGTGACCTTCACCCACAGGGGTAGCATTTCCAATGCTGACTAAATTTGTAATGCTGCTCTGGGGAGGACCTCTTGTTCCTTGCGACCTTCAACCATAGAGGGAGCACTTCCAATGCTGGCTAATTTTATAATGCTGCTCTGGGGAGGACCTTCTGGTCCTTGCGACCTTCACCTGTGGGGGAGGTGCTTCCAATGCTGGCTAAATTTGTAATACTGCTCTGAGAAAGACCTACAGCCATGGTGGGAGCGCTTCCAATGCTGGCTAAATTTGTAATGCTGCTCTGGGGAGGACCTCCTGGTCCTCATGACCTTCACTCATGGGGGGGGGAAGCGCTTCAGATGGAACAGATATCATCTTCATAAAGCTTACAGTATCTATCTGGTCCTGGGAAGCTGAAAAATGAGGTTGGTCAAGAGCTCACCTGAGCTACTGGTTGTGATTTTCAACCTGATCTCCAGGTAATACTTTTCTTTCTAGTTTTGATTTGCCAGAATGCATGGACAGCCTGCAAGAGACTGATGCAACTGCTGTTGACAAGTCTGTGAGTTCTCTGAGTCAATCTGACCAAATGGATCCTGAAAAGCTGGATGTGTCACTTCCTATTGATACATCAATCAAAATGTTATGTACTCTTCAGCAGGAAATGTGCTAAAACCCAGAGTTTGGAATGATTTTGTTACAGGTTGAAAACTGTACAATGATTGTGCTCCTAATAACTGATCTGTGTGTATTCTTTCTTGCATGGTTGATTATTACTAGTTAAGCATCTTAAAGAGCAACTTTGAATTATAATAAAAAACTTGAAACACTAAATTTGTATGTTTTAATTTTGTTTTCTAGTTGATTGCTATTTTTTAAAATGTCCCCTGTTGTGGGTCTACTAAATATTGTAGATAATGCAGTACTAATTTCAATGAATCTTTTGAAATGTGTCTGACTCTCCCCTGCTAACTACACAGTTGCTGTTTGTGACGTCACAATCTGTTGTTATGGTGAGCACTATGATGTCATAAACAAAGGCACTGTGAGGTAAACAGGATATAGGCAAATGTTTCCAGATATTGTTATACTGACTTTTTAGATGGACTACATAGATATGCTGCAAATCTTAGAAAAGTACATTTAAAATGAAAAAAATGTACTCTCTAATAAACTGTAACAGCTGAAACAGCTTATTTATGAAAGCATATGCTAAAATGCATTTAATGAGGGAGAGGTTATATATGGTGAATGTTATACAGTGAATTGCATCTTATGTTTAAATACTGTATATGCTGTGTCTTTAAATGCATGCATCATACATTTTGGAGGACTGGGATAGGCAGTCCATCTCTGTTCTGGGGTTAAGAGGAAGAGCTGGGAAGTGGTACCAAGAAGCGGTTGGAGGGCAATGTTGCCTGATGGACTTTGGAGTCAAAGTTAGATAATAAAGTCTCACTTTGTTCACATTACTGCCAAGTTCTGAGTTTTATTACCTTCATCAAGATGAAGATATTTCACCAGGGAGAGATTTCTGCTTAGAGAGCTTGTCTTTGGTTGGCAGACATCTCACAAAATGACTGATAATTTCTGTGTATATTAAGCTTAAATTTCAAATACATGTTCCCCTTAATGTCCGTTTAATACCCCAAGAAGAACACGTTGCTAGAAAAAAGGAAAAGTGTTTTTTGGGGTGGATTAAGTGATGGCTGCCAAGATTCAGGGACAGATTTCTGCTCAGAGAGCCTGTCTTTGCTTTGCAGACATCACACAATATGATTGATAACCAGGGCTTCAGTTAAACGTATTTTGGATATATTTTATGTCTACAAATTAGGGGAAAACATCCAAAAATAGACTCATTGGAGTCTTTAAGTCCAAAGTATAATTAATGAAAAAAGCTCGATGGATCTTTTGTTCTTTTTTCGTTGTTACTCTGGATGTCTTTTGAGGATGTGCAGTTTGACCACTAAGGGCAGCATCACTCACTTTTTATGTTGGCTCGCACTTGCACACCAGCCAACATCTTGCAGTAGCAGCAGATTTGGAGGCGCGGTCACTGTTAGGTGAATGCAGGGCACGCATCAGTAGGTGCATTCCCCAATAAGCCAGCAGCAAGCACTGACATCATGCATCCCTAATGTGACCACTAGATCTAAGAAAAGGTCCGCTGCAATGAGAGCAAAGCTCTCATGCAGTGGGACCACAACACGCCTTCCGACATGCATGCAACATGGCAGCAGTGACTGCTGCTGCCTCCTGTCACAATGCCGACAGGGGAGCCCACTCCCCTTCAGCATAATGACCCCCCTCCCATTTAAAATGTGTGCCGAGGGGGGTGCCCAATCCCCCTCGGCATCATGTACCCCCAACAGTTTTTCTTTGCCAATGGGGGACCCAATCCCCATCAGCATTTATCCCCCATCCCCCGTTTATTTTGCCAATGGGGAAGCCCATGCGATGATCTTTGGTGGACCAGGAACCCATCTGCACTCTTCAAAGCCGACCGCGAACTGAAGAAATACCGGTAAGCTGTATAATGGCATAAACAGGGTCTTTCAACTTTGGTGCATATCTCAGCCAATTTTGGGAATTTTGGCACCAAACTTTCAACATGGGGTAAATGGGACCCCTCCACATGAATTCAGGTACTGTCATGGTGTTATTTTGTCCCAAATGGTGATTTTGCGGTCACTGCATGGAATCACCTTTTGGGACTGATTAACAAAATCACAGTGCCACTGTTCATGAGGGGGGCTCTCAAAAAGCCTATGTTGCAAATTTGGTGGGAAAAATAAAAAAAAATGGCTGTTTTATGAGCAAGCGTTGCACAGTTTCCACACACGCTCGTAACTTCGTGAATTTGTAATATTTTCACTCCAGATTTTCAAAATTGGCATGTTTCCACACCTCCTTATGAACAGTACAGCTGTCATTTCACATATCTTGGCCAAAATGTGTTTTCACACATCTGGCTCAGAATAGCACAGCCACTGTACGAAATCAGTTTTTGGGACAGTTTGAGGAAATGACAGTGACACTGTTCATGAGCAGAAGTCTAAAATGCCTATGTTGAATATTTGGTGATGAAATGCCATAAAATGACTGTGTTACAAGTGTACATTGCACAGTTTCCATGCACCCTTGTAACTTCGCAAATTTGCAATATTTTCATGCCCGATTTTCAACACTGGCATTTTTTCACAACTCCTTATGAACAGTACAGCTGTCATTTTTCACATCCTGCCCTAAATATGGTTTCACATCTGTGGTGCACAATAGTGAGGTCACTGTGTGAAATCAACGTTTCAGGCAAATTAACAAAATCACAGTGCCACTGTTCATGAGGGAGGTCTCAAAATGCCTATGTTAAACATGTGATTAAACAAATCTCCAAAATAATTGGGTTATGGACGTGTGTTGTACAGTTTCTATGTATGCTCATAACTTCACCAATTTATCATATTTTCATTCCAGATTTTCAACGCTGCCATTTTTTTACATCTCCTCATGAACAATACAGTTGTCATTTTCCACATTCTGCCCAACATGTGTTTTCATCCCTGTGTTGCCAAATGGCAGAGCCGCTGTACAAAACCACCTTTCAGCTAATAGACTGATAGTGTCGCTTTTCATGAGGTGGGCTCACAAACAGCCCATGTTGAAAATTTGGAGTGAAAATAACAACACACGCCTACAGTGTTAGGGTCTCCAACTGCAGCACCCCACCCTGTAGAGACTGACAGACATCAGGGGTGTGACTTGGGATCATCATCTGTAATGCTCACACCATTCCATCCCCACCCCAACCATGTAGCCAGTGACAGGCATCGTGGTGTGCCTTGCACTGTTCGGCCACAAAGTTCACCCCATTCTCCTATACTGCACCCACCTCAGCGTATTTCCTTATGGAATGGGGTAAGTATAATGCACAAAGACCCCAAAGCACACCACAACACTTGTCAGTGTCTACAGGGTAGGGTGAGGTAACATGGCACGAGCGTTATAGCTGATGACCCAAAGGCACACCCCGATGGCTGCCAGTGTCTACAGGGTGGGGTGGGGTTGACGTCACTTCAGTATTTCATTGCCATTCCTATTATGTGTCTCTAACTAAGATGGCTTATGCCAGTAGTGTAGCAAACCTGCTGTATTAGGGAAAAAAAAATAATGTTTTAACAAAGAGGGGCCAGAAACCAGGAAGGGAGGGATTGAGTGGGTGATGAGAGGTAAAGGCACTAGGGTCATTTGAGCCAGCAATTCGGTCACTTGAGTAGTTGGTGATGGTCCGGTGGCTGTTGGAAAAAGGATGAGAAAAGGTAACCAAGATCAACACTGTGGTATGGGTAAGGCCATAGCCATACCTCAGACTTCAAAAAAAAAATTAAAGAGTGGGTGAGAACCAGGAAGCAAGAGAGGAGAGGAGGACTATCTACTTCTGTTCTGGATGGACTAGAGGCTGAGAGGCCTGGTTGGCCTCCGGTCGAGGCTCATCAGCAGTGAGTCAGATGGTCTCAGACCTAATTCAGCTAAGAAAAAAATCTAAAGTGAGAATGGGAGCTGAGAAGTAAGTGAGGAATACTATATGCTGAGGCCCGTTGTGGCTCACTGGGAGTGAGTCAGAAGACCCAATTCCAGCCGTGGGTGAAGTCATAGTAGTCATCTCATCATCAGATCACAGCCAGCCATCTAAGCAGCAGGTATGTCACTGAGACAAGGTGGGGATGGCAAGGGGACAGCTGGGAGAGTGAAAGCCACATTTGGTACACCACATCTGGACTGTCTGTTCAGATTTGGACCAGATTGGAGGATCAAGCATCCAGCAGTACACCACAGGTACCCCAGAGGCATGGTATCAATCAGACACAATCGCAAATCCATCCATAACTGATTGACTTGGTGGGGCATACTAGCAGCAGCACAAGCAAGCCAAGTGCTCCACTGATTGAGACTGATGCAGTGACTGACTCTGGCAGATGGACAAGCAGCAGCACAGCATCAAAGATTGAAAGTAAGAAGGTGATTTTTCTTGTGTGACTTAATTCGCACATTATAACTGGCACTAGGGCCATACCCTGAGCACTGAACATTTCTAAACCGGTTTCAATTGTCCCTAGCAATTCAATGCTGCCTGTGTGTGTGTCTGTGATGTCTGCATAAATGAAAATGTCATTGCCATTGTATCATGTTTGAAACTGCCTGGACGACTAGTGATCAGTGTCTTTTTCAGCCTCTGAATAGTTTTTTTTAAGTGCATTCTCCTTTTTTTAGGATAAATAAGAAAGAAAAGCCTAGCTCACCTTTGGATTGATAGCTTGCACCTACTGTATCTGTACCCACCTTGTGCGCTAAGTTATCCATTTTCTGTTCGCCTGTGCTGAAGGCACCTGCTGTGCATTACTGTAAGTGTTCTTATGCAATCTGGCTGTACAATTTTTTAAAGTAAAGCACAGGGCCTGCTGCCAATGGCAAGGTCATTATCCAGCCCTCTCCCCCCCATCCACAGTCACTTAATATTCTGAGGTGTGGCCTGGTCCTGGCCAAGACAGTGTTCAAGTAGTCAAGTAAAGTAGCCAGCCAGCCTTGTTTGCTGAAGACAAGTGCTGTGCTGTGTCTGCCTGCTTCAGATCAGTCTAAGCAGGCTGAACTGCAGAGCGGAAAAAAAATAAAATAAAGGTCTGTCAGCTCAGGCAGCTCAGCTGCTGTCTCCATGACTGCAAGAGAGTGGAAAGAGTGTCAGACCCCGTGCTTGGGTGAAAGGGGGCTGTATTTGGCGGTCAGTCATTACTGATCACTGATCAGGCAGGATGCACTGTGCCTGCAGCCTGCAACTATCCATATCTGAAGGGGGAAAGAAGTGGTAATTTGGAAATAACCAGTTTTAAATATTGCAGGATGGAGATCACTCTCTGCAAATTGCATTCAGGCTGCTCTATTGCTTTATTTGGGGGGGGGCATTTGATGCTTGAAGTTACTTTACTGTGCTCTGATTCTGAGTTTTGGGGGAGAAGAATGTTCAATACAGATAATGTTCTGGTTTTAAAGTATTATTTAAAACGGTCTAGTCCAACAGTAGTAGTCAGGTGTGTTGGTGGCTCTGGTCCTGGTCAGGTCACTCTGGATGGATATCACAGGTGAAGCCCTAGCAGCAGTAGTTTGTGTGATGCCTGAGCCAATCAATATATAAATAAAAACAACTGGTGTTGCAGTCTTGCTTGGTGGTGGTCCCAATAAACCCAGCCCCCCACCACTCCGAGGATATTGTTATGCCATCTCACACATGATACATGGTGAACACATCGCACTGTGAAGAATCTGCCTGACCTACTGTCATACATTTTTTATGTCAAGTACACTGCGCAACCACATACAGCCTGTACCAGGTATGCTTGCTGAAATGAAAGGTATTTGCATTTCAGCAAGCACACCTTGTTGCAGGCTGGCAGTGTCCATACATGGTTGAGTGGCCAGTTGTACTTTGCACAAAATGTGTAATACAGCAGGTCAGACAAACTGTTTACAGTGTGAGTGTGTGCACCATGTGTGAGCTGGTTGGCAGGGAACAGAATGATGTACAAAATGGCAGTTAGGAAAAAAATACCAGTATTGCATTGGATCCAAATGTACAATGTTGACTGTACAGCCATTCTATTTCTGATTTATGTAGGTTTAGTGTAATTAAGCAATAAGGAATGAATAATCCTCACCATATATGTCATTGATCTGTTAATCACTCTCTAGGAGTCTAATGTGGGGATTAGGAAGTGACCAGGGGGGTAAGGGCAGCCAAGGCAGCAAGGGAACTCAGGCTAGTGCAGGGCATAAGAAAAGGGGAGAAAGACTTCTTTAGGTACATCAGGGAGAAAAGAAGCTGTAAGGACCAAATTGTAACAATTAAGAAGGAGGGGGGATGGGTGGAAGGTGGGGTGAAAAGGCAGAAGTGCTCAACGGCTACTTCTGTTCAGTCTTTATGAACGAAAAGGAGGGGGCACTACCCATAGTAGGAGGGGGGATAGAAACAAATGGGAGAGAGGTGACAGATGGAGAAATCACAGTGGGGAGGGTGCTGGAGGGGTTAAGGGCACTGAGGGTAAACAAGGCACTGGGACCGGATGGAGTACATCCAAGAGTGCTGAAGGAGCTGGCAGAGTTCTTGGCAGGACCCTTGGCAGACTTATTTAATTTCTCTCTAGACACAGGATGCATACCGCAAGACTAGAGACTGGCTCACATGGTTCCCCTCCACAAGACTGGACCCAAGGATGAACCGGAGAACTATAGACCAGTAAGTTTAACGTCCGTAGTGGGGAAGCTAATGGAGACCATCCTAAAGGATAGACTAGTGGCACTACAGGAGGTGAAAGGGTTGCAGGACGGAAGCAGCATGGCTTCATCAATGGAAGGTCATGCCAGACCAACCTAGTGGAATACTATGACTGGGTGACTAGGTAAATTAACGGGGGCCATTTGGTTGACGTCCTGTACCTAGACTTCAGCAAGGTCTTTGATTCAGTATTGCATGGGAGACTTGGAAGCAAGCTGCAGGGTATAGGGGCAGGAGCAAAACTAGTTTGATGGGTGGAGAACTGGCTAATAGATAGGCAGCAGAATGTGGTGGTAGGTGGAGAATACTCAGCCCCTAAGCCTGTGACAATTGGTGTTCCACAGGGTTCCGTGTTGGGCCCAGTGCTGCTTGGCATATTTATTGCAGACATCTCAGATGACATCAGCAGCAAAATCAACATATTTGTGGATGACACCAAGATGGGAGCAGTGGTAGACGACCGGGGTGATGGCGGGGGCTACAGGAGGATCTAACAAGGCTGGAGGCATGGTCTGCCAGATGGCAGCTAGGGATCAATGCAAAAAAATGCAAGATGCTGCACTTCAGAACAAAAAATCCAAGGAGAAGCTACCATCTGGGGGTGGGGTGCAGCTGGAGGTAACAGAAGAGGAAAAGGATCTGGGGGTTCTTATCATGGGAGGAATGAACAATTCCACACAATGCAGAAAGGCAGCAGCAATGGCTAACAAAATGCTGGGGTGCATTGCTAGGGGCATTACCTCAAGAAGAAGGGAGGTTATTTTACCATTATACAGATTGTTGGTTAGACCCCACCTGGAATACTGCATGCAGTAATGCAGTATTGGCACCTGTACCTACAAAAGGACATTAAGCTGCTGGAGTGGGTGCATCATAGGGCAATGAAGATGATTCAGGGCCTGGCAGAATTGCTATATAAGCTCAGACTAAGAGAGTTAAACATGTACACACTGGAGAAGAGGTGGGACGGGGTGACTTGATTGAGACCTTCAAAGGCATGAAAGGGGTAATCAAAACAGACACAGAGGGTCTATTCAGGAGGAAGGTGAGGAGAGACACCAGGGGCCATGACATGAGATTGGAGGGGGTGTAGATTCAGGAGGGAAGTGAAGAGACATTTCTTTGCGGAGAGGGTGGTGGCAAACTGAAACTGACTACCATCTGAGGTTTTGGCATGTAACTCAGTGTAATACTTCAGAAAGAGGTGGGACAGGGCAAAAGGGAGGTAAGGGGAGGGGGAATGGGGCAGCTGTTGAATAGGGAGCTTGCTGCAATCTCGGGCAGCCTAGACAGACCATGATGGCCTTTTGCTGCTGGCAATTTTCATATGTTCATATGTTCATATTATGTGGCTGGCCTGGCACAACTGGGTGTAGCCCAGTGCTGCATTCCCGAGAGTGGTTAATGACCATTAACATAACCACTGGGACTGGAGTGACTTATTGGTATTTAGTATTAAACCTTGTTCTGCATATGATTAGACTCCACATGTCTGTTAACCAAAGATTAACAGAAGGCTGATAGAATGTTTACAGCTAGTGGTGAGCAAAGTTCCTAAATGTCGCTACGCGGAGCACTTCGTGTGTAATGCAGAATTTGCGTAGTACTCCGTATAGCGAAGTGTGTAACTTCGCCTTTACCATTGGCCCGGTGTTCACCTTGATTGTCTGGTGTTCTCTCTTGGAGGGGGTCTTCCCAGATGCCTTGAAGAAGGCACTGGTTAGACCACTTCTGAAAAAATATCTTTAGACCCTGACATCAGGGCGAATTATCGTCCAGTCTCCAACCTCCCAATTTTAGGGAAGATTGTTGAGAAGGTTGTGGCACTTCAGCTTGAGGAATACCTTGTGGCCTTTGATTTGTATGAGCCTCTCCAATCAGGATTCCGTGCAAGGCATAGCACAGAAACCACATTAGTTCAGGTGCATAATGACCTCCTCAGGGCTAGAGATCGAGGAGAGGGGGACAATTCTCATTCTCCTCAACCTCTCCTCAGCTTTTGACATGGTAGACCATTGTGTGTTGCTTGACCACCTGACAGAATTCTGTGGACTCACTGGCACTGTCATCTGCTGGTTTGAGTGCTTTGTCATGAATAGGAGGCAATGGGTAGTGATGGGGAATTCCTTATTCTCCCCTAGCCCTGTTGTGTGGAGTTCCTCAGGGTGTGGTCTTGTCACCAATGTTGTTTGCTGTCTATATGCAGCCCCTGGAAGAACTGGAAGAAAGTACAATCTGGGCTTTCATTTCTATGCAGATGATACCCAGCTGTATTTTTCCTTTGCCCCTGGGACATCGAATGCAGTGGAAGTGCTAAATGCATGTCTTGCCGAGATCAACGACTGGATGGCCTCCATCTGGTTATGACTGATCCTTGACAAGATGGATGTACTGGTTGTGGAGTCAAACAGAGGGTGTGATAGGATGGACTCATGTGCAGAAACAGGCTTGTTCCTGGGATCTGTGCCTTTGAAGCCCTCTTCTAGGGTGCGAGATCTTGGTATGACCTTTGACAGTGGATTGACATTTGAAGCTCAGGTGTCATCCGTTGTCTGGACAAGTTTTTATCATCTTAGAAATATCGTCAAGATCAAGCCCCTATTTCGGCCCCTGGACCTCCCCACCTTGGTATACACCTTTGTGATGTCAAGGCTTGATTACTGTAATGTGCTGTACCTCGGGGTCTCGGAAGGCATTCTCCACAGACTGCAGCTAGTGTAGAACATGGCTGTTAGGTTGTTGACGGGGCAGATGAAATACTGCCACATCATCCCAGTCCTGAGTGAACTGGACTAGATGCTGGTCAGGTGGAGGATCCTCTTTAAGGTGGGCTTGCTCACCATTAAGGTCCTACATGGACTGGGCCCTGGTTACCTGTCTGACCTTCTGTCACCCATTGCCTCGGTCCACTCTCTCTGCTCCTCCTCCAAGGACCTTCTTGGGATTCCCAGGACGAAGTTGAAAACTGCCAGCAGTAGAGCATTTAGTTTCGCCGGCCCCTTCCTGTGGAATTTGCTTCCACCGTCTGTACGGGAGGCCCCTTCAGTGGAGGTATTCAAAGCCCGCCTCAAGTACCACCTGTTTAATCAGGTCTTCCCAGACACTGTATACTAGATTTTAGGTCTTGGACAGCCCACTTTAGCTACTGTTTTTAGTTTAGACCTTATTTTATTTAATAACTTGGTCTGTTATGTATTGCTGATAATTTTATTATCTTACTGGATAGTTGTATTGTTGTGTACGGTGCCCAGAGCCTCTGAGACTGGGTGCCTAGAAAAATAGAATTTGCCTTGCCATGCCTTTAATTTTAATGTGAAGTCCCATTGGTTTCAATGGACTTCACGTTAACTTTGCCTTTTTTATTGCTTCACCTTTAATTTTAATGCGAAGTTCCATTGATTTCAATGGACTTTGTGTTAATGTCGCCTTTTTATTGTTCTTTAAGGTGAATTTTGCAGTGATTCATGGGATGGCAGGTCTCAAGGGCTCTAGATTGTGTTGCACAGCCTTGGTTCAGTGTAGTGTGTGTAGTGGAAAGCTGTAGACAGTTTGTTCTCAGAGCACTGAGAATCAAACCATTGAAAAAGATTTAAAAAATAATTTTTGTGACAAAATTTTGTGTCAAAGTTTAGTATATCAATTGTGGGAAATCCCTGTGTGTTTATATCATTGAGCATTTATTGATTTTGTGTGCATATTGAATATTAATTTAGTACATTCAGTCTCTGTACTGACAGACTGTAGAAGTGTGCTTCAGGGGAGGGGCATATCTGTGGTGGAGAGAGAGTCACAGTGAGAAAAGCAGTCTTTCGAACTGTTGTTGGGTAGCTAGCATGTTAGTATTTATGTGTTCATGTACACACATTAATACTTGCAGTAAGTTTTGATAATGTTTTGCTGTGGTGCAGTGCATTTTTTCAGTCGGTTTAAAATATTTGTTTATAGTGTACATTTTATTGTGCCACACCATAATAATAATAGTAATACTAACATACTAAAATGCCAGCAGAATAGGCCTAATGGTCTTTCGTGTCTGCTCATTTGGTCAGCCCCCACCCTGGGTGCTGACCTTGCTGTCCCCCTCGCCTTCTCTGGCTTCTCCCTTCCCAGTTCCGGATATTCTTGCTGCATTGGATTTTGCTTCCTGAACCCTTCCCTGTACCTGTCCCACCCCTCTTGAACCCCTCCACTGTCTCTGCCTCCATCAGCCCCTAGGTAGTGCATTCCATGGCTCTACCACCCTCTCAGTGAAGTAGCACCTCCTCCTTTCTCCCCTGAATCTTCCCCCCTCCAGCTTCCACCCATGACCTCTAGTGGCCCCTTCCTCCTTCCTTCCAAGCACCCTCACTGTTCCTCCCCTATTTACCCTCTTCATGTACCTGAAGACCTCTATCATGTCCCCCCGGTCCCTTCTCTCTTCCAAAGTGTACATATTTAGCTCTTCGAGCCTCTCCTCATAGGTCCTGTCCCCAAGCCCCAAATCATTTTGGTTGCCCTCCTCTGGACCCTCTCCAGGAGGTTAATGTCCCTCTTTAAGTGTGGCCTCCAAAACTGCACGCAGTACTCCAGGTGCGGCCTCACCAAGCAGTTATACAGAGGGAGTATCACTTCCCTCCTTCTGGAGGTGATCCCCTAGCGATGCATCCCAGCATCCTGTTGGCCTTGGCTGCTGCCCTCCTACAAGTCTCAGAGTTGTTCATCTTGACATCCACCACCACCCCCAGGTCCCTCTCAGCCATTGAGACTTGTAGTATTCCCCCAGGGTGTACACTTGGCCTGGGTTTCTGGCCCCCAGATGGAGTACCTTGCATTTCCCTGCATTAAACCTCAGCTTCCACTTTCTAGACCATCTTTCCAGAGCCTCCAGGTCCCCCTGCAGGGCCACCCTCCCCTCCTCCCCATCCACCACTGCCCCCAGTTTCGAGTCATCTGCAAAGAGACTCATCTCACTCCTGATTCCTGTCCTTATGTCAGATACGTAGGCATTGAACAGAAGGGGCCCAAGGACTGATCCTTGTGGGACCCCACTAATGACCCTCCTTGGGGAAGAGATTATCCCACCAACTACGACCCTCTGGGTCCGGTCCTGGAGCCAATTGCCTATCCATCGGATCATCTGGTTTCCCACTCCCATTTCTCCTAGTTTATCCAACAGGCCCCGTGAGGAACAGAGTCAAATGCCTTGCTGAAGTCCAGAAAGAGGACATCCACTGGTCTACGCAGGTCCAAGGCACTTGTCACCCAGTCATAGAACTCCACCAGGTTTGTCTGACCATGATTTCCGGGATGAATCCATGCTGTCTATCGTCCAGGCACCCTGACTTATCCAGGGCCCCCTAGCCACTCCTTGACAATGCCCTCCATCACCTTGCCCACCACTGATGTCAGGCTGACAGGCCTGTAGTTCCCTGCCACCTCCTTGATCCCCCCTTGTGGATAGGCACTACATGCCCACCTTCCAGTCTTGGGGCACCCACCCTGTCCTCAGAGAGATGGTGAAAAGCTCTGCCAGGGTTTCGCCAGGACATCTGCAAGTTCCTTCAGCACTCTAGGATGTAATTTATCCGCCCCGTGCTTTCTCCGTCTTAAGGGAGCTGAGGGCTTCCCTCACTCTCTCTGCTGTGATTTCCACTTCCAGTACCTCTTCTCCCTGCTTAGCCCTCCCCACCTGCCAGTGATGCCCCCTCCCCCAGACCTGCTGATTGGTAGGGTCCCCCTCCTCATTATCTCTGTCTCCTCCCATGTATGATGCAGCATCCCATTTCCCTGGTGAAAACTGAGGTGAACTACTCATTTAGTACCTCAGCCTGCTCCTCTGGGTCTTGTGCCCATCTCTCCCTGATTTAATCCTGCTAATCTGCCCTTCACCCTTCGTCTTTCCCCAATGTATCTAAAGAACCCTTTTTCCTCTCCTAATTTCCCTGGCCAGGTTCTGCTCCTTCCTTGCCTTAGCCGCCCTCACCACTCTAGTGGCCCTTCTAGCCAACAGCTCCACTCCCTCGATCCCTTTCACTCCTTGAGCACTTGAATTTCTTATAGGTACTTTCTTTCCCTTTACCACTCCTGGACCTCCCTGGTCCACCAACAGGGTTTTGGGCCCTACTACATTTTCGTCTTACTCTTGCACAGGTGCTGGTAGCATCCTGCACCCTCTCCTGGTGATTTCCACCTACTATCAGCGTCCATGTCTGGCCCAATCCCATCCAAATGCTCCTAAGGATCCTTCCATTTCCTAAAATCCACCCCTGAAGTGGGTTACTTGCGTCTTTGTGCAGCCTTCTACTCCTCCTAGGTCCAGGCAGAACCAGACCATGGCATGGTCACTCCCCGCCAATGGGTCCCTTACCTCCAGGCCCCAATCTGGTCACTGTCTGCCAGGACCACATCCAGTACCCATGCCTCCCTGGTCGGTTCCCTCACCTGCTGAGTTAGGAACGCGTCTTGAAAGACATCCAACAACCTCTGTTCCCTGGTCACAGAGGATGTCATAGTCTCCCAGTCTGTTCCTGGCATGTTTAAGTCCCCTAACACCACCTTTCCTCTGCCCAGTCTGCAGTGTCTCCTAACATCTGCCACCAGACTGTCCTCCAGCTCCTCCGCCAGGGCAGGGGGTCTATACACCACTCCTATTTTTACTCTCTTGCCCCTTGTTATCAAGGTGACCCAATTGCCTCCACGGTTCCCTCCGCCTCCTCAACTCCCCCTATGCCAGTGCAGTTTTTTACTATCATTGCTACCCCTCCTCCCCTTCCCTCCCCCCTGTCCTTCCTGAACATAGTGTAACCCTCCAGGTTCAGGTCCCAGTCATGTCTTGCAGTGGCCCAAGTCTCAGTGACCGCTGCCACATCCACTGCTCCCTCAGTTAACATCGCCTGGAGCTCAGGCATTTTATTACCCAAGCTCTTGGCATTTAGCAGGACTACCTTCCACCCTTTCCCTATAGTTTCATTTCCCTGCTCGTGTTCCCTTGGGATTCTGTTTCTCCTGGTCTGCACTTTGCCAGTTGGTCTTTTCCTGCAATCCTCCTGGTCTCCAGGGGTGGAGACAGAGTCCTCCTTTATCAACATCCCTTGACTGCCTTTTCTCCCATCCCACCCCCTTCACAAGTTTAAACCCCACTTTTCACCAATGAACTCCTCCATTTTCAACAAGGATTCCCCCCTCCAAATTGAGATGTAGTCTATCTCTAGCATACAGCTCCTTATCCTCCCAGGTCTCCTCCCAGGTCTCCCCAATCCCCCATAATAGTATTCGCAGCAATCTGAATCTCTTATCTGTCAGTGGTATTTTTTACTGCTTCATTCTATCTAGGTAGTGGACTGGTACTGCAGCTATCCCCCACAAAATGTATTATTTTTCCAGTTTTTGATTTGTGTGACCACTGGTTACAGTGTTGTTGTGCCTGTGTGACTACATCTCTTGAGTGTGCAGTCTCCATCTGTCTGTGCATCTGCATCTGTTTGGGCCCAGTCTCCATCTGTAAGCCAGAGTTGTCACAAAGAGACGTGCATGCAAAGATGTTTCTGGCCATGGCACTGCTGCCAGTGACAAGAGTGGCCGTGGGCATGGTAGTACACAGCATAAGGACATACAGTAGTTGATGGCAGTAAAGGTATTTCTCCAGCCATGTTTTTCATAGCACTATCAGTTGCTTCAATGATGGTTGGAGATGCTGTTGTCCCCACTGGTGATGGTAGTGAAGTTGCTGATGGCATGAGTATTGCTCCAAGTTCAACCCGTGACATGTTAACAGGTTGCCAAAATATTGTGGAGTCTAAAGTCGTGAGTCAGAGTGTAGTTGATGTCACATTCCACATCCCTGTCCCCACAATCGTTGAACATGATTCTGATCCTGACGATGACTCACAATCTCATTTTTACAGTGTTATTGAGGTTATGCCTGGGCCATCCAATGATTCCAATGTTGAAGAAAAAATAGTGGATGATCATAATGAGGCTGTGGTTGGAATATGTTCTCCACTGGACAGCATTCAAGCTGAAATTGTGGATGCGGATGATGATTATGATGATGATTTCAGTGACCCCAACTGGGAACCGGAGAAAAAGAAAGTGAAGGTGGCTGTGTGTAAACAGTCTGTTGGTAAATCACCCCCTCCTCAAAGTTGTGATGTAGCTGTATCTGATGTTGATGATGACCCAGTAACAGTCATAGATTGTGATGATCAGGTAGAGTCCAAGTGTGCCCAACAACAGAAATCATGCAGTAGAGCCCCCATTTCAGTGTCTAAAAAACTACAGTCCGATATGCAGCATCAGGAACATGTGAAAAGTAGGGCATTAAAATCCCTCGTTTGGGATTTTTTTGTACAAGATGCAAGTGATGTAACAGTGGCAATCTGCCAGCTTTGTCAAGTGCATGTGAGGCACTGTAAAAAGGGTAGCCATCTGGGCACCAGGGGCCAGCATACACAACTGAAGAACAGGCACATGGCACTGTGGACTTGGCACCAGAGGGGAGCTAAAGCCATAGTGGGGCATTCGCCATCATCCACCTTATTGATCATGGTAGCCCCTTCCTTGACTGTAAGTACCCCAAGTAGCCATGTCTGTAGTAGTGGTGAAATAACACCAGAGGATTACTACAGGCATGAGGAAGAGGGGGACTTTGAATTGTCAAGTAGTAGTCAGAGTAGCAGTGGTGGTGGTGTATGCAGTATTTCTTGTCCAAGATCAACCCCCTTTCTTGATACAGGGAAAATAACAGCATTTGTTGACTTGCCACCTGTGTACCCCTCATCATCACATGATGAAAGCATCCCACCCATGGCAGTTCACAAAACAGAGCCATTTGGCACATCACATGCAAAACGGGTAACAACGCAGCCCATGTTACACAGTCCTTTTGCCTGGAACATGAAATACCCACCTAATTATGTGGTGTCATGTGAACTGAATGCTGCTGTCCAGAAATGCTGCCAATTGACCTTTTTCCCTTCTACTTTGTGGAGAATTCTGAATTCCGGCATTTTGCGGCACGCCGCTGTCCCAAATGGAAAGTTCCATCCATTACCTACTTTTCCACCCATGCTGTCCCTGAGTTATACCAGACTGTGACACACTCTGTAAGACATGTCCTTCAACATTCCTCCTCATCATACATTCACTTAAGTATGGGTATGTGGACAAGTGGCAAAACGGTGGATAGTTCCTATTTATGTATTACTGCACATTGGGTGCAGGTTCCAGGGGTTGTCTGTGCTGGTGGGATTGGAAAGCAGTATAATAAGGCAGATTGTTGTGGTACCAATATTCAGGGAATTAGACAGCATGCGATGCTTGCAATGCACAGTGTGGCAGGGTCCCACACAGGTAAAAACATGCTAGACTTGCTACTAACAGAAACCGATTAGTGGCTGAACCCCATGTCCCTCAAAGCTGGCTTTATAGCTAGTGACAATGGATCAAACATCATTAAATGTATTAGCAATAGTGGCTTTGTGAGGGTTCCCTGCATAGCCCACTGTTTAAACCTTGTGGTACAGGAGTTTCTGCAGCACCCTGACATCAAGCAAATGCTGACAGTTGCTCGCCACATCTGTGCACACTTTGCATGCTCTGGAAAGGCCCATGACCAACTTAAGCAACTGCAGATTCAAAATAGCCTCCCTCAGCACAGCCTCAATTTGGAAATTGTCACACGCTGGAACTCAACACTTTACATGGCAGAGCAGTTGTATGAACAGTACAAAGCCATCTCAGAATACCTAGTAATGCACGCTAGCCGTGGCAATTCAGGGGTCTCAGTGTCTATGACAACTGAACATGGGCACCTCATGGACTCAGTAATATGAATTTTGAGGCCATTTGAACATGACACACAGGCAGTGAGTGGTGAAACTGCATCCATTAGTCAAGCCATTTCATTGCTGCCGGTGCTGAGGCAGACTTTGTTAAATCTGCAGCCTAGCCTTGATGTGTCCGGAGATAGGTCAAGCAGTGCATTACTTAAACACATGCTTACAATATTCGACCGCAATCGCCACATCGTCACTATTCAGCAAAGTGCAGAATTGGAATAGCAACAACGCTGGACTCACGCTACAAACATGACATTGCATCCTTAGTAGAGGAAGGGCCTGATCAGGTTCAAAATCTTACTGAACAGCTGGTGCAATTGGTTCTTGGAGCACAGAAGTCACTTGCAAAGTTCTGCAAACTACAGCATAACAAGGCTGAAGGTCACTGTGGAGTAAGCACATCCAGTAAGGTTGCTGCAGGGCAAGGAGGGTGTCAGCAAAATAGGTTGCCATTAACTCACTTTAGGGTGCCTTGTCTCAAGTAGGAATCTGTGACCTCAATGAACCCTGTGAACAGGTGGATGACTCATCATCATCAGTACTGCGTGCAGCACAGAGAATGATTGACACCTATTTGGCAGAAAACAGGCATCTGTCAGTACTTGACCATCCTCTGCTGTACTGCAGTGGCAATGTGAATGAATGGCCAGAGCTGACTTCATTAGCACTGAAGTACCTGACCAGCCCATCCTGCAGTATAAGTATGGAGAGGTTATTCAGTTCCGTGGGGACAATAGTGCATAACCATTATACTAACCTCTCACCTACAAATGTCAGCATGCTGACATTTATAACAAGCATTTGTCAATGCCGAATGTTATCGCGCTGGCATTAGCTTTGGTAGTGCAGTGCGGTAAAACATTTTGGGCAGGATGTGAAAAATGACAGCTGTACAGTTCATAAGGAGGTGTAAAAAAATGTCAGTGTTGAAAATGTGGCATGTAAATTTAGTATATTTGCAAAGTTACAAGGGTGCGTGGGAAATATGAAATGCACGCTTGGAACACAGTCATTTTTTGGGTGTTCGGCACCAAATTTTCAACATAGGCATTTTAGCACCTCTGCTTATGTACAGTGTCACCGTTATTTCCTCAAACTGTCCCAAGAAGTGATTTCACACAGCGACTATGCTATTCTGTGCCGGAATGCAAAAACACATTTTGGGCAGAATATGTGAAATGACAGTTGTACTGTTTATCAAGAGGTGTGGAAAAATGCTAATGGTGAAAATCCAGAGTGAAAATATCACAAATGCATGATGGTACAAGCGTGAGTGCGATCTGCCAAAGCACGCTTGTAACATAGTCATTTTATGGAGTATCATCACCAAATTTTCAACATAGGCATTTTAGGACCTCTTCTCATGAACTGTGTCACTGTCATTTTCATAATCTGGCCCGAACACTGATTTCCCACAGCGGCCACACTATTGGGCGCTGGAAGTGCGGAAATACATTTTGGGCAGGATGTGGAAAATGACAGCTGTACTGTTCACAAGGAGGTGTACAAAAATGACACTGTTGAAAATCTGGTGTGAAAATATTGCAAATTCACGAAGTTAGGAGCCTGCGTAGCAACTGCGCAATGCACTCTGATAAAACAGGCATTTGTTGGATTTTTTCCACCAAACGTAGAACATAGGCTTTTTGAGAGGCAACCTCATGAACACTAGCACTGTCATTTCCTTATAATGGGTCCTAAAAGGTGATTCCATGCAGTGACTGCGAAATCACCTTTTGAGGCCAATTAATGCCATGACAGTGATAGAACTCATGAGGAGGGGTCCCAAAAACCCCATGTTGAAAATTTGGTGAAGAAATTCCAAAAAATGCATGAGATATGCAGCAAAGTTGAAAAAAACCTATTCATTTCATTGTAGAGCTTACCAGCATTTCCTCAGTTCACGGTCGGCTTTGAAGAATGCAGACATGTTCCCAGTCCACCGAAGATCATTGCGCCGGACTCCGGAGGTAATTATGGGGTGAGGGTGTGTGTGGGGAGGCAGAGTGTGCAGTGGGTGGGTACAGGTGCGGGGCAGGAGACTACGAGTGACTGTTTTAATGTTACAGGAAAGAAAAAAAAAACTAACATTGCAGGACAGTTTATTTTTTTTCAGGGGACTTGGCAGACTGGGGTGGGCCCCCAGAGTGCCACCTAACTGTTTTGGGGGGGGTTGCTGCAGCTGGCAGGGGATTGGGCACCCTCATCGGCACACAACGGGGGGGTGAATTTATGCCAACGGGGATTGGGCACTCCCATCGGCACACAATGAAAGCGAGGGGGGAGGCAAGAGCTGAGTGGGTTTGGGCACCCCCCTCAGCGTATAAGAAATGTGAGGGGGCCACTTTATGCTGACAGGGAGCGGGCTCCCCCATCAGCAAATTTGTGCAGCCACAGTAAGCCGGCAGGGGGATTGGGCACCCCTGAAGTCAGCCGTTGGGCGGCCACCCGCCCGCTCGCCATGCTGCTAATGTGGCGAGCAGGTAGGAAGGGTCTGCTGCATCTGACGAGCTTTGCTCAGATTGCAGCAGACCTTTTCTTAGATGTGCTCACCACATTAGCATGCATGGTGTGGCACCGGCATACAGGCTAATTGGGGAATAAGGGACGCACATACTGATGCGTGCCCTGCATTCGCCCAACAGCGACCATGCCTCCAAATCCCCACTGCTGCAAGATCTTGGCTGTGCAAGTGTGCCAACATAAAAATGAATGGTCACATACCAAGTCAAACTACCACATCTGTGTTTGTACCCTGTCACGATGGTGGTTGTGCTGATGATGTGGGTGAAGCAGACCATCCTGGTGGCAGCGTCAAACAGTCTACCATTGAGGCTGATGATTCAATCATGGAAAAAGAATTCCCTAATGAGCACAACTCTGACCTTGATGACTGTGAGGGCAGCTTCTTCATTGATCTGGATGAGGAGGATGTTGCTGGTAGTATGTAATGGGTTTAAAGGCTGTCACATTTCTGTAATGTTAAAATTTTTTGTCTTTCATAAAAGAAAAACAGTGTTCTTGACTTTCATTCCATATGACAGATATGCACAAATAATGACCCATCATTTTATTTTACCTTTCTCTTGGTAGATTTTCTAAGTACACTTAACAGATTGTGTGCTGTCATTAGGAAACACAGTCAGCCTCATAAACACAACTGTCCAGTTGTTGCAGTCACTTAAATCCTGCAGATTAAATGACAGCTATCCTCCTCCTGACACTGAAAGACTGTAACACACCATATCCAGCCACCCGTCTTGATCAGAGTGAGAGGCAGTTATATTGTGCCCATGCTCAATGAAAGAACCCGCAGCCTACCACAGCCACCTGTCTAAATGACAGTGAGAGGCAAAGAATGTGTACCTGTTCTCATGCCCAGAAGGAACCCACAGCCAGCCACAGCCACCATGCTTCTTATTATCAGTAGTTTACAGTGAGTATGTACTAATTTGTCATACTATGGTTTTTCCTTGAACTGTGTGAATGCTTCCTTAACCATTTTATAGATGCATTTGTCACCAAATACCAGCAACTGATGTTGTTATTTTTTCCACAGGTTCCAGTTACAAACAGTGTAACAGGACAGAAGTACTGTAGTACTACAACCACCTAAAGGATATCATTTTTAGATAAGTATCAAACTTATTTCACCTGTTCTGTTTTGTCTTTCATTTTTTTCAAGCTGGTGTAAAGCATACAACGGAGGTGACATACAGGCCAGATAATACATTTTTCATGCACATCTGTCACTGGCTTACTTCAGCACGCCATGGTTGTACTAAATTTTATCCTGGTCATGACAACACATCATGCAATGTAACTTAAGACAGTGGGCCAGTGCATGTCACACACATTAAACTTGTTACTTGGTCTTGTAGTGGCTTACTAATAGCTTGGCATTTTCAGCTGGATATAACAGTCACAGGAACAGCCACACTTGGAACAGAATGTGTTAGTGCAATGAAGTCTGAATAATTTCTTCTTCATCTGTTTGCAGGTAACATTTACATGCTGTGTGCTGCCATCAGTGCTTTTTCCAAATCAGAACACATACAACTTGTATGAATCTGGAGGATACACAGGAAATCTGTAAGGAAGACAAAACCATTATTGAAACTTGTTTTCAAATGATGCCCCCGACCCCCCACCCCAAAAAAGAAATACTTACCTTTCATGGCTTGACAGTTTTCATAGAGTCAAAGTCAGCAGCAAGCTGAAATGCGCACAACCAAAGTAGGCCTCAACCTGTGAGAGGGAAAAAAAAAATAAATTATTACATATAAATAGAAAGTACTGTAAATGTCTGGGTCTCTGAAAAAAAATGGAGTGTGAAACATACAGTAACTTACCAGTGGTGGTATGAATGCACACACATAGGGCACCATGTTTCAGTCAGCACAGCAGATTAATGGTCCTCCTGGACATCACATTATGGTTCACTCAGTGGTTATCTGTGGCTATCATCACTTGGCAACACAATGTGCTTCAGTTCAGTCAGTGGCAGCAGCAGAAAACAGAAGGACAACAGCAGCAGCAGCAGCAGGTGTCAGAGTTGTGGCGTTAGTGCATGCTTTAATCAAAACTCTGAATCTGGCTGCCCCGGCAACCTTCTCCTCCTTCAAAAAGTTATTTTCTTACTCCTTTATGGAATCCTGTAACTGCCCTCCCCACTCGGAGGCCAGTGAAATAAGCGTTGGGCATCCATCCCCAGGCCTTGTGATTTCCTGTGTATCACTCCTTCTCCCTTCTTCTCCCTATCACACCTCCTACCCCTTTTCCTGAATGGTTCATGTACATACTGTATAATAATGTATATTGACAATCATTGTCTTTTCTTTCTTAGCCTCTTGCATATTTGCCTGTATAGACCTTGCCTAATACTGTACTATGTTTTATGTCCTCTTCCACATTGTATTCCTTGATTGTACACCCATCTTTTTCCTTTGTATATTGTTTACTTTTATGTGTATTTGTCCAGGTCCACCTTGCAAATGAGCTCACTCAATGGTGCCTCACCTGGTAAAATAAAGATTGATTGATTGATTGATTGATTAATCAGTGCTTCCTGAAATAATTGCGACCTTTCAGAACATTTTCTCATGTGATTATTTTTCATCTGGGGTCTGGCCTTTTCATGACAGTTTAACAGCAACCATTTTAGTGGGCACACTTGTGCAGAGTTATGGCTGTTGGTGCATGCTTTAATCAGTGAATCCTGAAACAATTGTGACTTTTCAGAATATTTTCTCATGTGATTATTCTTCATCGGGAATCAGGACACTAATACTGCATGCTGAATGATGAAGCAAAATGGCAGTATAAGCATGCTACAGTCACATATCATGGCAAATTTTTTTCTAGGGGGCTGTACAGTAATTGTGTTGGGTGGTGGTAGGGAATTTTGATTGTGGTTGTTGGTATGTTAAGAAAACAGAATACAGTCAATAGTACACAAAACTTATATTGCATGACAACTATTGCAGCAGTGCAATAATCTCTCAACAATTTTTACCTGTACCTTTCTATCTGATTTTCGATTGGTAGTAGTTATCTACTGACTTGTCTATATCATACTCTTATTTCCAAAATTTACAACTGCTGGACTATGTTTTTTCACATATGACAGAATAAACAGCACTACTTTTAATCTTGTGTGCGGCAGATTTTCGTCAGTACTCACACTGGTTTTTGTACATCTATCATTTTAAATCCTTTCTGTTGGGACTCAAACAAAATACCATGCAATCCAGCAGGACATGGTACATCACTATTGCATTATGGAGCAGTAGATGTTCAAAAACAGCTGGAAATGCTAATTAAAACAACGGTTCAGAACAAGATTAAAAGGAGCACTACTGGTTTTTCATATCTGAAAAAAGGGAGTAAGCATGCTACAAAGAACCCAAGACAAAGCACAGGTGTGAGGGCATTAATGCATGTCCTGGGTGTGATGCGAGGCATGAAGGCTTGCCAGAGTGACTTACGCCAGCTGGGAAGTGCATTAATGCCCAAATACACCCATGGGCTGGAGTGGGTTATATTGCACTTATAAAATGGGATGGCTAACTATAAAAAGCAAAAGATAAAAACCTTTTTACAATAAGTATGCCAGCTGTTGGTCAAGCTGGGCATTAATGAATGACCAGGTGACACTTCTTGCCAAATGGCAAGCTGTCACATTTGAACTTTCATTAATGACCTTTTTTGTAATGCAGAAGAACATTAATTATGGAAGGAATGGTATCATACAAACAAGTCAGTAAATAAGGGACAATTGAAAATAAAATAAACAATATAGGTCAAAATTGTTCAAGAGCAGGTGTGCATTGTTATGTGGTTATTACCGAGCACCCCCCAAACATATATGATAGCTGACTTGCTTCAGTGTTGGGGGTATTCATATTACCATGTGGTCCAGTCCAGTAATAAAGTTAGAGCACCCTGAATGTGTACCCACAGAAAAACACAGCGGTGTCCAAAACCGGCTGACACAACTCCCAGGCAGGCATCACCATGTTAATTTGGGGATGTCAGTAAATGAATTGAGAGTATACACTCCACTGACATGTATGGGCATGATTTTTCTAGAGCATCTCGTACTACTTAGTGTTGCAATTTTACAGAAATCAAAGCGAGTGCAGGAGTGGAGTAACATTCACTCTTACTACAGTAGTTGCTTTCAGTCTTCTAAACTGCAGCTGTAAATAGCACTAACAGCTAAAGAAAGATCACATCCATACAGGTCAATGGAGTGCACACTCACCATTCATTTTCTAACATCACAAAATTAACATGGGGTGCCTGCCTGCATGGTGGCATGTCAGCAGGTTCAGGAAATGCCTCTGTTTTTCTGTGGGTACACATTTGGGGTGCTATAATTGTTTGACTGAAAGAGGAAGACCAGTCAGTACAGCTCTCAGTCACTGTCCACAGCTTAATGATCCACAATCATTGCAGTAGGGTAAACTCCACATAACATTATTTACCACCTCAGCCTTGACACAGTGCGGGTACCATGCAACAACGCTATTTTATTTAGTTTGTTGACCGGGTAAGTGCACTAGACAAATCCTGCCTATTTTCAGGCACGACCTGGGGGAGGGGGATACAGATGAATGACAACAGACCTTGAACCAGATTAAGCTGTTGGTGCTATTTTTAGTAAATAAGGGAAATTTGGCCAGGACACTGGGGAAATTCCTCAACTCTTTTTCGATAAGTGCCATGGGATCTTTAACATCCACCTGAACTACCACCAATCCAGGCAGATAGGACCTCAGTTTAACGTCTCATCTGAAAGACGGCACCTCAGAAGTGCAGCACCCCACTCATGCTGCACTACAGTGTCAGTACTGGGATATTAACCCAAGTGCCAGAAGTGGGAACTGAACCCACAGCCCTCTGATTTCATGGCCTCAGAGGTGAGTGTGCTACCTACTGAGCCACTGACACTGCATGCTGTTAGGATTGCTATGTGGGGAGGGGCACTTCTATCTGTGTATTGGTAAAATACACTTTTGGGAAATTTATTCTACTGCAATTGCTGTGGATTAATAAACTGTGGATAGGGGACTGAGAGCCATACTGACTGTTCCTACTTCAATAGACGGGACTGCATGGTATATTATTAATATCATCAACACTGGACCAAGTCATCTGTCACATATGTGTGCAGGGGGCTGGGTACCTGACAGTGCACATTTGCTCTTTAACAGATTATTGCACTGCTGCTTTAACACAAGCAACGCGACAGGAAGAAAACATTACTGCAAAAAAAAAAAAAGATTTTTCCAGTTTGTAAACAGAGATTATTAACTAGGAATATAAGGAAGGGAAGGACAGCATTTTTTTAGGTTATTTTCTTTAAACTGTTTTTAGGGGGTGTTTTTAAATTTTGTTGGGGGGAAACAAGGTTATGAGAAAGAAAGACAGAACACAAAATGAAAATGGTACACCAAACAAAAACTCTAATGTTCCAAGTTATGGTGAGACAGCAGCAGTTGGAGCATGGAGATAATTTGCAGTTTTGTGACCCTCCATATGCTCCAACCACTTCTTAGGATTCTCCACCATGTTGTTAAGGTGGCCTACCTCACTCCACATAAGACCCACATCAGCCTGTGTGGTAAGCATTGTTGCAGGGTTTTCAGAGTCCTGTACAGGTTCTGGAGCAGCTTCTTCATCCCTGGCCCTTCTGCACTTCACACCCCATACAGGTGGAGGCTGAGCTGCCACTGGTTGCCCAGCAGGTGCATTCCTTGCAAATTCTGCAGCCTTGGCACAGTGGTGGTTTGTGAGGTGTGTGTGCTGCCCACCTGTCCCCAGATGAGTGCCCCTGGGCCCATGACACACAAGCACACTGCAAATCTTGCACTTTACAACTCTGGGGTCACCGGGCAGTGAAGTAAAGAATTCCCACACAACACAGCTGTGGGGCAGACCAGGCACAGGTGGGAGGCCCAGATGTTATGGGCTGCTGCTGCACAATTGGGAGGGACAACCTGCTGCTGCTGCTGAGACTGCTGCAGCAGCTCCTGGATGATTTCCTGCTGATGATGATCTGCAGGAGCCAAGGCAGGCAGTGGGGGTGCAGTGGTAGGTGCCACAGGCGGGGGTACTTGCATGGCACCACTACCTCCTCTTTCAGGGAGGGAAGCACTAGCACTAAACACAGTGCTGTGATTTATATGCGGGGTGCCACAACACATACATGGTCCAACCCGCTGTCCTCTGTGTGCCCCAGAAGAAACAAACCCACCTCTCTCCATTTTACACACAAAAAAAATTTACTATTGACAACTACTACTGAAACAAAAATTAAAAGAGGTAAACTAAGGAATCAAGAGTGAAATATGAACTTAAAATCAAAAGGGGCACAACTCCAAACAAGAAATAGGCAACTTCCCACACTTTCCTGCCATGGCCGCAGCTGCTTCACTCTCCCCAGCTCCTTCTTGGACCCCCACCCTGCAAAGGTAATTTCCTCAAGCACCTTCTCTGTGGCTTCACTTGCAGGACTTTGATTGGATTGCACTAGTTACCCCGGCCAAACCGCTTATCCCCAAGTCTCCTTTGAAAATTGGAGCACTTTTCTTTCCAGCACAGCAACTCGGGACCCTTTGCCAGGGAACCATACTGGTTTTTGATTTTTCAGCTTCTACAGCAGCTAGTTCTGGGGAAATTGTCTGTTAATATCACTAGCTTAAACTTTGCTGACATTTTTAACTGCTTACCTTAAAGTTAAACTGCTACAACTGTAATTTTTTGTGCTCAACTGTTTGCCTGAATTATATTTTTACTGTGTGATTTTGCCCTGCTGTTCCTCTCCTTTCTCTTGCTAATCCTACCCCCCGCTCGTTCCTCTCACTCCTTGTAGAAATCCACCCCCTGATTTTCTGCCATTTAGGCAGGTAATTGTCCTCTGGCTCCTAACCCCCACTGGTTTCTGTCTCCTCGGCCTCCCTTCCACCCCACCCCACCATTGTTCTTCACTGCTCTAATTCTCTGCCTTTTCTATGTCTTTCCCCAGATTGTCTGGGCCTGACCAGGCCACCAACCTCCAAGAGGATGACGAGGCTTGCTTCCCTGCCAAGGCCACTGATGCTTCACTCTCCCCAGCTCCTCTCGGACCCCCACCCAGCTAAGGTAATTTCATCAAGCACCTTCTCTGTGGCTTCACTTGCAGGACTCTGATTGGACAGCGCCAGTTACCCCAGCCAAACCGATTATCGCCAAGGCTCCTTTGAAAATTGGAGTCTTTTCTTTCCAGCACAGCTACTCTGGACCCTCTGCCAGGGAACTGCACTGGTTTTGGGCTTGATTTTTTTGGCCCACTCAGCCTGCCCAACCCTGACACTCTTTAAATGGTATCTCTTCCCCCCTCAGTCATTGTTTCCCTGCCTAGTTCAAATTACTATTACACAAACTGGGGAATATGGGTGTGGGCAGGACAGTAGTGTGGTGGGTAGATAACTGGCTGGGTGGCAGGACACAGAGGGTGGTGGTAAATGGCTGTCACTCCACAGAGGGAAGAGTGACCAGTGGGGTACCACAGGGATCAGTGATGGGACCGGTTCTATTCAACATCTTTATCAGTGACATTGCGCAGGACCTAGAAGGCAGAATTTCACTGTTCGCTGATGACACAAAGCTCTGTAACAGAGTAGACACACCAGAGGTGTAGACAGAATGAGAAGGGACCTGCAGAAACTTGAAGAATGGTCAGGGGTTTGGCAGTTGAAATTCAATGCAAAGAAGTACAAGATAATGCATATGGGGCACAAAACCCTGGCACAATATATCAATTGGGGTGAGGATATAGCATGCACCAAGCAGGAAAGGGATCTTGGGGTTATCATCTCTGATGACCTCAAGGTAGGGAAACAGTATGACAAGGCAGCAGGTAAAGCAAATAGGATGCTGGGATGTATAGGCAGGGGCATCACCAGCAGGAAAAGGGATGTCATAATTCCACTATACAAGACACTAGTGAGGCCCCACTTGGAGTACAGTGTACAGTTCTGGAGACCATACCTACGTAAGGACATAGACAGGGTAGAGAAGGTTCAGAGGAGGGCAACAAAGATGGTGCATGGATTGCATCACAAGTCCTATGAAGACAGGTTGAAGGAACTGAACATGTACTCCTTGGAGGAGAGGAGGAAGAGAGGGGATATGATAGAGACATACAAGTATCTTACAGGGAGGAACAGGGTGCAGGAATACATTATTTTTAAGTGAAAAAGATGTTCCAGGACTAGAGGGCATGGGATGAAGTTGGAGGGAGGATGATTCAGAGGAAACATGAGGAAGAATTTCTTCACAGAAAGGGTGGTGGACAAGTGGAACAACCTGCCAGAGGAAGTGGTGGGGGCTGAAACAATCATGGGATTTAAGAATGTCTGGGATAGACATAAAGGAATTCTGGAGGTCAGGGGTAAGGGGCAACAGACTTCTAGGAAAACATAAACTGAATTTACAAGCTCAAATGGGCAGACCGGGTGGGCCATAGGCCCTTATCTGCCGACACTGTCTATGTATCTATGTATCTATATACTACTGACACCTCTTAAAGCAGCAAGTACCTATTCTGGCACTTGAAATTATTTTTTCCCCCTCACTAGTGTAACTTATTATTTGCACCTTGTTCTTTGCCCACCTCTTAGTAGACACTTGGAAAATGAATAATCACATAATCCTCCTTACCCTCAGCTACTTGAGTGGGCTACTAATGATGACTGACTTCTCAGCCACCATCCTGGCAGCTGATCAAATCAGCCTACAATCCTTTATGGAATCATTAAACCCAACCAACCCCTCCCAGCATAACATGGCATGAGTCACCCCCATGGGCTCTGCCATGCTGTCCTTACTGCCAAACCTCGAATGTTGGTTGCTTGGACTTTTTGTCCACTCCCTCACATTCCAGTCCCCCTGCTGGCTCTCCCCTTCCTGTTCCCTTCTCTCACTCCTTCTCCTCTATGGTGATGTGGAAAGAAACCCAGGACCCCCTAACACACACATTGACCATACAAATGTTATCTGGGCTGGTCACTTGGGCCTTAGGATTGCACACCTAAATATATGTAGCCTTCCATCTAAGTTCTCTGAGTTTGGGGCATGGATGGCCCTATAAAAGCCGCACATCCTGGGCCTCTCAGAGACCTGGATGAAGCCACACCTCACCAATACCTCGTATTAACTCCCTGATTACTCCATACTATGATTAGACAGGCCAGGAAGAAAGAGGGGTGGTGGCGTAGCGCTGTATGTGCTAGACCATATCTCAGCTACCATAATCGCTCACTCTTCCCCCATTTCTGCTTGTGAATATCTTATTGCTGAGATTGTTCTAGGGGCCCCAGAAAAAACTTCACCTAGGCTGCTGCTACAGCCCCCCACTGTGGGTGTCCAGGGCCTATCCAGTTTTCTGGATGGCCTTGCATGCACCTCCCCTTCCAGAGACAGAATCCTAATGGGGGATTTAAACCTGAACTGGACTGACACCCCTATACCTGAGTACACACATCTCCTAAAAACACACCAATTAGCACAAGTCATCTCTTCCACCACAAGATATAACATGTGCTCAGACAACCATACCACCTTAGACTGGACTATCACAAATCGAGTGGACCTGGTCCTACAGGCAGGCACAATGTCCAACTCCATCAGCGACCACACCCCTACTTACATTATCCTATCCACTAAATCAATCCAGCCTCCCCCAAAACTCCTGCCTTTCAGGAAGTTTCACCACCAGGACCATGACTCTGTCCTTACCAATTCCAGGACTATAATCTGGTCTGTACTCTACTCATGCAGGGATGTCTCATCTGTGGTAACATACTTTACTGACATCCCACAGAAACCTCAGGACAGACATTTCCCAATCACTGCCAGAAGGATGAGAGGTGCCAGCACCTACTGGCTATCCATGGAACTACTGGCCCAGATGAAAATCAGGGACAAACTTGGAAAGCCTATAAGTTATCTCCCTTCCCCCAGCTCCGGAACGCATACAGACAACTGTGCAATTCCTGCAAGAAGGCTGTTAAGTTGCTAATGTGAAAATACTATACCAACTTGCAAAAAGACATGCTCTGTAACCCACGCAATTTCTGGGCCTCAATAGGGTTCCTCCTAAATCCTAAGTCTAAGAAGCAGACAACACAACTAAACTCATCCTCAGGTCCCATTACTGAACCTGGTGCAATTGTAGACACTTTCAACAGAATGTTTACAGACCTCTGTCTCTATGTTAGCAAGCTCTCTACTCAGTCTCCCTCTGACCTATACGGCAAACCTCAATGCTCCCAGCCCTCCCCTAGTACTGCACGTGCTCCTCCATTTTACTTTAGGGTCATTGGAGTAAAAGCACTGCCAAACTCTTAAAGACACTTCCTACCAGAGGTAGCCCAGTTATTTTTTTTTTTAGTATTGAAGTCTTGGATACACCTGTGAGTGAATGCTCGTTGGGAGGTTCCATGTCAAATACATTAAACAACAAGGCAAAAAAAAAAGACTGTGGGCAATTTACAGATAATACAATGAGAGTTCTGCAAACAGATAACGAGAGTATTAAACATAGCAGGTATATAAAATCCAGACAGGAACAGGTAGGCTGTGGCATTGTACAAAGTATGCCTGTGTCAGTAGGAGGAGCAGGAGAAGGAAGAGGAAAAGAGGGTCAGTGTGGGGAGAAACATGGTTTGACTGGGACAGGACAGGGGTACAAGAGGTTGGGGGGATTGCTAAGTGCTGGGGTTTGCCTAGCTCAAGGTATAGGGACTGGGAAGTGCTGGTGGTAGTCAGTCGATGCATGAGGTGTCTCAGCGGTGGCACCTGCAGGAACTCCTGTCAATAAGGTGTTGGCGCAGTCTGATTTTCAAGGATCCAAGAGTAGTAGTGCCAAAGACTGCAGGCAGTAGTGTGTTAGTCTAGAGTGAAGCCTGGTAGGAGAATGCTCAATGTACCATGGATGTGTAGCATCTGGGCACATAGAAGGTTTCTGTGGAGGAGCTCCTGGTTTGTCTGGTGTTGAGCAGTAGGGACAATAGGTTCTGAACTCCAGGAGGAAGCCAGTTTAGAGTAGCCTTTTTGGCAAGAAGGCAGGTTTGATATCTTATTCTGTCATTAAGTTGGAGCCAGCTAGCACAGGTATAGAGTTTGCAGGTATGTGTTAGTTTAGGTGCATTTGTAAGCAAGTAACAGGCATTATTTAGGGCAACAGTGATGTGTTGGAGTGCTGTGTCAGTTGCAGATCCATATATTACCAGTCCATAATCTATAACAGATACAACTGAGCTGTTACTTGCCAGATTCAGTGATTCATGTGTGAGACAGTGCCTGTGTTGGTGGAAGATGCCGATTCTGGTGTTGATGGCTTTAGCAGTGTTGTCAATGTGCTGTGTGAAGGACATGGAGGAGTCAATAGTTACCCCCAGGTATTTGAAGCATGGGATGAGTTCCAGGATGCTACCACTCACATTCCGTATTGCCAAGGGGTAGTGTTTTACTTTGTTTTGGGCTGTTGCGTAGAGCATGGTTTTGGTCTTTTTATAATTCATGACCATCTTTTGTCCTGTGACCATTTTTCAGCTGATGCAAAGCCAATTTGGAGATCTGTTTTGAGGACTTCTGGGCACAGGTTGCTGGCAAAGATTATCATGTTGTCAGAGTATAAGAGCATGCGGCATTGTCAAGAGGCTGGTAGGTTGTTTAAGAAGACACTGAATAGCAGCAGTCCCAGTATCGACCCTTGAGGTACACCAGATCTGACAGATCAGCTATCAGATAGGACTTCCCCAATCCTAACTTATTGGGAGTGGAGGCTCAGGTAGCTGCTAAACCAGTCTATGGTTTCTTTTGTAAGTCCAATTCCAGAAAGCTGCTCAAGGAGGAGGGCATGGTCAAAAGCCTTTGATAGGTCAATGAAGTATGCCCCTACTAGGTGGCCTTGGTCCAAGGCATTATTGATGAATACTTTGCATTCTAGAAAGGCTGTGATGGTACTGTGGCTGTCCTAGAACCCATGTTGCTCTGGGCAGAGGAGCTTGTGTTGGTTAAGATAGTCCACCATCTGAATATTGTTCCCTTGTTATTTTATCCAATTAATCTTTCAAACGTCTGGCTCCCCCTGGCATGGTTTAAAAGGATACACAAAATAATTACAGACTTTATTTGGGTGGCTAAGAAGACCCGGATAAGCTACAACAAGCTCTCAGCACCGAAAGTGAAAGGAGGGCTCCATCTTCTGTATATCAGGTTATATTATTGGGCCAGCCATGCAAGTAAGTACTTGAGGTGGCTCATACCTGAACACCTTCCAACATCACAATCTTTTACTCCAATATGGCTCAAAATAGAAAGTACCCTAATAAATGCAAATGGGCTATCCCCCAGGGCACTTTTGCATATCAATTTAAAATCTTTGCCCCCATTGCTTAAAGGAAGTCCCATCGCAGTATCCATCGGAGTTCACTCATAACTGTGTTCTTTTCTGAAATATGAGCACATTACAGATCTTTCTCAACCATGGTGGGGGAACCCGAATCTCACTATTGAAGGTAAACCTCTCCAGTTGAAATGGATCTACCAGTTGGGAGATCACCCCCTCAATTTCTTTATTCGGGAAGATGTCTCTTGGTTAATCTCCTAAAATTTTACACAAAGCCCTTATCCCGTACTCTGTTATCTTTAAAATAGTCCTATTGTGCCACCTGACTGTGAAATCTTTTGGCTTTGTCCCACCCATACCTCCAAGTTTGTCCTGCATGACAGAATTGATTCCTCTTGCAGGCCTTTCCCATGCCATATCTAAAATGTATGGGATAATACATAACTGGAAATGGCTAGATTGCTTTGGCCTGACTCAATTTTGGGCTTCTCTTTTTCCCCAGCAGGAAATTAATTGGCCCTCTTTGTGGTTGAGTTGTCACAAATACGTCAGACAAGACAAGCTCCGGTTAATACCATTCAAAATCTTGCACAACTTCTATTATTCACCCCAGAAATTGGCTATGTTGGGACTCCTATAATCTTCCAAGTATACTCACTGCCATCAGGAGCAGGGTAATCTACTGCATATATTCTGGAAATGTACCAAAGTAGCTCCCCTTTGGAAGGCAGCTCAACAGAGGGCTGACCCTCTATGAGGTTTGTCCGAACTTTTTTCTCCCAAAATATACATATTGGGGGATCTTTCCTCTGTCACAGTCACTAACAGAAAATTTCATATAATTCTTATGGCTATGTCAGTCAAAAATCTGGTTTTGCGTTATTGGAACAATACGACTGACATTGCCGATAGTGAGTGGTTACAGGATCTGCTGGCAAATCTGAGAATGGAAAATATGATTGCTAATTTACATGATCAATCTCAGAAATTTCATAAGGTATGGTGCCCCCTTCTGACATTGTATTCCCTTCAATCACCATAGAGGTCCTTTTTCTTTCCAGTTGGTAGTCTATCCTGTATGAAGAAATGGGAAAAGGGAGGGTGGGATGGGGAGGGAGAGTTGATTTAATTTCTGGTACATATTCCTGTTTCATTTGTATGTATGCAATTTTGGATCTTCTCTCTGTAACTGTATAAAAATAAATAAAGTTTGAATTGAAAAAAAAGATAGTCCACCATCTGGTCAGCCATAATCCGATCCAGTGCCTTGGAGAGTGGTGGGAATATGGATATTGGTCTGTAATTGTTGTGTAAAGTTCAGGCCCCACTTTTATGTACAGGAATTACTGTGGCAGACTTCCATCTCTGAGGGAATTGTGAGTGGCAGAGGGAGAGATTAATTATTTTTGTTAGTGGTCTAATTATGTCATCCAGTGTCAGGCGAACGAATTTGAGGTCCAATGAGTCCCCACTATGCCTTGACTTTCCTAGGACCTTCTCTACCTATTTTCTTGTGTCTGCCTCAGGTACTATCTTGAAGTGGAAAGGCAGTCCGAGGGGAGATGGTGTAGACACCCTTGCAGTGTCTCTTGGGTAAGGGGCAGTGAAGAAGTCCACCTGTAGAACACTACTGAGCTCAGTAAATACCTGATTCAGCAAGCTGGCAATGAATAGGTGTCTAAGGTTGAGACACCCTCAACAGTGAGCATAGCAGGAGGTGTTTTGGGATCTTTCCCTGTAATATCCTGCAGATTTGCCCAGAAGGACTTGCTGTTCCATAAGTCGGTGAGGACTTCTTTGTAAAATGTACTCTTTGCCTGTCTGATCGCTTTTGTACAGTCATTGTGAGCCTTGTTATATCACTGGATGTTTGCTACAGAGCCCTGTGATTGAGCTTTTAGCAAGTATTGATCTCATGCATCAAGCAGCGCTATTAGATCAGGGGTGATCCAGAGGTTAAGAGGTCCTTTGGATTTCCTTGTTTTGGCAGGGGAGTATTTGTCACAGACAGCATTGAATTTTGCAATGAAGAGGTTGAGCACCATTTCCACATTGTTGGATTCTACGAGGTATGACCAGTCAAGGAGTTTGAGGTCAGCTTTTAGTTGTGGTAGGTGGCCCTTTAAGAGCAGCCTTTTTTATGATGCTGGTGGGGGGCTTACAGTAGTTGTTCCATAAACATTTGAAAGGGGAGTGGTCACTCAGGGCATCAGGGAGAATGGTAAGGTCAGAGATATGTGCAGGGCAGTTTGTGAGGACCCAGTCGAGTAATGTGGTGGTGCCAGTCTTATAGTTGAGTCTGATCGGGGTCTCCAACATTTGGGAGAAATGGATCATGGAAAGGGTATCTTTGATAGCTGTAGATGCAGGTGAGAGCCAGTTGATATTAAAATCTCCTAATAGTACTATTTCATTGTTTAAGCTCAGTGTGTTGATATAGTCCAGCAGGTTGTTGGCACCGGACAGAGATAGTTTTGGCAGAATATGAACTGAGAGTAGGATGAGCACTCTAGTGTGGGCCCCTAGTGGCAGTTTGATGGCTAGGGCTTGTAGGTTGTCACTGCTACATGGTGTGGGTATTACATGACCTTGGAGGTGATCTTTGGTGTAGATGACATAGCCTCTACCTCTTTTTGATTATTGGTCCTGTCTGTATAGGGTGTAGTAGGGCAGAGAGATGGCCGTGTCAGGTATCTTCAAGGATAGCCAGGTTTCCATGACAGATAACACATCTGGTTATGCTGAATGACCCAGGCCTTCAGGCAGTCCAGTTTGGGGAGCAAGCTAAAGATGTTTAATGAGGCAAGCACAAGTCCAGAGGTTTTCCATGGATGAGTGCAGTGGTTGGGTGTAGGGCCAGGGCTGGGATTCACATTGACAGACATCAGTAGTAGGAGTAGTATAAGTCGATGGAGGAGTTGCTCAGGATTTTTTTTTATAGAGGAGTCTCTGCTCTTTGCAGGTTTCTTTGACCTTAGTGCACTCTACGTGGATTACTAGACCGCTGAGTATTGGCACCTTGGCCGGATCATACGTTGGGGACACATTCCATGATCTATTGGATGGTAGGCTATGAAGGTTGCAGGAATCTTCAATTGGCACTGAGGTCATAGTTCCATATACATTTAGGACTACCCTAGCCTGAGTAGTCAGATAGGATTTGTTAAGTCCACTATAAATGCCAGGGGTGGCAATAATGGTGATTAAAACGAGGCTTTGAAAGGCTCAAGTAGGAGTAGGTGCCATTAATTGGAAATGCAGTGATGCTGTGTATCCATGTTAGGGTAGGTGGCAGGTAGGGCTTCCTTTTCTGGGTAGGGTTAAGCAGCTCTATCAGTGAACGTGGAGAGGATAGACTGGAGACCAGCCAGGGAGGCACAAAGTAGGAGTAGTCATTTGACAAAAAACAGGTTCATGATTGATAGTGGAGAGCAGAGGCGTAAGAGGGGACCTGTGTATTTAAAACCACTCTATGAGAGGGTGGAGGAGGGATGTTGCACCTTTAAGAGCAATGGGTGTGCCTTTAAGATAGTAAGTGAGAGGAAGAGTGGGAAGGGACTAGTGAGAAGTCTGTATAAAAGAGTGTCAGGGCAGGGGTGGGAGGGTGGAAAACTGCTGTGAGAAGTAGCTCTGGAGAGATTAATTTAAGCTGCAGATCTCCCTCTTCTGCACAGTTTAAAATTTAATTTTATATAAGCTCCAGATCTCCAGTTTCAGCAATGCTTAAAGCTTAACTTTATTCAAGCTCCAGATGTCATGTTTCTGCAATGCTAAGACTTAATTTTACTTAAAATTAATTGAAAGCAGCCAAATACAAAATTAAGCTTAAAGCTCAATTTTACTTAAAACTAATTGAAAGTAGCCAAAATACAGTAGTTAGAAATGAATCTCCTGATTCTGCAAGCAGCCAAATGCAGCAGTTAAGTGACCTGAGGGAGAAGAGAAGAAAAAGGAAACAGTGCCCATTTTAAAGTCTACAGGGCAGAGACAATTAATTTACAATTACAAACAGTCTCCGTTTTGCAGACCAGGGGCATAAACTGTATTAGGCACAAATTAGGCTCAGGAAGGGGAGATAACTCATTTAACTAAGATTCAAGTTCTCCCTTAGAACTTCTGTGGGGCCAGAGACTAATAAAATAAGTTGCTGGAGTCATCAGGGTTCTTGGAGGAAAAGGCGCCAAGTTTGGAAAATGAACAATGGCTCAGGCGCAGTGTATCAATGGCGCCCTGTGGTAATCATATCTTGTGCTGGAGATGAGCTGTTGGTGGGAGTGGCTCTGGGGTGGAATGCCCAGCTCTGGCCAGAGGCTTGTGGCGGAGATGAGCTGTCAGTGGGAGTGACTACATGGGTGGAATGCCCAGATCCAGCCAGGGGCTTGGAGAAATATATATATATACCCCACCTTCCTGAAACTGCTCTCCCTAGTTAATGTAAAGCCCCTAACCTACATTTTTAACCTCACCCTTTCACCTGCAACAGTTTCTGACTCTTGGAAAGATGCTCATGTCATACCCATATTTAAAGATGGGGATCCTCTTGCCCAAAAAGTATAGGCCCATCTCCTTACTTCCTCATCTGAGTAAATTACTTCAGAAAATCAGCACTAACTATCTGATCATCTAGAAAAATATCACCTCCTGTGTCCTCTCCAGCACGGCTTCCACAAACATGATTGTATCACCTCTGCCTTGGCACTTTTCTCGAATCATATCCTTAGAAATATGGACAAGGACAGTGCCACAGGTGGAGTGTTTGTGGATCTGTCGAAGGCTTTTGACCTCGTAGATCACATCTCCTCTTCACTGCCCTGCTAAACTTTGACTGCTCATCAAACATGGTCACATGGTTCTGTAGTTACCTCTCAAGCATGTCCCAGTCCTTCTTGATTGGTAAAAATTCCTCTGCTACACTGCCTATCCACACCCATGTACCTCAGGGCTCAATACTGGGGCCTCTACATTTTTCTATGTTTATTAATGACCTCCCTGCTGAAAGCATCACTTGCAAGGCCATCCTCTATATGGATGACCTAGTCATATACCACAGCAATAATTCCATAGAGTCCTTGTCCACCACCATCACAAGAAACGTTGGGGTAGCACAGAGCTGGTTCCTCTCAAGAAAACTTCTTGTTAATGAGAAAAAGACAAAGGCCAAGCTCTTTGGCTCTAAGCCATTCCTAGCAATGGTAGCCAGGTCAAAAGCCCCTCTTGATCGCTACCCCTGCCAGCCCTCCACTTAAAACTGTCCCTGCCTTTAAATATCTAGGTGTCACCCTAGACCCCTCCCTTACTTTCAATGAACACATCAGCAATGCTGTGATAAAAATCCACCAAAAATTAGGTGCTGCCAACTTCCAAAATCAATTTTTGTCTCCTGAAGTTTGCCTAGCCATTGCTCAGTGAAACCTTCTGACCCTCCTTGACTACTGCTTCCCATATACTCCACTGCATCCTCTTTCCTATGGACCTGCTTACATACCACATAAAACTCCCTCTACTGCTTTGTCCTTCAAGCCCCTTTTACCACCCACCACTGCTCGCTATACCAGTCCCTAGGTGGCTCTCTCTGCAGGGTCATTTTGAGTTCACTACGGACTGCCTCATTGATAGTGCACTCAACCATCCACTGTCCCCCTACTCCTCCCTACTCACTGACAGAGTGGTATCTCGGAGTCTCCGGGCCTCCTCCGTTCCCCCACTGGAAGTTTCTTGCACTACTACTAACATGGGTAGTAAAGCTTTCTCTGTCTCTGCCCCTTTCCTCTGGAATAAACTTCCTTTGTCCATCCAATCATCCCCCTCCCATCAGTCTTTCAAGGCAAACTTAAGGACATGGCTCCTGACCAAGGCCACTTGTACCTGCAGCTGTTCCCCAGGCAGTACCAGGGCCAGTGTCCTGGCATAGCACCTATTTGTGCCCTCACCCTACCTCCAGTGCACTACCCTCTTGTACTGTTCTGTTTCTCTGTTCAATCTGGATATGACTACCTGTTATATTCTTAACTGTTAGCAGGTTCTGCAACTTAATTTAAGTTGCATTTTTGCCTATGACTTGTGCCTGTACCACTCCTGGTGATAGACTGAACCTTCATTTTAACTGTATTTATTTCCTTGGCACCCTAGTGACTGTATGTACATTGCATGTAATACTTTACCATAATCACCATATTAAGCCTTTTATATTGCATAGCCACTTTATGTATGTCACAGCACCAGTTATACTAATTTCTCTGAAATATTTGTACTATGTAATTTGACCTCATATCAAGTATATTCAGCAGCCCTGTTTTGTTGTAATTCCATCTCTGTATTGTATTGATGTTTGTTGTTTTTGCCACCCTAGTGGCCTGGGTCACAACTAAAAATGGTCCTCTGGCTCAATTTGCTCACCTGGTTATCAAATAAATAAATAAACTGAAATCCAACAGAATTTGCAAATTCTATTGAAAATTAGAACTCTAACTCATTATCTCTCTCACACTCAAAACAGCTCCTTCTCCAAAACTAGGCAAGGTGAAAGTAAAACTGTTTCAGTCACTACGTTTACATGTCAGCAGTTTTCCAATAATAGTTGGCTTACTGAGATTTCAGATGTCTGTATCGGAAAACTGGTAGTCATGTAAACAGTAATTCTCCACCTTTAATTCATTATCTGGTAAGACTAGTTTTCTGGTTTTCATGGGTGGAAAATGCTCAGCATTATCAGAAAAGCACAGCATGTAAACACATATTTCCGATAATGGTCTATTGAACATACACTGTTTGACATGGAATGTCAGCCTAGTAAATACCATAAACACGTGCGCTGTTCTTTGATTACTTCCGTGTTTACCTCAGAAGGTTGTAAGGTTGTTAGGCTGTCAAGTGATTGTAAATGATCAGAAAGTAGACAGATCAGAAATGTAAGTGTGCTGTCATCTCTATTTGAATTTCCCTCTACTCTCTCCACCACCAATTGCCATTCATTCCATTCCATGTAGTTAATACCTTTCCTTGAAGGTCCTGTAGTCGATGAGCAGCACAACATATCCCAATACCTCTACGGCTGAGGGAATCTGGTGTCTGCATCCATTTAACATCAAATTGCCCCAGGCTGAGTCCTAACAAACAAGGGATCAGTCTGGGTACATGAAAAAAACATGAAGTGTTAGAAAGAAGAAAGATCGACAAAAGTCCCTTGAGGCAGAAGACTCTTCCCAGTCAAAAAGGCTGCGAATGTAATATAAACCATTCTGAAAACCTGTGAAAAAAAAGGAAGGGGAGAAGGGAAGAACAGAAGTAGGAAGGAAGACAGCAAATGTAGAAAACACTAGAGCTTGAAATTATAGTGTGGCAGTATAGAAGAAGACCAGGTTAGAAATAAGTAGTTAGTTGTCATGAGCCAGGGCATTGCATGCTTGGATTACAGTAATAAAAGAAAATAAAAAATAATGAAGAACCAATAGGGGGAAAAGAATGAATAAGGCACAAGGAGAACTTGAGGAAGGGCTGACAGAGACCATTTAACAGGGTCCCTGCCATCTGTAAGGAAGTAGTTTGTCAGGAACAACAATTTAGAGACTATGCTGTAAATTTGGTTTATAAAGAAGAAATTCAAACGATGTGAACTCAAAAATAAATTTTCCTCAGTAAATGCCCCCCCCCGCCCGAAGCAGGAGCTAACCCCACATCTCAGCCGCACCGACTGACTGGTCTGTTTCACTTCGGGATCATACTGGGTCAACACTACATCCGATCAGACACCTGGAAATATAGAATGTTTGACCACACTGTTTTAGGGATATAATTTGAGGGGACAGAATGTTGATTTTTTTTTCCCCAAAATTGTCTCCAGCTATCATCTAAGGGATAATTATTCATCAAATCCTACAGGCCTATTCTTCTTGTAAAAATAAAACAAAAACAAATAAACAAAAACAATACAAAACAGAATAAATAAAAAAAAGTTTAAAACAACAGTCAACCCTGAAGAAGAACATATGTTCTTAAGGAATTTTATCTAATTTCCTTCTTCTAGGACTTTGCTGTTTTCGTTTTCAAGTCTGCCCAGTCCTAACTGTCTGGCTTGCTGTGTAGCCATTCTAATTCCAATTCCAAAGAATAAGGAATTTAAGATTTGTAAATGGGCTTTCAGTACAGAATGCTGTTACATCCTGTTTCTACCCGATATAGGTTTGAACCAATAGTTAACGAAGTTGCTCTTCTCTGCCAAACATAATTGTTTTCATTATGTATATTTAAACCTGGAAAGATGTGCTGAGCCAAGTCTCCTATGCAGAATAGTCCTGTCAATACAGATAGTAACAGAATACAGCAACTACAGCCAATACATGCCAATAAACTTAGACAAACAAATCACATCAAATCAGATCAGTTGTTACCAGTACAGGATGCTGACAAATTCCATTCATTACAACTTAAAGTTCTTATTGTGGTGACATTTTCAGTCATACTTTTTACTCTCAAATTCACCCTTTTTATTCTGCATTTTAAAATCCCCCTTCCCCATGTTGTTCACGTTAGTATTTTTAGGTTTGAAATAATGAACACAGGCTTCAGCAATTATCCCCACCTCAAAGTTCTTATCAATATTCTCAATTGTATAAGAAGGATCATGGTTTTAACATCATGTTTCTTGGGACTAAAGACAATCTAGCATGTAACAGCCATTGCTTCCTTACCTGTTCTAGGACTCTGGGAACATTAGGGCTAACTACAGGCTGCAAAACCCAAGGTGAAAAGGAATGTAATATAGCACCATATAAATGAATTTGGAATAAAATATAAATATTACGGATGAACATCAGGGGCTGAACATAAGTATTTTGGATGTGTATTGTATTTGTTTTACATGGTGGAAATGCTATTGAGCTATGCTTATTAACAGTGATGTACTGGAGAGGACAAACAAACAATACAGAGATAAATTGAATACAGGTTGGTGGGGGGGCATATCTAGATGTATGTTACTTCTGCATAAAATATTAAAACAATTTAAAGTCAGCAGAGGTGAATGTATAATTACAAGGCACATTAGAAAACTGATATATTTTCTGCCCTTACATTGCCCCCACCTCTCAGCAACCACCCCAAGCCCTTACTTACCAATTGGGGGTTCAACACAGCTGCATGCAAATGGGAGCTAGGCTTTTGAAGTAAATAAAATTAAATCAATGATTCAGCATAATTGTGGCCCTGATCTGTGCAGTGGTGGGCCACAGCCCTCAAACCCACAGCACTGTAGTTCAGTTCTGCGGCATCTGATCAATGAAATGGAGTGCAGTAGTATAAAGGCAGCCAGGGATGCTTTGAAACTGGTGCTGTTTTCAACATCCAAAAGGATATAAAATCTTCCTGATGTCATGCAGAGCTCCATGCAAGCCGGAGCCTGATTCTTGAAGTGAAATAACATTAAGTCAGTGATGCAGCTACATTTTGGTCCCAATCTGTGACGTAAAATAAAATTAAGTCAATTATTCAGCTTAATTTTGTTCCCTATAAGTGCAGGGGTGAGGCTGAAAATAAACCAAAATAATGCATTGTCTTATAAAAGTAACTTACAGAAAATTGGGCTGTGAATAAATAAGTCGTAGTGGCGGGATTCATACCTGTTATCCTATTACAAAGTTCATAGCACCAATCGACAAGAGTATTCAGAAAAAAAAATCATGTAACTAGAAATGCTGCACTGGACAGTCAGGGAATCTGATCACTGTATACAGAGTAAATTAAGTTTCAGAATTTATAAATTCAGTACTGTTTGCATTCCAATATGGTCATGCCCCAGACCAGACATTAAGCAAAACCAGCAGCTCCTCCACTCTATGGCAATGATCAGTAGTGTGTATCTTTCAGGACATTTACATGGCAGTGGTTTTCTGATTCATTTCATATATATATATATATTTTAATCAGGTTTATGAGTGAGTGACCTGTTTACGTGACATTATGAGCCTTTTCTAATAAAAAAAAAACTGCTGCTTACAAGCTGCTTTAATACCTGATTACTTCTGTGATCCAGGGTATTCAATTAGCTCATCTTGCTGGTGACAGTCAAAGACTGTTGTTTGTGTTTTGACAGTCAGCTGAATTTTTCACCAACATAAAGCAAAGTGTATGAAGTTGGATACATTGTGATGCTGGTTATTGAGGGATACATTACATTTTCTATGTTTTAAGTATGGTTTCTGCCGGCTTAGCGGCTAACTGGATGGCAGCTTAAAATTTTGAGCTGCTGCGTGTGGACGTTTATATCTGTCGATCAGCACCAGGATAGATTATGGAAAGACTGTAAGAACGAACAGCAGTATAAAAACTCCGGTGCATGAGGAGAAATTTTTTTTTAAAGGAATAACCGAAATAATCAATAAATCCCTTCATCATTACTGCGGCCTGTAAAATGGCGGAGGCACGAACTCAGGGCTCAATCTCAATACTTTTAATGGCCTGTTTGAAAAGCTACTGCTTAGGATGGATGAGGTAATGGGCGTCTCATCACACCACTGAAGCAATCAAACAATTGACAGAGCATAACAACAGTTGAACAGAAAGCGAAGGTGCAAGAGTCCCAAATCGAAGAGATTAAAGGTATACAGAGAGATCAACAAGGGAAAATAAATATGCTTTTGGCTAAAGTGGACGATTTGGAAAACCATAGCAGAAGGAACAATTTACGGGCAATAGGGTTTCCGGAGGGTGTGGAAAAAAAAAGTCACTGGTCGGTTCCTTCAGCAAGTCCTCCATGAGATTCCCGGGCTACAGTCAGATTTTTGTTTGGAGATAGAAAGGGCCCACAGAGCTACTATCCCAGCACCAGGAAAAGGAGGCAAACCAAGGGCCATTTTATTCAAACTGATATCATTTAATACGCGGCAGGCTCTGTTGCAACGGGCCAGGGAAGTGGGTCGCCTGAGCTGGCAAGGACACCCTATATCACTGTATCCAGATTTTTCGAAGGAACTATCATTTAAGAGAAGAGAATATACTCCCTTATGACATAGGATGCAAAAATTGGGGATTCAATACTCCCTAAGGTACCCTTCCACCTTGCGGATAGTACATAATGGAGCCCCATTTTTCTTTGACACCCCGGCAGCCCTGGAGGATTTCTTGAACAGATGCCTAGGTGAACCTCCTAGTTTCAAGGCAGGCCCAGACCTTTGGAAACAGAGGAGATGGCGACAGACTCGAAACACAGTTTGAAGTAACCCGCTTGCCTCCCTCGTCGGGTAGAGAAAACTGTAAGGATAACCATAAGCGAAGAGACCATCCCCATTTCAGAACTAATCTGCGTAATGAGGCAACAGATCGGGAGGAACAATGGAGTGAAAGTACGGCCCTGGTGTGCTATATGACCCGCAACCCTTATGAAGTTCTGAGATCTCCTTCCCCCCCCCCAAATGTGCATCCTAAAGAGGGATCCTCTGGAGTAAAAGAAGACTCCCAGGTCAGTGGTATTACGGGAAGTGCGGTGGGTGAGGAGGGCAATGGCGACGAAGAATTGCAGAAGGATCAGCACTTTCCAGGTGAAGCATCCGAAGCCCATGAAGGAGACTAAGCCTTGAAGCAGCAACACTGAAGCATCGGGCTCAGGACAGGAGCAGTAACTTCGGAGGCTGTTTAGATAAGCAGTATATTTGTTTAAGTATAGGGCAATAAGAGGTATCCAGGCAGAGCAACTATTACCTGGACTGGGGTGATATGTACGACCTGTTTAAATCCAGGCCCATGAGATCATGAGACATTGAGACTTTTGACCCTTTCAGGGTATCGATCTCAGGGCTGGAAATGATTCTATGTGGGTGTTTACTCGAGGGTGGGATCTGGCAGTGATTGAATGAAGGTGCGTTGTGCTTGCAAACTGTGCCTGTGGTATGTCAGAGGTAAAGGTATAATGAGCGGTTCATGTGCTTTAGCATGCTAATTTAGCGAGGGAAGGGAGGTATAAGGACCTGGGAAGCATTTAAATGTAGAACTGAGTAGTCGTTGCTATATAGCTGGGTTGGGAAGTAGATCCAGCGTATTACTGATAGAAGGGCCGATAGGATAAAACGATGCATTCAAGATTCTCTTTTTTTTTTCTCGTTTTGGGGGCCTATCAATGTGATATATTGAAATTTATTTTAATGATGCTGTGGGAAGGGATATAACACCACGGAGGGTGTAAACGGGATTTTCCCATTTTAGATCATTTGGGCTTGGTTCTATAACAGTCAACTGACTGCAGGGCTGTAGAAGGTATCCCAGGAAGGCAAGTGGGATCCTGGTGGTGCGTCCAGGCACGCAGCTCCCCCCCCCCAGTTTTCTTTTTTGATGGCTATGGATTTCAATAAACAGAGTAGAATTGGGTCGGGCCATGCCCAGACGGCTACGACCCCCTGAACTATTCTGCAGATTGGGCCTCTATTTGGGAGGCAAAGATCCTATATGCAGGATGGCTCCAACAGAGCACGGAAGTGCAATGTGTAAATAGGTTTGTGTGGTTGTTTGTTCGGTAGTGTTTAGGAATTTAGGAGGTACTTTTGATGTACCTACAGTATAACCTGGGGTCAAGGATGGGTAGGGTATGTATAAAGCTATCGGGATCCTGGTTGCACAAGAGAAAGGGGTTTAATAGCACCACGAGATCTGGAATTCCACCGGGCAGGGCTACGGGTACTGGTGTGTGGCAAAGTGGCAATCTTCCATCCTCACCGGCGGTTCTAACCTGGCATGCTTTATATTTTATGGCTTGTTAAAGGGTATGAATATGGCTGAACTGACTTGTATCACTTGGAATGTCAGGGGTATGAACATCGCCGTGAAGAGGAAGAAGGTAATGTCATACTTGAAAAGATTAAAGCCCAAGTGGTTTTCCTTCAGGAGACTAAACTGGATGGGAAGGGTCATGGATTACTGAAAAGGGATTGGGTAGGTATAGAGATTCATGCTTCAGCTACTACAAAAAAGTGTGGAGTAGCTATTTTAGTACATAAGCAACTGCACTGGGCTCTTACCACCTTTAGGGCGGACCAGCAGGGCAGATGGGTGATGGGTACGTTTCAGACTCCCACCAGGCCTATAGTACTGGGGAATATTTATGGGCCAAATGAGGACGATGCAGCCTTTTTCCACCAAACATCCCAGGTGCTTTTAGATATGAATAAAAATAATATGCCCATTATTGTTGGAGGTGATTTTAATTTAGTGCTAGACCCTATGATGGATAAAACTCCAAAAAAAGATGACGCAGCACATGGGCGGGGTAGAAGAGTTCTGGTAAACTGGATGGGTGACTAGGATTGACAGATATTTGACGGACACTGAATCCAAGGGGGAAAGATTATTCATTTTATTCACTGGTACACAATTCATATAGCCGTATTGATTTCTTTTTAACATCCCCACAGATTACGCAGGCAGTTAGGAAGTCTAATATATTTCCCATTATAATTTCGGACCATGCCCCGGTGTATTTGTCTGTAACATGGGGCCCCTGTTCCCCTGTATCTACTTCTTGGAGGTTAGACCCCTTGTTAGTAAAGGATGTAAAGTTCCTAGAATGGGCTAAGGAGGAGGCCCAGAGATTCCTTGTGGAAAATCCAGCACAGGACACCACAGCTGGGGTTAGGTGGGAGGCTTTTAAAGCCACCATGAGAGGTAAGATTATTGCTTATGCAGGGGCAAGAAGGAGAGATAGGGAACAAAAATTAAAGTATTTGGAAGGACAGCTAAAAAAAGTACAGAGACAGCATAAGAAGCAAAAAGGGAAAGCAAGGCATGACTCTCTGCGAAGGAAGATAGTAGTCCTTGAAATGGAGATAAATTCTCTTTTATCAAGGAGAGCGGAATTATCAATATTGAGGTTGAAGCATAAATATTGGGAAGGGGGAGAGAAAGAGGGGAAGGTATTAGCATATAGGCTAAGGAAACAGCAAATGGATCGGTATATAGCTGGGCTGAGAGACGCTGCAGGACGGATGTGTACAAACAGTGGGGAGTTAAATGCAGTTATGGCAGAATACTATAAAGCTCTGTATTCTTCATCCAGACAAAGGGATCCTCAAGTAATTCAGGATTTTTTGCAAACAGTGGAACTCCCATCAGTAACTTCACAGCAAGCTGAATTATTGGACGCCCTGTTAACTATAGAAGAGATGAACAAGGCTTTATTTTCTCTCAAACCAGGGAAAGCCCCGGGGGGGGGATGGTTATTCAGTGGAATTCTGGCAGGTGTTAGCAGATGTTATTACTCCTATACTTCAACAAGTATATGCTGAAATAGAGGTCCAAGGGATGCTTCTGCCCACGCTACGTGAGGTGGTCATAACTGTATTGCCCAAAAAAGGGAAAAATCCCACCTCCCCGGGTAGCTACAGGCCAATTTCACTTCTAAATGTGGATAGCAAGATATTCACCAAAGCATTAGCACTAAGATTGGGTTCTTTGTTACCACAGTTAATACATCCCTCTAAAGTGGGGTTTGTCCCTGGTAGGTACAGTGCAGATCATCTTAGAACCTTAATCAACTTAGCCCATATTGCATCTCAACTACACACTCCAGCGGCTGCAATAGCTATAGATTTCGAAAAGGCTTTTGATTCCTGGAATGGGATTATCTCCAGGAGGTACTGGGTAAGCTGGGAATGAGCCCTCGCTTTCAAGCCTGGGTAAAGCCTTGTATACTTCTCAACGCCAGATTGCTGACAATTCCACTCTATCCCCACCTTTTCAGTTGGCCCATGGCACCAGGCAAGGTGCCCTCTCTCCCCTTCTATTTGTGTTAGCTGTTGAGCCATTAGCTGTGTGTCTTCGGGCAGTCAGTCTATAAAAGAATAACGGTTGAAACACAGAGTACACCACTTTTATATGCTGATGACCTTCTGGTCCTAGTGGCAGATACAGGTGAGGTGTTATCTTCTATACTTGCAACCCTGAGCCATTTTAAGGAAATTTCTGGACTTCGAATAAATGCTACTAAAACCGAAGTTCTTCCTCTTAACTCCAGGTGTCTCCCCTCGGTATTAGGGGACACGGGCTTGAAATGGGCTAAGGGAAATATCATGTATTTAGGTATTTGTTTTTCTGCTGACCTCTCGAAATTATGGGAATATAATCTTAGCCCTCTATTGGTGGAAACGCAAGAGGATATGTCCAGATGGACCAAACTCCATTTAACCTTAGAGGGCAAAATAGTTGCAAATAAGATGATCTTGGCCCCCCAAATTTTTTATTTCCTGGCACATATCCCTCTTGAGTTGCCACAGGGCTGGATTCAGAAGATAGATAAGGCAATAGGGAATTTTCTATGGGAAGGGAAAACTCCCAGGTACAGTAGGAATAAACTGCGTGCACACTGGAAGGTAGGGGGGTGGTGTCTGCCCTGGTTTACAGGGTATAAGTGGTCATTCCACCTAGCACAATCCATACGCTGGTTAGGATTAGATTCCTCCCCTCAACCACAGTGGGTGGACATAGAGCAGGCTGTAAGTCAAAAAGTCTCTTTGTCATTGCTTATCTACGATAAACCTCCAACAATTTTAAAAAAGCATCCCACAATAGGGGCTACTTTGCAATGTTGGGAGAAGGTAAGGAGGAAGTTGAAGGTGGATTTGGCACCTGTTAAATTAACTCCGTTATGGGGAAATGGGAATCTGTGTATAGATAAAAAAGCTGTGTACTGGAAAAGCTGGGCAGATAAGGGCATTACCAGATTGAAGGATATATTAGCCACGTCCGCCCTGGTAGTGGACACATTTGCCAACCTGCAGGTCAGATGGTCAATTCCGACTTCCGATTTTTGGAAGTATTTACAAATACAGAGTGTGGCCCAGACATATCTGACCCAGGTGGCAAAAAGAGGCTCCTTAAGTACACCTTCCTGGATAACCAAAAAAAAAGGGTTGGCCAGTTTAATTTATAATGCTCTCTGGGAGTTAATACCCTGCCAAAGTGAAAAATCCAAACAAAAATGAGAAAAGGCTTTCAAACTGGAAATTACTGAGACACAATGGAAGGAATACTGGAAGGGGGTCAGAAACATTTTATAGGTGTGAGAAGTAAGTTAATACAAAATAAAATTTTACACTCCTGGTACCGTACACCGGTAGTATTACAAAAGGCGGGGGTGATAAAATCTAATCTATGTTGGAGATGCAACTCCTACCCGGGGGACTTAGCTCATATTCTTTGGTCTTGCCCAATGATACAACCAGTGTGGGATAACATCTGTGCAGTGGGAACCAAAGTGTTAAAAAAGTATTCCACGGTCCCCCTTTGCTGTTACTGGGTATAAAATCAGAAGCCCCCACTTAAAGAAATTGGAACACCGTTGGCTGGCCCTATGGGCCATGCAGGCGAAAAGGCTCCTTGTATGTAGATGGTGGACTACACTGATACCTAGTACCCAAGAACTCCTTGCCTCCATGGTCCACATTGCCACTATGGATAAGCTTTCCCACTTGATAAGTAACTCCCTTGTAATATACGAGGAATGTTGGACCCCCTTTGTTAGATATGCTACCCTTAAGACTGGTGTGGGTTGAACTGTGCAACCAGGATCTCAAATAAGGCAATAAGACTGTGGAAATGAACTGAAAACTTGGCTAACCACGGTTGTGTATATAGGTGGCAATAAAATGCCCCTTTACTCATACGTAGGGTATCTAACTTTATAGAATAGTGATTCTTTGTGTTTGTTTGCTCTTTAACTAGGGTGCCAGAAGTCTGGACAGCACCTGAGATATAAAATCCCTTTTCTTTCTGTTCCCTGTTATGAGGTATGAATGAGGAGCATGGATGCCTTGCCTCTCCATTATTTCAAATAACAAATCATATAAAGTGAGGTGAGTACAGGTCATGTAACATTGCTCTTTTTGCTCCTGTGTTGAGTTGTATATATAACCAGCAACTCACTAGTTAATCCTGTCTAGTATAAGGGCTATCATTATTGTAAAGAAACTGAAATAATAAAAAAAAAAAATAAAAAAATAACAGCAAAAGTATGGTTTCTGCCTTTTTTTTTCTTTTGGCTGTGTGTGTATGTATGTGTCTTTTGTTCTATTTGTAAAAACCATACTTGTTTATAGTTGTTCTTTATGTTAACTCATTACCTCCAATAGCTCCCTATGAAGTTTGAACTGTCCATTGTTTACCTAACACAAAATGACCCCCAAGTAATGAGTATGACATCATGTCTAGTTTAAACAGTACACTTCCATCATTAAAAGTGCATCACTTTCACTGCTGCACATCTGATTTCATAAATCCCACCCCCCCCCAGATTATTGGTTGACAAAATTAGGTAACTTGCAGATCATTCAGTAACCCTGAAGGCTGCCATCCTAGGAAATTAACCCCCCAAAACTGTGGTCATGTAAGTGCAAAGTGTAGATAAGTAATATATGTGAGTCCTCACAGTGAATAAATGCTTTTTTATTTTCATTTTTTTCTTGGGGGGGCACACACATTAAGCAAAATATATGCACAACACAACTGGTAATCTTTTTTTCTTAGTATTTTCATGCCCGATATCTAGGTGTCCTCTATTAGAACTCTGAGGGAACACACCATTAGGTAGGTGGAGGTTGCCAAGTTTCTTTTTTCAGTGTGTATAGTATTGATACTTTGCATAGCGTCAAAAAGAAAAAAAACTGCAGAACTGCAAACACTTTGTCCACAAGGGAAATGCATTCTGTGGTGAATTTAATCTCCATTTATGCATTAAATTTAACACAGATAGCCAGAATTACAATGAGCACCTAATTGTTGGTGGGATCCTGTTCCAATTCAAAACTTAAGGCTTAAAGTACTGAATGCACTTGGAGGTCAAAGTGAGTTAAGGACACACAGGGCGAGTCAGTCGCAACTGTGGGGTTCAAACCTCATCCTGGTTCAGTGTTACTTAACCTCCAGACCATCCTGTATGCCATACTATTAGACTAGGAAGTAACACTACAGCACATATTGGAACATGAAAGCAGCCACATTACAAATCTCATTTAATGATGTGCCTACCAACAATATATATATAGTAAGACTGATGTGAAAAATTAAGATTGCTACTTAAGGTAGACATACTGTATGTTACAATAAGGTAGGGAGTAGAATCTGAAGCAAAACATGGTAGTCCATATATCGCAAATAGATCATTATATCGAACCTAATAGCACAGATCCTTTCATTATAACAAATGATTATAAACAAAAGTCAAGTTATTCCATGTGTCGTGTTCAACACTCAGTTTCTTGCATATTATTGCATATTACTCACATCTGTGTGTTTCAAATGAGTTATACAATTTTATCTACAATATATCAGTTGGAAGTCATTATGACTACGATATGTAGAGAAAAGACACAAGACTATTGCTAGTTTCTTTATCCAGTTCAGTGTATACTGACATTTATAACGATGGAAGTTGTAAGTGGAAGTAATCACAACTAGTTAGACTGTTGGTTGGAAACAAAATAGCATTTATGGAAAATAAAAACAGTCTTTAACAATTTCACCTCAGGTCAAGTATTACATTTTTATGAGTACATTTAGTTTTAATGATTTTTTTATTTAACAAATTGTTTATCCAGTATAGCCCCCTGACATGCAACAATGTGACTCAGAAAGTAAAAAAAAAAAAGTCTCCCTTTTCTGAATACTCCAAAGCTGTCTGGTGTGTGTGTGTGTGTGTGTCCAATTAGTTTTCCACATTACAGACTTCCAAATCAATTTTATTTTTATGATTGCAAAGATGGAGCACTGCTGGCATGTTACTATCACTCTAGGAGACATAGGGGACCATTACTGTATTCAGTCCCAGTTCTCTTCTACAGTAATGCACCCTTTGTCCTCAGTGCAGAGATCATTGGTGAGATGTGGTTTTTCCCCTGCCCCTCCCCTCCAAGGCTGCAGTCCCTTTCTGTGGTACAGAAGCCTCCCCCCACAGGTGCACTTCTTTAATGTTATACTTCCACATTTTGCCATGTCACGGATGTGAAGGCAGCTCACAGCAGAAATGCTTGCTGTGCCCAAGATGGCCACAATATCTTCCTGCCCATGTGTGAACTCAACTGACCATCTTGGACGTAGTGGCCATTTACACCCTGAACTCCATAATATGGAGACCCTTTCCACCATCACCTTCATGCTCACTTAATAACTTCATGTAGATGTGTAGGCTCTGACCAGAGCTTGTCCTCTGTGTAGGTACTGCATTCACCTGGTGTGTTATATACAGACATGTGCGTGTTATGATCTGATAAGATAAAGGTATAGTATGCATCTTATCTAAAGGACAGCACCTCTGAAAGTGTATCTCTACCTGTCCAATCACACACTAACCCCATTGGCAGGAGCAAGTAAGTCCTGGTGGATGTCAGGGTAGTGGGGTTGGGGTGTCTGGCAGATGGAGACCATCCCATAGGGGAGAAAAAGATCAATGTAAAAAGGAAAAAAACTGAACTACTAGAAATGTTTCCAGCAGCTGGCCTGGTGGCTGGGTGCCTTACCACCTGCCATGTCAGTGACCCAGGGTCAGGAATGGACTCAGGTTGCTCGGGGGCTGGTAGGGAGAGGAAGGACTGAGCATCCCTAGGAAAGCTATCCTTCCTCAGGGAGGGGGGGTTAGTGTGGCATGCTGCTTGCCCGCCACCCAGCAGCAGCTGGGTGACAGTACATGTGTCATCATCAAAACAAGGTGATGCACACAGGGAACAAGAACCCCAGGACAGAATATTGGATGGGAGCGGCTAAACTGGGTACTAGTTCTGAGGATACAGACCTGGAAATTATAAGCAACTCCCTAAAACAATCTGGCCAGTGTATCAAGGCTTACAGCAAAGCAATTAAGATGTTGGGGTGTACTGGGAGGGGTTTTGATAGCAGAAGGAGGGAGGCCCTGTCTGGAATAATGTGTCCAGTTCTGGAATCCTGTGACCAGTTCTGAAATCCCCAGCTAAAGAAAAACAAAGACAGGCTGGAGACAGTGCAGCGTAGGGTTACCAAAATGATTCAGGGCAAACAGGGAAGATTTTATGAGGATTGACTTAGGGCACTGAACCTGTTCTCACTGATAGAGACCTCCAAGTTCCTGAAAGGAATGAAGATAGTAAACTGTGAGGAACTGGCAGCACTAGTGGAAGTTGGCTGTTGGGAGGTTTTGGAGGAATGTGAGAAAGTTTTATTTTACAGACAGGGTGGTTGAGCTGTGGAATAGCCTGCCAGCTGAAGTGGCGGGCACCAAAACCATTAATGGTTTCATGCATGGTTGGGACAGAGTTAAGGGTTTAATAGTTATTGTACATAGAAACATAGAAGCACATAAGTTGTTGGCAGATAAGGACCTCTTGGCCCACCTAGTCAGCCCAGTTTTGGGTAGGTTTTTGGTTTTGGGTTTTCTTGACTTGAGTCTTTTTGGGACTCCAAAACTCCTTGTTGGCAGTTGGCTAGTAGAACTTTTTACAATTTCCACATAGAAGGGTTAGTGAGTTGTTGCTGCAGCATCAGGCCTCATTACACCCCTAGGTGATCAGGTATTGCCCAATACCGCCCACCCGGTTGGGTATTATTGCTTACTTCCATGCACATCCTGGAGTGTCATATCTTACTCAACAAATGTATGATTAAGCTATACATGTAAATAACACAGTTATTAGCACTAGGCTATTATAATGTGTAAGTAATAGGAAAAAATATGCAATTTCTAATGTTCTTTAATAATATTTATTTTTTTCATTTAATTTCATTAGATATTGATATGTCATCTGCAAGGAACCATCCATACTTTTGGTCAGATGAGGAAACAGCAATACTTATCAATTGCTTGAAAGAGTTGGATATCATTAGACAGTTAGATGGAAGAAAGGCATGGAATAGTAATATATACAGGAAAGTAGTTGAAAAAAATGATGCCATTTGGATTTATCAGAACTGTCGATCAAGTAAAACATAGGTGGAAGTCCCTTAAAACATTATACTTCAAGGCAAAGAAAAACAATGGCAAAGTGGGGCGTCAAGGTCCACTTTTACATTCTATGTAGAGATGGATGAGTTGATAGGTCACAGGCCGTCTTCTATGATGGAGTCTAATAACCTTGATGTAGGTTTTCCTGGTAGGGGCCAAGACAACTGCCTGGCTCCTGAAGATGATCACATTGTTACAGAGTCATCCACAGGTTAGTTGTGATGTGGCACTATGAAATGACTCTCGTTCTGTGTGAAACATCATAAAGCAGGATGAGGGAGGGTGTCTATTGAATGGGTACCTGTATTTGAGGGATCTCCTCAGGGGCCTAATTGTTTGAGCCACACTGGCAGATGGTGACGACTACATGGTTTGATTGCAGATAGGACTAGTTGATGGTGCATAGAAAAAATAGTGACAGTAATACATTTAAGCAATAAGGCACAGCATGGTGTCTGCTATTACAAAACAGAGTCCAGGTTTTAAAAGTACCAGCTCTCAATACCGACAACTCTGTCGGGTATCATTGCTTACATATCAAACACCCTGCTGTTTCTTATTGCAACTATATTGTTTATTTGTTTATTGTTTATTGAATAGAATCAGAATTACAATCCTTTGAGTCATAGACTCTTTTGCAAAGGCTCCATGTCAGTTACAAAGAATAGAGGAAATACATTTACAGTGAAAAAGAAACATCTACAAACAGTATTAGTGTAACAGTACAGAGTTATGCAGTCATAGCTTTATCTTATTTAGATGGTGACAGTAGCTGGTGGCATATGAGATGTCCCTTATCAGAGAAGTGCAGAATGCAGTTTCATAGGATCTAGAGTGACCCTGAGTCAGATATCTGGGAAAGGGAGAGGGAGTGAAGGGACCAGAGGGGGGGGCTTGCCCCAGAAGAAAGGAGGGTTATCTACAGTCACATAATGCCGAGTAAAAGAGTTGTGTTTTGAGACCTGTTTTAAATAGGGAGAGACTATGGGTCTTGGAGATAGGGGGGTGGTAGGCTATTGAGCCATAGTGGGGCGTGGTAGCGGAATGATCTTTGCCCAAGTGATGTTCTACAGTGGGGGGCAAGGAAGGAAGTGTTGGCTGCGAGTCTTTTAGTCCGCCTGTAGGGGGCTTCACTGATAATCGGGTGGAGGTCGATGGGAGCTAGCTGGAGTTGTATTTTTTTGGCAAGGACGCAGAAGTGGTACTTTAGCCTTCCTTGGAAGTTAAGCCAACCAGTCAGAGCATAAAGCTCACAGGTATGCGTTAACCTGTCACTGCCTGTGACTAGGCTGCAAGCTTTGTTAAGGGCAGTGTTGATGCAGCGTAAGGCGGTCGGTTCTACAGAGCCATAAATGACTATCCCATAGTCCACCAAAGAGAGGATAGAAGAGGAGACCGCAAGATGCATGGCCTGGGGAGGTAAGCAGTGTTTAAGCCTGTAAAGGATCCCCACTCTAGCATTAACAGTGGAGGAGAGAAGTTGTATGTGACTATGGTAGGAGAGGGAGGTGTCTAATGTGATTCCGAGATATTTAAAACATGAAACCTGTTCTAGGGGGGAGCCATGAGAGTTTTTTACTAGTAGGGGCGTATGACTGTATGGGCTTTGTTGGTGTGCAAATATCATGGACTTCGTTTTTTGGTAATTGATAATAAGGCGGTGTTCAGTGAACCAAGATTCTAGCTCCCTAAAGAAGTCCTGCAGGGCTAGTTGGAGAGAGCTAGGCTGAGGGTGTTTCCAGAACACTACAGCATCATCAGCATAGAGTAGCAGATGACCACTGCAAGACTTGGGGAAAGAGTTTAAAAAGAGGGTGAAGAGTAAGGGGCCAAGTATGGACCCCTGCAGGACACCAGAGCATGCTAGTTTGCATGAGGAGAGGGTTGTGTTGATCTTGACTTGTTGTGACCGGTCTGAGAGGTAGTCTTTGAACCAGGCAGTGACCACAGGAACAAAGTTGAGTTGAGAAAGGGCGCAGAGCAGTAGCTCGTGACTGACCGTGTCAAATGCCTTGGTCAGATCCACGTAAATAGCTCCAGCCACAGAGCCTTGGTCTAGGGCCTCATGGATGAATGAGGTGAGTTCAGTAAGGGCGGTGATGGTACTCTGATATGAATGACCCATGTGTAAAATATATGTAATATGTGATTACTTATTATTTTTATAAAAGCTATTCCTCAGCCGTGTGTTATGCAAGCAATAACACACAACGAGGTGTGGATTACGTGCTGATAAGAGCACGCCCAGGGGTGTACTAAGGCACGAGGCACTTATAAACTGTTTGAAATATGTAAGAAATAACTCAGGACTATGTTTCTGAATTTCTGAGATACCATTACTCCCAGAACTCAACTGGCATAAAAACAAGGGAACACACACTATATTGCATTACGTATTCTAGATGCATCGAAAAAATTAACCTCGCTAATTCAATGTATTGCAGACTTGACAGTAGATAGAGAGCAAGGTGAACAAAGTATTGCACAAGATGCAGTTGGAGAAGCAACACATATTGAAGAGTGTAATGAAAGTAATCATTGCTGATTGTTGCACCATCAAAATACATCTGAAGATGATGACAACGATGCTGGGGAAGGATGCAGTTCACATTCACCACCAAGTATGTATAACAGTAGTATTACTAAAATCATGATGTGTGTAAACAATAAGGCATGATGGGGTGTGCATGGAACACATTTTACCGCATGGCCAGGGGTGTAATAAGGCATGAGGCAAAAGAACGAGTGACTTTAGCTACTGGCCATGCAGTAATATGTGTTCCATGCACATCCCGGAGTACCTTATTGCTCTTATGTGTTTTCTATGCACAGTTCTGTCATTATGAAATTTTATAAGCACAATATGACAATCTGTGTTTGTGTCACTGTGTGACAACTGCCATCCTAGTGGGTATCTGAACTAATTCATCTACCTCGTGCTTGACTACACTCCTATAAGTGTGGTTATTACATCATAATGCACACACCATCATGTCTTATTGCTTGCATCGCCAACAGCCTGTTGTGCCTTTATGTACAAATAATGTAGCCCTTTATACTACTTTATTACTTTTTTTGTCATAAGACATTAAAATGTTGTTGTTAACTGTTTTTAGGACCATTGCCTGCAAAAAAAAAAGAGGCAAACTAGATGAAATAATGAGCCACTGGTCTCGAGAGCAACATAACTTTATTAAATCATTGGCTAAGCAGCGACGCACACGACAGGACTGGGAAGAGAAAATGAATGAAAAAATGATGAGAGATTTTATTGAAGCATCAACAAACGCATCCAAGGAAATTATGCATTCATTCTTTCAAGGGATGCATAATCTACTATTTAATCAGTCACTAATCACCCCCAGTCAAAACAGGTTACTATTATTCATTCTTTACAAGTCTTTCATTATGTTAGCCGACAGACTGGTAGAAGTTTAGCGTTTACATCATGTGACATGACAATAGATTACAATATACCAATAAAAGATCCATTAATCTGATTGAATAAGAAACTAAGCACTAAATGCTGATATCTCATGATGCAGTACTACTCAACACCTGCACACACCCATTCATGGTAAAAATAATATTATAACATGAGGAGTGTAAATAGAGGAATCTGATTGCACAGAGCTCTTTGAAGCCATGATGATATCGGGCTACATCATCACGGCTTCAAAGAAGTTCCGGCGCCACCAGCCTCTTTGCTCTGTTCTGTCTGAGAACTATTTTTTCAAAATGTACTCCTACATCACCCAAAAACTTGCTATAAAATGTTTAAAAACCTGTTGTTTTATTTTTTTTTTTATTTTTGAAAATTCAAACTCTGTTCATAATAGCAATAAGTCACTTCAGGGTTTGGTATATCATGGGATAGCGTCACTTCTCAGGTCGATGGACGCACTCGGCCTGCTGCCTCGTGCCCAACAACCTGAGGCGTGACGATATCCCATGATATACCACACCCTGTTGTGCCTTATTGCTTAATTATTCAATGGGGGATGAAAATCCTGTAACCTCATTGGTCAAAACATATCACATGACCGTGATAAATCCACCAGTAAACCCACTGTAAAAGTTTGGTATCACTGCAAAAACGTGCATATCCTAATTGTGCTAATTTGTGTACAGCTGCAATCAGGAAGGTGTACTGTAGTTCTGCATCACTTTAATTTTGCTGTGGCTCTCCATTCAGGATGCAGTACATGGTCTGTTGGGGGAAGGGGGATTACCTGGCTGAGGCCGTGCATATCCTAATTGTGCTAATTTGTGTACGGCTGCAATCAGGGAGGTGTACTGTTGGTCTTCATCACTTTTATTTTGCTGTGGTTTTCACTTGTTGTTGTTAACACAGTTAGGAGTTGTACTGAGTCAACCGCTCAAGGACCCCCCCCCCAGATCAGGCATATAGTTGTAATGAGACCAGAAACATCAGGTACTGTAGTGTGCATCACTACCTGTGAAAGATCTAGAAAAAGTCCAAATGCTTTAAACAGATTAGTGTAATACTGTGTATGTAAAATGTATGTAAATTAGTACTGTTTGTATACAACTAAATATATAATGATACAGCGTAACACATGTAATTTATTCAAGCTCTTTGAAATATTCTAGGGTTGAGAGGTGCGATCCTGTTCAAGCAACATACCATCAAATCCCTCATAATAATACGTATCAAAGCGAGAACTCAGCCTGGAGGTGATTTCCAATGTACATCTTTACCATATCTATATACCTTTCAGACAGATTTTAACACAAAGTATCGTATGAGAAACAATGCATCAGTTGAACCTTTTGAACCTTTTGATGAGGTTGATTATGTAATGCAACGACTTAAATATTTGCTGAAAATGTATGCACAGTTGGTAATATAAATGTAGATTCAGTTAAAGACCAGTTATTGACATTGTTTATTGTATTCTAAGTGCCAGATATACGTCACTAGCAATAATAACAGTTGCATACTGGTTTCATCTTTGCATGTTTAACCACAATTTAATTAAACAAAATGCAGTATTACAGTTGTTATTAATCATTTCAATGTGATTTTCAATATGTGAATATGATTGACATTTAACTGTTTCAATGTTAATGTTCATAACTATTGAGCAATTATAAGAAACAATTTCTATGTTACTATATATTGAATTTACACTAAGTTAATGCTAAACTTTAAAAGAGAAATAGTAATATAAGATTGCTTGTGCACTGAAACACTGAATTGTAAATGAATTTCAGTTCAAAGCCTCTCTACCTAGACCTTATGATTGTATAATTAATATGAATAGATATGTGAATGATAATACATACAGCAATAGCAGTTTGCATTTGCAATCCATGTAAAATTAACATGTAATATCAATACATGTCTGGTATAACTTGTATTGATTAAAATAAAGATTTTAGACACACAATGATATCTGTCTTGAATGTTTCTGCTATTATATCTCAACTATAATTATTGATTGTTGAATATGTGAAATGGCTAATGGTTATGCTGTTTTCTGAGTGGAAAACTGGCAGCCATGTATCCTGTCAAAAGTTCTCTAACATGCGTGGCACTTGTAAATTCCAAATTACATCTGTTGTTTGTAGGTTGTGGACTACCTAGTTTAGAACTATGAACATCCTCTAACCATCCAGAGTGTACTTGATCTTGCTGTTGTTCACAGAAGTTGTGGAGGCCATAACAAGTTGCAATCACATATGGAGTAAATTGGTAGTCATAGTCACTCTTTTTTTAGCAACACACGCCATCTGCCTTTCAAACTTCCAAAAGCTATTTGAACCACAATGCGTACAGAACTCAGAAACACATTGAAAGACTCTTGAGCATGTGTGAGATGAGATGAGTTTAGATAACCTTTTATTAACCAGTCCATTAGAGGGTAAGCTGGATCACCAACAACGTACATGTTAATTGGCTGATTGTCTATAAGCCAAGGTTCCTGTTCAATATTAAAAAAAATGTTAGCCACCAATTGTAGTATCTTGTTTTATAACTAGAATGTTATATAGTGTCGCTACATATGAAGCATTCGGTAGATTTACAAGTAAACAATTAAGCAACGAGAGGTGTGGGTTCTCAGGGTATTTACCATGGCTGGAGTGGTTTGCTCATGAGGTGCAGCTGAGTGGGTAAACCTGTGCCAGCCGTGATAAAACCCCCAAGAACCCACATCCACCAAGTGGCTTATTGCGATTATCCCAAGAACTTGATATAATGCTTAAATAACTCAGTGATTAATACAGCCGTGTTTGTTTTGTGTTTTTTTCCCAATGATGCATGTAGCAGCTGTTTTGCATGGTATAATAAGGCATGACCAGGGGTAGATTAACAGTCTGTTAATCTACCACTATTGATGTAATGTGGCACAAGATGAATCCGAGTGTCATAATGCACTCATAATGAGGGCCCGAGTTTTCAGCGATTCCACGGATCGGCAAACCTTGAAATATCACAGGTTTATCACCCGCGAATTCGCGTACTCCCAGCTGAACAAGCGTCAGCTTTATTTGCCGACGGGTGCCCAATCCCCGCCGGCTTCACTGTCCCCTCCAAATGCTTACATGCCACGCTGGGAGCCCACCCCAGCATGGCAATCAATGATTTTGCTGACGCGGGTGCCCAATCTCCCATTGGCTGAACGCACCCCCCAAGGTCCTTGTGCCACGCTGGGAGCCCACCCCAGCGTGGCAAATGTGCCAATAGTTTTGTTTTTGCCGATGGGGGTGCCCAATCCCCTGTCGGCTGAACACCCCCCCAAAGTCGTTGTTCCATGCTGGGAGCCCACCCCAGCGTGGCAAGCGGTCCTGATGTCTTTTTTTTTCCCCAGTAAACAAAACTGTCCCACGGGCGGTCTCCTGAGCCCCTCCCACATCCCGCACTCACCCACTGTGCACCCAGCCTCCCCACTCCCCCACCCCATACTTACCTCGACTCAGCGCCGACGATCTTCGTGGACCGGGAACACGCCTGCACTCTTCAAAGGCGACCGCGAACTGAGGAAATGCCGGTAAGCTGTATAATGGGCTAGATAGGAGGGGTTCAACTTTATTGCATATCTCAAGCATTTTTTGGAATTTGAATTTTCAACATGGGTTTTGGGACCTTTCATGAATGATGTCACTGTCATGGCGTGATTCGGAATATGGTTGATTTCGCAGTGACTGTGCAGTGACCGCGAAATCACCCTTCAGGACTGAATACTGCCATGACAGTGACATCATTCATGAGAAGGGGCCCAATACTTCATGTTGAAAATTTGGTGCCAAAATTCAAAAAATGACTGTTTAACGAGCGTCCGTTGTGCAGTTCCTACGCAGGCTCGTAAGTTCGCGAAATTTCAATATTTTCACTCCAGAGTTTCAACATTGCCATTTCACCACACTGTCTTATGAGTAGTACAGCTGTCATTTTTCACATCTCACCCAAAATGTGTTTTCACCCTTGTAGTGCAGAATGGCGCAGTCGGTGTGCAAAATCAATGTACGGGACAAATTAAGAAAATTACAGTGACACTGTTCATGAGCAGAGGTCTTGAAATGGCTATGTTGAAAATTTGGTGAAAAAATTCCAAAAAATGACTGTTTAACGAGCGTGCGTTGCACAGTTCCTACGCAGGCTCGTAAGTTCGCGAAATTTCAATATTTTCACTCCAGAGTTTCAACATTGCCATTTCAACACACTGTCTTATGAGTAGTACAGTTGTCATTTTTCACATCTCACCCAAAATGTGTTTCCACCCTTGTAGCGCAGAATGGCGCAGTCGGTGTGCGAAATCAATGTTCCAGACAGATTAATAAAATCACAGTGATACTGCTCATGAGCAGAGGTCTTAAACTGGCTATGTTGAAAATTTGGTGACAAACACCCATAAAATGACTGTGTTATGAGTGTGCATTGTGTCAGATATGGCAAAAAAAACAAAAAAAGGAAAAAAATTAAGGGTAAAAATGTGCCGCAGAATTGCCGCAGAAATTGGTGTTGAGTGCCGCAGAAGTTCTGCGGCAAATGAGAACCCTGCCTCAGAACTTTGCTCTGATGTGCCGCAGAAAAATCGGGGCCCTGCTCATAAGTGGTAATAACATGACTGTTTCTCTAACTGTGGTGAATGCTTTACTGCTATTATAAAACACTGTTCCAAAAGAAAGGTGTCATAAGCATACCTTTTTGAGTGTTTTCTGTATTTGAAGATAAAGTTTCAACAAAATAGTTCTCCCCACTGTAGTTTAAGAATGCTGGTTCTAAATCAGAATGTAGCATATGTATTTGCAAAAATGATACCCGTTATTCTACCAATTATAACAACAGTCATGCATTATTAGTTAAGTAACAGTACACATGACCATGTTGTGCATTATTGTTACATTATCCAGACAGCATCCTTTATTTGATTAACAGATAACATGTAGTTAAAAGACAAAGAACCTCTGTGTGCAAGCACTAAGGCAATGGTTACCCCAAAGGACGTGGCTGAGAAGCCAAGTTTCAAAGAAATTCAACATCACACATAGCCCCACAATGCAAAGCTTCATGGGCTGCATATGCAGATCATCACAGAATATTATGCTGGTTCAATTCTAAGCAGAAATGCATGATGCTGAAAGGCCTCTCATACAGTTTGCAAAGGGTTCGCATGAGTCCTGGTAGGATGAAACTCGTGTCTATGTCTTCTGTTGACACCCTTTGCAAACTGTGTAAGAGGCCTTTCGGCACTATACATTTATGTTTAAAGTTGAACCAGCATAATATTCTGTGTTAATTTGCATATGCAGCCCATGATGCTTTGCATTGTGGGGGCATGTGTGATTTTGAACATGCAGTTAGGTTATATACACAATAAAAACCAGTGTGATCAATGCACAAATTAATTCATGATTACTTTCGGAAGTTCTTCAGAACGAGTGAATAATGTGGAGTTCCTCAACACTTTGGCATCATGAGCACTTCCAGGTGAACCACAATTAATATTCCAAAAGCTGAAATATAGCCAACACACAATATTGTTTTAAATTACACAAGCATACGTATTTGCTTTCGGTGTAGCATGACATAAAAAAATAAGTAAAAAAGACATAGAAATGGCATATTACTCAGGGGCGGGGCATGGATGGGGGTCTGACTGCACCACTCTGTGAGGCAATTCGCATCAGTGGATTCGTGGGGCTGGGAGTGTGGGCAGCCCTGTGGGACTTGTACTGTATACTTCAGGAGGAATGGGGGTGTGGGCAGCCATGTGGGGGCTCTAATGTACACTTCGTGTGGGCTTGGGGTGTGGGCAGCACTGTGGACTGCCTAATGTAGCTTGCTGTGCATGTGGAGTAGCACTTGCTACCTGTATCTGACCCGTTGTGGCTTGCGGCATGCTCACCAGATGTGCCCTCAGTTCGGTGTACCTGTCCACATGTTGCAAGATGCAGGACTTAGACATGGAGAACCTGCCACTTATAGAGTAAGGCTCAGGGTCAGTGTCGCAGTTGCGATTGGCGAAAGTAGCGTTTGGTGGTAAATTGCGCCAACCCTTAGGAATCGGTCTCATATTAAAATGTATGACTAAGATTTTGATTGCAGGTATAACACAAATGTACATTCCTTAATATTCAAGTAATATAAAACAGGAAAAATGATTTACCAATATTTGTGGTCAGCAACAGCTTGCAATACATATGATGGCCAGCCTTTGCGATTTACAAAGTCTCTATACCCTTCTGTTGGTGCCTGTATGGGAATGTGTGTACCATCCACACAACCTATGACCTGTGGTAATCCATGACATTTTTCAAATGCAACAGCTATTTCAATGGCTTCTGAATTCGTGGGAACCTTTATCAGGTTTGGTAACACATTTTCAAAGAACGACACACAGAACAAGTGTACATACTTATGCACAGTAGATTTATGAATTCCAAATTGGTTAGCAACCAATCTATATTCACAGCAACTACCCAGCTTGTACAACACCAAGGCCGTTCTCATCAGTAGTGGAATTGGCCTACGTACGTATGCAATATCGGGTTCCATATATGGTGCCATAATGTGAGCAAGATTCATAAAGGATGCTCGGGACATTCGAAAATTCTCTCTCCAATCCACATCATTGAATTGAGATAAAACAATTCTCTCCCACCAGTCCTGACTGCGTACTTTCATCCATATAGCACGGTCATGAATATGGCAATCAGATGCTGCACATATCATGTTACAGTTCAATACATGAGCATTGTAACATGAAAGTAAGTAGTCATACTGATCATGGCATTTGCATTTGCAGCATTGAAATCAATTTATATTCCAAATCTCTTTTTAAGCGCCAGTATATGATAAAGCAAATTGGATATCATGATTATCATGGGTTGATCAATTTGGTACATTACTAACTAATTAAGAATATCTTTTTTTGTGTGTGTGTGTGTGTGTGTGTGTGTGTGTGTGAAAAAAATGATACTTAGTTTGACAATCACTTTGTGGCTTAACTTTCCTTTTTTTCTGAATCCTGTGCTGGGAAACCACAAAGAGCTGAAGCTAAGTATAGATGATGTAACAGTTATTTATGATATCACTCAGTTTCTTCACTGTGTATGGAGCTATGAGTTTAAAGTTTCAGTTCGCCAGCGATGCAGTAAATGTGTCTTTACAAGGTCAGGATAACTATCTGAAAATAAAATAATATAAGCATTAAATCATTTTCTCCTAAAAATTCAAATTAATAGTTAGCAGCAAAGATTATCAGTACAAGAAACATAGTGAACCATATGCATTTTCGTAGATGTGCCACCTCACTTCCAATGCCCTGCTCCTTCTTGCAAGAGTGGCTTCACCTCACTTATGCAAGTTCCTATATTTATATTCTTTACTAAAAAGTAAGGAAATACAATGCAAAATACTTTGTTTATGCATCATTTAGTGTTAAAAGACAAAAAGTCAGGGGTCATTGTCATTGTGAAGCATAAATGTCACCCCATTCTTATCCACTGTGGCTTGTGAACGTAATTTCAGATGGAATGGGGTGACACTTAATACTCACAACCCTAATGACACACCCCATCAGCTGTCAATCTTGGGATGACAGTCAGATCGGGGGGGGGGTAAGGGGCAACCATAGAGATTTTTCATTTTCTGACTTTTTTTGTTTTAACCCTAAATGATGCATTAACAACATTTTTTTTTTTCATATAACATTTCAGACAAAAATTCTGAACCAATACATGTCTGAGCTGTCTATGACAGCAGTTCAGATGCAGTGGTGTACAGTTTACATCAAAAGTCCGCTACAATCAGCAATGGTAACGTGTAGGCAATTTTCATAATGCTGTCGACAAAATGCAAAGTGACTACACGTTGGCACTGCATCTGAAAGCTGCCATAGACAGCTGGCCCCCCACCACAAACAAATGCCAATTAGCACACTGGGAACACACCCCAGCTAACTCATGCACCCCCCCATCACACACACACGCACACTGTATGACTGACGGGGGGTCCATAAAATGACTGCCAAATGCATGCATGTTCATGCGGTGGGTGCACAAAGAGCCTATTTTCAAAACTTGGATTATTAAAAACAAGAAGCGCCTAGGGCATTAAGTGTTTGGCCCATAACTCCCTACCCTGTTGGGACTGACAGGTGTCAGGGGTGTGACTTAGGATTGTCGACAGTAATGCTCATGCCATTCCACCAGCACCCCCACCCTCCAGCCAGTGACAGGCATTGAGGTGCACCTTGGACCCTTTGCCACCCAGAGTTCACCCATTCTCTTATACTGTGCCCAATTCAGTGTATTTCCTAATGAAATGATGTGAATGTAGAGCCCAAACACCACAATGCACACCTTGACACTTATGTCTTCTTAGAAACAGAAACAACCATTTGCCCATAGGAACACAAGTTCAACTTTAATTATTACAACTTGGTTATTCCATTTTTTTTGTTGCACTGGAAGCTTCATAAAGTCATGCACTGGCCTTGTGCATATTGGTAATCCCACCCCACCTCCACCACCACCACTTCCAGTGAATTAACATACCTGTACAAATGTCTGCACTCAGTCTGGTTCCTGTGAACCACACATTCAGAGCAGCTTTCAGCAGCTTGACCACACAATCCACTGTTATTCATTAGCAACAGCCTGGGTTGACTAAGTACATGCAGGTTCTGTGTGAATAAGGTTTGCAAAGCATGTGACAGGAACATTGTAAACTGCCACCTTACCGGCCATCCGGAATTGTACAAAAAAATATATCCAAATACATGACTCTGTGAGTCAATGTGAGTGACAATCTGTGAGGTTGGTAAGTGGGTTAGCTACTGCATAATACCATTTTTAATGGTTTGTTTAACCAGGATAAACAAGGTGAGACAAAACAGGTTTACAGCTGACAGAATAGGAGCACAAGGAGATCAAGTGATTAGTTATAGATCACAGAGTTAGAGGCTGTGGTGTGATTCGAAACTGCAGTATACTGGTTCCAAACCATGTGCACTCACCACAACACTACACAATCACCACTAAGTGGTGGTAGTGGTAGTGCTAGTGGTGGAGTATTTTTATATTATAAAATGGATAAAGGATTTCAAGCAATCTGATTGGTTGTTAGCCATGCATTACATTTGTCTAATGCACAGCTACAACTAGAAACCCCCTTTACAATACGCAGGCCCATTTTATAAGTGAAATAAACCACTCCGAGGATGTGCATTAGACAGTTGGGGAGGGGCAAGCCAAGGTGATTTTGCTAGCATGCACTGTGGTGACTGTGGAAGATGGCGGCAACAGTCAAGTATCAGAATCCCTGTACAGGATGTGGCAGTGACCCAAGACCAGAGGAAAGCCCATGAAAAGAGCAACAAAGCCCTTTCTTCCTGGCCAGGACATAGTGGAGGGGGAGAGAGGAATGGATCAATATCCAGTGCAGCACTTGAGGAGGGGGTAAGCTATTTCTACGCTCAGAGAGTACGGCGAGCCATTGGTCCAACTCTTCATACCACTGCCAATTAGGGAATTTTTTTCATAGGCACACCCATCACCTACCTGCTCGTTGACATGTACACCCACGACTACCTTGTCAGCTGTTTGACATCATGGGGTTACCCACACCGCCAGCCTCACCTCCTCTAGATTTCCTAGGTGTCACTTATAAAGCAATAGTCTGTAGCTACCCCCCCTCCAAGAGACCATCTTTGTGTATTCTTTCTCTCTCTCTCTCTCTCTCTCTCTCTCTCCTGTTGGCCTGTGCTCTTTCCATCTTAGGCTGAAGGCACAAACCATTTCAAATCTAAAAAGTCAGTGTAATAGAATTAACGTTATGACCACAGGACAACAAAAACTCAGTACTAATATGAAATAGCTCCTGGCACCTGAAAGGAAACTTTGAAAAATCATAAACTGAGTCGTGGTTCAGGGTAAATATTTATTTATTTAAAGTGTATTTTACCAGATGGGCAAGCACAGCCTTGGACGCTCGTTTCTGGTTGTGACCTAGGGAGGTAATGTAGTGGAGCAGAACAAGATATGCATTGTGTGCTACACATCCCACGGTTCCAACAGAACAGAGAGCTCCAACAGTAATACATATGCAAACGATGTAACAGTAATAAGTGAACACAGTTTCAGGAATCAGCAAATTCAATCAAACTGGTAAGCAGGGTTGGAGTGGGGCGACAAGCACTGTATATATTTTATGTTTATAGTCCCCCTTTTTTGCATTAAAGCTCTGCACATTCATTTGAAATCAGGATCAGTACCCCTAACCTTATCTGCTCTGTCTGGGGGCCTTTCATTTTTACTTTTTTTTAACCCTGCCATGCACAGTTAAAGGGAATATGTGCTGCCTTATCTTTTATTTCGTTTGACTGTATTCAGTATTTCTGATTTCTGCTTTGTAAGATTTAAGGATTTAAAAAATTTATCTTGAAAACAATTCTGTGCATCAGATTTTGCTTGAAACACTTCTTTTGCAAAACCAGTTTTTGTTCCTTTTACCTACAGACACTATTTGGATACGATTTTCAGAACAGTACCCTCCCGGTACCTTTCCCCTTGCATGTGCGTGTACTCCACACAAGGTTGATTAAAAAGCTGATCCTGCAATCTATATACACCTGTACCATTTGTTCCATAGGCAACAGGTTGCAGTTTCACTCGCGGATATGTTGTGATATTATTTATTTATTTATTTATGATCATTCAGAAAAAAACCTTTGAGCGTGAGCTCTTTTACAAAGGTTCCACGTCAGGGTGAACAAACATATAAAAACACAAATACAGTGGTTACAGGTTTTGGAACATGTTCAGTTACAAAGGTTCCATGTCATGGAGGACAAATGATACAGAAACACCAGTACAGTAAATACAGATTTCAGGTCATTTACAGTTTTTTTCAGGATTAGCACAAATGCAGTGGTTACAGACAACAGAAGGATACAGTCATACAGGTTCAGCGCATTAGGCAGTTCAATAGTCACAGTTTCAGTGCTGGGTTTAACGATGGTAGTGGGAGAGTCTAACAGGTCTTTCTTGGGGGGCACGTGCATTGTGAGATAGACTGTAGGTGCAGTTTGAGGCCGGTTTTGAACTGAGGCCGGCTGTGTGTATGTAGTTCCTGCGGGAGTTCATTTAGCCAGAGGGGGGCTCGGTTGGTGAAGGTACGCTGACCAAGTGAGGTTCTCCGTAATGGGGTGTACAGTGCACTGTTTTTCTTCCCCCTGGTGTTATGTGATGAGGGAGAGGCCTTGAGCAGGTTTACTATGCAGGGTGGTGTTTTTCCGAGGAGAGCCTTTTTACCCAATAGAAAGGTTTGGTATTTGAGCCTGTCTTTTAGGCTCAGCCAGTTAGTGCTTTTATACAGAGTGCAAGTATGGGTGTAATGGTCTGCACTCAGGATTAGGCGGCATGCCTTATTTAATGCAATTTGGACCCTGTTGAGTGCAGTGTCAGTGGCAGCTCCATAGATCACAAGCCCGTAGTCTATCGTGGGAAGTATTGAGCTGGAGACCAAGAGTTGGAGTGCTTCCGGGGTGAGGGAGATCTTATGTCTGTAGAGGACCCCGATCTTTGTGTTAACTGACCTGACAAGGGAGTTAATGTGGTTTGTATATGTGAGAGAGTAATCAAGGATGACCCCTAGGTACTTAAATGATTGAACTTGCTCAATCTGCTCACCTGCATTATTGAAGATATTGAGGGGGGGGAGCCTGCGCTTATTGTAATGGCTGGAGTGGATCACAGCCTTGGTTTTCTTGTAGTTCAGTAGCAGCCTTTTCCTACAGAACCAGTCCTTGAGTTTGTTGAAGGAGGTTTGTAGTTCTGTTTGTAGTGCTGCCTGGGAGGTGCCACTGCTAGCAGCACAGCATCATCTGCATACAGGATGAGACTGGTGTCACAGGCCATGAGCAGTTCATTAATAAAGAGGCTGAAAAGCAGGGGCCAAGGATTGATCCCTGAGGAACTCCTTGGAGTACCTCACTGGAGCTGGATAGTGTCTGCCCGATTTTGACTCACTGACTCCTTTGTGATAGGTAATCATTGAGCCAATTTAGGGCATTTGGTGCCACTCCCATTTTTTGGAGCTAGGATATCAGTAGAGGGTGGTTGACAGTATCGAAGGCTTTAGTGAGGTCGATGAAGATGGCGCCCACCAATTTACCTTCATCTGGTGCCTTGTGTGTGTAATCGGAGTATGCAAGCAATGCAGTGGTGGTACTGTGTTTCTGCCGGAAACCGTGTTGGTTTGGGCAGAGCAGATTGTACTTGTTTAGGTATTCAGTGAGTTGGTATGCTATGATTTTCTCCAGCGCTTTAGATAGTGGGGAGAGGATAGATATTGGCCTGTGATTAGATATCATTGCCTTGTCACCATTCTTATGCACTGGGGTTACCAGGGCTTGCTTCCAGACTTCCGGGAATTGGGCTAGGGCCAGGGATTTGTTAAATAGCATCGTAATGGGTTTGATCATAGCATCAAGTGGCAGAGATAGTATCTTCAAGTCTATCCCATCACTCCCGGCCTAGTTTTTCCCAGGACTTTCCTGACCACTGTTAGGACCTCCCTTTCCGTCACCTTCTTAAAGTAGAAAGTTTAGTGATTTGTATTGGTGTGGTTTTCACAGCCTTGGTTATCCACTGGCAGAAGGTAGTCTGGGGGGAATACTGGGGATAGGTCAGTGAAGGCCTGGTTGAAGGCATCCGCAATGGCTATAGGATCTGTAGAGGGTGCATTGTTTATATTGAGTGTTTTTGGACTCGACTTCTGGTCTTTGCCGAGGGTGTTCTTGAGATTATCCCAAAACCTCTTCCCATCTCCCCAGGCATTGTTCAGCTGGGTCTTGTGGAAGTTGACCTTTACAAGCCGGACCAATTTTGTGCACTGATTTCTAGCAGTTTTGTAACTTTGTAAGTCATGCTTGCAACCAGAATTTAAGGCTTTGGCCCAAAGTCAGTCCCTTTCTTTTAAGAGAGAGTGGAGCTTTCCATCCGGCCAGCCGTTTTCGGCTCCACGGATTTTTCGTTTAGTGCATGGGGCATAAATATTACAGATGGAGTTGAAACCCTCCATAAAAAAGCTGAGTGCCTGGTTCATGGTGGGCGCCTTGTGTATGGGGGACCAGTTGTAGGCAGACAGTGCTGATATGATGGAACCAAGTTTGCCCTTTCGCAGGACCCTGCTCTCGATGAGACGTGGTGGGCTTTTGGCAATTTTACTGTGCCAGAGAAAGGAGATCAGTGAGTGATCACTCAGTACATCCGGGAGAACTCTGAGTTCAGAGAATCTGGATAGTGTGCTGACCAGAACCCAGTCAATTAGTGTGCTGGTGCCTGCCTTATAGTTCTGCCTGGTGGGGTGAGTTACGAGTTGGGTGAGATTGTGGGAGGTGATTAGATCTTTGGCGGCTGTTGCATCATTACAGAGCCAGTTTATGTTAAAGTCGCCCATCAAGACAAAATTGGAGCTCATTTTGTGGCCGCTTATTTCTTGCAAAACCATTGGAAGTCCATCCTTGGCTTTTTTGGGGGGCAGGTTGGTTGTGGCAATTGTAATGGTCTTTCCATTTAGGCCGGCTTGTGTTTTTACCACTAATAGCACATAGTCCTCAGCAACTTTGGAGATGGGGAGGATGGAGCAGCTTAGTGTGTCCCTGATATATTAAATGTTTCTCACTTGCAATCCGTAAGTAATAGTTAAGGTATATACGGATTCTCCCACAAGTGACCCACATTTGAGTGGCACAGCCAGAAGTGTGTTTATGTCTTGCTCACTACAGGGATATGGTTACCCCACTGCATCCCATTAGGTATGCAATTGATTATATATTGTTGATAAACAGATTTCAAAAAAATATTGATGCAGCCATGTATTTGGTGTTATAGTTCTGCTAAGCTGAAATTCGCTTTCCAGTATATGTGCAGATCAGTGGTTATGTCGAAAGTACAGATTCTGCTTATCTTTTTGACCCAGCAGACAGCCTGAAACCTGTGGGCAGGCGTACTGTTGCAACTTCAGACCACACGCTTGCTTTTCAAGCTGGAGATCTAATTTTGTAAATTATCATTTTGTCATCCAGTCATAAGCATTAACATGTGCAAGGTAACACAGGTTAATAACGACACATTTCCGATGGAGGGGACTGCTCCGCAGCACAATGACACATTGGAGTCAGTCCCCTCTCCTTCACTCAACCATACATGACCCTTCAGAACTAAAAAGGTGGAGAGGAAGAATTAATTGTTTGCTAGCTCATTAAATATGGATTGCTAAATTACATTTTTATTAGTTATACATTTGGCTGATGATTTTTCAGGAGTTAAGAGTGCGCTTACTTTTTTTAACAATTCACTGGACTGCATTCGAAGTGGTAGAGCCTGCTTTACTCTCTGTAAAGAAAAGTTTATTTTCTCTGACCTCATACAGGGCTCTGTCGATTATTCTAAAAAGAAGGGGATACTGATTTGAAATGCAATACTTAAAAAAAATGTATAACCCCCCCCCGTCTCATTATTGCATGATGTATTGGTAATATGAGATTCATTTGTTTTAATGGTTTGAACTAAACACCCCAGGCTGGGTTTGGTTAGCGTGCTTACGACAGATGTTCGCTGATAGATATCACACACACTTATTACTCTGTAGTATATTAAATATGCGATCAGGGGGCAAAGCTAAATAAAGACATTTTACTCAGGCTGCTGAGGATCTGTGAAGCTCTGCAGAGGCTTTTGTTTCTACGAATTTTTTCCCCAACTGCAACAAATTCCAAGGAAAGTGACACTAAAAAACCACCAACATTTAAAGAGCCCTCGACGGCATTAGGAAAACTGTGACAAAAGGAGCACAAAACCCAGGAAAATTGAAAGAAATACACACCACAATAAACAAAGAACAAAAGAAATATAAACAGAATAAATTAATTAATTATATAAATAAATAATATTCAGATTTACTATGAACACATTTTGAATATTGATCATCCTTACAGCAATGGTCAGGTAAGACACTGGGTCACTACAGAAACATCTGCGCATGACAGTCTCGAGACTGTCTAAACTGTGTCACGCTCAGGAGTTTCTCAAACTCAAACAACACAAGCTTGAGAATAGCAATTTATCAGATTTTTGTGACACATGTAAATGCGCTGAGAGACGGACAGTGTTTTCAGAAATTTAGAAAAAACGTCATGTAAACAGACATGTCTTCCAAATAACCCGATTATCAAAAAATCCGATTTAAGACAGGAATCGGAAAACTAACAGCATGTAAATGAGCTGACTGTCTTGCCTGATTAACTTCCTGCCTGCAGCATGTGATCTGCAGCCTGTGAGACATGTGATCTGTGGGCTGTTTCAATTCTCACACACTTCACCTTTCTGAAAATAAGGTGAAGTGAATGCAACATCAGAAACACAAAGTCATGAAAGGGAGAAGCAGCCCATTTCAATAGGAACTTCATGTAGCCCCAATGGATGTGAAGTGGGCTACTTCACCTCTTCTTCGCTAAGGAAGTAAAACCTCGGTGCATCTTTATTTACAGCCAATCAGAAAGCTCTGTTTTTCAGACCCTTTTTACAAATTTCCTCAAAGCAGCTTCCACTTGTCTACGTGCCGTATAGATCCAGGGGAGTCTCTCCCTCACCCCCGACCTGTCACCACCCTGTGAGATGGTGTGCTGACCCAATGTCCTCTGCCACTCTCTGTTGATATTCCTGCCTTAAGCACTTTCTGCCCATCCTCTGGATATGTGCTCCCTGACATATTAGCACCTTCCCTAGCTGCACTTTGATGACCCCACTTTCTCTTGCTCTGCCCTCAGGGCATGCAATTGTATGTCTGTACTCTCCCTTTCATGGAAGTTGACTCAGCCATGGTTGTCCTCCTGCAGTCCTCTGCCTCTCAATACTGTTATGTATCTTGCTGACATACTGCCTACTCTCTGCCTTGATGTTACCTGTTTGATTTTTTACCTCTCCATGCAGCTACTGTACCCTGTGGATGTACTGCCTTCTTTACCATAGAATGCAATGTGTACTGTGTGCTGTCCCACCCACTTGTACGTGGGCCCGTATGCTTACCCTGACTCTATATCATGTTTTTCTTGTACTCTGGTACCACTTGTACATGGGCTTGTATGTTATCCTGACAATGTACTGTGTTTCTCCTCTACTCTGTAATCTCCCGGGTCACGCCTGAAAATAGGCACTTGTTGTCTAGTGTGCTTACCTGGTTAACAAAAACAAATAAATAAATAAATAATTCAATTAAATGTCCTCTTCTCTACTGTAGTGAACTTGTGAATTGGAATTTAATGTCCATTTCCTCTGTTTCACTGTTTATTCAAAAGAATTTGCCAAAGTGAAATTCAGTCAGTAAATGTAGTGAACAAGGAGGAAACTCAGGCAACTTGGCGAGGAGTCCAGATTCAATTGCATGGCTGCCTGACAGGTGGTCAGATGACTGACAACAGGATTGGATTGCCTTTAACAGATACTGTGTCACTTAAAAACATCTAAAAATGTTGTGGTTGGGTTTCATTTTGTAATGTCTGTTATGGACCTGGCTGCAGCAGCTAACTAGTAACATCATATTGTGAGTTTTACAACTGTGAAAAAAATTGATGCTGTGAATGTGATTAGTCCAATTCAGCAGGTCAGGTTAGGGAAGGGGTAGGCAGTGTTTGTCTATCACTAAATTGTTTAGCAGTTCAGCCACATGCCACGCCCTGCAGCTGCCTGGCTATATATGTTTTAGTGGTGGTGTGTGCTGTGCAGTGCCTTGGTGTTGGTCACTATGACACTGCCACTGCATGCACACCTTTTAAGTTTTATCATTTAATAATTTCAAGTTGTTGTCACTGTGTGATACCATGATGGGTCTCATTGCTTTTGGCTCCTCTTCCTTGTTACATATCTGTGGAAACCACTTTTTTAATTGATCTAAACACAACCTGCTGCCAACTGGGCATTAACATCACATGAACCACAGTATGACGTCGTCAAGTTCAGGTGAAGCTGTGAAGACAAAAAATGAAAACCACCACAAATAAGAAAGCATGCAGCAGCACCACAAAGTCTTTGCTAGCCTGCAGAGTAATAAAAAACTGTGCCACAAACAAACGTGTTGCTGCTCATTTGAGTGGGAGTTCATCTGCTGACAATGTTTCTTCCAGTTCCAGTATGGGGAAAAGTGACAGCTGAGACCTTGTTGTTGCTTCATCATGTAACTCTGATGACTTTCCTAAATGTGAATTACCAGAAATGGAAGATTGTTTCTTTCTGAGTATATCCCACTGCAGTATCCCTCACAGCACTCAGGTAGTGTCACAAATGTGAATAGTCAGTTCTCTTCAGATGCTGTGAAAACATCCTCTGTTGTGATGCGTAATTACAGACATCAGTGGGAAAGTAAATTTGATTGGCTAAAGGAAATAGATGGTATAGTGTTCTGTGCCATTCAGATTACCATATCACAAACAAATGTGCTATTACAGGAGCGGGTGCATCTAGTGTTTCTGCAATATGTCTGACTAGCAACATGATAAAATGTATTGATAATTTGTTCCCCAACAGGGTGACAATGACAACTGTTTTGAAGTAATGCAGCAGACAGCATTCAAAGTATCCCCCCACTTCCACCTGGGGCAATGTGGGGGATTAACTAGGGAGTTTGGCATCTTCTCTGCCTCAGGGAGTTGGGTGGGGATATTTCACATCCCCACCCCTAAGGCATTTTTCCTGTGGGACATTTTAGATGGGTGTTTTGTAGGGGACTCAGACCAAGACTTCCCCACACATTTTAATAGTTTGAGGCCAGTGCTTTTTGAATCCCCCACTATTCCCTGAGGTGGTGGGTGGGGGTTTACTTTGACAGCTGCATAAACAAAATGGCAGAAATGTTCCATGGGCTTTGGCTTCACCAGTTACCAACCTTTGATTCATCTTAATTCATCTAGAAAAGGCTTGCAATTTTAAATGTTAAGGGAAATAAACCTTAAAGAACTAGTGGATCCAAAACAGGCAGACAGGAGAATAATACTTGTCTTAAAAAGTGGTCAGCTGTACCTTCTTCTTTCGGAAGTATTTCTTCTTTTTCCTTTTGCTCATTAGAAACTCCTCTATGGAATAATATTGTGCTGGATGTCTGGAACAGTTTTTAGCCTGGCAGCTGACATATCTATCTCTGTCCCCCCACCACATTGTCAGTTGCATTGTGATCTCACTGACAGTGACTTCACAGGTGACTGACCTGGCAGCCACTGAGTGGATGTTCCTAAGCAGCAGTGATGTCACAATCAGGGAGGTGACAATGCTGATGATGAAGTGGAGGGCAACAGAGATAGATATGTCAGCTGCCAGGTAGAGTGCTGTCCCACACATCACATCTACTAACATCAGCTAAACAATCTTCTAATTAAACAAAGGGAAATGAAAAGGTACCTCAGATATAAAAAGTAGTGGTTGACTGCTTTTAAAAACTAGTATTAGTGTTAGGCAGTACATTAGCTCTTTAATGCCTCTTGATGAGGCATCTGATCCATGAAATTAAATTCGGCAGTCATGGGTTTTTAGGAGGGTGGGATCTTCTTGCATTCATGCTCCAGTGAGAGATTTGTTCCACATCCTATTTCTGAGTCCCTCTATACCACCAGCATGTCAGTTACAAGCTTTGTGAATAGTGCAGGCCACTGGGGATTGTGTGGGTATGCTCCAGAGAAGGAAATGTGGACATCTGTTTTTATAAGCTAAATGAATGAAAACATAAAATACTGAGCTGAAAAGGTCTGGTGAGTGATATAGAAAGGGGCATTTGCCCAAAATAAAAGGGATTAATTTGTCCATCATTCAGAGGTTGACAAAGTGTTGTCCAAAAAAAAGCAGCGAGTAAGCTCTGGCTGGAAAACATGATTTGGGGAGAAACTGAGTGGTGGGAAGGTCTGTTGCCTGGGTGAATCTCAAGACAGGGTTTATTTTTTATAACAAAACAAAAAAAAACAGGAAAAAATAACTTTTCTGAGAGAAGCAACTGGGTGGGAAGGTCTATTGCCTGAGTAAGTCCCATGACACAATTTATTTTTTATAAAACAAAAAAAAAAAAGGAAAAAAGATTTTTTGAGTGAAACAAGTGGGTAGGAAGGACTGTTGCCTGGATAAATCCCAAGACAAGATTTATTTTTTATTTTAAAAAAGGAAAAAAGGAAACAAAAAAATTGTCTGACTTAAAGGAGTAGTACAGTCAAAATTTGCAAAAACATGTAATGTGCAGATTGTTTTGATTTGTGTGTGTAGTCCTGGTGTGTCCTTCCCTTTGTTTGCTATTAAGAATTTTTTCTAAATGTGGCTGCTAATTACGTGGTAGTGTTATGGCCCTTGGGATCACTAGCTCACAATGATGTATAGCTCTTCTTTTTCCAACAATACATCCTGTCCCATATGACAATGATGGGTCCAGGACCACTGATTCAGCAAGCACTAGAGATTGGAGCCTAATGTTCTGACCTCCACTAAATAGCTCTAATTCAGATTTTTATTTTTTTATGTGTATGCCAGGTCTAGCCAGCAGGTGTAAATATTTTACTTTTAAATCTTTTCATTTCTTGAAACTGCACTCAGCCATAAAAAGCACACAAATCACCCCAGATCATCAATGCTATAATTAGTAAAGACTGTAGCTGTCTTCCTTCATAACAACCCACTCAATCAGCCCTCAGGTATTTGCTAAACTGTAAATGTAGCCATTAGAGTGCTCATTAGATAAAGAAAGTTACACAGCTCTGCTGTTGTAAATCAACTCTAAAGCAGTACTTGCTGAATCCATGGTCACAGCTACGTCACTGTCACATGATACAGGAGGCCTTGTAGGAACAAGAAGAGCAATAAACCATGCTGAAATGGAAATCCTCATGGGGCTGTAAAACTGCCATAAAACTAGCAGACTAATTTAGAAAAAAAAACCCCTAATAGCAAGCAAAGGAAAGGACACACTAGGACTACCCAAACAAATCAGAACACTGTACAACATATGTTTTTGCAGCTTCTGAGTGTACTACTTCTTTAAAGAACAGGGTGGGAAAGTCTGATGCCAAGACAAGATTTATTTTTTATAACATAAAAAGGAAAAAGAAAGAAAAACTTTTCTGGTGTGAATCTCAGAATTGGGTGGTACTAGAAGAACTGTAATTGCTGCACGCAAATTATAAAAAAATTAATAACAGAAGGGAGATTCAGGCCACAGCCTCACAAATAGGCCAATTTAATAACTGCAAGGGGAGGGAATTGTATTTTCATTATTTTTAATGCCCAGGTTAGCTCAATATCTTCTGTTTTCATTCGTCTGTTTTTCTTTTCAATGATTGTCTCTTCTGCTGTGTTTGACCCAGTTTCTCTTTTTTGTTTTTAAACTGCTGTGTCTGCGTCAATGTCTTTGACCTTCATCATGACTAGTCCACCATCTGAAGCACCCAAATGGAAGATCAGACTGCTCAGTTCCATTCAAATTTTGTTTCACTTTTTTAAGTCATTGCAAATGTTTACATGTAAAATATCCAATAAAACTTCAATACAACAATTTTAACATATTATAAATATTTAAAACCATAAAAGTATATTTTCCTATCCATGTCCATTAATAGAAATTCCATTTCATTATTCTTTCTTATTATTCTTTTAAAGACTCTAAACAGTGCAAATATCTTCTAGGCACTTCTACATTTTTGGAATACAGCCACCTAAATGATAATTATCTCTGGCCACTTGATACTACTGTTATCCTATACTCTAATATCTTTTACTCTGTCTGTATCAATCTGCCCCAACAGGAACGTCATCCTGCACCTCAGAAATTACACTCAAAAAATACAGTAGAGGAGATCAAATAAACACATATCTGTTACCATGCCACCATTAGCCATCCATTAGTTTTCTGAGGCTTACCTTGTTTAAAAGCACTTAGTGTAATACCTTAGTTCCCTTTATATGTGTGCTCAAAGTATGCTTAAAAGGTAACTGCCTGGTGTGTTGAAGTCCCCAGTTTAGGCAGACCAGTTAGGCCCCCTAATTAGTCCTCCTCTGCAGGCTTCCCAGAGAGGCTTCAATCATGTCTTTTTATGGTCCTAAGCTACCAACTTTTAGGAAATCAGACACCAAGTTACCTAAGCAACATGGGCATAGGGCACCTATGTGTTCAGTCCCAGTCTGCACAATTAGCCCCATTAACATTTTTTGGCCCCAAAAATTTCTAGATTTAGCCTATCATGGTCGGCAACCTTTAGTGTCCATCAAAGTTGCCTCGCCTGATCTAAGCAAAGTTGAAGCACAACCTGAGTACAGTTAAAGAGATTCACCAACTTAGCCCCATGCACCACACAGTTCTGTGCCTTACCTGTTGCAAATGCTTCTACTCTATAGTTCTTCAAAAAATATGCATACATTTTCAAGAAAAATCACTCATAAAATCATCCCCACAGGGACACTGGCACTTCCCAGTTCTAAGATCCACCCCAGCGCTGCCCCATGCTCAGTCAACTTTATGACAGGAAAAGTGCAGGGACGTGGTCCATGATAGTCTATGGGGGCACCATTCATGGTCATTTTCTTATCTTATAATGGCCATTTGGTAATGAAACGTGGGCACTGGTAGACTAACCAGACTCTCATTAGTCAATCAGTTCCGACGTTTCATTATTAAATGGCCATTATAGGATAAAAAGGCTGTCCCTATGCATGATTCTAAAATGCTGCCAAATATTTTCAAAATCTGCAATAAGTTTGGCATCAGGTATGACAAGGTTGTGATCCAGGATAATATGCTTTAGAAGTTTGTTCTTTTCTGTTAGAGGAGAGCTCTCATTATGGAACATGCAAGGAATGCTAGTGAACCCTCTGGATTAGTAACACCATCTAGACTTTCTGGAAATGAAAGTGGCTACAGGATGCAGTCTTTGCTGTCATCACATTCACACCATTGTGTTGCCACTGCTGAAGCAGCAGCCATCCTGGAACTGCAACCCATGGCACTGGTGTCCCAACTAGCTGCTTGCCAGGTCCACTGGTGTCTCAGAACGGCTTTCTGAGCAACACAGAACTGTGGAAGTACAATGTTTATTAACAATCACACACATTAGCAAAATAAATGTCATTTTTCTAAGGGACATCCACCCAAAATGTCCCCCCCCCAAAAAAAAATTGGGGTTCCCCTCCATTTGGTAGACTCAGGGGGGATTCCATTTCAAACCCAAATTATAAGCCCTGCATGCTCTCCAGAATTGACTGAGCATTGTATAATTTGTATCACAAAACAATCTGAGCATGGAGGCGGTTGTGTGATACTCATAATTGGGAAATGGAAAAGGGACTGTGCTCTGGGCTCCACCTGAACCTAAATACAAAATGAGATCCCTTAAAACCAATGACTGCACAGCTGAACTGTATGGATGAATCTTGAGGCAAGGATACTCCTCTCCCTATGTTCTGGAGGGCAAAGCCATCATCAGCATGATTTGTTAAACAGATTTCTCACACATGAACAAATCATTTCATATTATGAAAAAAGGTACAGGGTTAAATGGTCTCTTTTAACATTCAAATTTAGGAAATAAAAGCAACATCTGACTAGGGTTTGTGTTCTCATCTTGTCCATTGTCATTAATATTTATAACTTAATCATTCCCTATTTTAGAAAATGGTTAACAATCTATATTGAAAAAGCACAGTCAGACAAAGGATCACTGCAAGGCACTGGAAGCCAAGATCCTTAGAAGAAGATTGTATACAGTTACCAACAATGATGAGGCACAAAGTTCAGAAGATACTGATTTGTCTTTAGCTGTGAAACTTGTCAAAGACAGTAAAATAAATCTTTTTTAAGGCTGTATACTTTGCTGCCAAGAATGAAATACCAAACTGTAGTGTCAATCAACTTTTAGATTTTATTCACTGGACTGGAAGTCAGTATTCATTACATGACATACTGAAAGTGACTATGCTGTATGTGATGTTCAAAAAAGTATTGCTAAAAATATTAGATGAAAGTAATGAAAGAAGCTTTAAAAAGACCTGTATTGGGCTTGCTAGTTGATGAATCTACAGAGCTATCTGTCCAAAAAATTGTAATAATGTATATTTACTATGCCAGTGATGGGGAAATGAAAATAAAACTAATTGGCAATGTCAGAGTAAAGGATGGTTCAGCAAACAGTTGACTGAGGCAACTGTAAACAGATGTCAGGCCCCAGGTCTTGCCATGCACAAAGTTGTAGGGTTAGACAGTGCTGGGCCAAGTGTAATGATGGGCAAATCCAGTGGTGGTGGAGCTAAACTTATGACTTCACTGAATTCACCTTTCATGGTTCATATCCGCTGTTTGACTCACAAATTGGCTTTGGCCTGTTCAGTCTGCAACCAAATGTAGATAGACTTTAAAAGTAATATTAATAGTACATATGCTTAGTTCAGTTCATCTGCTATTAGGCAAAGAAAACTAGAAGATATGCAAAAGGTGACTGGTACAGTCAAAGGAAAGCTGAAAGAAACAATTATACATTGGCTGTTAATGTAAAGTGCTGTAAATGCAATACATAAATGTTACCATGTTGCTGTCCCTATACTGAAGGAGGACAGGAACCATACCAAAGCACAAGACCTTCACACGTTAATCACTGCTTACATTTTTGGGCTGCACTATGTTTGTTCTGTGACATCCTCAGAGTAGTGGGGTGTCTGCAACTCCTTTCAAATGGAAGATCTGATGTATGTGAATGTTAAACCACAAGTGTTTTGTGCAATTGGTGAGTTACAAAACATGAAACATGAGCGAGGTCTAACCCTGACAGCTTTTTAAGAAGCATGTTAAGTTATAACCAGTGATAATGGACAAATGAGAGCATGTTAGAAAATAAAAGAATGCCAACAAGATGATATTCAGCTGGTTCAGGCTGAACTTAAATGTCCAGAGAAGATGAGAACACAATTTTCAAAACTTATAGAAGAGTATATAAATACTATAATAACCAGCATCAAGTGTGGGTTGTACCCAGATTCTAAAACAGAAGCACTTCTGGATGCCATTGCCAATCTAACTGACCCATAGTCTGTAGCAGACTCTAATACTGTCACCATTCAAAACAGTATAAAAAATGTTTGTGAAAAATGAAGCTCACACTCTCAATACAACAGTGATCAGGAAAATGATATTCCTGAATGTGAGCCTTTACTAGATGAAAATGGTCTCATCTCAGACTGGGCAAAAGCAAAGGCAATGATGCTGGGATGCTATAAGGACCTTCACTCCGAAAGTTTTATGAGATGGGTAATTTTAGATTATTCTGATACCATGCCAGCATATTCAAAATTATGTAAGATCACTTTATGCATTCTGCTGACATCTGTAGAATGTGAGTGTGGTCTCAATGCACAGAATAGGATAGGCAACATTTTTTTGCGTGCTCACTGAAGACAGCCTAGAGCTACTAATGAAACTAAACATAGGGGGCCTAATTTCTCAGATTTTGAAGTTGATTAATGTATGCAGTACTGGAAAAAAAGATAAAAAAAGATGGTATATGTCTTTATGCCAGACATCCAAAAAAGGAACCTGGAGAAGCCAAAGTCTCAGACAGAGAAAGCCATGTTGTTTGATGATTCTAGTACTAGCAGCTGCAATAGTTCGGGCTGTGCCATTCCCAGATGTCCCAGTCCCACATCAAATCCTGTTGGTACGTGTACCAGCAGCAGTGCCCGTGCCACTGCCAGTGATGAAAGTACCATAAACAGACATGATGAGCAAGTGAATGCCCATGATGAGGGCGAGTCTGAAGACAATGATTTGACTGATGAGGATTTTCTTGAAATATTTCAGGATGTCAGGGAGTCATTTCATAACAGTTCTGATTTGAGCCATGCTCAGTATTTTATTTGTAATTAAACTATAACAATACAGTGCCAAACAAACTGCAGAAATATTTTTCTAGAAACAAGCTGAGAAACAAAATGGTTAGTCTTATTCTCATTACCCATTTGTGAAGCATGCTGTATAGGGACACTGCAGCTGCAGGCCTGCTGCAAAACCAATTAAAAGGGAACTGGGCTGGCTGGGAGTTGGGGTGGGATTTGGAAATAATGAACATTTTGTTTCCTGTGGACACATGTTCACACAGACTGTCATCTCTTCAGTTTATTACTGCTACAGTAGTATCATCGTTGACCCATGGTGACAGAAATTCACAACCTGCTGCCTCACATTGCTGCCACAGGTTTGTTACCTAAGCAAGAATAGTTTTCAAAAGTTGAGATATATCACATACATCATTTAATGTATTTGTCAGGGAAGGAGATACTTCTTGTCTCTACTCCCAGTATCATTCAGGCCTTAACCAAAGAAATGGCTTTGCAGCATAGCCAACCTCTGTAACAAATCTGAGCTATTGAACCTGGAAGCTGTGCTAAGCATGTCAGTCACTCACTGCCCAGTGCCTACCCCTCTGGTTCCAGGAGGTTCCCATGAGCTTGCAATATGGATGTGGTCATCCAGAACTTTTTCCTTCTGGTATCCAGTCTATGTAGGGTAAAGGTCTGATCTGAATGGTAAGAAAGTGCCATTCCTCATCATATTTAAAAGCCTTATGTGTCCTGTCTTGCCTCTAATGTGTGTGCAGACCAAGTGGACAGCTTGTCCCAGGTGCCCTGCTTTTCTCTTCTCTTGGCTATATGACTGTGTCACTCACTCTCTCAGTGTCTTCCAAACTGATTGTCCAGGTGCCCCTCTGCTTGTACTGCTTGTACCTTCAGTAGGTTGGGGCTCACTATCCCTGTACTCAGTAGGCTACTTGAGTAAGAGATGGAGTACCCCACTGCTCTCATGCACCAGGTTGGTCTTTATTTTATCTCTGTCAGCCAGCTCTAGGTTTTTTGAAATTGCCCCTTGCCATTCCTTCCTTCACTAGAGCATCTGTTCTGTTGCTCAGAGAGGGACAGTTGGATGGGGATGTACCATATACACTAATTGTTGGGGGGTATATATATATATATATACTACATTGTCAGACTAATTTTTTCTATGTCTTGTACCCTGGCATAGGTTGACCTCTTCTGCTACAAATCCCAGAATCACAGCAGGTCAGACTGCAGCTGACATCAGGCACTGCCTGCCGCTACACTGAGTGTACGTAGCACATGGAGAAAAGCATACTGTAACTGGAAAACAGCTGATCAGTAATGATCATAAAAGCTGTGTAATGACATGCACTGTAGGCAGGTAAGGCAATTCAACCTCTCACACAGTGCACTGCTGCCTAGTGCAGACAACTAGGCAGCACTGCAGTGAGGGAGATTCATTTGAATTGCCTGCCTGCAGTGCATGTTACACAGCTTTTATGATCATCATGATCCAATGTTTTCCAGTTATACTTTTCTACAGGTGCTATGTACACTCAGTGACTGTACTGTTATACTTAGCAAGTTAACGGCCCATGGAGGTTTAGGACCAGCAAACCAAAAATCACATTCAGAGGCTCACCAGATATATCAGTCAGATTAAATGTAATTTGCGCTGTCTGGCACTAAAGCCTACTGAATCTCCTCCCCATGTTGTTCTGATATCAGCTGCCTGCAGCCACCACCTCTGTGCTTCTATGGAGTTTGCAACAGAAGATATCAGCCTACAACTGAAAGACTATACCTGTAGTTCAATGGGGTGAAGCAACCAGCCATGTCCCCTTCCTGAGCTATAAACAGTTCCTTCCAGCCTCTCTCAGAAGCACTTTTTCTTTGTGGCTCTATCCATCTCTGTCTTCTCCCCTGGGGCCTGCTGGGGCTTTGTCCCCCCTTACCTCCCTCCTTCCTTTGTGCTTTGGGCTTTGCTTGGTTTGTTCTGGACTTCTGTTCATTGTGTTTTTCCTGCTTTTTGGTTAGTAGTTGCTTTGCCTCTGGCTGCTGCATGCTTCTTTGTGTTGCTTGTTTCCTGTCCTCCTATGTTTGTGTGTTTTCACTTTGCATTATCTGTCTTGGGGGCCTTTTAGTTTTTCTATCATCCTATTGCCCTTTGTTTATGTTGTGCTATTCCTGTGTTTGTGCTATTCATGCACCATATTTTAGCAAACCCTCAGTTCACCTGCAATAGTTATCTGTATGCTTCAGCTCAAGCTGCTGCTTCCTTGCCTCTGTTGTCTCCTGTGCTTATCCACCTTATTTGTTTGCACCTGGTCCTGACTTCATCCTGCTCCAGCTAGCTGCCACTCCCTGTTATGCTATGTTTATTTCTCAGTAGCTGTGCTCAATTCATTTAGTGTTAGCTCAGTTAGGCAGCTACTACTCCCAACTTTCAATCTTTGTGCTGCTCTTATATAGTTATGTTGCTGTATCACCATGCTGACACGGTGTACAGCTGCAGGCATTTTTAGCAGTACGTTTCTGATTTTAACTATTCTGAACCTTCAGTCATTAATTTGCTTCAACTTGTTTACAATACTCTGGGCTTGCTCTCATATGGCTCTGTCCTTAGCTAGGACCTTGCCAGTTCAAATACCTCTATTTTTGAGGGTTCCTACCCTACCAACATTACAGTTGCCATTTGGTCTCATGGTGTTCAGCTCATGACTTCCCTGTTATTCCCACGGTGGAGGACTGTAATGTCAAGGTGGGGCATCGTGGCTCCAAGTAGCAGGAGCATGCTTTTATGTAAGCTATGTGATTCTGCCCTGTTCCTTTGCCTACATGGCTTTTCAGTTATCTATGCATAAATAAATGAACCTCGCAGCCTGCATGGCTTTCAAGATATTCATTGCATTTCATTACTGCCTTGCAAATGCTCCTTACTGGAATAACCTAATTGCCTTAATGGCATTTAAGGTATTCATGCCAATCATATCAATTTACTATTCATGCTGAAACCATAGCAATAATCTGCTAAACCTCATTGATTCAATTACGCTAAACCTCATTGATTCAATCACTGGCATCACAGCCTCTCACTACCTAAACACCTACCTTCTATGTCACCATTAACTTGACTTCCTTAATGGAATTGATTGGCCTGCTTTCTGCTGGCTGCTACTTCTATCAAACCTCCTACCACTGGCTCGCTCTACAGCCTTCTACCTCACCAAGGCTGCTAGCTTCACCCAGCCTCCTCATAACTACCCTGCTATCTAATCTACAGCTGCTGGCTTCACCTGGACTCCTCATTAATAAGCTGCTACCTAATCTACATTCACTGGCTTCTCTCAGCTCCTCCTATATAGCATTTTGAAGTTGATTCATGCTCTTATTCATAAATTGATGGCTTGCCAACCACGACCATTACCTTTCTGGCTCAGGGATTGCCCTGTAAGCCAATGGTCTTGCTTTGCACTGATGAAGCCCACATCTTGAGCATGTGAACCTCCGGGCCCTGTCCTTTTTGTCTCACCCATAGCAGGAATGTCCTCACTCCAGGCAGACCTTTAGCATGCAGTCATATGGTGCACCTCTTGATGCAGAATTTAAGACTTCAGCTGCTGAGGGGTGGGACCCTTAAGCCTAAGAGCACCCCTTTGGCTATGGCTACACTGTGGCACCTTCAAAAGCTATTCTACCTATAACTGCCTCTGGTTCACCTGGTTTGTTCTTAGATCTATGGGCTGGCTAAGTGCCTCAGCGGCAGTCACTCTCCTCCTGCAGCCTTGGAAGTTCTCGTAGTTGCAGACTTTGCTCGCAACCATAGAAACATAGAAACACAGACTTTGATGGCAGATAAGGACAGCTTGGCCCACCTAGTCTGCCCATTTCCCTACCTACAGGATAAGCTGCAGATCCTATTTAACCAACAGCCTATTTCTTCCAATACCCCACAAAAATTGCCTTATGTCTGTCCCATGCATTCTTGAATTCTCCCAGAGTTTTAGACCCCACAACCTCCTCAGGAAGGCTGTTCCATGCATCCATCACCCTCTTGGAAAAAATACTTCCTCACATTGCCCCTGAGCCTTCCCCCCTCTATCTTCAAATTGTGTCCCCTTGTTCTTGCACATCTCTTTTTCTGAAAGATGCTACCCTCTTGGACTTTGTTGATTCCACTGAGGTACTTAAAAGTTTCTATCATGTCCCCCCTCTCCCTCCTTTCCTCAAGGGTATACATATTAAGCTCCTTTAGTGTCTCCTCATATGGCTTCTCTTGCAGACCTTGCACATTTTAGTTGCCCTCCTCTGCACTGCCTCCATCCTGTCTATGTCCTTGTGGAGATGTGGTCTCCAGAACTGGATGCAGTACTCCAGATGGGATCTCACCAACTGTCTGTACAGGGGGATAACAACTTCTGTTTTCTGCTTGTGATACCTCTCCCTATACATCCCACTATCCCCCCAGCCCTACCTACCACCTTCTCACACTGCTTGCTAACCTTAAGGTCATCTGATATGATTACCCCCAGGTCTCTTTCCATTGTTGTTGTTGTTACTACCTCCCGTCCATTGTGTAATCTTCCCCTGGGTTTTTGTTTCCCAGGTGCATTACTTTGCACTTCTTTGCATTGAATCCAAGCTGCCATACTTCTGACCATTCCTCCAACCTTGCCAAGTCCCTTCTCATCCTTTCCATGCCTCCTTGTGTATCAACCCTGTTGCAGATCTTTATGTCATCTGCAAAGAAGCATATTTTCCTTCCAGTCCCTCTGCAATGTCACTTATAAAGACATTAAAAGGACTGGACCCAGTACTGAACTCCTCGGTACCCCACTAGTAACCCTCTTTCTTCAGAGTGGACTCCATTTACAATTACCTTCTGTGTCCTGTTGTTCAGCCAATGTTTTACCCAGGCTACCACCCTGGGACCCACTCCCAGGCTGGTTAATTTGACTACTAATCTTTTGTGTGGGACTGTGTCAGATGCCTTGCTAAAGTCTAGGTAGGCCATGTCCACAGCCACTCCCTGGTCTACTACTTTGGTCACCCAGTCAAAGAAATCAATTAGATTCATCTGACATGAACTTCCTGCTGTGAACCCATGCTGCCTTGGGCCCTGTGCCCCACTGGCCTCTAGGTACTCAACAATTCTTTCCTTCAGAAGTGATTCCATCACTTTCCCTACCACAGAGGTCAAACTGACAGGTCTGTAGTTTCCTGCCTCTGTCTTGGTCCCACTTTTGTGAAGGGGAATCACATCTGTCTTCTTCTAGTCCTCAGATACCACACCATCCTTCTATGATTTGTTAAAAAGGGTAGTCAGTGGTGTCACTAGTTCTCTGCTTAATTCTTTTAGAATTCTGGAGTGAATTCCATCTGGCCCCATTGCTTTGTCCACTTTCAGTTTTAGTTGCTCTTTCAGAACCCTTTCTTCTGTAAAAGGACTGGGATCAACCCCCCTCTCCATAGTGCTCCTGTTAATTGGATTAGGCACCCCCCACTTTCTCTTGTTTGAATACTGAACAGACGTATTCATTTGGTATCCCTGCTGTTTCACAGTCACTCTCTGCCCACCCACCATCCATTCTATTCAGTCTCACTATCCCTCCCTTTGTCTTTCTATGCTCCCTGATATACCTATAAAAGGTTTTATCCCCCTTCTTAACCGAGTTAGCTATCTTTTCCTCAGTTTGTGCCTTTGCTATTCTGACTACCCTCCCTGCTTCCTTCTGCCTTAACTGGTACAGTTCTCTGTCCTGCTCCTTCTGCGTTTCCTTATACTTCCTAAATGCTATCTTTTTCTCCCTGACCTTTACCACCATCTCTTTTGAGAACCATAGTGGCTTTTTCTTTTATTTTGATTTGTTTATTTGTTTTACACAAAGGCTTGTTGCCTCTGTGATGGCAGTTTTGATATTTCTCCATTGTTGCTCCACCCCTCCTTCTAGCCTGTTTGCTAGTGCTTTTCTAAGGCACTCTCCCATCTTGCTAAAGTCAGCCCTCCTGAAGTCCAGAACCCTCACTTTTGTATGGCTTGACTTTGTAGCTGAGTTTATCGTGAACCAGACTGTTTGGTGGTCACTTGTTCCCAAATGGCTACCCACTTCTAGATCTGAGATCCTCTCATTGTCCCCATTTGAGAGTACGAGGTCTAAGATTGCTCCCTCATTAGTAGGCTCCAAAACTAGCTGTTTGAGGCATGCCACCTGAAGGGCATCAAGAATGGCCCTGCTTTTGGATGTGGCTGCTGTAAAGGTACTCCAGTTAACATCTGGCATGTTAAGGTCCCCCATCAACAGTATCTCCCCTTTCTCTGCCATTCTAAGTATGCCTTCTATCATATCCTTGTCCATTCCCTCCCCCTGACATGCGGGTCTATATACAATCCCTGTGCGGACTGTGATGCCATTTTCAGTCTCTAGGGTGACCCACAGTGCCTCCTCTCCTCCCTGTTTACTTTTTTATTCAGTTGCTTTTATCCCTTCCCTTACATAGAGAGCTACTCCCCCCTCTTCTGCCCTCCCTGTCTCTCCTCTAGGTTGTGTACCCTGGTATGTTAACATCCCAGTCATGGTTCTCTGTGTACCATGTTTCTGAGACTGCTACAATATCCAGGCTTCCCTCTTCCATCAAGGCCACCAGTTCAGGGAGCTTGTTGCCCAGACTATGGGCATTGGTACTCATTACCCTCCTTCTTGATGGCCTTACCCCTTTTTGTCCCATCCCTGTCCTTATTGCATTTGTCACTTTCTCCATTTACCCCTGTGCTTCTACCTATCAACATCTCTATGTTGGTGTCTATCTCACTTAGTACCTTGATATTTTGGGGGGGCTAGGATGTCCCTGCTCCTTTCCAGTGCCTCCCCTCTTGGCTAGTTTAAATGCTTGTCAATGAAGTGTTTAAACCTATCACCTAGGATCCTGGTGCCCCTCCTGGACAGATGCAGACCATCATGCCAGTGTAGGCCTGCATCCCTCCAGGTGAACCCCCAGTCCTCAATGAAGCCAAATCCCTGAGCTCTGCACCAGTTTTTCAACCACTGATTGAATCCCACGGTGTGGAGCACCCTAGCTTCACCCATGCCATAGACAGGCAGCACCTCCGAGAAGGTTACCGTGTGTGCTATTTGTCTAAGGCCCCTCCCCATCTCCACAAATGCTTCCTGCACTGCTCTGATCCCTTTCTTAGCTGGGTCATTTGTCCCTAGATGGACAATGACATCCAGCTCCCTCCCGTGTGCAGCTGCTCCTGCAATCCTGAGAATTCGCTCCCTGTCCCTCCAAGCCATGGCACCAGGCAGGCACCTTACCTCCCTCTCCCCTTGCTCCCCCAGTTCTACCTTCCTAACAATGGAGTCCCCCACCAGGAGTTGTTTCCTTCCCCTGTGGGGTCCCATGCCACCCTCCTGTGGGTCTTCTTTGTGGAGGTTCCCAGCATCCTCCTTGGTCTCCACTGTGGGTGCCTCCAGAGAGGAACCACACTTTTCCAGAATGGCATAGAACTTGTGGGAGGTACAACTGGAGGGATGTGCCTCTGTTCCACCATCCTCACCCTCCCTGGGCCCACTGTGGTCCAACCACTCCTCTTTCTTGGCAACCTCTGAGACAATGGCAGTGACCCTGGTGGTCCCTGGGTGGGAGAAGAGGTCCCACAAACCCTGGCCAACTTAGCCTGGAGATGAGCAACATCCTCCCTCAGCCCAGAGAGGTGTCTGCAGATGGGACAACACTGCATCCTCCAGAACATCTCCCAGAAGACTGCTGCTCCACAGCCACTGCACTGTGCCACTCCCATCATGTCTTTTTTCTGGCCCCCTAACTGTTATTTGGAATACGGACTCTTTCCTGTTTGTTTATTTCTTTTTTTTCTTCTCTCCCTACTTACTTACTGCCTCTGCACCCTTTTAGCTCCTGATCTTCCTGTTCTGAGACAAGAAGTTCCTATATTTCTCAGTAGTCTCCTTGCTTGCTCAGAGTCAGACCTCCAGCAGCTAGGGGGTGATGGAGAGCTACTCTTGCCCTTCTAAGATGGTGAGTCTTTGGTGGATCTGTGATCACTCACTTCCTGCTCTCAAACAGGAAGTTCCTGTTGTCAGTTAAATCCTGTGCCTATAAAAGTAGAACTGGTTTAGGGTGGGGGGATGGAAGGAGGGTAATATAGTCCCAGTAGAGAAGTTTTAGTTATACCAGTAGCTCATTCCTCCTGGTGTTCTGTCTGTCAACCTTTCAAGGCCTTTCCATTAGAAGGATAGATGAGAGCTTTTCCCTCCAAATTGGAATATTTTCCACCCCATCATTGGCCTTCTAAATGTGTCAGTATGGCTCAGTTGGTAGCACATTTACCTCTGGACCAGAAGGTTGTGGGTTCTGCTCCCACACCGGGACTGGGCTCATACATAAATGCTGGCACCTGAGTGCAAAATTAAGGGGGTGTTGTACTGTTTGGGTGTGCTATACTTCAGCTGAGATGTTAAACCAAGTTCCCTTCTACCCAGCCAGGTGCTGTCCTGGTGGGTGCCCAGGTGGAAGTAAAAGAACCCAAGGCACTCTTCACAAAGAGTAGGGGACCTTCTCGATGTCCTGGCCAATATTCCCCTCCCCATAAAAAACAGTTCATGCAACTGTGCAAGGCTGTGTGTGGGTCTGATGTGTGATATGGCTGCCAATACACATTCTGTCACTTCACTACCAGTCTAGCATTGCTTGTAAAGTGCTTTGGGATACAATGTATATGAAAAGTGCTATATAAATGCTAATTCTTCTTCTTTGTCTACTTCTTCTTTGCAGTAGTAGAGCCATCACTAAATAAAATGCCCCAAACCTAGTGGAAAGGTGACCTAGGCCTTGGATCCCCAGAGGTTTCCTCCTTTAACGGTTTTTTTCCTCTCCTCTATGCCAAAGGTCATAATATCTAGTTAGTTGTCAAAATAGCATAGCTCCTAGATTCTTTAGGTAGGTTTCCACTCTTGGATTGAGAAGGATGATGACCTAATTGCCATTCCCTCTCTCCCCATGAAGCCCTCCTATGTTATCAGTGTAATCCATGCTACCAGTGCAATCCTAACAACCTGCTCATTTCAGCTTGTCTCTTCAGTTGTTTCTCATTTTTGTCAATCTGTGCTCCTCAGTCTTGTAGTCAGTTTGCTGCTCAATACTTCTTTTTCAGTCTCCTTCCTAAGGTACCATTAGCCAAGGGAATCCTTTCTGCAGCACCTATGGGGTGGAACCCTCTTCAAAGATTCCTTGCCTTCGGTACCTTTACATGGTGCTATTTCCCATGGAATAGAGAGTGCAAATGGCCAAACAGTTTATTACAGTTGCAGAAACATAACATTACACTGGTTGCATAGGCCTATTGAATTGAAAGACTATTATTGTAGTTCAATGGGGCGAAGCAACCAGCCATGCCCCCTTCCTGAGCAATATAAGCAGTTCCTTCCAGCCTCCTTCAGAAGCACTTTTTCTTTGCCCCACCATCCACCCCTCTTCCTCCATTGGCATGCCTCTCTCCTTGGGGGGGGTCCTTTATAAGGTATCTTTAGCCAATGGAATCCTTCCTGCAACACCTATAGGGGTGTAACTCTCTTCAAGGATTCCTTGTCTTCAGTACTGCTATAGCATGGGTGCACAACGTGAAGCCCAGGGGCCATAAATTGCCTCCAAAGCAGCTGTCTATGGCCCCACCCAAGGATCTAGCAGCTTCTACTTGCAGTCTTTTTTTATTTTTTGTTGTTGTTTTTAGTTTCAGTAACATGTTGATAAATAAATAAATAAATAAATAATAGATAAATAGATAAATTTATGTTTTGATTTGTTTTATGTGTAAATTTAATAATGTCTTGCTGGACATTTATCACCTCAGACCATTTTACAGTGACTCTCGGCCAGTGGCCCTTGGCCCTTGGCCTTGACTCTAGTCTTCAGTCTGGCCCTCCATAAAAAATAGCTGTGCACCACTGCCCTACAGGGTGGTAATTCCCCTTGGAACAGATAATGTGAATAGTCTAACAGTTTCTCACAGTTGCATAAGCATAAGCATAAGCATAACATACACTGGTTGCATAGGCACATTGAAGTAAGGAAAATAACTCTAATACAATGAATCTACTAGTCAGGAACAAAGTAAAGTCAAATATTTTTGCACACAACCTGCACATTGGAGACCAGCAGCACCATCTGTGAGTCAACTGAGGGTGTGCATGGGGCCCTTTGTGATGACTGAGTTCCTGTTTAAGTGGCACAAGTCTGTAACATGCTGTTAATTGAGCTTGAATAAAAAACAAAAATGTAACAGTTTGCATTTGAGTTTATGCGTTGGTTGCATTGTCTCTTGCTTGCCATCTTAAATGAATAATAATACATATACAACAAGTCTGATATCAAAAGGTAAATCAGCTTTAATGATGGTGTGTTAGTGTATGATTACCAGACTCTGAATGTAGCAGTTATCTGCAAGCAACTTAAGACAAGATTGCTGGAAGTTATTTGGAACTGCAAGTACAAACATTTGTGAAATAAATACATACTGCAAGTAACAAGTGATTTACTGTGTACATTTTCTTTGCTAGCCTCATTAAGAAATGTATTTCTGTGAATCTGGCGTGCATGGGGTTACAATGAGATATTCAGAAAGCCTATGACTTCAAAAAGTATAGGACTGGGAGTATTTCGACTTCAATAAATTGTGGACTGGAATTATTTTGACTTCCAAAAGTTGACACCTGGAAGTATTTTTGGTGCTATTTGGGCTCTTTATCTCAGATATTGCACATGGAGTTGGGAGCAGGGTTAGTCTGTTCCTAAATGATATCAAAATGGGGGCAGTGGTGGACAAAGAGGATGGATGGAAACAACTACAAGTGTACCTAATGAAACTAGAGGTATGGTTGGAGAAGTGGCAGCTGGGATTCAATGTGAACAAAGAACCCAAGGAGGGACTATTGGTTGGGAGGGGTGAAGCAGGGGATCAGTGAAGAAGAGAAGGACCTAGGGGTGTTAGTAACAGGGAGCAAGAATAACTCTTCCCAATGCAGGAAAGCAGCAGCTAAGGTGAACAGGATGCTGGGCTGTATCACAAGGGGTTTCTCATCCAGGCATATGGAGGTAATCATGCCCCTCTGCAGATCTTTGGTCAGGCTGCACTTGGAGTACTGTGTGCAGTACTGGCAGCTGTATCTGAAGAGGGATATTCATTTACTGGAAGGTGTGCAATGGAGGGCAACAAAAATGTTACAGGGGATGGAGGGGAAGGCCTTTGAGGACAGGCTGAATGAGCTGAATATGTACATGCTGGAGGAGAGGAGGGGTAGGGGGGATATGATTGAAACATTCAAGTCTTCGAGGGGGATAAACAAGGCTAGCACTGAAGGGGTGTTTAAACTGAGAAAAGTTAGGGACACGAAGGGGCATGGACTAAGACTGGAGGGAGGACTATTTAGGAGGGAGATGAAGAGGCACTAACTTCATGGAGAGGATGGTGTCTAAATAGAATGCCTTACAGAGGGGGTGGTATCATGTGAGACAGCAGGAAGTTTTAAGAGAGCGTGGGACAAAGCATGAGGGAGGATCTGGGTGGAGGGGGCTGAGTCCATCATAGGAATAATAGATGGGGAGGGGGTTGGGGCAGCTGCAATCTAGGGGGCCAGCTGGACACTTGGGCAGACATTGATATACCGAGTGGTCTGTTTCTGCTGGAAGATTCGTATGTTCATATGTTCGTATGTATGTATTTTGACTCCAGAAAAACAGAAATAACTTCCAAATTTCAACCCATGGAAGTATTTGATTTCCACCCCAGACAATTATCTGAGCCCTTGCTGATAACTTTGGTATTTCTGCTTAGATTAAGCTAAATTTCCAGATACATGTTTCACAAGGTGTCCTCTTAATACTCATAGAAGAACATGCTGATACAAAAAAGGAAAGGTGGGTTTTTGGAAGGGTTTTCAGTGATGACTGTCAAGATCCTTGGCAACTTTAATAGTGACACACCCCACTGAAAATGTGAATGCACAGCTAGTGCTATCTATGGGTGGGAAATGAGATTAGCATGTAAGTTATGGCTTCTCCATAGCACAAAATGGTCATTCCACCATGGCTGCTGTAATGTTGCAATAACATATGATGCATGAAATGCAGAACACAACATGACACTGGGCACAAGTGTAGTGTGCTCGAGCAGTCTTATACCACTTGGGACCATGAAGGTCCATGGGGCCTGCACTTCTGTATTTTTAGATTTACTTTTTTTGCACCCCACTTTGGTACTGGCTACCTACCAACTTTTTCAGGCCCATCTTACCACCACATTTTGCCATTAGTCTCCATCTACCATACAGCATTCAAACCCAGACCTTCTGATAGCTGATGATGTCCTGTCATGCAAGAGACATTTTTTTAAATGAATATTACCTCTGAGGCAGTGCTGCCTCTGAGGCAGATGACTTAATCACACCCTCCACTGTGTCTCATTGATTAATACCTTCTGAAGGACAGTAACTGAAGTTGCCCTCCTCTTGCTGCTGATTGGTTACTCATGCCACTGCCTCAGAGGCAGACCACTTAATCCTGCCCTCCACTGTGTCTCATTGGTTAATACCTTCTGAAAGCAATAACTGAGGTTGCTGCCTGTTGCTGTTGACTGGTTATTCATCTAGTCTCTAAATGGACCTCCTACATATTGTTTCTTGCTCTGGTTGGATGGTTCTAGCTTACCACTGATTGGCTGACATACAGAAAGTGCCTTTTTTAAAGACACATTTTTTAAATGCAAGTTGTCTCCAAGGTAGATCTGCCTCCGAGACAGCCCTGTATTTGAGGCAAGAATGGATAGGGATACCTACCAAGCAGGTCTTTAACCTCTATAGCTAAAGACCTGAGCTTCTTTGCTGTGCCAGCTTGGTGGTGTAGTGGAAAGGTCTACTGCCTGATAAACAAAAGGTTAAGAGTTTGAATCCACACAAGGTCCTCTCAATTCTCTTTTGTCAGAATTTAATTTGAGTGATGATTCATGGCAACATGGTGTTAGAATAGTAAGTATATTAGAAAAGGGACTTACTGTAGCTGTGAGAAAGAATAATTGCAGCAATAAAGTTTTGCATTGGAGGCAGATCTGCAACACTTTTCTTAAATAAATAATACCTCTGAGGCACAGCTAAGTCCTTTTTCTTACATACTTACTATTCTAACACCTTGCTGCCATTGATCACCACTCAAGTGAAATTCTGACAAAATAGAACTGAGGGGACCCTGTGTGGATTCAAACTCTCAACCTATCATTTATTAGGCTGTACACTTTTCCACAGCACGACCAAGCTGGCACAGCAATGAAGCTCAGGTCTTTAGCTATAGAGGGTAAAGTCCTGCCTGGGAGGTAGCACTATCTATTCCTGCCTCAAAGGCAGGGCTGCCTTGGAAGTGGATCTGCCTCAGTGGCAACTTTCATTTAAATAATGTGTCTTAAAAAAGGCATTTTATATATGTCAACCAATCAGGGGCAGGCTAGAAAATCCCAATCAGAGCAAGAAAACCATGTGGGAGGGTGACTTAGAGACCACATGAATAATTGATCACCAGCAACAGGCAGCAGTTTAAGTTACTGCCTTCATAAGGTATTAACCAATGAGACACAGCAGAGGGTGGGAATTAAGCAGTCTGCTTCTGAGGCAGTGGCATGTGTAACCAATCAGAAGCAAGAGGCAGGCAACCTCAGTTACTTCCCTTCAGAAGGTATTAATCAATGAGACACAGCAGAGGGTAGGATTAAGTAATTTGCCTCTGAGACAGCACTGCCTCAGAGGCAATATTCATTTAAGAAAAGTGTATTTTGCTCCTGGCATCTACTCTCTCAAGTAATTGGTCACTCTCAGACAGGGACGTAAACTTAAGTAACATAGCTGTAAAGAACTCAGACATGTTATATATTGTTAACAAAGAGGTTAACAAAACAGTGGAAGATATTAGACAAACAATAAAGACTAATTTCAGGATAGAGAAGAGAATACAGAAAATTAGATTATATCGGTGTGATACATTGGAGAAGGAAGTACAGGGTCTAGAGAAGACCCATGATTGGGATCAATAGACATATCAGATGGGGACTCTAAGGATGAGATCTAGCTGATGAGACCTGTTGAGCTTGATACATGGGTAATGAGTAACATTGCAAAGGACGTGGCCAAGGCCCTTAAGGATCCTTACTTAGGTAATATGCTAACATATGAGCAATTAATAAACATCAAACAAGTTATCAATTTTGTTAAAGGGATTTGTATTGAAAATAAACTTTCAATAAATAGGTTACTGGAGAACAACTTAAATTTTGAAAAAGATAAAGAAGAAGATAACCTTAATGAGGAAAATGGGGAAAGTAAATATAAGGATGTAGTTCTTGAGGACAAAGATGCAATACTGTGGAAACAACAGGAGGAGACAGTTGACTCGAGGGAGATAGAGATTATGGACAGCAGTAAATTAACTGACTGATTATCTTTCAAGTCAGAGGCTAAATTAATTATACTTCCAGGATATCTGACAAAAGATGACAGTATAGCAGAAGAACTGAAAAAAGGGAATAACAGTTTATGTGAAAAGGGGTTAAGACAAGAGAAAAAACTAGCAAAGAATAAGCGAAAGAGCAAAAAAGCTGATTCATTAGAAACATCTGAGAAACTAAGTAGAGGTGATATCTTAAAGACAGAAAAGGTAGAGAGAAAAGTGCTAAGGAGTTGGAAACTCATACTCCAAGGGAAAAAAAATCAAAGAAAGGCTGAAAGTTCCAAGGGGAATTATAGGGAAGAATAGGACAAGTAACAAATAATGAAAAATTCAAAGAAAGAAGGTAACAAAATTGATAAAAAGATAATGACAGAACTAGACAAGGGGAAGGTTCTAACTCTAAGAATGTCAAGATAGTCAGTTCAGAAGAGGAGGTTGACAGCCAAATAAGACATAAACCTGAAACTGATGAAATTAGCCCTTTGGAACTTAAAGAAATTAGAAAAATGAAGGAATGGCTTAAAAGACCTTTAGACTCAGATTATGTACTCCTCTTTTATAAAGTGACTATTATACCCAAAGAAACAGAAGAAAAGCTAAATAATGATTTAAAAAAAAACATTTGGCCCAAATATTACAAGGCAATAAGGGCAATGAATTCATGTTAAAGCAGCTGAGTGTAATTAGACCAGTTGAAAACCTTGAATTAATGCTATTGATCTTGGATTAATTTTACACTCTCAAAGCTGTAGAGACTCAAAGAAATAAAATAAGACAGATGGGCTTCAATGTGGAATCAGTAGTCAGTATTGCCTGTCTGATTCCAGAATACTATGAGAGGGACACAGGAAAGGAAAAGGATAAAAAAGATTGTATCTTTCCATTTTTGGAATAAATAGCTTTTTAAATGAGAATAAGAAAAATTGAAAGTCAAATCTATGTGATTTTCTGCAACATCTACTAAAAGTCAAAGATTTAAACAAAGCCATCAAAAAGGTAATAAGGTGGGAGGAAAATGGACAATTGTCTTTATGGTTTGATAATGAAAATGAGTGCAAACAAATCACATAAAAAAAGCAGACTTTGGACCTGATAGACATATTTTTAATAGAGGAACATTGCCCCATTATAAAAACATCTGAAACAGAGTTAGCATCGGATCACTGGATAAACTTAATACAAAATACTAAAAGATTCCAAATGTTGCAGGACACTGAGGCTAAGGCCCCGTACACACTAGACTTTTTAAACCGTTTTAAGCAAGTTAAAATGGTTTAAAAAGCACTAACTATGTTTGCGGCCACATTACAGCATGATTTAAATTTTTTTAAAAACCATGCTAGAACGCTGCTAGGTACCTAGTCTTTAGCCTGGTTTTAAAAACTATTTACATTAAACATGGTTTGAGGTACTAGTGTGGACGTGCTGCTTGGTGCTGGGCTTCTAGTTGTGATATGCACAATATTGGAATTGCTTGGGCTGCTAGGATACACAGCCATCTGTGGCATAGCACAGTTGTAGGCATAGTAAGGTTCCTAACCCCAACAAGTACCCAATGTGGACAGAAACAGGGTTGAAGAACCATGTTTAAACACAGTTTCATCACAATGTGGATGCTCTAACACAGTAAGACTTAAACCAGTTTATAAAACGGTTTTTAACCTGCTTTCACAAGTGTGTACAGGGCCTAATTGCCAACCACATATGTTTAGATTTGATAGTAGAAAGGGAAGGAAAATGATAGATAAACATTCAGATTTTAGGATTCTGTCATGGAATATAGATGGACTTAAAGAAAAATTAGCAGACCCCTCCTTTCTAGACTATATTAAACAGTTCCTCTGTATTTGCCTCCACTAAACATGGATGAAAGAACACTAAAACTTTGATGGATTTAATACATTTTCATTAGAAGCAAATAAATTGAGTAGATATGGTAGGTTATCAGGAGATCTGGCGATTTGGTGTAAAATATCCCAAATCTACCAAGCAGAAGCAGAAGAAGCAGTAGAAGCAGGCTCAGATCATATCTTGGTTATAAAATTAAAGAGTAGGAAAAAAGAAGTATTAATAATTGATGTTTTTTTCCTGCCCAAAGACTCCAGATACATCAAGATAAGGGCTAGTGAGAAATTAATAGAGCTTATAGATAAATGCACAGAGCATAATACAAACTCAAAAATTATTTTAGTAGGGGACTTTAACGCTACAGTAGGGAGAAGTATGGGAGCGAATCAAGAAATAGCAACAATATTACCAATTCAGGAGAATATGAGAATTGGTTGAGAAGAGCAGCTAAGGATAAAGGAATGATAGAGAGAGGTAAAAGGTTGTGTAATAAACTTGGAGATAGATATTTTGTTTTAGTTAATGGTAGATCAGACGGAGACCCAGAGGGTGAATATACTTACTTAGGAAATAGTGGTGCATCCACGATCGATTTATGTTGGATAACATACCATACGGTCCCAATACTGAAAGATCTAATAATTGGAGGTAGGTCAGACAGATATAGGTCATAACTTAACTCAACAGAAAAAGCCAGTAATCTAATAAGGACTAAAAAAGGGGTAAACTGGGAGGCGATCGATAATTATATGTCAAAACAGCTGTTGGTGGAATGTGAAGCTCATCAGGAAATAAGAAACATCAGATATAAAATGGCAAGTGAGTCCAACCTGAGACAACTAGAACAGACTTTGGCAAGAATAGCCTCCCAATTAGTTAAAGTGATGGAACTTAAACAAAGAAAAGGTAGTAAATGATTCGGAGGGGAATGCAGGATGTAAAGAAAATGATAAATATCCTGACAAGACTAGTGAAAGTCGATCCATCTAGGGATAATAAAAGAACATTGAATAGAGCTTAGAAAGGAGTACAAAACATTGTTAGGGAAAAAAGGAAGAAAGTAGAGTGTTACTTTGGAAAGAGTTTGAAAAAGCAGTACAGAATAAGAACAATAAAAGGTTCTGGCAATTAGTATCCTTTGGGTGGGATTTCCACTCGGAGGATATACTGTAGAAAACCATATAGAGAAACAGATTTGGGAAACTTATTATAAAGAGCCATTTCAAACAACCAAAGAATGGGAGATAATACATTATACCCTGAATAGGAAGTAGAATAAACTGGATCCCAAAATAACAGAACAAAAGATTATGGAAGAATTATTTTTTGCCAAAAGACTTAAGGCCCCAGACCTATATGGCATTCCGTTAGACATTATATTGAATGATACTGAGCTATGGGTCCCATTTTTACAAAAAATATTTAAAGCAGTTACAGATACAGGTAAAATGATCTCTACATGGAAAGAAAACATTATAATTACAATTTTCAAAAAAGGAGACAAGAAAAACCCAAAGCATTACAGACCTATCAGTCTGTTGGATACCACACAAAAACTTTTCACTAAAGTTCTACACAAAAGGATATTAGACTGGACTTACAAATTCAACATCATAGATGAAGCCCAGGCAGGATTTATGCCTGACCATTCAACTTTGGCTCAATGTTTTGTATTAAGTCATTTGATTCATAAGTGTGTTAATATAAAAAGACAAAAGCTTTACTATGTTTTCATTGACTAACAATCTGCTTTTGACTGTGTGAATGGAGCCAGGTTCTGGAACATTCCAGAGGAGTATGCATTGCAACCAATCATCCTGGATGTCATTATAGCTCTATATAATGATAATAAAACATCCGTCAGATACAACAAGGAGGGGGATAGGATGGTTAAGTTTGCAAGTAATATAGGGCTTAGGCAAGGATGTGCATTGTCACCGATATTGTTCAACCTATTTTTGAATAAAATCATGAAAAAACTGTACAAAGAAGAATTGAATATGCCAAAGATAGGTTCCTGAAGTTGCCTCGTCTGACGTATGCTGATGACATAGCACTGATTTCTACTAGTTTCCTAGGTATTAAAAGGTTGATGCAAGAATTTCAGAAAGAATGTGAAGAAATGGAGCTTGAAATAAACTATAAGAAAACAAAATGCATGGTTTGTAATAAAAATCCAATATGTAATAAGTACAAGATAGAGAGAATCAATGAATTCTGCAATCTAGGGATTTATTTCTCCCCTAATCTAAAGAGGAATACACACAAAAAAATAATCAAACAAAAAATAAAGAGGTTTACTCCAGTGGTGGAGGGCTTTTCTTACTAATTTGGGGGAACTCCATTAATGGGTGTATTAGAGCCTTAAATGCAAAAATAAAAATCCAAATCCTTTATGGCGCTGAGATTTGGGGCTTGGAAGGTTCTGATGAACTGGAGTTGATTTTGAATATATTTTACAGGAAGATACTAGGTCTACCTCCTGGGGCCTCTTCATGCATGACTAGGCTAGAACTTGGGCAACTCCCCTCAAATGTAGCATGGAACAAAGGCAGGCACTTTACTTTATTAAAATTTTTAATCCAGGGGAATCAAGACTCCCAAGAGCACGTATAGATGAGATGATTGAATATGGAGAGACAGGGTTCTCCTTCCCACACTTTGAGATAGTTAACAAGATTTTAAAACCCTATGGTTTACTGGATTGTTTAACAGAATGTTTTATAAACCCGTCAGATCTAGTTAAAACCAAAGTTAAGACAAGAATTAAGGTGGTCTCAATGCAAAGAGAATTAGAGTTTGGCAAAAATTGTAAGATAAGTAATTGGCTAGCAGTGAATAAAAGAGATTCTATAATGGCCCCATACTTATCTGTAATAAAAAAAAGAACTAAAAGAAGAATTAAGTCCAAGTTTAGATTTGGCTATTTTGCAAACCAAAAATTGAATGCCTACTATGATAAAAAGTCCCCTCAACTATGCAAATGTCAGTATGGAAAGGATGACTAACCCCATTTATTAATATTGTGTCCTATTTATGAGAAAGAAAGAAAGACTCTTTTGGGTCAATTTCTAGAACATATGGATATGGAACCAAAATGCCAGATAAATGCATTATTGAATTCTGCTTATCCTGATATACTGGAGGGAGTTACTCAGATGTACAATATTACTGAGAAAGCAAAGAAGCTTATTGTTTAGAGATACATAAAGGAAATAATGAAGTAAATGGGGGGCCCTGGAACAGTGCAATTTTTATTAGAAACTCTAGAGAAAGGTTGTGCAATATTGTAATAGATAGAGTGACATGGATTGTTGTGCAATATTGTAATAGATAGATTGACATGGATTGTGTAAGGATTGAATTTAAATGTATAAATTATTCAAAGGAAATGTGATTGCTATGGGATATGTGCAATTAAATCTGTATGACTGTGTTTTGTTTTGTATTGTCTTGTATTGTAATGACAATTTTTAACTTGTCCACCAATACAACTGAAACTGAAACTACTGTCTCAGGTTGGGCTTAGTCTATGGGTTGGAGATCACCTGAGAAGGTAAGTGTGCGATGCAACCATAGGATGGGCGTTCAGGGCAGTGTAAGTAATGGGAGGTGGGGGATTGTTTAAGGCCAATAGAAGCTTTCCCCCTTTGTAGGTCCTCCCTTCACTCCATGGCAAAGCAAGTCTGTGCTGCATTGTGCTGGCCTGTGGTAGAGGAGCTGGCTTTGTATGATCACCCAGTTTCTCACAATCTCAAGGATGCACTGTGGAACATCAGCACTAACCCACCCTCCCCAGGGCTTGCATACATTGCAGCATGTCCAGACAGCTGACGGCCTGCAGCATGGTAGCAGGGATCAAGATTCAATCCTAAGTGGCATCACATGATGCACTCAGTGTGAGTGGCTGCTCTCTATGTAGCTCCGTGAACAATCGTTTCAAAACCACGGCTACAACCTAATAAAAATGGACTTTTCACTGTTTTCACACATTTATTAATTTATTCATTGGTACAAATCACCTCCAAACAAATGTTTCCTCAGTTATCAGCTCAGTGGAACTGCAACAAATGGATCTTAGTAGCATGCCTCCAATACCACCACATGGTCAGGCTCCCAAGAGCCATAAACAGAATTCACTGCCGACTTCACTGCCAGATGCCATGCCACAGAAATCCCTAGAAGACAAGCTTGATAAATTTTTCAGTGAGCTAGCCACTGTCAAACTCACCTAATTTGAGATGGTCAGTGACTTTAAATCTATCAAGCCAGCCTCGAAGCTCTGACTACCCGGGTTGGAGATGCAGAAGCCCATATTAGCTCCATAGAAGATCAGCAGGAATGGGACAGTAAGGAATTAATGAAGGTTAGGAAAAAGGCAGCCAAACTTGAAGATAGACTTGAGGATCAGAAAATGAGAAGCAGACAAAACAACTTGGTCCTCATAGGGATTCTTGAACATGCAGAAGATACTAATATGCTAATGTTTGTTCACAAATTACTGCAAGAAGTGGCCTACCCCCCAGAGTCTGAGATTGTCTACATGATCTAAAGGTCACATCTTTCAATCTACCCTCAACCACTAGAGGGGGACAATCTCGGGAAATAATTTTACGCTTCCTCAACTTCTAAGACAAAGTTTATATACAGGCTCAAGCTCACAAGGAAGGCCCTCTCTCCTGGAATGGCCACTGTTTCTTTATCTTCACTGATATTACCCCAGCCATCAGGGACAAACTGGGAGCTTACCAGGATATCAACAATCTCTACACAAGGCCCACGTACCCTTCAGGATGCTGTACACTGCCTGCCTGGTGATTACCACTTCATCTGGCACTCATGAATTCCCTAATGCTGAAAGAGCTTGAAGAAAGCTTCCAAAGTATCTACCTAATGTCTTCCCACCACTGTCTGCCGAGCTGGGTGGGTCCACTGCCAGAAGGTAACTCCTGACACCAGTTTTATGACACATTGCTTAAACCTGCAACTGCCACTTTATGTCCCTATGCATCAATATAACAAAGCTATGGATTCTTAACTTCCTTTTAATAGAAAACACCTCACTAAATGATATAGTGGACTGTTTTGCTTTGTGGATTTTGTGGACTCCTTTCTTTATTTCCTTATGGGGTAACAACTTGCATGTATGAAGCCATCCAAACATGGTGGATACCTGATTGTTTTAATTTTCCTTCATCAACACACATCAGCCTTAAGGTACCCTGTTCTGCACATCTGAGTTGCCTCCACTGACAGGAGCTGTCACTGCTTTCAATCACTTTGACTGCAATCCAATTTCCAGCTGGGAGAGACCAGCTCTGTCTCCAACACCTCTGAGTTACTACATAGCCAATCAGTTCCCTCTCCTTTCTGTCATCATTACACCACAGATGCTCACCAATGTGACCCCTGGAACTGTATTGCACATTCACACCATCTTACAGGATTCTCCTCATAGATCCCTTTGACTGACCTCTGCACAGTCCACCGGTGAACACAGAAGCAAGTCCCTGACCTTGGACTTCACCTCCTTTCTTTCCTCCAGTGACATTGCAGAAGGTATGTCCTACACTCCAGTGTTATTCAATCCACCTGATCACTCTACTATGAGCAGTCTATCATGTGGCATTCAACAAAATGCATATTAGTGTCCTGGACTTGGACATTGTTTTTTTATTAACACTGTGGTCATTATTACCTGATTGGTTCCCTTCTAACTGTTAGGTGCAAAGACTGATCTACTTTCTGTAATCTGAAATTTTTGCCTGGAATTCTGGAGTAGAACACTTGAGGTCTGCTTCTTTTATTATTAGCAACATCAACCAATTGTATCCTCAAACATGCTATATTTAACAATTTCCGTTACTCTAACCAATGCACCTTTGTTAAATCTTCAACTTTTATAGTTAAACTATTTATTGAATTTGTACTTTTACATACATTGAAATTGCATATATGGCTAGAGTTGTTGGTTACACTTACAAACTTGACATTGGTATAGCAGTAGGAGATATAAGTATTTGTTGACCCTGCGATCAGTTTTGGGGTTGTGGATTGTCATGGCTTCCATGCTCTATCTATGGGGTTGCAGTGGCCCTTATTGGGCTGGTGCTCTGACCAGGCATCCATCACCCTATGCATAAGGAGTAAACACAAAGAACCACTAGTCTATATACACACTTTAACTATTTACAGCAGGAATTATATTTTGTATAATAGAGTCCCGCTCCCAAACTTCTCACAAATAGCCTTTAATGCAAACATTAGCTGTTCAACCTGTCACATATTCACCCTTTTCCCATCTTAGGAGTAGTATATTTGTGGAAGAGTGCCCAACACTCATCGTGCTTTGAGGTAGTGTTGGTAGCTAGGTGGGAAAGGTGGGCCATATAGGCTAACTGGATCATGGAAGTAAAAATCTCTTGGTACGTAGGTACCTCCCTGGTCCTCCACCTGCACAAGGTGAGGCATCTGGCCTGCACTGCCAATAGAGCTAGCCATCTGTATTCTGAACCTTGTAGCAGAGGGGCTTCTGATTTCTTGCCCAATAGTAGCAGGGGTGTGGACATAGGGATAGGTTTGCCCAGCACCGTTGTGTCTGTATCCGCCACTCTTGTCCAGGTCTCCCATATCAGTAGGCAGGACCACAGAATAAGTAAAAGATCTCCTGGGTGAGCCTGGCACCTCCACCATTTGTTAGTGTTCAGTACTCCTGCAGCATGTAACATGACCAGGACTCAGTACCAGGAGTGCAGAATCTTGTTCTGGATCAGCCTAGTCTCTGCGTCTCTGTAATTTTTGTGGGCTGCTCGCCAACACTCTTCCCACTGCTGGTTAAATCCTCAACTTGATGCAGCTCCTGTGTGACTGTGTTGGTCCTCATCATTATGGGGGGGATTACACAACAGGTAAATACAGTCCATTACAGTCATCTTTGTAATACTGTAGGTTGTTAACTTGTTACATTTTTCTCATAGTTCATGGGTAGAGAAGTACTCTCATGTGGGCCCTGATCGAACTTCCTGCAGTGGCCAACAGCCCTTGCCAATTAGCTTACCAATCCTTATGGGTAAGACTGTGGCTCCAGCAGGGCCACCCTCTTTCTGTCATTGGTAAATGTGCTTCTGATTATTGCCACTGTTCCAGCTCTATGTTAAAGAGCTATAATCTGAAATGAAAAAACTGCTCGGCTACCCGTTCAAGTGTACATAAATTCCAGTGCTAGTACATTAAAAAAATAATTTTATTAACATAATTAAACAAGTAGCACCCCCACAAACAAATGTGTCAACATTTCACACTGCCCTAGTGCTTTGTTAGGACACCACTGCCAACTAGATGACGCCATAAATACATACATTGCCAACGTTACAAGCAAAAATACTTAACCCTGATTCACTATATATTTTGCACATTATCACATACTTTAAAGCCAATGCTAGGCAAAGATTGATTACTATTGGTTAATCAAAAGTGCTTGTCAAGCCAAAAGAGCATTAAAATTGCTTTAAATGTTAGCACACTCAAATTTTAGAACATAGAGACAGACTAAAGTTACTGTATAACTCATACTAAACCCCCTTCCCCTTCTCCTTATTACAGTATATTAAAAAGAGATAATACCGTCTAAATATATCATAACATAAATAATACAGTGCAGATATAGCAAAAACAATAAATAGTCAAGACATCTGTAATCATTTCCTATGTAAAAGAGGAGCCAGATGAAAATGTCCATTTAGGCCTGGTGGACTTCCTACTCATAGCTTAAACTGCCAAAAAGTTTCCCTGCATAGCAGTTTATTGTCCAAATTACTACAACAGGGTCCAAGCACCACTCTTTCAACCCCTTTAAATAAAAACCTATGGGTTGGTCTATTTTTCGTAAAATGAAGAGCTAATGCATTTTCTTCAGTTCCTGATTTTATATGTCGTAAATGTTTCAAAATCTGTACCCTCAGTTTCCTTTTAGTCTTTCCAACATAATAACAATTGCAACAACACACCGCAAGGTATACCACATTCTTAGTTCCACAAGTTATAAAGGAATTCACCAAATACCTTTCATTATGTATAAAAATGTCCTCTTCCACCTGCAGATATTGACATGCAGCAGTTTCCACACCTATGATTCTCCTTAAGTAGTTGTTTCTCATGGTTGTGTTGTTTTCTTCCTGCAGCAGCACTGTGTACCACTAAATCCTTCAAGCTGGTCCCCCTTCTATAGGTGATAATTGGTCCCTCATTCATTATTTGTTGTAAGGCAGGCTCAATCCCCAGCATATGCCAATTTCTCTTCAAAAGTATTCACCACCTCAGCACTCTGTGTAGAGAATGTAGTGATTAAATTAGGACCATCTCCCCTACATCTTTTTTTTTTTTCACACATTAGCACATATAAAATCAGGAACTGAAGAAAAATGCATTTGCTCTTCCTGTTAAGATAAATGGACCGACCCATAGGTTTTAATTTAAAGGGGTTGAAAGAGTGGTGCTTGGACCCCATGGTAGTGATTTGGACAATAAACTGCTATGCACAGAAACTTTTTGGCAGTTTAAGCTAAGAGCAGGAAGTCCACCAGGCCTAAATGGACATTTTCAGCTGGCTCCTCTTTTACATAGGAAATGATTACAGATGTATTGACTATTTATTGTTTTTACTATAACTGCACTGTATTATTTATGTTATGTATATATTTGGAAGGTATTCTGTCTTTTTAATACAGTAAGGAGAAGGGAGAGGGGGAGTAACATGTTATAACTTTAGTCTGTCTTTATATTCTGAAATTTGAGTGTGCTAATATTTATAGTAAATTTAATGTTCTTTTGGCTCTACAAGCACTTTTGATGTACTAATAGTAATCAAATTTTGCCTAGCATAGGCTTTAATGTATATGATAATGTGCAATATATATGGTGAATTAGAGTTAAAGGAGAAGACTCCTGTATATGTATGATTTGGATATGTCTGATGTATTTATTATACACTACTTCAAGTACTGTACATATGTCAATAAGAGATTAGCCATTTCTTCTGTTGCAACACATATCTAGAGTTTGAGGCTCTGACACAAGGTAGTAAAATGTTAAGCAAGCCTCCATTTACATGCAAATGAGTCACTTGTAATGCAGCCCCTCCCATTCCTTAATGTCACTGCAGCAACAGTGCAGAACAAAACATAAGGGTATCAGTGCTGTCTAGCCTGATTTTAGTTTAACTTTGCAATGGCTTAAGGCAGTTCTGTCATGCAACTCACACAGGGAGTGGTACTTGTACATTTAATACTGCATGTGTAGAGCAAATAATACATCTAATAGTATTTCATTCACAGGAAACAAAGACAGTTCCATGTACTGCTCATTTCTCTCTGTGAGACAGTTGTAACATGTTGTGGAAAGCAGTAGACTGAATCAGTCAATCAACCAATCAACCAATCAATCGAGCAGTCAATCAGTCACTCTGTATTGAACCAGGTGAACACCCTTGAGAAGATTCGTTATAAGATGAGCCTGGACAATTTACCAAAGGATCACACAAGACTGACTTATACACATCCCCTTTCAGCAGCCTGAAAGTGGAGAGAGAGATAGATCATTTACTTTATAAAGTGTATTGTTTTACATTTCAAATGTTCCTTAATTCTGAGTTTCTGACTGGAAATACCAAGACACAGAATGCATATGACATGGGAGGAGTGAGCTAAGCAAATACAGAGCACTACAAACAGAGACTGATTAGTTTATTTACCTGCAACAGCTGAGGTGTAGCATCTGATTTGTGAGGGACATCCTACTTCAAATGTTGGCATTACAAAGTAGGGGGGCTGCCACAGCTTATCCTTTGTACCTTGAAAGTGAAGTGCTGTAGCTCTCACATCACTGCTAATGATTTATAATGGGAATGGGGGCACTTTTAAAGTCATGGACCTGAGGGGCCATCACTGTTTCTAAGGAGGTTAGGGGAACTTCTCAAGGGTTAGAGAGTAAGGGACTCTAATAGGATTTATTTATTTAGCTTTTGTTGACCGGGTAAGTGCACTAGACAAATCCTGCCTATTTTCAGGCACACCGGGTGAGGGGGATACAGATGAATGCCAACTGACCTTGAACCAGATTAAGCTGTTGGTGGTATTTTTAGTGAATGAGGGAAATTTGGCCAGGACACGGGAAATTCCCTACTCTTTCGATAAGTGCCATGGATCTTTAACATCCACCTGAACTACCACCAATCCAGGCAGATGGGACCTCGGTTTTACGTCTCATCTGAAAGACGGCACCTCAGAAATGCAGCACCCCTCTCATGCTGCATTACAGTGTCAGTACTGGGATATTAACCCAAGTGCCAGATGTGGGAACTGAACCCACAGCCCTCTGATCTCCCGGCCTCAGAGGCGAGTGTGCTACCTACTGAGCCACTGACACTAATTTGAACCAGAGTCCCCCAGTGCTTGTGCCTGTGGTTTCCTGGTAACCTATTCCTTGTCATAGCTGAATTCTTTATTGCCTTACAGCAGCCATCCAATCACTGACTGCCTAGTAACAAAGGGAAAGGGGCCTATTTGCAAGACTGTTTCTCACTACTGGTGTCAATCAAAACAGAGAATGTTAACACACCATAATACAACAGCTGCATAATACCACTTAAAACTCTTGTTGCACCCAGAGTCATTTATCGGGTAAACTGTTTTTGCTAACAGAAACAGTAACACAACACATACAGGCACTTCCTTATATGAATGCTGTATACACCTCAAATCAGTGCTGCATCACACTCACATGGTCCTCGTCCCTATTAGACCTGCACTTCAGGATGTGCACAACACTTAAAGGGTTCCTCCATTACTCAAGTGGGGAACCAAACATTGTGGGTTTGGTCTACTGGTGGAACTGCATTTAGTGCAGCACCATTATCTGTTGCTCTGATGACATCATCCTCCAGCAACATTGATGGTAAAATGGAGGACAGACACACTGATAACTTTTGAGGGCTATATATTTTTATTTGTAATCTAGATTTGGACAGCAGTAGGTCTGCTGGCAACTGGAGGAGGCTCACAACAGTTGCACATAAGGAGTTGAGAAAACATTGGTGTGGAACTATGGAAGACTTCCCCTTTAAGTATTTTTGCTTGTAATGTTGGCAATGTTTGTATTTATAGTGTCCACTAGATGGCAGTGGTGTCTTGACAAAGCACTTGGGCAGTGTGAAGCATTGACACATTTGTGTGTCTGTTTAATTATGTTAATAAAATTATTTTTTAATGTACCCTAGCATTGGAGTTAATGTACACTTGAACGAGTAGCCGAGCAGTTTTTTTCATTTCAGTGTGTCGTGTCTGTGCTATGGCTCTGTTTGTGTGGCTATGTTCTCAAGCTGACTAATATTTGTGAGTTTCTGAAAAGCTATAATCTGTTGGATGTTACAGTTTTGTTATTTGTTCCTCATTTATCCGTTGTTTGTTAGTTTACTGAGTTATAGGATGGTACACTTCCTTTTATGGATGTGGAATTTTATCAGCGGAAAGTTTCTACTTACCGGTGTTCATCCCTCTACTTCTACTACTGGAGCTTCCCAACCCATATGTGTGATGGGGGCTAAGTTGACTCTTACGTCTCAGATACCCTCTACTACATCACCAGTTTAGTCCTCATTTTTCTCTTCCCTCATACTATGTCTTAGATGAACTATATTTTTATCACTTGGAACATAAAGGGGTCTCAGACTAAAGAAAATAAACATCAAATTTTACAGCACCTCAAACTTATAGGAACTAATATAGCATTCTTACAAGAGGCCCACACTTTAACCTCCCAAGCAAATCTATGGCAAAGAGAGTGGGTGGGCCTACTGTCCTTCTCTGTGTCCTTCCTTCTTCTCCTCATTTGTACTCTATAGTCTACAGTCTGTATATGCTGCACTTGAAATGCATTATATTTGCACTTTTGTTTATTTGTTTTTGTTCTGATTCCTCCAATTACTGTTTGGTGATATTGACTGTCCGATATTGTAACTACCTGTGTTGATGTCTATTATTTTACGAAATGTTGTCTATTGTAAGCAATAGTGTCCTCTGTGTCCAGGACCATCTTGAAAATGTGCTTGCTCAATGATGTATCTGCCTGGTTAAATAAAGTTTGATTTGATTTAATTTACACTGTGGGTATTGAAAATAAAAAAAACGGATCAGTTATCTTAATTTACCATAATGTTCCCTTTCAACTGCAGGAACAGATTGTTGATCCAGGAGGACATTTTGTTGTAGTTAAGATCATGCTTGGCTTGACAGAACTGGCCTTATGCTAGCATCATGTTTATGGTCCTAACAAGGAAGATCTCCAAAACTTCACTTCCATACTGTCAGAGTTATGTAAGTTCTACTCCCTATGAATGATACTTGCAGGTGTTGGACCATGGTCCCAGATATAGCCCTAGATTCATCTGGAAATTCATCTGGAGCCCATAAAAGTAGACTGTCACCTAACCAAAGAGCTCTCCAAAAGTTCCAAGTTTCATTGGAGTTGTTCAAGCCATGGTGTGTCCTTCATATCGGAGACAGAAGCTATACTTTTTGGACCCTCTGTCCACAATACCTCATCTTGGCTAGACTACTTTTACATCACATCAGACATATTTTCCAGCATCACTCAATGTGAAATCCTCCCAAAAGGGATTTCAGACCATGTACCAGTTCTCTTTTCTTTCTCCCCACCTGGCCCCTCTGACAAGGATAAAATATGGAGAATAAACAACAACCTCCTCAATGACCTTAAAACTCTAGAGTAGATCAAAATGTGCACTGAAGACTTCTTCAGAGAGAATGCAGGTATGGTTCAGAATTATGCACATCTACGGGGGGGACCTTCATGTGTGCTCTTAGAAGGGAATCCAACTGGCAGCCACGAGCAAAAGAAAAGAGAACAAGAAACACAAAAATTATTGCAAGAAATTAGGGTTAGAGAAAGGAAACTTTTTTTAATATAAGCCCTGAGGAATGGCTCCCACTTAACTTCACCAAGGCCAAATATGGAGAGCTGTTAAGAGAACAGACCAGGTTCACTATTTTCTGAGCTGAAACACGTTGTGTGGATCATGGTGATAAGGCTGGAAAACTCTTGTCCTTGTGGTTAAAACAACAAGAAACTTCTACTGTCATCAAAGGTGTTCAGCACTTCCCAAATTCTCCACTGATCCCTAATCCTACAGACATCGCTTCTGCTTTTGCAATCTATTACCAAAACATATACTCTGCAGAACCTTCAGTAGCTGAAGCAGCCATCCACCCATTCTTAGCAGCACCCAACCTCACTAAGCTTACCCATGATACTCTGGAAAGATTTGGTGCTAACATCTCTGTAGAGGAGGTCTTGCAAGTCATATCACACCTACCACCAGATAAAGCACCAGCTGTTCCAGATGGGCTATCCTCTAATTTATAGAAAGCACTACCCAGCATCTTGTAGAATCCTTGGCTACATTACTCAGCTCGGCACAGAAAATACAATTAGATTCTGCCCTACAAGGTGCCATTGTCACCTTAATAGTCAAACCCAGAAAAGACCATGAGTACATACCTAATTACTGACCAATCTCTTTCTCAATACTTACATCAAACAACTGGCCAAGATATTGACAACAAGAGTGAATGTGATATGGGACTCTTAAATTGGCCCTGAAAAAGTGTGGTTCATGAAAGTCTGCCTCTCTCTGACCATTTACATATAAAATTGCTCACCTTTCTTCTGCGTCAAGAGACTTCAAGCACCCTGCCATTTTGATGTCTCTGGATATGGAGAAAGCTTTTGACAGAGTCTTGTGGCCTTTCTTATGTGTCAGCGTGGCTCAGTTGGTAGCACATCCGCCTCTAGACCAGAAGGTAGTGGGTTCTCGTCCCACACCGGGATTGGACTTGCACCTAAAAATCGCTGGCATCCGAGTGCAGTATTGGGGGGTGCTGTACTGCTTGGAGTGTGCCGTCCTTCAGATGAGACATTAAACCGAGGTCCCTTCTGCCCATCCTGGTGGGTGTCCAGGTGGAAGTAAAGAACCCAGGGCACTCTTCGCAAAGAGTAGGGAACATTCCCAGTGTCCTGGCCAACATTCCCCTTCCCATAAACCAGTACATGCAATTATCCAGGCTGTGTGTGGGTGATGATGTGCGATATGGCCACCACCACACATTCAGTCACTTCACTACCAGTCTAGCATTGCTTGTAAAGCGCTTTGGATGTATGAAAAGCGCTATATAAATGCTGATTCTTCTTATACCTCACTTTGCAACATTTTGGCTTTCCATCCTCCTTTATTGATTGGGTTAAATTACTATACTCTCATCTTTCAGGTTCCATCAGGTGTAACGGGATCACCTCAACCCCTTTTTGTTTACACAGAGGGACACAACAGAGATTTCCCTTTCCCCTAGTTATTTAATCTTTATTAAGAATCCCTGACTAGAAGAATTCTTCTAAATGACCGGATCAAGGGGATTCAAGCAGGCTACCATAGATACAAAATCTCAGCATATGCGGATGACATCTTTTTACATCTAGAAGACCCCTCCAACTCAGTCCTGGCTGCACCCACTCTCCTCCAAGAGTTAAGAAAGCTTTCTGCTTTCAAACTTAACCTAAAGAAAACATATCTCATGCCCCTCAACCACTATCAAATCTCAAGTCCTAAAATGGGAGGCATGTGGCCCTTAACCAACCTTAAGTACCTTGGCATCAATGTGACCAGTAGCAAAAAAACTCTATTTTCCCCAAACCCAGATACACTTCTAACCACAATCAAATGTGACCTAAATAGATGGTCGGGACTTCCTCTTACTCTGTGGGTCTGCATCAGTATTACTAAGATGAATATACTACCCGGGTTACTTTACCCCCTTGGGATGACCAACTTACTTATACCCAATCAAAGGTTCCATAAACTGAAAAGTACTTTAACTTCCTTCTTACAGTGTCAGAAGAATCCTTGCAGATCTTACCACAAACTTACCCCATTCAAATTTCAAGGGGGTCTCCAGCTCCCTGATTTTAAGCTCTATTATTTGGCTCAACATGCTGGAAAATTCCTATGGTGGAAACATGCAGATCCTGCTACTCCAAGCAACAGCTATGCTCCAAATGGCAACAAATTGAGCTAGATCTGTGCCACCAAAAAAATTAACATCAGAGCTCTTATTGATATCCCCTATAGGCAGCTGCCACCGACTCTAAAACAAACCCCAGTTGGCACCTCAATGTTAGTGAGTAACCAGCTCCACATATCCCACAAAGCTAAACCCCTATTTGCCCTTGACCAGCCCATTGCAGGTAATCCCAACTTTAAAATCTAGAAAAAAACAATTCATCATAATTTACTCAGAGCCATACCATTACACATCTGGGCCAATCCATAGATAATGATTCTTTTATTTCCTTGAATAATTTCACATTAGCTTACACCAACACAAAGGTATCTCCCTTCTCCTTCCTGCAGCTTCAACATATGCTGGCCACAACTTTTGGACCCTGACCTTGGTCCTTTTCTAGTCTATCCTTGTGGGACAAACTTTTGAATCATGAATCAATGACATTTCACATCTCTCTTGTAGAAGAAGCTACTTGCTGTATCCACGCCGAAGAGCAAGACATCTGTTCTTTCTGGCAATCTGAGTTCCCTAAATTAAATGATTCTAACACTAGATTCAGCATGTGGAACAACATATACAAATATATTAAATGTAATGGATTAAGGCTCATGCAATATAAAATAGCTAATATTGTATACTATATACCCTCTAAATTACATAAAATGGGCCACCAACAGTGTGCTGTTTGCTCCATATGCAAACAAGAGTCTGGTAGTCTGAAGCACATCCTGTGGGACTGTTTGAAAACAAAGTCACTTTGGGATTCCTAGACCTTCTTCGGAGATTAGATACTGCTTTTAAACCACAGATCTGTCTACTGGATCTCAAGCTAGACCAGGTCTTTGGAATCCAGAGATTTCACATTTCTTTCATTTCTGATATTGCAAAAAAATTATATTACAACACTGGCTTGGCAAAGTTCCCCCCACCTATCAGGAATGGCACAACACCATGTTAGAGGTGCTCCAAATAGAAAACATGGTTAGTTCTATAAACAATTGCCTTAAGCATTACCAATAAAGGTGGGATCTTCTGGAAGCCCTCTTGCTCATTAACTATTTTACTTTAATCTTCATTTAATGTTCTTGATTGGTAATTTTTGTTTATATACCTCTCTTGCTTGCCTTGTGAATTCTGTACCATTCAATCTACACCCGCTCTTCCTGAATGTTGATGGGAGGATCGAAGTACTTCATTTTAATTTGTATGTTTAATATTTTTTACTTTTGTCTTCCCAACAGTTCAGTAAAGATCGTTATTTTAAAAAGTCCTAAGTCTCTTGGGCAGCACACTACCAGGCAGTAGCACCCTGCCAGCTCTGACCTACACTTTCAAAGACATTTATTTTATTGCATATGGTTACAAAACAACTTCTCTGTAAAAGATGAAGAAATTGAACAAACAGCCATAATATGACACTCCACCCTTCACCTATTTGTTACACTGCTGGGGTAAACCTGAAGAAATAAAAATACTGAAATGAAGCCAGTTAGCCACATAGTAAATAAGATGTAAAGAAAAATTTCCAAAAGTAGTTTAAAAATGTCTCTTCCTCTTCAGGCATACTGTATCAATATGGGGCCGGATGTTCAAACTGCGCTATTTTGTGGCGCAAGCCCTTGGCTGCACAAAATAGTTGCGCTGGGGTATGGCCGGAGTGATATTCAAAGGAGTTGCGCTATTGAGCAACTCCTTTGAATATCACCCCCCGGACACAGTCACTGTGCATGGCGCAGTGGAACTTGCACCACTGCAAGTGGTCAGAGTGGAGCATTCAACTTGCGGTGGCGCAAGTACCATTGCGCCATCTGCAAATTTCCGATATTCAAAAGGTGACATGCAAATGGGGCCGTAATTCATACAGGTGGGGGGGCATTTGCATCTGTTTATGGCCCCATTTGCATGCCATTAGTATGCAGGTGTGCCGATCCCCGAGGACTTGCGCCTGGCACCCTGCCAGGCAGCAGCCATTGGGGACCGACGCCCCCTGCAGCCCGATGCGTGGGCTGATGTCAAGCCCCCTCCCCAACTGGCTGATCACGGGCATCGAGTAGTTCCCCACCAGCTGATCATGGGGGCAAGTGTCTCCGAACATATTCCTGGTGGTTCGGTGGACCGCTGTCGACAGGCTGCAGAGTTAAATCATTTCAAGACCATATGTTGGGGTCCAGTGACCAATAAGTTGATGGGTTTAAGGTGGCGCAACCTTCCCCCAAGACATGTCTGGATGTCCAGTGACTGATGTGTGATCGCAGGTTGCAGAGTGGCGCAACCTCGCCTCATATCTGGTGACGTAGGTGTTCCTTCTCACCACCAGTGCCCCACCCCCCGCCCCCGCAGCGGCTGGCGGCAGCATCCCTGCCTGCTGCCGCCCACCCGCCGACTGACTACCAGTAGGACTGCGCCCATTGGTGCAGAGCAAGAGCCAATGGGTGTGCAGCCCAAATATACATAGGCAGTTCAGATATGTGAATGAATGACTTATTCAATATCTGGACTGCCTAGTACGGTAGGGATGCACGCCCATTGGCTCTTGCTCTGCACCAACGGGCGCAGCCCTACCAGGCAGTCAGTCGGCGGGCAGCGGGCGGCAGGCGGGTGGGATGCTGCAGCCCGCTGACTGTGGGGAAAGCAGGTGGTGGGGCTTCGTGGGTGGGTGGGATGGGGACACTAGATCACCAGGGATATGGTCTTGGGGTGGGGGTTTCGCACCTTATGCAGCCCGTGATTGGGCTTATCGGTCCACTGGACCACCAGGCATATGGTCTTGGGGCGGGGGTTTCACCACCTTATGCAGCCCATGATCAGGCTTATCAGTCCACTGGACCACCAGGCATATGGTCTTGGGGTGGGGTCAAAACCCCAGCCCATGATCGGGCTTAAGCGGTCCACTGGACCACCAGGGATATGTTTCACGGTGGGGAACACTGCTGCCCGCGATCGGGCTGGTGGGGGGATGTACGCTTATGCCTGCGATCGGGCCAGTTGGGGGAGGGGGGCTCTCTGACACATTTGCCTGCGATTGGGCCAGTCGAGGGGGTTGGGGGATGTTTTACACTTTTGCCTGTGATCGGGCTTCAGGGGGGTCACAGGGAGTAGGCTGAGGGCCAGCCACAGGTGGCAGCTGCTGTGTTGTGCCCTGCAATGTGGCAGCTCACCTGTGGGTGGCCCTTGACTTGATCCTTTTTTTTTTGGCTCAAAGTTGTGCAGGTGCAGGTTGGGGGTTGCGCCTGCACAACTCTGCACAGCCCGGCTGAATATCGGACTGTGCAGTTTATGCATGGTTCCTTCTTCTCCAGTTCAGCATGCATTCATTTGCATTGCACTGTTGCTCAGCATGTTTTCAGTGGTGCAACTGCCTCCTGCTCAATATCGCAGAATGGCACAATTTTGGACTTGCGCAGGCACAACCCTATTGAGCATGGCGTAACCCTTTTGAATATCTGAGCCATGGTCTACAGTTCGTAACTTGAAATATTATCATTTAAGTTGGGCCATATATTTTAAGAAAAAGCAGTTAGCATGAACTGGAAACCAAAATGTGTGTTTACACTGTTTCATGTGCTGCAATGTAGTCTCTTTTGTTCAGCCGCCATTCCTTTGGTACTGCTCCCAATGTGTACAGTACTTACACTAGGTCATTGTACATCAGCACAGGGCCAATGTTTTGACTTCCTGCATTTCAGTCGTATTTCCATTGAGAGGGGCAGATGAGATGGGGAGTGGGGGTGCTGGGCTGGTTTGAGTCAGTGCAGAGTGTGGCTTTTAGGTCATACAATAGCCTCATGGAATTAAACAGTCTATGTGTGTTAAGTAAGTTTAGCCTGTTACTATTTTAGGGTTGATTTATCTTGCAGCTCACACCTGGCAAAGGAGAACAGTATTACACCAAGCCATGAATTGCAATATTCAATTCCACCAACAGGATACAACTGAGATACCTGTTGTTGCTGTTATTATAGTAACCCAGCTGACCAGTCCTCTAATATTTTAGCAGCACATGCCAATGGATGCATGCAGGTCTTCTCATATCACCTATGTCCTCCAGGTACCATGCTGTCAGTTCTTGGAGGGGCATGGTGCAGTGTGCACTGTTGCAGGAGAAGTGACGTGTTTATACACCAACAAGAAATGGGAGCAGTGGTACATGAATCTATCAAAATAGGGATCGTCCTGCACTGTAACGGAGCAGTCTGCAATGCTACTTTTGCTATTTACACTGCCTGACCTGCACCAATGCAACTCATCTGCACCTGTCACAATGGAGCAGTTCAGGCAGTGTAGTGGGGCAAACAAAATAGCTACAGTAGTAGTCACAGAAATTGCCAGCTATGTCCCGAAATTTCTGTGATATTTCTAGAGAAATTTCCTGCTTTCTGCATTTCCACAGTAGGGGCAGCAGAGAGAAACTCTTTAGAAATTTTGTGAAATATCTGGAAATAGCTGTCAATGTCTGTGGCTACTACTGTAAATCAGGAAATTGCAGTTTTCTTTCTACTCTACAGTTAGTAAGTCTCTGAATACTTACCAAAATATTATTACAACTAAATGTAAATTCCTAGCTTTGAATGCAAGATCTTTAAACCAACTCAAATTAGCAGAACTCGAAGCCAAATGTAAAACTTTAAATATAGGTGTGGTGGGAGTAACTGAAACTTGGTGGGACGCATCCTCAATTTGGTCAAGAGAAATTCCAGGTTATAAGTTATATCGTAAAAACAGATTGGATAAGCAAGGCGGTGGAGTTTATATGTACATACGAAATGATATTCCTTCTTTTGAAGTATGTTTTCCCTTTCCTTTGGAAAGTATATGGGTTAAAATCTTATTGAAGGAGCAGTCTTATATAACTATTGGTAACATCTGATCGACCTCCATCTGCAAATTCAGATTACACAACTGATATGTTTAAAGAAATTACACATTTTTCAGAATCTCAAGATACTGTAATATTTGGTGACTTTAACCTCCCTCATATTAACTGGGACTCATTCTCAGGACAGTCCTATGCCGAGAAAGGACTAATAGATGTGGTAGTTAGTACTGGATTACAACAATTTGTTACTGAACCCACTCGAGGTCCTAATATTTTAGATCTATTATTTACTAACATAAAGCAACAAATTAGCAATTTACAAATTTGGGATCCACGTGGGACCAGTGATCATTCATCTATTCTTTTTGAAATTCAACAGTTTAAAACTACACAAAGGAAGTTATACTATACAAAAAATTATAACAAAGCAAATTTTTCTAAAATCAATGAATACTTACAAAACATAAACTGGGAATCTAATCTTCTTAATTGTACAACACAACAAGCTTGGGACTTTTTTAAAAACATTGGGCTGGATATTCAAAAGGGTTGCACCATGCGCAATAGGGCTGCACCTGAGCAAGTCTGAAATTGCGCCATTCTGCCATATTCAGCAGGAGGCAGTTGCGCCCCTCAAGTCATGCTGAGCAACAGCACAAAGCTAATGAAGGCATGCTTAACTGGAGGGGGAGGAACCATGCATAAACTGCACAGCCCGATATTCAGCCGGGCTGTGCAGAGTTGTGCAGGCGCAACCCCCAACCTGTGCCTGCACAACTTTGAGCAAAAAAAGGAGTAAGTCGAGGGCCACCCACAGGTGAGCTGCCGGATTGCAGGACGCAACACAGCAGCTGCCACCTGTGGGTGGCCCTCGACTTACTCCCCACACCCCCCCTGCAGCCCAATCACGGGCATAATAGTAACCCTCCCCGACTTGCTCGATTGCGGCATAACTATATAAATCCCCCTCCCCGACTGGCCTGATCTTGGGCATAACTGTATAAATCCCCTCCCCAACTGGCCCAATCACGGGCATAACTGTATAAATTCCCCTCCCCGACTGGCCTGATTGTGGGCATAACTGCATAAATCTCCCCTGCCCCGACTGGCCCGATCATGGGCAAAACTGTAGTAACCCCTCCCCACTAGCCTGATCGCAGTCATTGAGGTCAACCCCACCCCCAGAACAATATCCCTGGTGGTCCAGTGGACCATGAAGCCCTACTCGCGGGCATTAGGTCCACCCCCAAGGTCAAGTAGCCTTGTGATCTGAGTGGGCCCCGCTCCACCCACCCACAGAGCCCCACCACCCCACTCCCCCCATCAGCGGCGGGCAGCACCCACCTGCACCCTCAGCCAGCCGACTGACTGCTCGGTGAGGGCTGCACACCCATTGGTTCAGAGCAAGAGCCAATGGGCATGCAGCTCAGAGCTGTACAGGTAGTCCAGATATGTGAATGATTCATTCACATATCTGGACTGCTTTAGATGGTATGGAAGGCATGCCCATTGGCTCTTGCTCTGAACCAATGGCTGCAGCCACCGAGCAGCAGTCAGTGGGCGGTGGGGCGGCAGGCAGGTGGGGTGCTGCCGCCCGCCGCTGACAGGGGTGCGGTGGTGGGGCCCGGGTGGGTGGGTGGGGACCACCAGATCACCAGGCTACATGGACCTTGGGGTGGATTCTAATGCCCGGATCGGGCTTCACAGTCCACTGGACCACCAGGATATTGTTCTTGGGGTTGATTCCAATGCCCGAGTCGGGCTAGTGGGGGAGGGGGTTACTACGGTTTTGCCCATGATTGGGCCAGTCAGGGGAGCGGGATTTATACAGTTATGCCCACATTCGCTAGTCGGGGCGGGGACTACTACAGTTATGCCTCGGATCGGTTGCAGGCGCCGGTCCCCAACGGCTGCTGCTTCGGCAGGTGCCAGGCGAAGTCGTCAGATCGGCGCATCTAGACAGCTATTTAAGGTAAATTGGGCCATAAATATATGCAAATGGCCCCTGTGCCTTGCATCAATTATGGCCCCATTTGCATGTCACCTTTTGAATATCGGAAATTTGCACATGGCACAATGGAACTTGCGCCACCGCATCTTGAATGCTCCACTCTGACCACTTGCGGTGGCGCACGTTCCACTGCGCCATGCACAGTGGCTGTGGCTGGGGTGTGATATTCAAAGGAGTTGCTCAATAGTGCAACTCCATTGAATATCGCCTCGGCCACACCCCAGGGCAACTATTTTGAGCAGCGCAAGGGCTTGCACCACAGAATGGCGCAGTTTGAATATCCAGCCCATTGTACATTATTTGGAAAATACATTTATTCCATCTAAGAGGAAATTTAATAATAAAGTAAAAATTCCCCCTTGGTTCAACAAGACAATTAAAATCAGATTAAAATAAAAATGAAACTTTTTAGGAAACTTAAGAATAGTTCTGTTCCATTTAAAACTACTCTATTACATAAATACAGACTATCTGTGAAAAAGTTAAAAAATTCTATTAAATTGGAAAAAAATAAGCTAGAACTTAAACTAGCTCACACAAAAGACTGTCACAAATCTCTTTTCTCCTATATAAATAGTAAAAAGGTATCAAGGACCATTGGTCCCATTATAACCAATGGCTCTTCTCTATCTGAAATAGAAACCTCAAATCTCTTTAATAAGTACTTTTGTTCTGTCTTCTCTCAAAAATCACCTATTAGTACATTTAAAGTTCACCACGTAGATTATCATAGGTTCTATCCAACTGACATTATACAGGCTATCAAAAAACTAAAAAAAAATACTAGTCTGGGCCCAGATGGAATTCATCCATGGTTTCTGATCGAAACCTCTATAAATATTTCTATACCTTTGTCAATTATTTTCAATAAATCCTTACAAGAAAGCATTGTACCAAATGATTGGCATTCAACAATAGTTACTCCCTATTTTAAAAATGCAATAGAGGTTTTGTGCAAAATTATCGTCCAATTAGCCTGACCTCAGTGGCTGGTAAATTAATGGAACAAGTAATGAAGTCTCTAATAGATCAAGATTGTAAAAAATTAGGAATTTATTATTCAAATCAGCATGGGTTTACTCCCAAGTATTCCTGCACCACCAATCTGATATCTTTTTACAATAATATAAGTACTCTACTAGATGTGGGTATCCCTACTGATGTAATTCTTTTGGACTTTCGTAGAGCTTTCGATAAAGTCTCACACGAAAAACTCATTACTAAAATGCACAATCTAGGTTTGTCACCTGATATTGTCCACTGGACTTTAAACTGGTTAACAAATCGTTCTCAGAGAGTCAGAATTAATGATATCTTGTTTGATTCGGGTAGTGTGACAAGTGGTGTACCACAGGGGTTGGTCTTGGGACCAACATTGTTTAGCCTCTTTATCAGTGATTTACAAACAGGGCCAAATAACTTCATGGTTAAATTTGCAGACGATACTAAATTGGTTAAGGTTAATAATCAAGAAAATATTTCTGCATTAAAGAAGGATTTTGAAAAATTAACACTTTGGGCAAATGAAAATCATATGCAGTTTAATCAAGACAAATGTTTAGTAGTGCATTTCGGTGTAAATAATCCAAAAACGATATATCATATAAACGGACTACCACTTCACTGATCAAATTGTGAAAAAGATTTAGGGATATATGTTAATAATAAACTTACGTCAAATGATCAGTGCGTTAGAACTGCTTGCATGACCAACAGACTTTTGAGGCAAATAAAATGCACTTTTGTTAATCGCACTGACCAATGCCTTATTCCATTGTATAGGGCATACATTAGACCGTAACTAGACTATGGCTCCTCTTTCTGGATTCCAAACCAAAAAAAAAGACATAGCAATTCTTTAACAGGTTCAAAGGAGAGTAACTAGAATGATTCCAAGATTAACAAACTTGGATTATCAGAACAGATTAAAAGCTACTGGTCTCTTCTCTCTCTTCAAACTAGAAGATTAAGAGGTGATATGCTTATGGTTTTTAATTTAATAAATTCACCAGATCTAATGGAAAAATGTGGTCTAACGCTCTTCAAAAGGGGACATGTTCCAAGACTGCATAATAAACAGCTTGAAGTAAAAACTTATAAAACCAGCAAAAGGGGAAACTTTTTTCCAATAAGAGCATCCATTGTATGGAACACCTTGCCACAAGAATTGGTAGAGGCAACTAGTGCCACTGTCTTTAAAAACAAATTAGATGTTTGGATGAAGGATAATAGATAAATAATGTCCCACACAATGTGGGGAACAGTCTCAATGGGCTCTGGCCTTCTTCTGTTCTTTCATACCAAGTAATACCAAGTAAGAAAGACATATTCTGAACTACAGTGCATGGCCATACTGTTCAACAATAAAGGATCATCAAATAGTGCTGTGTAGCTATATTTAAAATGTCCCTTTGTATATACTGGTGTAGCTTGCCCCACATTTTGATAGTCTAGTGCATTTCCCACTGTTTTAAGTTACCTTATGTCTTTCTGTACTGTACCAGCTTTACAGCATTATTAACCTTGCCAGGATCTTCCATGCTACTTCTCCCTCCAGCCATCTCAACTCCAATTGACTTTTTTTTTCCGGCAGGACCCTGTCACTTGATCGGCCCTGGTCACAGCCCCTGGAAGCCTCCACCACCGTCTATGGCTGCCGGGGTCCCACAGTCACCTCGGCTTGCCCCCCTGGAGGGCGGGGCTGTGGTCATGTTCTTTCATGATCACAGAACCAGTATCTGGTTGGGGGACCTGCAGCGATGGTGGTTGGTGAGGTCTTTCCGGGAGAGGTTCATTTAGACAGGTCGCCCTTGCCCCGCCTGTGTTTTCTGTCTTTTTCCTCATGGAGGCGGGGATATGCAATGACGCCAGTGTCTGCCCTGCCTCCCAGAGAGACTAGCGCGGCAGCGTAAGACCTCCCAGCCTCTGCCAGGAGTCCTCAGTGCACTGGGTGCTTCCCCACCCACCCTCCCCCAGAGAAGGACAGCAGTCCATAGGACGCTCCATCCTTCTCCCCCCAGCCGGCCCTCCGATGACCCGGTCCAATTGACTTTTAAAAGATATGTTTGCTAGTTGTCAGGTAAACAAGAAACAGGAAACAGTCTTATTTAAATTTTTGTTATCAAAAATCATTACGACAGATGGTTCTGGGATTATCTTAGAATAACTCCATGGGTATTATGTAACTCATCCTAGGATCATTGTGCAGTCATCATGTTATTAGTCTTGATGATGCTTAATAACACTTGAATGACTTCTAAGGTAGTCTAGTGAGCACCAGATTATTCTAGGATGGCTTCTAAAATAATCTGGGCTGTCTTGGGATCTGAGCTGCTATGCTAAATGAGTGCCTGATTTTGCTGTATATTTGGGACATTTTAAGGGCTAGCTGCCCTTTCTGGATGCACCACATCCTTGAGTTTGCAGTGTGTTGAGGAGTGACATGAAAGATTTTAGACTAATGAAGGAAGGTTGGTATATGCAGTAGAGATGGTAACTAAATGTATATGGAAATAATTGGAATTTCAATACGATGAATTTGAGAGTTGTTTTGGGTAATGATGCCAGAATGATACTTGTATAGGCTTCTGCTGGTCTGCTGGCAGGAAAAGGTAGATATGGCTATTTCTGTGGCATAATTGCCCATGACATGAGCTGAGGTGGCCATGACTGCTTTGCATTACAAGTTGTTCTATTGACTGAATACTGTAGGAAGCCCAGAAGTGGGTCTTTGGAGTCTATAGACCGTTATGGCAGTGGGAAGTTGAGAGCAGTGTAGAATGCGAGGGGTGCCTGTCAGTTTATTCAGATATAAGCCTGTTGAGAGGCATGACTGGGATAGTGAGACAGCTGGTCAATTGTGGGCATGTAGATTGAGGAATCGATGGAAGACTGCTCTCAGTGGAAGTCTTCACTGGAGGGAGTATGGGAGGTGAAACATGAGGGATGAGCTAGAAGAACCACTGGATGGGCTAATGGCATGACTAATGGTAATATGATGAAGGAATGTAGATGATTGTATGAAGTATGGTGACATCTAGGTGCTGGAGAACAGTGGCTCAGGTAGAGTAACTTTAGCAAGGCATCTAGGCACCAGATATCCAACAGTGGGAATTCTGGGAAGGTAGCTGGGAAGATCCAATGGCTATCGAGGAAGTAGGAGTTGTGCAACATGATCAAACAGAGTCAGTGCTTATAGGAGAAGGCCACAAAAAGGTAAAATGGATGATGCCATACTGCTACAAGGTACCTTGCTGTTTCCGTTATCTGGAACAGCTATGATGATTACAGAGTTGGTGCATCCCACAAAGAATTGTGTCACTTATCTATGTAAAAAGATAGGGTTGGAGAAGGCTCCACTAAATCTTAGAGCCTATGAGACATGAAAGATAGGAATGCCATACTGCTTGAATGGACAGGATGCATAGGGAGCATCTAGTAGAGTCATATGAGGATGAGATCTTTCAATAATCCAATTGAATGGGATTCTGGAACTGATCCTGGTGAGATGATTGGAAAAATATTGATAACTATATGGTGACAAAAAAGTCTATAAAGAATATAGCTTGAGGGATGTTGCAAGAAGAAGTTGTCATCAGGTGAAATGAACAAGTGCTCCTTCGAGTAGTGGATGGGGCTGTTAGGACATCCAAGGTAGGAATATGAAATAGATGAATGGTGGGAGTAGTTGACCGGGTAGGAATACTGGCTGGTGATAGGTATGAAATGCTCAAAAAGAGCCACAGCAAACAGGACAAGGCTCCGAGCCACCAGTGTGGAGAGGAGAAGGCAGCTGACCAAGGATGGAGAGGAAAGTCCAGAGTGGATGTCAGTGGACTGGAAGAAGGAGTCCTAGAAGACTGCATAGGCCAAGCCATACATACATCGCAGGTGCAGAAAGGAACAGGATCAGGTCAGCACCATGGTAAACTAAAGTAGGATGTAGCAAAACCACTGCAAGCCATGAGTGGCAGATCCAAGTAAGACTTGAAGCGAATCCAGGTACCAAGTGCTATGAAGTTGAGGTATGAAAATCCCATGTTCACAGAAGATGGCAAACAGTAAGTGCAGAGAACAGAAGGCACTGCAGCGATGAGGCATGAGATTCCCACTTCTTTAGGAGAAGGCAAACTCACATAGCAGACAGGAAGGGGTGACCAGTAGCAAGGAATTCCAGGAGGCAGTTGAACTGAATGGAGGTGGACTGAACAAGCTGGCAGAGTCCAAGTCCACAGCACGAGGAGGTCAAGGTGGGGATGAATACGATGAAACATTGAAACATAGGGACAAAGAATTTGACGGCAGATAAGGACCGCTTGGCCCACCTAGTCTGCCCATTTTCCTACCTAACAGATAAGCTGCAGATCCTAGTTAACCAACAGCTTACTTCCTCCTACCCCCCACTAGGACTGTCTTATGTCTGTCCCATGCATTCTTGAATTCCCCCGCTGTTCTTAACTCCACAACCTCCTCAGGGAGGCTGTTCCATGCATCCACAAACCTCTCCATGAAAAAATACTTCCTCACGTTACCTCTGAGCCATCCCACCTCCATCTTCAAATTGTGCTCCCTTGTTCTTGAGCATCTCTTTTTCTGAAAGATGCTACCCTCTTGGACTTTGTTGATTCCCTTGAGATACTTGAAAGTTTCTATCATGTCCCTTCTCTCCCTTCTTTTCTCAAGGGTATACATATTAAGCTCCATTAGTCTTTCTTCATATGTCTTCTGGTGCAGACTCTGCACCATTTTGGTTGCCCTCCACTGGACAGCCTCCACTCTGCCTATGTCTTTGTGGAGATGGGGTTTCCAGAACTGCACACAGTGCTCCAGATGGGGTCTCACCAACTGTCTGTACAGAGGGATAACAACTTCCTGTTTTCTACTATTGATGCCTCTCCCTATGCATCCCTGTATCCCCACAGCCTTCCTTACTGCCTTCTCAAATTGCTTGCCCACCTTTAGGTCATCTGATATAATTACTCCTATGAGTCCATGGAAGTGCGGGATATAGACTGGCAAGGTAGAATGTGTAAGGCAAATGGGGTACTGTGGTCCCATTCACAAAGGGAAGTGGCAACCGGGTATCAGGTAGAGAATATATGAGGTTGAAACAGTTGATTGCAGAAACAGGCTCCCATCCCTGGTATTCGAGGTGAGATGATCTTTAATCAATGTCGCCAGGCAAAAGTGGGATGGTGAAGGCAAATGGATACAGTGTTCCCAGTCCTGGAGGGAAGTGACAAACTGTATTCAGGAAGAGAATGAATAAGGTTAAAACAGCGGTTTGCAGACACAGGTTTACATCCCAGTGAGATGGTGAAAGATGATCTTCACTCGATGCCACCGGGCAGAGGAATGATGTTGAATGCAAATGAGGTATAATGGTCCTGTTCCTGAAGGGAAGTGGCAACTGGGTAACAGGTAGAGAATGTATAAGGTTGAAACAGTCGATTGCAGATACAGGCTCCCATCCCTGGGAGTTGAGGTGAGATGACCTTTACTTGATGTTACCAAGCAGAGGTAGGATGGTGAAGGCAAATGGTGAAAAGTGGTACCATTCCTGAAGGAAAGCAGCAGCCAGGTATTCAGGTAGAGAATGCATAAGGCTGAAAAAGTCCATTGCAGACATAGGCTGCCATCCCTGGTAGTGGAGGTGAGATGACCTTGACTCGAGGCCGCTAAACAGAAGAAGGATGTTGAAGGCACATGGGGTAAAGAGGTCCTGTTCCAAAAAGAAGTGGCAACCAACAACAGGTAGAGAATTCAGAAGCATGACATGGTAGATTGCAGACATGGTTCCCATCCCTGGTAATCAGGGCAAGCAAACCTTCATTAGATGTCACCAGGCAGAGTTAGGGATGGAGGATGTCAGGTTTGGAAGTAGTAGACAATAGTGAGTGTAATGGAATCCCATGCCCGGTAGACAGGGCAAGCCTACCTTTGCTTAGTACCTCAGAAGGTATGAGCTAGGGATGGAGTCTGGACAAACTGCTGATATGGGCTGAGCAAGGAAAAAGTAGCTGGCTGTGTAGTTTTAAGTAAGTAAATTGCAAAGCAGTATAAATGGGAAGGAAGCAAGTCAGAGTAGAAGATTGGGAGAAGTCATTAGGAATGCCTGTAAGGAGGAGTTTAAAGTAATCCAAGAAGGAGCATACTGATAGTGATGGAATGCAATGAATGATGGAAGCCACGAGGAGGGCCAATGATATAGGCCTAGGGGGTGCTGCAAGGGGCATGGAAGAGGGAGCAGGTATGAACGTTGCAGGTAACTGGCAAGCTGGAAGGTGAGGAACACCAGGGATAGAACAAGGGAATAGAAATCTTGAAGTTGAGCAGGTTACAGGTGCTGGGAACAAACAGTAAGGGGAGCAAACACCAGACTAGGGTTGGAGGTAGCATGGGTCTGGATGGGAGAGGGTGTAAACTGGAGATGGAATGTTGGTGTGAGGAGCGAAAGGCCCACAAAAGAGAACCAGGGGAGCACAGGACAAGGGCAGGAAAGGGGGTGAGGGGCTCGGGAAGAGAGCTGGGGCAGACAAGAAGGCAGAGGAGAAAAGAATGGCGGGCAGGGCAAGGCAGGGAAAGGGGGGGCAGCCAATGCGGAATCCAGCATGATGGCAGTGGACTGCCTTCCCAGCTGAAGCAATATTGCCCACTTAGAAGTGGGGAGCTCGATGCACTGAAGCACTAAGGATAAATCAGGAACCCCATCTGAGGCATTGACTAGAGGTTTACCACAGGGATCGGCCCTAGTACAAATGCTGTGTAATAGGTCAATGTGGGACAGAAACAATGGCATCCAGGACAGCAGAAGTCTGTGTGCAGCTGATGCCAAGCTGTGGAGGAGGGAGGGAAAAGCATTAGAGAGCATGAGGAATCAAAAGAAATGGTCTAGAGCAGTATACAGGCAGTGGAAATGCAATGCAAAAAGTGAAAAGGTGATGCACAGTAGGTGGAAATCCTGGAACAGTGCACCATATTGACATGACACCGGTAGAGAGTTACCATGTGCAAAAGGTATTGCACAAGTATACACAGGCAAGTGAGTGTGGGGAACAGTGCACTCAGCTGTGGAAAGACAGCTGTACAGGCAGTCCTGAAAGAGAAAGTCGATGTGCAAAAAATGCAGAACAAATGGAAAAAAGAAACACTTTGCAAAAGACAAGACCCCGAGGTTATAGATAATACGGCAATGATTCCGGTTACTTACGCAGTTGTGCATGGGAATGTGGCAGTGTGGTCCCCAACACACGCCGAACATGGAGAAGTTGAGAAGAGGAGGCAGCTAGAGGGCAGCTTGCAGGCAATGTCCCAAGCAGTGAGCGAGACTCAGGCAGAGGAGTGGACCAGAGTAGGGCAGATCATGTGCCATTCAAGGAGGAGCACTGGCAATCTGGGTGCAGAGGATGAGAACAGGTCACTCCATCTCCTAGGGTGCAGCAACCAGTGAGCAACTCTCAGAAAGGGGTACAATGGTGAAGCAGGTGCAGGGAGATGATGTCACACCTATGGGGAAAGAAATGGAGTGGCGGCCCCCAAACAGAGAAGGAGCGGCAAAGGAGGTATGGAGAGGGGCGATGGGGATTAAGAGGCAAACTGGAGTGAGTGGACATGAACGGGAGGAGGAGGATGAGAATGGGTGGGGGGACCAAGAGGAAATGAAGAACAAAGAGGACAGGGTAGGGGGCAAGTTAGGGGGAAGACAAAAAAAAAAGAAAAGAAGAGAAGAATGGGAGGGAGCAGGGGAAAGCAAGCAAGGAGCAGGGAGCAGAAAGGTGAGTAAAAGAGGCTCAGCCCACAAGCCACACAGGAGCCCAGGCTCAGCTGATTTGCAATGCACTAAGTGGGAAACTACTGTGGGAGGCTGGCCTTTGTATAGGATGTGGGAGGAGCTATTCCCCCACATTGAACCTCAGGCTTCAGCCCTCCCAATATAGAGACTCTTGGCAAAATAAAAGTGGTTTCATGTGCATTCTTAGAGTGAAAGAACAGTGATGTGAAGCTGAGTTGTTGTGTTTCTGTTTGAACACAAGCAAAAACACTCATTTCACCAAGAGTACCTCCAGATCCCATATTAATATATTAGAGATCCATCTAGTATATCCTTTTAAAAAAATAAAATAATTTATTGGACATGCTGGCCTTTGGTACAGTACATCTGATGGTGATATCTTGATTTACATGATTTGTTATATTCTCATTCTACCACTGCCACTCTGCTCTGAGGCTGCTTGAGTGATTGCCATGGAATATTTTGGAAATGGGGGTTGGGATTTACAGTGGAACAGACAAGCAAAATGCACTGGTAATGCAAAGACAAAGGCCGCTTAGTGCGAGAGACACTCTTCTCAGAGTGTCTCTAGCACTAGGCAGCAGAATAACCACACTGGCTAATGTTTATCCAGGGGTCCCTTATCCATAACATTTGCTTTCTACTTAAAAATGAGCAGTGAGGAGACTCAGGCAAGGATTGATAAGGAACAGCAGATATGCTGAATAAGGTTTTCAAGAGATGTTGCAAAGTTTTTATTTTTGCTGGCGACGTTGTGGCCAAGCTGTGAAATTCGTCTTCATGAAATATTTCACAGAAAGACCACTTTGCAATGACTTTTCCTAGGGAAGGGGCATTTTTTCAGAATTTGCATGGCTTTGCTTGAAAAAGTGCCACTTTGTCTGCCACAAACTTCGCGATGTTAGCACATCGCAATTTTTGAATTTGACAAAACTTTGTGAAATAATTCAAGAAGTGAAGTTTACCAGCTTCGTACATGTCTAGTTCTGAACCTGTGACTGTAAATCTGTCATCAAACAGAATCCATGGAGAGCAAAAAGAAAATGGCTATATGGTAACAGCTCCAGATAGTTAAACATTATTGAGGTGCATTGAAAAGAAAATCACAGCTGTTAATAGAGACAAGTACAGTATGTATCTAACTAATGAAGCACATACAAAATAATAAAATTATAGAAACATTAAATAAAATGAAATTGTTTAAAAATATATTTTACTGTTTTATTTTGAACTGATTCTTTAACTTTACTGACGTGGTAAAAGAAAAATATCAACTCATCTCCCACTTACTGTACATGTTTTTCTACATTCTATTGTTCTGTTAAAGGTTAAGTTCAACATTTAAGTAATAAAAGATATTTAAAGCAATTACTCATAACCATTAATTTTTTTTAGGGTTAATGTCTGTGCAAACAGAAGTGAGAAGGAATTAAGTGCCATAGATGGGATTTGAACCCAAGCAACCCAGAATACCATTCCTGTTGTCCTACCAGCTGTACCACCAAGGCAACTGGAAACCTGGGACTCCCTAAAGCACCTTGCTCTTTCTGCAATACACAACCTGCTGCTGCACAAATAATTACATTTTCCTTTGCAAGGGTGTGGAATAAGTGTCTTAACTGGGATTGAACTGAGGCCACTCAAAACTGCTCTATCAGCTGTGCCACCAAGGCAACTGGAAACCCAGGACTTCCAGAAGCACCTTACTCTTTCTCTAATGCATAACATGCTGTGGCACAGACAGTGCCTTTGTTAGGATTTCAACCCAGGCATCCAGAATGCCATTCCGGTTGCAATACCAGCAGCTCCACCAAGGCAACTGGAAGCACCTTACACTTTTTGTACTGCACAGCTTAGTGCTGTACGGATAATTACACTTTCATTCACAAGGGTGCAGTGTGCACATAGATGGAACCAAAACAAACAGAAGAGAGAAAGGAATGTGTCTTAGCTGGAATTTGAACCCAGGCTGCCAGAATACCACTCTGATTGCACTTCCTGCCGTGCCACCATGCAGCAATAGCATTGTACTGTGACATTGACTGCAGTGCAGCCCTCAATGTTGTCTGACCAGAGGTACCTCTGTTCTTGTTCAGGGTTTGGTGAGTGACCAACCACACTTGAGCTATAACTTTTGTTATGGAGTTTGCTATATGTGGAAGAGAAAAGGGGCCTCATTTTCAAAGCACTGGGAATGACACAAGGAGCTTGTGTCAAGGAGAAATGATGCAAAGGGCTCCCTGTGTCACACCTTGCATCATTCCTGATTTTACAACACAGCCTGTACCAGTTGGAGGACCACTTGCACCAACTGAACTTGCACTGTCCTTGTGATGGATGCAGCAGTGCGTCATGACAGAAAGGGGCTTGTGCCTGGGCAGCACTGCTACATCCCCTATAATGGGATTTTGTAATCCCTCCAAAATGGAGCATGGTTTGCTGCAGTCAGACCAGCTCAGAGCTGGTCTAACAGCACATGTGCCACCTCCAGAGCAGTTTCTGAGTGAAAGGTGAACCTGCACCCTACTTGTTTAGGAGTGTTACCCAAGGTATCCTGCACCCATGTGGCTCCTGGACACTGAACAGACCACCAGGGGCGTGGTGGTGGTATCCGACTGTGGAAGGTACATGCCCTCAGGGTCCCCCCCCATGGTGCCAGTCATGCGACTGGCAACTCAATGGACCCTCACTGTCCCAGTGGTAGCTGTGCACTATCCACATCAGGGATCTGTTACCACCATCCTCTCTGCATCCCAACCCATCCAGCCCTCCAATATCCCTGTCCTATTTACCACAACCCTGCCAGCCACCTGGGAACCTGGCTGGTGGGTCTCTGCCACTGGCCACTGATGCTATATGACCATAATGCAACTTGTGGCAATCCCCTCCTGTGCACTGGTTGTGGCAACTGTGCAGTGTTTGGCACTGGGACCCCTTCTGTTGGAAATTTCAGCTCCAGGATCCCTGACACACCAGCAATCGACGCAAGCTGCTGTTTGCTACAACTTGCATTGATCTAAGGGCTGTTTTGAAAATACGGCCCAAGGGCTTCAGGGTAGCAGACAGGAGCCTTCTTTTTAAACCATGGACAGGATTTTCAAATAGTAGTGCAGGGCTTGCATCCTGCCCTGCACCACGGGACTTAAACTTCAGAGTTGTGCAAAACCCCTGTGCCACAACAGGGCCTGATTTTCCAATATTGGGTGCAGTTGTGACAGTTTCCCTGCTTTCTGGCAGCTTGCACTGTATATCTGGTGCAAGCACTGATACTTTGTCCCCCAGGAGTGGTTGCACACTAGACAACAAAATTGTGGTCTAAGGTGTGGTGCTGGGCACAAGGGATGGAAAATCCTGAATGCCAGCCAGTGCGTACCACAAGCCCTGTGCGCCATATGTTCAGTGCACTGGGGGCTTGCAGCAGTATTGGACATTTGCTAATTCAGCCCCATACCTCAACTACTCCTCTTTCATGTCCAGTCAAGCCAGACAGCATTGGCTATCGCCTGCCAGTAAGAAACTTAGCTGAGAAGCCCAATAGCAATTTTTAAAATGAGGCACTGCATATCCACCCCACTGAGTGGACATCTGCAGTATGGTTCTCTTAACCCTAGTGGTTTTACTTTTTCACAGGAATTTGTGAATACCACTATTTAACTGGGAGAAGAAGCTATTTGGAATGTGTATGATTAAGGACTGAAACTCATATAAGCACTTGGGGACTGTGCACATTTTGTCTACATTCACCCATCCTATGACAGAAAAGGAGCACTGAACTGATTAGGGGAGGGTAATTTAGCTAATACAACGCAGACAGCCAAGCCGAGATTCTAACCCATAGGTATTTGATTTCCGAGACTACCAGTGCCTTCTTCTGTTGCATACACACAGGGAGAATCTAGCACCTGTCTTTTCTGCTGTAAGCACTGCATTCATTTTCCGAGGATTCAATTGACTTGCAGAGTTTGCCAACAACATAGGGTAAGGTTTGATTGAAAGGTAACTTTTTTAATGTATCTCCCCACTCTGAAGCTTATTTTTAGTATGTTTACGATGATGTCTAATAAGGAATAAAAAAAAAATGATGTTTCACACTCTACTATGATCAAGAGTGTCTCGAACGTAGCAGCTTCTGATGGGCATCTGTTTGCCATGATAACCAGCTGGTCATTAGAGTTAATAATAATTGGCCATCCCCATTGAAACATTGATGGCTAGTTATTACAAAATCTTTTCTTCAGTGACTACTGTATGTGCCTATATATGAACATACAAACATACGAAAATGCCAGCAGAAGAAGGCCATTTGGTCTATCAAGTCTGCTCATGTTGCAGGGTCCACAGCTTGAGCTACTGTCCCTGCCTCCTCTCCCCACACCTCTCATCCTCCCTACCCATGACCCTTACCCTCTCCCTATACCTGTCCCAGCTTCTCTTAAAGCTGACCACTGTCTTCAATGAGACTACCTCTTCTGGCAGCGCATTCCAAGTGTCCACCACCCTCTCCGTGAAGAAGTGCTTCCTGACCTCACTCCTAAACCTCCCACCCTCCAACTTAAGACTGTGCCCCCTTGTCTTATCGTTGCCACTCAGCTTAAAGAGAATCTCCTTATCAAACTTATTTATCCCTTTTGAGTACTTGAAGGTCCCAATCATGTCCCCTCTCTTTCCTGCTTCCAGTCAGTACATGTTTAGTGCCCTCAACCTCTTCTCATATGCCTTACCCTGCTGACCAGCTATTATCTTTGTAGCCCTCTTCTGGACATTCTCCAGCAGGTTAATGTCCATTTTGAGGTGTGGGCACCAGTACTGACTCCATACTCAAGATGCGGCCTGACCAGTGACCTGTACAAGGGCAGTATAACCTCTTCTCTCCGACTACTGATCCCCCTAGATATGCATCCCAGCATCTTATTTGCCATTGCTGCTGCTTTCTTGTACTGCTTGGAGTGCTTCAGGTGACTAGTGATCATCATTCCCAGGTCCTTCCACTCCTGTGATGCAGATACTCGGACTCCACCCAGGTAGTACTCTGTCCTAGAATTCTGGGCTCCAATATGCATAACTTTGCATTTCTTGGCATTGAAGCCAAGCTGCCATATCCTGGACCACCTCCCTAGCTTTTCCAGATCTTCCTGTAGGTCCTGTATCCCTTCAGCTGTGTCCACTCTCCCACAGAGCTTGGCGTCATCCATAAATAGGCACATTTTGCCCTTAATGCCATCTCCAATGTCATTGATGAAGGCATTGAAAAACACCGGTCACAGCACCGAGCCCTGTGAGACCCCACTGGTTACATGTCTTGTGCCAGATAACTCTCTCCCCACAACCACCCTCTGGGTTCTGTACTTCAGCCAGTTTTCCACCCATCTGGTCATCTTTTCCCCAACCCCAAGATCCACCAACTTCCTGATCAGTCTTTTGTGGGGCACAGAGGCAAAAGCCTTGCTAAAATCAAGATAGAGGATGTCTACCGCTTGGCCCCTGTCTTTTGTCTTAATGACACAGTCAAAGAAGTCAATCAGATTTGTTTGTCACAATCTCCCCCCCCCATGAACACATGCTGCCTTGCATCCTGGAGACCATGCTCCTCTAGATATTCCACCAGCTTTTCCTTTAGTATGGTCTCCATAAGCGTGCCCACAATGGAGGTCAGACTGGTCTGTAATTCCCTGGGTTATTCTTGGGACCGCTTTTGTGGAGCTACACTACATGTGCTGTTCTGCAGTCCTGCAGTACTATGCCTGTCTGCAGTGAACTCTTAAATAGCTCTGCCAGTGGCCCTCCCAGCTCCTCAACCAGTCCCTTTAGTACCCTTGGATGTACTCTGTCCAGGCCTAATGATTTGTCCAACTTCAATGCCAGCATCTCCTCCCTTACTCTATCCTCCTCTATCACTACATCTGTGTTCTCTCCACCCCCCCGCTCCTCTCTTCCCTCCTGAAGGCATTTGTCCATCCTTCTTCCTGGTGAACACAGAACAGAAGTATTCATTTAGTATCTCTGCTTTTCCCCCATTATTCTCCACCCACTGCACCCCATTCTTCTGTTTTTTTGTTTTTCTCTTTATTTGGAGGGTCCCTACTGTCAACCCTCAGCCCTGGTCACAGCCCCTGGGACTTCCACCACCATCTATGGCCTTTTTCTCCTAGTTACCCCTGGCTTTCCTCGTGGACGGTGGGGCGCGCATCGGACCCCCGTATCCAAGCCGTGGAACTAGTAACTGGTCAGGGGAATGACGGTGATGGCAGCTAATTGAAGCCACAGGAAGGGCTTCACCTAGACAGTGGACCCTCTCCACCTACTCTTTTTTTCCACTTTTTTCTGTTTCGGAGGCGGGGATATGCAATGATGCCAGCTTCTGCCCCACCTCCCATACTGTCACGTGCCAGTAGCGTGAGCAACTCCTGTCCTCCACTAGGGGTCCTCCTTGCAACAGATACTACCCCACCCTCCCCCCAAAGAAGGAGAGCCATCCATGGGATGCTCCATCCTTCTCCCCCCAGCTGGCCCTCTGGAGAACCAGGTCCGTTCCTGAACCCGGGTCGCTGGCATTGCAAGCAGAACTCCAACTGCTGCGCCAACAGGGCCGGCCTATCCCTATCCACCCCTTTCTTAAGCCTAACAATCCCTTCCATCTTGCCCCTTTTTTTCACTTATATAATGAAATAAAGCCTTCTCCCCCTTCTTAATTCCTTCAGCTACCTGCAGCTCCTTCTGCGCCTTTGCTGGCCTGACTTTCTTTCTTGCCTCACTAGCCAACATTAGGTAATTTTCCCTAGTCACCTCTCTCTCTCGGTCTTCCTGAATTTTCCATAGGCCAACCTCTTTCTCTTACTGCCTGGGCAATCCCAGAACTGAACCAGCTGGTCGCTTTGGACCTTGTGTTCTTACCCCTGAGCCTATACCTTTTTTTCTGTTTGGTATCTTGCAAACTCACAGTCCATGTGCTTCTGACTCACAATTAGTTAAGATTAATTATACAATGGCTTAGAAAATGAAGCATTCTGATGGACTGCCTGGCACCTTCTAGGTGCTGTAAATCCTAGTATCACCCCAAGGGAAAAGGTGCCAGCCATTCAGTCAGCCGCATTAGTAACTACCCTTCAAATAACTCCAAGCATCAGAAGTGGCAAAGATGGCAATCCCCACTAAACTGCTGACCCAAATGTACGGCAAGATTAGCTACTCGCTAAACCGAATCATCACTTCCGAACAGTATTGAACTCTGGGAGAAAAAAACAATGTTCTTTCAATTATGTTTAAAAAAATTTGTATCTCCTTGTCCCCATAATAAAATCTCTTCTCCCTCCGGTCCCAGAAGTTCCAAAGAGAGGGACCAGAATGGCAGTCATAGCAGGCATCCACATTTCAAATGTACGGGTTTTAACCATCACTCAGTACCCTCTGACCTCATACACTGTCCATTGTTCCCAACTTTGAGGCAGAGAGTAAACAAATCAAAAAGAAAAAAGAATACAATGGCAAGTTTATTTCAATGGCCCAGCAACTGAACAAGACCAGGGAACAACAGTTCTGAAGTGCTGCTGCTCAAGCCCAAAATACGAGATGAAAAAAGCCAGACATAATACTTTTACTCTGCAAATTCAAATGCGGCATGTTCAGAACTGAATCCCAGCTCCTCCAGAAAAACGGAGTTGGGACACAGGCAGATGCACAATTTAAAAGTTTTCATGCACCACTAAAAACATTGGGCTGCCAATATCAAAACACTCCTGCACACGTGCAGGAAACCAAACCATGCCATAGTAACCCAGGACTGTGTTATTACTGATGCAGCAATAAATATAATTAAAATATTGTAAACTGAATCAAAAATGTATTTTTCTTATTTTTTTTTCACCTCTAAAAAACGGGCACATTGTATAATCGCAATATGCTACTCCAGGGTGTGGAGTAATGCCAGGATTTACCCACTTCTGCTGTGGTTTACTCAATCAGCCTGTGGCCTCGTGACCGAATCACACCAGAAATGGGTAAATCCAGCATTACCCCACACCATGGAGTGGTATATTGCTTAACAAGACCATGATTGCATAACTACAGCAGTGTGTAGCTTTCAAATTCTGCTTCCAACAGAATTCTGTAGAATTTCAGAAATTCTACCCAATTATGCAGAATTCTGTTAGAAGTGAAATTCCAAAATTCTGAAAGTGTCTTGTGGTTTTTGGTTTAATCACAGATTAGGAATTTGTGGCTTGCACATGCTTGGGGCACTGGCATCAACATGTGTGTGTGTAGGGGGTAACGGCAGGTGTCTACTGAGCCCTGTCTTCCACCCTAGCAGTGCTGGATTTGTGACCAGAGAGTGGTTCCTTCCACCCAAAAGGCCTCCTATGTAAGGCAAGCCATAGACTGAAGATATCTATCTGGAGACATGGATTAGGTTAGTAGGTTGCCATATGGTACTGGGGGGAAAGAAATGTAATCCAAAGAGGGATTAACACACTCTTGAAAGCAGCTATGTTACTCAGCTGAGGACAAGAACAGCATAGCTGCAGCCATCCATATTTTACAAATACCCCAAAAATCATGGGGACAGATTTTCAAAGGCCGATGCAGGACTTGCCTGTAGTCTTGCATTGAACCCACGTTTTGGTGCAGCTGTGCCAAACAGCTTTGCTGAAACCGCACCCAATTTTCTATTGTCGGGTGCAGGTGTGACAGTTTCCCCAGTTTATGGTGACTTGCATCAAATATTTGGTGCAAGTCCTGTAAAAAGGGTCCCCAGAATGCTACAAGCTGGACCAGGGAAAAGCTGGTCTAATTTGTGGCCCTTGTTCATGGGACTGAAAATCTCAGTCACCAGCCGGGAGAATGCAACAAGTCCCATGCACCAAACGACTGGCGCATCAAGGGCTTACAGCATTCTTGGGGTTTGAAACTCCGGCCCATAGATTTTAAATCTGAAGGAATGTTGTTTGTATTTTTTTCTATTTTGTAGCTCTGTATTCAAAATAACATTGTAATTTTTTTTGTCTAGCTTAGTTCTGTCTCCATTATATACGATATTGCAGCATTCATTTTTAGTCCACAAGCATTAAAAAAAACACAAAACATGTCTAGCCGTCATTCAAAACAAGATGCATTTACATAGGGCAATGCCCTTATTCTTTTTCTGTAGCAGCCTGAGACATGAAAATGAATCCACTAGGGGCAATTGATCCAGTTTAATAGTTTAGTTGTTCCTCCACTATGCCAAGAGAACACTGTTAATCATTTACTTGCTACACTGATGTTAATAAAGCAGAGAGCTCACTTAGCCCTTAGGCAACAGGCTCTAGCATCAGAATAGATTCTGAAGCTGTACATAACAGTACTAAAGTGTATAATCTTTTTATGAAGAAAACTCTTTGTGCACTTTTCTTAAACTTCTGTGACATTTATAAACTTTTTCTCTTGAATATTAATGCATGTACCTCTGGTACCTTGCAAACTTAAAATGCTATTGGCTATAATGAGAGTTGTACAGAATGCATAATTATATTGGCAAAATTCAGGTAGAATGGCATTCCACTTCAGTCTGCGTTCCTGAATTCTGAAAGCATTTTATTTAAACCACAGAATATTGTTTCCTTACTTGAAGTAAACCACAGATTGGTTTTTAAAGTGTCTTTCATGAACCAAGGTGCTGTACAATAACAGACATATAAAAAACAATAAAATACATACCAATATGACCAGATAACAAAATAAATGAATGTCTAAAATAGCTAAAATAATCAGTCTGGGTAGACGCTAAGCCACAAATGTGTCTTCAAGGCCTTGTTAAAGCTCTCCACAGTTGTGCAGTCATGTATCCGATGAAGTAGAAAATTCCACAGGGTTGGGGCCCGCATACATAAATGCACGGGCCCCTGATGTCTTAAGACATACCCTGGTAATCTCTAGCAACCCCTCATCAACTGAGCAGAGTGGTCACCTTGGGCAGTAGGGGCACAGGAGCTCTTGCAGATAGTCCAGGCCCAGTCCATGCAGGGTCTTATACAGTAGGTCAGAAACCCAACCTTGTAGGTGATCCGCCACTGAATAGGCAGCCAGTGCAGTTCGCGCAGCACCGGCGTGATGCAACTTGAACGAGGAGTCCCCATCAACAACCACGCTGCAGCATTCTGCACTAGCTGCATGTGGTGGATATCAACCTCCGGAAGCCATGGGTAAAGGGAGTTGCAGTAGTCAAGGCAAGTGGTCACAAAGGTGTGGCTCAGTGTTGGACGGTCACCAGATGGAACAAGGTGCTTAACCCTGGCAATGTTCCTCAAATGGGAGAAAGAGGACTTGATGACTGCTGACACCTGCGAATGTAATGTCAGCCCGTCATCAAGAATCACCCCCAGGTCTCGCACCTGTTCAGAGGAAGGAAGCTGGATACCCCAAAGACAAAGTCTGATGAGTTGGCCAGCCCCCAACCCCTCTGTCCGGTTACTCAGATCCACTACCATCACCTCAGTCTTTCCAGAGTTCAACTTCAAACAGCTGGAGCTCATCCAGTCCTGGATTTCTGTGAGGCAGTTGTTAAATACCAAGCACACACTATCCTAGCTCTAGGCTGACATCTTCTGTTACTACAAATCCCAGAATTCCCAACAGTTGACATCGGAGCAGTAGGCAGTAGTGGATGACTAAATGGCTTGCAGTGCATGTTACAGTTTATATGAGCTCTGATCTTTTTTTGGCTGGCTCGCTGCCCTCCCTGAGCTAAGTACAGTCACATAGGACTGTACAGTACTTAGATCCCAGAGAAAAGCAGACCTAGAAAACATCTGATCAGAGATTATAAAAGCTCTAGGATGTACTGCAGTTTGCCATTCTCACCATGCCATGCTACCATAGGGCTACACCTCTTCCTTTACCTTTTCCTCTGGCACATCTACATATGGTGTAGCCTGGGACTGTCAGGACCCAGTCATTATTCTCTGCAGCCCAAGCTTCTGTGATGGCTACTAGGTCTATCACTGTGTCTGCCACCATTGCCTGGAGCTCACTGATTTTATTCCCAGACTCTTGGAATTAAGGCAGACCCCTTTCTATCTTTCTCCTGATTCCCTCTTGTTTTTTTCTATTTCCTAGTCCTTCTCACTTATTCTTCCCTAGTCTCCATATTTTTTTTATTTTTCATATGAATGTAGGCTTTATCAGCCCTTCCTCATCAGCCTCTTCCCCTAACCTCATTAACCTGTTACCCACCTTGCTGCTACTCCACTGTTCAGGGGGAGCCCTTGCTAGGTTACCCTCAGGCTCTTCCAATTCAGTGGTTCCAACAGCATCCATCTCCCATAGTCAGTTCGATTGTCCAATATTGATGTCAAACTTCCACCCCAAAACAATGGCCCACTCTCTTGTCAAGCAAAGGCCATCACACTTGAAGAGGTTCATGGCCCAGAAGTGCTCCAATCACTGAAAAAGTGGTACCCCTCCTCCTGACACCATCCCTTCAAACACCCATTAAACTCCTCAGTTTCTTCCTTCATTACTCTGTTATTCCCATTCCACATATTCCACATAAGTAGGATGTTAGAAAAGGCCAGGAAAGCCAAGTGCTCCTTCAATCTGTCCCCCAACCTCCTAGAGTTTTGCTTCACTGCCTCCACAGGCTGGTTCACTAGATCAGTGGTATCCAAGTGTACCAGCATCCCCAGCTCCTCCTCCCCTTCTCTGCCATCCCCCCATTGCATCTATATCCCAGATGGCTGATTCACCAGGAAGGTGTCTTACCATTTCACTCCTCTTCCCTTCTCCACCCACTACCCTCTCTTTGCCCCCCTAATCAATGAGCCCCCAGTCACTAGGATTCTCCTTGCTGATTTCCTCCTGCAACCCCTCCCCCCCATGCTCCCATGTCACCCTGCCCATTTCCATTGACTAACTCAGATAATCCCCCCTTCAGGTGCCTGAGCCTCCTCCAGGGGTGCAAAGAAATATTTGCTGTCTTGATGGTGTAAGACTGGTCAAACATATCAGTGCACTAACATTATTTATACAGCGGTTAGACAGATATATGTCAGAGGCTGAAATTGAAAGATATCACAACTGAGCAGGGTGGGATGAACTTGAAGAGGATTAGGTCTTCTTCCATCTATATATCAAGAGTAGTATCCAGTATAGCAGAGACATGTAGAGATACTGGAGGACCAGTGTAAGTCCCCGACAGATCAGGATTCATTGCAATCAAAACTCCATGTCATTTAGCTCCAGCTATATTGTTGAAGGTGATAAGAGCAGTTTTCAGGCACAGTGGATGGGCTCCCAATTTCTAGTATTTGGGGTGGAATTGTTTGTCCCAGCATTCATTTCTGGGGGGGTGGGTGTCTATCAATAAACTGGGATAGACTCCCTGTGAAGGGAACACATGCCTCAATATTTTACAGACACACTGTAAACCAATGTGTCTTTAAGAATACTCAAATATACACAATGACTGGAATCATTCTATTGATACCGTACATTATTTTAGATAATTTGTTTTGTACTTCATATGCCCAGAATGTAATTTATGAAATTGTAAACCAAATTATTAAAATTCTACCCTGATTTTTAAAATGGGTATAACAAAAGTGTGTTCTGGAAGTTAAAAAGTATTTTTTTGCCAATTTTATTATTTGATGCTTTGTAGTTTTAAGCAAAGGAAACTTTTGGCTACACCTCCAAGACAGCACAACATGCTGTAAGCTAGCATATGATAAAAATATACTTTATTTGGAAAAAATAGTAGCATACCCTATCACAACAAGCATCTACATTTCGCATCGCACTTGATGCTTTATCAAGACATCACAAGGCATTATCTATTCATTTAAATAGCCCCAATGTCACACGTGATGTTTAAATATAATTAAAAACCCACATGTATTAAAAATGACTATCAACAATAAATATAACACAGCTCTATGTCTACCTAAAGTATACTCAATATTATGTACAGTGCAGTTTTAAATTCATTTAGCATAAAGCAATGATCAGCATGATGACTTATACAAGCAAAGGCAGTTTCAAATATTCAGTATCCTGAATAATAAAGTGCAAACTACAGGGCTATTCCATATTTATTTCTTTAACGGATCCTTCTCAAATAGGGGGCCAGTTGATAATGTTCATTCAGTTCTGGAAAGTTACCTGCATTTAATTTAAATTGCCTATATGTTTCCTGACACATCAGTGCATTGTTTAAATCTCCCTGCTCCTTCCTACAGTTACCTGTTCCAATCCATAAAACTTAAAAAGATGATCAGTACCAGCATTATTAATGTGGTTTGCTAATGCACTTTAATCAGAGCCTAATCTAATATGTTTCAAATGTTCCAGTACTCTATTCTTTAATTTCCTCATTGTCTTTCTGATATAAAAACTGCCACAGTTACACTTAGCCAAATACACCACTGATTCAGTTCCACAAGATATAAAAGATTTGCAACTATATTTGACACTGCCTTTGTTTGTCTAAGTCATCATGCTGATTGTTACTTTTTGCTAAATGAATTTATAACTGCACTGTACATAATACTGAGTATACTTTAGGTAGACATAGAGCTGTGTTATATTTATTGTTGATAGTCATTTTTAATACATAATTATATTTAAACATCACATGTGACATTGGGGCTATTTAAGTGAATGGATCATGCTTTGTGACATCTTGATAAAGCTTCAGGTGTGATGCGAAATGCATACACTTGTTATGAGGGGGTGCTACTGTTTTTTTTCAAAATAAAGTATATTTTTTATCATACGCTAGATTGCAGTGTGTTGTGCTGTCTTGGAGGTGTAGTCGAAAGTTTCCTTTGCTTGCACTGTTTCATTTCATTTGTATTTTGGCTCCTCCAAGTTGTCCTGAGCCATGATTGCTTTTTTTCTTCATGATTCAGTATTGTAATGGCTCAGACTCGGATAGCATGTTGGCGTTCTGAACAATGGCATCAGAAGTAAGGAGCACTGCCGGTACCGTAAGTAGCACCCCCCACACACACACACACACAGTAGAAAATCATGCTGATAGTAATGCAGCACCTCAGGTGGTTAGCAGTATTTTGGGAACAATATTTTTTGTGACTTAGGTTGGCAGTCCTCTGTTTGCACATTATAATGAATCAACCAATGGTGTGGCAAACATCAGGAGCAAGACAAATAAATGAGGGCCAACAGCAGTAACCGATATCAAACAAGCATATGTTTTGTTAGAGTGATCTATGTTGAAAGCAAGGAGATTGTATTGGCAAAGGGTAACTATGGAAGGGTACCTGGAGGTTAAAAGAATCCTGAGGGGTTTAAGGTGGGTTATGCAACATGCATTTGGGATTGATCAGATGGAATTTTTAATAGATTGTCAAACCCACCTTCTGGAGTCATCAGCAGGACTTATTAAAATGGTCCTCAAACATGCTGCCCTTTAGAGAAAGCAATGAGCTTAGAGCTAAATAAAAATGAGGCTCTTTTTAATTAATTTCAAACACATTCCTTGTACGATATGTAAGTTAAGGGGACACTGTCAACCCCTCTTAGGTCTCAAAGTGTCCCTAGTTAAAAAACATATTTTAGGATTGCCAAAATTCTGTAAAGAGTATTGATTTGCTGGCAGTTTGATTCTGACTCATATTTTCTTTAAAAAAATTAAAAAAACAGACTGCCCAACATACTGGTGTTATCACACCAAAAAAAGTTTGTTTACATTCCTTGATCCACTACAAATGCAACTTTCCTGGACTTGGGAACACCCACAAAACAGTTTAGCACCTCATGATGCAGTGGACGTTTAGGAGATTATTGTCTTATGAGTGACTGCACTGTTTGGGTGTGTTTCTAATGCTCAGGAAGCATGCAGTAAGAACAGAACCAGGATTGTAAACAAAAACAAGGTTGTTTATAAATGTACATTACCATGCATTTCAGTTCTACTAAACAAGGAGACATACAAAACAAACAGCAACATCAGTGAATTTTAGAGAGGGTAAGCAATCACAAAATGTAGGGTTTGAACTAGAAATAATATGATGAAAAACAGGTTGACAGTGTCCCTTTAATGAACTTAAAGAGACAGTGCAGTCTCATGACGAATGGATTAAAAAAGCAAAGATGAAAACATTTGAGAGAAACAAAAGGGATTATGAGAATGGGAGTATTTTTCATGGGGAAAAACAACGTTAATCCAATTCGTTCTATCTTAAAAAAGTCAATGCAAAATGACACTTTTATAAGTGCCTCCAGTTCAGAGACGGAGGAAGAAAATATGGATATGAAGAACACTCCTTCGAAATCTTTTTTGTTATCAGGATGAACTGTGCAGCAACTGGGTACCCCGATAGAAGCCATGCACGTCAGAGATGGGACAATGAGAGGGGCACAGACAGGTCTGGGCCACCCCCCCAACCAGTAGAATTGTTGAACAATACACCCCCCCAAATCAACAGGGCCTTATATGAGAACAACAGCAGCCTGTAATACAACAAGTACAACAGCAAGAGAGAGGACTGGGGAGAGAATTTCCACAGCTCCTCATAATGCACCAAAGAACTCTCAGATGCAGTCTGTGTTTAATAAGGTTCCCAGACGAAAGACCTGGAGGGGTACCAGAGGAAAGAGGAGGGGGAAATGAAAGAGGCGGTTACCAAGAGAGGAAGAGACACAAACCACCATGCAACATGTTCAGGGGAAGAACATACCCCTGGAGAGGTAAACAGGGGAAACACAAGAACAAGATCAAAATGTATTGCTGGCTAATATTTCATCATATACATTAACTGATGCTGAGAAAAGTGTACTTAACAAGGGACTATCATTTTTCCCCATTACCACTATTAACCACTTTGAAACGATTGTAGATCTTCATGCTTTGCTCGAAAGTTAAATCTCAAAGTTTACTTTGCCAAGAATGATACTGACTTTCAACATGAAAGCATGATGGATAATGATATTCAGGAAATGAGTAATGAGTGAGAAGTACAAATGCATGAAGGAATGACACAAAGTGACATAAAGTGGAGAAAAAGGTCATGTTGTAACCCCCCCCCCATGAATAATATTGTGCATTTTTTCAGTGGTCATGTGAAAAGGACATTGACATCTTGATGAAAAATCCTCCTAAACTGAAGTTTTGGAATTGCACATTGGATGAAAGGGAGGCAATAAAATGTTGCTAAATAACACCACCATCACTATCAAGCCCAAGGACACAGGCAGGGCTGTGGTAGTGATGGACAAAGATAAGTACCTGAACGAGATGGCTTTATAACTAGCAAATACTGAATTTTACAAGTTGTAGTCCAATGAAAATACCCTCAAATTTAAGCAGGAGACTGATGTGTATTTAAACGAGGCTGCAATAATGGGGATGATTTCACAGGAAATATGTGATTATTTAACTGTTGACTCACCTGTTAGACTGATTATTTATGGACTGCCTAAAATCCATAAAAATTTACAAAATCCTCCCACTAGACCTATTTTATCTAGTAATAATTCAGTCACAGAACCCTTGGCACAGTATATAGATACTTTTATAAAAAGGTGGCCCAGAAATCAAGATATTTCATTAAAGACACAATGCAATTTTTAGAATTAATACAGAAGATAGCTGTGGAGCCTGAATACGTATTGGTCACATTAGATATACAATTTATGCATACTAATATCCCTCACAATGATGGGCTTAATGCCTTAAGGGACGCATTATGTGAGGGAACAGCATACTCAGCTAACTTTATTGTGTTTTTAGCAAATTTAACTGAAATGGTGCTGACAATTTTTTTTTATTTGGATCTCACATATACCATCAGATGAAGAGAATGGCAATGGGGGCCGCAATGACCCCCAATTATGCCACAATTGTTCTTGCTCAATGGGAGGAACAATTTATATACAATACTGAGGAAAATATATTTTTTGAAAAACTGGATTTTTGTAGATGTTACCTGGATGATATATTTATTTTGTGGAAAAGGGACATGGAGTAACTTAATATGTTTGCCCAGTATTTGGAGTCCACCAATACAGATCTACAATTTTCCCTTACAGCAAGTACCATCTAGGTATGGTTTTTGGATCTGATGGTATCTAAGGATAGGGAGGAGGGTTTTGACAATGGACTTATTTTCAGAAGTCCACAGACAGAAATGGAATACTTAATTTCGGTAGCTGCCACTCCAAACATGTGGCCAGGAACATTCCCTTTGGCCAATATATGATGGCCAAAAGGAATTGTTGCACCACTGAGGGATATCTGAAAAATAGTGAAATGCTTACTAAAAGATTTTGTGAAAGTTGTTTCAGCAAAACCTGTGTTGAAGATGCTAAAAAATAGGGTTCATGAGGAGGACGTGGCCTGGCTGTGCTGAAGATGACTGCTTAATTCTGCTTCTTCCTGGGGCTGCCATCGATCATCGTCCATTCTCCTGATCCCAGATTGTCAGCATTTACCAGCAAGTGAAATATAATTTTACTAACATCATAGCTCAGCTCTGGTAAATTATTTTCTCTGTATCAAAACTCCATAGCTATAATTTTTCTGCATTTATATTGCTTCTCTGTGAAGTCCTTCTACAATGGCTGAGCAACTCCTGCAAAACAGCTCCCTTAGCAGAGTGGAAACTATGTTTCTACAGCTCATCTGTGAAATTAAGGACTTAAAAATAACATCTCAACAAAACATCACTAACATGCAAGTGTTAGACCAAAAAATCAATGATGCTGGAGTTAAAGTTGCTCAAAATGAAAGTTCTATTAACATCATGCAAGCCACCATCAGAGAGCAAGACAGAGTTATCAGAAGCCTACAAGACAAAATTGATGACATTGAAAACAGAAACAGACGCAATAACCTGAGATTTTTGGGTTTTCCTGAAGGTGCAGAACTCAGAGACACTAGTGCGTTTCTATTACATGTGCTGCCAGCCCTGCTCAAACTCCCACCTGGTCAAGACCTTACTATTGAGAGATCACACCATACTTTAAGCCAGAGGCCTGGTCCAGATCAGAAACCTAGGCCTATCATTGCAAGATTATACAATGGCATGAAATAATCTTGGACTTTGATTGGCCAGTCTAGGACTGGAGCCGTGACATTATCCCAATACAACATCATGGCTCTAGTCCCAGCACAAAAACGACCATGAAATGTAAAAATTTAAAATGAAACAAATCATTCCATGACCGCGATTAATGACTCTCTCATTCCCGCTCAGCACCCGACCTTCCCCACTTACTCCACCACTACTAAAATTTAACTCTGCATCTTTCTCTTCTGCACTCCTCGCTATCTGTAAAAAAATTAAAACCTGCACCACAAAACAAAACTGTGCCTTCTTACTGCCATAACTCCTGGAAGTACAGGCAACCTAGTGCATGAGCATACGAATTTGCGCTCCTTCACCCGCGCACACTCATACTGCCAAACTAAATTAAAAAAGAGTTTTCAAAGAAAGGCAATAGTCTGAAAAGAAAGCCATACCGGAGTTTTCAAAGAAAGGCAATAGTCTGAAAAGAAAGCCAAACCCCTACTCCACTCTTTTTTCTCCACAACAACGCCATGGCAACCATTATGAGTCGGCTTGTCAGCTATCCTCGGTGACTCAACCAACACAGCGCCTTGCCAGTTATACCATCTGCCTCTGCATTTAAAATTAAAAACTAAACAAGCAACCAGAAAAAAAAAAAACAGGCAGCACATTTTAACCCATACTCTGACACCATCAGACCTATGTGTCCTAACAGAAACAACACTGTAGTGAGGGTAACCTGGGAGGCAAATACAATACAGAACATACAGCCAGCACCATCTAGTGGTCAAACTGTGGACTTTTTTTGTGAAAACATATACCTCCACACATGAAAAAATACAAAAAATTCCCATAAAAACATTTTTTTTTATATTTTATTGTTTTAAAAACAAATGTGCCATTGTATAATAGTAATAATGCACTCCAGGGTGTGTGTTGTGCTGGGATAATGTCACTTCTGGAGTGATTAGTCACACTCGGCCTGCAGCCTCATGCCCAATCACCCCAGGCGTGACGTTTTCCCAGCACAACACACACCCTGTCATGCATTATTGCTTAATTCTTAAACTATGCCCACACTGAACTGATTATCAATAAAGCAAAACAAGTGGGAACGCTTACTTGGTAAGATCATAGAATTTCTATTTTTAGAGGCTTCTCTAAGGAACTCTCTAATAAACACAGAGCTTTCAATACTATTAAAACTACCCTACACCAATGAGGGATCAAATTTGCTCTGTGCTATCCTGCCATCATGCACCTGTTTCTGGGTGACTCAACCAAAGATTTCAACATTCCCGAAGCCTTGGCTGCATTTCTTGGTGAGCCCCAGCCTCCGACTGCCCCATTTGGAAATACTGATGTGACCCCTTCTCCCACTGTCACTGCAACTTCACAATCAGACTGGCACACCCACATTATGGCTTCAAATCATAAATGCACTGAGAAACCTGTATCTCTCCGGGCTGATGCAGCACCTCCTGTCTGAATATCAGCCCGCATGCTAGACAAAAAGAACTTGAATCCACCTTCTTCTAAACATACCTGTTTTGCAGATACTACTCCTTCTAGGCCTACCTCTCAGCACGAGCGACATGTTGGCTTCACTACACCCCTAACCCTCTCCAATAAGTTTTCTTTACTACAAGAGTACTTAAACTCGTCTCAGGAAGACCTGCCAGAATCAACTGTGGACCCTGTCAGCAATGACCTTGGAGATGCTTTACAGGGTGGCAGGTCTCCCGATTCCTCTTGGGCTGAATTGGTGACCAGCTCCCCTTTCGAATCAGTAGAGCCTCCTAAAAAGTAATGGAAGGGTAGGAAGCTCAAAACAAATTGAACCTATAAATGATGCCTGCGCATATGTATATATTACTACCTCTCAAGGATAGTGCCTAATTAACCTCGGCTCTCTGATCGCTATCAGAATTTGTCTGCCCTGCAACTGCGCATCGCATTCGTTGTGTGTGCATACTATTGCACCCAGCTGGTTTGGAAAGTGATAAGCTGTACATCGCTGTTACAGGCTTTTGGTTTAATAGCATGTCATATTATTTAGGCATCTCATTGTGATGATCTTGGAGTTTTCTATCTCAATGTAATGTCTGCTACATTATACATCCAGTTATTTCTGCATATATTACTCATATTGTCAGTTTTTGAGTATCCCTAATGTTGGACTATGTTCTTCTTTTAAAGGGACAGTTCTTATATAATGTTATACTAATTCATATGTGCTCAATAATTTTCTATATTCATTTAGAGGTGTCTACCATCTTTTTTATCAGTATGTCTGTCTCACATAACCATTAAGGGAGGTTGCCTGCTTAACTAATTTGTGATCCAACATCACTCCACACATTTGTTACCATATATAAACATTATACATTTACAGTATCTTCGGGTTATATTAATGAGGTCCTCAACTAGTTGTTCCCTTCATCCACTACTACATCCCAGACTAACATTTAACACTTTAATATTTTTCTCTAGTCTCCTTCCCACTCCAACCCGCCTTTATCTAACTTTTAAATCCCCTTTTCTTTAACCATGGTATACCAACTTCTTGTACTGTTTTATTTATCTATCACTCAGTCTTCAGTTTAACCTACAATTAGGCATTGCAGGCTATTTTCAAGGTGTCTCATCTTTATTATTTTACTTAATGTGCTGCAATCAATAATAGATAGCACAGTCTGACTCAAAGCCTTTATGATATGGCTTTTTAAGCCTGTGTTATAATCTTATAGCTGAGCTCACTCGACCCTCTGCAGGTCTTGAAATCTCACTATGTGAAAGCAACTCCTTCCCTAGGGGCAATTTTTGGGTCTGTGCTGCTATTAAATACCTAGTACTTAACAATAATATATGCAGTCCCTTGAAGCCTGAATAAACTCAACTCTTACAAATGTCATATTACCAGAATGACTACGTATTCCCGCTCAATACAAGACTTTCACCAGATAGCCCCCCTCACAATTTGGATCTTGCAATGCCTCGGCACCCCATAAATCCTTATACTATTTGGACCCTACTTGCTCCATTTTACCTGAACACTCCTACTACATAAATGCTTCTGTGTCTAAGCATTATGATTATGTGAGTAAGTACATAGTAGATGGCACAAGTACAGCTGTTCTTATAATTTTAGGACTTAGCCAACCATGATGGCATACTGTTTGTATTGCTGTAATAGTGTTTCAGCTCGGTTCATTTTTCCAGCCTAACTTAGGTTCAAGATGTATTAGTATGTCTGGGATTGCGTATATGTTCTGTGATCCTCTTTTCATATACGGTAAGATGTTCATGGCTCCCCCATGGAATTATTATGTTCACTTTAGTTCTAGTCACAGTTATAACTTGATAGAAATAATTGTTTACAGTTTGTATCTTGGGTTTAAGATAATTTTCTCCCAAGATTTACTTACTATTTACATGCTCTGTAGTATAGCGAGAGAGTCTTGGCGATTTCACCTACTCATATCTTGCTATATTACCTAAAGACTTCATAGTGTGTTAGTATAATATGCAAAGGGTTTTGTTTAGTAACTATATACAGTATATGTCTTCTGTATTCTCTTTACTACCTCTCTTCCTTGTGAGACCCAATGGAAACGTTTACCCAGGATTTAAGTATTTCCACAAACTAAATGTCCTGCATGCATTTGACTGTGCTAGCCCTCTCCCTTCTGAGTCTGTAACATCCTTTAGCCCTTTCAGTATGAGTCCCTTACTTCCTATTTGTGTTTTCATACTCATCTCCCCATTAACATGAGTGATCTAATTCTACATTCATGGAATGTTAAGGGACTCAACTCTCCTTGTAAACGAAAGCAAATACTTTCTTACTCAAAAAGCATAAAACTCATAGTGCTTTCCTACAAGAAACAAAACTTTTAATAGAGGATGTCGACAGACTCAGAAGGGATTGGGTTGGTCAAGTATATGCGTCCTCCTCTACTTCTAAAAATGGGGGTTGCTATTTTATTACATAAATCCTTAACTGGACCCTTATCAAATCCATCTCCGATTCAGATGGCAGATGGATTATAATCACTAAATACCCTGCAGGCCCCTTATGTTAGTCAACGTTTATGCCCTAACTCTGATTCACCTGAATTCTTTCATAATATGGCCCAACAAATTATGAACAGTAACTTTAACAATTCTCCTATACTCGTAGGTGGGGATTTCAATTTAGCTTTGGAAGCACATTTAGACAGAAGTAACTCTTTGGGTGATTCCCACCCAGAAGTATTTCTGCACTCTCAGTGATCATGAGAGACTTCAGTCTCACTGAGATTACACCATCCTAGACAGCGCAACTATACTTTTTACTCACTGCTTCATGAATCTTATAGCAGAATTGACTACTGGTTTTCTTCCCCATTCATCACTGAAAACATTATCGACACAACTATCCTCCCGATTACCATATCAGACCAGTCTTCTATAAAATTACATTTATTTAGGGCCTGCCCCCATCTAAATCCCCCTCTGGCGTCTAGACCCACTCTTATTGAAAGACCTCAATTTCTTACCTTGGATTAGATCCCAAATCCAAGAATTTCTTTCCTTTAACAACACTCCTGATGTATCTCAAGGTACCATCTGGGAAGCACTTAAATCAACAGTTAGAGGCAAAATTATAAGCTATGCAGCACACAAGAAAAAACTAAGGGAATAGCAATTGGCCAATTTAGAGAAATCTCTTAAAGAAAAAGAAACCAAATACTATAAAACAAAAAATCCAGATAATAACTCACAACTTCACCTTGAAATTCTTCAATTTAGAATTAAAATCAGTTAATTAATATTCAGGAAAGCTGAACTTGCCCTATTAGACTTAAACACTGTTATTGGGAACAAGGGGATAAATGCAGGAAGCTACTTGCTTATCAACTCAAGAGTCAACAGATGGAGAGACATATTGCCAGTTTGAAAGATCCTTCAGGCAAAATCCATACAGATAATCCCTCAATTAACCAAATTATGCAATCCTTCTACCAAAAATTATACTGTACTCTCACCCCACTCCCCCACAACCTGAATATATACAACAATTTCTGGACAATTTACAGTTACCACACTTCTCCCAACAAGAAATGACTTTGCTAGATGAACCCTTTTCCCTAAAAGAGATACAAGCAGTGCTAAATTCCCTTAAGTCTAGTAAAGCTCCTGGGAGTGACGTTTTTTCCGTAGACTTTTATAAACCCCTCGTTGACATCTTATGCCCCTAACTGTTTAAGGTCTTCAAAAAAGGCATCTTCACAAGGTAAACTTCCCTGTTCTATGACAGAAGCCATTATAACTGTCCTACCAAAAAAAGATAAAGACTCTTCTCTCCTATCCAGTTACAGACCAATATCATTACTTAATACAGACAGGAAAATTGTTGCCAAAATATTAAATACTCATTTAGAAGCAATAATTTTGAAACTTGTCCATACCTCTCAAGCTGGATTTATTAAAAATAGAACTGGTTCTGATCATCTCCGCTCATTATTTAATTTAATCTACAAAGCTAAATCTCTTAAATCACCTGCTGCAGTAATAGCCATTGACTTTGAAAAGGCATTTGATTCTCTCAACTGGACTTATTTGTATCATGTTCTATCCCACTTTGGTGTCACTAATAAATTTTGTACATGGATTCAATTACTATACACCCTCCCCTCTGCCCAGGTTCTCACTAACTCTACTCTGTCCTCATCCTTTCATCTTGGCAAGAGGTACCAGGCAAGGGTGCCCCTTATCCCCCCACTCATTTTATTCTAGCTATGGAACCCCTATCAGCTGCTCTTCATCAATCCTCCATGATTCAAGGTATCCCTATCGGTAATTCCCGCTATACTTAACTATCCTATGCTGATGTCCTCCTCATTCTACTTGAAAATCTTGAACTTTCAGGACCACCCTTACTTAAGATACTTAGCAACTTTACTTCACTTTCTGGGCTAGCTCTGAATCTAAACAAATCAGAAACAAAACCATTGAACAATTTTTGTAACCTTTCTATGAATACAATATTAGGTTTTCGTTGGGCCCCTCAAGGTATCTCTTACCTTGGAATATGGATCACCTCTAAATTAGACAGGATATGGGATGCCAATCCTTTCCCATTAATAGCAAATATTAAAAACACTCTCAACAGTTGGAAACTGCTTAACCTCTCTTTTAATGGGAAAATCTCTGCTATCAAGATGTCAATCGCTCCCAAAATACTGTATTTATTTTCTAATATCTCTTTAACCCTCCCTACTTTCTTTTTTGTCAGAATTGATGATATAATTGGCAGTTTTTTATGGGAAGGCAAAATTCCCAGATTAAGTCATAACAAACTGCGTCCCCACTGGTCCAAAGGAGGCTTTGGGCTCCCCTGGTTCCAAGCATATTTTTGACCCTTCTGTACTACCCAAACTGTCAAATGGTTTAATCAACCCAGCAACAAATCACCATTGTGGGTCAGTATGGAAGCATCTCTATGTCTGGGCAATGCCACCACTTCCTTCATTTATAACCCTCTCCCCCCCAATTTAAAATCTCACCCTTCTATAGCATCATCCATATACTACTGGAAAATAATTCATAAACACCTTAAATCCAACCCAACCCCTCTCATATATGGCCCTGTTTGGGGGAACCACAACATCACTCTCGATAATCACCCAATTTTTTGTTGTAATTGGAAAAACAGGGGAATTTTTTTCTTGGAAGATGTGCTTATACCTCAGAGTCTAAAATTAAAATGCTTTTCTGACCTGCGCCAAACAATAGAATCTTCCCCAGCACGATTTCTGGAAATATTTACAGTTACGCACAGCATGGAACCTTTTTCTTCCAACTATTCCTCATCAATCTATATATGATACTCTTATTTCTAAGTGGATCAAAACAAACTCTAAATTAAATAGTATAATTTACAATCATATCAGAAATACAATTCCAGATCAATCTATCAATACAAAAAATAAATGGCATACCCTTTTAAATTATAACATAACCAATTCACAGTGGCATAACTGCTGGATGTCCTGCCATAAATCTTTTAAGGATAATCACAGTTCACTCATACAAACCAAAATTCTACATCTATGGTACAGAACTCCTGAGATTTTGCAAAAAATGGGCTTAATGAACAACAATAAATGTTGGCACTGTAACTCCCCCAATGGCAACTTGCTACATATTTTATGGCATCGTCCTCCCATACACAATCTTTCGCATCATAGTCATTTCTTTGCAATGAAATTGATTGGTCTATCCTTTGCATTAGATCCAAAATATTGCATACTTGGTATTTGCAATGCTCATTCATACAAAATATCCCATTCTCACAATAGCTGGTTATCCCTACTATTCCTTCTAGTTAAATGCCTTATACTAATGTGCTGGAGAGCCAACATCATTCCCACCCTCCCGAATATTCTCAAACAACTATCTCAATATGCCAACCTTGATCATATGTCATACTTGGCCTCTGACTGACTTAATTTGTATAATAAATGCTGGCAGGACTATTTTAAATATTTAAACATGTCTATACATATCGTCACTTAATCCATGGGTTGTTATATGTTCACATTGGAATCTCACTTCTAGCTCTTTCGTTCCTTCTTCATCTCCTCTTTCTATCTTTCTATCTCCTTTTCTTCTTCCCTTTCCTTCTTCTAGTTCACTTTCTTAGATATTTTTCTCTTTTTTATGTTCTTCCTTTACACAGTCTTACATATACTTGTATTAAATTATAGCATAATAGAAGTACAATCACAACTACTCATATTTCTTGTTTGCATCTACTCCCCTTCTTTATCTTTGCCCCTTGAATCATACATTGTCATATTTTCTCTCTGTCATACAGATTGTACTGCTACATATTGTTTTCTCAACATTTGTTTTCCCCTTTAATATCATTGGATAATACTTCAGACAACAATGTTTTTTCCTTCTCCCATTAAGAATTTATGTAAGTGTATATTGGAGAATGTATTGTATTTGTATGTATAATCACAATAACTACACTAAAAAGATTAACTGCAAAAAAAAAAAAAAACAGGGTTCATAGAATACCTAGAGAAAACCTGTTGATACCTAGAAACAAAGAAAACAAAATGGATGACAACAATGTTAATTGTATCACTGTCTTTAATACACAGGTGAGAGAGAGATAGAGAATATTATCCAAAAGAATTGGCATTTATTAGAACTGGAACTATGTTTGGAGCAAATAACTAAGAGAGGGCCACAGTTCACTTATAGGAAAGCCAAAAACCTGAAGGACATGTTGGTGCAAAGCTGCAGTGGAACAGAACCCAAGGAAAATCAACAAAAGTTACCCAAAGGAAACTTTAAATGTAGTGATTTCATGGCATGCAACCACATAAAGGTGGAGAATTATATTTATCACTGAACAGTGATGTGACTTTCCACCCACAATCTTTTAGATCTTGTGGAACTGCATCAGTGGTGTATTTGACTGAGTGTAAGAAGACAGTGAAGAAATTTAAGAATAGAATATTGGAACATTTGAGACAAATTAGATTAGGCTCTGATGAAAATGCATTAGCTAACCACACTGAACAATTCTGGTACTGATCATCTTTTTACATTTTATAGATTAGAACAGGTAACTGTAGGGAGGAGGGGGAGATTTAAACAATGCACTCATGTGTCAGAAAACATACTGGCAGTTTAATTTTAATGCAGGTAAATTTCCTGGACTAAATGGGCATTTTCAACTGGCCCCTTATTTGAGAAGGAGACATTAAAGAAATAAATATGAAATAGCCCTGTAGTTTGCACTTTATTATTCAGGATACTGAATATTTGAAACTATATTTGAAACTGCCTTTGTTTGTCTAAATCATCATGCTGATTGTTGCTTTATGCTAAATGAATTCATAACTGCACTATAATATTGAGCATACTTTAGGTAGACAACAGCTGTGTTATATTTATTGTTGATACTCATTTTTAATACATGTGGATTTTTATTTATATTTAAACATCATGTATGACATTGGGGCTATTTAAGTGAATGGATAATGCTTTGTGACATGTTGATAAAGTGTCAAGTGCGATGGGAAGTGTAGATGCTTGTTGTGAGGGGGGTGCTACTGTTTTCTCCAAATAAAGTGTATTTTTTATTGCACACTAGCTTAAAGCATGTTGTGCTATCTTGGAGGTATAGCCAAAAGTTTCCTTTGCTTGCACTGTGGTGCTGGAGCTGATTCTTTGGATCCCTACTTTATAAAAATAGCATATCACGTCCTTGCTATCCCTATCACACATCTACAGGTATTTAATTTATCACTATCCCAAGGGTCCCCTCCTATAATCTGGAAAACTGCCCATGTTATCCCGTTGTCCAAATCTGGGGATATCTGCGACCTCAACAACTATAAACCTATCTCCCTACTACCAATCTTGTCTAAGCTCCTGGAAAAGGTTGTCAGCAATCAACTTAGAGCATATCTGGAAGTTAACAACTTACTAAACCCTATGCATTCGGGCTTTAGGTCTAAACATAGCACTATCTCGGCCCTTGACAAAGTAACTAATGACTGGTACAGTGACCTTGACAGCAGAAACTTTGTCTGCACAGTATTTCTAGACCATAGCAAGGCTTTCGATACTGTGGACCATAGCCTGCTAATCTCCACACTGAAGAGCATTGGTCTTGACTCAGCATCCTTACACTGGTTCACAGAGTACCTGGTAGGATGGCAGCAACAAATCAAAGCTGAGGGGGAGCTCTCCCCACTCAAACCTGTGCTCAGGAGAGTGCCTTAAGGATCCATTCTTGGCCCACTGCTTTTTGCAATCTATATAAACAATATTGATGTGGGCATCAACAAGGCAAAAATACACCTGTTTGCTGATGACACAGTGGTTTACATAAGTTGTCCGACTGCCGATGCTGCCTGTGCAGACCTACAGGAAGAATTTGACCTGCTTCAGACTCAGCTCCTCCATAAAAAGCTTCTTTTAAATGTGAAAAAGACAAAGGCAATGCTGTTCACACCTTATAGCCAAAAGACAAATCCTGCCAGCTCTGGGTCACTGCCTCTAATCACCACAATTCTGGGAGAGAAATTGGATTTTATCCCCAAATTTAAATACCTAGGAGTGTGGCTTGACCAGAACCTCGCATTCTTTGAGCATGTTGAAGACCTAGCAAAGAAACTGCGGCAGAGGTTGGGTCTATTCCATAGAATCAGCCAGTTCCTCACTCGTGATGCCAAACTGCTACTAGTCCAATCTACCTTTCTCTCCCTAATTGACTATGGAGATTTTCTATACAGCCACTGCCTCAAAGCCTCGCTTATCAAGTTGGACATGCTGTATCACAGGGCAATCAGGTACATTACCAGTCTTCCCCTCTCTACCCATCACTGCCTATTGTACAAAGCTGTAGAATGGTCCTCGCTTACATTCAGGCATGAAAGAAATGCAGTCCTTTGGACCTACAGAGCTATCTTTAAAAGGTTTCCACATTATATCTCTGAATGTCTTCCCATAAGTGAGCTGGGACCGTACAGCCTAAGGAGTGCCTCATATATCTCTCTATGCATCCCTAAAGCCACCACCCACTATGGTAGAATGGCCTTTAGCTTCACATTGATGACCCTGTGGAACAAAATGCAAAAACAACTAAAACTAAGTTACCTCTGAAGTGTTAATGCTTTCAAGACATTATAAGCCCAAGGTGTGTGTGAACATTGCAACTGTTACCTCAGCTCCTAATCATTAACTGCTGTTAGCTTGCCCCCCAAGATATTGGCCTTAGACATGACCGGCCATACCACAGGTCAATTTGTGCATGTCTTATTAATTCACACAAATGAATTACTTCCAGTCCCTGTACCAATCTTGCACATTATAGGTAAGTCTCACAGAGACACCTGAACCCAAAGCGTACAATCTCTACCTCTTGCAGGGTTGCACCTTCACAATCCATCATCCGAGACCATTTGTCCAGTCTCTTCTCCAACAAAGTACAGCTAAAGCCACCAACCAATCAGATCCTGAGCACCTTCTGGCCCCCTGCTCCTGACTGGCTCCTGCAGGTCTCTTTGGAAATCCTTCCAATGCCAGCAGAAATTCGAATGGTCTGCCATATTCTGCTAACGTAGCTGTAACTGCTTCATTCCCTGACTGATGCAATCCTTCCATACGGCTAAAGTATTATTATCGGGAGTATGAGTGATTAAGCCCCCCCTTTGAATTGTTGACCATGACTGACCTCAGGCACCTATATGTGGTAGGTGCTGCTCCACCCATGCCTCAGTACCTCACCCACACCTTCCTCCAGTATGCCTGCAGTACAGCCGCCCTCAGCCCCAATGTAAGCATTCCCTGGAGATGCCGAGTTAGTGCCTGGAAGGCTGCTTGCTTCCTTCAGACATAGCTATACCTCTTTTTTTTTTACTCATTGTGAACCAGTCAGGAAAAAGCTGTTGTCACTCATTTCTGTCTGTCTGCCATGATAGCGATACCTAGGTCTCGCCTGTCCCTTTTTTTCTGTATGAAAAACTCTGTAACAATATCCATCTCTGTATCTCTGTGGACTTGTCAGCTCCAGCTGCTCACTGATCTTGTCGATGTTCTAGAATCAACCGTTATGTTATATACATTGTGTATCCTTCTTTGCACTTCTACTATGTGAATTGGGGCAATGCACTAGTGTCTAATGCAGAGAAATGACAGTAAGCAGCAGGTATACGGTTCTCAGATGGCCCCAGATAGTCCACCATGCAATCCACATTATCAGGAGATACCCGTTCCTCCTTGTCAAATTTTTGGCAAAGTGCTGTAATGGCAGGTTCTGACAACCTGACCCAGTTGTCCCGGGACACAGGCCTCTGGGAGAGGGCATCAGCATCTATGTGGTTCAAGCCTGCTCTGTATTCAACAGCATAGTCATAGGTAGAGAACGCAGAAAGCCACCTATGGCCAGTGGCATCCAACTTAGCTGAGGTCTGCCCATAGGTTAGAGGATTGTTATCAGTCTTCACCAATATCTTAGCATTGTATAAGTAGTCATGAAATTGATCAACAACAGTCCACTTCAAGACTAGGAACTCTAGCTTGTGCACTGGGTAGTTCTTTTCTGAAGGAGTCAGACTCCTGCTGGCAAAGGCTATGGGTCTTAAACCATTTGTGTGCTGTTGATATAACACAGCCCCCAATCCTTGTAGAATGGCATCAGTATGAAGAATGTATGGCCTGGCAGGGTCCGCATAGGCCAGCACTGGGGCATGGGTAACTTGGTATATAATATCATGGAAAGCTACCTCACAATCAGCAGTCCAGCGGGTCCCAAACACATCATTTGGACAGAAATATCTTTTCTCAGACTCACAGAGTACAGCTTTCTTGTACTTTTTGTGGGTTGGAGGATACCCTTAAGTAAGGTTGAGTAGAGGGCGGATCACTCAAGAAATGTCATTGACAAATCGCCTATAATAACCACAAAACCCCAGGAACCTTTGCAGTTCTTTTAAATTATTTGGTTGAGGCCAAGTAGTCAAAGCTTCCACTTTACTGTGGTCAGTTTCTATGCCTTCAGTGGATACTATGTGCCCCACATATTTCATGGATGTTTGAAAGAATTGACACTTATCTATAGACAATCTGAGACTGAACTCTTCCAGTCGATCCAGGACTTTGAACAACCTGCTTTCATGTTCCTCCAAGGAGCTGCCAAACACTATGACATCATCCAGATAGACTAGACACTCAAGTAAGTTCATATCCCCCACAACACGCTCCATCAAATGCTGGAAAGTAGCAGGGGAGCCTGAAATCCCCTGAGGCATCTTCATAAACTCATAAAAACCTAGTGGGCAAATAAAAACAGTTTTTCTCAATCCTCCAGAGCCATCTGGATCTGGTAGTACCCACTGTGAAGATCTAACACTGAGAACCATTTATTACCATTTAGACAATCCAAGGCATCCTGAATGCATGGCATGGTATATTGGTCTGGCATAGTTCGCCTGTTTAAAGTACGGTAATCCACACTCATCCGGACAGCTCCATTCTTTTTCCTCACTACTAAAATCGGGGAAGCATAGGGGCTTCTAGATTCTTGGATTACCCCAGCTGCAAGCATCTCCTGCAGGTGTCGTCTCACATCATCTATATCAGCAGGGGCCAGGTGTTGAGACCGCTCACGGAAAGGTCATTCATCCTGTAGCCGAATGTGATGTTCAGCTCCTTGCACACATCCTACATCCCACTTCTTCTGGGAAAACACCTGCTCCTTCTGAGCAAGCCTTTTACTAATCCTTTTCTTCCATTCTGCTGGCAGTGGGGAGTTACTGAAATCAAACAGATCAGGGGTCACTCGGTCACTCCTCCCAGAAGTCTTGTTGCTGGGCAGAACAGCAATATCTGCACAGTGCACCGTGGCCAAAGTGCAGCCTTGCTTCACTCGAATCTCTCGATCAGATACATTGTGCACTTCAACCATTACTTTTCTGGCAAAAGCATGGGCTCGAGCAGGCAAAATGCTGGGTTTAACCAGTAACCCCTCTGGCAATTTTCCATCACCTGGTGCATCCAGCATCAATATTTTATTCTTGACATCCTTTATAATCCAGACTTCTCCTTGTAGAACACACTGGGCATTTGGTGCTAGCAGCAAAGACTCTGGATCCTTTTTCCAGACAACACCCACTGGGCCATCGGGTTCCGCCTGGCTGGCCTTCCTCTGGGTCTCATAGACCTTCTGAATCAAGGCTGGAATTCTGAGAGCTTGCCTAGTCCTGAACCTCTGTTTTTCAGAGCACAGTTGTGCTAAACGACCAAACATATGAGCATTAGTCCCAATTAACAAGGGCACCCCATCATACAGTCGCAGTGGGGGGACACAGTAATGCCAGGGTCTCCACTTGTTTGGCCACCCCAGCCACAGAAGTAGGAAAAGATAACCAAATCCAGATATACCCAGAGTAGGGGTAGGCCTTATCACTCAGTCCCCAAACATGTAGTCCATCCAAAGGCTGCAGAGGCACTTCAGGCAAGTGCTTCCGATACCAGTCCTGAAACATAATGGTCATTTGGGAACCACTGTTCAACACTGCCTGGGTGGGTACTTCATTCACTCTCTCGGTGGTCTCCATTAAGGGACCCACCATGTCAGACCAGTCAGGGAGCATGGTTTTGGAGGTTGCTTGGGCATTGGCCCGGGTAACAAAACTCTTCCAAGGAGGCCCTCCCTGAGGTCTGGTATAGGCCTTGTGATGCCAGGCTACTAGACTGCTGTTGACCCTCCTTAAGTTCTCTGGTAACCAGCACTCAGTCTGAAATTGTCCATCCTCCCCACAGTGGTAGCAGAACTTAGTATCTCGGGGGCCTTTGTTGGGAGGGAGATATCTCACCTGCCGGGAGGCATTGGGGGTTCTGGAGGGCCCCTCTTGACTAGGTCATTTGATTCTAGGTAACTCAGGTTCCCCAAATTTGGAGGGGTTGGCAGAAGTTTGTTTCAATTGTCTCACCATTTCCCATAAATCTCTAATCTCGGCCTTCAAATCACTCTCCACCCGGGGATCAGAGGAAACAGCATGCACCCCCACTCCACCCTGGGACTCTAAGGGCACAGGAAATGCATCAGGCCCCTTGTTCAATCCCCTCGAGGGGTGGCTCTCATCTGGTTCACTGGGCTCAGGGGTCTGGCATACATTCATGACCCCCACATAGGGTTCCCACCCCTCTTCATCAGTCTCAACTTCACGAATCTCTCTCATCAATTGGCAGTATTCGGGAGGGACAGCCCGTCGGTCATGTAATTTGAGCTTCAACAATATCACACTGGAAATCCTGGCAGAAATAAAAATATGATCTAGGCAGACCTGATTTAAAACAGGGGAAGTTAACCCCCTTTCGATAAGCTTTTTGCAGTGCCCTTTCCATTCTGGTAACAAAGGCTTACAGTTTCTCATTCCTCCACTGTTTAGCTAACTTGAACTTCCACAACAAGTCTTTCCCAGTTTCTGTACTCCCAAACACCCCCTCTAAGGCAGAAAGGTACTCTACTGCAGTGGCTTCGGGGCTAGTAGCCCACAAGAAATGAATGGCTTCCAAAGCTGGGCCCCTCAGGCTCTCCATCAGTCTCTTTTGTTTCTCCCCCTCAGAGCACTGCCACTCTTGGACTAAAGGGGTAGCATAGTCCATCTAAGTCTCCAAATCATCTTCTCCCGAGGGCACAGGCACAGTACCAGAAAAAAGTTTCAATCTCTGATAAGAGTCTAGTTGTATGGGGGAACAACTATAGGTGGTGAAGCCAGGATGGAATTCTTGGAGGACCCGGGAGATGTACCCGGGGACAGTTGGGGGGTGGGATCACTGGAAAGTTCTAACACCTGTAGTAATTCCTGAGTGGTCTTCCCTTCTGCAGCTAACAGTTTAAGCAATTTATCTTTGAAGCTATTAGTCTTGGGGGAACCCCCTGGGGTGACTGAACCACTCCGGACATGAATGACCCTCCACCCCTTTTGAGCACCTTCCGGGTAAATCACTGGGGGCACCCTCTCCGGGTCTATAATTATACTGCATAAAAGCAGCACCTGCAAGGTCTAGCCAAGAAGATCGGCCATTCGTCCCTTCACCTCTACCTTGCCTAAACATTTAACACGCTCAACTGCAGAAACAAGGTCAGAGTTCTTTATCCCCAGAGGCACATCCAGTGGTAACACAATTGTTTGGGAATCCAACTCTTCAGCTTCGTCCCACCCCATCAGTTTATGCACCATCATCTTAACAGCATCTAACTTAATTTTAGTCATGATATCCCCCTCCAGTTTTTCCTTTAGTTTGGCCATGTTGGAGTATTTCATCTACTCGGCCACTAGGGGATGCTAATCCCAGTGGTGCCTCCAAAATGTAACCCCTCGGTGGTGCTATCCCAAGGGCTACTACCCCTGTCTGCTCAGCCAATAACAGGTTGAGGGGCCTGGATCCGATGGCGGGTGCCTCCACCCAGAGGTCAGGGTTGGAACAGTCAAATACGACCCGGTCACAGCCCTCTGGGTCACTGCAACCCCCCTTTCTTCCCACTAGTGGCTCACCAGCAATTACCACACTATCGTTATGACTTGCACTTACCTCCAGGTCAGGATGGCCAACTTGGTGCTGAGGACCCCCTGTAAAATAAGATGCAGTTATACAATAACCCATACACAAAAGGGTAGCACAAACATGCAGTTCAAACAGTATACCTTGCAACAACAAATCTGATTTATTAAGGGGGAAGTAACAAGGACAGGGGAGATCAGGTTGATTAGCTTAACACTTCTACTATATAGGGCACTGTGCACTGGCCAAACTTAGCAGTCACTGTCTTTGGGTACCCAGGCCTTACAAGGCTAGCCTATTTGGTGCAGCTGGTTGGGGCCCTGATGAGAAAACAAGCATTTGGTACCTAGATTTGATTTGTAAGAGCCCGCAGGCACAATTCATGCAGCCACTGAAACAGCCAGACAAATCTTTCCCTCAGAAGGAACATCTGACAGGGAGCTACCCTGATTTAGTACTCACAACTCCTGCAGAAAGATCCTTCTCACACCACTGCAGGACTTGGCCTGTGATCCAGATGCTGCTTCACACATTTATATGTAACACAGAGGGGTCCCATACCAGGCAGCTGCTCCAAACTCCTGATTGCTTTCACTGATCAAACCGGGTGAACAACGCAGCCTCACTTGTCCTGACAGACCGAGCGTGATTCAGCAGATTGTCCAGTCCTCTACAGGGTGAGCCTGGTAGGTAGTTGTATTTGCACAGCCTCCTCTGCCTGCACTCCTCATGGATCTTGTCCACTTGCTCTACTGGCGATGTAATCGCCCACCTTCTCGGCCTAACACACGCGCTTCCTGCACGAAGACTTGCACAGCGCAGGAGCCAGAGCACCTTCTCCCTTCACGATCACCAATGACTCTGCCCCTCCAGGACAGTTGCAGGGCAGATTCCTCTCACTCCACAGGGCTCCAGTTGGCTGCTTTGTTCTGTCAGTCACCTCATGCGCCTCTATTGGTGCAGAAAACATGCCAGGGTCCAAACTACACTTCCCAGGAGCACCTGCCATGTATTCCCCTTCAGGCAGGCTCCCAGTGGGAGTCCAAGTTCTGGTAGGCTCAAGCGGTATCCATTTTAAAGTCCCCCCTCTCCAACTGGCCCATTTCAGCAGTCCAGGTCCAAAATGGAGGGGCCAACCACACAGAGTCCCAGCTGTAAATAAGGCAGATTAAACAAACTACATTTTCACTGTTATGCTACATATTTCTGAGCCAACAGTTACATCCTTCAAATAGGCACCCTCTGCTCTCTTAGCAACTGCAGAAGGGGAGCGATTTAAATGGCAGCTCGAGTGGGATTTGAGCAGTAAACCCACAGTCCCCCCCTTGCAAACTAATAAAGCCTGCAAGCAGGCAGTTCTGAAAGAGGCAGTACCAGAGGCTCTAAAAGCACTCACAACATCCGCATTTGGCAGCATTATGCCGAACACCAGTTAGGCAGGGAGCACTTAGGCAAGCTCCGGGAAGGCTTTTAGGAACCCCCATTTGTAGGGGGGTTATGTATGTTTTACCCCCAAATGTAAATATTGCTGCTTGTTTGTAATATAATCTGGACATAAACAGGTCCATCTTGTAAATGAACGTGCTCAACGGTGTTTGCTTGAATAAATAAAGATTTTGATTGATTGATTGTTTAGTTTTATTTATATTTTGGCTCCTCTGAGTAGTCCTGAGCCGTGTTTGCTTTTTTCATGTTTTGTAGTTTTGGCAGTAGACCATTCTAAAAAGAAAAGAAAAGAAAAGGAAAAACAACTAGTGCTGGGCAGAAACTGTGAATTGTGATTTTGTGAATATTTTGCAGTTTTTCAAATTTCCCAGAATTTTCAGAAATTCTGACTTGGGCAAAATCAAAATCCTCTGAATGTGTTCCATGAATTTTTGCCCCTTTCTGCATAATGGGCCCTATTCACGAATGGGCCGGGGTTGCTGCACACTGCATAACTTGGTTGAGTAGCCACCCTACACCTATTTATGCCCATTGTGCCCCCTCAGCAGCATTCACATAATGTACTACTTATACCCTCCCTCTTTAGCGGATCCCTGGCTGAGCCCAAGCTCCATGCATGGGCAGGCTGGGGTCTCCACGGGAGGGGAGGCATGCCACCACTCCACACCATTCATGAATGTGCAGAGTGCTGTACGTGGGGGGTTGGTGACTATGCATTTGGAGGGCAGGCATAATGGATACGTGCTCCCTTCAGACGTCACCACCCGATGTGCTGGTGCAGGCGGGGGGGTCATCGGACCCACTCCAGATGGTGCTGCAGGTGTTGAGGGATAGTGGTCAAGCAATGGGTGGTCGGACAGAAAATGCCCTACCCCCCAGAAGCATGACTGGTGTGCTGTGTGCCTCCTGCAAGATGGGTGCCATACCAGCTCAAGTGATCCACTGCAGACCCAGGTAGGGCAGCTGACTGACTGCCAACCCTGGTCCACATCCCTGCTCCTGTGAACCTCTGCACCATGGGGGCAGGGACACAGAAGGGAGCTGGGTGGGGACCGCTGCTTCGTGAATGTGGTCCCCACATGGTTCTCCCAGGGGTGTGGAGCTGCACAAGCCTCTATGCGCCAGCTCTGCACATCTTTGTGAACAGGGCCCAATGTTCTTGCTGCATTGCAGAATGCTACACATGAACTATGGAATGACCATTCTGCTTAATTCCATTCTGCAATTTAATATATCGTTATGTGCATTAATTCCACAGTTCTATAGCTAGAGTGATCTGTTATGTGGAATTCCAATCGACAGTAATTATGTAAGCAATAATACCCAACAGGGTGGGCGGTATTGGGCAATACCGGGCCACCCAGAGGTGTAATGAGGCCAGACGCTGCAGGCGGAGGGCCTTATAGCCCCTGGAAGGTCTGGTATTGCCCAATACCACCCACCCTGTTGGGTATTATTGCGCTTAGAAAATTGGCTACCTGTAGCATTTTTACATAGGATTTAAAAAAATAAATAAAAAAAATTAAAAAATTAGAGGAAGAATTAAGTTAAAGTTTATTTCTTGTAAAGTAGTCCCTGAGCTGTTCCATCTCTTGTTGCTCCCCCTTCCCACAGATCCATTCTCTTGTATTCCCCCCTCCACCACCTACAGAAGAAGACATGGGCTTTCTAGTAGTTTCTCCCCATGGTTATAGTGTTAAAGAAAGTTTTTTGTGTTTCCTGTAAAAAATTTTTTGTGTCTACTTGGAAGGTCGAAGATTGACACAATAGTTTTAAATTTAAGCAGCTGCAATTCTGACTGTATCTCGTACGCAGGGAAGTCACCTCAGAGGACGACGTTGGCATGGCAGAACAGTATGTACAAAGTTACATTTATTGTTCAGAGAAGCAGAGCCAGGGAGGACAAGTAACTACACTGGTACTGTGCTGTTTTCACAGGATGCGGACAGCGAGAGAGAGAGAGAGAGAGAGGAGAGAGAGAGAGAGAGAGAGAGAAAAATTTCAGCATACCCGTAGTCTCTTCTCTCTGTACCTTTGATTGAACTATTAAGCTTTTGTTTTTGTTTGTTATCCTGTTTTGTGCTTTTGGGAGCATGCTATGAGCCACTAAGTTGTTTTGTTAAGTTAGGATACTGAAGTGGTTTACGATCGTAGAAAAGAGCTCTGTACTGTGCAGGTTAGCACCATGCGACTGCTGTGATGAAAGCACGCACGGCTGTAGCAATTTAGTTAAATAAAAAATATATGAGTACAAATTGGGTTCGAGAGGATGTTTTGGGCTGACATAGATAAAACTGCGTGCAGAAGGAGACGGAAAGACTGGCTGCTTATGTTAAGAAATGTTGTACTGCAGTTTATTTCTTTTATTGTGAAGCAGCGTTTAAAATGGGGTGCAGAACTGGAGTGGAATGCGTGTCTTCTGTATGGAAATGTACTTCGGGAGAGGAGCTGAGGTGGCGGGCAGGCAGCAATGACGCTGTACATCAGCTGAGTACAGACATTGTGATAGGTACATGGATTTTGTGGGAGGAGGTCGAGCAAGGTGAAAGAGAAATTAAACCTGCAAAAAGCAGGTACATTTGTGAGCTTTTGGTGGCTGGTGTAAGCAAGTGGGGGAAGGAGGATTCGCAGAATGAAGCCGACAGGACCAACGGCTTTCATTTACTTTTTGTCAGCATGGCAGTGTGAGATCTGCGAGTATTTTCTCACTCTTCCTGACCACGGAATAACTGTACTTTCTTTCTAAAAGAAGCAGACAAGGGGGGGGCATCGCACAATGAAGCCGATAGAAGCAACGGCTTTCGTTTACTCTTTGTTAGCATGGCAGTGTGAGATCACGGTTGGAAGAGTGCTGCCATAGTAAAGTATATGGCAGTGATGATTTCTTCACTCTCCCTATGGTAGAATCAGTGTGCTTTCTTTTTTTTTTTTTAAGAAGAAGCAAGTAAGAAGTGTTGGGGGGGGGTTCCTGTAGCTCTCACTAAGCCAGAGTAAAAACATGGCGGGCATCTGAAGTTTTCTGGGGTGCTTTCAGCCAATTACAAAGCAGGCTGAGCACCACTGAAGCATGGTACTTGGTGAAGGCGCACTTGGACTGGCTCTTATTTTTAGCTGAGCATCTATTGTCTGATAGATGCCCTCCTAAATAAGTGTCACAGCCAATCCGGAGACAATTGTCTTTGCCCATTTTCTAAACAGATTCAGAATACGTATGTTCATTCCACCATTCTAAATTAGAATTTAGTGAAAGTTGCCAAAATGCATTCCAAAATTTTGCAGATTCAAAATTACAACTTTCAGGGTAATTCTGTCAGCAGAACTGTATTTTTGAACAGAACTAACAGCAATATGTTTAACACTTTTCATTTGTCCTGAAAACTAAAATTAAAAAATGGTTCACTGCATCAAGTTGAAGTTTCAGTGTTATGAGATTCTGGTGCTGTCACCAAACAGACAATTTCAGCCCATGCCATGCACAGGTGTTTGAGTTACATGTGGCCAAAATGGGTTTAAAGAGCTAGCAGCACCAAAAAATAGCAGATGGAAAATGTTAGTTATTTTTCCTACCTACCAGTATTAGGTGTGATATGAAAAGCAGTTTTACCTGGGAGAAGACGCATTTAGTTCTGTTCCTCCCACTTCATCATCAGGATGTGACCTCACCTATTTTTATATCACAAGCCCTGCTGCCAGATTGGTAACATGTCACATGTTACCAATCAAGCAGAAGGAGACAGGCTCTTCTCAGTTACTCATGATGTCATAGTGAGTGAGGACACAATGCTGATGATGTGTAGGGAGGAACAGAAGTTACCATGTGAGTTTCCAGACTGAGTGCTCTTCCACACATCAACCCTAGTACTGTCAGGTAGAAAATGTCCCAATTAGCAAAGTAGAAAAGGAAAAGGAAAATACTCCAAGTATAATACGTGATAGATAACTACAGTACTTCTGAAATGTACTACTAATTCCAGGCAATACACTAGCTCTTTAACATAGAAATTACCAACCACTCTAAGTACAGTGGCCCAACTCTGCAACTACAACTAAGTACTTATAATAAATGGTCTGTAAAACTGTTTCAGTAAGCTACTGTAGTGCAGCCACCCAAGCTGCCAGTACCTCTCTTCCTGCCTGAGTTTGCTATACTGTACTTACACAGTCTACAGTATATGAGTGGAAGGCATGCATTTGGCTTGACTATCTTGTTGCCATTATCACATAAGGAACCACTTGACCCACTCCCCCCATCTCTCCTAGGGAAGGGAATCCCTATGAATTGTTATTTGTTTGGACAGAATATTTTCTTCACCCCTGCTTGTAAAGTGGAAGGTCCACAAGATTTACCTAGATTCTCTTCCTCCATTGAATTACAGTGTTAAGACCCCAGGGAAGAGACAACTGCTGTAAAGTATAGAATATGATATAATGTAAGACATTATACAAATATTGACTGGAGTTGAGGGAAATATGCTGTTTTCTAATTCTATTCTATTTTATCTGCTGCAAAACCTATTATATATATATATATATATATATATATATATATATATATAATCCTGTAGTTGATGCTATTAGGCTAGTCTTTGTATTAGATTACACCTAATAGCCTGTATTATGAACTAATTGTAACCTCTGTTATGCGTACCATATTATATGCACTGTCATTTCACCTTTTGTATTGTTACCCATCCTAACCAGGACATCATTGTAAATGAGCATTGCCCAGTTGAGCTTTTCTCCCTGGTAAAATAAACAAATAAATATTTAAACAGATACATACATACACACATACATACATACATATATACACACATACTGTACATAGATAAAATAGTGGGAAAATATTAACCCTGAGGGATGAACTATTGCCTAACAACTGTTATATTGCCCAAAGCTGAAGGCTGAGGGAAATATGATTATTGGAAGACAATAGTTCTTCCCAAGGGGTCAAGGCTTTTCCACTATTTTCCAAAACCACTCTGATCACTATATGGGTCCATATTCACAAAGAAGTGCTAAGTGCTGTGTAAAAAGTCTGTGCTATGCTTTGCTGTAGTGCAGGTTGGAAAAGTTGCTATTCACAGTCCAATAGTGCACTGCTCTATCAAACTATGAATAGGGGTGTGAGAAGGCAGTGCTGACCCAGTGAAACGTCCACTAACCCCACTAGAGCTAACCCCACAGCCAATCATGAGAATGGCCCACAAGGAATAGCACTGTCAACCAATGAGCATGTAGTTGCAGTTTAGTCAGCAGCTGACCATGGTGTTGGGAGGAGGGCTGTGCCAGTCACTGGCTCAGGTCGGGTTAGGGAGGAGCAGGGTGGTGGGCCATTACCTGCCAGAGTGGGAGGTGGGGGACCACTAGACACTAGGAAAAAGTTTTGTTTCCTTGAACAGGAGATTGGGTATGTGAGGGGGGTCCACTAGACACCAGGGAAAATGTTATTGTAGCTTCATAAGGGATCGTGATTGGGGGGGGGTTCCACTGGACACCAGGGACTATTATGTGGATGTTGGGTGGGTGATGGCATGTTGAGGTGGGACTGGCCACCAGTGTTGGGTTTTATTAATCTGTCATTGTGCTTGGGATGGCGATTGGCAGGGAGGGAAACACTCGACCACCAGGGACTAATAATATTTCATATCAGACTGGCGAGCAGCGATTACAGGGTGGGGGGAACCACTACCACAAGGGCAGACTTTCCTTTGTTTTGACTATTGATCCAGTGATCAGTGATCATGAGGGATGGGACAATTACCACCAAGGACTACTATACTTTATTTTTGTACTGTCGGCAAAGCAGTTGGGATGGGAAGGGACCACTAGATCACCAGAGGCAATTTTTTGGTTTATTGAGGGATGGCGATTGGTCATCTGGGGGGGAGGGACCACTAGACTACCAGGGAAATTTATTTTCAACTTGGGACAGGGATCTGAAAATGGGGGAGGGGGAAGGACCATTAGACTACCAGGAAAATGTATTTTCAACTCAGGACAGTGATTTGGACAATGGGGGAAGGGGAGGAACAACTAGATGGCCAGGACATTTATTTTTAACTTGGGATGATGATTGGACAAAGGGAAAGGGGGGAGGGACTGCTAGACTATCAGGGAAATTTATTTTTAACTCAGGATGGCAATCAGATAATGGGGGGGGTGCACTGGCCCACCTGGGCACCATTCTGTTCTGCTGTTCCAAGGGCAGCGATCAGTAGTATCTCCAGCAGCCACAAGGGTTGTACGGAATACCTCCAGGTCTTGTTCAGCAATATTTTCTCCATGCAAGGGACCTCAGCAACAGGCCCTTGCATGGAGAAAAAGCTTTGTGAATGGGATTGCATGGATATGCAGGCCCTCTCCCTCTTATTTGCAATGTGGACATCTCAAACCTTTGCTCTGATATGAACACAGTGGGCTTTTGTAAATATCACATTGGGGCAAAACCCAGTTTGCAAGGTACAAACTGGGTTTTTGATAGGGTAATGTTTTGTGAATCTAGCCCCTGTTTTATTAAACTTCACTCGAGTTATGCTGCCTCCCATTCCTTGGTGCTATACAGTGTGAACAGCTCACTGTTTTTTTTTTTAAAATTGACAGTTTATTGAATTGATCTGGAGCAGTACAACAGTTATTAGGCAAGCCATGGTTTTGACACAGAATTCATTGCACAGCAGTAGCATCAAACAGTTCTAGTAAGTATATAGATTGTTTTTTAAAAATACATTTTTATTGAGAGCATGTATTATACAAACACAATTGAATTAATTTCAAACAGTATGCAAAAATGAAAAGGACATACAGATATAAAAAAAGTTATAACCTTGACACATTTCATGTAACTCTGTTTGTCTATATGCTACCATGACAAATCTTATTAACATATATATTATCAAAGATAATCACTCATATATGCATACTATTAATTTTTGTTTATATTTGAATTACCCTCACCCCATCCTCTAGAAAAACAATATTCTATATATGAAATAAAGGTGGTAACTGTTCTGTAATCTGTCTCCAACAGAATTCCTGCTTTTCTTGTACATATTCCATTTCATCCCATAGTGCTTCATGATGTGCCACTTCCCTAAACATATACCACCATTTCCCTTTATTAAATTTATCAAATGGGGGGGGGGGGCATTCCATTTCTCAAGTATTAAACTTTTTCTCATCATTGTCCCAATACTGCTGTCTCTTCATTAAGGTCACAGTTTATAATATTATTAAATATCATTTCATCAAATTGAAACTGAGGTGTTTTAGACACAATTATGCCTAATAATTCAATAGTTACTTTCCACCATTCTTGTACATACAAGCAGTCCCATATACAATGGTATAGATCCCTTAGGAGGTACAAGACTAGGTTTGCTGGCAAAGGCACCTAGCTTCACCTGAGCTCTTTTCTTCTAGGTTTGCTTGTAAGGGCAGAGCAAGGAACATTATTAGAGAAAGGAAAAAGATTAAGGCTTCTTTTGGCTAGGCAGATTTACTGTGTGTTATTATTTTCTTTTTGCTCACTGGGTTTTTTACTGTTTTTTGCTGACATTTTGCTGCTTTATTGTTCTCTGATTCAAATTGCTATTGCAGGGTATACTTTCTGTTGCAATATTACAGGGTGTGCCTATAGGTTTGTTACTGTTTTGTGCTTACAAATTACTGCTGTAATCTTCTCTGATTCAAATTGTTTTTTGCAAAGTGTATCTTCTGTTACTGCTTTATTTTTCTCTATAGCAAAGTTTTTTGCAGGGTATATATTCTGTGAAATTATTACAGGTGGTGCTTTACAGGTTTTACAGTTTTCTCTATCATTAGACTAAGCTTACAGGGCTACTGCATTTGTTGTTGGTTGATTGTTTCTGCTCTTACCTCCTTGTTTCTTTCATCTGTGATTCTTCTTTGTTGGTAGAGGAAGGGCTCAGCCACCCACTCTCATCCCCAACTACCCCATGCTGCACTCTTTTTATAGTGTCCTGCAGCAAAGCAAGAAGGGGAGGATCAGAGTGGTATTCACACACTGACCTCACTTACATGGGCACAAGTAATATAAATTGTTATAACAAGTTATACAAAAACAAACAAACAAAACAAAAAATCTAATTTTTGCTTTCATTTTCCTCCTTCTAATTACTCAGGCCAGGTTATAACCCCAGCAACTCATCTGGAATGGATATTTATTAACTGCAGGTACTACGAGACACTTTTCAAAAGGGCAGTTATACAGGATTTAGGATGCCGTACTACATGCTGGACCATTGGAGATCTAAGATATCAGCCCCAGGTATCATGGGCAGAGATTGCACACCTCAAATAGCATATTTAGGAGGAAATATATTATAAGAACCACCTGCAATTTCCACAACATCCAACTGAAACACCTCAACCGCAGAGGGCAATTGGTCCAGGAGGTTGGCAGGTGGTTAGGAGGGGCAAATTGGGTGCCCCATCACTCAATGCTCTCCAACGTATCACCTCCACAAACCACATATTAACTACAAACAGGTTTCTGCCTCTATCTCCAAAATCAAACAAAGGGGCAGAGGACACTGCTGAGCAGGACACTGCAGCACAGGAGCTAGTGCAAAAAAACTCCCCAAAACAGGGACCAAAACAAAAAAGCAAAAAGGAAATCCAAAACACTTCTGATAATAGGAGACTCCATGATTCAGGGAGTTGATACTTACCTCCAGCTGGGGGTACTGGTCAGATGTCTCCCAGGTACATCAGCATGGAGAGACACTGACCGTATTGCTAAAATCTTGCAGGAAGTAGGAGAAAATATTGACATCCTGGAACACATAGGGATTAACGATCTCACTAGCCAGTCAGTTGTGGAGACCAAGGAACACCTGACCAGGCTGGGTGACAAACTGTCATCCATTTCATCTGGCATCTCCTTCTCTGAGATCCTGCCAGTCTGGGAGAGGGGGGCAGATGGATGGAAGGTAAGAGAAGGGGAGATAGGGGAGCTAAACATGACGCTCAAGGGCTGGTGCCAGGAAAAAGTACACAAATTTGTAGGTAACTGGCAACAGTTTTGGGAGGGAAAGTTCTTTAAATTCGATGGACTGCATCTGACTAAGGAGGGAGTCAGTGCATTGAGGCAGAGGTTGGACATCTTTGCAGAATATTTAAACTAGCAAATGGGGAGAGGAGTCCATCTCCCAATACATCAAATGGGAAAAACACCCCTTCCCCTCAGCTAGTGATCAAACAGGAGTTCAGCATGTTTGTAGTTCATCTGCATCACCCAGTAAGGAAAAAGGCCCAGCTCCCCATGTGACACACACAGGGGAAATGATGGAACTCATCCAACAACTAACACACCAAAATCTGGCCAATGGAAAATCATGTACACAAATGACCGCAGTCTGGGAAACATGATCCCAGGCCTACAGGCAATAATGATAGAGGCTAAACTGGACATAGTAGCCATTAGCAAGACATGGTTCACCAGTAACCACACTTTCTGAGGCTTCAGTACCTGGCTAGGTACAGTTCAGGATAGACTGAGGTGCAAAAAGGGGGGAGTGACCCTTTATGTCAATGAAAATATCAAAGCTACAGAAATTCAGAATACACATAAGGAGCCAGAAGAACTGTGAGTCACCCTGGAAACAGGAAATGGGACAGCCATATGAACTGGGGTTATCTACAGGCCTCCAGACCAGGGGAAGGACATAGGCACATTACTGTTAGAAGTTATACAAAACATAACAGCTAAAGGGAAGGTTCTGATAATGGGAGACTTCAACATGGCAGATACAGATTGGTCAATACCAGCAGGAACATTAACCAGAACTAGACACTTAGTGGATTCCATGCAGGGGGAGGTTCTCAAACAACTGGTACAATTACCCACAAGAGACATGGCTATCCTAGATCTAGTACTGACTAATGGGGAAAGGATCACAGATCTCCAAGTAGAAGGTCACCTGGGGGCCAGTAACCATCATATGGTATGGTTCAATTTGGCCACTAGAACTAAATCATCCCATTCCAAGGCAAAAATATGGGACTTCAGAGGAGCTGACTTTGATAAAATGGCCAGTAGAGTTAAGCTAGCTCTGGGAAGAAGAAATACAGGTGAGGGGGTACAGGCAAAGTGGGCAAGCATTAAGGATGCAATACTTGAAGCAACATCCCATTGTGTTGTAGAGAAAAGCAAGAGTAAAAGAAGGAAGAAACCACTTTGGTTCTCAAAAACAGTAGCAGAAAAGGTCATTGCCAAAAGGCTGGCCTTCAGGAATATAAGGGAATGCAGTGGGATGAAGATAGGGAGGCATACCAAACTTCCCCAAGGGAAGCAGGAAAGGCAGTAATGCAGGCAAAGGCCCAAACCGACGAAACACTAGCATGAACAGTAAAAGAAGGGGACAAGACTTTCTAGACTTTCTATAGATACTTTAGTGAAAGGAGAAAGTCCAGAGGGGGTATTGCTAAGATCAAAGGGGATAACGAGGAGTTTGTGGAGGAGGATCAAGGAAAAGCATCTATCCTAAATAGATACTTCTGCTCAGTATTTACTGAGGAGAAGGTAAGGCAGAGTTCACAGCTCAGCACCATGGACACAGGGGAGAAGGAGGTTCTGCACAAGTCCCTTCACAAAAGAAAGGGTCCTACAAGAGCTCACTAAGCTTAGGGTTGGCAAGGCAATTGGACCTGATGGCATACATCCCAGGGTACTAAAGGAGCAAATGGTAGAACTAGCAGAGCCATTATCAGAACTTTTTAGTGAGTCTCTGAGCACAGGAGAGGTCCCAAAAGACTGGTGAAGGGTTCATGTGATCCTGCTCCACTAGAGTGGTAGCAGAGAGGAGGCAGGTAAATACAGACCAGTCAGTCTTCAATCAATCAGTCAATCAAAATCTTTATTTAACCAGGAGAACATCATTGAGCAAGCTCATTTTCAAGATGGACCTGGACACAGAACAATAAGACAGTAAAGAACATCATGGTTACAGCAGTAGCAGTCAATGAGAGTTGAACTGGGGTCAGGACAATTAACAATATAATGACACTCAAGAAAGAAAGAATCTGAGAACATAGCAATAGCACCACCACATAACAGCTGCATATATATTTACATATAGACTCTGACACTGAGCAGGGGTAATCATGGAAGGATACATGCTAGTTGGGGATGAGTTATCCTAAAGGATGGCAACACTCACTTGCCAACACTAATATAATAAGCTAGGGCAGTGTACTGAGAAGGGCAGGAGGGGTAAGGGGGAGGAAGGAAAGTAAGTGGTCAGTAATTACCCTTGGAAGGTACAAGCTGAAGAAAAAAGGACAGAAGGGGCAGACCTGGAGAGGGCAGAATGGTGAGAGGACAATAATGGCACAGTTATGATACATGGTACAAGGGAGGACATCAACAACTGGAGAAATGGCAGCTGTCAATGGAAGCAGTTACAGACTTCCTTGATGGAGTGATTGTAACTTGATTTGAATGCTGCTAGACTGATCAGGCGGAACAGTTTCAGAGTTTCTTGCAACTTATTCCACAGCAGTAGTAGCATACAGCTTATGGCAGACCAGCCAAACCGTGATCTGACCTTGGGCACAGCCAGAGAAATATACTGAGCACTTCTCAGCCCATACTTAGATATGACTTTCAATGGTAGACAGTCTGAGATATAAGAGGGTAACCTCTGAGTGATGGCACTATAGGTCCACACGGCAGCGTTTCTCTGTTGTCTAAAGCTTAGGGAAGGCCAGCCCACAGCTGTATATAGAGTGCAGTGGTGAGTTGAGTAAAGGAGATCCATGATAAACCTCAAGGCCTGGTGATAGAGTGTGTCCAGTTTAGTTAGAGTGGTAGTAGAACCTTGACTATTTAGAAAGTCTGCGTAGTTAATCAGGGAGAGGAACGTGGTTTGCACCAATCACTTCTTTGCATCCTTGGTGAGAAAGTGCTTAATCCTGTAAAAGAGACCAAGTCTCTTTCTGAGTTTTTTTGACAGCTCCTCAATGTAATCAATAAATGAAAGTCTGTGGTTGATCCAGACCCCTAGATATTTAAATTTGTCTACGAATTCCAAAAGTTCATCAAGTAGGGTGGTAATCTGAGGAAGCGTTCCATTAGAAGATGGATTTGTTGCATGAGAAAGGGGTGAAAAAAGCATTGCCTTAGTCTTTTTTGGCATTTAAAAGTAATTTCTGATTTAGGAGCCATAGCTGCAATTGATTGAATTCCTGCTGTAGATCACTACAGGCTCATCCAAGATTAGGTCTGCTGACATAAGCACAGTATCATCAGTGAAGAGGTGAATGTTAGCATCTTTGATACTAGCATCAATTCTGTTTATGTAAATTGCAAAAAGCAGGGAGCTCAGTATAAACCCCTGTGGTACACCTCTCAGAAGTGGTTTTAGCAGAGATAGTTCCCCTTCCACTTTTACCTGTTGGAATTGGCCAGTGAGGTAGTTAGAGAACCATTTCAATGCCGGGGGTCCAGTCCGATATTCTGAAGAGAAGACAGGAGCTATGGTCGACTGTGTCAAAGGCCTTACTTAGGTCTAGGAAAACTGCACAAATTAATTTCTTTTCATCCAGCTCATGCTGCCAGTCATCTGCCACCTTTGCCAATGCTGAGATGGTGCTGTGCCATGGTCTGAAGCCTGATTGTAGGGGATTCAACAACTTAGATGATTCTAGGTAGTTCCTAAGCTGCAAACTCACTAGTTTCTCCAGCAATTTAGACAGGATAGAAAGCAGGGAAAAATGTATATAATTATTTAGGTCACTGGGATCTCCAGATTTGAATAGAGGGACCATATGGGACATTTTCCACGTGGGAGGGATATATCCTTGTGAGAGTGATAGGTTGAAAAGGTGCATGATTGGCACCACTATGACATGAGTACTAATCTTCAGGAAGAAGGGGTTAATAAGGTCAGCCCCAGCACTTTTCCTGTCATCTAGCTGTAACAGTAATTCTTCCACCTCTTTCAAGGTTACAGGCTGTAGAGAAAAGGTTGCACCATTGTTGTAAACTTCGTGATCCTGCACACTCAACTGCGTGTAGTGGTTGCTTGCAGGAGAGGAATCAAAACCTAGACCTGCAGTGGCAAAATGATTATTGAGCGAATCAAGGATAGCATTCCTGTCAGAGACTGTAGTGGAACCAATTGTGATTTTTTTTTTGGCAATGAATTTACAGATGTGGAGCCTTCTAACTCCTTTAAGGTTTTCCAGAATTTGGAAGAACACTTCGTGGAGGATTCGAGTTCAGTACGATAGAAGTGCACCTTGGTTTCTCTGATCATCTTAGTGCACAAATTCCTAGCTGTCCTAAAAAGAGCCCAGTCCTTCAGAAGTTTGGTTTTATGTGCAAGTTTCCATAGCTGATCTCTGTTAAGCAATAGGGCCTTCAGGTCAGCAGTAAACCATCATCAGGATTTGGCCTTCACCCTGACTTTAGTAACTGGTGCATGCTTGTCCAGAACCCCTATAACAATATTTTGGAAAATGATATGTGCTGTGCATACAGATTTTGCAAGGTAAAAGTCTTGCCACAGCAGGGAGTCTTGCAAATCCAAGGTGAAAGCGTGAGCATCAAAGTTTCTTCTGCTTCTCTTCAGGGTGGGTTCAGCGACAGAGGCCAGCTTAAGTGTAGCCCTTACACAGGCAATGAAGCAATGGTCACCGATATCAGAGAACAGGACCCCAGCATGGGAGAATAGTTGTGGTTTATTTACTATAATGAGATCCAGCAGTGTACTGTTGATAGGGTTCTTTTTACTGGGGCGGGTAGTGTCAGAAATGAGTTGGGACAGGCCTAGGGAGTCACAGATAGATTTAAGAGGAGTGGAGACATTGGATAGCCAATCATGGTTGAAGCCACCCAGAATAATGAACTCAGATGATAGTGACCCCAGGGAGTTAGTTAGCTGGGACAATAGTTGAAGTCCCGTAGATGGGAGCATATAGCATCCTATTACGCAGAGGGAGATCTTATGTGTAATCTCAACCTTGAGAGTTAGGCATTCAAACTCTTACTGAATTGTAGTTGAGTCAATGACTGTGGCAGAAAATTTATGTCTAATATGTATGGCAACTCCTCCTCTTCTAGACTGCCTGTCTGTTCTAAACAAGGAATAGGCAGGGAATATATACCTCCTGATCCGTAGTTCCAGGCTAGAGCCATGATTCAGTAACCACCAAAACATCAGGTGAGGTGTGACAAATCCATACCTGAACAGATGTAAATTTTTTCAGCAGACTGCACGCATTGACGTGCATGAAACTCACACCATTATGGCTCACTAGATCAGCGGGGGAGGAAATAAGTGCTGGTGGACCAGGATGAAGTTCAACATTGCCTGAGCATAGGAGTAGGATAAGCAGAAGTTTCCTGAAGGCTTCCAAGACATGCTTAAGTGATCTAGCCCTTTTATATTTGCGAGAGTTAGTAGGTGTAATTAAGAAGTCCTTGCAGTGATAAGCTTGAGGGCCTGCAGCCACAAAGATGAGTAGTCTCACAGAAAGCATCAATGGAGATAGGGAAAAGTGGGCAGGTGGCATGCCTTCCCATGGTAGGACAGGAGAAGTACCAGCCTGCCACAGTGTTTGAATAACCAACTCCAACCTAGTGAACTCTGGTGTGCACATGGGACATTCAGATTAATTGCATGTGTTCTGATTAACTATGGGCAAATGGAGATTGGAAGCACCAGAATGAATGAGCTTAGGGATTCAAGGGGTGGTACACGTGGTGTACAAGGAGGTAGGATACAATAGTTATAAATAATGCTGCCTTTATCTTGAAGTGCTATCCCATGAGATACTGCGATGCTTGTATAAATGTGGCCAGGAAGATCCAAGGGGGAGCAAGTCTAACAAAATCAATGTAATTTAGGATATACCTTTAAGAAAATAGTATGGACTGTAATAACCAGTCAGGATACTGTAGCCTGAAGTGGGCATGGTTACTGTGTATTTAAAAGTGGCCTGGGATGGGGTGGGGGGTGGGACAAAAAGGACATGGAGGGCTTTAGATAGAGCAGGAGAAAGGGGGAGGGTTCCAATTAAACCATAGCTCAAAAGAGCTGTATACACTGAATTAAATTGGAGGGTGTGCTTCAGAAAGTAAGCAAGGCGCCAGCTCTGTCTGCTGGGGCAATGGGAACAAAGCTTACTAAACAGTGGCAGTCTCAGGGGACAAAGAAGGAATTACAAATGCAAGCACCAATTTCTGCATAACAATCAATACATGTTTTTTTCTTCCAAATTGACATCCACACTATCACAATGAAAGAGCAGGCTTAATAGTACATTAGAACCAGAGCTTTGGGAATGTACAGGCTGTGGCGCATATGCCAGTAACACACTACTGCAGATCAGTACTTGGAGACTGCGCTCGAGAGAATTTTATAAACTAAATTTAAGGGCAGAGAAAAAAGAAATTAACATGGCAGCTTTACTTTAGCACAGTTAGATTCCAATTTAGTGCTAAAGAGTTGAAAATGCCGGGCAAGTCCAGCCGACCAATCCGCAAGCATCACACTGATGAACAACAATCAGCTGCATACCATGCAACGGTGCCAAAAATTGAGGAAATTGTGAAGGGGCCCACAGCTTTGGGATCGCCAGTGCAGTGTCCAGTTGCTGTACCTGATGCTGGGGTCCTGGGTTGGGCATGGGGGTAGTTGGCTCCACACGTCGTGTGGGCACTGATTTCATGGGAGAACCAATGTGAGAGCTGCAGAGGTGGGGCTTGAAGTTTAAAAGTCCACGCTGCTTGTGTGTCCCCATTTCCAACCAAGGGGAATTCTTGCCATCTATCCCCTTCCCGAGTGTTTGTAGCAGCTCCTGTTACAGTTTTGTATCTCTCTGGTAGCAGACGCGGTGAAAATTCATCTGCTGAAACAACAAAAAGCACAGCTGATTTCGGGACTTTGATGGACTGCTGGGGGAAACCAATGTGAGAGCTGCAGAGCAGGGGCTTGAAGTTTAAATGTCCACGCTGCTTGTGTGTCCCCATTTCCAACCAAGGGGTATTCTTGCCATCTATCCCCTCCCCGAGTGTTTGTAGCAGCTCCTGTTACAGTTTTGTATCTCTCTGGTAGCAGACGCGGTGAAAATTCATCATGGACTGCTGGGGGAACCAATGTGAGAGCTGCAGAGGTGGGACTTGAAGTCTAAAGTCCGCGCTGCTCACTGTGCAAGCGTGTGGCGTCGAAACATGTGATGTGACATTTACTCAAGTTGAAAATAAGTAAAGGATTTTGTTTGGTAAACAAATAGGTGGGATACAGCTCTTGGATATTTTTCTCGTTTTGCAGGTAGCTGCAAAAAAGGTTTTTGTATTAAGGTGGTGGAGATACCCTGCCTGCAGAGTGGGATTAAGTATCAAAGAACATTGGATTTTTAGTTCTTATTAGAAAATGTATTCAGTAAAAGTTTTAGGATATTTAATCCTGGATCTGATTTTCACAGGTGCCATATTTAGTGAATCAGACCTAGGAATAACTAAAACAATTTGGCCAGTTACTACTCAAACCCATCTTTATCAAGATGGGTATTTGTTTTTAAGCAGAAGAAATAAATTCACAAACTGCTGGAATAAGTACATGCGAGCAGGTATTAAATTGAAGGGTTTGTCTCCAAGTCTTAATAAATCACCTGAAGGCTTTATGGATGCGTTATTTGGTACTGATTTTAGGGGGTGATGTTGAATTGAATCCAGGACCTAATGTTTCAAATGAAATAACTGTTTTACATGACAATGCTCGTAGTATATCTAGAAAGTCTGATCTGCTGGCAACTATTATACATTCTCATAATCCATGTATATTAGGCCTGAGTGAAACCTGGCTTAATGAAAAAATTAGTACAACTAAAATGAGTGTGCCAGCATATCAGACCTTCAGATAAGATAGAAAAGGTAAAGGGGAAGGGTAATGTGTTTTGTTAAAAACTCACTAGGGTATGTTGAAATAATGATGGCAGGAAGCGAGGATAATATTGATTACCTAGGTATCTCTGTTGTCCACCATAATTTAGTAGTAGCTGTCATCTATTCACCCCCGAACAAATTTAAAAATTATAGAGGGAGTTTTAAATAAAATAGGGGACTATATAAAAGACAAATCTATTGTTTTGATGTGGGATTTTAATTGTGATTGGGCTAATGTAAGAGGAAGACAATTAAAAGAAATCACAACTGAAATGGGACTTACACAATTGATTACTTCATCCACAAGGTACACTAATACTACAGAAAAGGGATCTATACTAGACCTAATTTTTGTTTCCCAAACTCTTCAAATAAATGACTTAGGAATCTTGCCACCCCCCCCCCCCCATTTCAGTGATCATAATACTGTTTGGACTGTTCTTACTACCCACCCTTGAGGAGGGTTTGGAGGACATTTGAAAAAAACTTGGTCTTGTGATATGAGACATTTTTCAGAATCTCACTTTTTGAAAAGTATTATATCAGAAAGATGGGATAGGTGTTTATTAATGCCAAAGAGGGTTCTCAGTATTGAGTATTTTACGGATACCTTCCAAAACATTTGTAACATCCACGCCCCCAAAATAATAAAGAAACATAGTGACTTGCCTAAATTCCCATGGATAACAGATAGATTGCAAAAAATCATTAGAGTCAAAAATAGAATCTGGAAGAAAGCTAAAAAGACAAAAAAAATTGAGATTGGGAATTATTCAAAATTAAAAGAAATGAGTGTAGAAAATTAATAAAAAAGGGCAAAAACATCTTATTATCGTAATAAATTAAATCATAATGTCAATCCTAAAAGATTTTGGATGAGTATAAAAAATTTGTCAAATCCTGGAGGGCATGGAGGACAAGTTCATTTAAATTTGAGGACGAATGAAGGTACAACTGAAGATCCAGGGGAGGTATCGAACATTTTGAATAATTATTTTGTTGATCTCCCTATTTAGGGTTAACAGGAGATATACCAACAGTAATTAATATTGAAAGTGAAGAACATTCTCTAAACCAGCATCCCCCTTTAGATTTAAAAAATTAACATTACTGGAAGATACTAAAGAATTATCAAGAATTAATCCATATAAATCTGCAGGCTTAGATAATTTGGAGGGGCGCTTTTTAAAAATAGCTGCCCCATATATAGCACGTACAATCTTAGCTATATTTAACTGGAGTCTACAGGAAGGACATTTCCTACTCTGTGGAAAACAGGGAAGATAGTACCTATTTACAAAGTTGGTGATAAAACATCTCCCAATAATTATCGTCCCATTGCTGTTTTACCTGTTCTATCCAAATGTTTGGAGCGACTAGTAAATCAGCAGATAGGAGCGTATTTGGAAAAATATGATTTGCTAACGTAATATCATTCTGGTTTTAGGAAGGGTTTTTCAACCATGTCAGCCTTGGTTGAATTTATTGATTTGATATGTACATCTTTGAACAAAGGTAAGGACACAGCAGCAATTTATATTGATTTTTCAAAAGCATTTGACCTGGTGAACCACTCCATTTTATTTGAGAGGTTGGTAAGTCTGTGTTTCTCTGGGGATCCACTGACATGGTTTATGTCATTTTTAACTGACCGATCCCAGAGGGTACAGTTACAGTAACACCTTTCTAACCCTCAGACTGTTAAAAGGGGGGGTTCCACAGGGGTCCATTTTAGGACCCTTGTTATTTTTGATCTTTAATAATGATTTACCATCAGTGATCTGGCATACAGATATAAGGATGTATGCAGATGACACGGTTTTGGTGGTTTCTGGGAAAAATTTAGTGGATCTCCAGGAAAACCTACAGACCAACTTTACCAGAATACAGGAGTGGTTCACCAGGTCACAATTAATAATGAACGTAAATAAAACTAAACTAATGTGTTTTGGTACCAATAGACAACAGGAGTTCTCAGACATACAAATTTTAACACTGAATCAAACCCCAATAGAACAAGCATCAAATTATTGTTATTTAGGAGTAAATATTGATTTTTTACTGACCTTTAAAGGGCATATAGAATCTATTATTACTAAGACACATAAAAAATTAGGAGCCTTGAAGAGAACATCTAGGTGTCTAAAATTGCAAGTTAGAAAATTGATTGCAGAACAGCTCATACTTCCAGTACTTAAATATGGAGAGGTCATTTATAGGACTGCAACTAAACAACTTCTAAATAAATTAGATAAATTACATTATAGGGTGGCACGATATGTTTTACATTGTAATTTTAGTACTCATCATTGTGATTTGTTAACTAGGTTAAATTGGTTATCCCTTGATTTGGAATACAAGAAAAGTTGGTCACTATTTATTTATAAATATAAGACAATTCACGTAAACCATAATATAGCTAAATTATTGGCAGATAAAGATTCTGCCCTCAGGAAACATTCAGCCAGGTCTTTGTACCAAAATAGAATTGATCCAGATAAGCGAAAAAATAAGTTTGGGGACAGAACATTAGCATCACAAGCATCAGTATGTTGGAATATACTCCCTTCCCCATTACGAGCTGAGAAAACTGTCAAAAAATTTCTTAAGGGGTTAAAGATGTGTTATGCTTACTCGTGTGTATGTGTTTGATACTGATTTTTGTTGTCTTTTTGTTTTAAAAAATTGTTTGTAACCTAGGGATAGATTTTGTGTATTTATTTATATTTTGTGTTAAATTGTTTGTAGTTGGTATGATTATGTGAAACTTAGAGAGTTTGCACAGGACTGTCTTGAAAACTGGTTGTATTATCCAAATGACATGTATTATTCCTGTATAAAAATTAATTTTTTACTACTTTTACTACTACTAGAGGTAGGACCACAAGATGCGGTTCAGCCCAGTGGGCTTCACATGACCCTGATGCTGGGACCCTGGGTTGGGCTTGAGGGTAGCTGGCTCCACATGCTGTGTGGGCACTGATCTCAGAGGTAGGACCTCGGGATGCATTTCAGCCCAGTGGGCTTCACAAGACCCTGATGCTGGGACCCTGGGTTGGGCTTGATGGTACCTGGCTCCATGCACTGTGGGTGTGCTGATCTCGGAGGTAGGACCTCGGGATGTGGTTCAGCTCAGTCGGCTTCACAGGACCCTTACCTCAGTAGTGGGCAAGATTATGGAGGCACACCTTAAGGAAATGATAGCGCAACACCTGGAATCCATAGGAGCACAGGTTCCAAGACAGCATGGGTTTACAACAGGTAGGTCCTGTCAAACTAATTTTATAGATTTCTTTGATTGGGTAACCAGAGTTGTGGACCAAGGGAATGCAGTTGATGTCACTTACCTTGACTTCAGCAAAGCTTTCACTACTGTTTCACAAAGAAGATTGATTAATAAACTGGGTAGGCTCAGGGTGGGTCAGAAGTTAGTCAACTGGGTGGCAAACTGGTTGGTGTACAGAAAAACAGAGAGTGATGGTAAACAGTATACAGTCAGAAGTGATGTAAGTCACAAGCGGGGTACCTCAGGGATCAGTCCCGGGGCCAGTCCTCTTCGATATCTTTATCAGTGACATTGCAGATGAACTGGAGGGAAAGGATTGTCTGTTTGCAGATGACACCAAGATCTACAACAGAGTAGATGATCCAGATGGGGTGAGTATAATCAAAAGAGATCTGGATAAACTGGCAAAATGGTTGGAAGAGTGGCAACTGGGGTTTAACACAAAGAAGTGCAAGATCATGCACATACGGAAGAGAAACCCTGAAGCCTTCTATAGGTTGGGAGGGGAGTTGCTGGCAATCACAAGGGAAGAAAGAGACTTGGGCATCATCATCATCATCACACATGACCCATAATCATCCAAGCAGACCACTAAAGCAGTAGGTAAGGCTAGAGGGATGTTGTGGTGTTTTAGTAGAGGTATAGCAAGTCATGAGAGAGAGGTAATAATCCCTCTTTACAAGACACTGGTTAGGCCCCATCTGGAGTACTGCATGCAGTACTGGAGGCCACACCTGCACAAGGACATTAACAAGATGGAGGCAGTCCAGAGAAGGGCAACCAAAATGATGCAGGGACTGCATCAGAAAACATATGAGGACAGATTAATAGAGCTCAGTATGTATACCCTAGAGCAAAGGAGGGAGAGAGGTTATATAATTGAAACATTCGAACATCTAAAGGGCATTAACAAGGTGAACAAATCTAACATGTTTCAATATAAGAAAAACAGCAGGACAAGAGGACACAGTATGAGATTACAGGTCAGACTGAGCCAGCTTTGCCTTGGCAAGGACTACAGGAGTCCTGTGGGGACATTTTGGATAATTTTCTTTTGTTCTTTTTATATAAACATTACATCTCCATCTTTTTGGACAGATCTGTTTTTGGAAGATATCTTTAACGGTTAGTTAAACAAAGATACTCTGATTTTGTAAAAATGGGCACATTTTTTTTTAAAAATGCATCAATGTTATAAATTTTGATCCATCTATTAATTGGGACCATGCAGACAGGTGTCGATACATTTTTTGCTCATATTTCTGTATTAATCTAATCCATTTTACCTTGGCATTCCCCCACACATCTAAATATAACCAGGGATATAGTTTACTTAGATGAATAAACCTACCTGCTTGGATAATATTATATTTTTCTGGTGTAAGAATAGATGGGAATTTTAAGCTAGTACCTATGTCATTTACAAGTTGTCTGGGTCTGCTTGATTGAATTCTTCCCCAAAAATAGTTTCCCAAACAGTATCATTTTCATGCCTCAAAAATGCCCAGTCCCATAATAATTTAATTTGATATGAGACAGCATATCTCATTGGATCAGGGCAACTGTATCCTCATTCTTTCCTAGGAAAAAACAACTGATTCCATGGGATTCTGGGCTTTCTCCTCCTCTCCATAGAAACTTCAATAATATACATTTTACATCACAGAACCATGCAGATGTAGGTAAACCCACCATATTATGTATAACAAAAATTAAATGTGGTAGAGCCATCATCTTGATTGTTTCTATACATCTCAATAATGATAGGGCAAGCTTTTCCCAGTTTTCCAGCAACATCTTCATTCTGGCCCAAGCTTGTTCATAATTTACCTTAATAATATTAGATTATTTGATAATGTTATTTGTAAATATCTACATTTATTACTTACTATAAATGTATTACTCATTTCTGGTTTAATTTTGTAATCAACTTCATATAGTTCAAGTACAATGGATTATTGTTTGTTAAGCACATAACCCACTAATGAGCCATAACTTTCTATTTCCTGTAAAATTAGTGGTAGGGTGGTATTAATATCCTGTAAAACAAGAAGAATATCATTAGCAAATACATTTAATTGTTGACCTGTTGTTTTTTTATAATTTATTCCCTTAACTTCTTGATTATCTCTTATTTTACATAAAAGGGGTTCTAAGGTCATGATGAAGAGTACAGAGGAAAGGGGGTAGCCCTGTCTAACACCATTCATCATCAGAAAAGATGGACCCAGATATGAACTGATTGCAAAGCATACTGTAGTATTGTTAGACAAAATTCCTATAAGCTTGAGCCATTTTTCTGGAATAACCCAATACTGTTGAACTGTAGGCATAAATGTTCTGTCTAGAAGATCAAATGCCTTAGATGCATCCATAGCAATTGCATGAGATTATAACTTGATTTTTTGTATATAATGAAACAGGGGCCAAACCCTTCTATTAGCCTGTGACAATGTCCTGCCCTTTATGAATCCAAACTGGTCATTATTTATGCACTTAGGGATTTCTTCCTTGAGACTATCAACAATTAAACATGCAAGAATCTTGTAATCCAAGTTTAAGAGAGCTATTTGCCTATAGCTCTCAATCGTTGCAGGATTTTTATCTTGTTTCAGAATAAAAATAATTTTAGCTTCTTGCATTGAATATGGTATTTGTGTTTCTTGATATGAAATTTCTAGGAAAAGCTTGTATAACCATGGGAGAAGTTGTTCCCTAAATCTGTAATAGAACTCACTTGTTATCCCATCTAAACCCGGGCTTTTATTTTTTGGCATAAGTTTCATTACATTGATTATTTCCTCCTCTGTAAAATCTTCACCATTACATATTTGAGGGAATTGGATGTTTGTTAAATATTCTTTTATTTTCTGTTTTGTTGGATTTAGCTGCCTCTGATAGATTTTTTATAAGTATTTGCTACAGCTTCTCCCATTTCCACATCTATGCAATATACACTCTCTTCTTCATCTTCCAAGTAACTAATTATAGTTTGTTCTTTTTGATTTTTCAGAAGGTAAGCAAGCACTTTACCTGATGTATTTCCTTGAATGTACTTGGCTTTATTCAATTTTTTAATATTATGGACTATTTCTTTATTCAAATTCTCTAGTTTGTTCAGTTTTAAATTATACCATTCTTGTGCATACTTGTCATAATTCAGGGCTACTAAAGTATCTAGTTCTTTCAGTCTTTTTTCCAATGGTGTTGTTCTTTTATTTCTTGTTTCCTTTTATATATGGTATATGAAATTATTGTTCTCCTTATTACTGCTTTAAAAACATCCCATAATGATGCTACTGATTTTGAATTGTCATAATTAAACTGCCAATATTCATTTATGGAAATATTAATTTTATTCACAAAATGTAAGTCTTTAAGTAAATCATTGCTAACTTGCTACTGTTTTGTGAACGCTCTCTGTGGATCTTTTATATCTAGGTCCACTTCTATCATAGCATGATCTGAAAGATGTATAGAATTAATCTTGGTGCCGTGAACATTAGATAGAGGGGACTTAGATATAAGATTGTAGTCTATGTGGGAAAATCCTTTATTTGTCTTGTCATGATGTTTATAAACTTGATCATAAGGGTGGTACAGTATCCATATATCTTCCATATTATGCGTATGTAAAACATTTATAGCATAGAAGTGCTATTTTACCTTCTTTGTCTTGGAATTTATCCAAGACAATAGTTGTTACATTTTTTCTTAGGCGTATGGTAACCCCCACACTTTTGCATGTTCCCTCAGAGAAGAAAATATGGGCAATCCACTTCTGCTTTAATTTTAATATTTCCTACTTGTCTACATGAGTTTCTTGCAGTGCTATGCAATGTGTCTAGATATCCTTAAGTAGGCCAGTAATCTCTTTGTTTTTATAGGGTAATATATGCCATTTATGTTCAAGGAAGCACATTTAAATATATCTCTATCCATTATGGGCCGGATATTCAAAAGGGTTGCTCCATGCGCAATAGGGTTGCGCATGCGCAAGTCCAAAAGTGCGGCATTCTGCGATATTCAGCAGGAGGCAGTTGCGCCACTGAAAACATGCTGAGCAACAGCGTAATGCAAATGAAGGCATGCACAACCAAAGGGGGTGGATCCATGCATAAAGAGCGCAATGCGATATTCAAAGACTTGCGCAATGCGCAACAGCTGAATAGCCGGAAGACCCCTAGCGGAAATGAGCCAAAATAAAAAGGCTCAAGGAAGAGGCCAAGAACACTACAGGATGCCAAGTGGGAAGAGAGAGAAGACAGACAGTGACAGGCCAGGGCAGGCAAGGGAAGCAGTGTGGGTCAAGGCTGCAGAGGCCAGCGGGGTGCCGGTGCAGTGGAAGTAGCAATCAGGACAGTGGGGTAACAGAGCAACATCAGCCAGGGGGTCACAAGCCAGGGAGATGGACAGTGGCAGCTTCCACATGGAAGCTGTAATGAGGGGTGAGAATGCAGGTGCAGGGGCGTGGCGTGGATGGGCCCATCGTACGCCCCCAACAGGCAGTACCGTGCCCGCATCAGCTTTGAGCTGTACACAGATGTAGAGATCGTGGGCCGGTACCACCTGAACAGGGCAATACTGAGGCGGCTCTGTGAGCTGTGCAGTGATGTGATGCAGGCACCCTCACAACGGAGTCACGCTCTGTCAGTTGAGACCCAGGAGACAGCCTGCATGTGCCTGCTCACCACGGACACCTTCCAAAGGCCAACAGGGGACACCACAGGCATCACACAGTCGGCCAAGTCACGCATCCTCACCCAATTCCTCAGTGCACTGCTGCCACATGCTGCTGAGCACATCCATTTCCCCAGCACCGCAGCAGAGCGTACAGCAAACATGCAGGAGTTCCACAGGGTAGCACGTATGCCTGGCATGCTAGGGGCCATAGACTGCACCCATGTGGCCATTCGCATGCCAAATGGCCCCGATGGGGCCACATATAGGAACAGAAAGGGCTTCTCCAGTGTCAACTGCCAGGTGGTGTGTGATGCCACTGGGCGTATAATCAATGCCTGTGCCACACACCCTGGTGGAGCACATGATGCCTTCATATGGCATCAGTCCACACTGTGCCATCAATTCGGTGGGGCATCCCCACAGGCCATCTAGTGGGTGAGATGCATGTAGGAAATGCAAACTCCGGGGCAAGGGTGGAATGCCACACGTGCCATGGTAGTGGCACACAGGGACATGGCAATATGGACCTGAACATGATACTGATCTCCACTATCTCCACACAGGTGACAGCGGATACCTACTCTGTCCCTGGCTGCTCACCACTGTGCGCCCCATGACCCCATCGAGCAACGCTATAATGGGCACATGCGCCCATCGCAACATCATTGGCGGGTGTTTGGGATGCTCAAGGCACGCTTCGATGCCTAGACACCTCCGGGCGGTGCCCTACAGTACAGCCCTCAAAGGCCTGTGGATATTCCTGGCCTGTTGTATCCTGCACAACATGGCCAAAGACTGTGGGATAGCCCTACAGGTTGAAGAGGGGGACAGCAATGGGGACGCCAGTGGCGCCGGTGTTGATGGTGATGAGCAGCACCCCCTTGGACGGCCGAGACCCCGACTGATCCGGCAGGCCCAGCTGCACCGGGACACCATCACGGAGGAGCATTATGCACGACACAGGTAAGTCAAGGGGCCATGTGCAACCAACACTGTCCTGGCGCAACCCACAGGCACACAGAGTAACACACCAGGGGTGCATGACGGCAAAGGGAGTGGAAGGGACCAGGCACACAAACACACCATCAGTGAGGGGCGAACAGTCATATGGACCCACACACACACACACACACACCAGGCACAAAGCGTACATGGGCAGGTGCACAGCAGAGCAGGAACAGACATGGCAAACACACAGATCCACAGACCACACCCACCACCTGTACTGTCCAAATGCGTGTGTCAGATGCTGGGCACCTTGCCCTTGGTGTACAGTACAATGCAGGCATCATCATGCACATGCACCTGTGGACAGCAGTCGGGATGGTGTGCAGGTGGTCCGTATGTCGGCGTGATGTGCAGGGCACCCAGCAGTGCACTGCCCACCATGACGCACAGTGCACACAGGACAGCACCAGACAGGGCCCGCACTGGGAGACAGGTCAGTCATGTTGCACCATTCCACGGCCACCGCGGATGCATGGGCGGCCCTGCCATGACCCGACAGCACTGGCAGGCTGAGCAGGGGCCACATGGGGTGGCACCGATGGACCACCAGGGGTCCCACTGCATGATCGTGACCTTGTCCGCAGTGGGGTCTGTAGTATGCCAAACATACCTGCACCAGGGGTGCTCGGGATGCCCACAGCAGAACCCAGCATCGACAGGCTTGGTGACACATGACGCCGGGAATGGGGAGTGGAGAGCGTACTGTGTGGGGTGCACGGTACAGGAGCACCTGCTTGTGTGCCCAATGCAGCCACGACAGCGACCAATGTCTGGGTCAGCCTGTCAATGGCGGTGGTCACATCCATCTGCATATGGATCATCTCTGCATGGTCCAGAGCACAGTCCCTGCTGTGCCGCTCCACAGCCACACACAGTGCCTCCACGGATGTTGCAACCCACCTTTGCTGCTGTACTGATTCCCACAGCAGGCCGGTGTGCTCTTCAAATGGGTACTCTGCCACAAGGGCATCCTGTGCCCCAGGGTATGGAAGGTCCTGATGCTCAACACCCCTTGAGGGTAGGCGCTGTTCACCAGGACCAGGAATGGGCATATCAAAGGGCGGTGGGCATGTGCCACCACTGGACACTGTACCCCCAGACCTGGTGGGTGACTGCTGCTGCTGCTGCCTCTCCAACCACTGTGCCCCAGGGGCCACTCGTTCCACTGCTGTGGTCGCAACAGTGCCAGACACCTGCACAGCCACTGGTGCTGACAGGCATAGCCTGGGACTGTGCCGACATGTTGGCACACACGTTGGAACCAGCTAGGCCCAGGGGCACATGCTGGCCTGTTGTGTGTCCATCATGGGACACACACATGTCACTGCCCATTGCAGTCCTTGCATCATCAATGGTGCAGGTACGTGCTACAGCCACAGTCACGGCGTGCTGGCATGCTTGCATGCCAGACTGCTGAGACACAGGCTGTGCACCCCCCACACCCGACTCACCGACACAGGTTGGCAGCCCGGCGTGCATGCTGGTGCAGTGCATGCTGGCTGGTGACAGAGGTGGATGAACCCTCCTCCATGTCCAGCAGGTCTTCCTCACTGCCTGGACCCACCACCACCGTCCCCTGAAGATGAACAGGATCTGTAACAGAAAGAGAGGACATGTGAGTGCATGTGAACAACCTTCCCGCCCCAACACCACCACCATGTCATACTGTGCAGTGATGGGCTTCCACCTGTCTGGAATCCACCTCCTGGTACGCCCTCAATAGCACTCCACTGCATTGATGCAGCCAGTCGGTCCTCAGCTGGGGTCAGCTCCACCACCGCTGGCTGGCCCCCGCCAGTGCCAGCACATGCCGCCCTGAGGGCTGCCACCTTCTCCTTCACCCTCCTGCGGTCTGTCCCCATCTTCTTTTTGCATTCCTGCATGGAGCGCTGGTGGCTTCCGTGCAGGTTCACTGCCCGAGCTACCCCCTCCCATGCAGCCAGCAGGGCTGAGGGGTGCCCCGCCATCCACTCAGTAGTGCCTCCTCCTCAGGTAGGCCTGGAAGAGGGCCTCTGTCTCCGCCGTGGTGAAGTTGGGCCTCCTCCTCCGCCCACCATCCTCACCCTCACCTTGGCTCTGCTCAGTCATGGTGATCTGTATGGGTGGAAGTGGACACCTGTCACTGTGCAGTCTACAGCGTTATCCCATGACCATTGTCCAGAACATCACACAGCATGCAACCCACCTCTCACCTGCAGTAACCGAAACTGGCCAGCGCAGCCCAATGTCGCACATTTATAGCGCAATGCATGCAAATTAGGAGTGGAGCAACTGTAATGAGATGCAAATCGTGCCACTGCGCCTTTGAATGGCTGATCAGATGATTTGCATGTGTCGGCTGAATATCGCGCCATTGCGATTTGCGCAATACAGTTGAGCTGGCTGAGCCAATGGCGCAGATCTGTGACTGTGTGGTACACTGCATTGTGCATGCCCAGGTAGCTCACACAGGCGTCTGCCGCACTGATGACGTGCTATGCGCAATCGGAGATTCAGGCCATGGCCACCATTGTGCCAGTGGCGCTACAGCACTGGGCACCATATGGCGCTGTGGCTTTACTGCGCACTAGTCCACTGTGGCACTGGCACGCAGGTGATCAGTCATGCAGGATGTGTAGACGTCAGATGGAGCTGTGCGTGGCCTTGCGTCATAGACCCCTGACCTGGAGTCCGACCTTTGCCCCCTGGCGCTGTTCGGCTGCCATGTGTACGGCTCTATTGCGCTGTTTGGTGACAGCGCTATGTGACGCCCGGCCTTCTCCCGAACAGCGCGATTGGAACCTATGGTGGTCTATTGCACATTTCCACGTGGGTTGCTCGCTGCGAGGCCATATTGCCTGCTGTACAATCCCAATTATGGCACGCAGGAGAGCTCCCCAATGGAGTCAGGTGGAGGTGGCCAACCTGGTGGCCCTGGTTGAGCCCCACTTTGAGGCACTGTATGGTGATGAGCCCCTCACCATGGCCCACACCCAGGTGTGGCTGCAGGTGGCCACTGACCTGGTGAGGGTCACAGGGTGGTGCCGGTCTGCGGAGCAGTGCAGGTACAGATTTAGTGACCTCTGCAGGAGGAAGCCAGATGTGCTGCGATGCCTCAGGTCACGTGACACGAGGGGCGTTGTGCCTAGGCCAGGTGGGTGTACCATCTATGCACCTGTATTCTCCGTAGGGGTGTGACTGTGTTTTGGTGGCGGTGCATGGGGGATGGCTCTGCCATGTTTGGCTGTGTCAGTGTGTGCAGGTGTGAGATGCATGGGTCTGGCTGTGTGGGCAGGCACACTCACTGGGGCAGGGGGCAGTCTGCTTTGGGGTCACACTGATGTTTTTCTCAACATTTGTCAACCACAGGCCTGGTGGAGAGGATGCAGGCACAGGCTGAGGAGGGCCGTGGCAGGGCCCAGGTAGCGGACGGAGGAGATGTGAGGGGTGGGCCACAGCTGCAGCAGCAGCAGCAGCCACAGCTGCTTGATGAGTGTGAGTATCATTACATCATGGATGCTATTGCATGCTGGAGGGTGGGCATGACCACCAGCCATGGACAACACAACCATGCACGACACAGGCGACAGTCATCACTGTCCAGTGTCACTGCATGTCTGTGTGTGCGTCACTGGTGGTCCATGCATACACTGGGCACATGGCTTTGGAACTGGCATCCCACCACATTGCCACGTCACTTGACAGCCTTGTTTGTGCTGTGATGGACATGGGCAGTGTGTGTGTGTGTAGTGGTGCACATAGCTGGTGCTGCCTGGTTGGGTGTGTCTTGTGCATGGTCACTGTGGGTGGGTGCATACCATCACAGGTGCGGGGCACTAGGCTATATGCCTTGCAGGATGGGTGGTGTTCAGGATTGTGGACAGTCACAGCCATTGACTGTGTTCCCTTTTCCTAGGCCTCAGCATCCTCACGTGGGATGGACCGTGCCCTCCAGCGGCTGACAGGGGTATCGCATCGACGCGCTGACATACTCAGGGACATTCAGCGCCATGGGGTCAGGCGGACGGTGGAGGAGACAGGGACAGCACCAGGCAGCAGCAGACCAGCCTGCAAGGTGCTAAATGTGCTTCCCTTCCCACTTCACCATCCTCCACTCTGCCTTCCCTCTCCCAGTTGTTCACTCTCTACCCCTTACCCACCCCCACCTGTACCCCTACCCCCCATTGTCTTGTACATATCTGTATATAGTTGTGTTCTTGATCTTGGTGTTGTAATTTCTGTTTTCCAATATATATATATATATTTTGTTATGAATACCGTGGTGGTCTCTGATTTGCAGCTGGCTATGGTTGCTCAGTTGCAGTGGTGTGCATGCCATCTGGGGTGGTATGGTCCTGGGTATGTGTGTGTGCGTGTGTGTATGTGTACATGGGGAGGTGTCTCCAGTGTGGGAATGCCTTTCAGTCGGTCTTGCCATCTGCTGTGCCCACTGCTGGGTACCCAGGGTGGGTCTGGCTTGTATGGTTCTATGCTACACGAGGTTGACGTGTGCCGGGGGGGATGCATGGTGTTTACTGCAGTGACAGTCACTGCACATGGGTGGTGTCTTGGGGTCACGGTGCAGGGTGTGCTGTGCAGAAGGGGGGGCTGATGTGCACTGTGGTTGCCGACCCCCTGTGTGTGGCAGTCTCAGCCTGACAGTGGTTGTGCTGGGAAATCATGGCCCTGCTGTGCTTTGTTGGCTTGTCCCCATGGGCCAGTGGATCATCCATCCCTCCCCCAGTGATGCTGTGCTTGGGGTGTGCGGGTGTCTTGTTGGTTCTGCAGTGTGTTCCTGTGCCCATGTGTGGCATGGCTGGTGGTGGACCCCAGCCTGCCTCCCTGGTTGTGCAGTTTCATTGCTCTGCTGGGGGTGGGGGCTTCTGCTTTAGCTATGGCACCTCTGGACTGCTCAGCTGGGCTAGCCTTGTTCGCTATGGCGCATCCTTTCTGCTCAGCTTCCTTCCTGGTTGCGCTATGGGCGCGGTTTGTGCGATATTCAGACGTTGACTGCTTGCGCAATTTGTTTTGCTCCATGTTTGAATATCGCATCTGTTGCGCCTATGTGCAATTGACTTGTGCTTGCTCCTGTTGTTGCGCACTTTTTCGACGCAGTTTGAATATCCGGCCCTATATTTATAATTAGTCCAGTTATCTAACCACCACTTAACACCACTTGTCTGACCATAGATGATGATTTCCTCTCCCCCCTCCCTTTTCCAACACACAAATAATTCATATTCATAAAATATTTTTTAACAAATGAAATCCATGAGGTTTTCTTTTATGCTGTATTTATATAAGATCTTAGATGTTTTACCAACCACCCCCCCCCACTGGCTCCTGCCCACTGCAGTTCATGAAAAGAAAAAACAAGTTAAATGTGGAACCTATAATTATTTATCTAACATTTCAGGAACCAAAACCATATACAAAGTCCAAAGTTTATATATTTTTCTCTTTCTCTTCTTTAGTCATGCAGATTTGGAATTTTTTTTCTCAGATCTTTTTCAGCCTCTTCAATTGTATTATAAACTAAACGTGCGACATCAAAAATGTCTTTCATCTTCACTGGGTAAAGCATTGTTGCTTTATGTCTTTTAGTCCACAGTTTGTACCTTATGAAATCATATTTTTTCTGCCCTTGTACTACCTCAGCTAGAAAATCATTAAAGATCGAAATCTGAGTCCCTAATAGGTTGATACATTTTTTCTTATAAACCTGGGACAGCAGTGATTTTTTTGTCCTCAGATCATGAACATTTGACTATTATTGGTCTTGGATGCAGTTTTTTGCATCTCTTATGTTCTCCCTAAAAGTTATGTGGGCTCTATCAATGTCCATTCTAATGGCTGTTTTATCAATGTCCATGTAAGGTGAAAATATTTGGTTAAGCGTGTCCTTTAGTGGGTTGTCTGTGTCCCAGTTCTCTGGCACTCCCAAAACCCTTACTTTCTTTTTTTCTAGAGTGGGCTTCATAGTCTATCATTTTATTTCTGAGATCTTGACTTAGTTTTTCTAAGTCTTTGATGTGTCTTTCCTTAGGTGTGGCATCATCATGTAGTTTAGATACACATTCCTGTAATTCAGATATGTTAGCTTTCATTTGCTTGTTCTCTTCAGCAAGGGTACTAACTGTGGTTTGTAAGTTGTCTATTTTAGATTCTACTCTCTCTATTTTTTGCAGAGATTCATTGACTTTTGTTAACTGTTCTAGAATTATTTTGGCCCAGCTTGGCGGTTCTGAAGTGTCCTCATCACTATCCAACTAGGCATCTAAAAAATTGGAGGCAGAATCGGTGTCCTAATCTAAGAAAGTTAGTGTAATGACAGTTTTAGAGACTAAGTGAGGTTTATTTGCAGAAGAAGTGTTCGGTAACATTTTACTTCCAGGTCCCCCTATTTTAGGTAATGGCATTTCCACTGATAAATCATTTACTGTGCCTCCTCCTTCTTTTCGTACAGGAGTATTTGAGGGACTCAAACCAGAAAGTGCCGAGTCAAGAACTGTTTGTACTGACTCCATCAGCAGTTGCAAGTTCAAATTAGTTCTTTGGCAAACAACCTTAGTAGGTTTAGAAACAGCAATTACCCCAGAGTTATTGAATGAAATAGGAGGTTCTACCTGGGTAGTTTGAGATTGAGTTGAATCTGTTCCTTCTCATTCTTCTCCATTTTGCTGGGCTGTTGTAGTAGTAAACAGTTCTTCTTCTGCAGGTGTTATCTATCTTGATTTTTCAGATGTAAGTTAATGTTGATTTATCTCTGAGAAGTCACTCTTTTCCTGGGGGAGTTGAATGCATTTTTTTACATCTGTAGCTCATGTTAATTTCACTTCTGATATGCCCACTGAGGGTACCGATGCCGGGGGGGTACATCTTGCTGTGATTGGTGTTCTAGGCCCAATTTTTGGAAAACCAGGGCCGGGTTTAATATGTTTTGCACCTTGCTCATGCCCGCAACATTTCCAGCATTCTCCGAGGTGTCGTTTCAAGGCATTACAACTTCTGGCATTTGCCCTGGAATGTCTTTTGCTGGGTTTTCTTTATTAGGTCTCATTTTCTCTTCCGAGGATTCCTCCTTTGATGTGGCTCTAGATTTAGTTCAGCTCATTGACTGTTTAGCAGTTTTTGCTGTCCTCGGACTTAATGAAACTAGTTTCCTCACAGGCATTGCCAGCCCATACTTTATAAAAGTCTTTAAAATCTTTAAAGTCTTTATTCACCATACCTTCAACACCCATGGAAAGCATGAACATTCACCAGACTCAGCAAGCAGAACACTTTAGTATGCTCACGCGCACGTGGGGAGGGGAATGAGTTTTCTTCTCAGTGGCTCAGTGCATCATCAGATAGCACCTATCTTGACTCCTCTCTGTCTTTCTCCCACCATGTTGACTGTGGTCTCTAGTAAGTATATAGATTTGTGATAGTATTGCATCCCATCACATCTAAATGGTAATCACAGAGCCCTTTAGGAAATATTGACCGTGTTGCTCTTGTTAATTTTCATTGGATAATATCTGGATAGTGTCCCATTATCCAGAGCAACCATACATTCCAAAAACTGTTACATTTTTCAAGTCTCAGATTCCAAATTGCTGTCCATTTCTCCATCCAGTATATCTCCTGCACTGTGTCTTCCCAGTCTTTTACCATGGGTGGGGTTTGCTGCAGCCACTTCCTTGATTTTTTGGGCTGTGGTAAGCATCAGACACACCAAGGATTGAGAAAGATTGTCTTAAAGTGTTACAGCATCATTAAAATATAGCACGTTGTGAGGAGGGTGAGTGGACCTATGGTGGTAAACAACTCCATCACTGCACTGCCCAACTCCTGCCAGTACTGTTGTTGGGCTGGGCTGTCCCAGAATATATCAGCATGGGTACCACATGTCTCACTGCATAGTCTCCAGCAGGAGGTGCCTCTCTGGGCATCATTTTTCCAGGTAACCTGGAAGGTCCTGAAGAAATGTGTAATACATTTCCACTAGTGCTGTGCACAATGTGGAATTCCACTGGTGGAATTAGTGCAGAATGACCATTCTACTAGTGGAATTTCCACCAGAATTTCACTTGTTCACCTGCAGAATTCTGCCTACTGTGATCCGCAGAATAATATTCTGTGGAACATAAATGTTTATGCAGAAAACATTCTGCAATAATTTCCATGGAAAATATTGAGTTCCGCTGAAAAATATTTCACAGAATAGTGATTTTTCCATGGAAAATCATTCCACAACATTTTTATGCTGCAGAATTCATTGATTCTGTTAACAGCAAAATTTGGCAGAATTTTGAATATTCCATGGAATTCCATTCTGCCAGAATTTAAAAATTCCATACATCAGTAATTTCCACCCATCCTCTCTCCAAATGTAGCAAGAGATGAGTGTTTCCAAAAACATATTGTGCTCCAGCAGGCATCTGGGATGATACAATCCATTTCTCTCTCCCACCTATTCTTTGTTGTTTCCAGATTTATGTCCTGTAACACATGATAAACTTTGTAACACTTTGATATTATGCGATGAGGGATAGCTCCTGCCTGCACTAAAAGTATCAGTTGGAGGAATAAATTCTCCACCGTACTATCCCACTAATGTCTTAATCGGGCTCTCAGATAGTGTCACACCTGGTGGTACCTAAAATGGTCAGATGTTTGGAGAGTGAACTGTTGTTTCATGATTTGTAAGGAACTGAAGGTCCCTGCATTATAGAACTGATCATGATGGTCAAGACCTGCATGTTACCATCGAAGACAAGTGTGGTCCAGGAGTGATGGGTTGATATGGAGCTCATGGGCCACCATCCCTAAGTAGCAAGTTGGCTGTTTATGGTCCAGGGTTCTCAAAACTTCCACCAGCTTTGTATCAAATCATTGTTTTAAAAATCATTACTGAGATTAGATATGCTATTCTTAATCTGCTGTGCTTTATTTCCATTTGTGAGCCAATAAACTGAAATATAAGAACAGGGCAGGCTGTTGTGTATTTACTTCTTCTCTCCTTAATGGCACTGGAATTTGGTGGGGCATTGCTTGAGCTGGCTTGAGAGGGAACATAAAATAATGAAAAGTACATTCCTGGAAAAATTCCATCTCTGTGGGGAGAGGACTTCTGCTGCTTTGTTACTGTATGGTCCTGATCCATCACCTGAGAGCTACTAGAGTTCACTGTGAGAGGGGGAACCAGAGACCATAAATGTGAGCAAGATTTGGGTCGTGGCCAGTAGCAGAGGTGAGCAGAGAGTATAACTGGCTGCTGTCTTGCATTCGGGGGAGTGGATTACTTGCAACAGTTTTCTAAGTACACCCTCTGATGGTTACATTACTTAGATGGTGCTTACTATCTGAATTACAGCAGGCAGCAGCACAGAGAGGGGAGCCAGAGAGCAGAGGCAAGAGTGAGATTCAGCTGGTGATCAGTAGTGGAGGTGAGTGGAGGGTGAAACCAGCCGCCATCTTGACTGGCAGGAGAGGGACTAGTGTAGAGGTCATTACTATGGTCTGGAGGGGGAGGTGGGCTGATAGACTGCCAAAGATAGAATATTAAATTCTAAAATGTTAGCAGGTGGGGCATTACATGGCTGAAGAGGGAACTTAAAATAATGAAAAGCACATTCCTGAAAAGCTCCATCTCTGTGAGGAGAGGACTCCTACTGCATTGATACTGTATGGACCTGATCCATCACATGAGAGCTACAGTACTAGATCTTGTCATGAGAGGGAGAACTAGAGACTGGAGATGTGAGCAAGATTTGGGTGGCAGCCAGAAGGGGTGGTGAACAGAGAGTATAACTGGCTGCTGTCTTGCAGTTGGTGGGGGAGTGGATTAAATGCAACACTCTTCTAACTACACCTCTGACAGTTACACTACTTAGATGGTGCTTACTGTTTGAATTACAGCAGGCAGCAGCACACAGAGAGGGAGCCAGAGAACAGAGGTGAGAGTGAGACTCAGCTTCAGGAAGGTTGTTGCCCTGACTGCTGGTCTGAGACCAGTTTCCAAGCCACCTGGTTTGGGTCCAGTTTCACTACTGTACAGGAGCTATCTTTGTTACACTTAGTTTTTTTCCTGTACCAACTCTCTTAAGTGTAGATTTATTATTACCAACTCCATGCCACCATGGATTACCACACCAGTAAAATTTAGGGTCAAAAGAATTTTAGGAAAGTCAAATTCAAATCCAGACTTTCAGGACAACAGCCTCGTGCACTAACCACTACGCTATGCTGGCTGTTGCCTAGCAATCCTGTGGTTAAACACATATAATGCAATAACTGATCCCAGACTAGTTCATCTGGAAGGAGACACTGGTCTAAGGCCAGGCAGCTCTGAAACTAGTCTCAGACCAGACTGGCCCCAGACCAGTTGTCAGGGGAACAATTTTTCAACATCATGAGGCCTGTCTGGTGACTGGTAGTGGAGATGAGTGTAGGGTTAAACTAGCCACCTTTGTGATTGGCAGTGGAGGTGGTAGCAGGGAGGTCATCACCATGGTCCAGAGGGTGGTGGGCTACTATATTGCCAGGGACAGAAAATTACATTTTCAAATGTTAGCAGGCGGGTAGCATTCAGCAGTGGAGAGTGGCACCATGTTGCTGTTTTTCACCTGATGATGTGCATGTGCCAACTTAGTGGGCAGTAGTTGTTGGACTATTGCCTGTTGCTAGGACTGTTACCCATTGCCAGAGTAAGAAAGGGCAATAGTCTCCAGCTATTTCAGATCATGTGGCCATGTATTGGCCAATCACAGGCCAGTATTTCAATCAAATTTAATAAATTTGAATAATGCTGGGGAGGGAGGTGCAGCTGGGCAATGAATCTATTATTCATTCATTCCCTTAGTTATCTGTCCTAAATCTGCCCAGAAGAACCACATCTCATAAGGGAAAACTTCTGTATTGTTGACAATACCCACCATGAAGGTATGGTGTTTTCTTTTTTCCAATTGTTTAACCAGGAGTGGCACACTAAGCTGAAAGCTTGTTTACAGGTGCAACCTAGGAGCACAAGAAAGTTAAGTGACTTGCTCAGGGTCACACAGTATGCAAGTGGGGGCGGTGGGATTCAAACCCAGGTCTCCAGATTTGCAACTCAGAGCCTTAAACCACTGCGCTATAGGCATCTACATGTTGGTTTATAGTTTAACATTCCCACCATTGTCTTCTTAATTTAAGTGCTTGCTGGGGTGGGTGGTGGTGGGGTAAATACATGTAACAGGATTATATAGTATCATAAGAAGAGCAAGTGGTGTACTTTCTAAATGTTTTTGTAGTTGTTCCGGGTGGAGGGGTAGTACTTCTATTGTCAGCTGTTGGCTCTTGCCCATTGTTTTATAATGTCCCAAATTAAAATGTAATAGACTATTGGAATAAACAATAAGGCATGACCAGGGTTAGATTAACAGTCTGCTAATCACACCCTAGAGGTGTAATGTGGCATGAGGTGCATAAATCAAGTGCCATATTACACCTAGGGGGTGATCAACTGACTGTTATTTTTTATTTAAGCAATAATTGTGTAATGACATCACATCTTGGGTAGTTGAAGCACGAGGCTGAAGGCTGAGTGCATTCATCACCCAGGAAGTGACGTTATTACACAATAACACATATCCCTTGAGTGCCTTATTGCTATTATACAATGACTCATTTTAAATAAAAAATAAAAAAAATAAAATACATTCAGTTTTAAAATAGTTTTTGCCTGGATTTTCTGTGTGGATGAATACTTAATGAAAAAATAATACCTTTTTGGATTTCTCTACCAGGTGGAACTGTGATCTGTGCCTATCTGTAAAGATGGTAATGCCCCCCCCCCCAATTTTGGTAATGGTCCATGTTCCCTCTGTTTGTTTCTGGCTGGCTCCTTCACTACAATATGTCAGCACCTGGGTCCATTCTCCCAGTATAGTAAAATGTGGGAATTTGAACCAGGAGAGAGAGAGAGAGTTTGTTTACAACTCCTGAATGGGTGAGTACAGTGCTGGAAGAAGCCGATGGACACTTCTGGTTTTTGTGATGCGATCAAACTCAATTGACCTATTGTTTAGAGGGGACAGCGTGTGAAACTTTTTAAATGGTTTTAATTTATTTTATTTTACAAACAGCCACTGCTTGACACATTCTTAAGAAATGGCTAAATGCTGAGCGGCAAGTGTGCACTTCAGTACCACAATCAGTGACCCCCCCCCCCCCGTCTGCAGGCAATGGCCTTTTCTTTACTTAGTAAATGTGGTAGTTACAGGTAAAAACAAAAAAAGACAGGATGTTCCTCCAAAACGTCAAGAGGTTTCCTTTGTGATGTGGGGGCAGCAGGAATATGTTTCAGTGGAGCTGCAGGTTTGTGTGAGAGGATGTGCTGAAAGGTAAAGTGAGTGAGAGCAGAACAGCTTTGTATTTCCTTTTCACTGATGTAACACCCCTACAAATAAGGGTTCCTATAATGTCTTTCTAGGCTGCCTAATGCGCACTGCCAGGATGGTGTCCTGTGTCCAGTAGTTCTAATCGTCTGCATGAGATCGCTCCAGTAAGCCCCCATGCCTGTCTCTTTAAGAGAGCAAATAGATTGTGCTAGAAAATTAGTCTGGGCTGGGTACAAGTGATTCTGGGCTCACGACCAGCCAGACAGTCCATATTTCTGCTCCATTCTGCAGTGGCTATTTGTGCAGAGGGAGCTCTGTTAGGAAAAGTGATTATTTACTGATTATTTGTTGCAATAATAATAATAAAGGGGTTTGTCTAACCTACTTTCAATTGCAGCTTGAACTTTTGAATAGAGCCACCGTTTTGATTCTGGACTGCCAGTGTTGGACCAATCGAACCTCAGGGGACATAAAATGGAGACTGTCCCCAGAAGTCTTGTGGGACTGAACTTCTGTAGGAATTGTAGTTTTAAGGGTTTGGCACCTATATGGACCTGGGGGAGCCCTTTCTGTGACAGACAGTTCCCCGAATCACCGAACCTTTAGGATTACTGGGAAACCCCCAGAACTGCTGAAGCAGTGAGTCAGTCATGAGTTGGAGTTGGGAGAGTAAACAGCTCGAGCCATCGAGCAGCTACTCCTGGTAGGAGCACAGGAAAATCATCAGGAAGGCTCTGCTGGCCTGCCTGTCACATCTCCAAGTTGGAGTATCGCCTTGTGTGTGAAATTCAGACTTTCTCTGATTTGCTGGATGTGATCTGTATCTGAACAGAGAAAGTGTGTTATTGCTACCTGCGAGTGGACTGAAGACTTGCTCCAGAAGCGATTGGCCCACCTGATGACTGAAGAGAGCCTCAGATCAAAGGTTTGCACAGTGAATCTGTGACTGGCAAACAGACTTTATCTAAGCTGTGGCTAAACAAGTTAAGTGTTGTAAATGTGCTGTATGTGTTTCTTGGGTTGCGATTTGTTTCACCAAGGCTAGTTCTGCTACGCCAGCTGGAGGCTTTTCCAGGGCTCCACCATGGACTTTATCCAAAATGTTCTTCCTGCCTGGGCCCTGCCATCTCGGCCTAGGCCGTTGTCCCTGATTCAGAGACATTCTTGGTGAAAGACCCATTTGGGGATTTGTCCCCCTGCTCAACTCCATCAAACAGGTAGCGACCACCAGGAGGTGAATCGTGTAGGCCCCACTTCCCCTGGCAATCCAGTACAACACCACGAGGTCTTCATCTTGCCTGTTATGCTTCCTGATCTGGGTAGTGTAAGTACAAAACAGGGTAGCTCCCTGCAACATCAGCTATAATCATTGTGTGCCATCTGATTTTCTTGTTTGGGTTTATTGCAATGGACTGAGCTATCCGGCTCCGGATTATAGATTCTGGGGTTGTGTGCATGTTAACTGTTTTTCCTTCCTAAGGGCTCCAACAACAGTTGCAATGCCAGCCTACCCTGGGCAATGCTTCAGGCCAGCCTGTGTTACATACTGGGTACCTAGGTTTGTGGGACTATTTGAAAAGGACTTACAATGCTTGCTGAATAAATCTGAATCAAGTCAGAGGTATCAATCACTTGCTATATTTACACCCCACTCTTGCTCACTTCCCCTGAATAAACCAGATTGTAGGTTTTCATGTTTAACCTGGCTGGCAAGTACCTTATTGGTGGGGTTACAGCATTATCATTGCCTTTCTGCATTACTGGTCTTATTTTCCAGGGGGTCTCCAGGGCAGTTGCAGAAGATTCAGGCCTGTGGTAAGTGCAAGGAGGATGAACATATTATTATTGTTATCTGGTGTATGTGAATGTTATATTGTTCCACTGTTTAGGCCACTAGAAGGGTTGGTGGGTGGTTATAGCATCCTGGAGGGCTATATCAGAAGCAGCTACATTGCCCCAGTACCATTCCTCCGGGTGGAGGCATCTGTTCACAGAACTCAGGCCCCTTAACCTGTGCATAGTCACGCAGGCTGGGGTAGTAGCCCATAGGGTAGCACCACCTTGGGGTTACCCTGAGAAATGGAAAATCAAAGCTGCTCTGGTCTTGCTCACTTTCCATTTCAGAATAGCATCAAGTGCTCTGAAACCTCTGGGGATATTTTTTCAGCTCAAAATAACAAGACTTGTGGCTGTTGGAAGATGAAGCCCTGTTGAGCTTAGTGGGCAAATTGTGAGACTGTGGGCTTTGGGGGATGTTGTGCAGGCAGGAATAGATTTAATTTACTGTTTTGAGGTCATCTGTGTGCCTGCACTTAATACAGTGATGATATTGTGTAATAACATCACTGTGCCAGGCACCCAGTGACCAATCAGAGAGCTTGAAATTTTCTTACCATTGTATAATATTTGTTATAAAATAGGTAATGAAATCCTAGTGATCTGATTGGCTGAAAGCATCAAGGTTCTGGGAATCAAGCCCATGTCTGCTGGATGCACCAAGCTCATTCATAGCTATTTACTCTAACCTCTGGGTATACTACCATCCCCCATTCACAGCTCATTAAATCTAACCAATGACTATTAATCTAATTCCTGGGAGCATCTTATTACAATCATAAAAAAAATCCAAAAGTATTAGAACTGTACTTTTCAAATGTTTTTCTCATTGAGAGGGAGATTTCTAATAGAATAGTTCATTCACGTTTAAGAATGTCAGTTCAGAATCAGAATGCATCATTCCAGTTGTTCAGAAGTGCTAGAGGATAAAATGCTGACAGGAAGGATTTATGCACCATGGTGATCAGTCTGTATCTGACAGTGTAACAGAGATTAAAGAGCTACTGTACTGTCTAAATCTGATATTAGTTTTTAAAAGCAGTCAACCATTACCTTTAATATCTGAGGTACTTTTTCCTTTCCCTTCAGTTAATCAGAAGATTGTGTACCTGATGTTAGTAGGTACGCTGTGTGAAAGAGTACTCTGCCTGGCAGCTGACATATCTAGCTTTGTTCCACCTATTACATAAGCAGCATTGTGAGTGTGACCCCACTGACTGTGACATCACTGCTGCTTAGGAACAGCCACTCAGTGGCTGCCAGTTCAGTCACCTGTGATGTCACCTGTGAGGGAGCAATACTAGACCTGGTACTCTCAAATGGAGAGAGGATCACAAATTTAGAGGTCAGTAGACATCTGGTAACAAGTGACCACTGCACAGTGTGCTTCACAATAAGCACAACCATGGAGACAAACCACACAAAAACAAGGATACTGGACTTTAGAAGGGCTGACTTTGGCAAAATGGGTGAATACATGAGGAATACACTAGCAAATGGCAAAAAAGGAGGGGTGGAAGAACAATGGAGAAAAATCAAAACTGCCATCATAGAGGCAACAAGCCTTTGTGTGAAACAGATAAAGAAAACAAAGCGGAGTAAAAAAACACTATGGTTCTCAAAAGAGGTGGCAGGGAAGGTTAAGGAGAAAAAGGCTGCATTCAAAAAGTATAAGGCATCACAGAAGGAGCAGGACAGGGAACTGTATCAATTAAAGCAGAAAGAAGTGGGGAAGGCAGTCAGAATAGCAAAAGCCCACATTGAGGAAAAAATAGCCAATTCAGTTAAGAAGTGGGATAAAACCTTTTATAGGTACATTAGGGAGCATAGAAAGGTTAAGGGAGGAATAGTGAAGATTAATAAGGGAGAGGGGAGGTGGGCAGAGGGAGACAGTGAAAAGGCAGAGATATTGAATGAATACTTTTGCTCAGTATTCACAAAAGAAGATGAGGAGGTGTTACCTAAACCAGACAATAAAAGCACTCTGGGTAGGGGGGTTGCCACCAGTCCATTTACAGAAGAAAGAGCCCTGAAAGAACTCCTAAAACTCAAGGTGGTCAAAGCAATGGGGCCTGATGGGATTCACCCCAGAATCCTAAAAGAACTAAGGGAGGACCTAGTGACACCACTGACCACACTTTTTAACAAATCATGGGAGGATGGGGTGGTACCTGAGGACTGGAGGAGGGCAGATGTGATTCCCCTTCACAAAAGTGGGAGCAAGGCAGAAGCAGAAAACTACAGACCTGTAAGTTTGACCTCAGTGGTAGGGAAAATGATGGAATCACTTCTGAAAGAAAGAATTGTTGAGTACCTAGAGGCCAGCGAGGCACAGGACACAAAGCAGCATGGATTTACTGCAGGAAGGTCATGTCAGAAGAATCTAATAGATTTCTTTGACTGGGTGACCAAAGTAATAGACCAGGGAGGGGCTGTGGATATGGCCTACCTAGACTTTAGCAAGGCATTTGACACAGTCCCGCACAAAAGATTATTAATCAAGTTAGCCAGCCTGGGAGTGGGTCCCAGGGTGGTAGTCTGTGTTGCAAACTGGCTGCACAACAGGACAGAGAAGGTACTAGTGAGTGGAACACATTCCGAAGAAAGGGGGGTCACTAGTGGAGTACCTCAGGCTCAGTACTGGGTCCAGTCCTCTTTAACATCTTTATAGGTGACATTGCAGAGGGTCTGGAGGGAAAGGTATGCCTCTTTGCAGATGATACAAAGATCTGTAACAGAGTTGATACACAAGGGGGATTAGAAAGGATGAGAAGGGACTTGGCAGGGTTGGAGGAATGGTCAGACATATGGCAACTTAGATTCAATGCAAAGAAGTGCAAAGTAATGCACCTGGGAAACAAAAACCCAGGAGAAGAGTACACAATAGCAGGGGAGGTACTAACAACAACAAAAATGGAACAGGACTTGGGGGTAGTCATATCAGATGATCTAAAGATTGGTAAGCAATGTGAGAAGTCAGTAAGGAGAGCCAGGGGGATACTGGGATGCATAGGAAGGAGCATCACAAGTAGAAAAAGGGAAGTGGTTATCCCTCTGTACAGACAGTTGGTGAGACCCCATCTGGAGTACTGTGTGCAGTTTTGGAGACCTCATCTACTCAAGGACATAGACAGGATGGAAGCAGTCCAGAGGAGGGCAACTAAAATGGTGCAGGGTCTGCATCAGAAATTATGTGAAGAGAGACTGAGAGAGCTTAATATGTATACCTTGATGAAAGGAGGGACGGGGGGACATGATAGAAACATTCAAATACCTCAAGGGAATCAACAAAGTCCAGGAGGGTAGCATCTTTCAGAAAAAGAGATGTGTAAGAACAAGGGGACACAATTTAAAGATGGGGGGGACGCCTCAGGGGTAATGTGAGGAAATCGTTTTTCACAGAGAGAGTGGTGGATGCATGGAACTGCCTTTCTGGGGAGGTTGTTGGGCTAAAACAGTGGGGGAATTCAAACATGTATGGGACAGACACAAGGCAATTGTAGTGGGGTGTTGCAGGAAGTAGGCTGTTGGTTAACTAGAATCTGCAGCTTATCCAGTAGGTAGGGAAATGGGCAGACTGGGTGGGCCAGGTGGTCCTTATCTGCTGTCAAAGTCTATGTTTCTATGTCATCGTCTATGAGATCACACTGCTATTGATGTAGTGGAGGGGACATGCAATAACTATGTCAGCTGCCTGGCTGAGAGCTATTCCACACATTCAGCACAATATTATCATGTAAAATGCTTTCTAAAGAAAAATTCTTCAGAAATAAAAAGATACAATTAACTACTTCTTAAAAGTTGTATTATTTTCCTGTCTGTCTGTTTTGCAGCCCCTAGCTGTTTAATGTAAGGGTCTCAGAATACTGACCACCAGTCAGATTTCAGCATTATTGAGGCACTCTGTATAATGCAGAATTGTGAAATAATTAAACCCGTAGCTCTGGCCAAGAGTAAAAGGAAACTGTAGCAATCATTTTTTTTGCAAAATTTTCAGAAATGAATATCAGGAAAGAAGGACAAAACCAGTGCAGGAATTGATGAGGGAGAGAGAGAGGGAAAGACACAGGATTAAGAATGTACAGTAAAAGAGAATCCTGAATGTTACTGCACAGTGGGCTTCCCTGAACCTCTGAAGTTTTCTGGAACCCCCAAACCATGTGGTTGTAGCTGCTGGTTACTCCAATTACACAGATCTTTCAGTCATTAATGTTACACAATGCCTTTAAAATGAAGCTACTGCCACTTTAATTGGTTCATTAAAATTGCTTGTAACAGTTGTCCTCATGCAGACATTGCATCCTTTTTGTCCTCTGGGCCCTGCTGGGCTTTGATTTTGACATACCTTGACAGGACATCTTAACAGAAGAGCATACATTTCAAAAGAGCTTGAGGGAAAGTAGTAATTGAGTTGAATCTGAGCGCTCCAGTTCTTCTGTTTGCTTTACGGGTGGTTCAAGGGAATATGGCAGGGGTCACTGTAAGGGACTCTTTATGCAAATCTCTGTCTGGTATAAGATTCATGAACACTGTGAACACAAGCTGCATCAGAAGCAGATGTTCTCCTAGTTTTTCTTATCTTTTATTAATTTTTTATATAAAAATTCCACACATAAACATAAAAAGAAAGACACAGAGATACCATCAGCAGATAATGGCCTTGGGGCTCATCCAGTCTGCCACAAAAACTGCCTAGTATTGGGAATTCTAAAGCAGTTATTTGCAATTATACAAACGATAAAAAGAATCTGGCAACTTGATTGGCTGAAACATCTTCTTACCTGTGATTAAATCCCAGCACATGGGGCCTATACAAGAAACAAAAAGTTGCCTACGCACTGCATATCCAAGGTGCGTAGGGAATCCTATGTTAGAATGCCACACAGTAGGGGCCCCATGGGCCCCTGGCAGCATTCACTAACCATGCACAAGGTGGTTACATGCCTGATCCCCCAGCCATGCAGGCAGCAATGCACCGGGGGCAGGTGGGGGGGTGTCGGCGGCATGCCTGCACTACATGCCATTCACTAAGGTGCATAGTGCCAGGTATGGGAAACACAGGTTACAGCAGCCGGGACCCTGACGTAACTCATTGGGTGCCCCCATGGACCTTACCCACCAGTCATGGCGGGACCGGGAAACCAACCTCCATGTTGCCCCCGCCCACTAAGCTGATGGTGAGGGCTTGGGCAGCTGAACAGGCAAGTGCCCGTACACAGTAGTATCTGTGTCCCATTCTGGTAGTGCCAATCATACCCACCCACAACATGACAGCCCCAACCCAGTTTGTACATTCCATACCCCTCCACAACATGACAGCCCTGACCAGGTATGTACATATCATACTCCCCATAACACATGACTGGCCCATCCTAGGTACTGTTACAACCCCCCATCCCACACATGCCTTCCCCTCCCCATAGTGCCAGGCATACCCCTTCCACACACACATGCCACCATGTCCCCATGGCTATATGCCTCCCCCCTCCACATGTATGCCTGGTCCCTTTGTGGTAATCAAGATACCCCCACACACCCAGTGGTGCCTTGTCCCACAATCCCAATCCGAGTTCCCAGTGGCCAGTGGCACCCCCCTCCTGTGGCACAGACAACCCCCCTTGCCCCCAGCCCCATACCTGTTGGTCAGTGTTGTGGCTCTGGATGGCCAGCAGCATAGCCCTCTGCACACCTTCTTGGCCACCAGCCATCCAACTGATGCTGGGAGCAAGCTGTGTATATATAGGGGGAGATGATATCCTGTATAGTTAAAATGTAGAACGGGCATACCTGTGGGGGGGGGGGATGATGCCATGTATTCTTTCAAAGAGACATGGGTTTACCTGTCGGTAGGGGGATGTTATGGATTATAATGGAGAGCTGACATACATGTGTTGAGGAGGGATGCAGCCATACAACAGGGACTGAGAGGACATGTGTGGGGGTGGGTAACTGCATTCATGGGGACAGTGGCAAAATGTGTGTGTGGGGATTATTGCACACTACTGGGATTGGGCTGTGCTGTGTGGTGGGGGAAGGGGTCATTCCACAGGACTGTGGACACAAGGGCGTAGCCGTGCAGGTCTGGGTGCCTGTGATGGCTATTCATGCACCTGGACACATGCCAACCTGAGTTTGTGACTCATTCTGGTACCCAGGACAGGTATCCAATTGGATGCCCACCTGAACCCGCCACCTGCTCTCTGCTTCCCTACACAATCCTGTGTTCTGGAGGCGGGACTACAGATAGGTGCCCCATGGGTTCATGCGGTTGTGAACACCATGCACATTGCACCTGTCCAGTGCCATGGAGCTATGCTGGCTGGGTATGTGCCCCCGGCATTCAATTCCTGCCCATTCAAGCATAAGGCTCATTATCATGATGAGAAAAAGCCCCAGTCTTTAGATACACAGGCTGGCTGCTGTACATGTAATAATCAAGAACTTGAAAATTTACAGCATGTTATTTTTGATTGCAAATGGTACACGAAATTTAGAACAAAGTGGCTTCAGCCATTGTGAGATTCTATACAGTCTAGGGGGACATTTTCAAATTCTATACAGTCTAGGGGGGCATTTTCAAACTGCTCCGAAAAAGGGAGCAAGTGGATGCTCCACGCATCTGAGATGCTCTGGACCAAAATATTGCAATATTCAGAAGATGAGGGTTTAAGACGCTCCAGAGCATCTCCAGCTGAATATACTAAAGATGCTCCATGGCCCAACTTAAAATGCTCTATGGCAGCTGGGAAGGACTGAATATAGCAAAATGAGCAACCTAGCCAGTGTCAGTGAAGCAACAAGGAAGTACTGCAGGTGGGAAATGAGGGCTGATCAGATGCTCTCTGAAAAATGAGATGGGCCTGAAGCAAATCTACAGTATTCAGCCAGAGTATGCAAATGGACTCATTGCCCAATTCAGGAGCAACTCAACTGCTTAACATCTCATTATAGGTTGCACCATACCTCATTTGCATGTGCTGAGCTATATTTGGACTGCCCTGCGTCAACCCACACCACAGGTGACCAACGGGTACTGTAGCTCTGGAGGTACATTTGTTTACATTCCTCATGTTGCAGCCTGAGTTGCACTGCATCCAGTGGGACATGGCCCACATCCGGATATGCTGGAACCGTGCGCATGCATGCCACTCTCCTGTCCTGCACTGCCCCATCCCTGTTAGAGGCCCTACCTACCACTGTCCTATCTAGCCATGGTTCTCGTCCATGCCTCTGACATTTGTTGTGCCTGGGTGTGTGTGTTGCCTGCTGCCCTGACATCTCTGCCTGCTATGCTGAGCCCCTGCCCTGCCCACCCTGTCCTCTGGGACATCAATGTCATTGTGTTTGTAGGCCCTATTCCTGCAGGCCACCCAGTTTCACAGTTCCACATGGGTGTTGGTCCTTGCACTTTCCCTGTCACTACCCACTCCCCTGGCATTGCCTCCTGCCATGTGTTGTGCCATAAAGTGCGTTGTGTGGGCATGGTGTCCTGCACACTCCACACACTAGATGGGCACTAGGGATGTCCCCACTCTCCTCACACCCCTCATTATCTTCACAATCAGAAATGGTGCCCTGTCCATCTTCCCAGTGCTGACTTTCTAGTACATCAATATAATAACACAACCAGCACTCCTGACAACAACTGCAATATGTTTTTTTACTGTTCATATCAGAATGTGCTCACAAAATGCACTGCACAATAGCAGACACTGATCAGTGTACTTTCTTTAGTGATAACAAGTGCATTCAGCTACCACAAATGCATTCAGCTCACAAAGCCTGCTATCCTGGTAGCTGCCTGTTGGGGGATTGCACGTGGGCCTGTTTCTTTTAGTCCTATCTCTGTTCAGAGCATCTTTGGAGATGTTCCGAAGATGCTCCGACCATTTGGTCTGAATATAGAGATGAACTTAGCATTCATGGGCACACCCTCTCCAGATGCTCTGAATACATTATAGTCTGTCTTCGTCTCATTTGGAGTTGCACGGAGCATCTCTGCCTTTTGAACATCCCACTTTGGAGCATCTCCTGAGATGCTCCAGAGCATCTCGGATGGCCCGGAGCATCTCTTTTGAAAATGTCACCTTAATGATGCTGCTCTATTCCTAAATATACTTTTTGCTTCTAATGATGAGTTAATAATTGAAAGTGTTGGCGCCTTTCTTGAAGCTATTTCTAGAATTCGATTGAGAAAAATTGGTTAGTATAAGGACATTATATTAGATATGTGGGGCTGTGGTTGGGGTTTTTCTCTCCCCCAACCCTCCTCCTTATTAAATAGTCCTGGAACCACTCCCAGTGATGGTTTAGAGTGAATCAGGAGGGGGCTGGAGGCGGGAAGTGAAGAAGAGGCGGACACCTGAGGAGCTGTATGCAAGGGGAGTCTTCAGCTGGGAGAAGAGAATCAGAAGGGGGCAGGAGGAGGAGGAGGAGGAGCATGTCAGAAGGAGTGGCCCCTGGGCTTGGACTACAAGCTGATGATAAGACTGTTCTTGGGCATTACTGTCTCTGAGACGGCTGAGAAAAAGGGCAGCATCTCAAGCTGTAGTGGGTAAAAAAAAGAAATATATTTATATACAGTATATGGTACTGTTTTATGCATCTTGCAGTATACAGTCGGTATGCTATTTTTCGTTTGGTATTACATTTCTAGTTAGGGTCTGGTCTAGTAGGTAACCAGGTAAGTAACCTAAGTTAGGACTGTATTTTCTAGGTCTATGTGTTCTAGTTAGAACTGTATTTCCTAAATAGTATGGCTGAACAATGGGTAGAATAGTGGGCTGCAATGGATGCTGGTAGCAGTTTGGGATGAACGTATTGTTGAAGCTAGGAGGGTGTCAAATCTGTCACAGGCTGAGGAGTCTTGAGGAAGAAGTGTTGTAGGATACGGGTGGGGGGAGAGAACCTAGGGCAGGAGGGCCCCCCCAGGGAGACTCATGATAACACAACATGGGAGATACATCGGACCGAGTGAGGGGCTTGGGAGGGGGAGTGGGAGCAAAACAGTCGAGGGGCCTAGCACTGGAGAGAAGGCTCAAGTCAGGAGGGAGGAACCAAGGCACAGTAATGTAGATGGGGCAGACAATAGGTTTGCGATGCTAGCAACATTGGTGGAGGAGGGGGGGTGCAGTATACCCACGAGGGGGAAATAGAGGTAAGGGGAGGGAACTGCACAAGGGACGATAGCCGGTCTAAGGGGGTGGCAGGGGTGAAGGGGAGAGGGGCACAGAAGGAGGGACAGTCAAATGGAGCACGGATACAGGGGAGCGTAGCAGGGTGGATAGAAAAAACAGCAGGGGCATAGCAGCTGTGGGAGGGGAGAACACTGATGGGAAAAGACAACAGGAACAGATGGGGGGGAAATTATGTGCAGCAGGAGAAGTCGGACAGGAGAGGAACAGGGACAGACAGGGAATTATGTGCATGTGGAGGAGTCAGGCAGGAGAGGAATGTCGGCAGGGACAGACAGGGAGAAATATGTGCTAAAGAGGGAAGTAGGCAGGAGAGAAATGGCAGCAGGGACAGATGGGGGGATTATGTGCTGGAAGGGGAGGAGTCAGACAGGAGAGGAATGGGGGAAGGGAAGCAGGCAGATGGAAATATGGGGAAAACTAGTACTGGGGGATTCAATACTAAGGGGGGCAAGGTGACAGCAGGGGTGTAGTGAGGGTGGTAGGGTGCTGGTGAAGGGCATTTAGGAAATATAAGAAAATGCAGGAGGAGGATAGGGAAACCTACAGAGAATTGAGGACAGCAAGGAAAAAGATTGGGATGGCAAAGGCTAACACAGAGGAATGGATTGTGAGACAGGCAAAGGGGGGCAAAAGACATTATTTAGGTATGTGAAGGAAAGGAGGAAGACTAGTCAAGGGATGACAAGGCTCTGGGGGGAGGGGGGAGCCACTGGAAGATGACTACATGAAAGCAGAAGAGCTGAACAGGTACTTCTGCTCAAATTTTATGAAGGGGGGCCCAAGGATGAGGAAGGGGGGTGGGGGTGGAAATGGGTTCACTTAGTATGGAGAGAGTCAGGGAAGAACTAGGTAGGGTGAAAGTGGACAAGGCCTTGGGACCAAATGGACTGCATCTGAGGGTGATCTGGGAGCTAAGGGAGGAGTTAGCCGCCCTGCTGGCAAGGCTATTCAACTGACAGGTTGGACTCTGGGAAAGTGCCAGAGGACTGGAGAAGAGCCACAGTTGTGCCAATACACAAGGGGGGTAGAGAGGCACAGGAGAACTATCATCCAGTCTGCCTTACCGCAGTGGTAGGGAGGGTCATGGAAGCACTCATCAGGGAGAGGGTAGAACAGTACCTAGAGGGGAATAGATTGTTGAACAACAGCTAGCATGGGTTCACAAGGGGGAAGTCGTGCCAGTCCAATCTTATTAAATTCTTCGACTGGGTGACACAGGAAATAGACCAAGGGGGGCAGTGGACGTTGCCTACCTGGACTTCAGTAAGGCCTTTGACACCGTTCCCCACAGAAAATTGGTCAATAAACTGGGAAGTTTGGGGATGGGGGACAAAATAACTAGATGGGTGCAAAGCTGGCTAGCTGACAGGACTCAGATGGTGGTAGTGAAGGGGGAGCACTCTAGCGAGGGACAAGTGATGAGCGGGGTACCCCAGGGATCAGTGTTGGGGCTGCTCCTCTTCAGTATCTATATATAGGATATTATAGAGGACTGAAAGGATGGGTGGCCCTCTTTGTAGATCACATGAAAATCTGCAATAGGGTGGACACTGAGGGCAGTGTGGAGGACATGCGGCAGGACCTAAGGGCATTAGAAAAGTGGGCAGAGACCTGCCAACTAAAATTTAACATCAGGAAGTGTGCAGTTATGCACCTGGGACATGGTAACCAGAGGACAGAGTACAAAATGGGAAGGGAAGGAAATCAGGGCAACAGAGCAGGAGAAGGATCTGGGTATAGTAGTCTCTAGTGACCTTAAGGTGGGGAAAGAGTGTACTAAGGCAGTGGGGAAGGCCAATGGGATGCTGGTTAGTTTTGGCAGGGGAATCATCAACAGGGGGAGAGAAGTCCTAATGCCCCTGTATCATGGACTACAGAGTCCAGTTCTGGAGGTCTCACTTGTGAAAGGACATAGTCCTGATTGAAAGGGTTCTGCGAAGAGTGACCAAGAAGGTGCTAGGAATGAAGGGCAAACCATATGAGCAGAGATGTTGCAAGCTGGGGCTATACACACTGGAGACTAGAAGGGAGAGAGGAGACATGATAGAGACTTTCAAATACATCAAAGGGTTAAACAAAGGGGACACGGGGGGCTTATTTAAAATGAAGGACACTGCTACTAGAGGGAATAGCCCGAGATCACAAGGGGGACACTACAGGGAGAATGTGAGGGGGCAATTCTTTACGGAGAGGGCGGTGGATGCCTGGAACAGGCTTCTGGAGGAGGTTGTGGGGGTGGAGACAGTGCTGGGATTCAAGAGGGCTTGGGACAGGCATAAAGGGCTATGGGGGAGGGGTGGGTTCTCAGGGAGCAAAGTGGTAGTCTAGGAGGTAAGGGCAGACTGGATGGACCATGGGGTCATTTTCTGCCATCAAGTTCTATGATTCTATGAAGGTGGGGTAGCACGGGGGAAAGGCATAGCCGTATATGGGTGGCAGCCATGCCATGGATGACAGCTGAAAGAGTGGGACAGTCAGTCCTGAAATATGGTAAAAGGAGAAGGGAGAGACCTCATTTAATTCCACATCTGGCAACAAACGACATGGCTGATAGTACATTAGAGGTAGTCCAAAAGAGGTTTGAGGAGCTGAGAATGTTATGTGGGGGAAGGGTAGATCAGTAACCTTTTCTGAAGTACTACCAGTGCCCAAGGTGAGCACAGCTAGAAAACAAAGGATCAAGGAATTTAACAAATGGTTAGGCAACTGGTGTCACAACAAAGGGTATATTTTGGTGGGAGGGTGGGGATGGACCTGGGAGGACAGTGGTCTATACACTAAGGATAGAGTTAATCTAAATAAAGAGGGCAAGAAGGTGCTAAAACAAAAGCTTGGGGAGTATATTGAGGTAGCTGGACATTTAAACTAGGAGAGGGGGTGGCAGGTGGAGTGAGGGCATACAGTGACCATGAGATGAAAAGCAGAGCAGGCTTACCCCCCAGAGCAAGGGTGATGTACTAGGTAGAAGCAATACATGGGATGCTGGAAGGGGAAGGCAGAGGGATGGGTAAGGAAAGAAAATGGGATGAAAGGTGGTCACCATGAATGTGAAGAGCCTGAGGGATAAAATGAATGACCTACAGGCCCTTATGGTGGAAAAGGAGGTGGACTTGGCAGCAATCATGGAAACATGGGCCACCGAATACCATGACTGGGACCTGACAGTCCCAGGGTACAGAGTATTTCGCAGGGATAGGGAATACAGGAGCGGGGGGAGTGGCATTATACGTGAGGGAGGGGTTAAAGTGTGTTAGGGAGGAGGGGGAGACAGAGACATTATTGCTGCTAATTCAGGATTCCAGGAATAGGTCGCTCAAGATGGGAGCGGTGCACAGGCCACCCTCCCTGAAAGAGGAGTTGGACAAGGACGAGGCAGATTAACAGGACATGCAGGAAGGGGAGTGCTGTGGTTGTGGGAGACTTCAACCTGCCAGGGATAGACTGGGGAACCCCAACCACCAGCAGTAAAAGGGAGCAGGTACTCCTGGATGCCTTTCAGGAAAGCTTCCTGACACAGGTGGTCAGCAAACCAATTGGGGGGAAAACCCTCAACCTAGTGCTCACAAATGGGGAATTTGAGAGGGATATCAAGGTGGATGAACCACTAACAGGGAGTGGTTCAGCTTGGTGATGGGCAAAGGGGGGGGTGGCATCCAACAGAAAGGTGCTGGATTTCAGATGGGTGGATTTTGCAAAGATGGGGAAGGTAGGCTGGCCCGTCGGTGCATGATTGGACTTCCGCCTCGCGGCGCCAGTGACCCGGGTTGGGGAGCGGACTCGGGTGGCTGGAAGGTCAGCCGGGGAGATGGTGGACGCCAGGGACTGCTCTCCTTCTCCAGGGGAGGGGCGGATGGCGTCTGAGCACCAGCCACTTCAGCGGAGGCCGGAGTCACACAGCAACCGCGCAAGCATGCTTGGAGGCGGGCGGATGTCTGACGTATTGCACGACCCGCCTCCCGGAGAAAACCGAAAAGGACGGCTGCCAGCCACCCTCAATGAAGCCCGCCACGGCTTCAATTAACCTCAGGCCAACTCTCCAACCAATTCCCAGTGTCCTGCTGGCCAGGCGTTCCTTGCCCGCTTCGCAGCCCCGCGCCGTGGGGGGTAAGCCACGGGGTATCGGAGAGCCCGAGGCCGATTTGGGGAGTGGAAGCCGTGGCCCGTGACCGGGTCGATACTACCGGGTGGCTGGCAGCTAGGAAGGCGGCATAAAGACGAAAATAAAAAAAATAAAAAAAAAAAAAGATGGGGAAGGTAGAGAGGGAGTACCTGGCCGGAATCCAGCATAGTATGGGCATGGACCAGAGATGGGAGATCATAAAGAAGGGGATATGAGAGGCTATCAATTTCTGTAGCAGAACTAAGAGAAAAAAATGCCAGGGCAAAAAAGCCAAGCTGGATGTGCAGAGGGGGTTGAGAAAAAGGTGAGAAGAAAAAGGGTGGCCTTTAGGAGATACAGGAAATTGGGGAGGGGGGAAGATTGGGAGGAGTACCTGCAGGAGGCAAGACTAGAGAGGTGACTAGGGCAGTAGGAAGAACAAAATCCATGAAAGAGTTCAGGCTGGCTCAAGACATAAAGGAGAGGAGGGGAGAAAGGCTTCTTCAGGTACATCAGGGAGAAAAGGAACTATAAAGAACAGATAGTAAGGATTAAGAAGGATGGGGGAATGGGTAGAGAAGGGGGAGAAAAGACAGAAGCACTCAATGATTAGTTCTGATCAGTATTTATGAAGGGGGGAGTGCTACTCAAGGGGGGCCGGGGGCAGTAAAGGTTGGGGAAGGAGTAACAGATGGGGAGATCATAGAAGCTAGAGTCCTCGAGTGCTTCAGAGTGCTGAGGGTGGACAAGGCACCAGGGCTGGATGGCATTCACCCCAGGATATTGAAGGGGCTAGCAGAGATGCTGGTGGGGCCCTTGGCAGGCCTATTGAATGCCTCACTAAATTCGGGATGCGTACCCGAGGACTGGAGGTTGACTTATGTGGTTCTCCTGCATAACAGTGGCCCCAAAGATGAACCAGGGAACTATAGACTGGTGATCCTCACATCCATCATGGGGAAGCTAATGGAAAAGATTCTTAAGGAGAGGCTGGTGTCCCTGCTGGAGTACAATGGGCTGCAGGACAGTAGACAGCATGGCTTTGTCATGGGTAGATCCTGCCAAACCAACCTGGTAGAGTACTATGACTGGGTGACTGGGCAGATGGACAAGGACCATGCAGTGGATGTCCTGTACATGGACTTCATCAAGGCATTCAATTCAGTGCCACATGGGAGACTTGGAACAAAACTTGAAGGCACAGGGGCGGGACCAAAAATGGTGGGATGGGTGACAAACTGGCTGAAGAGAAGGCAGCAGAGGGTGGTGGTGGAAGGGGAACTCTCATCCCCAAGAGCAGTAATGAGTGGGGTTCCACAAGGCTCAGTGCTGGGATCAGTGTTATTTGGGATAATTATTACAGACATTTCCAAGGGCATTAAGAACAGGATCAGCCTATTTGCCGAGATAGGGGCAGTGGTGGATGACATAGAGGGATGGCAGGGTCTGCAGGAAGATCTGAATAGGCTGGAGACTTGGTCAAATACTTGGCAGCTGGGGTTTAATGCTAAAAATGTAAGGTACTGCGAAGGATCTGGGGGTGGTCATCATGGGATCAATGAACAACTTGGCGCAGTGTAGGAAGGCAGCAGCAAGGGCCAACAAAATGCTGGGTTGCATAGCAAGGGGAATAACATCAAGTGGGGGAGGTGATTCTGCCACTGTCTAGATCACTGCTTAGACATCACCTTGAATACTGCATGCAGTACTGGCACCTGTACCTGAAAAGGAACTTCAAATTATTGGAAGGGGTGCAGCGCAGAGTAACCATGATGATCCAGGGGCTGGGGGACTTACTGTATGAAAGTAGGCTAAAGAAGTTAAACATGTACTCGCTGGAGGACAACAGGGACAGAGGGGATATGACTGAGACATTTAAGTAAATGAGAGGGATAAAACAAGCCTGGTATGCAGCTACAGAATAGGGCTGCTAGCTGCATAGTCGAGCAGACTCAATAGACCAAAAGGCCTTTTTCTGCCGGCAAATTGTGTATGTTTGTATTAGATATAATAATTTGCACTATCATAGGACTTTTTGCACAAAATTAACTGTATTCTGCTCATTTTTAACAGTCCAAGTCTAATTATGCTGTAATCAGAATATGTATGTATTTTCTGCATGTAATTTTAAATATGTTTTTATTTTAATTGTATATGAATGTGTAGTTGTGTGTCAGGATTTTTAAATTGTAGAGGTCTATTACTGAACAATAAGATTTACTACTAGTTTTGTTTTACCTATTTCAAATCCGTCCTTCCTATGAGTTCAGCATGTCCTTCAGAACAGCATCAACTACAGACCAAAACAGAAGTTATTTTTTAAATGCATACACACATAAACACACACACACTATAAAATATTTGTAAAACTTTTTTTATATACTTTTTAATACCTAAAAAATGGATCCATTGCATAATAGTAATAGTACACTCCTGGGCATACCTCTCAGGTTCTCAGCATAAAAATTTATAGAGCACTGGCCTTCAACATTCAGAGCAAATGGTTAGAATGTGTGGCTCTTTCTTATTTTAAAGAATAATACATCTACAAATAGTGGGCACCATATGTTTAGTGTTAAAGAATGTTTCTTTCAAGTGACTCCATTGATTTATCAGTGTGTGTGTGTGTGTGTGTTCAGTAGTAGCTCCAATATTATTAAGAACATATGTAAACCTTTGCAGAGCAAGGATAAATTTCAGAGTGAAAACCATAGCACTATGCACTTCAGCATTGTACTAGCACATTTTTCTGCCAATTGATCCATTGTTGTTGTTTGTCCTGGTTTCTATATGATACTGTAAAAATATTTACATATAATATTCAGTTCATCTTGTGAGTGCTTGAACAGCTGATTCCAAATCAAGGTCTCACTGGAATTCTGGATTTTTTTTTTTACAATTGCTGATAGGTCAACTGAGAGAATAAATGCTGTTGACCAGTCAACTCTGAAAATACTAAATGCCAAAGACAGGTCAACTGTGAGAGTAAAGGGTGATGATAGGGCAACTGAGGGAATGATAACCTGTTTGGCACACACACAGAGACCTTGTGGGAGGGAGGAAGTCACTGAGGCAACAGAAGTTGGGATTCAGGCAATTCTAAAGGGATAGGGCTGACAGAAAAGCAATTTTATTGCTGTTGTTATTGTTTCATTTGTAGCTTATTAGTACTTTCAGTTGGTACCAGGTTGCTTTCTGGACATATTTGGAAAGTTACCTGTTTAAGAGATTTTGTAGGTGCAGCTGAGTGTTTCTGTAGGGGTTTGCTGATTGTCTCTGGTGGTCAGGAGGGCCCATCTCCCGACCCACACCCACCACCCCTAGTGCATCACTTCCTTTATACTGTTAACCTGTGACATCATATGGTACCAGCTGACTGCATACACACACACTGTAAGCCATCTTATTTCAATACACAACATAGGCACACACCACACCCTGACATAAATCTACATTCCTTGATACATTATACCACTAAAGAGTATTGACAGTACAAATATATATAGCTGAGCACTGGACATGGTATAGAAGAAAAGAGCAGCAGAGGATACAAGGCATTAAGGGACAATTAGGGCAAGGATAGAAGAAGGAAGATGATGGGTGTGGTGCCTTGCAGAGGATGTGAGGTAGCAGTGTTCAGAAAGACCTTCTGGATACTGCAGTGCTTCCCTATCTGCAGGCACCTCTCTGTGTTGAGGGAGGAGGTAGCTGAACTCCGAGCAGAGTTGGTGAGGATACAGGCTACCTTCCCCCCATATAGATACCACCATGTACACCACTGATCCCTTAGGGGTTGCCAAAAAGGAGGGAAGGATGGACTATAGTGGGATCAGGAAGAGTGCGGGAGGCAGCACGGAGGCACATACCCCAGCCGGTGGCACTTCACAACTTGTATGCCATCCTGGCAGAGGACAGAGATTGTGCAGTATCTCTGGAAGTGAACACCATGGGGGATGAAGGGGTCATCCAGTATGGAACCCCAAGGGCAGATGCAAGGAGAACACACAGGAGAAGGAAGCAAATCCTGATTGGGGACTGCATTGTCCAGGGGATTGAACTGGGGTCAGGTAGCAATGGTGAGCGGGAGGTAATATGCCTACCTGGAGGCACAGTTTGAAAGTAGGGCAAGTGAATCTTTAGGATTGCAATGGCAGTAGCAAGGAAGGGGGAACTGGACATCATTATTCACTTGGGGACTAATGACCTGGCTAGAGAGGGGGTAAATGTAGGAAAAATACAAGAAGAGTTCAGGGAGCTGGGGAAGAGTCTTGGGCAAGTAGCACACTCTGTCACCTTCTTGTAGGTGTTACCTGTCCACAGCAAAGGGGAAGGGAGGGAAATCCACATCATTGAATTCAACAAATGACTGAAGAAATGATGCTGAGAGGTGGGGTATGGCTTCACTCGGGACTGGAAACTCACCTGGAGGGATGAAGGACTACATTCTCCAGATGGCCTGCATCTATCCAGGGGAGGCAAAGTTATCCTTTCTGAGAAGTTTAAGTGCATCCTTAGTTATCATTTAACTTGTCAAAGGGGGGAAGCATAGACAGTCAAGGGGATTATCATAGCCCCCCCCCACACACAGAACATAACTGAAAGCAGTGAGGGCCTAATAACTAGCATACTGTCTAACCATAAAACTACCATGGTTACAATGTGAGAGAGAACAGAAGGTACATCATTAATGCAGTGAAGGCAAAGACCAATGAACAAGGGACATTAAGGGGGTACACAGAGTGAAAGATCATGTGCACAAATGCCCACAGTCTGGAAAACAAAATCCCAGACCTAACAGCACTGATGGCAGACACAAACCTGGGCATTGTGGCTATTACGGAGACATGGTACACAGGGAACCATGACTGGGATGCAGCCATACCAGGGTATACACTTTTTAAAAAAAAATAGGAAGGGAAAGAGGGGAGGAGGGGTTGCTATGTATGTAAAGGAAGGGATTAAAGCTACGGAGGCTCTGCGATCCAGGGAAGAAGCAGAGGCATTGTGGGTCACTCTGGAGTTGGAGAACGAAACAACCATCTGTGCTGGAGTAGATTACAGGTCTTCCGTGCAGGGGGAGGATATAGATCTAGTATTAGTGGAAGCCATCCATAATATGGCAGCCAAAAGGGAAGTGCAACTAATGGGTGACTTCAACATGCCGGATGCAGATTAGAATACCCAGACTGCAAGTACATCAAGAAGCAGGGACCTCATGCCTGCCATGTATGGGGCAAACCTAAGGCAGCTAGTAGTTGAGCACACCAGGGAAGGAGCTGTACTAGATTTAGTGCTTACAATCTGGGACAAAATCATGGATGTTAAAGGGTACCTAAACAAGCAGTTTTTTAAAACTGCAAACTCCAAAATCTGGCTTCATAACAAGGTAAATTAGAGGCTGCTGTTTACATTTATGCTAAAACTTCATTTATGTAAATAATATAAATGCAGTTTCATAGCTTTTGAAAAATGTAAACATCAGCCTTTCACTTTAAAAAAACAGCCTTGGTTTCCCCCTAAGATGGCTGCCAGGTCTGTTAAGTGATGAGTCATGATGACATCATCTGAGCCAAAGACAGAGACCCACATATATTTCTATAGTGCTTACTAGTTCTTCTTTCCCTCTTTGTTTTGAATTGCTGTACCAGAATGATCAACACCATATATTAACTTGTGGATTATTTTGATCAGTACACGTTAGGCTATGATTTTGTTTATTTAGTTTACTTTAACTTGTGGAAAATGTTTTGCAATCCAGCTGACTTTTTCCTTGGCAAACTGCATTACAGTACAACACTTCAATTACCTGATGATCTAGTGGTTATGTGATGCTCTGAATTTTGTTTTTTGTTAGCCAAGAGAGACACACTAAGCTGAAAGCTTGTTTACAGGTGTAGCCTGGGAGCAGAAGGAAGTGTAATGACTTGCTCAGGGTCACAGAGCAAAGTACTGGTCTGGTTCAGTTCCAAAGCCCATGCTCTCTTATTAATCCACAAATAAGGCTTTCTTTTTCTATGAGAACCTCCTGCATCTAGCCTACCTTCTGTTGAACACCCCACCATCCATACCCTGTCCTTAGTACTGCCTGGTGCTGCATATGTGCTTAAGGTCTCAAGAAGAGAATTATCATACCTCAGATTGTAATCTTGTACCTCAGACAGTTGTGCACACCTATACCAATATGAATCATCAGCTGGCACTGTTAAAAAATGCCTCCCAAATCACTCTCGAGTCCACATTCTCAGTGTTTGACTTCTGCTCCCACAGTAAACACTGAGTGGATCACCACCCTTCTGCACAGTGACGGTAGTATGTACAGTTCCCCTGTTGTGTTTTTTCCCACCTCATTAACCAACAACTAGGTCTTCCTGGAGGGCCAAGCAATAAGCATCATGACCCATCAGAAAAACTGCTGTTCATGCCCTCATAAGGGCTACAATTACAATGGGTAACGATATTACAAACAGAATTCTCTATACTACAACATCAATTATTGGAAAAAAAGCTTCTTTTAAATGCAAAGAAAACAAAAGCAATGTTTTTCTCCACCCAAAGCCATACAAATCCCTCATTACTAAACAACCTCCCCCAGCTATCCACTATCCTTGGTGAAAGCCTTGATTATGTAGAAAAATTCAAGTATTTGGGGGTGTGGATAGATAACAAACTTGACTACACAGTTCATATTGAAGAACTTTTAAAAAGCTTAGCCAGAGACTTGGTCTATTTTTTTAGAATAAGGCACTTTCTAAACAGAGATTCCAAAATGAGGTTGGTCCAGGCCACATTTCTCTCAGTAATTGACTATGCAGACTTCCTATATAGTCACTGCCCTATCTTCTACCTATGCAAATTGGATACACTATACCACAGAGCTCTGAGGTTCATAACAGATCTACCATTTAACACTCACCATTGCTCTCTCTATGCAGCAGTCGGTTGGACATCTCTACATCTCAGAAGAAACAGAAATGCTGCAGTGTGGACATACAGAATTTTGACCAAGATGCTTCCAAACTATATATTAGACTGCTTCGCACAGGCCACAGCTGGCACCTACTCCCTAAGAAGCTACAATTTCATTATGCTCAAAGTGCCTAAAGTCAACACCCGGCATGGGAGATCTGCTATCAGCTATAATCTAGCTATATCATGGAACACGATTCAAAAGTCCTTGAAGCTGATCAACCGGGTATCCTTAGCATCCTTCAAGCATCTATACCTAAGTCTCTTCCCTGAAAAATGCAATTGCTTCCACAAGTTCTAGTTTATTCTCAGTTCTTTCCTTCCCCCTCTCAGGCTGCCATCATATCATGGCAATTCACTTCTAAATTCATCTCCACAGATACCTCAGCCCTGGCTATAATCTTCTCCCATTAACTCCAGGCTCCTACCTTAGCCCTTATCACTGCCTTTCACCTCCCAGTTCTAGCACCAGCCCCTGCTCTAGTCATGCATACCCCTTCCTACCATGTCACTTGTCTCAGTCTATGACCACCTCTTTCAGTCATCCTATCACTATTTCTCTTTGTCCACATTGACTTTCCTTGGATCTTTGGAATCTTGGGTATATCATGTTGAATGTGTGCCATGTTTACTGCCAATGTTGATATGTATATACTGGTTTACCTAGAGTGCATCTCATATATTCTACCATATCCTGTTATGTTTAAACAATTTCTGTTCTTGATTTCTGTATATAAGTGTTTTAATTATTCATGTACATATACCAATTATTGAACCTTGATTACTGTATATAAGTATATCGTGTTTTAAATCTTCCTATACATGTACCAATTATTGAACCTTGACCTTATCAGGTCCATCTTGCAAATGAGCTGTGCTCAATGATGTTCGCCTGAATAAATAAAGATTTGATTGATTGATTGATTATTAGCAGGAGAGGCATACTAATACCTTGAGCAAATCCACCTGACTTCCATTGTCAGTCTACTCCTTTACCTGTGATCTGCAGAACCCTGCAGGACAGTTCCCAGCAATTCTCCTCCAGTACTTTTCTGTGCTGTACTCCACAATTCGAATTGGCTGGCTGCCACCCTTCCAAATCTTGAATGAGCTATACACAGCTCCCGCAATACTGTCCTAACAAACGTCAACACCCCCCTACCTGAGGGTAATCTCCCTACACTGAATTCAAGTAACAGTTTAGGTGCAACTGTGCCACTCTGAGTATTTGTCATTGCTGGCTACTCTCATCCACAGTCAGGTAGTGATCATGATGTTGGCAGCCCCACATTTCAGATCTCACAGTGATCTGCTCAACATCCTCCTTCATGTCTTCAACTAACCTGAATATAACTATACCCTGCTGGAATGGCCTCTTCAGTCCCTCTCTGGCATTCATTCTTCTTACCTGCACCCCACACAAAAAACTGGTGAGTTCACTACCCTTCTGCATCATGAATGTGGTTGGTACAGTCTCCCATGTTATTTTTACATATTAATAATAAACATGATCTTCTGGTAAGCCAGGCTGATAGCTGCATTGCACAAGTGGAAAAATAGGCTTTCCTACCCATGTAAGATCTAAGCCACCTATGATTAGGCACTATTAAATGACATGCATAATGATGTGCACACCCGTCATTTAGCAGTGTCTAATCAAGGTAACCTAGATCTTTTAAGGATAGGAAAGTCCATCATTCCTTGTTCCTGTTGCTATCAGCCTGACTTCTGGAAAGATATGTTTATATTTGATATGTCAAAATAAAGCAGGGACTCTACTACTTGCATTCATGATGCACAAGAATGATGAGCTCACCAGTGTTTGGTAATGAGGAGGAATAGTGATGAATGAATACCAGAGGGGACTGAAGGCTACTCTTGCCAAGGTACTGCTATATTCAGGAAGGGAGAGACAGAGGAGAGAAATATGAGCAGTTCTGTGAGGAAATAAGATGGGCTGTCAGCACCTTGATCACTACCTGACCCTGTTGTCCTGGCCAACATTCCCCTTCCCATAAAACCAGTTCATGCAATTGTCCAAAGCTGTGTGTGGATATTAATGTATGAAATGGCTGCCACTACATGTTCAGTCACTTCACTACCAGTCTAGTATTGCTTGTAAAGCACTTTGGGATACAATGTGTATGAAAGCCACTATATAAATGCTGATTCTTCTTATTATTATTATTTCCCATGGAAAAAGAATACAAGACAAGCATATATTTGAGTTTTGAGAAAGTATGAACTCTAACATTGGACTGAACAAGAACTTTGCTACAAAAAAGTGGTGGCTCTAGGGGGTGGTGAAGGGTGTGGCTGCACCCCCTGACACAAAGTAATGTACTTGCGTGCTGCTGCTGCATTTCACTTTGTTGAAGAAGTCTGATTGATTGTACAAATGTCTACATTCAAACTATGGATTACATTTGTAGGTTCTGTTAAAAACATACGAGAAAAGAATAGCAGAAAATATAAAATGTTAAAAAGTTGAGGAGGAGGGCAGATGTGATTCCTCTTCACAAAAGTGGGAGCAGGACAGAGGCAGGAAACTACAGACCAGTTAGTTTGACCTCAGTGGTAGGGAAAATGATGGAATCCCTTCTGAAGGAAAGAACTGTTGAGTACCTAGAGGCCAGTGGGGCACAGGACCCAAGGCAGCATGGATTCATGATGGAAAGGTCATGTCAGATGAATCTAATAGATTTCTTTGACTGGGTGACCAAAGTAGTAGATCAGGGAGGGGCTGTGGACATGGCCTACCTAGATTTTAGCAAGGCATTTGATACAGTCCCACACAAAAGATTAACACACAAGATAGCCAGCCTTGGAGTGGGTCCCAATGTGGTAGCCTGGATAAAAAATTGGCTAGACAACAGGATGCAAAGGGTAGTAGTAAATGGAGTATACAGTGAAGAAACGAGGGTTACTAGCGCGGGTACCGCAGGGTTCAGTACTGGGACCGGTCCTTTTTAATGTCTTTATAAGTGACATTGCAGAGGAACTGGAAGGAAAAGTATGTCTCTTTGCAGATGACACAAAGATCTGCAACAGGATTGATACACAAGATGGAGTGGAAAGGATGAGAAGGGACTTGGCAAGGTTGGAGGAATGGTCAAATGTATGGCAGCTCAGATTCAATGCAAAGAAGTGCAAGGTAATGCACATGGGAAACAAAAACCCAGAGCGTACACAATGGGGGGTGAGATACTGACAACAGTAAAAATAGAAAGGGACCTGGGGGTAATTATATCAGATGACCTAAAGGTGGGCAAGCAATGTGAAAAGGCAGTAAGGAAGGCTGGGGGGATACTGGGATGCATAGGAAGAGGCATCAATAGTAGAAAACAGGTAGTTGTTATCCCTCTGTACAGACAGTTGGTGAGACCCCATCTGGAGTACTGTGTGCAGTTCTGGAGACCCCATCTCCAAAAGACATAGACAGAGTGGAGGCTGTCCAGAGGAGGGCAACCAAAATGGTGCAGGGTCTGCGCCAGAAGACATATGAAGAAAGACTAAAGGAGCTTAATATGTATACCCTTGAGGAAAGAAGGGAGAGAGGGGACATGATAGAAACTTTCAAGTACCTCAAGGGAATTAACAAAGTCCAAGAGGGTAGCATCTTCCAGAAAAAGAGATGTGCAAGAACAAGGGGGCACAATTTGAAGATTGAGGGGGGACAGCTCAGAGGTAATGTGAGGAAGTATTTTTTCACTGAGAGGGTTCTGGATGCATGGAACTGCCTCTCTGAGGAGGTCGTGGAGTCAAGAACAGTGGGGGACTTTAAGAATGCATGGGACAGGCATAAGGCAGTCCTAGTGGGGGGTAGGAGGAAGTAAGCTGTTGGTTAACTAGGATCTGCAGCTTATCTGTTAGGTAGAAAAATGGGCAGACTAGGTGGGCCCAGTGGTCCTTATCTGCTGTCAAATTCTATGTTCTATGTTTCTATGTTAAGTGCATATTAAGCATGCACACCACCACTGTAGCATCTTGGATCCACCATAACCACTAGACCACCAGGTTATTCAAGATTTGTACTGCACTGTGGTTTGCACACAGAGAAAGTCGGTTGGATTAAAACACAATTTCAGCATGTTAAAATAAACAAAATGAACAGAACCATAGCCTAACATGTGTATTATACAAAATAATGCACCTGGTTTTGACCTTTTGAGTGAAACAATTCTAAACAAAGGGAAAAAATAACTAATTAGCACTATAGAGAGCCATATATCTTTCTGACTTTGGCTCAAATGATTTCATCACATAACACATTTGATGGCCATTTTAGGAAGCAGGTATGACAGTTTTTTTGAAATTAGAAGGCTGATTTTACAATATTCAAATGCTCTGAAACCACATTTAGGTAAATTATATATATGTAGATTTAGCCTTAATGAATACAGCAGCCTTTCCTTTAGTCACCTACAAAGTCACAGTTTTGAATAGTTTGTTGTCAAAATGTTGTTTAGGTATCCTTTAAGGTGGGCAGTCTCGTTGGTACCACTGACCACAGAACTGTATGGTTTAGAGTCAACATGTTGGCTGAAGAAAGACATTCAAAGATTAAGATCCTAGATTTCCAGAAGGCCAACTTCATGGAGATGGGGGAATAGCTCAAAATTACCCTGGCAGCAGAAGATATTGGGGGTGGGGTAGAAGAACAGCAGCTTAGGCTCAAGAGATCCATAGCAGGAGTGACAAGTCAGTGTGTCAGATTGCTTAGGAAAAGCAAAAGAAAGAAGCAGCCACTGTGGTTCTCTAAGTCAGTAGCCAAGAACGTGCAAGAAAAAAGGAAGGCATTCAGGAAATATAAAGTGACACATAAAGAAGAAGACAGACTGAAATATCTGGAGAAGCAGAGAGAAGCTGGGAAAGTTGTCAGAGGGAAGGAATAGCACAGGCTACTAAGAAGGGGGACAAGACCTTCTTCAGTTATATTAGCGAGAGGAAGAAGACCAGAAATGGTATTGTTAGACTAAAGAAGGGAGAGGGTGGGTGGTTGGAGGATGACCTTGAAAAAGCTGAGATACTGAACAAATATTTTTGCTCAGTATTTACCAAGGAAGAGGCAGGGGAGGGGCCAAGACTCACGAGGAAAGATGTACAGAGGGGAGAGGTGGACACCAGTTCATTTATGATGGATAGAGTCTTGGAGGAACTAGGAAAAATAAAGACAGACGAGGCAATTGGGCCAGACAGGATTCACTCTAGAGTGCTGAAGGAACTCAGGAAAGTCCTAACAGGTCCGTTGACAACCCTCTTCAACTAATCACTAGAGATGGGGGAGATACCTGTGGACTGGAGGAGGGCAGAGGTGGTCCCCCTGCACAAGACTGGAAGTGTGGAGGAGGCAGACAATTACAGACCTGTAAGCCTGACCTCAGTGGTGGGAAAGTTGTTGGAGACCCTGCTTAAGGAGAGGGTAGTGAAGTTCCTGGAGTCAAGTGGTGCAAAAACCCAAGGCAGCATGGATTCACTGACGGTAGGTCCTGTCAGACTAATCTTATCGATTTCTTTGACTGGGTGACCAGGGTGGTGGATCAGGGTGGGGCAGTGGATGTGGCCTACCTGGATTTCAGTAAGGATTTCGACACCATTCCTTATAGAAGGTTGCGTAACAAATTGGGGGATCTGGGTGTGGCTCTAAAGTGGTAAAATGGGTAGGAAACTGGCTAAAAGGCAGGACCCAGATGGTGGTAGTAAATGACATAAAATCAGAAGAGGGGGAGGTGACTATTGGGGATCCACAGGGATCAGTGCTGGGTCCAGTTCTAGTCAATGTCTTCAAAAGCGACATTGCAGAAGGACTGGAGGGGAACATATGTAGGTTCGCAGACGACACCAAGATCTGTAATAGAGTCAACACACAGGAGGGGCTAGATAAAATGAGAAATGACCTAAGACTACTTGGGGAATGGTCAAGGGTTTGGCAGTTGGGTTTCAACATTAAGACGTGCAAGATAATGCACCTGGGACACAGAAATCCAAGAAAGAAATACAGGATGGGGGCAGATTATAGCCACCACAAGTCAGGAGAGAGACCTGGGGGTTATCATACCCAACTAGGTTTGCTGGCAAAGGCACCTAGCTTCACCTGAACTTTTTTCTTCTAGGTTTGCTTGTAAGAACAGAGCAAGGAACAACATTTTCAGAGCAAGGAAAAAGATAAAGGCTTCTTTTGACTAGGCAGATTTACTGGGTTACTATTTACTTTTGGACTTACAGGAGTTGTTACTGTTTTTTGCATACATTTTACTGTTTTATTGTTCTATGATTCAAATTGCTGTTGCAAGGTATACTTTCTGCTGCATTGTTTCAGGGTGTGCCTACAGGTTTGTTACTGTTTTGTGCTTACAGATTACTGCTGTAATCTTCTCAGATTCAAATTTGTTTTTTGCAAGATATACCTTCTGTTAAAGTGCTCTGCAGGTTGTACTTACAGGTTTTGTTACTTTTTTACTGCTTTATTTTTCTCTGTAGCAAAGTGTTTTTTGCAGGGTATATCTTCTGTGAAATTGTTGCAGGTGGTGCTGGCAGGTTTTACAGTTTTATCTATCATTAGGCTAAGCTTTAAGGGCTAATTACAGGAGCACATATGAGATACAGACTGAGGCATAGCGACTGCATTTGTTGTTGGTTGATTGTTTCTGCTCTTACCTCCTTGTTTTTTTCAACTGTGTTTCTTCTTTTTCAGCAGGGGAAGGGCCCAACCACCCACGCCCATCCCCAACCACCCCATACTACACTCCTTTTATAGAGTAGCACAGTCATGACATTTTCTGTAGCAAAGCAGGAAGGGGAGGATCAGAGGGGTAGCCACACAGTGACCTCACTTACAGGGGCACAATTACTTTAACTTGTTATTGAAAGTTATACAGAAACAATCAAAACAAACAAAAAATATATATATATAAAAATCAAACTTTTGTTTTAATTTTCCTTCTAATTGCATGGACCTGGCAACTCAACTGGAATGGATATTATTAACTGCAGGTACTGCGGGACACTTTTCCAAAGGACAGTTATACAGGATTTAGGACACTGTCCTACATGCTGGGCCATCAGAGATCTAAGGGCTCAGCTCTGGTCAGTGTGGGCAGAGATTGAGTGTCTCAAATCACATATTCAGGAGGAAATATATTACAAGAACCACCCGCCATTTCCTCAACATCCAACTGAAACACCTTGACCGCAAAGGGTAGTTGGTCCAGGAGGTTGGCAGGTGGTTAGGAGGGGCTATTTGAGTGCCTCATCACTCAGTGCTCACCAGTGTATCACCTCCACAAACCATATAAAAACTGCAAACAGGTATCTGTCTCTATCTCAGAAATCAAACAAAGGGGCAGAGGACGCTGCAGAGCAGGACACTGTAGCACAGGAGCTAGTGCTACAAAACTTGCCCAAAACAGGGACCAAAACAAAAAAAAGGCAAAAAGGAAATCCAAAACACTTCTGATCATTGGAGACTCCATGATTCAGGGAGTTGATATCTAACTCCGGCCAGGGGTAATGGTCAGATGTCACCCAGGTACAGCAGCGTGGAGAGACACTGACCATATTGCTAAAATTGTGCAGGAAGCAAGAGAAGACATCGACATCCTGGTACAAATGGGGACTAACCATCTCACCAGCCAGTCAGTTGTGGAGTCCAAGGAACACCTGACCAGGCTGGGAGACAAAATGTCATCCATTTCATCCAGCATCTCCTTCTCTGAGATCCTGCTGGTCTGGGAGAGGGGCAGATGGATGGAAGGTCAGAGAAGGGGATATAGGGGAGCTAAACATGTGAATCAAGGGCTGGTGCCAAGAAAAAGGACACACATTTGTAGGTAACTGGCAACAGTTTGGGGAGTAAAAGTTCTTTAAATTCAATGGACTGCATCTGACTAAGGAGGGAGTCAGTGCATTGGGGAAGAAGTATGATGTCTTTGCAGAGTACTTAAACTAGCAAATGGGGAGAGGGGTACAGCACCCAATACATTGAATGGGGAGGACACCTTCCTCCTCAGCTAGTGATCAAAATAGAGTTCAGCATGTTTGTAGTTCATTTGCATCACCAGGTAAGGAAAAAGGTCCAGCTCCCCATACAACATGGAGGGGAAAAGTCAGACCTCACCTCACAACTAATGCACCAAAATCTGGCCAATGGAAAATCATGTACACAAATGCCCGCAGTTTGGGAAACAAGATGCCAGACCTGGAGGCTACAAAGTCAGAGACTAAACTGGACATAGTAGCCATTAGCGAGACATGGTTCACCAGTAACCACATTTGCGAGACTTCAGTACCTGGCTATGTACTGTTCAGAAAAGACCGAGGTGCAAAAAGAGGGCAGGAGTGGCTCTTTATGTCAATGAAAATATCAAAGCTACAGAAATTCAGAATACACGTAAGGAGCCAGAAGAACTGTGGGTCACCCTAGAAACAGGAAATGGGACAGTCGTACGAACTGAGTATATCTACAGGCCTCCAGACCAGGGGGAAGACATAGACACATTACTGTTAGAAGATATACAAAACATGACAGCTAAAGGTGAGGTTCTGATAATGGGAGACTTCAACATGCCAGATACAGATTGGTCAATACCAGCAGGAACATCCGCCAGAACTAGACACATAGTGGATTCCCTGCAGGGAGAGGGCCTCAAACAATTGATACAACAACCCACAAGAGACAGGGCTATCCTGGATCTAATACTTACTAACAGGGAAAGGATCACAGATGTCCAGGTAAAAGGTCACCTGGGGGCCAGTGACCATCATATGGTATGGTTCAATTTGGCCAGAACTAAATTATCCCATTCCAAGGCATAAATATGGGACTTCAGAGGAACTGACTTTGATAAGATGGCCAGCAGAGTTAAGCTTGCCCTGACAAGAAGAATACAGGTGAGGGGGTACAGGCAAAGAGGGCAAACATTAATGATGCAATACTTGAAGCAACATCCCATTGCGTTAGAGAGAAAGGCAAGAGCAAAGAAGGAGGAAACCACTTTGGTTCTCAAAAACAGTAGCAGAAAAGGTCAGAGCCAAAAGGTTGGCCTTCAGGAAATTTAAGGGAACACAGCTGGATGAAGATGGAGAAGCACACCAAACTTCCCTAAGGAAGCAGGGAAAGCAGTAAGGTAGGCAAAGGCCCAAACTGAGGAAACACTATCATGAACAGTAAAGAAGGGGACAAGACTTCTTATAGATATATTAGTGAAAGGAGACAGTCCAGAAGGGGTACTGCTAAGATCAAAGGGGATAAGGGGGCATGTGTGGAGGAGGACCACGGAAAAGTATCTCACCTAAATAGATATTTCTGCTCAGTATTTACTGAGGAGAAGGTAGAGCAGGGATCACAGCTCAGCATCATGGACACGGGGGGGGGGAAGGAGCTGTGTACAAGTCCCTTCACAAAAGAAAGGGTCCTACAAGAGCTTGCTAAGCTCAGGATGGACAAGGCAATAGGACCTGATAACATACATCCCAGAGTACTAAAGGAGCTAAGGGTGGAACTAGCAGAGCCACTAGCAGAACGGTTTAGTGAGTCTCTGAGCACTGGAGAGGTCCCAGAATACTGGAGAAGGGCTCACGTGGTCCCAGTCCACAAGAGTGGTAGCAGGTAGGAGGCAAGGAACTATAAACCAGTTAGTGTTACCTCAGTAGTGGGCAAAATTATGGAGGCACTCCTTAAGGAAAGGATAGTGCAACACCAGGAGTCCATAGGAGCACAGGATCCAAGATGGCATGGGTTTACAACAGGAAGGTCTTGTCAAACTAATCTCATGCATTTCTTTAACTGGGTAACCAGAGTTGTGGACCAAGGGGGTGCAGTTGATGTCACCTACCTTCATGTCAGCAAAGCTTTCAATACTGTTCCACATAGAAGATTGATTAATAAGCTGGGTAGGCTTAGGGTGGGTCAGAAGTTGGTCAACTGAGTGGCAAACTGGTTGGCAGGCAGAAAACAGAGAGTTGTGGTAAGTGGTATACAATCAGAAGAGATGCAAGTCACAAGTGGGGTACTTCAGGGATCAGTCTTGGGACCATTCCTCTTCAATATCTTCATCAGTGACATTGCAGATGAACTGAAGGGTAAGGGTCGCCTGTTTGCAGATAACACCAAGATCTGCAACAGAGTAGATGATCCAGATGGGGTGGGCAGAGTGAGAAGTGATCTGGAAAAACTGGCAAAATGGTCAGAAGAGTGGCAACTGGGGTTTAACAAAAGAAGTACAAGATCATGTACATAGGAAGAGAAACCCTGAAGCTACCTACAGGTTGGGAGGAGAGCTACTGGCAATCACAAGGGAAGAAAGAGACTTGGGCGTCATCATCATCACAGATGACCTGAAATCATCCAAGCAGACCACTAAATCAGTAGGTAAGACTAGAGGGATGCTGGGGTGTATTAGCAGGGATATCACAAGTCATAAGAGGGAGGTAATAATCTCTCTTTACAAGACACTGGTTAGGCCCCATCTAGAGTACTGCATGCAGTATTGGAGGCTGCACCTGCACAAGGACATTAACAAAATGGAGGCAGTCCAGAGAAGGGCAACCAAAATTGTGCAGTGACTGCATCAGAAAACAAATGAGGACAGATTAACGGAGCTCCATATGTATACCCTAGAGCAAAGGAGGGAGAGGGGTGATATGATCGAAACATTCAAACATCCTATGGGCATTAACAAGGTGAAAAGGTCTAACATGTTTCAATATAAGAAAAATAGCAGGGTAAGAGGACACAGCATGAAATTAGAGGGAGGCCAATTAAGAGGTAATGTGAGGAAGTTCTTTTTCACAGAAAATGATGGAGGTGATGGATGCATGGAACGGCCTACCTCAGGAAATGGTGGATATGAGTATAGTACAGGGTTTCAAACAGGCATGGGGTAAGCATAAGAGAGCAATACAGATGAGTATGAATAGAAAGGCCATTGACAGAGTAAAGGCCTATGGCACATGCATAAGGTAGAAAAAATGAACAGACTGGATGGGCCTTGCAGTCCTTATCTGCCATCAACTTCTATGCTTCTATGTTTCTATGTTCAGTGAAATATAAATGCAACAATCATGATGAAAGCAAGACTATTTAGGAATTATGCAATTCAGGCCAAACTAGACGGACATAAATTAGGTGAGAGTGCACAGAGGCCACAAAAACCCAAGAGAGGGCTCAGAACAGCATAGTCAGGGCCAAGGCAAGAGCAAGAGGGAGCAAAAAAGGAGTTTGAGCAGATGCTTGAGTGAATGATAGGAGAAAGACAGATAAAGTGGTAGGGAGAAGTTGTTCCAGATGGAGGGCAGATGGGAAGAGAAGACAGATTGCCCAGTAGAAGATCTAGAGTTGGAGATGCAGTAAGTTCAAGATTTGCTAGAACAAAGTGATTAGGAGGCAGAATGGACAGGATAGAGGAGAGGAAGTGAAGGCGGGAGAGATAAGAACCAATATGTATAGAGGAAAGATGCACAGTGAGTGAGGCTGTGGAAGGCAAGAAGTAGAATTGAGAGGTTAGAATAAAGGGGAAATGATGGGTAGAAAAGGAGCATTAGAGGCTATTATTTCCTATTACTGTAGGTACCTGGGCCATATCTGAAAATAGGCCTTTTGATCTAGTGCGCTTTATCTGGTCAACAAAAAAATAAATAAATGTTGATGACCAGAAATATTATGAAACACTGTTTCTGTTAAATAATGGAAATGTTCAAATTACCACTAAGGCAAACAGCCAAAATGCAACAAACTTTTTTCTTTTCTTAATTTTTTTTATCCTGTTGCTCTTACGTCCCCTGGTCCCTGTGACACATATCCCCAGTTCCATCATTAATCTACTTGCAGACATACCAGTTATCAGTCTTTTTTCCCAGGACCACACAAGGTGGTTGGTAGTCTGCCTTATTAATCATGTTGTGCCTGCAGGGAGTGCTTGACTGGGATGCAGCATTTCCTTCAGTGTTCTTCTCCCCAGGGGGTCAGTATGCAATAACATGAATGCACACACAAGCACACCAGCATGCCAGCATGCCAGCATCTGACAACAACCCTGCCCCTTCTGATGCTCTTTCTCATACAGTCAAGTGGCCTCCACCACATGGCAATCCTGTGGTGATCCCCCTACCCTGAGGGAAGAGAGCTGTCCCTCGGAAGCTCGATCAATCTTCCCCTGGCCCTCCCCAATGACCCATGCTCCTTCCTGAATAGGGCTGGGCAAAATTAGCAAATTCCAGTTTTGTGGGATTTTCATGATATTCCATGAATTTCAAGAAAGTTTGTGAAATTTTGCAGACTTTTCTGAAATTCTTTACTTGGTCATATCTCAGTCAGTGTTATATCTAGAGATCTGAAAGTTGACGTGCATACTATTTAGAAGAGGCCCTTACAGGGTGGCATTTGGATGGGGGATTGGGACATTATAGGGGCACAAAGACTGGCAATTTATTATTCTTGTGAAAATTTCTGAAAATATTTCTATGCTAACAATTTAGCCACCTTTGGAGCTAGATATCTGAAAATTTATATTCAGACTTTTTTTGGAAGTCTTACAACACTGCTACATAGAGAGGTAGTTGGTTACATTAATTGTAAGTTACAGGAGTTTAAAATTTCACAATTTAATTATTCATTACATTGTGTAAATATTTTCAAAACACAGGGCCAGATATTCAAAACTTTGCACCGGGCACAAACCAATTGTGCCATGATTGTGCCACATTTGCACCAGATTGCTATATTCAAAAGGCCAAATAGCGCAAGCACAATGTGTTAGCACCGACGCTAAAAGATAATGTATGCGCGGTGTAAAGTGAGGGGTGGGGACATGCAAACTGGTGCAACGGCATATTCAAAACTATAGCACCACTCAACATGTGTTAGCGTGACATGTTGCACTGTGCAAATTACCTCCTATGAAAAGGTAGCCTTCACCCCGGGTAAACCAAGGATGGGGGTGTGTGGACACAGCAGCAACAGGGAACAAGGCTGCATGCAGCCAGTGAGGAGGCAGTGATGGCAGACGGCCACACTGGGCCACTCCATATGAACAGGCACCCAAACTGTGGAATACAATGCCTCAACATTGCTTAGAAGATGACAGCCACGTAAATAATAAAACTGAGCCAAAACTCCACTTGCAGCAACAAACTATTTGTAATTGTGTGTAATGTGACACTAAGCTGATATTTGTGAATTGTATGTTGTTCATTGTATGTATGTATTGCATACTGTATCATCTCAACTGCACATGTAGTGGCTCCGAGTCATTCCTGAAAATGGGCCTTGGCCCAGTGTGCTTAAAAAGTCAACAAAGTGATAAATAATAAAAATAACAAATGAATGGTAGAGACATGCTGCACACAGATGGCACTGCCTATGTCACCATCATCTGGCACCGGTCCAGACTCTGCCAGGCATTACTGGGTCCCACAGCATCCAGCAGACACCATGGCAGTGTGTCCATACAGCACACACCTCCAGTCCCCCCATTGGGCTACACCAACATAATCCAGCACACACATGTAGCACTGGGGGAATGGAATGTGTAGAGGGGATGGTGCACAGGTGGGCAGGTTGCACCACATAATAGGTGCTGCCACAAGGCTGGGGCCATCCACACAGTGCACATGTTCTAATGTCAGGACTACCCCAACACAAGTGTGCCTGTCTGATGGTATGTGTCACCCCTCCCCCCTGTGGCACATAATGCACATCTGCACAGACACCATGGCACACATGGCCAGTCATATGTATGTTACTGTGAGTATCCTATGCCAGTGGCACAACATATGTAGGTCACAGGACAGCATGACAGTGGTGTCCTTTGTCAGAACACACCTGCCAGCTGGGCCTGTCACTGTGTGGAGAGCAGCAGTCATTGATGCCTGACACATCGTAGGCATTGCTGAGTCCTTCATAATACTGGCCACTATGCTACTGTAGCAGCTGCTATGCACTGTAGCAGGAACTAGAGTATGTCCATGGCATGCAGCATCACCACCCATGCCTGTGGTGCTAGTCCCCTGGGGCACAATAGTCTCTGCTGCTGTGTATGAATGTAGCCTGCAGCTTCTGACATGTTGATGCAGTCTGACATACAGCTGGTGCTGTGAGCAGACCCAGCCTGCAGTTACTGACCTCATATACAGTCATGGCCCTAGTACCGCCTTGGCTAAATTGGACACCTTGTACCACAGGGCCTTGAGGTTTATAACTGGTGCCCCATATAACAATCTCCACTGATCCCTTTACTCTCTATTGGGCTGGCATTCCCTAAAGACTAGAAAACTGAAGAACGTGGCCATCTGGACATTCAGAGCTTTGACCAACAAACTCCCTGAATACATCTGCAACCTCTTAGTTACTTCTTGGGGGTCTTATTTGCTTAGGAGATATTCATACATCTCACTAGAAGTCCCCAGACCTTGAACTCGCTATGGCTTGTACTCAATAAGCCACGCCCATCCCCTCTTATCAATCAATCAATCAAAATCTTTATTTAACGAGGTGGTCACTGTTGTGCAAGGTTCATTCTCGAGGTGGACCTGGATGTCACAAATACAGAGTAAGGTATAATACACAGTAATTACAATACAATAGCATAAATCATAAACAGAGATAATAATATGTGATACAGGTTAAATGAACATGTGTCGGGTCAAGCAGAGTGCATTAGTGTTGAGACACAAGGGAAACAAGGAGATACACAACATTACAATGTACTAGCAAGAAAGCAGGGGCGAGAGCAGAAGTCGATAGAAATAAGTGAACAGCCAAACAAACTGTCCAGACAATCAGTACTGCAGATGGCTTCCGTAACTAAGGTGCAAAAGTATGGGTCATGAGGGGAAGGTGAGCTGACTGGAGCCACAGGGTCACGTAGAAGGCTCACAAGGGGTATGGGAAGGACGGGGTGAGGAGTAGGGAGGAAGGGGGAAGGGGTGGCATTTAAGAGTAGGGTGCACATTGCAGATTGTGTTATGAGGTCTTCTAGTAGTAAGAAAGATGGAGGGCAGAGGCGCGAGGCAAGCCAGTGCAGTGCGGAGCAGGTCGGGAAGGAAAGAGGAGAAGAGAAGCAAAGAAGGGGGGAAAAGGTGGTGTGAGAGAGACAGCGCCAGAGAGGGCCAGGCTGTGGCTAGACCAATTATTAGGGAAAGTTGCAGCGAGATGGAAATGGGTCCAGAAAAAAGGGGTACATGATCAGGAGTGGCAGACACAGGGCTCAGTGACATGATTGGAGTAAAGTGTTTTGAACATTCCTAAGCTGACGACATGGTTTAGCTTTAGAGATTTTTGCAGTTTATTCCACATTGATGGCAGCACATGGCTAATGGTTGCGCAGCCAAAGCGAGTACTGGCCTTACGCACCTTCAAGGAGATATAGGAGGCGCTTCTCAGTGCATACTTACTGATAGTGCAAAATGGTAAGCAATCAGAAATGTAGTTTGGGAGTTTATTTAGGATGAATTTATATGTCCAGATGACGGTATTTCGTTGTCGCCTGAAGTTGAGAGAGGACCACCCTACGGCCGTGTACAACAAACAGTGGTGGGTGGAGTAGGGAAGGCCTGTTATGAACCTTAGGGCTCTGTGATAAAGAGTGTCAAGTTTAGAGAGCACTCCGGCAGGCCCTTGATTGTACAGGAAGTTGGCATAGTCTAGCAGAGAAAGAAATGTAGTCTGAACTAGCCTTTTCTTGGCTTCCCTGGGGAGGAGGTCTTTTATCCTGAAAAAAAGGCCAATCCTCTGACGAAGTTTCTTTATCAGTTCTTCAATATGAACCCAGAAGTAGAGTCTGCTGTTGAGCCATACCCTTATGGAATCACCTTCAAAAGTTCCTTAAACTTTCTAATCTTACTAATTTAGCTAATTTCAAAATCCACCTTAGACAGGTCACCCAGGACCTCTGCAATTGTTACATCTAAGTCCTAGCTTCCCCCCACTCTGGCACTGGCCAATAACACCTTCCTCTTCCTGATTCTGTTCTTTCCTTATCTTATCCTCTTTCCACCCAGTGTAACCCACTTGGCCATAGGCTCTTTGCAGCACTAGGCTCTTACCACCCTCCCTCCACTGCCTACTTCGCACACCTCACATATACCTTCTTGCCTGTTCTTCTGGCCTACTGGGGATACCACACAGTTTATATTTCCCTGCTTTGTGTAAGTACCCTTTACATAGCCCTGTTAGCCCTGTCTATTTCAGGGCACTTGTTCATCAGGCCTCTCTGTATTACCTTATGCTCCTATTGTTATTAATGTAGCCCACATTGTTATTACCATTGTAATGTTTTGTATGCAACCAAAGAATTGGCATGACTTCATTGTTACATGTAATACTGTGCTTCAGTGTAGCACGTATGGTCTCATTCTATTCTGTTTATGTATGTATGTATGTATGTATTTATGTTCTTGTAATCCTGCCCAGGTCCATCTTGTAAATGAGCTCTGCTCAAGGGGTATCGCCTGGTTAAATAAAGATTGATTGATTGATCTGTAGTTCTAGTCTGACCTACAGGTGGTGCTGTGTGCACCCTGCAATAGCATCGGGCAATCCACATAGTAATGCATGCAAATCAGGCCATAATGACGTGTTAAAGTGGCTGTTTGCTCAAGGACTGTCTAAGTAGACACATTGGCATATCACTGTTGAATATAGCAAAATTTTGCCCTGGGCAAATGTGTTAGTGCCAGGCAAATGTGTTAGTGCCAGGCTAACGTGTTTGCTGGCACACACCTGTCAGAAACATAACACAGTTCTGCAGTATTTGGCCTGCACTGTTGCTTGCAATTTTTGTGAATCTACTTCTTTGCTAGCATACACATTGGCCATGTAGTTCACCTTTGCCTTACTCCACGTCTGTGTGCACTGGGCTGCTGTTGTGGTTTGCACTGCACGGTTGCTATATTCAGAGCTGTCTTATTAGCTGGGCTATTTTTGCACTACACTCAAAGCCCTGTTTACACAACATCATTTGCATGCTATATTCAACTGATATAGCCCCTGGGCTATTCCTTTGAATATAGCATGCAAATGGTTCCAGGTTATTTTTGCATGCCGGACAGTGCTAATTTTGCCCCAGGGCTAAATTTTGAATAGTGGGCCCTTGGACGTCTATAGCACCACTGCTATTGCAGGAATACACTCCAGTTCTGGTATGCATATCAAACTAAATTATGCCTTGGAATTTAATTAAGCTGAACAAATGTGGTTTAGCAGGATAAGATTTATTGTGGATACTTTAGAAATTACTAATCGGCAAAATGTGCTAAAAAATTCATAGGCGCATAATAGGCAATCCCACTAGAAATCTACTTATGGAATTTCACATTCATAAAGCACTTAGCACTACTGAATCATCTTAACATGCACTAGTATCAGGGCCCTGCAATGCCTCTCCAAAACTCCTGTGACAGTGATGCCCAGCATCATGCTCCAACATTACTAAAGATATCCAGATTCAGTAATTCCATAACAGTGGTCTAAGTCGCAACTTGTTGTAAGGCTTGGCATCACTTGGTGCCATGGTATTCAAATAGTAAAAATATACATTGTTATCTACAGGGCTGTAAAATAGTCAGGTGACATGGTGCAGAAACAATGCTGCATGTTCACGTGCTTTCAGAAATTATTAAGTCAGTGAGATATAGTGGTTAACTGGCATGCTGCAAGAAGACAGGCTAGTGCACAGCAGTGTCAATGACGATTCTTAATGGTTCATTACTCAAGGTAGTGACCTCACACTTGGCATCACTGTACTTTTACTTTGGAGCCTCCTATGAATGCTACTTTATTGCCACTTTACCCAGCTTTTACATTCCTAGGCTCCATATAGCAATTCAAGTGTATGACTGGGCAAAATGTATGGACATGACTTTGACAAAAGTATCACAACATTCCACAATTTCACATTATAACATGGGTTCCTAAAATACTGTCTTCTGATTCATCCAAACAGGTCACCTGACTGTTGATTAATCTCTGATATACCCACAGTCACATGTTCACATGGCTTTATTTCACTATTTCTTTAGGTAAAACTTTAACAAAACATTGCCCATGTTATAAGAGGATTAACCCTCTCCAGGGTATGGGTTTACTGAGCATTAATCTACGCCGGGGTGGTTGAAGTCACTCGGCTTCACCTCTTGACTCCAACACTCCCAGGCGTGGATTAATGCTCAGTAAACCCATACCCTGTTGTGGGTTAATCCCTCCATAACTCATGAAATTCAACTTTAATTACTGATATTATTTTGGAATCTTTAACTGCTTATAACTTTGAGCCTTTGAGCAAGAGATTAGAGAGCTGACACACACAGCCTTTTTTTCCATATTGGCTTTTTTTCTGCTTGGTAGGTTGTCTCTCAGGGATATACCCTGATCAGGCTGAACCCGGCCAACATTGCCAAAACCATCTACTTCAGCTCTAATCTTCAGACTAACCTTAATTATCCCTCTAATTTTTGAAAGGTTATTCAATCCCTTTTTGATCCTCTAGCCCAGTTCTCTCACCCTGTCCTCCAAGTGGGTGGTTCAGTGGTCTCTGACCCTCTCTTAGTTGCCACTCATTTTAACAAATTCTTCACCACCTGTGCTCTTATCTCATACCAGTCCTCTAGTCACTCCCTCCCTCAGTCTCCTTCTGCCTCTCTCAGTCCTCTCTCTCTCCTGAAAGCTTCCATTTCCCCCCATCTCCCCATATGAAGTCTTCTTCACCCTAACTTCACTTACAGTAACTTGTTTAACTCTAGCCCCAATGGGCTGGATCCCAAACTTCTATGAATTCCTGCTCTAGGTATTGCCTCTCCACTTACTCACCTTTTGAACATCTCCTTCTTCCTTTGTGCTGTTCTTCAGGCCTGGAAAATAGCAAAAGTCATACCTCTGCACAAATGGGTAACCCCTCCTTGCCTAGCAACTACAGGCTGATATCACTTCTTCCTTCTCTTGCAAAGCTTCAGGAGACCATTGCAGAGGGTAACTGAGTCTATCCTCATTGGGATGCATCAGGGACATATCACCTCAGATGTATTCATAGATGTGGCCAAAGCCTTCAACTCAGTGTTCCACCTTCTCCACCTCAAAAAACTGAGCTCTGCAGGCCTCTCAGCATCTGCTGTTGGCTGGTTCTGCTCATACCTTACTGGCTGTCAGTAGTTGACACAAGTGGGTGGTGTCCTGTCCCCAACTCACCCCATCCTAGCAGGTGTCCATCAGGGCTCCATCCTAGGCCCTGTTATATTCTTATGTAACCCCTAGGTGATACTATCCCAAGGGCTACTACCCCTGCCTGCTTTGCTACTGACAGGTTGAGGGGCCTAGGCTCTATGACGGGTGCCTCCACCCAGAGGTCAGGGTTGATAGTGGTTGGACTAGCTCTGGTACAGCCCTTTGGGACACTGTGACCCCCCCCTTTTTTCCCACTAGTGGCCCACACAATACACAGGAGTTACCTTCCCAATACCCTATATATGTACACTTTTTACACATACAGATACCACTTACCCACGAGACTGATTCTGCAGCATGTCTCTGAGGACCCCCTGTAAAACAAGGTTAAGCAATACACACAAAAACAATGCATTGCTTTTTCTACATGTACTGATGCCACAGACAGCATATAGCCCAAAAACAACAAATCTGATTTATTAGAGGGGCAGTAACAAGGAGGGGGGTAATCAGGTAGATTTGGTTTAAAAATATTCAAATCACAATACTGCGCATGCATATAGGGTCCAAAACGTCACTCTCTGGGATACCAGGATGGTGGGGAGCTAGCCAGGGTCAGTGCACCTGATTGGGGCCCTTTGATGGAAAAACACATGCACACACAAATTGTAATCCGGAGCCCTGGGGCTCAGTTCGTGAAGAAATGAAACAGCAATAATTAGATGACACACTTGCAATTTGATAAACAGATTGCAGGGAGCTACCCTGATTTGTACTCACGGACTCAATACTGAAAACTGGATGGATGCAGGTTGTCCTGGATTGCCAGAAGAAATAGAATAGCTGGCCCAGCCCTTGTGGCAGGACTCACTTGCATTTGAAAAACAGGCGGATTCAGTCCGAATCAAGATGGGTTCTGCTTCCAGCTTCAGCACACAATTCACAGTATGGGGGAAATAAGATTGAGATTCCCCACAAGCACTAGACATATTTATCTGTAAAGGAGATTACTGTACCAGGCAGGCTGCTACTCGAACCCCGATCGTGAAACACTGCAAAAATATCCGGAGCACACACAGCAGCTTCAGTCCCTGACAGGCCAATCGCACTTCAGCAAAATCTTCGGTCTTCCACAGGTTAAGCCTGGCTTCCACCTTCTGGTTCTTCTTTTCTCCTCTCAAAACTCAGATTCAGTCTGAACTGGCACTCACAAACAGCTGCAGGCCAACTTCAGGGCCCCACATGCGCTTCCCATGCGAATTACTCGCCGCAAGGAGTTGAGCTCCTTCTCCTCTCACAGTCACCTCTAGTCTGGCTTCCCAGCAGACAGCACTGGGGCTTTCTTTCAGATCCAACAGTTTCCGGTTGGCTGATTCTCCTTGTCAGTTACAACAGGCTCCCTCTATTGGTGCGAAAAGGTGCCAGAACTCCAAAAACTACAATTCCCAGAGGCATCTTCCATATAGCCCTACTTCGGTAAGCTCCACAAGAGAGTCCCAGCTATAATTCATCCACACAGGCTACAGGTTAAAGGTCCCCCATACAGAATGGTCCACTGCAGCAGTCCAAGACCAACATGAAAGAGCTACTCTGCACAGTCCTTGCTACAAGAAAGCAGGTCAGAACAAACTGCATTTTCATTATTACTCTAACAGGTTACAAGCAAACAATTACATCTTCTGAAAGAGCTCCCTCTGCGCATATAGCGACTGCAGAAATGGAGCGACTTGCTCACTGACCCAGGCGGGACTTAAGCAGGGAAACACACAGACCCCCCCATTTCAAATTAAATATACTGCAGTTTGGCAGCTCCTAAAGCGACAGTACATGGAGGCATTAGGCACTCTCACTCAATTATTTTTTAAATCAGCTGAAATACAGGACACCATCCTGGTGAAGAGCATTTAAGCTCACACAAAGAAGGCCTTTTAGTGACCCCCATCTGTAGGGGGGGTTACACTTAATTTTCCTAAATGACCTTCCCTCTGCCTGTGTCTCTTCGAATATCCACATGTATGCAGATGACACAGTTGTGTACACCTACAGCCCTACAATTTCAGTCATGAAAGATCTGCTCCAAGATGACTTCCACAATGTCCTGCACTGGTTCCATGCCAACCAACTCAGGGTCAACACAAAGAAGACTGTCATTGTGACCTTCAGTACTAGTCAGAAACTGTCTAGGCTCTCACCACCCTATGCTTTCTTCATGCTTGATGGCACCCTTCTGGAGTTTTTTGGAGTCTGGCTTGACGGCAAGCTTGATTTTTCCATCCACATCAATGCCATTCATGCCAAATTCCACCCAAAACCTGGTGTATTGTACCATAACAAGGATTGCCTCTCCATCCAGGTCCAGTGGGTGCTGGTAACTAAAATGGTCCTCCTAATCTTTGATTATACTGATGTGGTCTGTGGTACTGCCCCTCCCTCCTCCCTTGCCAGACTGGGTACCCTCTGTAAACTCCTTCAGCTGTTTTGCAACCAACTCTCCCCTACACACTCATCACTGTTCCATTAACTCCTCCCTCTCCATCCTCCCTCTCCCATCACATCGCTAGTATGACTGTATCACCTTCATTGCCATCCCTCATCTTCCCTATTCCCTCATCTTCCTATTCCCTCTGCTCCAGGGATTCCTGCATCTTCTCCATTCCCCACCCTCACTCATCAGCTGGCCAAGCTGCTTTTTCCTACTGCCTCGCCTCCCTCTGGAATCTGCTTCCCTCCCCCCTCCACCTCTCACCCTCACTCTCTGCCTTTAGATATCAACTAAGACAACTCCTTACATCCTCCTGTTCCTGCAAATCCTCTTTCTAATCTCTAATCGTCTTAGTTTAACCTCTCCTGTTGGCCCCCCCTTCATTTGAGGCTCATTAGCATAGAGCCTGCCCCAACATGCACTGTGCACTTTGCTTCACTCATATCTACCCATCCTGCAATTGCTGTGTTTATGTTGCTGTTTTATGTATTTTTACATATTTTTTTATTTTCTTTATACCTTTGTCTGTATTTTTGATATGCAATTTATATCCTTATTTCACTATGTAAGTTGTTCCTCCTTATTTCCCTTCCCCCAGGTCGCACCTTGAAATAAGCCTTGGCTCAGTGTGCCTTTGCCAATTACCAACTATTAAATAAATAAATAAATACATGAATAAATAATTCAGTTGGCTACACAGTTTTTTTTAGCACATTTATTTCCCGCCCACCTCCCCTGGTGGGGACATTACCTCTGTTAGCCTTGCATAGCCACAGCTTCCCCTTTGGCAGGAGCAAGCTCCTGGCTCAGCTGCAGGGGTTGCTGTTTTGGTGGAACCTGCTGCCAACCTTCCCTGATCAAGATGCACTGCTAAGTATCAGCTGTCTCAGCCACGGCCTGCCTCTTGACGTGACTTCCTAGGCTTGATCCTGAACCCAGATCATCAGGACGGCAGTGCAATGCTGTGCTGCTAGGCCATGGGGGTGGCCTCAAAGCCTAATATTTTGGGCCAATCACCCTAGCAAAATTGATGATATGCCATTGCCTGGTTTTAAAGCAATACGGGCTTAAGGTTCTGCAGTTTACACAATTGCAAAAAGGTTTGGAAGCTTATAAGTCAGTCACCTTTAAAGACAGAGTTTTGAAACTTGGAGCATGTCTGTAAGGACCATTGCCAAGTCATCTTACCAAGGTACAAGTTGAACAAATTATTTTTAAATTAGATGGAAATAACTGAAGTCACCTACTTCAGCACTCTCAAATTCCTTTTACTTAGAAGTACCTGTTTAACTTCTGTTAATTCTCAGATATTTCATCATTGACACCCAATACTTTAAGTGACTCACAAGATCTTGCATCCTCTAATTTAGGAGGTCTAGCTGAAAAAAAGTTCTAGGATAAAAAAATGTTCCATGAAAGCTTCAGGATTATGTCATAAAATCCAGGATAAGGAAGTTATGGACTTTTTGAAGCAATATGATACTGTCATTACAAGAGACAGGGTTGATGCTGATGCAAATTTTACAGTGAATTGTTTTAATAGATATACTGTAAAAGCCATGCAGAGACATTTTCAGGATTTGGAAGATATTCTGTATATAGGGGATGGAAAGCTATATTGCAATAGGACTGAATTGGGGAATGGAAAAGCTTGATTCTTTGTCAGTCATGCTTCATTATCACTCTCCAACAAACCAACATGATTCAAATATATTCGATATATTTTTTTCCAATATACAGTGTGCATACCTCTGACTTCTTCGCCCATGTATTCTGATATACTGTAAGCTGGGAAACTGTAGAAAGTACAATTATTGACTTGCTGTTCATATTCCTAATAATAATTTTAATTGTTTCAGCTGACTTAATATAAGAATTGTGTTAGCAGTCGATCCTCAACTAATGGGTTATGACATCTTGGATTACTTGGATACCATTTTTATTGAAATCCCATTCCCTTCAGGTAGGGTTCAAATGCTTAGACAACTTACACAATGCTTTGGTATTGCGTAGGGGCATGTAAATAGTAGCAGAAGTAGTAATAGAAGAAGAAGTAGTAGTTGGTACTAGTAGTACTAGAATTAATAATACTAGTGGTAGTAGTAGTAATAGAAGACGTAGCAGTACTAGAAGTACAATAGTAGTAGTAGAAGTAGTACTAGTAGAAGCAGTAATAGAAGAAGTAGTAGTACTACTAGTACTAGAAGTAATAGTACTAGTAGTAGTAGTAGTAGAAGAAATAATACTAGAAGTACTACTGATAGTAGTAGTAGAAGTAGAAGTAGTAGCAGTACTAACAGTAGTAGAAGTAGTGGTATTAGAAGAAGTTGTAGTGGTAGTGGTAGTGACAGTGGTGGTAGTACAAGTAGTAGTAGACATAGTAGTAGTGGTAGCAGTATAAGTATGTATTGTAACAATCAGGAGATCCTCGGCTGAAGACAGTACAAAGTAAAAAATGAGACAATACACAACTCTTACAGTCCTCAGTCCAATCCAATAAATATTTCCAAACCTTATGAACACCTAAGACACATAGCAAAACAATATTGGATACATACATTTAGGAAACAGAGGGATCTACGACACCAGTTCTACAAAAATGTTGACCAGTTGTTACAGTGTTAGCTGCATTTCGACTGCAATTGCAGTCAACATTGTGACATCAGAACTATAAAGTGTTCTTTTTTTGCAGGGGGCTGCACCCACAGAATCCCCCATGTTTTATTATAATCAACTTCGAGTCAGAGCTGATTCCGGGAAGGGGTGCAAGACCCGGGAAAGTCATGCCAGGGTCCTGAGTGGATTTTACAGTTATCTGTCAATGTTGTCACTGTCAACGACATTACTGTAAAGTTGTCACTGCTGCATCAGCATAAGGACACAGAGAGAAGTCCAATCACTAGAATACTTACATTCTTTGCCCATAAATACTGTAGATAAAACTGTGCATTGCATACTTTGTACTAAGAAATCATTAACAGATGCCACATAAAGTTCTAGCAACTGACGTGGTCAGATATTTCTAGATATTTTACAGTATTTCTGGTAAGATTGTCTCTGGTGGCCCTGCAGTAGTACTGTACTGCAAGCAGGCTGGGAATTTCTCTAGGGATTTAGAAATTTCAGGAAGGCAAGGTAAGGAAAATTGTATTTATCAGGCACCCAATCCCAGAGGCTCTGGGCACTGCACAACAAATCCATCATAAGTTACAAAAATATAAAATTTCTAATCTACAGATTATCACATACATATTAAAATCAGTAGAACCAAAAAAGGATAAAGGAAGGAAAGGAAGGATCCTGCCCAACTCAGTCTGGGGAATCAGGAAGAGCTTGACAAAACAGGTGAGCCTTGAAGTGGGTCTTAAAATCCTCAACAGAAGGGGCCTCCCATATAGATGGTGGAAGCCAACTCCACAGGATGGGGCCAGAGACAATAAATGCCCTGTTGCCAGCCGTTTTCAACCTCATCCTGGGAATCACTTGGAGGCCCCTTGAGGAGGATCAGAGAGAGTGGGTCGATGCATCAGGTGACGAGAGGTCAGACAGATAACAAGGGTCCATACCATGTAGGGCCTTAAAGGTGAGTAAACCCACCTTAAAGAGAAAGTATTTAGCCATGTCAATTGCTGCAGCTGTACCACTATACCAAGTGTGAAGTATATTCAGTGTCAACACATAACAAGCATTTGCCAATGCCAAGTGTTGCTTGCTGTCATTAGCAGTGGAAGTGCAGGAGTTAGACAGATGCAGTATAGGAATGGCAGTGAAGTATTGAACTGACCTCAACTCCATTCCCAGCCTGCAGAGATGGACAGGCATTGGGGTGTGCTTTTGGGTCATCGCCCATAACGGTCACGACATTTCACCTCGCCCTACCCTGCAGACACTTACAAGTGCCGAGGTGTGCTTTGAAGTGTTTAGGCTTTACACTCACCTCATTCCATAAGGAAATACCCTGAAATGGGTGCAGTATAGGAAAATGGGGTGAACTCTGGGTCCAAAGGGTCCAAGGTACACCTCGATGCCTGCCACTGGCTGCAGGGTGGGGGTGGAATGGCATGAGCATTACTGTCGACAATCTCACGTCACACCCCTGACTCCTGTCAGTCCCTACTGGGTAGGGTGTTATGGTCGAAAACCCTAACACCCTGGGCGTTTCTTGGTATTTTTACTCCACGTTTTCAACATGGGCTTTTTATGATCCCACCCCATGAACAGTGACACTATCAGTTCGTTAGCCAAAAGGTGATTTTGCACAACGACTGTGCCATTTGGTGCCACAGGTGCAAAAACACATTTTGAACAGGATGTGAAAAATGACAGCTGTACTGTTCATGAGGAGATGTAAAAAATGGCAATGTTGAAAATCTGGAGTGAAAATATAAAAAAACTGGTGAAGTCATGAGTATACCTAGAACTGCGCAACATACACTCGTAATTAGTTTTGGGATTTTTCACTGCAGATTTTCTACACAGGCATTTTGGGACCTTCTCTCATGAACAGTGTCACTGTGATTTTCCTAATCTATCCAGAACACTGATTTTCCACAGCGACCATGTTATTCTGTGCCGGAAGTGCAAAAACACATTTTGGCCAGGGTGTGAAAAGTGACAGCTGTACTGTCCATAAGGAGGTGTGGAAAAATGCCAATGCTGAAAATCTGGACTGAAAAGATTACCAATTTGTGAATTTACGAGGGTGCATGGAAATTGCACAATACACGCTCATAACACAATCATTTTATGGACTTTCATCACCAAGTTTTCAGCATAGCCAGTTTAAGACATCTGCTCATGAACAGTGTTACTGTGATTTTCTTAATCTGTCCCAAAAATTGATTTCACACACCGACCATGCCACTGTGTGCTACATGTGCGCAAAACACATTTCAGGCGAGATGTGAAAAATGACAGCTATACAGTTCATAAGAAGGTGTGGTAAAATGGCAATGCTGAAAATCTGGAGTGAAAATATTAAAAATGCTTGAAGTTACAAGCGTGCGTAGGAACTGCTCAATGCACGCTCTTAAAACAGTCATTTTGAGGAATGTTTTCATCAAATTTTCAACATAGGGTTTTTGGGGACCTACCTCATTAACAGTGTCACTGTGATATTCTTAATCTGTCCTGAACATTGATTTTGCACATCCACCATGCCATTGTGCACTATGTGTGCGCAAAACACATTTCAGGCGAGATGTGAAAAATGACAGCTGTACTGTTCATAAGAAGGTGTGGTAAAATGGCAATGCTGAAAATCTGGAGTGAAAATATTAAAAATGCTCATAGTTACAAGTGTGTAAAGGAACTGCGCAATGTGCTCTCATAAAACAGTCATTTTTGGGAATTTTTCATCAGATTTTCAACAGAGGGTTTTTGGGGGCCTACCTCATGAACTATGACAATGTCGTGTCAATAATTGGTCCCGAAAGGTGGTTCTGCGCAGTGACTATGGAATCAACTTTAGGGACCGAATGACAAAATGACAGTGACTGAGTTCATGAGGTGGGGTCCCAAGAACCCCATGTTGAAAATTTGGTGAAAAAATACCTCAAAATGGCCAGGATATGCACCAAAGTTGAAAAAAAAAAAATTTATGCCATTATACAGCTTACTGACATTTCTTCAGTTCGCGGTCGGCTTTGAAGAGTTGAGCGTGTTCCCAGTCCACCAAGATCATCGCACTGGGCTCTGGAGGTAAGTATGGGGTGAGGTGGGGTGTGGAGGTGAGGTGCAGAGGGTGGGTGCGGGTTGGGAGGGCAAGAGAATCAATGATGGACTTTTTTTCTTCTAGGTCTTTTTTTTTAAAGATGACGGGATTCTTTGCCATGCTGGGGTGGGCTCCCAGCATGGCACCAGGCAGTTTTTTGAGGGCAGTGGCACCGATGGGGGATTGTGCACCTTCATTAGCCAAGGAGACTTTTGCCATGCTGGGGTGGGCTCCCAGCATGGCAGATGGAAGTTTGTTTGGGGGGACAGTGGAGCCGATGGGGGATTGGGCACCCCCTGTCAGCCATACAGTGTGCTAGGGGGATGCATGAGCCATGGGGGCTGCAATATGCCGACAGGGATTGGGCTACCCATTGGCAAATTAACTGGGGAGGGTGTCATGCTGATAGGGGGATTGGGCACCACGTTTGCTTTTTTTTTTAATTTATTGAAATGTTTCACTAGGAAGGCACTCTGAACGGCAGGTGACTGCTTTCCATTGGTTTCCTGGGGACTGTGAGAGGCTGACAGAGAAGCCATCACTATGGGGACACCACACAATCAACTGTTTTGGTAGCTTGTAATGCACCAAAACAGTGAATGCGTGGTGATGTGGCTGAATTTCTTGATGCATTGTGGCATGCTCCCTATCTGCTGAAAGCAATGTGTTTCATGCACATGCGTGCAAGCAATACAAAACGGACTTTAGTAAGTAAAACCCAGTTTTGTACATGCAAATACATATTACATATTACAAGTGACTTTAAATTAATATTAAGCATCAATACCAAAAGGATCATAAAAGAGCATGAAAACTGCCACCCACATGCCCACATGTCCTTTCAGGCTCTCTCCTCTCAAACAAACTGCATTCTGCAGTTTGGTAAGTAGAACAAAGAGAAGCTGCCTGACACTCACCCTCCAAGCAAGAGGACAAATCTGCCCTTTCGGGCTCTCTCCTCTCAAACAAACTGCATTCTGCGGTTTGTTAAGCAGAACAAAGAGAAGCTGCCTGACGCTTACCCTCCAAGCAAGGTATGGGTTGGAACCCTGAATTTTGGCATCTACCCCTGGAGGAATCTCACTTGCTCCTGTTTGCCAGTGTTTCTCACACTTTGTGCAGCAATCCAGAAGTCTTCTGGGAACTGCTGCCAAGAAATTAATGCTAGGACTGACCTCTGCTTGACATGTTCTTGATTTCTCACTTTAAGTAGTGTTTAGTCTGATGTAGAGATTTCTTAAGAGTTGATTTAAGTTTTGAGAGAGGTCTTAAGGTACTGTGATTTTGCTATCTGCCCTGAGTGCTGTACCCTTCTCTTAGAGCTGTAAGTCTGTGGGCTGCACCCTTGACCTCGGTGTCCTATTGAGGCTGCTGTAGTGCCCACCCCCCAAAAAAAAATTGCTTCAGAACCTCCCTGCCTGTTCTTTTTTCTTCAGCTCTGTGACCCAGTGTTAATCAGAGCTCCTTCCACAACTGTATTAAGGCTACTGCTCTCTGCTGTTGAGCATACTGCAGTGTCCTCCCCAACCCCCAACTTGCTTCATGACTTCCCTGCTTAAACTATTTTTGTTTAATTCTCAACCCCTCCCAAACTGTTAATTTCTCTTTTGTTTTCTGAATGCCCTTCCCTCCTAGCCTGCTTTTTAATTTCGTCCTCTCATCTTATCTCACCAGGGGACAACTCTGCCCTTTTGGGCTCTCTCCTCTTCTCTCAAACAAACTGCATTCTGCAGTTTGGTAAGCAGAACAAAGAGAAGCTGCCCAACGCTCACCCTCGAAGCAAGGTACTGGTGCTGACTTTTCCATTAGCAGATTATATCTATTAGTCACTAGAGGGCCCAGTTATAAGCACACTTACCCAATCCAACACAATATAGTTCCTGTCTCATTTCACTTATTGTGTGGTCAGTCTATCACTATTGGTCTGTCTTTGCCCCTCCCTCTTCTACAGATTGATACTGATTTTCCCCATTTGCAGCTTATAGTCTTTTTGCCCACTAAAGGTGTTTTCCCTCAACCATTCCAAAGCTGCTCTACATCTCCTTACTCTCTACTACTCCTGGCACTCTTCCTTTACTGCTCAGCTGCTATGGGTACCTACACCCCATTACTAAGTCTGCTCTCCTTCACCCTCTTGGTACAGATCTCACACCGACTGGAGCACCTTTCCTGCACACTGGGCACCTTATCCCCAGACTACCCCACAGTGACTCGGCCCTCCCCCACCCTCGGCACACCCGTGACCCCCAACACCCCCACCCTGCCAACACCCCCACTCCCTCCGCCCTACAAGGCCTGACCTGGACCCAGCTCTCCCCTGCCATTTCCCACCCTTCACACTTTATCTATCCCATTCACCCTGATTGTAAAGTCCTCAGCTGGGTGTCGACCCAAGGGTCTCCATCGCCACCGGCCACTAACCAGAATAATTACACTGTTATTATTATTATCTGGTAATGTACACCCAAACCCAGGACCTATTGCTTCCAGCCCTTCTAAACCCTGTACTGCAACTGGCCTCTGCTTTGCATCCTTAAACATTTGCAGTCTCCTAAAGAAATCTGCTGCCCTCCAGTGCTGGGTCATTCAACATCAACCTAACATAATTGCACTGGTAGAGACTTGGCTCTCCAAATCCACCTCTGACTCTGCTATCACTCTCCCTGGATATACCATCTACAGGGAAGACCGAGTAGGCAAACGCGGTGGTGGTTGTGCACTACTCGTACGGGACTCCCTTATAGGTCAGGCACTCCCAGCTCCTAAACTTGATTATGGAGCCCAAGCCCTCACCTTAAAAATCACACCTGACCCCACCGAGGCCCTCTCTTCCTCACGGTCTCCTATGAACCCCCGAGGAATCAAAACCAAGTGGTCCAGTCCCTCATTGGCTATCTCACATCTCTCCCTCACAAAGTGAAGCAAGTCATCCTAGGTGATCTCAATGTTAACTGGCTTGGCTCCACTGCCTTCCATATAAGGGACTCCTTTGCTGCCCTGGAAATGTCCCACTTAGTCACCCAGCCCACCAGATTCAACCACTCTACTGGCACCAGCACTCTCCTAGATGTTATTATATCTAACTGCCCCTACAAAATCTGGGATGTCACTGTCCTCCCCAACTCTCTTAGTGATCACTCCCCAGTCCTCTGTCTGTGGTCATCCTCCACTCTGAAGCCAGTGTCCCAGGCCACTCTATGCCACCATTTATGCCCCGGCAGCCTCAGAAGATTAAAACAATACCTAGCCCAGCTAGACTGGTCCCCTATCCAACGTGCCCCTGACATTGACTCAGCTCTTGACCACTTCACAAATGCCTTCTGTAAGGCTTGTGACCTTTTCACCCCCCTCACCAGGATCCGCTCCAAAAAATGCAATGCCTCTTGGATCACCCCACCCCTCCTCCAGAGACTGAAAAACTGAGATAATCTCTGGCACATTGCTGTAGAATCTGGAAAGGTGTCTGACAGACAGGCCTACGACGTGAAACACAATAAGTGCACTTGGGCCACTAGGCGGGCCAAGGCAGAGCACTACCAGACCACCCTCACTTCCACTTGGGGTTCAACCCGGACCTTCTGGGATAATATGAAAGAGCTAAATGGGAAGTCCCGCTCCCCCCCCCCACCATCTCACCTCTCCATCAATAGCACCCTCACCACAGATCCACTCCTCATAGCCGATTGCCTTAACACTGCCTTCTCTGACCTAAGCTCGGTCCTCCCCAGCAGCTTCTTTGACCCAATCCACCTCTCTCCCTCCAGTCCTGCATCACCCACCATTCTACCTGTGCACCCTATCCCCCAAGAAGCCAGGCTGCACCTGTTAAAAGCCTTAGGCAGCAATAACCCCAGCAGTGACCCCCTCGACTCCAGGATCCTCCGTATGGTCTTGGATGAAGTCCTAGTCCCCCTGACTGACCTTCTAAACTGGTCTTTATGCCTGGGTCAGTCCTGTGCTTGGAAAACTGCTGAAATCACACCCATACATAAGAGTGGGACCGATCCACCCCAACAATTAACGGCCCATCTCCATCCTCCCCCCACTCTCTAAAGCCCTTGAAAAAGTGGTGTTGATCCAGCTCTCTGAATACCTAACCAAGTATGACATTATGTGCCCAGAGCAGCACAGTTTCCACCCAGGACACAGTACAACCATGGCTCTCCTGGAATTTTCCCAACACCTGCATGCTGCTCTCGACTCTGGCAGCCTTGCAGGAGCAGTGTTCATTGACCTCTCCAAGGCCTTTGACACTGTCTGTCATCCCCTTCTACTCGATTCTCTCCACCAACTTGGCTTCTCTGGTGGTCCCATTTCCTGGTTCTCTAGCTACCTCTCTGCTAGATCCCAGCATGTCAAGATCAGCGGCTCCCTCTCCAGCATTCTTCCTGTTCGCTCCGGGGTCCCTCAGGCCTCCATCCTGGGTCCAATACTTTTTAGTCTCTACCTCAGCACCCTCCCCACCTCATGTACCAGTAAAATGCTCCTCTATGCTGATGATGCAATCCTCATTGCCTCACATCCCAATCCCACCTCCCTCCAATTATCCCTCCAGCAAGCTCACAACCAAGCCGAAAGGTGGTTTGGTGACTGCAGACTGGTCATTAACCTAAAGAAAACCAAATCAATGCTCTTCTCCCACCACCAAAATAAAGCTAAAAATACCCCCCTCTTGATTATGCCCAGCACTCTGCACCCGCTAGAACAAGTGACCATATACAAGTACCTAGGCATCACGTTCGATACTGCCCTCTCTTTCCACACCCACATTAATGCCCTGTCAGCCACCATTAACTCTCGGATTGGCCTGCTATACCAGCACAGGGACTGCCTGCCTCAGGTTGCCCTCAGGCTGGCCATCACCTCCTCTGTCTTGTCCCTCGTGGACTATGGCTTGCCCATCTACACTGCAGCTGACAACACTGCCCTCTCCAAAATCCAACTCTCCATCAATAAGGCCTGTAGGCTTCTGACCGGTGCCCCAAGCCAAACTCAGACCTGCCTTCTCTATACTACCACCAATCTTCTCAACTTTGAGGAGCAACTGCTCTACCAGACCTGCCTTCTCACTAAGAAATCACTACTAGGACTCTTCTCCCCTCCAGGGGTCTCCACCTCCCTACAACAGCCATCTTTGTCTGTCACCACCCATAGCTCTGTTAAGGCCACTTTCAAGGGGCCCAGAACCAAGACCTCTCTTGCCCAGAGATCCTTCCTCTACCAAGCCCCCACCTGGTTCAACTCCCTTCCTAGCTGCATCTCCAACTTGCCAAAAATTGGCTCCTTCAAAACAGCCCTTTGGAACCATATCTTTAATATCCGCTTTTGTAGGTGCAACTAACCCCCTGTTGTAACCTGTGGTTCACACCCGCCTTGCCCCCTAGCTCGACAACGTCCACTGGACAGCCTCTCCCTTCCCCAGACCTACTTCTTCCCTACTAGGTCCAAACAGGGATGTAACCCGCTGTCTTCTCTGAGGATCTACTATATCCATGAGTGTAACTCACAATTTTGTAACATTATATAACCTAAGTAACATGCAAACTACTACATTATGTAACCTAAGTGTATCTATGTTAAATGTTCCTTTTACTGCACCTGTAATGTTATCCTCTGTTTTAATCTGCACTGTAATACCTGTCTTGATATCTTCCCCTCCCCCTCCCCCCCCCCACGACAAGGTGCCTTTGTAAATGAGTCTCTGACTCAAAGGTTTTAAATCGGATTTGTAATGAATAAATGAATAATGTAGTAAGCTGAACAGTTGACTTTCTTTGTCCAAGTCCATGTTGCCTTGATTTACTACTACAGAGGCTCAGACCGGAGAAACTCAGTTATCTATTTTCTAATTTGATTTACTGGGTATCGTGTTATATCATGTACTCTTGTGAGCTAATGCAGTTTGCCAGTGGGTTTAGTCATACAGTGTGCTAAACAAATGAAAACAAGTCTTTTACCTCCTATCCTATAATGGGCCAATCCCCCATACCATAACTCAACTCACGAATAGATAGCTTCTCACCTATGATTATCTTAACCCCCCAGTTAAATGCCTCGTAGCTTCTTCTCATTTCCTTTCCACAGACAACAGTGCCAATCCAGGCACCCATATTTTAAATAGGTCTAAGCAAAACCTTCTACACCATAACTAAGTCCTGTACCTTAATTTAAACCTTAATATAAATAATTGTACTCAGCACTCCCATATATACAGTCCTTGGTATTCAGTTGAAATTCTTTTTTTTTGTTAAAACCCTATATCTCCCCAGGTGGCCAGGGCTACTCTTTTGGTCACTCCATCCCCAATCCCAATAATTTCCTTCCCTGCACCACCTTCCTTGTCCTTCCAGAATGATATTTTAATTTTGTCTCCTAGTAATCTGAAAGCACCATCTTGAAAAGTCCTCTGCCTAACCCATTCCCAATCTTCATTGTGTAAAGCTTTTAAAATGTGGCCCCTTCTTGACCTGAATCAGTGATTTATGGGGCCAACATTTGTCATGCCAGGCTAGCCTTGTACTCCTTCTCACAACATGCCATCATGCTTTGCCTGTATCAGTAAATCTGAATGTATCATTGATGACATTTGGAAGATGAATCAGTAAATCATATTTTATAAAATATACCAGGGTTGACCAGTCAGTTTTTAAGGATTTTTAGATCGTACTTCGAGAGGGCTCTTGCAGCAGGTAACACTGATAGGACTAAGCTGCCAGGTGCTAGGACCCCATGGAAAAATTCTTGCTAGACGGCCATAGCAGGGACCGCCCCCTGACATCTGCTGGCCCCTAACATCACCTATGGTATAAAAGGGGTGGTCCCCCAGCCTATCTTCATTTCTTTTCCTGCCATTGACCCACACACATTGGCTCCATGAACACCTTCTGCTTCATTTGACCACCTTTTTTTGTATTTATCCACGTTTTCTTATGTTTTAACTTAAAATTAACTAATTGTTTTCTTCACAGTGATTATTGCAGGATTCTCTTCTCCATCCTCCTCCTCCAAGTAGAGGCTTCAACAATCTGCACTGTGTGATGGCCTTTCAGCCAGCTAGCTAGGCCTAGGCCCAGTTCAAGTCTCAGAGGCCTGACAGCATTGCTTAGATCTTCCCAGTGCCCTCAGCTCCACCACCAGCAGACCATTGAGGCTCTCCTATGGAACAGCAACTACCTGAGATGAAGAAGGAGCTTCACCAAAGACACTGAGCACCGGAAGAAGATTACAGAGAAATACCAGTTGGCTTCACCATCTTGGTCCCCAGTTATCCCAGCAACTGTTTCTGGGCTTTCCTTCCACTGGAGGTTGACCCTCCCTTCCACCATGGCCTCTGGGTCCCTGTTGGCTGAACCCCCCTCCATGCTTCCGTGGCATCTTGGGAGGAGGTTCTTAGGGGCCCAGGACTTTGTCCCCTGCCTCTCCTCCCCTGCAGCTTAGGTTCTTTGGCCTTGCAAGTTCAATGCCAGGTGGTGTGACCAGTGCATCTTTGGGTAGCAGGCCTCGACCCATTGTCCTCCTGGCCAGAGTGTCTGTACAGTCCTCCCTGACGTCAGGGGCTGACTCCTCCAGGTGACGCCCAGGACATACATTCACCTCCCCGAGATAGTGGAGTCCTTGCCCTGCTTGGGACCCAGCTCCCCATCAGGCCTTTCCATCCTTGATGGACACAGGCTGAGCTGCCAGTCCAGTGATGGCCAGTGTCTGAGTCTCCGATGCCAGCTCCACCGGTGTAAGCTACAGAGTACGCCTGATGCTGCTCCACCCTCCTGGGTCACCAGCAGGGCCTAATGCCCTTTCCTTGCCAACGCCCGATGATACGATGCCCATCATTAAGCAGATGCCGGTTGGCTCCATCCATTTAGGACTGACATCGGGTTGCTGATCTACCCTCCTAAGTTGCCAGCTGGGCCTGATGCCCATTTCTAACCAACATCCTAGGATCTGACGCCCATCACTGAGTGGATGCTGGATGACTCTATATCCATTTAGGAATGACGTCAGGTTTTCCAGATCAGCCTGATTCCCTGGTACTGACATCAGCTATGAAGATGGTGAGACTGATGCCACCTCCTCCTAAGTTACAGGCTGGGCCTGATACCTTTTTTCAGCTGATTCCCAAGGATCTGATGCTCATCACTCATCAAACACTGGTCGGTCCCATCCTTTTGGGACCAACGCCGGGTTCCCTGGACTGATTTCCTGGTACTGACATTGGCTATGGCAATGGCGCTTCGGATGCCATCCTTTTCACCTAAGTCACCGGCAGGGTTTCATGCCTGACAGGATTCGACACCCATCACTAACCAGGTGCTGGATGGTTCCGTTCCTTTGGGACAGATGCTGAGTACCCCCGTCCAATTTGGTTCTATGTGATAACGGCGAAAGCCTAAAAGCAATTGCCGTTATCGCGAAGTCAGAGTGGCAAAAACATTTTTGTTACTCTGACACCCCAGCACCCTCCACACCCCCCCTACTAAAGGATTCTCAGTTCCAGGGGGTTGCATGTTGGGGGGGTGAAAACATTAAAAAATACAAGGTTTGGGCCAGGCGCAATAAAATTGCACCAGCTCCCGGACCCGAACCCGGTCCCTCACCCACCCCAACCACAAGCCAAACCCCGACACCATGATGCAGCTCGGCAACCCACCACAGCACCACCCCATACAGCTCCTCCATCCCCTACCAGCCCATGCTTGCCATGCTCGCCCCCCCCGTGCATTTATATAGCGACATCTTGTCACCCATTTCGCCCACCCCCATCTGGCAGCCCTACTCTTCCATCATAGTGAGGGACCTTTAGAATGTCGCTGTTACGGATGGCGCCTTTCCCCATGCACCCTCCTCACAGGTTGCCATCCAACTCAGACTGAATCCAGGCTACCTCAACCTGATGACTCAAGGTCTACTCCTCTGCCAAGGGGGATTGCTCCAGCCCAAAGGCAAGCACCTGCTTGCCTTCTCCCTTCCCAGTTTCAGGGGACTTGGAGGCCCATTTTCCCTCCTTCTTAGGTCAAGAGGGCTCTGACACAGAGCCAGAGATGCCCAGGGCCGTTCATCTTTCCCCTCCAATGTCTATGGATGTCCTATGGCATATCCAGCAGATAAGTGGCTAGGATTTGGAGGAGCTGGATCCAGGGCAGTGTCGGCCAGCTGTCCTTCCTTAAGGAAAGGATAATTTGCCTGTGGGAGTCCCCCCACTTGTTGACTCCTATACAGCAGTCAATGGGGCAGACTGGAAGCACCACTTCTCTATGACCATTCAGTCTTTACGAAGACCATCTATGTGGCTCTCTTCAGGATAATCCCTTTTGCAAGGAACTATTCCATGGTCATTAATGCTGCCCATAATAATTTTTAGTGCTATAGGCACCTGCGTACTCAGCCACCTGACAAACATTCCAAACAGGTGGTTCAGCTGGATACAAGGCCTTTTGTCCTCAAGCTAGAATTTCCCTCACCCACAGGGTTCGATATCAGAATGCCCTGTGGAACAGTGCTGAAGGACACCCTAATGTCAGTTTCGGACACCGATAAGCATGTCCTCCAAGCCTCCTATGACTCAGCAGGGCTTGGGCCTTGGCAGTTTGGATCTGCTGATGTGCCTGGCTCAGGGTATCTGGCTTTGCACCTAGATGCACAGTCCAAACTGATGGATGCTCCATTTGGGGATCCTGTCTCCTCTAGCAAAATCTCACTACAGGGAGTCAATAAAGGCTATCTGGTCCATACACATTATGTCAATCCTCAACCTAGACAAACACCAGGCAGCCCTTTTGGTGGGATGCCTGCCAGCAGCCTAGAGGACAGCAGCAGACAGCAGGGTCTAGGTGTAAGCATCCACCACTGCCTCAAGGAGCTCTTCCCCTCTGCACCCATGATCTTTTAGACCTCACTGCCCCTCCCAGGCTCTTCAGCCTGACTCATGAAACCCCCCACCAATTTGTCTCAAACAGAAGCCTTCAGGGAAGTGATGGTGAGTCACCTTTCTTTGTACATTGAGGATGGGAACCAGATAACCTCCAGCCACAGGGTGCTTCAGTTAATAGCAAAGGGGTGCACCTTGCAGTTTACATATATGCCCCATACATCCCACCTGTTCCCTTCCATCTTCCTCACACAGGCCATACAGCCAGTTCTACTAATCTTATGCAAAAGGGTTTTATCCCCCCCCCCTTTCCTAGTGCCAAAGAAAATCGAGGACCTGCATGCTACCCTTATCCTTAGCTTCCTGAACAATTACATAGCGTACAAACTGCTAAGGATGATCACTCTATTGAGTCTTCTGTCTCTTCTCTGGTAAGGAGATTGGTTATCCTCACCTGTCATGCCTGACGCATAACCCCAATACTGGTTCTTCAACCTTACAAGAGGTGCCTGTGCCCCCGCTTCCAAGGGCACTGCTACCAGTTTCTGGATCTTGACCTTCGGCCTGTCCTTGGCCACAGGGTCTTTACCAAACACCTCACAGTAGTGGTTGCAGCCTTATGAAGATGTGGCCACTTTGTCTCCCTTTCCTAGATGGTTGGCTGTTGACCCACCTCCACCCTGTTTCAGGACTTAGGGGTTACCTTAAGCCTTCCTTGCCTTGGCCAAGCCACAAGCTGCAGCACATAGAGGCAATTCTGGAGAAGGTTCAGGACACAGCCTTCCCCACTCCAGACAGGGCAGAGTGTCTCCTAGTGCATGCTCGTCAAGTCTCCTCCTATTGACAGATCTTGGCCAGGTTGGTCTTCAGACCCCTGGGACATGTGACAGTGGTCATTACCACAGTTTCTTTGGCTTGGCTCTATATGAGGATGATCCAATGGTACCTGAGAGTCCAATGGGCCCAATTACCAGATGTTCTAGAACAGCCTGTTCTTGTATCAACCCCACTAAACAGGGCTTAGCCTGGTGGCTGGATTCCACCATCTCTTCCTAAGAAGTTTGCTTTCAGAAGGAGCCTCCCAGTCTGATTCTGACCAAGGATGCATCAGACCAAGGCTGGGGAGTCCTCTTGGGAGACTGTCTGATACAGGAGATCCAGGTCCCAACAACAACCAGCATTCTCCACATCTCTGTGGCCAATTTAATATGCCTTTCAGGCCATTCAGGTGGTTTCGATACCCGACCCTCTGTCAATAGAGATAGATATCATATCAGTGGTCTTCTTCATGAACCAGCAGGGTGAGACTCACTCTTTCTCACTCTGCAGGGGAGGCCAGGGACGTATGGTCTTGGGCTATGGATCATCACCTGGATTAGTCAGCAGACAATGTTCCAGGCATTCCAACTACCCTGGTGGATAGCCTAAGTCAGTCTTGTTCCAGAGCTCACAGGTGGAACTTCTTCCCACATTGGTCAATGATCTCGTCATCAGCTGTGGACACCCTGATTGGCATCTACTTACCTCCTCATCCAGCACATGAGTTCTTCGGGATAGGGAGGTTCACCCACATCACTCCTCCCTATCTCTGACTGCAGGGGGTTTCCCTCCACTGCAAGCAGAGGCAAAAGAGATGACTCTAGGAGCACCCTATGGGCCCATATGATTCGGTTTCCACTCTTTCAGCAACCAATGGTGGAATCTATACTTTCCCTGCCCCTACACTCTGATTTGCTCTCTCATAAATAGGGCACCCTGGTCCTTTCAGGTCTCTTATCTCTGCCTCTACATGCGTGGCTCATGCAGACCTAGCTGTCTCCCAAATTTAGGGTGGCAGATCTCTTAGTGGCCACTAGGAAGCCTTCCATCTGTGCCACTTGTGCTATGAATTATAAGTGGTTCTTATTCTGGGCCATTGCTATACATCTTTGTAATTTCACTTGCCAGGTGAATTCTGTTATGGAGTACCCTTTCTTCCTGTCAGCTTCAGGTTGGGATACTCCGCCTTAGAGGTGCATCCCTCCACTGTCCTGTCTCACTGTGCACCCACAGGGGGTAACACTCTTGCCCAGATTGACCTTCCTGACATATTCATGCTGGGCATTTTGCTTTGGAAGCCTCCCTTTAGGGACCCAGTCCCTGCAAGAGGATTTATGAGCTTAAGACTCTTTTCTGAACAGACCTTATTTGGTTCCCTGCAAGGGTAGGGTGTCCATGAAATCTCATCCACCCGGCTGTCTGCTACCCAGAGTACTCTGTCCTATGGGAGGCATTACTTCATACTCTGGACCTTCACGCGGTGCTTTGATTCCTTATGGAACGCACCCATACTATAAGATTACTTGATGGATTGTTTGTATCTTTCTCCCTCCGTTGCCAGTGGTGGCATTTTTTTTTTTAGCAACGTTTACCCTAATGGTTGGGTAATTGCATTGTTTGTTTTTTTTTTACATCAAATATGACAAGCCTTTACCAGGATTGGTAACAGGCTACTCTGCCAGGGGCATGGCTGCCTCTTTTGTTGCCTCTTTGAGGGATGTTTTCTGATGTTGATATTTGCTCAGCCCATGCCTTTGTCAAGCTCCATGGTCTACTCTGGACATTGTCTCACGATGCTGAGCAGGCTTCAGGCCAAAAGTCCTTCAGGGCCTCCTCTCTTTAGATCGTTTTAGGAGTCTTTCTGTTACCCCCACCAAGCTGACTGGGGTCACTGTAGTACTGCTTGGGACTCAGTCCTAACAGTGTTACCTGCTGCAAGAACCCTTTCGAAGTAAGATAGTTCAGTTGTGTAAGAACATAAGTAACAGTAGATCTTTGAGAGAAACTCTTGCAGCAGGTACTATTTTCCCTCCCACCTTCTCCCTGGTAGTTGTTTTCCTCCATCGTGGATACCTTTCTTCTTCTATGAGGAACCTCCTCAGTTCTCCATTTTCTCTTTTTGTGCCTGGGTCTCCGGCCGGAGAACTGAGGATGGTCTGGGGGACTGCCCCTTTTGTACCATAGGTGACTTTTGGGGCAGGCCAACGATAGGGGCGGTCCCTGCTTAGAGATGTTGCAAAATAAAATGTCACTGTCAAAACTGCCATGAAATCTGAGTGGCTATGGAAGCGGTACCCTGATTTAAATAAAGAGATAGGTAGTGGAGCAGTCAAGAAGGTACTGAAAGAAACCTTCTAATATGTTTGATGTCCTGATTCACATCAGCCTGAGCAGAAAATATATTCCAGCAGCTTGTGGCCTTGTGCATATGTGCACAATCAGCTGTGGAGAGCAGCAGCATGAACTAGAACCAACGATTCCCATGGAGCATGGTTGCCAAGAGTGTGGGAAACACTCCATTAACAGCAGAGAGAGACGGACTAAGTCAGACATTGCACTTGATGTTTGATCCAAGCTACTAGTTGGCAGAGGATGCCCACTCATGCACAACTGGTCACAGTAATATGGCAGTCATATTAGGGAGGATCCATGGAACCTCTGTTCCAAACAATCATGGCACATGTCACTGTTTACCTTGTTGTCCTGTCTGATGACTCCTTCCGCACATAGCTACTGGCATACAATGTATGACACAGCAATGGGTGCATGATGTTCTGTACATGTGTGGTGTCATCAGCGGCCATGCAGACTCATGGCACTTACTGTAGCACAAGCACAGTGCCAGCAGAAGGCATGTTAATATGGGCAAAAGCAGTGTCCTGGAAATGGGCATTCACATGCATTCAGTTTCTAACAGCGACCACTTTGGTAAAGTCTGCTGTTCAGAAAACAGCTCGTCACTAAGTAATTTTACTTGTGGCGGTGTATAAATAATGACAGCAGAATGTTCCTCCCTTTACCATTTTAAAAAGAAAAAAAGATCAGAACAAAACAAAAACTCTAGCTCTCAAAAGACCATAAATGGATGACTGTCCACACTCAAATACAATTAAAAAAAAGCTCTCATTACAAAATATTAAAAAAATTAAAAACATTTAAAAACTAGCAGCATCTACAGTGTAACAAGCATTTGTCAATGCCGAATGTTGTCTTGCTGGCATTGGCATTGGTAGTGCAGGAGTTAGAGAAATGCATAATAGGAATGGCAGTGAAGTATTGAACTGATGCCAACCCCACCCCCAACCTGCAGAGACTGACAGGCACTTTGATGTGCCTTTGGGTCATTGGCCATAATGCTCATGCCATTTCACCTCACCCTACCCTGTAGACACCGACAAGTGTCACCGTATGCCTTGGGGTCTTCAGGCCTTACGCTCACCCCATTCCATAAGGAAATACACTGAGATGGGTGCAGTGTAGGAGAAAGGGGTGAACTTTGGGGCTGAAGAGTCCAAGGCACACCTTGATGCCTGTCACTGGCTGCAGATTGGGGGGGTGGAATGGCGTGAGCATTACAGCCAACAATCCAAGTCACACCCCAATGCCTGTCAGTCTTTACAGGGTGGGGCATTTACGGTTGGAAACCCTAAAAACACCAGGCATTTTTTAGTATTTTCACTTCAAATTTTCAACATGGGCTTTTTGTGACCCCACCTCATGAACAGTGGCACTATCAGTTCATTAGCCGAAAGGTGATTTTATACAGTGACTGCGCCATTGGTGCCACAAGTGCGAAAACACATTTAAGGTAGGATATGAAAAATGAGAGCTGCACTGTTCACGAGGAGGTGTAAAAAAATGGTAATGTTGAAAAGCTGGAGTGAAAATATGAAAAATTGGTGAAGTCATGAGCGTGCATAGAAACTGTGCAACACACACCCGTAATGCAGTTATTTTTGGGGATTTCTGTAATGAAATTTTCAACATAGGCATTTTGGAACCTCTGCTCATGAACAGTGGCACTGTGATTTTGTTAATCTGTGCTGAATAGGGATGTGTGAAAAAAAATTTCCGCATGCGGAATTTCGGCGAAAGTGCGAATTTCGCTTCAGCAAAAGTTCAGAAATCATTTTCTAAACTTTCATGGAAATTCCTCCTTAAAACTGTGGGAAAAAATATATACAAACTGTGGATTATTTTATTAACTGCAGAAAAAAAATCCACGGAAAGGATCACTGCCAGTGGTCAGTTCTGAGTTTTTTTTAACTACAGTTTAATTCATTAATCTAACCCCCACTGATCAGGGGTCCCAGTAAATATCCTCAATCCCTTCCATGGACCCTCCTGGTTTCTAATGGCCCCCCACCCACCAATAATGGCCCCCCAAAACATTTTGTTTCCCTGATGTCTAGCAGACCACCCTCCCTATCCTGGATTCCTTAATCCACAAAAAACTGTTGGCAGGCCACCAACTCATGCCCCTTTATTCCCAGCATTCTCTGGTGTCTAGTGGACCTCCCCATCCCTGATCCCTTATAAAAAAAATAATCCCAATTCCCTGGTGTCTTTGGACCCCCAATCACCACCCTGACAGTTCATCTGCCACCACCCCACTCCCTCCCCACCCTGCCCCTGAGTGGGCCACCAGCACAGCACCTCTCTCCTCCACTACCAGTGGCCTGATTGAATTGTCAGTGAATGACCGCATGGTTGTACAAGCAGGTGTTCATTCACTGACAGTTCATTAAACTGTGGATAGAATAAGTTCCACAGTTTATATGCATTTTCCACAGTTCATAAAAAGTCCACAGAACTATGAAAATCACGGAAAATCCCAGTTTCCCAATGTACTGTGAAATTTCCAAAATTTCGTGGAAATTCTACAAAAGCTGGAATTCATAACTTTCTCGCCCATCCCTAGTGCCAAAAGTTGATTTCCCACAGCAACCGCACCATTGTGCACCAGATGTGCCAAAACACATGGTCAGGATGTGAACAATGACAGCTGTACTGTTCATAAGGAGGTGTGAAGAAATGGCAATTTTGAAAATCTAAAGTGAAAATATTAAAAACTGCCAAAGTTATGAGTGTGGATGGAAACTGTGCAATGCATGCTCATAACACAGTCATGTTTTGGTATTTTTTCACCAAATTTGCAACATAGGTTTTTTTGGACCCTACCTCATGAACAGTGGCACTGTCATTTCGTTAATCAGTCCCAAAAGGTGATTCTGTGCAGTGACTGTGAAATCAGCTTTTGGGACCAAATAATGAGATGACAGTGCATGTGTTTATGAGGTGGGGTTGCAAGAACCCTATGTTGAAAACTTGGAGCCAAAATTCAAAATAATAATAATAATAATAATAACTTTATTTTTAAAGCACCTTTCAAAATATCAAGGCGCTTTACATATCAAACCACAACATACAATGCCAATTTCAAACATATAAATAAAATAATGTCATTAAAACATAACATATTAAAACAAACCATAAAATCATCCATACAGTCAACAAAATATTTACATTCAGCTTCCATTAATCATCCAGATAAGCCAAGTGCCACAAATAAGTTTTTAAATCTTTCTTAAATACCTCCACAGAGGTGCACTCCCTTAACCAGCGTGGTAGAGAATTCCAAAGAGTGGGTGCGGCATAAGAAAATGCTCTACTAACAGAAGATTTTAAACTCACTCTTGGAATCTCTAACAACCCCTCGTCAGCCGAGCAGAGCGATCGGCTGGGGCAGTAAGGCACCAGAAGTTCTTTCAGATAGGTCGGAACCTGATCATGAAGGGCTTTGAAAGTCAATAAAATGACTTTAAAGGTGATCCACCACCGTATAAGAAGCCGGTGCAGTTCGCGCAGCACCAGGGTAATGTGACTGGATCTCCTTGTCCCAGTCAAAACCCGGGCTGCAGCATTCTGCAACAGCTGTAGGTGACAGATTTCAACCCCAGAAAGCCCAAAGTAAAGGGCGTTGCAGTAGTCCAAGCACGAGGACACAAAAATATGGACCAACGTTGGTAGAGAGTCAGACGGAACAAGGTGATGCACCCTGGCAATATTCCTAAGATGGTAAAAGGAAGTCCTGACAATGGCCGACACTTGAGATTGAAGGGTCAGCCTATTGTCTAGGACAATCCCAAGGTTGCGCACCTGTTCTGAGGTCGGAAGTGACACACTGCCAAGAAAAATTCCAGAGGGCATGCCATCATGCGACCTCGCTATCTGACCACCCGGTCCACCACTAACACCTCTGTCTTCTCTGAGTTCAACTTTAACCAACTAGAATCCATCCACCCTTGGATTTCTTCCAGACAGTTATTAAACACTGAGAGTGCTCCATCCTGGTCAGGTGCAAAAGACAGGTATAGCTGGGCATCATCTGCATAGCAGTGAAACCTCAGCCCATACCATCTTATAATGTCTCCGAGGGGCAGCCTATACACTGCGAATAACATGGGTGACAGCACTGAACCCTGAGGCACCCCACACAACAAAGGAGCTGGGCCGGAGGAATGAACCCCCGACACAACTCTTTGTGATCTCCCAGTAAGGAGTGAAGTGAACCATTTTAAAACAGTTCCCAACATTCCACAGATTAGCCTGTGGTGTGCTAACAACACCAGGTGATCCACAGTGTCAAAAGCTGATGAGAGATCAAAAAGAACTAGAATGGAACGTCTCTTCTGATCTCTCACCCTCAGAAGATCATTAAGCACCCGAACCAGTGCAGTCTTGGTGCTGTGTCTTTTACGAAAACTGGATTAGAAGAATTCGTAGACATTATGGATGGTTAAATGGTCTTCCAATTGGGCTGCCACTACCTTCTCAATAACCTTCCCAATAAAGGGAATGTTAGAGATAGGTCTGTAGTTTGAAAAACAGTCTGGGTCCAAAGTAGCTTTCTTCAAGAGGGGTGTCACCACTGCCTCTTTCAGGGAGTTAGGAAACTCACCTGACTCTAAGGAGCACCAGACTATTTGCACCATAACTGGACCGATGGCCTCAAAACAACCCAAAATTAGGGGAGTTGGTCCAGGGTCCAAACTACAGCTCATAGGCCGCACATTATGGATAATCCTCATAATATCCATGACTTCCAGTCAGCAAAAGGAACTCCAAGAGAACTGAGGTATTGTGAAATCGCACTGTTCCACAACATCACCCTTAGAGATTGCTGGACGCAAGGCTACCCTGATGTCAGCCACCTTAGTTGCAAAGAACCGAGTGAGCTCCTCACACTCTACTTGTGAAAAAGCTGTTCGGACTTGCAGACAGGCTGGGTTGCACAATCTGTCTACAGTCCAAAACAACTGAGCCAGTCGATTCTGTGCAACTGCAATCTCCCTGGACAGGAATTCTGCCTTCTTACGGGTGATTGCAGATTGATAGATAGAATAATGTTCCATCAATCTAAGGTGGTCGGCATCAAGGTTGGATTTGCGCTAACAATGCTCTAAACTTTGCCCCTGTCTCTGCAACTCCCTCAGTGTCCCATCAAACCAGGGGGACCTGGGGTGAAGGGATAGGGGGTGCTCACAAACAGGAGCAATAAGATCCAGGGCCACCGTAACGGCCGTATTATAGGCCAACACCAGTGCCTCTGGGTTACTGCTAGTCAACACGAGGGATGAGAGGTCAAGGACCGCTGCAAGGCCCTGGGAAGTAATATTCTGTAATGGGCGGTACCTGACCATCTCCACAGGGGAAGGCCTTCTCAGGGGGGTGTAAAAATTGAACCTCATGATGTGGTGGTCAGACCAGGTGACTGGTTCCACCCCCACGTCGGATGAATCAATCCCTAAGAGGAAGACTAAATCCAAAGAGTGCCCAGATTTATGTGTAGCAGTGGAAACTACCTGTGTGAGGCCCAAAGAAGACATAAGTTGGAGGAAGTAATTACCAAATTGTAAGAGCTCATTGTCGACCCAGGTGTTAAAGTCACCCAGAACCATCAATCTGGGTGATTCAAATGACATATCGACGAGGAAGTCTGCTACTTCCTGTAAGAAGCGATTCCCATCTCCGGGTGGACGGTAGATGAGAACGATTCGAACACCTACACCTGCTACGACTGTGCACTCAAAGGATTCAGCCTCACCTACTACCACACAAATGGATGAGCTAGCCACCTAACTTGAAACCACCCTATTGATGTCACTATACAGCTTACCAGCATTTCTTCATTTTGCAGTTTGGCTTTCAAGAGTCCAGATGTGTTCCTGCTCCACCGAAGATCACAGCACCGGAACTCAGGAGGTAAGTATGAGGTGAGGGTGTGTGGGGAGATGGGGTGCACAGAAGGTGGGTGTGGGTTGGGGAAGGGGGCATTGTGCACAATGAGGGACCGTTTTATTTTTTCAGGTACAAAAAGAATGAAATGGACATTGTTGGACAGTTTTTTTTCTTTACAAGTGAATTGGAACAAATGTTGGGCACACTGAGGTGGGCTCCCAGTGTGCCCCATGACTTTCAGGGTGGGGATGTTAGCCACACTGTGGTGGGCTCCCAGTGTGCCACATAATGTGGGGAGGTGGGGGATATACTGACACAGGATTGCACCCCTCAATGTCTGCTGTGTTTGGAGATTGTGTGGCGGCAACTGCCGCCACCATGTTTATTGAAATGTTTCTCCAGGAAAGGCACATATATGAGACACAACACCTGTGCCGCTGCATGACGAGCTTGTCTCTGATTGCAGCTGCACCTTTCTTTCAAGTCGGTGGCACTTCACATAATTCTTGCATCAGCGCTAGCATGCTGGCTAATTGGGGAATGAGGGATGCACCTACTAAAGTGTGCCCTGCATTCACCAACACCTCTTACTGTGCTAATATCACCACAAGATGTTGCTTGCACCTGTTCAAGACAACATAAAAAGGATGTGAGGAAGTGTTATTTTACAGAAAGAGTGGTTGAGCCATGGAATGGTTTGCCAACAGAAGTAGTAGGTGCCAAAACCATAAATGGCTTCAGACACAGCTGGGATGGAGTCAAGGGGATATTGGCTACTCAATGGGAAGTCGGGGGCAGAAACAGAGATAACAAAAAAGGGAATCGTGTAAGCAAAGACCCCATAGAGTTAATAGATCCTGGGGTATGATAGGGTAATATGGGCAGACTAGATGACCATTGGTCTTTTTCTGCTGTCATCATCTTATATGTTTCATATGTTTTAATATAAAAAGTTTAAACCTCCCCCCCCAAACAAGCCCATTTTCAGGGCACCTGTATATGAGACACTGAATGGAATAAGAGTGTCTCACGCACAGAAGAAAGGAGTGCTCCAAATGGTCAGAAGCACTCCCTTGATCTGTAATAGTAATCAGAGTACCTGGAATGTATAGAAATAAGCAATCCTGATTGGCTAACAATGATGTCAAGAAATACAATTTTGAAATGTTCCTTCTAAGTCTCCCCTTTTCCAGCTTCCTAATATTCCCTTCTCATCCTTGGGCATCTCTTTCTGTGCAATATTTTATTTTATTTATTTATTGAAATTTTCGGAATTACAATCCTTTGAGTCGAAGACTCATTTGCAAGGGCTCCACATCAGTCACAACAGAACAATACATCAAGACAGGTTGTACATAGTTTACAAAACAAAACATTACAGATTGATAAGTTGTGCAGAAAGTCACAGTACATGGTATATTTACAATGCTTGGTTATCATCTCAAGGATTGAAAGAGGACCCTGGGTCAAACAAGTTTTGGTGGCAAAGGATTATCTATCCAGGCATAATTTACCTAGCCCTACATTTGGGGCAAACCCTTTATGTTTTAGGCCATTTATAACAGTTTCAGCCTAGGTAGGGCTGTTGGAAACAGCCACAGGTCTCAGAGTCAAAAAGAAGGCTCTTGATTCCTGCTTTGGATTGGCCAAGACTAGGGGCAAGTGAGATGGAGGATGGTAGGTTGTTAAGCCAGAGGGGAGCACGATAGCGGAAAGACCTTTGCCCTAGGGAGGTCCTACAGTGGGGGACTGTGAGGGAGGTGCCTGAATGGTGTCTCGGGGTACCCCTACGGGGTGCTGGCTGGATGAGGAGGTGTAGACCGATAGGTGTGAGCTTCAAAAGTATTTTTTTGGCTTGGAGGCAGGTGTGGTATTTAAGCCTCCCTTCAAAGGTCAGTCAGTCAGCTATTTATAGAGAATACATGTATAGGTAAGCCTTTCACTGCTTGTGACCAGATGGCAGGCTCTGTTGAGGGCTAAATTGATGCAGTTAAGGGCTGTTTTGTCAGCAGTGCCATAAACAAATATACCATAATCGACCAATGAAAGGACTGAGCAGGTAACAGCCAGCCATAGGGACTGGGGGGTAAGACAGTGTTTATGTCTGAAGAGAATCCCTAGTTGGGTGTTAACAGAGGAGGAGAGGTGTTTAATATGGGTCTGGTAGGTGAGGGATGTGTCCAGTGTGATACCTAGATATTTGAAATGTGGGATCTGTTCAATGCAGTTACTCTGCAGGCTTGAGACTGAGAGCTGGGCATTACTGAGAGGGTTTTGACAGTGTGCAAATATCATAGACTTTTTCTTGTTGTAGTTTAGTATTAGTCGGTGGTCAGTGAACTAGTATTCTAGCTCTCCAAAACAGGCTTGAAGTGTGTTTTGGAGAGAGATTGGGTTGGTGTGTTTCCAGTATAGTACAGCATCATCTGCATATAGCAATGGCTTTCCACTGCAGGCCTGGGGGAGTGAGTTTAGAAAAAGAGTGAAAAGTAGTGGGCCAAGTATTGACCCTTGAGGGACACCTGCTCGAACCGGTTGTTTGGAGGAGAAGTGTGTTGCTAATTTTGACTTGCTGTGTCCTATCTGTGAGATATTTTTTGAACCAGGAAATAGCTTCAGGAGCAAAGTGAAGGGAGGCAAGGGAGTGGAGAAGTAGATCATGACTGACTGTGTCAAAAGCCTTGGTCAAATTAACATAGATTGCCCCAGCTATTGACCCCTGTTCTAGTGCTTCATGAATGTATGACATAAATTTGAGAAGGGCTAAGGTAGTGCTGTGTCCCATTCTGAAGCCATGTTGTTCATGGCAAAGGAGTTTGTGCTTGTGCAGGTATTCGGTGAGTTGGTCTGACACAATTTTTTCGAGAGCTTTTGAGGGGGGGAGGATAGTAATGGGTCTATAGTTACCAGGTGCCATTGGATCCCCATTCTTTAGTATGGGCATGATGATACCCCTTTTCCAGAGGGTAGGGATTTGGCCGAGCTGAAGTGAGCAGTTGAGAAGTTTGGTGAGGTGAGGCAGGGCCTCATCAAGGGTTAGCCAAAGAATTTTGAGGTCAAGGGAGTCGCTGCTGTAGCGTGAGCTGCTCAGGACTTTGGTGAGGTAGCGTTTAGCCTTTTGCAGGTGATGATATGCAGCCTGAGATGAGGGGGGTGGAAATAGGAGAAGTGTCAGTGGGGCAGTTGGTGATGGGGTCAAAGTAGTTTTGTAGAAGGATGTGACTAAGGTTGGAGAAATAAGTGTTAAGGGCATCGGATATGGAAGTAGGGTCCTGAGATAGGGTTCCCTTTACTAGGAGTTGAGTTGGGTCAGTGGAGATGGTTTTTCCACAGAGGTCCTTGACATTGTTCCAGAAATTTTTCCCAGAGCCCCATGTGGAGATGAAAGCTTGCTTATAGTAAGTTGCTTTGGCTAACCGAATAGCCCATGTGCATTTATTTCTTGCCTCTCTGTAAAACTGTCTGTCATGTGGAAGCTGGGAGTTCAGGGCCCTATGCCAGAGGTTATCTCTGGGGTACATCAGTTCCAGGAGGGACTGCATGATCCATGGGGTATCCCTGGTTTTTATTACCTGTTTTGTGAAGGGGGCAAATATGTCTCAGGCAGTGTTGAAGGTGGTAATAAATGCGGTGAGCGCATCATCCACAGTCTGTGCATTGTGAACTGGAGACCAGTCACAGGTGGAAAGATACATTTTGAGACAAGAGAGGGCACCTTTTTTGAGGCACATTTGGATGGAAGTTTCAGTGCGGTTGGGAGTGTTTTTGTTTGTCCACCAGCAGGAGATGGGAGAGTGATCATTAAGCACATCAGGCAGCACTTTAACTTTGGATGGGTGGTTCGGGAGGTTTGTAAAGATAAGGCCAATAGGAGTGAAGGAACCTGTTCTAGGGTCTCTCCTAGTGGGTGACTGTACTACCTGTGCAAGGTCGTAGGCCTGTACAGCATCTTTGAAGGAAGCTGATGAAGGGGATAGCCAATTCACATTAAAGTCACCCATAATAATTAGTTCACTCTTAGGGGGAGATATGTGATGCTGGACAGGATAGAATCAAAGTCAAGTTTCTGGTTCGAAGGGGGGATGTAGACTGCCATAATGTACAGTGGTTTACCAGGAGTGCCAAGGGTAACTTTGATAGTTATGGCTTGGGCACCATGTTCAGGGGTGGGGAGGGGGACTAAGAGAGGCTGCAGGCAATATGCCACCCTCCTGTACCTTATTGATACTCAAATGTTTCTAGCATGTCTCCGCTTTCTCTCCTTTCCTCCAGTGAGTACATATTTAATTCCCTTAGCCTTTCCATGTAGGGCTTCTGATGCAGGCTGTGCACCATTGTGGTTGCCCTTCTCTGTACTGTCTTCTCCTGGTCTATGTCTTTCTTGAGATGGGGCTTCCAGAACTGGACACAGTACTCCATGTGTTGCCTCACCATTGATCTGAACAGAGATAACACTACCTCCCTTTTCCTGCTGGTGATAACCCCCCCCCATGCACCCTAGCATCCTACTAGCTTTTCCTACTGCCTCATCACACTGTTTTGCTATGATCAGGTCATCAGATATGATGGAGGGCAACTAAAATGGTGCAGGGTCTGCATCAGAAATCATATGAAGAGAGACTGAGAGAGCTTAATATGTATACCCTTGATGAAAGCAGGGACAGGGGGGAAATGATAGAAACATTCAAGTACCTCAAGGGAATCAATAAAGTCCAGGAGGGTAGGATCTTTCAGAAAAAGAGATGTGTAAGAACAAGGGGGCACAATTTAAAGATAGAGGGGGATGGCTCAGGGGTAATGTGAGGAATTTTTTTTTCACGGAGAGAGTGGTGGATGCATGGAACTGCCTTCCTGGGGAGGTTGTTGGATCTAAAACAGTGGGGGAATTCAAACATGCATGGGACAGACATAAGGCAATTGTAGTGGGGGGTGGCAGGAAGTAGGCTGTTGGTTAACTAGAATCTGCAGCTTATCCAGTAGGTAGGGAAATGAGTAGACTGGGTGGGCCAAGTGGTCCTTATCTGCCGTCAAAGTCTATGTTTCTATGTCTATGGCCCCAAGATCCCTTTCCTGTTTTGTTGTTGTTAACACTTCCACCCCCCCCCCATGATATATTGCCCTTGGGTTTCTGTGCCCCATATGCATAATTATACATGTTTTGGTGTTAAAGCCCAGTTGCCAAACCCTTGACTAGTCCTCTAGTTTTTTTTAGATTTTCTTTCATTTTTTCCACACTTCCGGTGTGTCAACTTTGTTTCTAGATTTTTGTGTCATCTGCTGAACAGGCATACCTTTCCTTCCAGACCTCTGTAATGTTACTAATAAATGATGTCAAGATTAATAAATTTGAAATGTCCACCACTGGGAAAGTTCTATGAAGTGAAACATCTAATTCCCATAGGGGTCCGGGCATAACATCAGGTTAAGACAGTATATACAGTATGGTTACTAAAGACTGAATCACAGTTTAAAACCAATTAAACTAGGTTTATGTATTCTGTTTATACTCTAAAAAGCAGCAGTATTTCTTAGCAAGAAAGGTTGTCATATTGTTCTTGACAAAAACATATTTCTGACACACATGGATTCATCCTGAGTGTATGTTTAATTTTCTCAGATATTTTTAGAACAGTTAACGTTTTAATTAATGACTCACATTAAGAAAGATGGCCGTCATTCATACTTTTTAAAAATCTCTTCCGCTGAGGTTACCAGCTGAATGTAAATACTAGAGTCCTGCTGTGGATGTACTTGGACAGTGTTACCATGAGTTTCTGATGTTAAACAGCATATCAGTGCACCAAGAAATTTACATTTTTCACTGATGGCGTGGCACAGGAGCGGCAACTTTGCAAACTTCAAAATCCTGTCATTTCCTTCATGAATGAAAGAAAACAAAACAAAAATTGGTGTACTGATTGTTTTTTTCAGGGAAACAGTCCTGCTGGAAAAAAAACCATGGTGACTAACAAATATTGCTGCTTTAATGGGACACTGTCAACCCTTTTTGGATCATAATATTTCTTGTTGATAACCCACATTGTATGATTGCTTACCTTCTCTAAAATTCATTGATATTGCTGGTTGTTTTATTTGCTTCCTTTCCTAGTAAAACTGAAATGCATGCTAATGGTATAATTATACCCAACCTTGCTTTGTTTCACATCGTTGATCTGCTCCTGCTGCATATCTCCCGAACATTAGGAACATCCTCAGTGCAGACACTCATGATGCAATAGTCTCCTTTCCTCCCACTGCATCTTGAGTGGCTAGACTGTGTACTGGGGGTGTTCCCAAGTACAGGAAGGATGCAGTGGGAGTTGAGAAAGGAAAGTAAATAAACATGTTTTTGTGAGGTAACACCAGTATGGAGGTCAGTCATGTTTTGTTTTTCACTTTTAAAAAGAAAAAAAAAAAAATCAGAACCATACTACCAGCCACATCAGCCATTCTATAGAATGTCAGTAGTCATAAAATGTGTTTTTTAAACTATTTTATTTATTTAGTTTTTGTTGACCAGGTAAGTGCACTAGCCAAATTCTTCCTATTTTCAGGCATGACCCAGGGGAGGGGGATACAGAAGTGTGCCAACTGACTTTGAACCAGATTAAGCTGTTGGTGGTATTTTAGTGACTGGGGGGATATTTGGCCAGGGCACTTGGGAAATTTCCTGTACTCTTTTCGAGAAGTGCCATGGGATCTTTAACATCCACCTGAACTACCACCAGAACAGGCAAATGTGACCTCAGTTTAACATCTCATCTGAAAAAGGGCACCTCTGGAGTGCAGCACCCCTCTCATGCTGCACTGCAGTGTCAGTATTGGGATAGTACCCCAAGTGCCTGGTGTGGGGATAGAACCTATAGCCTTCTGATCTCCCGGCCTCAGAGGCGAGTGTGCTACCTGCTGAGCCACTGACACTAGGGACAGTTTGAGGCCTAAGTGAAGATGACATTGTCATTTTAAGTTGAAAAATGTTTCATTATTTAGTAACCTGCAACATCAGATTATGGTGGTTGGAAAAGACAAAATACATTTTAGAAACACGGTATTCTGGAAAAAACTTTTTTTTTTTAACCAGTGCTGGTCATATTTAATTATCCTGACTTAAGCTGATTTCTGCAGTTCTGGTGATTTGACCAATTTTGTTTTCCACTCAAGTAAGTTAGTAAGTAAACCTTTAGTTCTTAAGTGCCCAGTCACGGAGGCTCTGGGCGCTGTACAAATAGGCAAAGATGAAATAAATAAACAACAATAAATAGATGTTAATGACAGATCATGAGCAGCAACACTATAAAATAAAATCTCAACAAAATAATTCAGCAGTCAACTAGTTCCTAGAACTCATTACTGGTTCTGAAATGCTTCTCTAAACAGATGTGCCTTCAATCTCAACCTAAATGCCTCCACCGACGGGGCCTCCCTCAAGGATCTTGGAAGTAAGTTCCACAGGGCCAAGCCTACTACCAAGTACAAGTCTGTCTACATTACTGGCAGCCATTGCAAATCAGTGCCCTTGTTGCTAATATCCCTATTTTTATGAGCAGATCTAGTCCCAAGAGAGCACAGCACCGATAAAAACTGGCAATGTAACGACACATTCCCGATGTACTATAGAAGGTGCATGTAGCTGTATTAAATATTTTTTAAATGAGTCTGTGAGAGCAGGGGGACTGTGGAAGGAGCGAGGCTTGTTCTTGTGGTTCGGGGGAACTTAAACTGCCATGCAATGTTCATAAAGATAGTGTAGGAAGGACACCTGCACTCAAGAAATGCTCAGCATTTGTTTAGCTGTTACCCAAACAATATAAAAGACAATGGATGGGCAACAATTAAACAACAATGCTGAGTTAACTTCTCAAGGTTTCATGACAACTGCAAACCTCTTCAGCTTAGCTGTTGAGGTTTACTAGGTTGTCATGACAACCTATTGAAGTGAACACAGCATTGTTATTCACTGTTGCCAATTGATTGTCCTCTGTGTACATAAATAAATTTATGTACACAGTTACTCAGATAAATGGATTTATCACACTCCATTTATGCCCACCTAATATATATATATATATATATATATATATATATATATATATATATATTCATGGCAAAAAATCCATTTAATGCATCAGTTAGGGTTGTTCACAGCAACAAAGTGAGGAAATTTGATGTTAGGGTTCCACCCCTTGCACCCCACTCCCACCCCACCCCCAGCAACAGGCATTGGGGTGCAGTGGTCGTCAGTCCTAACTCTCACCCCATCCCATGTTCAAACAAGCTGAGGTGGTGCAGTATAGGAGAATGAGGTGAGAGTTAGAATTGATGACCCCAGCGCACACCCCAATGCCTGTTGGTGGGGGCCGGGTGCAAGGGGGTGGGAACCCTAACATCGAATTTCTTTGCTTTTGTCGCTGTGGGACAACCCTAACTGATGCATTAAATGGATTTTTTGCCATGAATTTCCCTCTTTTTGAGAATGTGCACTATAAATAGTGAAGTAACGGCAATGCAAACGCAAGCGCAACCGCTAACGCACATGGTGACGCAAACGATAATGCAAATGGTAATACAAACAGAAGCACAAACATTAATGAAAACAGAAACATAAATGCAAGCGCGTACAGAAATGCAAACATAATGCACACGGGCACGGTAACGTAATTGGAAATGCAGACACTTATGGTAACAGCAACGATGACACCAAAGGAAACACAAACAGAAATGCAAATGGAAGCGCGTATGCAAACGCAAATGGAAATGCACAGGGTGATACAAAAGGAAATGCAAACAAAAACAGTAATGGAAATGCAAATGTTAATAGTTACACAAATGCAAGCGTAAATGAAAACACAAAGGGTAACGCACATGGTGGCATAGACAGGAACAGTAACACAAACAGAAATGCAAATGCAAGCATGTGCGGAAACTCAAATGGTAATGCACACGGTCATGGTACCACAATAAGAAATGCAAATGCAAACAGCAACAGCAACGACGACGCCAAAGGAAATGCAAATGCAAACAGAAGCGCATACACAAATGCAAATGGTAATGCACACAGTGATGCAAAATGAAATGCAAACAAAACCAGTAATGGAAACGCAAATGTTGACAGTAACGCAAATGCAAGCGCAAACTAAAACACAAAGGGTAACGCACATGGTGGCATGGACAGGAATGGTAACGCAAACAGAAATGGAAATGCAAGTGCGTACAGAAACACAACTGGTAACACGCACGGTCATGGTACTGCAATAGGAAACACAAATGCTAACTGTAACAGCAACGATGATGCCAAAAGAAACGCAAACAGAAGTGTGTATGCAAACACAAATGGTAATGCACATGGTGATGCAAAATGAAATGCAAACAGAAACAGTAATGGAAACATAAATGGTAACAGTAACGCAAATGAGGACAACCAAATAGAGGTACCCAGGGAAGTGGAAGGAAAGGATGTGGAGGTTAGGCAAGGAGGTGACCTCAGTGGGGAAAGCAGTGGACCCCAGAGGAGGAGGAAGCGAATCCTGGTGGGGGACTCCATCATAAGAGGGGTCCAGCTAGGAACACAGGAGGGGGAGGACAGGGAGGTGAGGTGCCTACCAGGTGCCACGGCATGGAGGGATGGAAGGAAGATACTGTGGATCACTGGGAAGGCAAGACAGGAGGGTGAGCTGGATGTCATTATCCACCTAGGTACTAATGACTTGGCAAATGGGGAGCCAAAGGAAGTTCAGGAAGAGTTTAGGAAACTGGGGAGGGGTCTCAAGCAAGTAGCTACTTCTGTCACTTTCTCAGAAGTACTACCTGTGAGAGGCAAGGGAGAGCATAGGAGTGCATGCACCAGGAACTTTAACTCATGGTTGAAGAACTGGTGCTGTGAGGAAGGGTTTGGATTCATTGGTGACTGGGGACCCATCTGGAGGGATGGAGCTTTGTTCAAGCCTGACGGCCTGCATCCATCCTGGAGGGGAATCCAAGCACTCAATGATAAGTTTAAATGCTACATTGACAAGCATTTAAACTAGCAAAGGGGGGTGGCAGGCCAGCAAGGATGGTACCTACTTGCTCACCCCCCACAGCTAGTAATGGAACCAGTGAACCAGAGGAGTGGCTATCTCTTGTGGTGGAATTTTTATATATCCTAAAGTATAATACCTTTATGTTCTAAAGCTTATTGTACCAGAGCTTATAACTGTTATATGTGATTATAGCCATATAGATATGTTGCTTCTCATATGCTCTAAAACTATCTGTTTTGTTATAGCCATATAGCCATGTTGCCTTTCATATGCTTTAAAACTATCTGCTTTGTAAAACAGCCATAATGAATGTGCAGTTCTGTGCTAACTAAAACAAAGGAGGTTGTTTGACAAAGATAAGAAAACCTTGAAAAATTAAATGAAGTGAAATACAGCTGGTTGTAACTAAGATAAAGGGAGACACATAGGAAGTATAAAAAAACAACTCTTATACGGAAAGTGCTGAATCTAAGGTTTTTGCTAAAGATAAGGAAAAGCTGTTGTTAAGCATGAGATCACTGTTAGACTGGGAAACTAAAAAAGGTATATAAGCCTCTGTGAACAATAATCGAGGAGCTCTTGCCTTTAGCCGAGGCTCCCACACATGTGTGTACAGACAATAAACTGAGTTTATTGGAATAACCATTGGGTGTGGTTATTGAGTATATAGAATTTAAGGTAAAGTATAGACAGTAAAGAGAATCTGCGACCACAGTTTTTTGGCGTAGTCGGCAGGATGGCTTCGCCTCTCCGTGTTGCGCCGTGATCGGACTACCTAGTCCCGGGCACAGGGGAAGGGTGCCCCTGTGTTTTAGTCCCATCACTTGTGTGGACGCCTAGGATTGGTGACAGCCATCATTTACTGTCTTAGGTGCTAGGGTGGCACCGAAAGTGTAGGTTGGCACTTGACGTCAGGGGACGTCCAAATAAGAGAAGTGTTAGGGTGGCACTTCAGATAAGAGATAGAGCCAGTAAACGGGACCAAATGGGAAATATGGGGACCTCTACCAGATGGATCTCAAGCTAGTACTGTTAAGAGATTTTTTTTTTGTTTTGTTTTTAAACTGCAACCCAGAGCTCTGGAAAAAGACTTGGTTTGGCAGGTTACTAAAATGGCCAAAAGAAAACATTTGAAAGAGTTAATAGCTGCAGTGTTTGGAAATTATCATGAAGGTCCTGCAGTCAGTTTTCTTACTCAGACTTGTGTATCTGAAAAGAAGAAAAAAAAAATACCTTGGCATCGGGTAAGTCTGAATTTTTTATTCAAAGTTGTTTTATGTCTGTCTGTTTTATTTCTGTAATACGTATACTAAACAAGGTAATGCTCAGTCTTTCTTGTACATATTTTGTAGCTTATATCTGTGTTCTGTAATTATGTTCTGTTGTCATGGTTATGAGATAGGATTGACTGCCTTCAGTGCAAAACATGTTACAGTAAAAAAAAAAATGAAAAGAAGCTTCCTTGCCTCATAGCTGACTGTTTTAATTGGCTTTATTTTTAATGAAACATTTGTGCTGCCTAGACAGGGTCATTAAAGAACTTTTGTATGTAGTTGCTGGTTAAAGCAGGTGGTGTTGAAGGTAAAGAGATATGACGTCATAAATTGCAATGTGCAGAAAGAGTTGTAGTTTGCAAGCAGCGTGCCAAGCCACTGCTAGGTAAAATGTAATGTGTTAACAGCTATAAATGGCTTTATCATACTTCTAGTTAAAACCAGAAACTTTTTGCAAAATGGCAGAGTGTCATATTTTGCTATGCGCCAGAAGGTGTAACCATGTTATACTAGATGTGTTCACTTACAGATAGTATGTTGTGCTGTGTTTTAAAGGTGTTGAAAGGAGTTATTAAATGTGTTTAAAAGTGTTTTGTTCTGGAAAGATTTGGCATGGCTGATATGTATAAATGTGTTGGTTTAAAATTGTCAGTGTTACAAGACAGGGGAGGTAGCACATATATCTAAAACACGTACAGTTTTCTAATAAAGCTATGGCATTACCTCAGCAAATTGGTGTGAACAATGTCAGTCTTATTTTGTGTTAAGTATTTCTTTTGTGTATGTGTATGTGTGTGTACTATCTTGGCCAGCAGTTTTATTGTAAAATATTTAATATCAGTAGTGTTCAAGGACACTACAAAAATAACTGGGTTTGAACGACCCTTGCATGCACACTGTGACCTTTGCATGTTATTTGACCTTCTTGTGTTTCAACATTTTATGTTACTACCAGTTCAAACTTGATGTGTATTCCATGCCTAAGCGCAACTTTTCACACAAAATGTATGTTTTCATGAAAGCACACCAAGAGTGAACCATGTAATTTGACTTTTATTGCAAAACTAGTATTCTAAGTAAAGAGGAACAAACTTTTCTTCTCCTCTCATGGCTTCTGACTTGCAGCCAACACAGGCAATACTCCAGCTGGAAGGGAGAATTATTCATCATCTCCCATATTTTTTATTATATATATATATAGTACTTTTGAAAAAAAGACTATTACAGCTGTTTTGAGAGTCTACCATCTACAGTTAAAACAATGGTTTTGGTTTTATGTGACCATGGTGTAATCTATTTTTTTTTTTTTTGTCTTTTAAAATAAATTCTAAAAGATACGTACGTACGGTATTACCATCAATCTGGATTTTTATAAACTCAGCTGACATTTTGTCATGCTTAGGATAAGGGAACCCAGGGACGCTTGGCTTCTTTTATCCTATGAAAATAATCTTGTTTTATTTTTAAACTGGTGTGTGTTTGTTTTGTTGTTTGTCTGTGTTTCTTCTTTCTTCTAGAGAAAAAGAAGTTCTCATCTTATAGTAAGGTATAAAACCTACTAAACTAATTGTAATATTATCTTGTTATAATTTAAAGTGTAGTAGGGAATCATGTCACCATCCACAGCTAACCTTTTATTACTACAGTATTCGAGCTGTCTCTTCCACCAGTAGGAGCTTGGGGAGGGGGAAGCTACCCTTCCTCTATCCCTTCCAGTGTAATACCCACAAAGGTTGCAAGGTACATCACTGTTCCCTAGAGGGGTAATAAGAAAATATGTATTTGCCAATAATTGTTTCTTATTTACAGGTTTTAAAAAGACCCAAGGTATTTTAACAGCATAACCCAGCCCAAGCCCTTCTGTTTTTTCTAGTGCAAACAGTTAAATCTCACACCTATTATTGGTACAAGGGTTTCTGCCCTCAGCAAATAATCAGTTACGCTGAAGAGTAGAGTTGTGTATGTATGTCCACACATATTCATTCTTTTGATTGTCTTTTCAGCATTCTTATCCTGTTAAAACAAATGCAAAGCAACTTTTGTCATTGCCTTACAGCAATGAATGCATTTTTTTTTTCAACCAGTAAATTCACAGTACTCTAACATTTCTGGATTTTAAGCTAAGTTTACAGTCTATATGTGTTGTTTAAAATGTATTTTATGCATTATGCATTATGCTCAATACTGAAATTGTTCTATTACAAACATGCTTATGTTTCATGTTCATGTTATAATGTTTTGATATACATCTTGCTACACTGTATCATGTGTGTGTTCAAAAAGTGCTCCACATGTATAATGTTTTTAATGCTCATAACTAAACCTAAATACTGGGACCAGCATTGCTGACCCACCCTACAATATGTTCCAAAGCAAAACCAAAAGTAAAATTAATGCTCCGTTTGTCTTATTACTCACAGGTACCCCTAAAAAAATAAGTGCACTCTATGCAGGTTTTGTCATTTTAAATTTTAACAATTATAATATGCACAATTTACATTGTACTCCAAACCTATGCTTCAAGCCTTATCTCACTCAGTACTTTAAAGTATGTCACTATACAGGGTAAAAAAAAAAAAAGTAGACCTTTTCACGTGTCACAGGTGCAATAGGCACTGTTATTAAATTGGCATAGACCAACAACATATGTATTTGTCCCACTGATTGCATTGTGTAAAAGGCATATTGTTATGAACAATATGTTTAAAGCGTGTAACTGCATTAAGCAGGTTAGCAAGAGAAAAAGAAAGAGGAGACCATTATGGTTTTCCAAAGAGGTAGCAAAAAAAAGACAAAGGAAAGGGACAGTGAGACTGAAGGGGGAGAATGGGAGTCGCGTGGAAAATGACAACAGTGGAGCTGACATGTTGAACAGGTGTTTCTGCTCAGTCTTTACTGAGAAAGAGGGGGGTAATGGGTCTAAAGGGAGTACAAGGGGTGAAAATGGTGCAAAAATAAAATGCATCACAAGTCCTATAAAGACAAGTTAAAAACTAAACATGTACTCCCTGGAGGAGAGGAGGGAGAGAGAAAATATCATAAGAGACATACAAGTATCTTACAGGGAGAAACAGAGTGCAGAAAACACTATTTTAAGCGAAAAAATGTTCCAGGACTAGAGGGCATGAAATAAAGTTGGAGGGAGGACTGATTCAGAGAAAACATGAGAAAGAATTTCTTCACAGAACGGGTGGTGGACAAGTGGAACATCCTGCCAGAGGAAGTGGTGGGGTTAAAACAATCACGGATTTAAGAATGCATGAAATAGACATAAAGGAATTCTAGAGGTCAGGGTAAGGAAAACAGACTTGTAGAAAACAAACTAAACTTACAAGCTCAAATGGTAGACTGAGTGGGCCATAGGCCCTTATCTGCCGACACTGTTTATGTATCTATGTATTGTAACATTACAAGATTTTATAACTCAGGCCTGCTTGCAACAGACAGGAAATAATGTTCATCACTGTCATAACTGCTTCTGTGATTTAAAAGCAGGAGGTAACCATAACATTGTCATAATTTACAGATAGTCAAATGGTATAACTAAACCTTGGCCTGCACCCCCAGGTGTGCGGCTAATGTCCCATTTTTTATTTTTTCTCTTTCTAATTGCCAGAATTTAGGCTCTGTCACACCACTCTTTACAAAACAAAAAGTAAATGGTTTAAAAGATTGTTATTTATGTGTTTTTAACTCAGTGTCTAACACACTTTGCAAGTTTGCAGGTTTCCAAGGTGTGGCACACATAAGATCTCCACGTTCAACAGCAGTAATACTTTCATCTAAGTTGCCAAGACCTTCATCTTTTTCCATAAAAAAAGAAAAACAACTGCCACAGTTTTGATTTTATCACCATCTTTGTGCCCGACTGGTTCCTTATAAGGACTATTGCATGAACCTCTGCAAGTGTAATGTTTTCAGCAAAATTACACCTATTTGTAGAACTTTAAATCAACTGAAAAGGTCCAGTCAGTTCAGACTCTGCAATCAAGCTTATTGTTTCTGCTTACTATGAAGTTAAGTCTGGGGAAGGGGCACTCCCCTAACTCCAGCGAGAAGATTCTGCTTCAATTGACCTTCAAGCAATACATCCATTTTCTTCACTGCCGCTTGTTCCAGACATGGCTGGTACTTTCTACAACCCTATTGCTCTAATATGGACTGTGTTCTTAATGGTTTATTGTCAATTGTTACCTTTTTATGGACTGTTAATCTTTATGCTGGGGTGTAATCAACTACGACAAAACAAATGCCATGCCAGTGTGTGTGTGTGTGTGTTGGCTATCCCATTAAAAGGACTCAATGCACCCCTGGCCAGTGTGTCTACCACTCAGCCATCCAGCAGCTAGCCACAAAATGAACACTGACTTTTCTACTATGCTGGTGTTTTGTTTTTAAATTACTGTCTGCATTGCCCCATATGCCTTGTGGGGTTACCACCATTCTGCAAATGACATTTCATCTGTACTATAACTACATCAACCTGTGGATACTTATATGAACTTATGAACTGTTAATTTCATGGACTGTTATGTTTTATAAGGACTTATCTGTCAAGAGACATTATCAATAGATTCTTCAATCAAGCTCCAAGGGTGTGCCACACCTCAACACAAGGTAGCATCTACCTTATTCACTCTCAAAGTGAATTCCATAAACTCTTTTCATCAACAAAATTGTTATGTTATATGTGGTGTCACGTGTTAGCATTTTTCTCACACATTTCAATTGTGGTGTTGACATCCTTCAATTCTGTATTATGTTTTATAAACTCACCACTGTGTTCCATCTGTAACTCCATGCCTTAACTATCTGTATGCTAAAAACCAGTTTTAAATCATATAAATAAAAGGGTGGTTAGTTGATACAGAGTATCAAAAGGGGAGTGTGGTGGAATTTTTATATATCCTAAAGTATAATACCTTTATGTTCTAAAGCTTATTGTACCAGAGCTTATAACTGTTATATGTGATTATAGCCATATAGATATGTTGTTTCTCATATGCTCTAAAACTGTCTGTTTTGTTATAGCCATATAGCCATGTTGCCTTTCATATGCTTTAAAACTATCTGCTTTGTAAAACAGCCATAATGAATGTGCAGTTATGTGCTAACTAAAACAAAGGAGGTTGTTTGACAAAGATAAGAAAACCTTGAAAAATTAAATGAAGTGAAATACAGCTGGTTGTAACTAAGATAAAGGGGAGACACATAGGAAGTATAAAAAAAACAACTCCTTATACGGAAAGTGCTGAATCTAAGGTTTTTGCTAAAGATAAGGAAAAGCTGTTGTTAAGCATGAGATCACTGTTAGACTGGGAAACTAAAAAAGGTATATAAGCCTCTGTGAACAATAATCGAGGAGCTCTTGCCTTTAGCCGAGGCTCCCACACATGTGTGTACAGACAATAAACTGAGTTTATTGGAATAACCATTGGGTGTGGTTATTGAGTATATAGAATTTAAGGTAGAGTATAGACAGTAAAGAGAATCTGCGAACACACTCTGCAAAGCAGTGTGCAAAAGTTGGAGATTAGTGTCCAAAAGGTGGATAAGCAGAAAAGGGGCAAAATTCAGCAGAAGGGCAGACAGCAAGGAGAACCAGGGATAAATGACAACCAAGGAAGGGGCTGGAGTAGAACAGTGAAGCAGTCTAGGGAGGTCAAATCATGGAAAGCCATGTGTAAATGCCAGGAGCCTTAGCAACAAGATGGAAGATCTGGAGGCTGTCATGGTACAGTCAGACCTGGACATTGTGGCCATCACTGAAACCTGGTGTAATGATAACCATGACTGGGAGATGGCCATACCTGGCTACAACATATTCAGAAGAGACAGAGCAGGCAGGAAGGGAGGAGGGTGGCACTGTATGTGAAAAATGACATAAGGCCACGCAGATCCAGGAGGAACAAATGGGGAGAGATACTGTGGGTTAAGCTGGAAAGGAAAATGGGGCCAGCCATCCGCACAGATGTGGTCTATAGACCACCAGCCCAGGAGGAAGAAACAGATAGGAGTTGATGCTAGCCATCCAAAGGATGGCTGACAAGAGTGAGGTAGTACTGGTAGGAGACTTCAATATACCAGATGTGGACTGGAGCATCCCAGCAGCAGCATCAACTAGGAGCAGATTTATCCTGGACTCCTTCAGGGTGCCTTCCTCAAGCAACTGGTCATGGAACCAACTCGGCAGAAGGCAATACTGGACCTTGTGCTCACAAACAGGGACAGTGTGATGGGGGTAACAGTGGGGAGCACCTGGGTAACAGTGACCACCAGTCATTGTGGTTTGAAATCACAGAAAGAGCAGAACCAAACCACACAAAACACGATCCTGGATTTTAGGGGGCAGACTTTGGGAAAATGGGAGATGCTTGAAAGAGGCATTAAGGGAATGGGACAGGAATCAGGGATTGAGGAACAGTGGGCAGTATTTAAATGGGATTATAAGAACAACAGAATTATGCATTAAGCAGGTTAGCAAGAGGAAAAGAAAGAGGAGACCATTATGGTTTTCCAAAGAGGTAGCAAGAAAGTGAAAGCCAAAAGACTGCATTCAGGCAATACAAAAGACACAGGCAGAAGGGGATAGGAGAAGTACCAGGAGAAACAAAGGGAGGCAGGGAAGTCAGTAAGGGAAGCCAAAGCTCAGACAGAAGAACACATTGCAAAATCAGTGGTTAAAGGGGACAAAACCTTTACAGGTACACATAAGTGAAAAAAGAAGGACAAAGGGAGGGATAGTGAGACTGAAGGGGAGGATGGGAGCAGCGTGGAGGATGACAACAGTAAAGCTGACATATTGAACAGGTATTTCTGCTCAGTCTTTACTAAGGAAGAGGGGGTAATGGGTCTGAAGGGAGTACAAGGGTGAGAATGGTGCAGAATGGACACAAGTCCCTTTACACGAGAAAGGGTCCTGAAGGAACTGGAAGTAATAAGAGTTGACAAAGCAATGGGGCCAGATGGGGTGCACCCAGGGTCCTTAAAGAACTAAGAGAGGTGGTGGCTGAACCTCTGGCTATCCTGTTCAGCCAATCACTGGAAACAGGGGAGGTACCCAAAGACTGGAGGACAGCAGATGTAGTCCCCTTATACAAAAGTGGGAACAAAGAGGAAGCAGGGAACTACAGACCAGTCAGCCTCACCTCGGTAGTGGGAAAGATCATGGAAGCACTACTGAAGGAGAGATTGGTGGAACATCTGGTTGTCAATGGACTACAGGACCCAAGGCAGCATGGTTTCACCAGGGGGAGGTCATGTCAGACCAACCTCATTGAATTTTTTGACTGGGTGACTAGGGAGGTGGATCAGGGAGGGCAGTGGACATGGCCTATCTGGACTTCAGCAAGGCCTTTGACACTGTGCCACATAGAAGACTATTACACAAACTGGGGAATATGGGTGTGGGCAGGACAGTAGTGTGGTGGGTAGGTAACTGGCTGGGTGGCAGGACACAGAGGGTGGTGGTAAATGGCTGTCACCCACAGAGGGAAGAGTGACCAGTGGGGTACCACAGGGATCAGTGCTGGGACCGGTCCTATTCAACATCTTCATCAGTGACATTGCGCAGGATCTAGAAGGCAGAATTTCACTGTTCGCTGATGACACAAAGCTCTGTAACAGAGTAGACTCACCAGAGGGTGTAGACAGAATGAGAAGGGACCTGCAGAAACTTGAAGAATGGTCAAGGGTTTGGCAGTTGAAATTCAATGCAAAGAAGTGCAAGATAATGCATATGGGGCACAAAACCCTGGCACAATATATCAGTTGGGGGTGAGGATATAGCATGCACCAAGCAGGAAAGGGATCTTGGGGTTGTCATCTCTGATGACCTCCAAGTAGGGAAACAGTGTGACAAGGCATCAGGTAAAGCAAATAGGATGCTGGGATGTATAGGCAGGGCATCACCAGCAGGAAAAGGGAGGTCATAATTCCGCTATACAAGACACTAGTGAGGCCCCCACCTGAGTACAGTGTACAGTTCTGGAGACCATACCCACGTAGGACGTAGACAGGGTAGAGAAGGTTCAGAGGAGGGCAACAAAGATGGTGCATGGGTTGCATCACAAATCCTATGAAGACAGGTTGAAGGAACTGAACATGTACTCCCTGGAGGAGAGGAGGGAGAGGGATATGATAGAGACATACAAGTATCTTACAGGGAGGAACAGGGTGCAGGAAAACACTATTTTAAGCGAAAAGATGTTTCAGGACTAGAGGGCATGGGATGAAGTTGGAGGAGGACGATTCAGAGGAAACATGAGAAAGAATTTCTTCACAGAACGTGGTGGACAAGTGGAACACCCTGCCAGAGGAAGTGGGGGCTGAAACAATCACGGATTTGAGAATGCATGGGATAGACATAAAGGAATTCTAGAGGTCAGGGGTAAGGGAAATAGACTTCTAGGAAAACAAACTGAACTTACAAGCTCAAATGGGCAGACTAGGTGGGCCATAGGCCCTTATCTGCCGACACTGTCTATGTATCTATGTATGTATCTATGTATCTATGTAAATGCAAGCGCAAACTAAAACGCAAAGGGTAATGTGCATGGTGGTGTAGAAGGGAACGCTAACACAAACAGTTATGGAAACGCAAGTGGGAAAACTAACTGTGACAGTAATGAAAGTGCACACCCTTTTATTCACCAACAGCTGCATAGAGAAACACAGTGAATACAAAGAATGTATGCATAATAATGGGCCTTGGAGCAGAAAATGAGCACTTAGAATACTAAATTGCTTACATCTCAGGAACCGTATGACGTAGAAAAAAAAATTCATATAAATTATGACTTTCCTGGCTAGTTTTGCACTTAGCCCTCTAGTGGGGGGCTAAGTGTTTTTCTGACGAAAAGCCCATATCTTGAAAAGTTGCTGAGATACGGGCCCCGAAAGGTGCAGCGGATGCCATAATGTTAGTCTATGAGAAAAGGCGTCAACTTCGGGATACTGTAACTTTGCATCCCTGTAATATTTTGTCACCAAACCACCAAAAGGCACATCTGTGGGATGTTGGCTTTCTTTCCTCCAAATTTCAGCCCAAAAAACCAAATTGTTCTTTTGCAGCAGGGTAGCAAAAGATTCCTGTTATTTTGGCCAGTGTCGCAAAGTAGTGTGGCAAATCATGACACTTTTACAAATAAAATCATGAAAGTGTCGCAAGTGCGGCACTACTTTGTGACATTACAGTTTACAAAAATTTCAAAAACATATTTCTGGGGTGTTTAACCCCCCTAAAAAGACATGGCTAGCATCCTCAGGGTCCAATGAACTAGACTAGATGACTAGACAAAAAGAATTGTGTCTCTAGATGGTCCAAAATTTAAATGGCAAGCATTTCTGTGACCACTAACTGAAAAAAAAATGGCTGACTCATGACACTACAGGGGTCATTTGTGACACTAAAAACTTCATTTGCGACACTGTCAAACTTTTTGTTAACTTTTCCCACTGACTATAATGGAAACCTTGTTTTTTGAATAACTTTTGAACCATTTAATATTTTTTCACGAAATATTTGAAAGGCACATCGGGGATCCTGACTGCATGTTCCCTGAATTTTTCAGACCTGTCTCCCAAACCATACGACCTGTAGGTGCTATCAAAGAATGTGCAAAAAAGCATAAATGCGCTATGGAATGTCATTTTATAACTCCGCAAACGTATATCCGACTGTTACAAAACTTGGCAGATCCAGAGATCTACAGTATTACTCTGTGCCTGCCAAATTTCAGGTAAATCCATCATATCATGGCAAAGGTATCAATCTACCAAATTTCAGAGTTTAACCGTAAATGGGGTACTCAACCCTAACTATAGTGGCACTACTGCGCCACTATAATATAGCTATATATATATAAAAATGCATACAGTGTCAAAGTTATTAAGATGCAAAATTTCACACTTTAGCCTAAAATGGGGTACTCAACCCTAACTATAGTGGCACTACTGTGCCACTATAATATATGTGTATATATATATATATATATATATATATATATGCAGTATATATATATATATATATATATGGCAAAAACTCCATTTAATGCATCAGTTAGGGTTGCTCCACAGTGACAAAAGTGAGGAAATTTGATGTTAGGGTTGAAACCCCCTTTGCACCCCTCCAGCCCACCCCCCAACTGTAATCGGAGTGTGCGTTGGGGTCGTCGGCCCTAACTCTCACCCCATCACATGTGGAAAGAAGCTGAGGAATAGAAGAATGGGGTGAGAGTTAGGACCGATGATCCCAACGCGCACCCCAATTCTGGTTGGGGGATGGGCTTGATGGGTGCAAAGGGGGTTTCAACCCTAACATCGAATTTCCTCGCTTTTGTCACTGTGGAACAACCCTAACTGATGCATTAAACTGAGTTTTTTGCCTCTAATTTCCCTTCTATTTGAGAATGATAACAAGAAATAGTGAATGTAATGCAGCGGGGTGCTCCCGCCACGTGATGTCTTGTCACATAGTAACATTGTGTCTGCAAACACAAATCATAATGCGCATGGTGACACAAAGCGAAACAGAAAGAGAAACAGTACTGTAGACAGAAATGTTAAAAATAGCATAAGCATAACCGCAAGTAGAAAATGCAAGGAGTAGCACATGGTGGCGTATAACATGAGCAGTAAAGTAAAGCGAGTGCGGAACTGCTAAGCGAAATGGTAATAGTAACAGTAATGTGATTGCAGCTGGTTTTCCCAAAAGCTGCATAGAGAAAGACAGTGAGCACAAAGAATGTATGCAAAGTAATGACTCTGGAACAGAAAATGAGGACTTGGAATAGTAAATTGCTTAAATCTCAGGAACTGTCACGACATAGAAAAAATTTAAAGTCATATGAATTATCACTTTCCTGGCTAGTTTCATACTTAGCTTCCTTCAGGGGCTAAGTATTTCTGACAATCCGTATCTCTCACCGTTCGAGATACGAATGACAAGCTTGAGTGAATGCAGTAATCTTATCCTATGGGAAAAAACAGAAGTTGATGCCATAACTTTGCCTCCCTGTAATATTTTTTCACCAAACTACTGAAAGGCACATCTGTGGGATGTTGGCTGTGTTTCCTGCACATTTCAGCCCAAAAGACTGAACCATTATTTTGCAGCAGGGCGCCAAACGATTGTTGCAATGCATCGTATGCTGTAATGTTATCCTATGGAAAAAAGTGTCAACTTTGGAGTACCATAACTTTGCCGCTGTGTAATATTTTTGTAACGAATCACTGAAAGGCACATCTGTGAGATGTTGGCTGCGTTTCCTCCAAATTTTAGCCTAAAACTCCAAATAGTTCTTTTGCAGCAGGGTGCCAAAGAATTGCTGTCATTTTCCCACAGTCTAGAGAAGTACTGTTGCAATTTGCGAAAGCTTTCGCAAATTCATTCAACAGTGTCGCAAATGCGAAAGTACTTTGTGAAAGTACTTTTTCCAGAAATGTGAAAAACATATTTCTGGGGTGTTTTACCCCAAAATAAAGACATGGCTAGCATCCTCATGGTCCGACTAGGTGAATACAAAAAGAATTAGGTTGCTAGAGGGTCCCAAATTTAAATGCCAAGTATTTTTCTGATCACCAACTGAAAGCAAAATGGCGGATTTGCAACAGTAAAAGGGCCATTTGCGAAAGTAAAAACTGCATTTGCTACACTGTCGAACTTTTTAACTTTTCCCATTGACTTATAATGGGAACTTGTTTTTTGAATAACTTTTGAACCGTTTAATATTTTTTCACGAAATCTTCAAAAGCACATCAGAGACCCTGGCCACATGTTTCTTGAATATTTTGGACCGGTTGTGCAAACCATGCGACCTGTAGGCGTGACTGTAGAATTCCAAAAAAGCGGAAATGCATGCGCAGATCATGCTTAATAACTCCGCAGCCATATATCTGACCAGTATGAAACTTGGCAGATCTCAAGGTGTATGGGTCTTGATCATGTATTCCAAATTTTGGGTTTAATATGTAAATGACTCCTCAACCTTAACTATGGTAGCACTACCGTGCTACCATAATATATATATATATATATATATATGCATGATACATAGGTATCACACAATGGGACATCTCATGTCCGTTTTCTACAACAGGGCTCCAGTTCTTGTTACTTTTCTTTTCTTTTTGGTTAGCGGTGTGAGGAAAGTGACGTATACACTTTGTTGAAAAACAGCAATGACATGTACACTGTGGTTGATATCTTCATGGTGTACACGTCACAATCTGATTATCTCACTGTAGTTGTGATACAGATTTTATCTGATACCATATCACTTCACCCTTATTGTACAAGAGGAAATAATACAATTGAGGGGTTGAAAAAGCCATAAAGCCATGAGCCCAAAGGGTAAGTGGCCTTTGTTAGTCTGTTCAACCCGAGATGGTATTATTTCATCATATGCCATACTTTGCCATCATTTGTTTTATATAATACATAAGGCTTGGCACATTTTGATGTGTACCATATAGACAGCTAGTTAATGTTGTAATATCCTCAGCTTGGATGCCATCATATATGGGGAAATAAATGATGTTGTTTTCCAATGGGGAAAGGGCCCAACCATGTAATAATATATATATATATATATATACATTGTGTGTGTGTAGTCCTTTGCCAGGTCTATCATCACATATGTAAGCAGGTGAGGGTGGTGTTGTGCTGTTGGCCATCAAAAAACATGTTCTGGCAACGTACTGACATATCTGCATTATAAATACAGTGGGCGCAGTTAGTGTGTGATCTCTGGGGAAAAGATTTTTTCAACATTGCTTTGGGCTGTCATTTTTATTGTGGACCCACACAAATTACAGAAGTTGTAATTAAACACAGTCTTAATAAGAGCCAATTGAATTTAAAATACCAGGTTGAAGATTATAAGAAATATATTATTGCTAAAAATAAGATAAGATGATTTTTTTTGCCGGCTAATTGGGACTGCTGTTTATGCAGTTAACAGGAGGGACTCTGGCCAGGTTCTGATCTACAACTAACTAGTAACCCAAGTCTGGGACAAGATTGAACTGAATTGAGATGGGCAAGTAACTCCCCCCACACACACACACACCACCACCACCACCATCACCCCCAGCTTAACCCATCATGGCGCTGGGCCTAAACTGGAGTCCAGTTTTGATTCTGTTACAATTTATGAAATAGCTAGTGTATTTAAAAAGGTGTCATGAAAGGAATCTCATGCTATCCACAATTGATTTTATTTTGTGTCGGGTTCTTTGGAGAAAAGGGAAAAGGCAACCTCTCCAATAAACGCAGAAAAAATGTAAATTATTATTGTAAGTCAGTCGTGAGTTCATCGGCAGTAATAGATTACATTATTGGAGGGGGGGAAGTAAACCTATTGTTCAAAAAATTAGATAAGAAAGGTTTATTGTGTAACAGTGGACTTTTTCCTATTGCAGTCTACTCGGTGTCTGATGGTTACTCATTACTCGGAGAGGGAATTAGCTTTCAATCATTTTTTTGATCAGATTTGGATTAGTGTTGTAGGAAATCATGTGTAATAAACTTGTATAAATGTGCGATGGTTTGGGGGAGATGCTAGGGTGGTTGGGTGTGGGCATATTTCAATGTAATGACATCTATATGTAAGTTGGAGACAAAACCAGAAAAAAAAGATCAGACATAATTATGGACAACTCTACTAGCTGAAATGGGGTTGCAGCACACCCACTGATAATGGTGATCTGTTTAAATGTAATAGTAAGCTTGCATATGTGTGTGTGTGTGTGTGTGTGTGTGTGTGTGTGTGTGTACGTCCTTCATTAAAGAGACACATTTATGTTGGAGGATATGAAAGTTACACTCACATACACCTTCTCTTTTTGGAATTTTTTATTTTTTACATTGCTTAGAAGTTTAAAACTATTGCACTCTCCCATTGAAAATGGGAAAAGAAAGTGAGGGCAATGTCAAAGCTTCACGCACACACACAATGATTTTTTTGTCAGATTGTGATGTGCGGGTTTAAATCCACCAGCTCTAACCTCTGTAGTGATTATTTATGAGTCCCATTTTATTTCCCAGTTTTTTAATTTTATTAATTTTTCAGTCTCATAAGCAAGCTAATTTGACAGAAGGCATTCTGTGAATTAGCAACTAATTTCTGAAATCAGAAGGCTTCATTTTCACCCATTTGGGGACAAGGTTTCAGTAAAAAAAAATGGATTTCCAACTTAAGTTAGTCTGAGGGGTTTTACAAAATGGCATCAGTGAAATGGTGCCTAGAGGCAAATGCGCAATTAATAAGTTAGGAAAATAAATATTTTTCCCAATGCAATCACTGGGATATGCCATTGAATCTGTAAACTGAACTCACTCAAATGCGATTATCTGGAAAAACAAAACTTATGGCACTCCAAAAGCAGAATTTAGAGAATAATTTTACAAGAAGAAAGCAGGGATTGGAGATTAGTGACTACCAGCCTATGTCTGGCCAAGCATTGCCCTTGTGCCTAAATAGATAGAATTATATAAGAAATAGTGACAAGGAGAACTTGCAACAAGTTGCAGTGCAAGTGACCACAATGTGAAATGTGTTTTGCTAAGCAAAATATGGATTACGGAATTACATTTGAATCCATACATCTCAACCTCCGGGATTGACAAGATTTAAACAAATCAGGCCCAAAGCACCAAAATCAGGCACACGTCTCAAAAATGGGGGACATCCACTCAGGAAGCCAGAAGAGTAATTGACTTAGTGCAAATAACATTTTTTGGAAAAAGAACAAGCCTGTAACTCTAATGTTCCATATTATGCTGTGCTTACAATCTCTACTGTTCTGTCGTGGAAACAGACTTTAGGAGAGACTAAGTACATTCTGAGGCAAAATCAGGGCGTCCCTGATGCAGACAGTTGAGAGGAATGTTTGAATTTGGTTTTCCAAGCACAGTCGATTGCTGTGAAATAGTGTCAATATAAGGATGTTTTCATACATATAACAAGCAGGGGAGTAACCAGCCTTTTAAACAGTGTATGTACAAGGCTCAAAAATTAGAAGTATAGGCCAGGGGTCTGGCAGCCGCCTAGCCCCCAAGAAGGTTTTTGGAATTTTGTGCATTCTGGTTCATTTGGGAGGTTATTTGAAAAATAATTTGCTGTCCTGCTACCCTATTTCCCATGCCAAATAAATTGCACTTTAGCCCCCTCCCAAGAGACCCCACAGTCCAGTAAGTTACTCAAACTACTCGCCCCATTGCCCAGCCTACTGCTCCAGCGTGAGGTCCCTGGCCTACCCATCAGCCAAGCAAGTTGAACCATAGCTCGCCTCCCTAGAATCCCCAGCCCTCCCCTAGCACAACAACTAGCATCCTAGTCTCTTCCCTATAGTCTCCAGCCCCCCTGCCAGTACAGCATTTTGCCCTTTCACCCAGCCCAGCAAGCTGTACCTTAGTCCAACTTCCCAGAGTCCCTGATCCTCCCCCCTAGCAAACCATGTTGCCCTTTCCCTCTTCCCACCCATGATTTGTATTCAACTTCCAAGCTCAACCCAGCCCACTAGGTTGCAGCATAGCCCCCTGGCCTCAAACAGGCACCCCTCAAAATGCTCTGCAGTAAATGGCCCCAAATATAACTAAAAACCTTTAGGTGGGAGGTAGAGCTTTCTCTCTCTGTGAGCTCCTGCTATATTGAATTCTTTCCTATTGAGGGTTTGACAGGCACCCTCTTTAGAAGTGTTCAAAACAGTTAAAATGTGTCTTTCTACCACTAGCTTTTTAAACCTGACATTTTTAAAATGTATTTTTTCTAAGATTTATGTACTGCTAGTCTGCCAGGTTCTGTCAGTTCCCATTATATTTTTTTTTTACTTTAATTTGTATATGTGTTTCTGTTCATTGTACCTGTGTAAAGAACTCTGAACCTCTTTTGGGACACTCCCAATAGAACAGGCCACGGCCGATTGTAATGCCGATGAGTCGATAAAACCCATATACTGGCAAAGGTATGGGAGCAAGTCTGGTAGGTAGGACAAGAGCTGCATATATTTAGTGATCTCATCCCTCAAATATGTTCCTGCCAAGCCCAAGCTGACTACAAGGGGATCACAAACCAGTTTACATGGCCGGAGTGAAGTACAGAAGAGTGTACCCAGCCAAGCTTTTGTCACAATTCCAGAGGGTACCCAACAATTCACCACAGCTGCAAAGGCCATAGCTGAATGGCCCAAAAGCTTCTCTAACTTCTTTTCTGCACCCAAAAACCTGAACCGCTGAAAGCTGAGGGTGCAGGTGCTGACACCTGCACGCAGAAGAGAAATGACAGCATTGGCCAGTTCAGTCATGAGACCACGAATCTTCACCTTGACCCACCCAAAGTCAGCAACATCACTATCTTTAGTTGACAGGAAAAAAATGTAAAAAATAACCCACAAAAATATTGTCATTTGTTTTTTTCTTTTGTTGTTTAATGCCAGCGGCGGCTTTCGGGTGGCTGCTCTGGGCCAAGGTAACATTTTTTGTACTCCTGTATGTACGGGAAGTATTCTTAGTTACTCCACTGATAACAAGCAATAAATTATCAATTTGAAATGCAATATATACAGTATATACAGTATATATATATATATATATAAAAAAGCTGCTGTCTATGTCTTTTCTTGCCATTGTTGTAAAACATTTAGCTTACAGAATGGCATATTATAAAATACAGATATTTAATAATTCAGATTTGTACTAATATTGGCATTTAATAATAAATACTATCACTGTTGCAGAAGAAAAGAAGCAAATTATTCTTTATTAAAATTCAGTGCCCACAATTTACAACGTGGAACAAAGTGCATTTCTTTCCTTTTTGGGTTGGATGTTTAACTGTACTGAACATAAAATCTCAACATCTTTGATGGAGGGCGGCACGGTCAAAATCAGGGACCATTTATCACAAGGCATCACAGTAACGGCACATAACAACAAAAACATGACAAGAGGAGAAAAATAATGCAAAGTGACTTGGAATGATAAACGGAATTATTAATAAGCAGGGCTGTCCTTGATCTAGTGATCAGATGCAACTGGGAAACCTATTGTAAATGACAATGTAGGCTAAACGGCAACAATTAAGTTATGATTATCCAGCTTCTTTGCCTTCCAAGGAAACATCTGTTTTCAGTAATCAGTAACAACCTATTATATGAAGAAACAGAATTGAACGAATCCACTAGAACCCTCACAATGCCAGAATATGCTGGGTAACTTAATGTAAACCGCTGTGAGAGGTGGATGGAGACAGCCACCGCCATGTCTTATTGAAATGTTACATCAAGCAAGGCATGCCCTGCAATGAGGGGAACTCCCTCATTGCAGAGGCTAAATCATTTCAAGTTGGTGGCATGCTTTGAAACTGCTGTCATAGACAGCGTGCAGTCTAATTTGTGCCACAGATCCAAGCCTGAAAAAGCAGTGGCGCCACTGGCCACAACATGACGCTGCCTCCAAAACCTGCTCTACCACTTCACACAACCCCAATATGTTGTCCGCGCTGCATGCACAAGACAACTTAAAAATGGGAGCATCAGAGAGCAGATGAATCAGACAGGGATACTCTTCTTGTTCCCTGAAGAGATCAGGAAAATGTTAACATGGTGAGAGCAGATCCCACACAGGAACAGCTTAATATTGTAACCAGGTGCTCTATACATGCACATGAGATTTCTGATATATTTAATAAACATCGGCATGTATTGAGGGCTGAACATATGCTAGGGATAGGGAAATTTATGTAAATCTCAGAAGTTCTTCAATTTGGACTGAGTGATCGACTGAGGGTGGGACCACTAGACACCAGGGATGAAATTGTTAGGGGGAAAAGCCAGAAAAGGCGATACTGTACTTTTTAGACTATCCACTCCCCAATAACGCTGCCTAAACTAAAGCTATATATACTGAAAATGATGAAATTTCACCAACGAGCTGCGAATTTTGCCATCTTGTGGGTGAAACTTCACACTCTACAGGTGATATTTTGCATGCTGTATCCACAAAGTATTTTGCAAAGTGAGCAAATTTCACAAAATATTTAGTATGGCAAAATATGTTAATTTCGCACACTAGGAACCTCTTTGGTTCTCCATTTTCTCTTTTTGTGCCAGGGTCTCCAGTGGGAGAACTGAGGATGGGCTGGGGGAGTCACCCTTGTTATACCATAGGTGACATTGGGGTGTGCCGATATTAGGGGCAGTCCCCACTGTAGACTGCTAGCTAAAATTTTTCTGTGGGGTCCTAGTGCCTGGTGGCTGAGTCCTAACAGATATCTGCTGCAAGAGCTTCTCTCAAAGATCTACTGTTACGGTAAGTTCTTACGTAACTATACTTTCCCAGAGATTGAAACTGCCTCTGTTGTGCCCGCCTAGCAACCATGCCACAATAAACTCTCAGAGCTGGGTCTCTGTCTCTTACTAAGCTCACAGGGCTGCCATAATTTCAGAACTAGAAAACCCCAATTTGTGAACACTAATTGTGATACTTGCCCAGTGGCAAATGACTATGTCAGTTTTAAACAGGGTTCCTAACTCTCACCAAGCTGAAAAGTCAACTGTTCATATATAGCTGTATTTCCTCAGTCTGAATACACATGGGCAGTGGTTCACTGTGATTGAACACATGTCACAGAGAAGATCCATGCCCCCCAAAATGAATCTGTCAGTCAACTAAAACTAATATGCTCATACCCTCCTCAAAATTGTTTTACATTCATAAATGTAAACAGGGGTGCAGCCAAAGCTTACTAGTTGGCAGTTCGAATCTCTGAGAACTAAAACTCCTGAAAAATGATTAGCCAGCCATGTTAGGAGGTAGTTTTAACATAGTAACCGAGTAATGTGTCGATGTAATTTAAGGTTGGAATGGACTCTATGTCCATCATCACCATCCCTACCCCCTGCTTTAAAGATGTACAGTATGATTATGCATCCTTGTTTAAATGCAGAAATCTAAAACATTTTTTTAAGCATATTTGTTAATTGATGGAGCCATTGATATTTAAATTATTTACTTCAAACTTCTGTCAAGCAAAACATTCATAAATATGGGGATGGTCTTACCCTCTGAAATGTTCTTGTTGTTTACTTGCAGTATCTAACATTGTTCTTCATACATTTTTAACTATTTCTGTAGCTGTTGAAAATGGTTAAATATGCATGACCAAATGTATCATTTATTCAGTATTGGAGGCTTCATTGAAAGGAAAGCAGTTACTGCAACCTCACAGTGAAGTGTTGCAAGCAGGCAATCTATCTAGCCAGCATATCATTTCCAAAAATGGGTAAATAAATGATCTTTGCTAAGCTTCAAAAAAGTATTTTCTGCACAGTGACCTTCATCTTCAAAGCTGCATGAAAAGTCTTTTAGCAATCCTAAACAGCATCTGCAATTTATTTTAAAAGACTGTTAAAACAGAAATATTTTAATGTAACTGTAAAAGATGAACAAACAGAATGCAGTGAGGGCTTGTAAAGAGATATGAAAAATATCTGCACTCTCTGGGGAAGAGCCTTCTTAACTTATTCCATGCTATACTGTTAAAGATTTATGGGTCATCCCCTCCGTGATGGGATTTCTGTCATGGGACTTCCATACCTCATATACCTATAAACCATTCCAGCCTTATAGCCTCTTGCTGTAGAATCCTCTAGTTTGTAAAATGGGATGTTAGGATGAGAAATCCTAGCCTGCAAAGTGGGGCCAAGCTGAGTCTGTCAAAACCAGAAATGCCTTAGGGACCATATTTCTGTTAAATATACACTAAGCATCATGGTGGTTTTATGTGTGAGCTATGGAACATGTAGATACTGCAGCCTGACTGCTATGCACTATGAACTGCTTTCTCCAATTCTACCCCAAAGCAGTTAATGAAGAAATTAATGGATTAAGGTATTACACATACAACCTGAAATATAGATTGACTTGTGTATTAAACTGTGTAAAACATGGACGACTATGCTAGAAATTTATAATTTGGCAAAAGCCTCACATTTTACAATAATAGTATTTTGGAGATAGAAAATGATACATAACCTAAATCAAACCTAAAGTTGCAACTGCAATAAGCATGCAGATATGATACAAGATCAATGTATTTAGTATGAGGACCCAGGCTGTCTGGGAGACAGACAGGACTGATCAAACTGACCTTCAGCATCCCTAGGTTTTATGACCCCCCTTACCAACACTTTTTGTGATTTTATTACATATGATATTTATTGCCTCTGACCATATAATATTATGTTCTTTGTCCCACACATCTTTGGCAAATAATACTCACTGTTATTAGAAGAAAAAATAACTTTCATCAAATAATGGTACAGACTCATGGGAAAAAAATACATTCACAACAGTAGAGCAGTTTGAACAATATATCTCTTCACTGCAGTGGAGAAACACAGGCAGCTACATGATAGACATCCAGCAGTATTCCTATGTGAAACTGATATAATTCCTGAGAATATTAAAGGGTACTACAACCAATAATATTATGAAGTACATCTTTGTATTTTCTTTCCCTCATAGCGGGTGAATTAAATACTTGATATGAATAATGTTTATTTTTTTTTCTTGCAGGACAAAAATTAATTTTGTAGTGATACAAAGCTTATTTGAAATGTTTTGGTAATTCCTCAAAATTAGATTACTCTTATGGTTTTAAAAATCCATATGGTATTATAAACTTGATGCAGTCTGACAAAATGAAAGATGCTTTCAAAGAGTTCTTTTCTTGTGATGTGTAAATAAGTATTTCAGTATCAAATTCAACGCATGACACAGTTTTCTAAATTCCTTTGAGGTTCGCTAAAATATTTATATTTAATTGCCTTCTAGAACATATTTTTTGTAAAGATTTCCTTTTCTGTGTGCAACTTTTCAGTGCTCATGAAAAGTATTGAATTGACAGCACTGGAACCCAAAGTTCTCTGCTTTTCCACATGGCAGGTACAGCACAGGTGATCACAGTGCAAGTTTACCCACATTATGCTACCTATGTTACTCAACCCAGTAATGTGTGGACCACCGCAAAGGTGAGAAGGTAGTTTAGACTCCATGCCCATTCACTCCTTGGTTTTTCATGTGAGATTGCCAACAAGATTGTCAATTTATGCCAATTGTGTTGGTGGTTTTGTGATGTGGACACTTGCCCACTGGGAAGTGAACTGAGACCACCACAGTTCATTTCACATAGGCTACTGAACAGGCACTGGGAGATAATGGCTTTCGGTCAGTATCAGTCTGTGGTGGATTTGAATCGGTGACCTAGAGATGAAAGGATCTGTAACCCACTATTAATCCACTGAGCCTTCTAGTCCCAACACAATTTTTAAGTGTTTCTTCTTCACCACAGCTTGCAATTTTAGTGTGGGAAAGTAGTGCCATTTTTACAGTACTCTGGGTAGTGCTGTGCAGAATCTTAAATTTTCCTTGGAATGAAATGCTATGGAATTTTGAAAAATTCCTCCTAATGTCACAGAATTCCATTGGTAGTAGAACTGCAGAATTCCATGGTGAATTTGATGTTCTGCCATTATGCAGAGTGTAATTCCCAGGAATGTTTTTTGCAAAATTCTGTGGTTTATAGATTTGCAGAATATTATTCCACAGATGAATTCCACAAATATTTTATATTCCTAGCATAGAATTACGTGGTCTAATTATGTCAGAAGTAGACCCATTTTGACTTTTACTCCTGCCTCTGGCCTGTTATGGTCATGATTTTTGTAAGTGACTGCTTGATTTAATTTTTAAAATGTGCTTAAATTTCACATGTCCTGTTCCCTAATCTGGAAATGTTTGTTTGCTTGTTTATCTGCTTAATGAGTTAGCACTCTAGAACAAAAGTTATGTTTACAGGTGTGACTCACAATAAAACATAACAGATCACAAGAACAGTAAGACAAGATAGACTTAGTAACAACATATCTATATCAAACAAAACATGTTAATTAATAATCTCATTTGATTAAACCTGTGTAACTAATGTATTCCAAGGATCATGGTGTTCCACAGAATTCCATTCAGCAGAACTTTCTGAGATCTCATTGGTGGCAATTTATGAGATCATGGGCTCAATTTCAAAGCCCAGGGAATGATGCAAGGTGCCTATGTCAAACATATTGTACAAGACACCAATGGCACCTTGCATCAAAAGATGTGGCATTCCCAATTGTTTAACACAGACTGCATTGAAAAGAGGAGCTGCTGTGACAATGGGGCACTGCACCAGCCTTACAATTCAAATCAAGGAGTGCCAGGTCACAAGGAGACTTGCACCATGGCAGGGCTGCAACATATCCTTTTTTGTGAATTTGCAAGTAGTGCCATGTACACGGCATGGGGCGCCACTTAGACCAGCCAGGAGTTGGTCGAAGTTCCATGTGCCAGTGCCACACACTGTGGCAAAGGGGATAGAGTCTGACACTGGGCTGCCTGGTGCAGATGGGGCATGGGAGGTGGCTAAGGGGGAGTCAGGGAGACAGCTAAGCATTAAATGGAGTGATGTGTCACCGGGCAGGGTGCGTTTGCTTCTGTATGTATTTTTCCAATGTCTATTAATTCCTATTAGACTACCACAAAATACTGTACCTATGAATTATACTGTAGGCGGGTCCAGAAGCAAAAAGTTCAGCTGCCAGAGCTGTGCACACCTTGTGCCATGTCACATTCTGTCCCTGGACCCGCCCTATACAGTATGGTCCATAGGTACAGTACTTTGCAGTCCTCTAATATGAATTGATAGACAATCCAAAAACCAAAAGCAAATGCACCCCACTGGGTGCCACAGCACTCCCATTAATACCCAGCTGTCTTTATGACTTCTCCTATGCCATCTCCCGTGCCCCTTCTGCCCCCTCAGTCCCCTCTTCTCTAGCAAATTCACCACCCCTCATCCATCCTGGGCCTTCTAGTGTTGTGCCAGGTGGGGGGGAGGGCAGATCCCTGCAGCAATTCCTGCAAGTGTGCCAACTGTTTGGTGCAGCTGTTGGCTTGTGGCAAACCTGGGGAGTTTGTTGCCGTGACTTTTCTAAAATTGGGTGCAGGGTCCCTGGTACACCTGGAGTTTGCCACAGCAACTTGTGTCACCTTAAGGGCTTTTTAAAAATCTAGCCCCATGTGTTCTGCATTCCACATGGCCTTGTACCATATGACTCTCTGTGCTTGCTGCAGACCTTGACTGTGCTTGTGAGAGAAGTATATACTCTGGAGCTCCAGTTTCTAAACTGTCTTAAAAACACTGTAAAAAACTTGAATTCTGAATAAGTTGTACTGCAGAATTATAGAACAGTGACAGAGTTGAGTGGGTGCTTTTATATAAGTCTGTGGTTTATTTTTTGTGCAATTGTGCTTAGTTCTCAGTGGTAGCAAGTTCTGACAAGTGCAGGAGGGCCAATCCTTCATACTCTTCAAGGTTAGAAGAGAGGAAAAAAACTACAAATTCCCAGATGTAGATTCTCTCTTCAGGTCAAGCCTCTATTAGGTGCAGAATTCCTCATTTATTTAACTGTGTTCACTTTTCCCTCACTACCATTACCAGCCTCCAGTCTCCGAAGACTAAGCTTAAGGAACACTCAAGGCCTCATCACCCTGCCCAAATTGCCCGAGAAGTATTCTCTAACTATTAATGTGGTCTGGTCCTGGTTCATCTGCTCCCATCCTGACCTGTCTGTGATGGGGCATTCCTCACAAGTACTATATTATCTACAGCAATATTTAACTTGTTTCATATTGTGGGACTGTGTTCTCCTTGTACCTGTGGTATCCAAAGGTTTAAACTCTGTATATACGCTCTGTTAATTGATGACATGTATATAATTTGTCCTTTATATCTGCTGACTTGGTGACTTTGTATATATATTGACTTGTACCTTTACTACTAGAATTGCTTATATTTTATTTCCAGATTTTTTCTGTGCCCACCCCCCTCCCCGGGCCACAACTGAAAAAAAAGTCATTTGGATGCTGCTTACTTACCTTGTTAAAATATGTAACAAATAAATAAAATAAAGTGCTGCACAGTAGGCTCCAGCTAGTCCATGACAGAGCATCTGCTGCTGCTTCCTTAGTACTAGTTTGCTAGAGGTGTTTCATTTTTCTTCTGCTTGAGGAGCTAGCGTGAATCACACACAAACTTGAGATGGCATTTATAGTGCAATAATTTGTTATTAAAGCAGTGTGTGTGGTGGGGAGTGTTTTGCATTAATTTATCTTTAGTTCATTTTCTAGCCTCTATGTTCAGCTTTTCTCAGTGTAGTGAATCCAGCCAATCAGTTGCCGAGTGTATGCAGTGTGCACAGAGTGAAGTACAGCAGTGCAGTGTGCAGTGGATTCAATTTTTTCCGGAATAATCGTTGTTGGTTGTAGCATTATGAAAAAAGTGAAAATTAAAATAATGAAGAAGAGTGGCAGCTGCAAAGGATGTTGGCTTGGGAGTAATACTGAAAAGTTAAAAGGCAGTGACAGGAATGGTGGTGTGGGTTCTAGTGATGTGTGTGTGAGCATGCAGCCTAGTCATCTATCAAGAACCAGGTTGAGTCAAACAAAGCAGCCAGTCATAGGATTGTAGAGAAGAAAGATTGCTAGTCCCAGGGCAGAAGTAAAAAGGTGCCAGGTTTGAAATCTGCTGCAACTGAACTGAGAAACTCATCTAACCACAGTAGTATTCACTGGGGACTGCACTGAGGAACAGGGGTTGGAGGACAGTACTTGGCGATTTTTAACTGCTCTCCCCCTGCAACAGTCTTTGACTTTTTGAGGCATTTTTGAACTTTTTAAGCTTGCTGGAGCTCAGGGAATTGGGATTGGAGGGCAATTGAAGCCTCCACCCACTACGGACAAACCCGAAAGAGACAAATAAAATGGAAAAGGAGACCGGCTCCTGTATGACATCACTGGGGACTTTTTTGCACACACTTCCAACCCCACCATCTCTCAAATGCCTGAGCTCTCTGTTTAGTTTTGCACCACCCAGAGAGATGCTGACCATAGGTCAGGCAAGGGAAGAGGAGGAGATGCTTATTGTGCATTGTTTACAGAAACCTTTTTGTTGGTACCAGCTTTAGTCACAGCTAAAGCAAACTGGGGCATTATTCTGTTATCTAGATGTTGATGTCTGTTGAAAAATAATTCTGTTGGTTACTGTTTTAGTCACTGTTTTGCTAAGTAGGGTCTGTTTATCAAATTGGGGGCTTTATTCTGTTATCATGATGTTGATGCCTGTTCAAGAAAAATTCTGTTAGTAACTGTTTTAGACACTGTTTAAGATAATTAAGGACTGTTTAGCAAATTGTGGGCTTTACTCTGTGTACGCCCCTGACAATACTAGTACTGCTAAATGATTATTAGAGGGTTAGTGCTGATAGGGATTAATATGGTTGATTCCTATTCGAAGATTAGTCCTATTATTATATGCTGATTTTGCAAAAATAGGGGCTACTGATTATCTACCGGGGGGCATTATTCTGCAATCACCATACTGAGCTGGGCAATGTGGAAGGGCAAAAGAATTTACAGGATAGGGGGTATTTTTCCTAATATTTAGACAATCTGGGGTTACTTGGGGCAGTTGCAGGACATTGGAAGAGAGGTGGCAAGGCACGAAACAGGGTTGGTGGGAACAGCCAGCAAGAAGCGATAGAGCAGTGGGCTGTAATGGATGTGTGGCAGCTGCATTTTCAAACACCTTGTGGAAGGCGGGTGGGTGTCAGATATGCAGGCAGCTGGGCCAGCTACGAGAGGAAATCACCTGGCTGAGGTGGAAATTAGGCGACAAAGACAGTCCAGAACAGGAACTGGGGAGGGAGCAATTGGGTATAAATCAGGTTGTAGGGTAGGGAGCCACTAGGGGAATGGGCGCAATGGTGGGGAACTTCAGAAAGGAAGTTATGGAGATGCACAATGGTAGGCAGGACAGGACTTTCAGAGGTGGAAAACAGGAATGGAGGGAGGTTAAGGAAACCAGGGGGAGAATGCAGTCACAAAGTGAGGGAGGGAGATTGGGGGGGAAGCACAGGAGTAGGAATCGAAAGAGGGACCAGGGGATCAAATAGGTTTGCACTGCTGCAGGGGCTGGAAGAAGAAGCAGTACAGGCAGAGGGCGAGGAGGGACTGGGAGCTGTGAGATTCCAGGCAGGAGATAGGGGCTCAGTAGGAGTAAAGCAGGATGGGGTGACCAAGGCATGTTCATTCTTTGTTAGTTTTTTTTTTTGATGACCGGGTAAGTGCACTAGGCAAGTCCCGCCTATTTTCAGGCACGACCCGGGGGAGGGGGATACAGATGAATGGCAACTAATCTTGAACCAGATTAAGCTGTTGGTGGTATTTTTAGTGAATGAGGGAAATTTGGCCAGGACACCGGGGAAATTCCCCTACTTTTTTCAATAAGTGCCATGGGATCTTTAACATCCACCTGAACTACCACCAATCCAGGCAGATGGGACCTCGGTTTAACGTCTCATCTGAAAGACGGCATCTCAAAAGTGCAGCACCCCTCTCATGCTGCACTACAGTGTCAGTACTGGGATATTAACCCAAGTGCCAGATGTGGGAACTGAACCCACAGCCCTCTGATCTCCCAGCCTCAGAGGCGAGTGTGCTACCTACTGAGCCACTGACACTATGAGGGAACTATTGGAGCCCAGGTAGGAGTAGAGAAGGCTAGGTGGGACCCATTCAGGTGATAGGGGGTCATAGGAAGAGGTGCAGGTAAGGGATAGGAGAGAAGATAGTGGGGAAGGAGGTCAGAAAACTACACTGGCTATTTCAGGCATACAAAGGAGATCAAGAGGTGAGAGGGGGAAGGACATGAGGGACATAAGATTAATAGGGAGGTAGTCCCCTGGAGACAAGGTCAAGGAAGAAAAGCAAGACACAGAGGAGAGAGGATCACAGAGGTATGGGTAGAAGAGGGGTAGCCTTTCGACCAAAAAATCTGTGGAGGAAGGTGGGGAAAGGATGTTAAGTTCAAGAGGTGTACAGCAACAAAGGTTAGAAAAGGTATTAATCTTCGGGGACTCTATCATTAAGGGCATACACTGAAAAAAGTATTCAGACCTTCATAAGAGGAGGGTAGTGGCATGCTTTCTAGGAATGGAGGTGGGAAGGATAGGGTCAAGTCTTATGCAGGAAGTGGGTATGACTGAGGGAAAGCCACATGTCATACTTCACCTAGGGACAAATGACCTTGAGGTCCAGCAACGTTTTAGAGAACTGGGAGGAAGCTGTAGGTTGGTGGCCAACTCAATAACCTTCTCAGAGGATATCCGGGTCCCTTGCGCCAGCACATGAAGACAAAACAGCATATTCAGGTTTAATGATTTGCTAAAGGGATGGTGTAAGGTAGATGGTTTTGGATACATAGGGGTGGGGAAACAGATGGCAGGATGAGGGTATGTATACCAAACACAGACTACACCTGAGTGCAGAGGGTACCATGATACTTAGGGAAACATTGAGGGGGTATGTGGAAGAGATGCTGCATTTAAATCACTAGTGGGGTTTGCAGCTAGGATGATGGTGGTGGGGGGATAGGAAAGCAAAGGTCCCAGTTGGCAATCCCAAACAAATAGAAATGAGCAAAAGAGCAGAGAGTCAGTTGGGGAGGGAAAGCAAGTGGAAGGGAATGTGTGTGAATGCACAGAACCTAGGGAATAAGACCCCTGACTTGGAGGTGGCCATAGCATCAGAGAATTTCAATCTCATGGCTGTCATAGAAACCTGGTACACAGAGCACCAAGACTGGGACCTGGTCATTCCTGGAATCACCATGCTTAGGTGGGACAGAATAGGGAAAGTGGGGTGGCCCTCTGTAAAAGAAAGCATTAGGGTCACAGAATTGTAGGGAGGGAAAGGGGGAAATGAGGTACTATGTGTAAATCTGGAAGGAGAGAAAGGGTTAATACTGTGGGTGGGGGTTGTATACAGACCCTTTATGCAGAGTGAGGAGTTGGACAAGTTCTTGTTTCAGGATATCCTCAGGATGGCAATCAAGGAAGAGTTGCTGCTGCTGGGTGACTTTAGTCTCCCAGATGTATGCTGGGACCTCCCAGCAGCAGCAGCAATCCCGAGGGGTAGGGATTTCTTGGATGCAATCCAGGGTGTCTATCTGCAGCAACTAGTGATCAGCCAACCAGGAAGGAGGCAATGCTGGACCTTGTTTTTACAAATGTGGACAGTATTGAAGGGGTGGAAGTGTCCAAACCCCTGGGAACCTGTGACCACAAGGCAGTGGTCTTTAATGTCAAAACCAGATTGGAGCAGGGACACACAAAAACTTCTTTGGGAAGCCCTGACAAGACTAGGTGGAAGCAAGGGAGTGGAAGAGAAATGGAATGGGATCAGGGAAGCTATTGGAAGGGCAACTGAACTAGGAATCAAGAAGGATAGTAAAAGCAGGAAAAAAAAAAGGAGACCTATAGTATGTGGTTCACGAAGGAGGTAGCGGAAGCAGTGAGGGCCAGACAGAAAGCATTGTTAGTCTACAAGAAAATGCAGATCCGGAGGGACAGGGAATGATATCTGGAATTGCAGAGGGAAACAGGGAAGACTGTTAGAAGGGCTAAAGTGCAGATGGAGTTAAATATTGCTAGTAAAATCAGGGATGGGGACAAGGCATTCTTTAGAAATCAATCAATCAGTCAATCAATCAATCAATCAAATCTTTATTTTACCAGGTGAAGCACCATTGAGAAAGAACTCATTTGCAAGGTGGACCTGGAAAGGTCAAGATAATCACAAAGGCAGTACATAATAAGCAAGTAATGTCTGGGAGTGAAGGAAAAATGAGGCGGGTATAACTAGATGAAGGGGGAGAGCTAGGGTAGAGGAGGATGGCCTCAAGGCAAATATACAGAACAGGTATTTTTGTTCAGTATTTGCTGGAGAAGATGAGGACGGGGGCCTACGATGGACAGAAGGGGATGGGGGAAGGGATAAATATGTCACCCTTCATGGCAGACAGGGTCTTTAGTGAATTAGGTGGTCTTAAGGTTAATATGGCCATGGGTCTAGATGGGATGCATCCCATAATCCCGAAAGAGCTAAGGATGGAATTAGCAGAACCACTGGTGGAACTGTTCACTCTATCACTGGAAACAGTAGAGCTCCTGGAGGACTAGAGGAGGACAACCGTGGTACTGCTTCATAAGGAGGGGTGACAGGGAGGAGATGGGAAATTACAGCCTGTGAGCCTGACGTCAGTGGTAGGGAAGATCATGCAGTTACTCCTAAAGGAAAGACTGGAGGACTACCTGGAAGGGAAGGGTCTGGTTGATCACAGACAGCATGGGTTTGTTAGGAGGAAATCCTGTCAGATGAACTTATTTGGCTTTTTTGACTGGGTGGCAGGAGTGGTGGACCAGGGAGGAGCAGTGGATGTGGCCTATCTGGATTTCAGAAAGCCTTTCGTCACTGTACCACAGAAAAGATTATTAAACAAAATGGAGGGTTTGGGAGTGGGTCCAGACATAATAAAGTGGGTAGGAAACTGGTTTTCAGGTGGAATCCAAAGGGTGATGGTAAATGGGGTGCTCTCTGTGGAGGGAAGGGTCAAGAGTGGGGTGCCTCAGGGGTGTGTTCTGGGCCCAGTCCTTTTCAACACTTTCATTGGGGACATAGTGGTAGGTCAAGAGGGGAGGGTACTGTATGTTCACTGATGATACCAAGTTAAGTAATAGAGTGGACACCCCAGGGGTGGGCTGAAAGAACAAAGGGGAACCTTGTTAGGCTAGAGAGGTGGTCCAAGGTCTGGAAGCTAGGTGGAAATGCAAAATTGTGCATATAGGGCATTGAAATCCGAGAGCCAAGTATGTGATAAATGGGGAGGAAAGAGCAGTAGTGGAACAAAACAGGGACTTGGGTATCATCATTTCATCTGACCTGAAAGCGGCACATCAGTGTTAGGCTGCGGAGGGGAAGGCAAACAGAATGCTGAGATGTATAAGTCGAGGACTTGTTAGTAGAAGGAGGAAAGTCATCATGCCCCTGTATATGGCCCTGGTCCGACCTGATCTAGAGCTCTGTGTTCAGTTCTGGAGACCACACCAGAAGAGGAATATTGAGAGAGTGGAGGCAGTCCAGAAGAGGGTTACTCAGATGGTTCAGGGGATGCAGGGGAAGGCAGACGAGGAAAGGTTGAGGGAACTGGACATGTACTCCCTGGAAGGCTCAACGATGCCGAGTCAACAACTAACTCATCGACTGGCATGGCAGGGCCAGGCTCCCTGTTGGCCAAGAATTGCAGTCGGCAGGGAGCTGTGCACAGCAGGCTACTATATTTTCTTCAGGGGGCTTTGCACCCCTAAACCCCCCATGCAAAGGGCTCTGCCCCCACACCCCGTACTTATAGATACCAACTCCAGATCAGATTTGGTTCGGGGAAGGAGTGCAAGATGGGGAAGCATGTTGCCGGGTCCTGTGCGCATCCCCTACAGCGATTTGGCACTGTTGTCAGCAGTGATGTATGTCGCTGTAGTGGTGTCGCTGCAGGAAGTGCATATCCCCTGGAGGATAGGAGAAACAGAGGGGATATGACTGAGACATTCAAATATCTGAAAGGTATTAACAGGTCGCAAATGGGGAACCTATTTCAAATGAAAGGATGTTCAGCAACTAGGGTCCACAGTATGAAACTGGAGGGTAGATTTTTTAAGAGTAACACAAGGAAGCACTTTTTCATGGAGAGGGTGATTGATGCTTGGAACGACCTGCTTGAGGAGGTGGTAGAGACAGGAATGGTATCAGGTTTCAAGCATGCATGGGATAGGCACATGGGTGCAACCCCCCCCTCTGGGGGATTACCTGAGTTGCCATTTATTACCCCTTTTTTCCCACTTGATCTTTGGTGTTCTCACTCTTTCCCCCAATTTTCAGATGCCCCTGGTCCTTCCTGAGTCCACAGAGAAGCCTGTACAGTTTTTCAGCCCATTTTGGGCTGGAAGCTTTGATTGAGAGTTGTTGGCATTGTTTGGAGTTAGCTGGCTACTGTGCATGCGCGAGAAGCACTTGATCTGCCGACCACTGCTGCAGTCCAAAAATAGGGAGCTGTTATGTGGTCCCGGTGCCCCTCTTGAGCATAATGGGGACTGGAGACCTTAGCGAGGCTAAAAAGAAGCCTCTTTATTGTTTAAAACTTAAGTTTGAAACTCAGACACATAGCGAGGACTCATGAATAATTCATGAGTCTTCATGCATATTAATGAGGAGTTGCCTGCAGCCTGGGGTGCATATGTTTTGGTGGCAGCGACAGGGGATCTGTAAATAATAAATATTCAATTCTGGTCTCATTTGAAAGGGTACAGTTGGGGCTACAGTAGTTTGGGGAAATTGGGGATTAAAGCATTTATCTTGGCTGTAGCAGAGCTTTTATTTTGGGAGTACATGTGGACTGCTATTAGAACTATCTGGGAGCAGCAATGCTGTTGATCCTGTGACCTGCTACAGCAGCCAATCATTTATTTAGGCACTTAACACTGTGACAAAGGGACTCTCCTGGGAAACGAAGGGGACTAATTCAGGTGCCTAAATCATGCCCCAGTTAGCCATCAGGAAATATTTATTGCTATGGTTATGGGCGATTGATAGGCTCAATCAGCCAATCAGAACCTTGGATTCTCAAGTGAAACCCACTGGACTTTCTGGGTTTCTTCAGTCTGTTCCAAGGCTCTGTTAGAGTGAGAAGTCTCTGGTGAGAGTGGATCTTGACTAAGGAGGCCTTTTCCATGTCTCCAGAGGAGATTGCTGTGTTCAGTAAAGGATCAGCAGGGGAAAGAGAGCAAGAGACTGAACTGATACCTTGGTTCCCCATGTACTGTGAGCTGTTTGATTATATTGGAGAAGATAAGTGCTGCAGAAACCCAGCACTGGTGGACTGAATTGAGCTGAGAGGACTGAATTGTTTTACTTGAATACCACAGATGCTGCTGAGAGTTTGTTTTACCTGTGTTCAAGTTCAAGTTTATTGCAGGAAAGACTCTGTTGGCCAAGCTCATTCACAAGGAGGTCCTGAGGCACATACACATACAGTTCGCAATTACATAGACAGGAGATATAAAATGTAGAACAACAAAGAAAAAATATATGTATAATACAAGCGGTATACACAATAGAAGTCCTTATGCTATATATTAAGTACATTCCAGCTTTAACCTTTCCCTAAATTATGCAACACATTTCAGCTTAATAAGTAGAGGGCCAGTTGGTACCTAGAAAGTTGACTTGGTGTTGGGGGCCTAGTAGCACCTACATATGTCTTTTAATTTAGAGATAACTAGTGTTTTGTAGGAGTTAATTGATACAATGCTGGTTAGCTTCAGCATGACTTGTAGTTGGTTCCAAATGTTTTGGAGGGTGTATGAGACAGCTCTTTGACCAGCTGTGGTATGTGTCCTGAGAACATCTAGTAGGATAAGGTCGGATTTCCTTAGGGAGTAGGCGCTATGCGAGATGTGTATGAGAGATGTTAAATAGGCAGTTTGTGGAGTAGTAATTTGAGGGTCCAAATGCCAGCATGCAGGAGGCGTCTGGTGGCAAGAGAGGTCCACCCAACTGCTGCATAAAGATCACAGTGGTGGGTCCTGTACGCAGAATTAGTAATGAAGCAAAGAGCACGGTGATAGAGGACGTCTAGTTTAGATAGGCTCAAGGTTGGGGAGAAGATAAAGATAATGTCTCCAAAGTCAAGCAAGGGAAGGAATGTTGCTTGGACAAGTCTTTTGTGGGTCATGAGAGAAAAGAGGGTCCTATTTCTAAAGAAGAAACCCAAGTGTGCTTTATGCCTTTTTGATAGATCCTTGATGTGATCATTGAAGGAAAGCTTGTTGTCTATCCACATACCTAGATATTTAAATTTAGAGTACGACTTCAAGGGTTCACCTAGAGAGGTAACTAGAGTTTTTGGGTGGGGTAGGTAGGGCACCAGACAAGGCAAGTCTCAGAAAATCATTGTCTTGGTTTTCTGGCATTTAAGAGACGCTTGGCATTGATAAGGTTGCTTTCTAACTGGATAAAGTCAGCTTGAGTGCTTCCTGACTTCAGTTAAGGATGAGCCTGATGCGTACAAACCCAGACGTCCGCAAAGAAATGTATGCTAGGAGTTCTTTATGTGGGGAGTCAAGGTTGTTGATGTACAGGGAAAAAGGATTGGTCCTAGGATGGAGCCTTGAGGGACTCCTCTGGCAATTGGAAGGGGCAGATAGTAGGCCATCAGCTTTGACTTTTGTATCCTTCCTGTGAGATAACTGTTAAACCACTGTAAGGTAAGTGGAGTGGCACCTATGTAGGCAAGACAGGTGATTAGGAGGTGATGGTCTACAGTGCTCGAGGCTTTACTGAGGTCTAGAAAGACTGCACCAGTAACCTTCTTGGTGTCCATAGCATGGATCCAGTCATTAGAGACTTTAGCCAAGGCTGAGATGGTACTATGCTTCGACCTGAAGCCAGATTGGGCCGGGTTTAGGAGTCAGTGCGCTTCGAGGTGATTTTTTAGTTGGTTGTACATAAATTTTTCCAGCACTTTGGAGAGAACGGGCAAGATAGAGATAGGATGGTAGTTGTTTAAGTCACAAGGATCTCATGATTTGAAGAGAGGAAGAATATGGGCAGATTTCCAGCAGAATGGAACAGTGGCTGTGGGACTGCTATTGTGATTCTGAACAGGCAAAACATCTCTGGATATCGGGGTGCTAGCCATGTGCTGTGTATTTCCTGAGTGAACTGGTTGAAGTGGCTGAGAGCTGTATCCCAGCTGCAGCTAAAGGAAAGGCTGTGGATATTTTCTAACTGGAAAGTGCAGACTGGTGTGCAGGGTTCTGTTGTGTGTGGATCCCCCTGTTGATTGCACCTGCGCTTCACTGATCGAGGGCTAGCACCCACTGCTAACTCGCATGAGACTTTGCTTGTGCTATTGCCTGGATTTCTGTGTCTTCGAACTCAGTGCAAGGACTGCATGGAGGACCCCCACCGTTTGGGAGTTCTCATCCAGAGCCGGGGGGGAATCAGCTAACCCCTTCTAAGTTGGACTCATTGTCTCAGGAGGCCATCAGTGCTTGCTGGGGTGCTAGGGTACCTGGGATCCATTGCAGGGAGCCGGGCTGCGGAGACACTCCCAGGTCTGGGCCTTCTGGGGCTGGTGCAGTTCTCCCACAGAGCTCTGCAATGGTCCAGAAGTGGCTGAAGGTGACAAGAGGCCAGACCTCCAATGAAGGGGACAAGCTGCAAGATCCTTGAGCAAGATTCATAGAAACATAGAAGTTGACAGCAGATAAGGACCGTGAGACCTATCCATCCACCCATTGCTGCATGGAGCTCTGTGTTCTTAGACCTTAGAAGGCAATCAACCCAAATGTAGTTGAGTTCTGAAAAAACATGAGCACCTGGGACCTAGCTCCCAGAAATCAAGCAAGGGAGTGCACAAGGAATTTAATTGCTTCCTCAAATAATTGTTCTATTTCATCAGGGCCCCAACAGCTGGCCAACCTGCAGCAACGAACAGGCTTGCACCCATGGGTACCCCTAAGGACTATCGGGGGAGACACTAGTACCAGTGGGGGTGGGCCTCCAGGGTGGGCTTGGTCTATGGGCCCATATAGTTATTGTTACTTGTTCTCTCTAACCATTTTTTTCATTCACAACCATTCTTTGTCCTGGTATCCCTTCCCTAGTCCTTACCCCCAATAAAGCCATGATTTATCATTTGAAAGTGTGTGCCGCAGGAATTCTCTATGTCTGTCAGATCGTTCCTATTCATGGTTTATGGTGTTGTTAACCAGTTGGGTATTCAGAGTATGGGGTGGTTGGTAGGGGAGGTTGGTAGGTATAGCATCACAGGTGGCTGTGCCAGCCAGTCACCTGACCCACTTCTAGTTTTTTCTGGGTGGAGGCACTGCACTATTTTTATTATCTTTGGGATAGAACCTCTGAACACCACCATAACAGGACCCAGGCCCCCTAACCTGTTAGAGGGCCAACAGGCAGGGGTAGTAGCCCACTGGCACATGGCGCCTGGGCTACATCTTTGGAGGCACCACTGGGATCTTCTGTTCACCATCCATGCCCGCTCTGGAGAACCAGAATGGAGAGGCTCCCCTGGGGTTCCCAACCCCCAGATCTGTCCTCCCGAAGCCGAGGTTTTAGCCTACAGAGGATGACAAAGTGAAATTGGTGGAATGGAGTGGGGGGTATGAAAACTGACCCCCAAAAATCATTTTTGCTGTTGGGATTACCCCAGGAGGTGGAGGAAGGGGAGATAGAACAACACCTGACCACAATAACCAAACTGGGTAAAGCAAAAGTGCGAGGAAGAAGAAAAGACTCTGGATGGGGTACATTAACTGTACTAGTAGAGAGTAACAATGTGTTAGTGGCTGCCTGAATACCTGAGGCTTTGGTGGCAGAGGGGATGCCCGAGGCACTGCCCATTGTAACTTTGTTTAGTGTAGACTCCTCTGGGGAAGGGGAACGAAAGTCTGGGCTCCTACCATGACTCCCCAAGGTTGAGAAACACCAGTGTGGATCTGTGCCTGTAGCTTTTGATTCTTATTGCAAGCTAAGAATGCTTTTAGTGGTTAAACCCACACCCAATAGTGGGGACGATTTGGAAGCATGGATGGACTGTGTCATCCCGCTTGTACAGGATACACAGTGTTCTGAAATCAAAAAATGGAAGTGCTCGGTAGAGAGCCTCTGTGGCCCTACCTGGAAGTAATTCATTCTTTGCGAGCCACGGACCCCGGCGCCCCAGCCCAGGTATACCTGACTGCCCTCAAAAGTGTTTTTGGCAGCCCTGAATCTGGTGATGACCTTATGCTAAAATATAAGACCACCCGCCAATGGGAGGGGGAGACCTTTTAAGCCTTCTTAACCCAAGTAGAGAGGGTGTTACAGAAGATATTTAGGAAAGGGGGAGTGGCAGTACGGTATCTGAACTGGGTGAGGTTAGAACAAGTGATAAAAGCCGCTAGCCACTCTATCCTGCTGGTATTACAGCTCCGCTTAGCTGATATGACGAGCAACCCCCCTCCATACTGAGTTCTAGTGAGGGAGATTAGGGAGGTGGAGGAGAAGCAAGGACAGTGGGGAGGGCAGAAGGCCTCAATGGCCGCTACCCAGGTGCAGAAAGAGATGCCTTCTGGGAAAATGCAAGGGATGAAAACTTTACTACAGTAATGTAAGGATGTAGTCAACTTGGCTAAGTTGGTAGTGAATCTGGGGCTAGTTGAACCCCAAGGGGTTAGAGGGATGACCCCAGTGCAGCTCCTGCCATGTTTGACTCTGGGTTTACCATGCCGACACCCATTCCCGAGGTTGGAGTAAAAGCCCAGATAGACAAATTAGCCTGCAGGGTAGCCAAGTTACAGAAGGTAGGAAAGCCTAGTCGAGTGCAGGGAAATGATGAGGCTGTTGCATGTGGTCCAGTAGCAGCAAGTGCCCAATTGGGAGTCCCAGGGGCCCACTCCACAGCGTCAGCTAGGCCACCTCAGTGGGAACCCTATATATGCTATAGGTGTGAAGGTGAGGGTCACATTCAAAAGGGGTATAGGGTGCCAATAAACCATGCACTCAGTAGAGAGAGGCAACATGGAAATCCTATCAGAACCAGGGAAACTATGGAGGGAACCAGTAAAGAAGCACACCGGGGTCCCTGGCAGGTCCAGTTCCATGGCTCGTGCTAGAGCCTCTACAGCTAAAACCACCACATTAGTTCCCATTGATATGAACCAGCTTGTGGGTACGTCAACAGAAACCATGGTCACCATCAATGGAATCTCCACCCAAGCCAACCTGGATAGCGGTTCACAGGTCACCATCATTGTCAAATCATGGTATGACCAGCACCCGTCCAATGCTGAGCTGTAACCACTTGAGGGTTTACATGTGTGGGGACTCAGTGAGAAGTCATAACCTATCTGGGATACATGAAGCTGTGGCTGGCATTTGCAACAAAAGTAGCTGGCATAGGAGATGCAGTGGAGACCCTGGCTCTGATTTGCCCTGAATTTGGCATATATGATGGAGTGCCTGTGCTAGTGGGCATGAATGCCCACATGTTCAGACAATTAGCCCAGTTGTGCCAAGCCCAAGAGGCTGAGAGGAAAGGCAGTAAGCTCTTTATTCACCCCTTGATCAAAGAAGCCTACCGGAAGAGGTGCCAACCCACTGACGAGGAGCCTGATGACTCCGTTGGCATAGTGTGGAGGTGAGAAGGGGAGGAGATTGTGCTACCACCTAATGTGGAATGTAACATTGCCGGGGTAGTGAGGCTCAAATAGGATGTGACAAATCAGTTGCTGATGTTGGATGCCCCAGAGGAAAACAGGCTACCAATGGGACTGTTGGTAAAACCCAGCATACTGCCTGCCTGGGCACATGCCTATGTCAGAAGAGTTACTGTATAAGTCAAACATAGAAACATAGAAGTTGATGGCAGATGAGGACCACAAGGCTCATCCAGTCTGCCCATTTTTTCTACCTTATGAATGTGCCATAGGCCTTTACTCGGTCAATGGCCTATCTATTCATTCTCATCTGTATTGCTCCCTTATGCCTATCCCATGCCTGTTTGAAGCCCTGCACTGTATTCATATCCACCACTTCCTGAAGTAGGCTATTCCATGCATCCACCATCCTTTCTGTGAAAAATAACTTCCTCACATTACCCCTTAATCAGCCTCCCTCTAATCTCATGCTGTGTCCTCTCGTCCTGCTATTTTTCTTATATTGAAACATGTTAGACTCTTTCACCTTGTTAACGCCCTTAAGATGTTTGAATGTTTTGATCATATCGCCTCTCTCCCTCCTTTGCTGTAGGATATACATATTGAGCTCCATTAATCTGTCCTCATATGTTTTATGATGCAGTCCCCGCCATTTGGGAGTTCTCACCCAGAGCTACGGAGGGAATCTGCTAACCCCTTCCAAGTGGGACTCACTACCTTAGGAGGTCACCAGCACTTGCTGGGGGTGCTATGGCACCTGTGATACATTGTGGGGAGATGGGCTGTGGAGCCACTCCCTGGTCTGGGCCTTCTGGAGCTGGTGCGATCCTCGCAGAGAGCTCTGCAATGGGCCAGAAGTGGCTGAAGGTGACAAGAGGCCAGACCTCCAATCAAGGGAACAAGCTGCAAGATCCTTGAGGAAGATTCTGTCTGCCCATTGGTGCATGGAGCTCTGCGTTCCTAAACATCAGGAGGCAATCAACCCAAGCATAGCTGAGTTCTGCAAAACCATGAGCACTCAGGACCTAGCTCACAGAAATCAAGCAAGGGAGTGTAAAAGGGATTTAACTGCTTCCTCAAATAATTGTTCTACTGCATTAGGGCCCCAACAGCTGGCAAACCCACGGCAATGAACAGGCTTGCACCCATGGGTACCCCTAAGGACTATGAGGGTAGACACTGGTATCAGTGATTGTGGGCCTCCAGGATGGGCTTGGCCTATGGTCCCATATAGTTGTTGTTACTTGTTCTCTCTAACCATTTTTTCATTCACAGCCATCCTTTGTCCCGGTATCCCTTCTCTAGTCCTTACCACCAATAGAGCTGCGATTTATCGTTTGAAATTGTGTGTGTGCAAGAATTCTCTGAGTCTGTCAGATTGTTGCTGTTCATGGTTTATGGTGTTATTGACCAGTTAGATATTCAGAGTGTGGGGTGATTGGTAGGGGAGGTGGATAGGTGCAGCATCCCAGGGGACTGTGCCTGCCGGTTACCTGACCCACTTCTACTTTTCTCTGGGTGGAGGCACTGTGCTATTTTTATTATCTTTGGGATAGAACCCCAGAACACAATCGTAACAGGACCCAGGCCCCTTAACCTGTTAGAGGACCAGCAGGCAGGGGTTGTAGCCCACTGGTACATGGCACCTGGGCTACATGGGAATCCCGGGGGGAAGGAAAAAAGGGTACAATCTGGCGGGGGGAGGAGGGAACTCAATAGAAAGGGTAATACTGGGCAGACTAGGTGGGCCATGTAGGTCCTTATCTGCCAAAATTATGTATGTATGCATGCAAGAAAAACTGCACCAGATGTTACTGCAATATTTATGCAGCTGTCATAGTCACAGTGTGGGTCATCTGTGGTGGAAGAGGAATTGGAGTCAAAGACACAGCAGACTGTTATAAACAAGTGTGACAGTCAGTAACAGCCAAATATTTTAGTAGCAGTAGTACTAGTAGTAGTAGATTTTATTTATTTATGGTACCCTTCCCTTGAGGCTCAGGCTGTCATAACAAAATAGAGATAGCAGGTAAAATAATAAATATCACCATTGTGAAAACATAGCACAAAATACACTATAATTAAATCAACCCTAATAACCAACTCTTAGCTAATAAATAATTACATCACTCTGCACATAACTTAAATGGTCACCCATTAGTTGCCAGAGAGGAATATTAGTCCCCAGAAGCCTGAGAGAATAAAAAAGTATTAAGACCCCTTTTAAACACCTCCACCAAAGAAGCCTGCCTTAAAGCCCTTGGAAGAGAATTCCATAATATAGGATCTGCTACTTCAAAAGCTCGGTCCCCTGAGCTTTTTAGTCTTGATCAGACTACCACTAGAAGCCCTTCTTTGGGGTACCGGGTCAATATGTCGCACCTGGAATAGCACAGCAAGAACTGTGTGAGCATGTAGAGAAACACGGGTATGACAGCCAAAGGGAAATACCACTACCCCTGTCACTCTGCATGTTATTCAGGAGCTGTTAAGTAGCCATGTGCTAGAGGCCTGTTCAAGCTGCTCCTGTGGTGGAGTGGTTAGGGCACCAGCACACGGTGTAATTGGGAGACCTGGGACCATGGCTTGGTTCATCCCCAGATCTCCCCTGCTGCTACTTTTTTTTTGGTGCATTTAAAAAAAATAAACTTCCCCCCTCCTGAGTTTCTCCCTATCCCTGAAGTCCCCCCCCCCCCAGAGTTAGTCATTTAAGTTCTGGGGGGTGTAGGGGGCAAAGCCCCCCACAACAAAACATGAAGTCCCATTGTTTTCAATGGGTACGCTGTTCCCAACAGGTTGGTGTTTTGCTTGACACTGTTTGTGTTTGGTGCTGTTTGGCTGCAGCATTTTTAGCTGTGCTGTTTTTGCATGTGGCATAATGACCCTGTGTTAGTAATCAAACTTTATAGGAAATCACACCACTTCACTGGCAGTCAGTGCAGTTCCCACAGTGCTGGGGAGATATGGCTCAACCTCAAAAGGCTGGTCAGCACCCCAGTAGCTGCATTTTCCACCAAATGCAGTCACTGTAACATACCTTCACTGACCCAGAGGTAAAGAGCATTACAATAATCCGGCCTCAAGTCACAAAAGCATATACCAGTGAGGACAGGTCCTCTGAGGGGATAAGGGACTGAATTTGAATGATATTCTTAAGATGGTAAAAGGTATTTTGGATTACTGCTGACACCTGTGCCTCAAACGTCAGTCCTTCATTCATAATGACACCCCAGTTCTTAACCTGCACAGCAACTACAGTATAAGATTTTTCCAGGAGGCTAAGGAGGAGGCATGGGAAGAATACTTGGAGGATTGGTGGAGAAGTCTTCCTGGGAATTGACCTCCATGGAGGTGGTGGAGGTCAAGCAAACATAAGCAAAGTTGGGAAATGGAGAAGCAGTTCAATATTTGGAAGCAGCAGAGCTTTTTCTACTCTTTATGATCCAGAGCTAGACGCTGATTGGGAACCAGATCCAGAGAACTGTAAAAATCTGGCAAAATGCAAAGAACATTCTCCATCAGCAGCAGATATTAAATTTGTGGAGGAGTTGGAAAAGGAAGGTGACAGTTTTAAAGCACATGCATGCAGGAGATAGTAGTAGTTTGGTGCTGGTGGTGGTCATAAGTACAGTGGATGACAGGCCCCCATCTTTAATGGTCAACCATTAAGGATGTGGGGAGAGGCCACTGGATACTATGGAAGCCTTGATTATATCTTGGGTGGGTTATCAGGTAGGGGAGTGACCACTGGATACCAGTGAAACCTAGATTATATCACAGGCAGATGATCGGGGGAGGAGGGAAAGATTTTTCTTTAACATCAGGCTGGCAATTGGCGGGGGGGGGCACTAGATGTCAGGGAAAGATTTTTATTTTGCATTGGGCTGGCAATTGGTGGGGGGACCACTAGACAGCAGGGAATAATCATAACATTGGGCAGTGAACCACTGGGGGAAGGGACCAGTAGACACCAAGGACAGTTTTATTTTGCACAGTAAGTTTTTCTATTTGCATATAAAAAAAAGAAGCAAGGTGAAGTTACAAATGAGGAATTTCCTATTAAACAGGAAAACTTCGCAAAATGATCTATGGAGGCTGATCTGGCGACATTGCTTGACATTCACCAGCATATTAACACTTTTTTGCATCTCTATAAGCAGCTAACAGCTGCACAACAATAGGATCATAGGAGAGTTACGAGATCGAGGGACCATTATAATCTCGACACCTACCATAGGTGGAATTCAAATTTTGATCCATCTATGTAAGAGTCTAGATTTTGTTTAAACTGAATTAAATTAGTACTATGCACAACCTGAAAAGGAAGGGAGTTCCATGCTGAGATAACTCTCTGAGTAAAGAAGGTGTTTCTTTTTGTGGTCTTATTAATAATAGCCCTTAATTTCAGGTCATGAAATCTGGTTATACACACAGAACGGTGTAATTCCAAACACAAGGACTCAAATAACATAATATCTTGAGTAGCGTTATATACTAAACATAAATCTCCTTTCAAGGAACGATACTTGAGTGAGTGGAGGTTTAATTTTTTTAATCTATCTTTATTCAAAATACAGCTTATATTCTTAATATGTTTAGTAAATCTTCATTGTACCTTTTCCCTAGATTGTTTGTCTTGCATTAATGTGGGGGAACAAAAAGATGAACAATAGTCAAAATTAGTTCTCACTATGCTGCGTTACAGTGGAATTAGTACCTGTGACTCTGCTTTTTATATTTCTCAAAATACAATTAATCAGATGATTATATTTTTTTACTATATGATTTGTGTGTTCAGAGAATTTTAGATCATTGGTGATGAAAATACCTAAATCCTTCTCTGAACTTACTTCATTCAAAGAATTATCATTAATGAAATTAGTAAAACAGTTGTTATTTTTCCCAAAATGCATAACTTTGCATTTGGGATAATTAAATGTTAATTCGTATTCATTAGCCCAATTAGAGACTAAATTCAAGTTTGTCTGTAATATTTGAGCAGATTCGGTATCATTAACAATACCTCCCATTTTAACATCATCAGCATATTTACTTAGTCATATTTCATCCATTGTATTCATACTACTAATCAAGATGTTAACTAGGATTGGGCCGAGAACTGAACCCTGTGGCACTCCACTAGTAATTTTAGTCCAGGGAGATTTATAACCTCTAATGACAACCTGTTGTCTTCTATCGCATAGCCACTTAGTTTTCCAGGTAATTATATACTTATTTAATTCCATTTTGGACAGACAATCTATTGGGATTTAATGTGACACTGAATCAAAGGCTTTTTCGAAGTCCAGAAAAATGACATCCATAGAGAAACCTTGATCCAGTGCTTCACTAATAGGTTCAAAGAAGTTGATCAGATTCATATGGCAAGATCATCTTGGTTGAAAACCGTGTTGTGTAATATCAAATTGCTCCCTATCCAATATACGTTTGCTGATTTTGTAGGAAATTAGTTTCTCCATAACTTTACTCAGACATGATGTCAAGCTAATAGGTCGGTAGTGTTTGACCTCCTGCCTTGACCCAACTTTGTAAATGGGAATAATTAGGGCTTCCTTCCATTCATTAGAGACAACCCCATTTGCCATAGACTCGTTATAAAGTAATGTCAAGGGTCCAGCTATTTCATATGACATTTTTTTTAGGAAAGCAAAATAAATACAATCAGGTCTGGCAGATATAGAAGTTTAAAATGAATTTATGGCTGAATAAGTCTCAGCTATAGTAAAACTGATCACAGGATCCATAGGGTCAAAATTTAATGTCGCTATAGGAGCCTTTTTTTAAAAAATACTTGCAAAGTATTGATTGAAATTATTTGCCTATCATTAATTAATTATCTATTTAGTTGTAGGAGGCCCACTTTACTTCCTGTTGATTTTTTATTTGTTTAATCGGGTATAGCACACTAAGCTGAAAGCTTTTTTACAGGAGCAACCTGGGAGCACAAGGAGATTAAGTGACTTGCTCAGGGTCACACAGTATGCAAGTGGAAGTTGTGGGATTCAAACCCAGGTCTGGTCTGCTGGATATCACCAGATTTGCAGCTCAGAGCCTTAGACCACTGCACTATACTGCCTCCTAGTGAACCGATGTAATTAAATAATTTTTTATTATCTTTTTTAGTAGTTGCTAAATTAATTTCCATTGCTTTTTTTGCCTTCCTAATGGCATATTTTGTTTTTTTCGTTTTAAGTTGAAACTTATTCCAGTTTTTATTAGATTTATTTTTTTATATTTGTTAAAGGTCTTCTTTTTAGCCTTAACTAATTGACTAATTACTGTTGTATACCATGGTGGCAATCTTTTTTTGTTCTTATATTTAATTATTTCTGGCACCTAGTTAAAGATACAGTAATCAATTTTGTTTTTAATTTTGATCCACATCTCTGTCACTGTTGACATACTTAACTCATCTTGCCAATCCCAGTTCTGTAAATATGCTTTAATTGCTTCTAAATTTGCTTCATAATAATTCCTCATTTTAGTAATACCTCTATGATCCCTTTTATAATATTTCATAGTGAAGCGAACCATGTTATGAACGCTGCCTCCCAGCGGTGCCATTATAATAGGTATATCCATTAAATCCCCAATATTAGTTAAAATCAGATCTAAGATGTTATTCAGTCTAGTTGGTTTGTGCACCATTTGAGCAAGGTCTAGATGGACTAGTGTATCTAAAAATTTGGTTTCTTGTAAGTTTATCCCCTCTAAAGTAGACCAATTAATGCCTGGATAATTAAAATCTCCCATCAGAACAACATTTTCTAATTGGTTTATTGTTTGTAAGTAGTTGCAAAATAGATCATTGTTATTTACTACTAAGGATGGTGGTCTATAACAAAGCCCTAGTGTAATAGGGTATGAGTCCAAATTAAATTTGACCCAAAGGCTTTCAATTCCTGGTGGTAAGGCAGTATCTGTTTTTATTTCTACACATTCAATTCCTTGCTTCATATACAATGCCACCCATCCTCCTTTGGAGGTGCTTTGATTTGTACTAAAAATGTATACCCTTGTATTACTTGTCCCCATTGTTCATCAGAAAACCAAGTCTCTGTTACTCCACAGATATCAATATTTTCAGATGATAAGATAACTTGGAGTTTGACAATTTTGTTCATTAAGCTCCTCGTATTTATCAATAAGATGTTGAGTTTAGACCCCTTGAAATGATGTGAGTTTTTAGGAACTAGCAAATTAGGTTCGAGACTTATTTTATTATTCGTTTTGCTATATCGCAAGGGTAATTCACCTCCCCCCTCATCTAGTTTAAAAAGTCATCAATTTAGTTAATAAAGCTATTTCCTAGGACTTCTGCACCCTTTTTATTCAAATGTAAACCATCTTTTGCATAATAATTAAATTGGTTATCAAATTGTTCCCAGTGTGTGATACATTTTATATTTTGTTTTATGCACCAGCCACGTAGCCAATCATTTAAATGTTTGATTTTATCGATAAGGTAATGGTTAGCTTTTGGCACAGGTAAAATCTCAGACAAGATAGTAATGGCACCAATGTCAGCTAATATGTTGGTCAAACCAACATAAGCCTCTTTTAATTTGTTGAGTACTCTGATTCCGTATATTATTGACACCAGCATGAATGATTGCCAAGGGGTTCTCCCCACTGTTTCTTAAAATCTGTTTACTCATTCTAGTGATGTCCTGAATTTTTGCCCCCTAAAAGATGACAATGTTCGAGTGGCTTTGCTAGGTTCAGATTTTTCTGTGAAGGACCTAAAGTAGAGTTTCATACATGTTTGTGAAAATCGTGGAATTATGTGATCATTTTGTGGAAGCTCTATCCATAAATTTTGACCAGCCAATCTGTCAAAAAGAATTAGGGTTGGTACCATGGCAAGAAGGTAGTATTCATATAGGACTCCATAGCAAAGGTAGCAGAAGTGTTGGAGGGGCATTGCAGGGCCATGATGCTTGTGCAGTTAAAGTGTTTGGCCTGGGTGTGATCCATTGCAAAGCACTGCAGCTAGAGGAAGGTACAAACTATTGGTATCTATATTGGTATAAATGACTTAGGGAGAACATGCCTTGAGGACATGAGGAGGTAATTTTCAGAGCTGAGGATGTTTCTAAAGGGAAATGTATTCCTGAGTGATCTTTTCTGAGATTCTCACACTTATGGTACCAGTGATGAATGACAGAGGACTATTAAACAAGTTAACTCTTGCTAAGGGTAGATAAAAGATTGAGGGTTTTTCTTTTTATGGTCAGCTAGTGAGCATTCTGGGTCAAGGAATGCCTGCGGGCCCAAAATGGGCTGCAGTTGTGCCAGGTGGGAGGGCATTGTTGTAGCGCTACATTAAATATGGCAACTGCCGTATTTAGCAGTGTTTTCCTTGTGTGCATTGGCTTCTACTTGCAGTGTTTACTTCTGTCCCTTCCTTTGGATGCGCGCTTCCACGCTTCATCCTGCTGCCTCTAATTTCTTTTTTGTCACCACTGGACATCACAGTGTGTCTCAGTATGTTTATTGTGTTATGTGGTGGCAAGTTATCATTTCTCATTCTGACCTTGTACTATGTCAGTAATCGTTATTGGGCTCTAAAAGATGGTACTTTTTTTTTTTGGGTGGGGGCGCTGTCACAGTACCCAGAAACATCTCCCACAGTAAAGTGCAGCCATCCATATCCCATGCTGTGAGTTCCATTATCCGATTTACATACAGAATCAGTACAGGGATTCCAAATCACCTCCCTATCCCTCCACCCAATGTCACACACATATAATGCTGCTGGCTCTCAGGTGCTACTGAGAATTATGCAGCAGGGTACGGGGAGTTTAGTGCTGTGGTCACTTGCTCACAGTGAAATTATATGAACTGCTGTGTTACATGTATTGCAGTGACAACTGAGATCTTTAGATATTACTGGCAGTATCATTGCAGCATGCTGTGTACCCTTCCTCTCCGTGACCTCCCTCCATATCAGCACACCATGGTGTGGAACTCCATATCATTGTACTATACTCTGTCCACTCCCTCCTCACCCCAACACTGTGTGGGGACAGACTGCCTGTCAGTGAGCTTCTCCGAATGGCACAGAGCTGTAAATGTGTAGCTGGAATTTCAACTATTTGTCATACACTCATTTCATAATACTGTATGCCTGTGTCCTGTTTGGCTCACAGAATGAGAGCAGCAACCTGTTACTGGTTTCCTGTGTACTTAAGAGTGGTCAATTCCCCAGGTGATGCACTGTTGTCAGGTACTGCACATTATGCATACAGTACATGTTGAGCACTGCAGTGTTCTACTATGCTGGCAATTCCATATCAGCTTGTATAAATGAGCCAAACCATTTGCTGTCATGTGAGAGTCAAAATTGTCGAGCACAGTAATGTAAAGGTTTCCAGTGCACTGGCTTAGTCATCCTGCTTAGATGGAAATTCTGCACTCTTAATGCTGTATTACTAATACAGCAGTGAGCACCGACAGGTTTATAGTTTCCTGCCAGTCAGAGTGGCCATCTCTGGGGGTTCTGCCGAGATACCCCATGTACTTAGACATCATGACTGGCACTGACCTATAAGTGCTTTGCTGGTCTGTGGAATGCTAGGAGTGCAGCTTGGCTTGGCAGAAGACACCAGGAGAAAGGACTGCTGTGTGACTGAACTTCTCTGCTGGGACTAAAGTAGAAGAACTTTTGTATTTGACCTTTAATTTAGGGTAAAAAACTAACATACAAAAAAAAAGTGTGTGTTTGGGTTAACTGAACTGAATGGGTATCTGAAGAGTTATCTAGGTGTAAATCTCAGGTGACTGAAAGGACTTAACTGCTGTGAGGTTTAAATTACTTGTAGAAAGATCTGGTAAGTAGGGGAGTGGCTTAGCTAGAAGGAAGCTACATTTAAAGACTGCCTTACAAAGTTTCTGCTAATAGCTTGGCAAAAGACACCAGGAGAAAGGACTGCTGTGTGACTGAACTTCTCTGCTGGGACTATATTGCCCTCCTTCCTTCCCCTCCACCCCCCACGCAAAGCTAGTTCTATTTTTATAGGCACAGAATTTGACTGACAACAGGAACTTCCTGTTTAGGGGCAGGAAGTGAGTGATCACAGAACCACCAAGGACCCACCATCCTAGAAGGGCAAGAGTAGCTCTCCGGCCCTCTCTAGCTGATGGAGGTCTGCCTCTGAGCAAGTAAGTGGTCTACTGTGAAATATAGGATATTCTTGTCTCAGAACAGGACAATCAGGAGCTTAAAGGGCACACAGGCAGAAAGTAAGGAGAGAGAGAAAAAAAAACAGAGGAAACAGCAAGGATTGCAAACAGTTAAGGGGCCAGAAATAAGACATGATTGGAGTGGTGCAGTGCAGTGGCTGTGGAGCAGCAGTCTTCCAGGAGATGTTCTGGAGGATGCGGTGTTGTCCCATCTGCAGGCACCTCTCCGGGCTGAGGGAGGAGGTTGCTCATCTCCAGGCTGAGTTGGCCAGTATTTGTGGGACCTCCGCCCATCCAGGGACCACCAGTGCCACTGCCGTTGCCTCAGAGGTTGCCAAGAAAGAGGGCGGTTGGACCACAGTGGGCTCAGGGAGGGTGAGGGTGGTGGAACAGAGGTGCATCTCCCATTGTACCCTCCACAATTCCTATGCCATTCTGGCAAAGTGTGGTTCCTTCTATGGAGGCACCCACCGTGGAGACCAAGGAGGATGCTGGGAACCTCCACAAAGAAGACCCACAGGAGGGTGGCAGGGGACCCTGCAGGGGAAGGAAACAACTCCTGGTGGGGGACTCCATTGTTAGGAAGGTAGAACTGGGGGAGGAAGGGGAGAGGGAGGTAAGGTGCCTGCCTGGTGCCATGGCTTGCAGGGACAGGAAGCGAATACTCAGGATTGCCGGAGCAGCTGCACAGGGGAGGGAGCTGGATGTCATTGTCCACCTAGGGACAAATGACCCAGCTAAGAAAGGGATTAGAGAAGTGCAGGAAGAGTTTGTGGAATTGGGGAGGAGCCTTAGTCAAGTAGCACACACGGTAACCTTCTCGGAGGTGCTACCCATCTATGGCATAGGAGAGGCTAGGGTGTTCCACACCATGGGATTCAATAAGTGGTTGAAAAACTGATGTGGAGCTCAGGGATTTGGCTTCATTGGGGACTGGAGGTCCACCTGGAGTGATGCAAGCCTATACTGGCATGATGGGCTGCATCTGTCCGGGAGGGGAACCAGGATCCTAGGTGATAGGTTTAAATGCTTCATTGGCAAGCTTTTAAACTAGCCAAGGGGGGAGGCACTGGAAAGGAGCAGGAAAATCCTAGCCCACCCCAAATAATCATGGTAGTAAGTGCGGCAAACACCAACATAGAGGTGTCGATAGGGAGAAGGGCAGGGGTAAATGGAGAAAGTGACAAAGGCAAGAAGGACAGGCATGGGGCAAAAGGGAGTAAGGCCATCAGGAAATGGAGGGTAATGAGTACCAATGCCCGTAGTCTGGGCAACAAGCTCCCTGAGCTGATGGCCTTAATGGAAGAGGGATGCCTGGATATCGTAGCAGTCACAGAAACATGGTACACAGAGAACCATGACTGGGATGTTAACATACCAGGGTACATAACCTATAGGAGAGACAGGCAGGGAGAAGAGGGGAGGAGTAGCTCTCTATGTAAAGGAAGGATAAAAGCAACTGAACAAAAGAGTAAACAGGGAGGAGAGGAGGCACTGTGGGTCACCTTGGAGACTGGAAAGGGCACCACAACTGCACAGGGTTGTGTACAGACCCCCATGTCAGGGGAAGGAATGGGCAAGGATATGATAGAAGACATTCTTAGAATGGCAGAGAAGGGAGATACTGTTGATGGGAGACCTGAATATGCCAGATGTTAACTGGAGCACATTTGCTGCAGCCACATCCAAGAGCAGGGCCATTCTTGATGCCCTACAGGTGGCAGGCATTAGACAGCTAGTATTTCGGAACCCACTGAGGGAGCAATCTTAGACCTCATACTCTCAAAGGGGGCAGTGAGAGGATCTCAGATCTAGAAGTGGGTTGCCATCTGGGGACAAGTGACCATCAAACAGTGTGGTTCACGTTAAACTCAGCTACAGAGTCAAGCCACACAAAAGTGAGGGTACTGGACTTTAGGAGGGCTGACTTTGGCAAGATGGCAGAGTGCCTCAGAAAAGCACTAGCAAACAGGCTAGAAGTAGGTGTGGAGCAACAATGGGGAATTATCAGAACTGCCATCACAGAGGCAACAAGCCTTTGTGTGAAGCAAATGAACAAATCAAAACAAAAGAAAAAGCCACTATGGTTCTCAAAAGAGGTGGCTGTGAAAGTCAGGAAGAAAAAGATAGCATTCTGGAAGTATAAGGAAACACAGAAGGAGCAAGACAGACAGCTGTACCAGTTAAGGCAGAAGGAAGCAGGGAGAAAAGTCAGAATAGCAAAGGCCCAAACTGAGGAAAAGATAGCCAACTCAGTTAAGAAGGGGATAAAACCTTTTATAGGTACATCAGCGGCGGAGAAAGACAAAGGGAGGGATAGTGAGGCTGAATAGAATGAACAGTGGGTGGGCAGAGGGGACAGTGAAAAGTAGGAATACTGAATGAATATTTCTGCTCAGTATTCACAAAAGAGGAGGGAAGTGCCTAATCCAATTAATAGAAGCACTCTTGATAGGGGGTCATCCCAGTTCTTTCACAGAAGAAAGGGTTCTGCAAGAACTCCTAAAACTGAAGGTGGACAAAGCAATGGGTCCTGATGGAATTTACCCCAGAATTCTAAAAGAATTAAGGAGGAACTAGTGAAACCACTGGCTACTCTTTTAATAAATCATGGGAGGATGGTGTGGTACCCAGGACTGGAGGAAGGTGGATGTGATTCCCCTTCACAAAGTGGGTCCAAGACAGAGGCAGAAACTACAGACCTGTCAGTCTGACCTCTGTGGTAGGGAAGTGATGGAGTCACTTCTGAAGGAAAGAATAGTTGAGTACCTAGAGGCCAGTGGAGCACAGGACCCAAGGCAGCATGGGTTCACAGCGGAAGGTCATGTCAGGACGATCTAATAGATTTCTTTGACTGGGTGACCAAAGTAGTAGATCAGGGAGGGCTGTGGACATGGCCACCTAGACTTTAGCAAGGCATTTGACACAGTCCCACACAAAAGATTAATAGTCAAATTAACCAGCCTGGGAGTGGGACCCAGGGTGGTAGCCTGGGTAAAACATTGGCTGAACAACAGGACACAGAAGGTAATTGTAAATGGAGTCCATTCTGAAGAAAGGGGGGGTTACTAGTGGGTTCTACAGGGTTCAGTATTGGGTCCAGTCCTTTTTAATGTCTTCATCAGTGACATTGCAGAGGGACTGGAAGGAAAAGTATGCCTTTTTGCAGATGACACAAAAATCTGCAACAGGGTTGATACACAAGGAGGCGTGGAAAGGATGAAAAGGGACTTAGCAAGGTTGGAGGAATGGTCAGAAGTATGGCAGCTAGGATTCAATGCAAAGAAGTGCAAAATAATGCACCTGGGAAACAAGAACCCAGGGGAAGAATACACAGTGGGTTGGGAGGTAGTAACAACAACAAAAAAGGAAAGGGACCTGGGGGGTAATCATATCAGATGACCTTAAGGTTAGCAAGCAATGTGAGAAGGCAGTAGGGAGGGCTGGGGGTGTACTGGGATGTATAGGGAGAGGCATCAGCAGCAGAAAACAGGAAGTTGTTATCCCTCTGTACAGACAGTTGGTGAGACCCCATCTGGAGTACTGTGTCCAGTTCTGGAGACCCCATCTCCGCAAGGACATAGACAGGATAGAGGCAGTCCAGAGGAGGGCAACTAAAATGGTGCAGGGTCTGCAAGAGAAGCCGTATGAGGAGAGACTAAAGGAGCTTAATATGTATACCCTTGAGGAAAGAAGGGAGAGGGGACATGATAGAAACTTTTAAGTACCTCAGTGGAATCAACATAGTCCAAGAGGGTAGCATTTTTCAGAAAAGAGACTTGCAAGAACAAGGGACGAATTTAAAGATAGAAGGAGGGCTGTTCAGGGCAATGTGAGGAAGTATTATTTCTCAGAGAGGGTAGTGGATGCATGGAACAGCCTTCCTGAGGAGGTTGTGGGTCTAAAACTGTGGGAGAATTCAAGAATGCATGGGACATACATAAGGCAATTCTTGTGGGGGGGGTAGGAAGAAATAGGCTGTTGGTTAACTAGGATCTGCGGCCTATCCTCTAGGTAGGGAAATGGGCAGACTAGATGGGCCTAGCGGTCCTTATCTGCCGTCAAAGTCTATGTTTCTATGCAGCATTGAATAAATCAGAACATGCTTGTGACTGCTCCGGGTAGGTGATGGACAGTAGAAACCTGCTTGCATTGTCCAGTTCCATTTGGGATCAATATCTTCAGAGGTGCTGCACTATGGCTACACAATGACCATATGGCGAACTGCACCTCCTGGGCCACGCACTGTTCCGACAAGATGGCCATGTTACCACAGATTATGTACACAAACCACCACACACACTGCGATGTGCCTCACAACATGGTGATGCATATCACTGAAGGGTTTCTACTGCTGTGGCTTAGTCACACTGCCCACATGGTAATCCTACACTTTCAGTGCTGTACACCAAACATCGCAGTCAACTCCCACAGGTTTACAGTTTCCTGGCAGTCACAGTGGCCAACTCAGGGGGTTCTGCCAAGATACCCCATGTGCTGGGACACCATGACTGACACATTGGATATATCTCTTCTGGTCGCATTGATTTATAAACTTTCAGTACCATCAGCCACTTCAGCACCCTTTCTTCTGTGATGTGGGAGTCACTGTTAGTATAACCCCTCTGCTTTATATCCCCACTCCTTGATGCAATAATGGCCCTTTCTCTTCTTTGAATGCTGAGTAAAAATATTGATTCAGTATCTCAGCCTTTCCTCTATCTCCTTCCTCCCACATCTTCCTCTTCCTCAGCCTTATTATACCTTCCTTAACTTTACCCTTCTCCCACATGCACCAGCAGAATGCCTTGTCCTTCAGCTTCACCCCTTCACAATTATCAGCTCTGCCTGTGTAGGACTTTGCATTTTTGACCATCCTGTTGGTCTCCCTACTTGCTTTTATGTACAGTGTGCCTCTCCATCCTTCTCCTTTTGATTTTCCTTGAATTTTCTAAATGCCATTTTTTCTTTGTCTCACTGTCTTCTTAACCTCCAACATGAATCAGAGTAGGTCTCTTGCCCTTTTCCCTTTGCCTACCCTCTCAATACAACAGACCACAGGCTTCTGTGACACCTGTTTTGAATTCTTCTCATTTCCCCACCATTTCATCAATTCCAGCTATTTCCTTCATGCACACTCCTAGAAATTATCGCATCCTATTAAAATCTGCTTTCCTAAAGTCTCGCACCTTAGCTTGGCTCCTACCCTTGTTGGCTTCAAACTGGACCTCCATCCACACCATCCAGAGGTCACTTGACCAAAGAAGTTCCTGGACTGCTACACTGTGTACCCACTCACTGCTTGAGCACTGGGTCCAGCAAGTTTCCCTTGTAGAGACCTGAACTAAGGAAAGCCTCTCTGACATGCTTCTACTAGGAGCTGGTTTCTTTCATTTGCATGACTGGGACCTTCCAGTTCATGTCTGGCATATTAAAGTCTCCTACAACTCATTCCTCCTAAGACCCTGCTTATAACCTCCCCTAGTTCCATGTCCACCTCCAGGACCTGTGATGGTGGTCTGTACACCACTCCAGATTTGATTTGTTTCTCCTTGCCCTTGGCTATCAGTACTCACAGTGTTTCTAATCCCTTACCATTCCAAAGTTATTTAACCCTGTGACCTCAATATGTTCTTTATGAAGAATGCCACTCCTCCATCCTTGCCCATTGTTCTGTCTTTCTTGAATAATGTAAATCCTAGAATAGCCATGTCCCAGTCATGGTTTTGTGTTTCCCACATCTCTGTAACTGCACTAAGTCCAGTTTTCCCTCTGCCACTGGCACCTGCAGCTCTGAGATATTTTTCCCCAGGCTTCTTGCATTAGTGCATATTACCCTCCAGTACCATGCAGCTTTGTTCCTTGTAGCTTCCCTCTACTGATTACCATATTGATACATCCATTTGGTAGCGGGAGGCCAGTAAAGCACCTGGGATCTGGTAGAGTTTATGTTCCTGATGGAGTTGCTTCCCCCAACCTAAACTATCCCTGATGTACTACACACACTTTCTTTGCCAGCACCCTCTTATGTTGCTCATTGGGATGCAGGCCATCTTCACTGAATAGCCCCTATCCCCTCCAAGTCAAGCCTCAGCACATGAAGAAATGAAATCCCTTTTCCTGTACTGCCCCTTCAGCTGTGCGTTGAACTGGGACAAGTAAAATTGTTCCCACTCATTCATTTGCAGCCTTAGTAGAAACTCTGATAAAGTTACAGGACTTACTGCCCCTGCTCTTTCCCTTGATACCTGCCCAACAGCATGGAAGCTGGCCTTCACCGCCTTCATGTTCCTCTGGCTCAGATCATGTATGCCTATGTGTGAAATCAAATCTGGCTTCTCACCCTCCTCCCCATGAGTTCTACCACTCTGGACTTCAGTATGTCCACCACTCTGATGGCTTTCCTTGCCCTTAACCCCTCCTCTGGCCCTTCCCTTGATGGTCTCGATGATAAGCTTCTTCATCTATCTACTCCAGCCATTGCCTCCCTCTTACTTCTCTGCTGAACCTCTCCTCTCTTGCCTCTGTTCCACAGGCTTGAAAGCATGCCACCATTCTCCTGCTTCCCAAAGGTGGTGACTCCTCAGCTCCAGTCAATTACTGGCCCATTTCCATTCTCCTGATCTTAGCAAAACTCCGAGAACAGCTGGTTCTCTCCCAGCTCTCCTCCTACCTTGACTCTTATAATTTCTTCACCCCTTTCCAGTTTGGCTTCCAGAAGCAACACTCCACTAACACCTCTCTGCTTAGGCTCACTGACTCCATCCTTACAGGGATGGGCAGTGGACTCATCATCTCCACTATCTTTGTCGACCTATCCAAGGCTTTTGACATTGACTCTCATTCCCTACTTCTTGCCAAGCTCTCTGCAGTGGGGCTGTCTGACTCTGCCACAAACTGGTTCTGTGCCTATCTGGTAGGTAGGTCACAGTCTGTTTGTATTGCTGACTCCCTGCCCCCCCCCGGTCAAGACAGATGTCCACCAGGGCTGTGTTCTTGGTTCTCTTCTATTCTCCATCTTCCTAATGCCACCCTCCAGTCACCTGCTCCTCCTCCTGTATCTACATGTATGCAGACGATAAAGTCCTGTATACCTCTGTATCCTCCTCCTCCTCCTCCTCCTCTGTTGTGGCTACCAGACTTCAGCACAACTTTGACAAAGTTCAGCTCTGGTTATGCTCACAACAACTTTTTCTGAACACCAAGAAGACTGTCTCCCTGACCTTCGGCACATGGCAGAGACTTTCTTGACTCCCTTCCCTCCCCTCTTTCCACACCCTTGATGGAACAAAGCTGGAGGATACCTCCTCCTTTAGATATCTTGTTGTCTGGCTAGGCTGACACCTTGACTTCTCTGGACATGTGGATGTTATCATCAAAAAACTGCACCCCAAATTAAGTGCTTTGTACAGAAACTGATATTGCATCCCTCTGCCTGCCCATCGTGCCCTAGTCCAGAAAATGATCCTTCTAGTTTTTGACTATGTTGATGTAGTCTTCAGTGCCACCATCAAAACTTCTCTTGCCAGACTGGACACCCTCTACCACTCTATCTGCTGCTTTGCCCTCGATAGTCCCCCTTGTACTCACCACTCTCTACCAGTCTCTGTTTTTCCTCTTCCTTGAGAACAGACATCACTCTCATTGTATCTCCTTCCTTTCAAAATTTTGGTTGGGTTCCCTACTTCCCCAGCCTCCTATCTTGCTTCCTGCTTATCAACTCTACCCCCCCAACTCCCTCCGGAGCTATGATTCTCACACCATGGCTACCCTCCTAGATCATCTACTGCTGGCCAGTCTGTGTTCTCTTACTGTCTCCCTAAAATGTGGAATTCCCTTCCTCAGGTAATCTGTCATGCCAGCTCCCCTTCTGCCTTCTCTTCCCTCCTTCACAATTTTCCCTCCACTACTTGTAATTGCCTTTAACTCTTGTAATACCTCTTATATGTTGCACTTCCATTTTTTTTTTATATTTTCTGTTTTTGCCACTTCTGGCCACCAGTCATCACCCTGGTCACAGACCCCCACACTTCCACCTCCAATTTTTGCTTGCACTCTCTTGGCATCCCTGGCTTACCCTCCAGGGGGTGGTCTTGTGGCATCATGCCCCTTTAGTGCTGCTGTTATGGTAACTGTCTGGGAAGAGCCAGCCTGGAGGCTAATTGAAGCTGAGGGCAGGCTCCATAGAGGCTGCCAGCTGTGAGTTTTCTCCCCTATATGGGGGCGTGGACATGCAGTGAAGACCAGCGTCCACCACACCCCCCCGACATGCTGGCGTTGGTGCTGAGGTACACCCTGCCTCCACCAGGTGTCCGTAATGTACCGGACACACTACCCACCCTCCCCAGGAGAGAGCAGTCGAGGATGCTCGATCCTTCCCCCAGCCTCTGGCAACCAGATCCATTCCTCAATCCAGGTCTTTGCCACTGCAGGTCGGCACCATGCCCCAGCGCTAGCAGGCCAGCACACTTCCACTTGAATTCTCCAGTTATGAGACCAATTTGTATGTATACTGTACTATGTCTTTGTATTTTTTTCCTAATTTCCTTTATTGTATTGTGTCTTCATTGAATACATAGAGAATACAGGATGGGCAACCATGCAGAACCTCAGTGTTCTGCCACCTCGGGGTTTGATTCCCTGTGACCTCGAGAGTGAAGCTCAAGAGGTCCATGGGAATCAAATCCAGAGGTGGCAGAACACACTGGTTCTGCATGGGGTTGCCCATCCAGTATTTTTTTATAGTGTATAGTGCCCCTCAGATTATTTCAGTACTAGTTTAGGAATTCTAAATATATTTTTTTCATTGAGAAAGAAAGTTTTGTCTCCCAGTCCCTGTTTCGGGAGCTACATTTTGTTCATGTTGAGTTGTGTGGTTGCTAGGTACTGGGCATCCCTACCTTAGCAGCACATACTCTCATTGGTTATTGCTCTAATGTGGGTGGGTTTTTAAAGAAAAAACAACATGATAGACAGACATCTCACTTAGCGAGAAAACAAATGAGCTGGAGGCAGAAACTTCATTGTAAGGCTGGTTCTCGTCATCGAGAATAAACTGCTCCTGCTCGGTGAATGTTTTTGAAAAAAATGCCACCGTCATCTTCCTTGTTAGAAAAATATTTCAGTGCCATTGACGTGCAATGTTTTTTATTTTCCTGAGGGCTTTCAAGAGCATCTCAAGCTTTCCATTGTAAATGAATGGAACGCTGTTCTGCGCGTTCTGTAAAACAGCGTTCCATTCATTGTTGCTTGTGTGGCTGAACAAAGATTTAGTAGGGTGGAAAAACGAGTGAGTATAGCATTACACCATACACAATAGTACTGTTGTATCCTTATTCCCTTTCCCCAGGGAAACACTTGGAAACATGCAGTGTTTGCTCAGCATGCCTTTCCTTGTGAAACTTTTTAACAAATAAATAAATGAAATATCTACTGTTGCCCCTTGAGATGCAGTTCCCTCCCTGTGCCCTCACTATGGAATTTCCTATTTAAAGTACTTTCCTCTTTTCCCCTTTGGGACTCCCCACATTCCTTGGCATGCCCACCTCTGATAGTGCCTGCCAGTTGGGCATGCTGGACCTATCTTTCTTTGAGAGGGTCACCTGGGTCTACTAGGTCTGCAGTAGTGCATACCTGTTGCTAGCATGCAGCCCTAGTTCCACAGGTTTTGCCCTCCCTTTCCCCTCTTTGTCTTCCACCCCACCCCACTGTCCAGCCGCTAGCTATGGCTTGAATGGGCCTTTGTGGTACCAGTAGCAGCAGCATCCTATGTGGCCTGGTAGCTGCAGCCCTCAAGCAGCATATTTCAGCCCTTGCTACCTCCAACTGTGCTCTCATGGCCTGGTGCTTCCTGTAATTCAGGCAGTTGCTAAACACCCAGAGCACCCTCCAAGTAACCACTATCCCGCACCCCCTGCATTCCTTCCACACCCCTTCACAGTGTTGCCCCTGCATTATTATGTAGTGATGTGGATATTAGTGATGTGCCATTGATTATACTGTTGCACCCTGAAGCAGATGCAGTCACCCCCCTCTGATGCCTTTGTGGTGGTACACTAGCTAAATATTTTGCCAGGACTCCACAACATCATCTACATTTACCTGTCACAGTGTATGCCCAGTACACATCCCTCTTAGTCGTATGCACTACTGTGCCTGTCATAGTTCAACTGTAGTTTCCTCCTGCAGTGTAGCCCCTACTACTCACTGCTTTCTCCCCCACACTGTTTTCCTACCCTACTACTAGTCTTACACAGCCTCTTTATCACAACTGCTTCATGTTGCCTCCAATTAACTCCATACATGGTCAGAGTCCTCTGAAAACCTGTGGTCTTCCTGCAGATGTCTCATCAGATGCTACACTCCTACTATGGGATGCTCACTAGTAGGGATGCTTGAGGTGAAGGCCTTAAATATTGCCCTTTACTTCCTGCTGACTCCCAGTTGGTCCGACTCTCCTCCACCATCCAATCCTTCTCTTGCCATCCTCAACATGGCTCCATGCAGTAAAAAAAACACAAAAAAACACCCAAAACATACAAAAAGCTCCAGTTACAGGAAAAAAGCATAACAAACTCCGTTTTACACTGTTCCCGGCCCTACTGTTTGGCATTCTTTCTTTTAGCCTACATGCACATCAATTAGATTCACCAGCGTTATTTTTAATATTCCCTTCACTTCTTGCTGACTCCCAATTTGTATGATGCTCTTCCAGCATGCAGTCCTCTTGCCATCCTCAAGATGGCCCTCTGCAGTGGAAACACACCCAAAAACACACTAAAATCCCAATCACAGGAAAAAAAGTAAAATAATCTGCTTTACACTATACTCAGTCCTACTGTTCAGCATTTCTTCCTGCAGCCCAAAAGTGTAGTACAAGAATAGTTGACCCCAAGCTGGAGCAAGGAAAGAAAGAGGGAGAACACTTCTCACTTGAATACATGCCATGTGAGAATCACAAACAGCAAATATGCCTGTCCTGTGGGCCTGATGCACTCAGAAAGCCAGGACAAAGGCACTCCCACAGATCTGGTAGGAGCAGAAAATAACTGGGACACCAAGAAGGAGGACTTCTGGCCATTCTGAAAGGATGGGTCTGACTGGAAAAGGAGGGTGAAGCTCTTATTTTAAGGGAGGGTTTCACTGTGAAAAGAAAAGAGGCTATCAGGGGGAAAACAGGTTAAATGAGCCCATCTGGCCAAGTCAGAGAAAAGAGCAGGGAGCCCAAAATAGTTGTGTACTATGGAAATGAAAGCTGCTCAGTTCAGGTGGGAAATTAGTAGAGCAGTTTAATCGGAGACAGAGGTGTTAAGTGCATTGGAAAATTGCTGGCTCAGTGACGCTGAGGTTTAAGGCATTAGATGCCACATCTTGCTCCATGTTGATGACCCCTGTTCAGGAACAGGCATAGATTGCTAGGGGTCAGCCAGAGGGGGGAAATCGAGCATCCAAGGGACTGTTCTCCTCTCCCAGGGAGGAAGAACTGCTGCCACCTCTGAACGACTGCCACCAGGTGGAGGCTTGGTGATAGTATGGCTCGGGAGTGGCATAAAGTTGGGGGGGTGAGTGGGACTATGCAGTGTGTTTGTGACTACACACACATGATGCCGACTGCACCCCAGCATGGAGAATGGATAAAAATGGAGGAAAATGGTGACATGGCAGGCAATAATGATGTCCTGCCTGACAATCCCTCACCTGCAACACTGCCAGAACCTGGGAGGCCAAAATTGGATGAACCCATTGACACTGAGCATGCATACTGAATGTCCAAAGGTCTATACCTGCAACTGCAATGGAGATATAAGCATCCGCACTTTCAGAAATAGTTCACAACATTTCAAAAATCATTACATTTTGAAATACAAGTCCCTGTAACATACCAATTACTTAACCAAATCTCAATACTTTTAACAGTTTCAAATACCCTTTCAAAAAAGTTATGCATGCTTATTTACATAGAGGTATCTACCTCCAGAGGCAGCAGAGTTATAAGCAGCAAAATATTTTCACAAAATTTCATAAAGAAATAAAATGTCAGAGTTTGAGCACCTGAAGGTTTGAAACTGCTGAGTTGAATGTTTATAATAGTTGGTAGGCCTTTAGAGCTCTTAATAATAAGTAAGCATGCCAGTTATCAAGTATCATTTTAAAAGGATGGATGAGTTATATACAAATGAACAAACTCTCCAAATTTCACCAAATCCACAACATTTTACAAATACTTCATGGAAGACAAATGTAATAATATTGTTCAGCTCTAATGCATACATACAAGTTACAATTTATGTTGTCTATTGTTATATAGTGTATGGTGAAATGCTATACTCACTCATATTTTCACCCTACTAAATCTTTGTTCAACACACAAGCAACAATAGAAACATAGAAGTTGATTCCAGATAAGGACTGCAAGGCCCATCCAGTCTGCCCATTTTTTTTCTACCTTATGAATGTGCCATAGGTCTTCACTCTGTCAATGGCCTATCTATTCATACTCATCTGTATTGCTTCCTGTATTGTTCCCTTGACCATACGTGCAGAACAACCTTTCATTCATTTACAATGGAAAGCTCGAGATGCTCCTGAAAGCCCTCAGAAAAAAACCTGCAGAGCACCAATAGCATTGAAATCTGTTTCTAATACAGAAGATGATGGCGGTGTTTTGTTTTTTTTTAAATCTCACCTAGCAAGAGCAGTTCATTCTCGATGATGAGAACCAGCCTTACAACAAAGTTTCTGCCTCCAATTAATTTGTTTTCTTGCTAAGTGAGACCTCTGTCCACCATTTTTTTAAACCACCCACACTAGAACAACAACCAATGAGAGTGTTATGTGCTAAGGTAGGGACTGTGGACATGGCCTACCTAGACTTTAGCAAGGCATTTGATACAGTCCCACACAAAAGATTAATATACAAGTTAGCCAGCCTGGGAGTGGGTCCCAAGATGACAGCCTGGGTAAAGAATTGGCTAGAGAATAGGACACAGAGAGTAATAGTAAATGGAGTCCACTCTGAAGAAAGGGGGGCTACTAGTGGGGCACCGCAGGGTTCAGTATTAGGACCGGTCCTCTTCAATGTCTTTATAAGCGACATGGTAGAGGGACTGGAAAGAAAAGTATGTCTCTTTGCAGATGACAAAAAGATCTGCAACAGAGTTGATGCACAAGGTGGGGTGGAAAGGATGAGAAGGGACTTGGCAAGGTTAGAGGAATGGTCAAATGTATGGCAGCTTAGATTCAATGCTAAGAAGTGCAAGGTAATGCACCTGGGAAACAAAACCCAGGGGAAGAGTAACAATGGGGTGAGATACTAACAACAACAAAATGGAAAGGGACCTGGGGTAGTCATATCAGATGACGTAAGGTGGGCAAGCAATGTGAGAGGGCAGCAAGGAGGCTGGGGGATACTGGGATGCACAGGGAGAGGCATCACCAGTAGAAAACAGGAAGTTATTATCTCTCTGTACAGACAGTTGGTGAGACCCCATCTGGAGTACTGTGTGCAGTTCTGAGACCCAATCTCCTCAAAGACATAGACAGGATGGAGGCTGTCCAGAGGAGGGCAACTAAAATGGTGCAGGGTCTGCACGGAAGACATATGAAGAGAGACTTAAGGAGCTGAATATGTATAGCCTCGAGGAAAGGAGGAGAGGGGCCATGATAGAAACTTTCAAGTACCTCAAGGGAATCAACAAAGTCCAAGAGGGTAGCATCTTTCAAAAAAAGAGGTGTGCAAGAACAAGGGGGCACAATTTGAAGATAGAGGGGCTGCTCAGAGGTAATTTAAGGAAGTATTTTTTCACAGAGAGGGTTGTGGATGCATGGAATGGCCTTCTGGAGGAGGTTGTGGAGTCAAAAACAGTGGTGGAATTCAAGCATGCATGGGACAGTCATAAGGCAATTCTAGGGGGTTGGGGTAGGAAGAAGTAGGCTGCTGGTTAACTAAGATCTGCAGCTTATCCATTAGGTAGGGAAATGGGCAGACTGGGTGGGCCAAGCGGTCCTTATCTGCTGTCAAAATCTATGTTTCTATGTTTCATACCCACTCCCTAGCAACCACACAACTCTGCATGAACAAGCTGTAGCTCCCGAAATAGAAAATGGGAAACAACAATTTCTTTCTCAACGAAAAAAAATATATATTTAAAATTCCTAAAATAATACTGAAATTATATGAGGGGCACTATGCACTATAAAAAACACTGGATGGGCAACCCCATGCAGAACCAATGTGTTCTGCCACCTGAGGGTTTGATTTCCATGGACCTCTTGAGACAGAGAATCAAGCCCCTCTGTGGCAGAACACACTGGTTCTGCATGGTTGCCTATCCAGTATTCTCTATTTATACAACACCTGTGAGACTTTGCTTAGGAAGATATTTGAGATATCTCACAGATCATGGTGAGTATATCAGATATCTTCAAGTTGAGTATGTCACAATGGATATCTTTTCATGCTGAATAATATGTCGCAAAAGGTTCGGAACTCATTTAGAATGTTTGGCCTCAGCAGCAGTACAACTGTATTCAAATGCAAATAATTTTAAAACGAAAAAATGATAGCATGGTACTGTAAGCATGAAATTTGTTCAGCACAAAAATATCTACAAAAGGAGTGATGTTTCATTTACAGTTACCTTTTATTTATTTTTTTATAGTTGGCAAAAAAACTGCAGAAAATTCAATTTTTTCACTTTTTTGACAAACAAATGTGAATAACTTTTAAATGAAAAATCATAGCATGGTACTGCGAGCATGACATTTGTTCAGCTTAAAAAGATCTACAAAATGAGTGATGTGTCATTTACAGATACTTTTTAGTTTTTTTATAATTAGCAAAAAACAGCAGACAACGCAATTTTATTTTTACTTTTTGTGACAAACAAATGCAAATAACTTTAAAATGCAAAAAGAGAAACCGATACTTGTACAAATCAAATATGACATGGGTGAGAGTGAGATAGGACAAATATCTTCACAAGCTGTCACTGAACTCTTGATATCCCAAGAGTTGCAGTTACCATTTAAATATGTTGTTTAAATGGAAAGGTTCTGGCCAATCTACCAGCTTTTGGCAAAGTATAATAAGAGGCATGGGGTCATAATGTCATAAGATACAATGCTGCACCAATATACTGTGCTGTCAATACAGCATGATATATTGCCAGCAGCATTTCTCTATGTTTTGCTGGGGGCTCTGACCCCTGTACCCCCTGTTATGGGGGACTGTGCCCCCAAACTAAAATAATCAACTCCAGGGGGAAGGGGTGGACACTTAAATCAACCAAAATGCAAAATAAAGAAACAGTCCATGTGTCTGAGACCGGGATTCAATACATGGTCCACAGATACATTGCCTCCATTGTTGTCTTTGGCTCATCCTGTTGAGCCATGGCAGCTGCTCAGCAGACTATCCTCCCAGCAGAGAACTTATCATCTCCCAGAGAACAGTGACAGGGTGCACAACCATGCATTGACTATTTAGTGGTTTTGCACCCTGTCTCTATTCCCACCCACACTGTCTGTGTTGCATGGTTTTGACATACACTGTCATATACAGTGGTGCGACCCAGTAGAATAATAAGAAACTTCTGTTCAAATATGTTGCTTTTATCATTTTCCTGTAATATTCCAATGTTCTGCAAATATGGCTTCCTCAGGGAACTTCTAAATAGTTAGAAATATATTTTCATTAGACTTGAGTGACAGTATTTTAAATATAGTAAGTAAGATAACATTTATTTAATTGAGCGCCCATCCCAGGGACTGTGAGTGCTGTACAAGGAAGGAAAACATATACTGTACAACAATAAATAAGCATGTGATGAAGATCCACTCATTGGGGACTTCTTTCTAGAAATATAAAAAAGCAACAGTAGAAAACAATGCAACCTTTTGAATATCCTGTTTCGAGAATTGTGACTGTTAAGGTACATTTCTGCTGACTCTCCATCACCAGTGTGCTATGTCTCTCTCAGAGTTCCTGCATCACAGAAAAGCACACTGTACGCTGCTCTGCACAGAAATGGCACCAGTTGCAACACTGATCCCACCACTCTGCCACCAGTGTGATGAAAATCCACTCACCATGGACTTCAAGTTCACCACCATCACCAGGTTTTACCAACAGGAACCAGGAAACCTGTTTCTTACCTCCTCCTTACTCAAGTTCAGGAAGCTCAAACAAAATAACTGTGGGTAGAGCGCCATTCAGACACAGACTTCAAGCAGAGTCTAGCAGAAATAGTAGAATTACCCTTTTAAATAAAACAAGCAGTCACTGATTCTATAAAAAATGAATTCTTAACTAGTGACTACAAGTATTTAAAAGCAGGTGTATTTACTGGAAAACAAAAGGGTTGCAAATTTACTGAGCAGCAGAAAATAAAACAAGTTGAACAGACAGTTGGTGTACAGCAAAATTCTGAGCTATTCCTACCTAAAATCCTTCACCTGCCCAAGCTACAGAAAAGCACTGTCCCTGACTGTGCTATTTTACCAGTCAGCTAGTCTTTTTACGGCAGGGCCCCTGGTCTTCAGATGTTCCAAGTCCAAAAGTAAGTGCTGGCTTTCAACACATCAATTTATTCATTTACTCAAGGTGTAGAGGGGTCTCACCCCCTTTAAGTGACAGTTCTCCACTGCCCCCACAAATGGGTGGGCCTGTGTATATGTGTGTGCGGGGGGGGGATGGATGGATGACATCATCTGGGCCAGTTGGCTCACCCCACACCCACCCCTACTCTGTCCACTTTTATGATTCTGTTTTTGCAGGATTTCCAATGTGTGTAATCCCAAGCTTCTGCCCTTTAAGCTGACTGAGGCATTCAAACTGGCACCCTCCCATCTGCCTTATAGAATCTGAGACTGAATGTTCCCAAGGGAACATTCCCCTGAGCAACTTTGGTCCATGTTTCCCATAAGACCTGTTTGGTCATGTGATATTGGAAGCCATGTTTTATGCCCACTCATGACAGAAGCATAATTACATTAACAAAAAGAAATTACTAGATCAATCTGGTCACATGTCCATCATAAAGCATAAAGCATTCACTTCACCCAACACATTGACACAGTGGTAAAGGCAGTGAACTCCAAGCTGGGTGTACTCTATAGGCATAAAACGTATCTCACTCCAGAGGTCCTCCGTCTCTCAGTCTCCAGCTGCATCCTTTCTACCATCGACTATGGATTGGTGGTCTACGGTGCAGCAACAGACACTGCACTAAAAAGGATTCACATTGCCCTCAACAAGGCATGTAGGCTCACAATAGCTGCAGATCAAAATACCCACACCTACTCCTTATATGAGCAGACCAATTGGCTGCCACTAAAGGACAGGATTATATTCCAAACATGTCTTCTTGGAAAAAAGGTGCTAATGGGAACCCCCCCATATATTTCTAGCATCCTAACACCAAGTGCTACCAGCTATACCACCAGAGGCAGGATGAGGGGGGTTCTAGCAACACCTTTCCATTGAACTGTGCAGGGACAGCGTACTTTCAGTTATAGGGCCCCCCAATGGCTCAATGAAATCCAGGTGCACATTCTAAACTCACAATGCATCTCGCAATTCAAAAAATGGCCTAACGCAACACCTTCGTATTAGGACAGTTTGTGACTGCCACTAGAACTCTAACACCCATAATGCCCACTCACCCATACTCTCCTTCCCCTTCCTTTTACCCCCACTCTTCCCCCTTGCCCTATCCCTCTGTCCTCCTCTCCCCCTGTGCCTTTTCCTCTACTGGATCAACCTTATAACCAACCTACTACCATTACCTCCCGACCTTCTAGACAAAGCCACTTCTTTTGGCCACCCACTCTCCCCCCCAGTCTCCCCCCTCACCTTGACTCCTCCTCAGAATCTCACACTAGGTGCCACATCTCTTTATCTCCTTCACTACATACAAACACTGTCCTTTACCCAAGTTGTATGCTCTTGATGCTGTACTATCACCATTGGTACTATGAATGACATTGTAACCTTATTGTATACTAGCTACCCACTATTCCAGTATTGTATATAAACTGTTTGTTATTTTTGTCATTGTCACTGTTTGATGCTCTGAGCTTGAAGGTATGATCTGAATCCCTAAAGAAATAAATAAATAAGCATAAAACCAGAATAAAATACAACAGTTAAAATCCAGTTTAAAAAAGGTATTGCAGCAGGTTGCTAGCTTAACTCTAAATGATCTGAGAATGCTTTCCTAAAGAGATGGACCTTCAGACCCTGCTTGAAAGTCTCCACTAACAGGGCATCCCTCAAAGATTTTGGTAGTGAGTTCCACAATATCAGGCCCACCACCATAAGCGTGCAGTCTTCAGAGGACTTAAGGCAGGCCCTGGGAACTGCAAGGAGGTCCTTGGTACAGGAGTGAACTGAGTGCACAGGATGAGCAGGAGTCAGGAGGTCATTCAGGTAGCCAGGGCCCAGTCCATGTAGAGCCTTATAGGTGAGCAAACCCACCTTGAAGGTGATTCTCCACCTAACCAGCAGCCAGTGCAGTTCACATAAAACTGGGGTCACATGACAGGACTTCAGAAGGCCCATCAGTAACCTGGTTGCTGCATTCTGCACCAGCTGGAGGCACCAGATAACCCATCCAGTGACCGTTGTGACACTTGGCCAGCTGGTTATGATTGTTCTATGATATTTGTGATATAGAATGTAGTGGATGAGTGTCTCATGAGAAACACCCTGTGCTATGGGTGACCCCCCACCAGGTTTTAGTGAGAATAACAGGATATATGTAACTAACCAGGAGATTTCTGTAAGGAAATGAACTTCCTTGAGAAGTTGCATTTTATGGCCTTGTTTATGACCTGTGCTGCTCTGAAGCTGGGAAACTAAAATATACATTTTATGACTTCAGATAAATTGATTCCTGTAAAGCTGTATTGCACGTAGGTGTGAAGAGTTGAAAATCCTTGACCTGCCAAGGCAACAGGAAACCACGCAAGATCAAAGGAAATACTTAATTTAAAGACTGTCATAATTTGGGAAGTTAGTTTTTGCTGAAGTCACAGTATTTAAAATATCTCCTGACAGGAAGATCATTGGTTGTATTTTTTTTTTATATTCAACAAGGAAGAGCTAGATGACACACAAAAGGGGTGGAGAGACACAGTTTAAACTGAATGCTGTAGCTGAACTTAGTGACACATTTCTTGTTGGACTTAAGAAACAAGATCTCTGATCTAACTTAAGCACTGTATAGTGGTAATACATTAGAAAAAGTCTAATTGTATTGTGGTAGGAATTTATGTTTTGTACTTTAACCTTTTTCATTACATGATTGTATGCTTTGTGATATATTGTTCTGTGTTTACATTTATCATATTTTTATCCATTTTTAGTAAATCTACATTTTAAAGAGACTGCCTGGGTGTGTGCTCAAAGTTCTTTCTTTTGCATGTGATGTATGGAGGGTTAAGACTGATAAAACTGTTCATAAGCTTGATGGTGTTATCAAACTGAAAAAAAGGTAAGAATACACCTAAGGTCTTTTATAGATTTGTAAGGGTTCATTTTGGATACCTGGTTAGGTGTCCTTAGGCAAAAGATATCTGGCATCCCCCCAAAGAGCAGATTACCTGAGCCTGTACATTTGGATACACTAGCATAAGGTTTACAATTTGAATCCCCCCAGAACTTGATTCTAAAGGTGATTTGGACCCACAAGCAGACAGGAGGGATACCCTGTTCTGTTACCTGTTCACAGTACTGCGCTCGGAGTTTGACACTGTGGGAGCAGAGGGCTTGACCTGCTGAGTGCATTTGTGACAACCCGTAAGATACAAAGCATTGCAGTAATTGAATTCATGTACCAGTGATGGCAGATCTTGAGGCAGAATAAAGGATTTAATCCAGGCAACATTCCTCAAGTGGTAAAAAAACACTCCTGACAATGGATGACACCTGAACCTCAAGTGTCAATGCATCAACATGGATGATGCCCAGATTTTTCATCTTTGTGGACACTGCCAAGGGAATGGAGCTAAGAAATAATCCTGTTCCCATCCCAGCAGCATCCATATCCTGCAGATGACCAAGCTCAATCACTAGTAACTCCATCTTGTCAGTATTGAGTCTCGGCCAGCAAGAGGACATCCCATTCTGGATCTCAATCAGACATTTGTTCAGCAACTCCACAGTGTCATCTCTCCTGGGTGCAAATGACACATACAGCTGGGTGTCATCTGCATGGCAGTGAAAGCCTAAGCTGTACCATATAATGATCTCAGCCAGGGGAAGCATGTACACTGTGAACAATTCAGGCAACAGGACCGAGCCCTGGGGAACTCCACAAGGCAAGAGCTTTGGGTCGGACAAGAAGTTTCCCATCCCCACTCTCTGCATCCTGCCTGTATGAAAGGACTGAAAACAGTTGACAACACTGGTTAGTCCACAGAGCTCCCTAAGGAGATCCAGTCGCAGTATGTGGTCCACAGTGTCAAATACTGCAGAGAGATTGAGGAGAAGGATAACTGACTGCTCCCGTCTATCCCTCACCCTGAGGAGAACTTTTGCACTCTGAATAGTGCAGTTTCAGTGCTATTTCTTGACCTAAACTCTGACTGGAAGGGCTCATAGATGTCATGGGCTGTGAGGTGTGCCTCAAGCTGCAGTGCCATCACTTTCTCAGTAACCTTACCCGAAATGGGAGGTTAGAGATAGGTCTATTCTCCACCAAGATGTCAGGTTTGAGAGATGGTTTCCTCAGTAGGGGTCTCACCAGTGCCTCTTTGAAGCATCCTTCTGAAAGTGAATACTGGACAATCTCGGTGAACACTAGTCCAAAGGACTCAACACATTCCATTAAGAGACTAGCTGGGCCTGGGTCCAGTTCACAGTATGTGGACTACGGCTTTAAAATCACCTCGCAAACATCTGCCACCCTAACTGACCTGAACTTACTCCAGACATAGGAGTGTATCTGGACACATACGAATTGCCACCATGAAGCCACATGTACCCCGTTGGGGAGATCCCAACCCTAATTGGGGACACCCTGTCAGAGAAGAACAGAGCAAAATCCTCACGCTGAGCAACTGAAGGAGCTTTTTTCAGCTGCAGACAGGCAGGATAGAGAAGCTTGTCCACAGTTTGAAAAAGCAGAACTGGTCTGTTCCTCCCTGCAGCAATCTCCCAGGACAGGAACTCTGCCTTCTTACAGCTGATTGCCCTTTGATCATCACCACAGTGAAATCTCAAAACCAGTTTTTCCCCCTCAGACCGAGTCCTCCTCCAGCAATGTTCTAACCTCTAACCCATAGTCTTCATCTCCTTGAGAGCTCCATTAAACCATAGGGGTCTCAAGCGAGAAGACCTGTGTCATACATGGACCAGTGCAACAGAGTCAAGTGCTTTGGAAACAGCCTCATTATAGGCTACAACTTCCACACCTGCACCTGTCACACAAGCTAGATCTATTACCGCCATCAGTCCCTCTGGGGACAATCCATTCAGAGGGCAGTAGCAGACCATCTCCACAGGAGAGTGACTAATGGGTGGGGGCAAATGAAATCTTCACCATGCAATGATCTGTCCAAATGACTGGATTAATTCTGAGATCAAAGACTTCAAGCCTCAGTGAGAACACTAAGTCCAAGGCATGACGTAGCTATGGGTTGCAGAAGCAACTGCTTGTGCAAGGCCCAGGGAAGATACTGACTGGAGGAAGTCATATTACAGTCTTTAATGTTGAGAAAAACAACAGTTGTGCATAAAACCTTTTGAGCATTCTTAATATCTTTTCATAATATTTTAGTTCATTTTTCATGTCTGTCTAAAAAGGCATTTACAATATACAGTACCTTAATTTAACTATGCAGGTGTGACTCCAGGAACCACAAACATGCTAGCCTATCCAACTGTTCAAATGGTCTGAAATGCCATCATACACCTGTCTTGGACAGACCCCAACTTGCACACCTTATATTCATTATAGAAGTTCATTATTCTTAGTGGTTAATTGAATAGCGCTATTGAAAAAAATGGCTATTAAACTTCTACATACTGTAATCTCAAATGCCAGTCTCTTTTAACTGCTTTATTCATTTAGCATTCATTAATGAATTGTTCATTTAGTGTACACCTTAGGTATTTCTGTCTCTGTTGTCCGTTCTGCTTGAATAACTCAGCTCAATACTTCATCTGGTTGGGTTTTCTAAGACTGAAAGGAAATACAATTAAATGACTTTGGAGTTTAAAAAAATGTAATTTACGCCCCATGACATTATTTAGTACCAACATGCCCGTGTTGCTTAAATCTGTTGCTCTGGTGAATAATACTAGTTGATATGTTGCCTCATAACTTCATTTTTACTTCAGCTGTATTTCACCCATTTCATAAAAATGGCTGAGATATAGCTGAAGTAAAAATTAAGTCATGTATTTTTTTTTTCATGGAGAAGTTCAATATACCACTAAGAATTGTGAAGTTCTTTACAGTGTACAGGGTGGACAAGTTGGAGTCAGTCCAGATGTGTGATGGGGTTTCAGGCCATTGGGTAGTCATATAAGCCAGCACATTTGTGGGTAATGGAGTCATACCTGCATAATTAAATTAATGTACTATTGTAAATACATGTTTTGGGCAAACCTAAAACATGAGCCAAAACACTATAAAAAGATATTAAGAATGCTAAAGAAGTATTATACATGACTAATGGTTTTCTCAGCTTTAAATAATGTAATATATAACAGATTGTTACCTAATTCTTTTTGCTGGCTTGTGTTTATGCCCCCTTCAGTTTCCTGCCTGCTAGCCCCATCAATCACCATCTCTGGGACTTACCTAGCCTCTGCCATCATCCTCCACCCTCCAGTGACCATATCCAGATGGGAAGCCATGGCCCAGTAGGTGGTGTGGGGCCTACGACAGGCAACAGCTTATCCTGATGATGGGGTCCTAGATTTTATCTTTTTTTAGCCCCATCCACCTCCCCAATATCAGGCCTTCCCTTTAAGACCTCACGCATGCTAGCATGCCCCTATGGGACAGACAAGCTCCATGGAGCAACCCAGGGGTCACTATCATGGCAGAACCTGATGCCATTCCTCTCTGGCTGGAAGTGTTGCCAGTGGTAGCACCTCTGTAACCCTTGGGGTCTCCTGACTGGCTTCCCAGGTTCACTTCTGAATGCCAGTTGCTGACGTGGGAGTGCACAGCACCACCTACTGGATCACTGAGTAGCCCATTGTCACTTGCTTCTAATAAAAATATATCCTTTTTTTTAATTAACATTTTATTAGTTTCAAGTGAACAAGGGTTACGAAACATCATTCAAACAGTCTAAAAATGTCATAGTACAAACAAATACATATGGTCTTCACTTCAACAGCATACCTGGCTGGGGAATTCCCCTTGGAAATACAACACTAAAAAACTATTCATGAGCAGATAACCGTGATGACAATAGGAATGAATAATAACTATTGTAGAATAAAAAAGGATATAATATTGTGTCAAATGATTGAGCATGGGAAATATAAATGATAAACCACTCATTTGGTCACTGTAACTAGTATTAGGTATGTACTCTAAACACCCTGGGTTAAGTCGAAGAACAAGAAGGAAGGGGGGAAGGGGGATGGTGAGCATTAAAGGAACACTGATCAAGTCCACTACAGTGAGAATAGAAGTTGTCCGTAGGTAGCAGGGGACCTAGTGGGGAAGGGAGGGGAAGGGGCCACTTATGTGGTCTGTTTTTGGGCTAAAGAAAACTGACGCCCTTAGGGCAGGAAACATCCTTGGGGTATATTACAGTAGAGGGATGACAGAAAGGGATGCCAGGTTTTGTCATAGAGGTTCAGGTTATGAGTAATGGCATAGTGGATCCTTTCATAACAGGTGATCTTACCTAATTTGGATAACCATTCTGCCAGCTTGGGGGGGGAGATGTACTCCTCCAATTTTGGAGTATGATTCTCTTGGCTGTCACCAGGGTGTTCAAAGCCCATCGTTTTGTGAAGGCTGTTTTAAGGGGGAGCTGTCACCCTCAGGGAGCAGTCCTAATATAGCTATGGCAGGGGTAAGGTTAAGAGTAGAGCCTGTTACTCTTCCAACTACTTTCTAGACATTCATCCAGTATGATTGCAGTAGAGGGCAGCTCCAGATTATGTGTGAAAGATTACCTGTCATAGAGAGAGAGGCATTTCCAGCATTTCTCCAGTGATGAGATACCCCATTTGTATAGTTTCTCTGGGGTTCTGTACCATTGATACAGGATTTTGAATTGGGTAAAGCGGGTGTGGGTATCCTTTAGTGTGTCTTGGAGTTGATGCCAACAGGATTCCCAGAGGGATTTGTCCATTTTAATATCTAGCTCTACGTTCCACTTATCCCTTGTAGGGGAGGGGTATCCAGATGGTTTAACTGCTGATATATGAAGCTGGATCTAAGTGTATTATTGTCCTTGGGTGTCACTAGCATTTTTATGCTAAGGTTGGAGGGCATTTGAAGCTTGGGACCTAATAGCTGGGCTAAGGATGAACAGATCTGAAGGTATTGCCAATGTCTATGTTTTTCAAGGTCAAATTCCATCTGTAGTTGCCCAAAGGATTTCAAGATACCTGAGCTGCCATTGATTAGATGGGATAGCACTGTAATGCCCTTGGAAGCCCAGGTTGGCCAGTACACCAGAGCTCCTTCTATCCTAAGTTGTGGGTTTTTCCAAATTGGGAAGATGGGAGAAGCTCTGGGAGCCCATTTTGATTTAATGGCCATTTTTTTCCAGGCTTTAATAGTGTATGCAATAGAAGGGTGGGTATATAAGGTGTGTTTGAGGCTGCCATAAAGAGCTGCTGTGTAAAGGTCATCACCTAAGAGGTATGCCTCACAGGAAGCCCACTTGGGCTGGCTGTCAGGAGGAATGAAAGGTAAGGCTTGTGACATCTGAGCTGAAAGGTGCACAATATGCCCAGTTTCAAAATCTGAAAGATTCAGGCCCCTTTTCCTAGGGATAGCATTAGCTTTTTGTGGCTAATATGTTTAGGAGCATCACCCCAAAGGAAATCCAACATCTGCTTGTGGATTTGATGGAAGAACGTATATGTAATTTTAAGGGTCAGATTTATTTATTTATTTATTGAAAGAGCTTTACCAAGAAATACATACTGAGCCATAAAGCTCATTTCAAGATGTGTCCTGCGGGGTTGGAATAAATACATAGTATAAGCAAAGTGTTATGTACCGTATATACAGTAATGTAAATGGAAAATTGCTAAACAAGAAAGATAGGTAAGGGAAGAAAAAAGGAGGGGTGAGAGTGGGGAGGAGGATGAGGATCAAAGAGAGTGTGAATAGATTGGAGGTAGTAATGAAGGGGAAGGGGGAGATAGGGAGGAAAAGGGTTGAAGGGAGGAAGATAATGGGAGGAGGGGGATGGAAAAGGAGGGGAACAGGGAAGAGGAAGAGTGCGGTGATTGAAACATTTAGTAGTAGTAGTATAGTAGCTTGGGGACTGGCAGCAGATGGAGAAAGAGAAAGGGGGACAAGACATTAGACTAAGGGCATTTGAAGGGGGATGATATATGGGCTTGGAGTAACAAGGAGCATTTGGAGGCGGCAGAGCAAATTGTAAGTGGAAGAGAGGTCCAGATTTTAGGAAAGCAGTAAGAGAAGGCATTCTGTCCCACAAGGGATTTACAAGAAGGGAGCATTAGGGAGCAATAGTTTGAGTTACAGAGACAGTAAAAGGAAGGAGGCATAGGGGAGAGAAGAGAACTGAGATAAAGGGGAAGGAGGGAGGATAGCCAGAATTTAGAGATGAAGTAGGCACAGTGGGTTAGGCGGCGATCTGCCAAGGAGGGGAAGGAGAAATCACAGTACAAAGAACAGCGGTGAGTACAGGAAGGACAGGACAAGGCAAACTGACAGAAGGAGTGGAAGAGGGGATCCAGTCTGGCCAAAGTGGAATCAGGTGCTGCACCTTAAACTATGTCACCATAATCAAAGCTGGGAAGTATCATCTTTGAAATTATTTCCCAGTGAGCAGGTAAAGGGATCCCATTTTTGTTCCTATAAAGGGCACCAAACATGGGCTGGAGTTTTTTTATCAATAGCGTCTATGTTCTCAGAGAAGTCAAGGTACATGTCAAGCCAGATGCCCAGGTATTTAAAGGAAGGTTCATCAACAATTGTACCCCCATCAAGGGGTCAGATTGCCAAGAATGTACTGTAGTTTTGCTGCCGCTGTCATTTTGTAGGCACGCACCCTACCCCAGATGGATAGTGATAGGTGTTTCCACCTAGGCAAAATGTTGTGATGGTGCAGCCATGATAGGGAGCAGGTTGAGTTTGCATAGAGAACTCAGGTTCCAGGAGAAATTTAGGCCCAGGTATTTAATCAAGCTGTGTGCTACCTGAAGTCCCCATGGGAAACCAATAATGGGCTGAGGAGTTAGGCCCATAAGGAAGTATAAGGAATTTAGTCACTTTGACCTTATACCTGGAAATAGTGCCAAATTCCTGTAAGAGGCACAATAACATGGGTACTGAAATCTCTGGTTTGGTGAACACCACTAGAATATCATTGGCATAGGCCATAACTTTAGCGCCCCCAGATCTATCCCATGGATGTGCAGATGACGATGAATAGCCTGTGAGAGAGGTTTTAAAGTAAGGATAAAGAGTATTGGAGAGAGGTGGCAACATTGTCAAGTGCCTCTCTCCAATAGAAAGGGTAGGGAGGTGGTTGCACTGGTAAGAACAGAGGCCATGACACTGCCATAAGGTGTGTTGATATAGCCTACAAAAGTTTTCCTGAAGCCAAAAACCTGTATGGTGTGAAATAGGTAGGGTGATTCCACTCTATCGAATGTCATCTTGGTATCGATGGAGAGAATTGCTGCTGAAAGGTGGGAGCCAGTGGCTTGCCAAATAAGATTGATCAGACAGCGGGTGTTGTCTGTACTTCATCTGCAAGGCACAAAGTCCACCCAGTCTTTGTCTATGAGGGAAGAAAGAACTCTACGGACCCTTGTGGCCAGCATTTTAGTGAATACCTTACAGTTAATGGAAATGAGGAAAATTAGGCAGCAGATCCCACACTGTAGCAGATCCTTACCTGCTTTGGGAAGAAGGGGAATAAGTGCCGTGTGCATAGAGGGGGGAGAGATTATTTTTGGGTAGCCTCATTTAGAGCATCCATGGAGGGGCAGAAGGGATCCCTAAAAAAGTTGTAGAAATTCGGCAGGTAGCCCATCAGCTCCCAGGGCATTCCCAGTGGGTATGGAGGGAAGGGCCTCCTCAAGCTCCTTGCAGGTAAAGGGCTGGTCTAGTTGCTGACTATCTTCCAAAGTGAGTCTGGGGAGTCCCAGTGAGGCAGTAAAGCAGTCCAGCTGCTCCTGAGAAGGGGAGGCTTCCCTCCTATAAAGTGCCTTACAGAATTGTTGGAAGGTTTCATTAATGCCTGCTTGGTTAGTGTGGAGCTTCCCAGCAGCATCCAATATCCCAGAAATTTTGGATTGCTCTTGTTTCTTTTTTAACTGATATGCAAGCAATCTCCCAGGCTTTTCACTGGATTCCCAAAATATCTGGTGAAGCCTAAACAGAGCATATTCCGCCTTCTAGTGTAAGTGGAGGTTGACAGCATATCTGATTCTGACAATTTCTGCAATAGCTGTAGGAAGGGGTTAGCGTCCTCTTTGTATTGCTTCTCTAGGTTTTTTAATCTGGCCAGTTACACTTCCAGGTCTCTGGATTTTAGCTTTTCAAGGTGGAAGGCATAACTGATGCAGCAACTTCTAATATATGCATTCAGGGCATCCCAGGGAGTAACTGCTGAGGTCTTGGTGAGTGGGTTAAGTTCTAAAGAGAAAGAGATTTCTTATTGTGGAAATTCACAAAAGCAAGGTCCAGCAGAAGCAAAGTGTTAAAACGCCAGGGTTTGCAGCCTGGGGGTTCAGAGGAATGTAAGTGTACAGAAAAGGATAATGGTGCATGGCCGAAGATGATAATGTTGCCTATAGAGGCGCGCATTACTTCTGAGACCCAGTAGTGTGGGACTAACCAAAGGTCAATGCACTAGTATGAGAGATGAGGGTTAGAGAAGAATGTGTAGTCTCTTGTCTTGGGGTTAACCAGCCGCCAAATGTCTACCAGACCTAGGTCCTGTGCAAGGTTGTTAAGTGCCTGGGAGGCTGGAGTAGTAGGACCTGTCGGTAGACTGCTCCTGTCCAGGAAGTCCTCCATAGTGGTATTCATATCACCCCCCCAAACGAGAGATTCCTTGGTGTAAGAAAGAAGCAGCTGAGCCAGGTTATTAAAGAAGGAGGAGTCAGTAGTGTTGGGGGCTTACATATTGTACAGTGACTTCTTGTCCCTTGAAGACCCCCTGAACTATAATGTATCTTCCGTCTGGGTCTCTAATGACATATGAAGTGGTGAAGGAAACTGATTTATGTGTCAGTATTGCAGCACCCCTACTTTTACTGTTGTACGAAGTGCTGTATACGTGTGCCACCCAACCTGACTTAAGTTTGTCTGTTTCAACTGGGGTTAGGTGGATTTCTTGTATAAAAGCTATTTGGGATTTTTCTTTCTGTAGATGATTGAGAACCTTCCTTCATTTTACGGGGATCTTAAGGCCTTTGACATATCAAGATACCCATTGTAGTGGTGCCATACTTATGATGGTGTATCTAGTGACCCAGGATAGAGGTGTGTAAAGGAATGGAAAAATATGGAGTCTGAGTCAGAGTGCCTTGGCTGATGGGGGGGTGAAAAATTAGGAGAGAGAGTACAATAGGGGGTGGGTGGTCAACATTTACCATGCTCACTTCATCAGAAAGATCAGTGATCCAGCCTAAGAAATGGGTTATAAGGTAAGAACAACTGACAAAGTTGTGCACTGCAATCCAAAACCAACAGGATTGTAATGGTAAGCAAGTGCATATGCGAATATGAAAAAATATCTGATTACAAGCGTGTCCAAAATATTAATAGAAACAGTATAACAAGAGGGTTTGTTCCAATAAACCAACTACTTACAGACGTAAGACTAACAGTGAGGGACAGCTGAAGTCAGGTCCACTCAGAGGGTGAGACGTCCAGAAGGCCAATCCAAATGCCCTGCACAGTATGCCATAGAGGGAAGGTAATCAGTGGGAGCTCAAGTGCCCCCAGCTGATTGTAGCTGTGGAAACATGTCAGTGTGAGCCATAGGGCAAAGGAAAATAGGGTGAAAATATAAGACAAAAGAGGTGAGAGAAGTTGGCAGAGCAGAATAGGGCTTCAGGACTGAGGGGAGGGACATATATAAAAGGTCATCCCTAAGAGGGGGCGCAGAGGCTGAGATGCACCAGAAGAGACATACTGGCTGTGGGACTACTGAAGCTGCAGGTGCGTCATGTGTACTGTCCTTGCTGCACAAGTACGGCTAAGCACCAAAGCTTGTCTCGAGTGGGCTCTCAGCAGTAGGGTGTACAGATTAGGGGAGGTCGTTGGGCTGCACCTTGAAAAGGGAAAAAGGTGAACAGCCAAAGAAAACAGTTTGCAGCTTGGGCAGCAGAAACAGAGAAGCCACCAATCAAACCCCATTAGACAGGAAAATTAGAGAAATAAATAAAATAGAGAAAAAAGGAGGGGGAGGGGGTGACCCGTGCTTAAGGAGGGGAGTTCAGGGAACAAGAATTCAGATAGAAACCAGCAGAGGGGGAAGACTGGGAACCACTTGAAGCAGATTGTGCAGGAGATAAGGAAAAAGAGGAGATTGCTAGAGTAAAGTCCCTGTGTACCTTCTATAAGAGAGATGAGGGAGAAGGAAACATAGAAACATAGACTTTGACGGCAGATAAGGACCACTTGGCCCACCCAGTCTGCCCATTTCGCTTCCTATTGGATAAGCTGCAGATTCAAGTTAACCAACAGCCTACTTCCAGCAACCCCCCACTACAATTGCCTTATGTCTGTCCCATGCATGTTTGAATTCCCCCACTGTTTTAGACCCAACAACCTCCCTAGGAAGGCGGTTCCAGGCATCCACCACTCTTTCCATGAAAAAAAATTTCCTCACGTTACCCCTTAGCAGTCCCCCCTCTATCTTTAAACTGTGCCCCCTAGTTCTTACACATCTCTTTTTCTGAAAGATGCTACCCTCCTGGACTTTGTTGATTCCCTTGAGGTACTTGAAAGTTTCTATCATGTCCCCCTGTCCCTCCTTTCATCAAGGGTATACATATTAAGCTCTCTCAGTCTCTCTTCATATGGTTTCTGATGCTCAGAGAGGGGTAATTAGAAGAGGAGACAGGGAGAAAAGCATACAATGGATAAGTGTGTGGCATAGTGAAATAGGAACTAAGTAAAGAGATTGTCAGCCATACAGTGCAAAGTGGCAGGTATCGTGAGGGAATATTACTATAACAACAGAGAAGGCATGGAAAGGTAAACATCTGCCCCTCTACAGCAAAATCAACCACTGCAGCATGTATGCTATGTCAGGGGGCAGTTGTTATGACTTGATACAATGTTGTCGGGGGGACCCCTTATTGAAGTAATAACAATGAAGGAAGCCAGGAGAATTGCTACATCAGGCCCAGCTTAAAAGGAGGCAGTACTGAGCTCTCAAAATAACCAGAATACTGTCTAATTGTGAAGGGAAGCCAGAAAATTACCTCTTGCAGTTCATGGCCAGAGCAAAAATTCAAAGGAAAAGAACTGTGTAGCCATCACTCATCATGCCATAGCTGCAGGCCATTCAGGTGAAATCACCCCAACAGGATAGAAACAATGTAGAGGGGTTGAAAAATAGGCGGGTGTCCCAGGAAGGTGTCCACTGTAGATGCCCGCATAATACATCAGTGGATCCTAGAGTGGGTAATATAAGGCTGCCCTCAATATTTCAGCTGGCCTACAGTCAGGGAGTGGGGAGGGGGGATAAGCTGCAGGTGTGTTTTGGCACAGCCTACCACTTGGCGCTACACAACAAACAGCATTAAAATCTAAAGACAGAGTAAACTCACAGCTGCCTACAGTCAAGTCAAATATATGTGCTAATTGCAAAACTGCAACTTAATAAAGGATATTACAGTTCAAGCAGCAGAGTCTGTAATCAACAGTCTGTGGAGAGTGAATGTCCTTGGCAATGTTAGGCACTGACTGCTCAAGATCTGAGTCCGTAGTTCGATTTGCCCAAGAAGCCATTCCATCTTGCACCTCTGAGATGTCACTCACTGTTGTGTCCTTAGATGGAGTCATCGGGAGAGGTGTCTTCATAGGTGTGGATTGATGCAGGCCAGGGCATTTTGTTACTGGTTCCAAATTAGAGTCTGATCTGTTGGTAGAAGCCCTGGAGACCTTGCTATTATCACATCGAGGGGTCCCAGTTGGTCACTGATTCTGTCTCTGGTGATTCCTCCCACATCGATCAGCCTGCTTGGCCTTCACCAATTGTTAGTCCATTGCTTGGGTATCTCATGCCATTGGTGCTGCCTGTGAGTGATGGGGTGTTCTCCTTGCTGAGGGTCCTGTGCTGGTTTGCAGCTCAGAGGTTAGACGAGGGCCAGGTGTCAACTGTTTGAGTGCACTAGGCCAGTACTGCTGTATGAATTTTGAGGCTTCTTGGATGTCCTGAAAGGTATTCCAGCCCCCTTTGCATGAGATGGACAGCTTGGCAGGGTATGACATCTTGAAGGGCAAAAGTACTGGACTTTAGGAGGGCTGACTTTGCCAAAATGGGTGAGTGCCTAAGGAATGCACTAGCAAATGGGCAGGAAGGAGGAGTGGAAGAACAATGGGGAATAATAAAAACTGCCATCACAGAGGTAACGAGCCTTTGTGTGAAGCAAATAAACAAAACAAAACAATGTAAGAAACCACTATGGTTCTCAAAGGAAGGGGCAGTGAAAGTTCAAGAGAAAAAGAAAGAATTCAGGAAGTACAAGGAATCACAGAAGGAGCAGGACAGAGAACTGTATCAGTTAAAGCAAAAGGAGGCTGGGAAGGCAGTCAGAACAACAAAAGCCCAAACCGAGGAAAGGATAGCCAACTCAGTTAAGAAGGGGGATAAAACCTTTTATACGCACATCAGGGAGTGAAGGAAGACCAAGGGAGGGATAGTGAGGCTTAATAAAGGGAGGAGGGTGGGCAGAAGGAGACTGTGAAAGGCAGAGATACTGAACAAATATTTTTGCTCAGTATTTACAAATGAAGAGGGGGAGGTACATAAAACAAACAGTAGAAACATTCTGGATCCAGAAGTTGATACCAGCCCATTTACAGAAGAAAGGGTTCTGAAAGAACTCTTAAAACTGAAGGTGGACAAAGCAATGGGGCCTGATGGGATTCATCCCAGAATTCTAAAAGAACTAAGGGTAGAACTAGTGACACTACTGACAACCCTTTTAACAAATCATGGGAGGAGGGGTGGTACCGAGGACTGGAGGAGGGCAGATGTGATTCCCTTCACAAAAGTGGAGCAAGGCAGAAGCAGAAACTACAGACTTGTTAGTTTAACCTCAGTGATAGGGAAAATGATGGAATCACTTTGAAGGAAAGAATTGCTGAGTATCTAGAGGCCAGAGGGGCACAGGACCCCAGGCAGCATGGATTCACAGTGGAAGGTCATGCCAGACGAATCTGATAGATTTCTTGACTGGGTGACCAAAGTAGTAGATCAGGAGGGGCTGTGGACATGGCCTACCTAGACTTTAGCAAGACATTTGACACAGTCCCACACAAAAGATTAATATACAAGTTAGCCAGCCTGGGAGTGGGTCCCAAGATGACAGCCTGGGTAAAGAATTGGCTGGAGAATAGGACACAGAGAATAATAGTAAATGGAGTCCACTCAGAAGAAAGGAGGGTTACTAGTGGGGTACCGCAGGGTTCAGTATTAGGACTGGTCCTCTTCAATGTCTTTATAAGCGACATTGCAGAAGGACTGGAAGGAAAAGCATGTCTCTTTGCAGATGACACAAAGATCTGCAACAGAGTTGATGCACAGGGTGGGGTGGAAAGGATGAGAAGGGACTAGGCAAGGTTAGAGGAATGGTCAAATGTATGGCAGCTTAGATTCAATGCTAAGAAGTGCAAGGTAATGCACCTGGGAAACAAAAACCCAAGGGAAGAGTACACAATGGGGGGTGAGATACTAACAACAACAAAAATGGAAAGGGACCTGGGGGTAGTCATATCAGATGACCTAAAGGTGGGCAAGCAATGTGAGAGGGCAGCAAGGAGGGCTGGGGGGATACTGGGATGCATAGGGAGAGGCATCACCAGTAGAAAACAGGAAGTTATTATTCCTCTGTACAGACAGCTGGTACCTCATCTGAGTACTGTGTGCAGTTCTGAGACCCATTCTGCACAGACATAGACAGGATGGAAGCTGTCAAGAAGAGGGCAACTAAAATGGTGCAGGGTCTGCACCGGAAGACATATGAAAAGAGACAAAAGGAGCTTAATATGTATAGCCTCGAGGAAAGGAGGGAGAGGGGGGACATGATAGAAACGTTCAAGTACCTCAAGGGAATCAACAAAGTCCAAGAGGGTAGCATCTTTCAAAAAAAGAGGTGTGTAAGAACAAGAGGGTACAATTTGAAGATAGAGGCTGGGCAGCTCAGAGGTAATTTAAGGAAGTATTTTTTCACAGAGAGGGTTGTGGATGCATGGAACGGCCTTCCGGAGGAGGTTGTGGAGTCAAAATCAGTGGTGGAATTCAAGCATGCATGGGACAGTCATAAGGCAATTCTAGGGGGTTGGGGTAGGAAGAAGTAGGCTGCTGGTTAACTAGGATCTGCAGCTTATCCAGTAGGTAGGGAAATGGGCAGACTGGGTGGGCCAAGCGGTCCTTATCTGCCATCAAATTATATGTTTTTATGTTTCTATGCAGTGTGCACTTTAGTGTCAGTTACTCCTTCCTCTTCTGGGACAACTCAGCAGAATAATTGGGAAATATGTGGGTTCTGTGCCCCTGCTGAACTAGCGGGCCCCTGTCCCTTACTAAGTCCAGGATCTGAACCCTTTTGGAGTAATGCAGGAGTCTGATTATGAAGGGTCTAGACCAGTCATCTGGTTTTGAGGTTGGGCCCATGGAGCAATGTTCCTTCTCGATTTCCAGAGGGGCTTGAGTAGTTATGCACAACAGTTGTGGGAGCTTTATAAAAGCCAACAGGATCCTTGTGCTCAGATCCTCCAGAAAGCTGACTATCCAGAGTTTATTTCTGCAGCTCCTGTTTTCAGTGTCCTCAGCTCTGGACTATAACAGAGGTACCATCCACTCCTGTTCTTGAATGCTGGCTTCATGCCTCGTATCTTTGTCATCTGTATATGAGATGACGGTTTCTGTGTCCTGAGATTGTTGTTGAAGCTTCTGAACTTTTTCTTCCAAGGTAGCTATGGAAGTTTTGAAGCAGTTTATTTCTTTTAAAACTTGATGAAGGAGAGCTTTTATTTCCAGTGTGTCCATGGTGGTGGGGGTATTGGTATGCTGTCTGCCATAGCGACTGGAAAGTTAGCCATAAGAAATCGCTTGGTGCCCTCTTCAATACAAATATTTTCATTCAGAAACCACTCAGTTCATTAGAAGGCATAGTTACCAGACAAAAAGAGGTTATATAAGCAGTTCTGATTGGGAAAATCGGATTTTAGACAGATATTTCAGCCAGGGGACACAGAGCAAACGATTAAGCCTGCATACCGGACTGCGGCTCGCACATGCGCTGCCACAAAAATATATCCTTAACAATTTAGAAGTCCTATGAGGAGGACTTAATGGTGAAACATTTAGACATTATAAGATGACAATGAAAGCAAAGTAGTTAAACTGATGTTTCTTATTGTGCTTCGTCAAAAGCCAGTAGAGTGACCAGAACCTTTCCATTTATTAATTTACTAGTGTCAGACCCATTTTACTCACATAATTGTCCTATGGCCATGTTATGCTCATTATCATGTAGACTTTACTGAAGTTTTTGTTATCTATCTTCTTTTTGACTGTATCTCACAGATCCCTCATTTTTTTAATATTTTTTTTATTTTTGCAGCTTATACATTTTCTTCTCAATTCAATCCCCCTATGCCCCTGTTCTCGACTGTACCCTTAATCTGTCATTATTACCTCCTCAGAAATACCATCTAGAGTAGCCTTGTAACCCTCTCCCTACACAGGACCTCTACATATAGTGTAGTATTTTGGGCACTTTCTTAATCTCTTGTACCCATTGACTGTTACAGTTATACATGTATACTCTCATATATACTTTGTATGATGTTACCAGTTTAGATCCCTGACCTACATCCGAACTGTCTTTCGTTACTGTACATGCCTCTAGTTGTTAATTATTGTATATATTTTTCTTTTATTGTATTTATTCCTTCCTTGTACATTGTTTGTTGTATGTTTCTGATCTGCTTTATTTTGTATACCCCAGGTCCACCTCGAAAATACGTTATGCTCAATGATGATCACCTGGTTAAATGAAGATTTTGATTGATTGATTGATTGAATGAGTGATACATCATTATGATGCATAATGTTTCATAATGTTATGTTCTACATCAAAAAGGAAAAAAATCAAATGTCTTTAGTGAGATTAACAGAGCTACTTGTTATACATTTTCCAGAAATATTTAGCCCTTTGAGCTTGTATTTTTAGGGTCTGGTCAGCCCCCTCGATGGGTATATTTCTTGAACCACACTCACCATTTATTTATTGTGCATGTAATAGAGTGCTCAAAAAAATGCAATGTTTCTTCATGTGTGAGGTGACAGGACAGTAACACACGAGTGGTGGAGCCAAGAATGAGCTGTCGAAATCTTGCTCCCTCACAAGTGATGATAAACGGTATACTTTTAGTCAGACCCGTGCCTATTTTATTTAATTAAATCTGAAGTTTGAAGATGTAACAATTTCTGTTCGACATTATCTGTTGCCATCAGTGCTGCATACAGCTATTGTGATGCCATCATCATTATGAAAGCTGCTCTCTGATTAGTTCAGTATTCATTGTGTTGCACTCAAAATTGCAAGCTATAAACTGTGACATACCCAATTCACAAGACAGCATTATATCACCACTGGTGTTGTGTAAATGCTGATTTGTCACACTGCACCCAGGGATAGCATACTATTAAGGTACACCATTGTAACTTCTATGTATGCAATAAGACTATGACTAGTGCCCAGATTCTTCCCATCAGAATTCTCCTTGGTGTTCACAACAAAGCCCTCACAGTCGTCATGGTCTACATATCACCTAAAGAGCAAGGTAATGGACTTTCAGCAGTTCTGGACTTTGTCAGGTCACTAAGATTAATCAGACAGCGGGTGTTGTCTGTACTTCATCTGCCAGGCACAAAGCCCACCCAGTCTTTGTCTATGAGGGAAGAAAGAACTCTACAGACCCTTGTGGCCAGCATTTTAGTGAATACCTTACAGTTAATGGAAATGAGGAAAATTAGGCAGCAGATCCCACACTGTAGCAGATCCTTACCTGCTTTGGGAAGAAGGGGAATAAGTGCCGTGTGCATAGAGGGGGGAGAGATTATTTTTGGGTAGCCTCATTTAGAGCATCCATGGAGGGCAGAAGGATCCTAAAAAGTTGTAGAAATTGCAGGTAGCCCATCAGCTCCCAGGGCATTCCCAGTGGGTATGGAGGAAGGGCCTCCTCAAGCTCCTTGCAGGTAAAGGGCTGGTCTAGTTGCTGACTATCTTCCAAAGTGAGTCTGGGAGTCCCAGTGAGGCAGTAAAGCAGTCCAGCTGCTCCTGAGAAGGGAGGCTTCCTCCTATAAAGTGCCTTACAGAATTGTTGGAAGGTTTCATTAATGCCTGCTTGGTTAGTGTGGAGCTTCCAGCAGCATCCAATATCCCAGAAATTTTGGATTGCTCTTGTTTCTTTTTTAACTGATATGCAAGCAATCTCCCAGGCTTTTCACTGGATTCCCAAAATATCTGGTGAAGCCTAAACAGAGCATATTCCGCCTTCTAGTGTAAGTGGAGGTTGACAGCATATCTGATTCTGACAATTTCAATAGCTGTAGGAAGGGGTTAGCCCTCTTTGTATTGCTTCTCTAGGTTTTTAATCTGGCCAGTTACACTTCCAGGTCTCTGGATTTTAGCTTTTCAAGGTGGAAGGCATAACTGATGCAGCAACTTCTAATATATGCATTCAGGGCATCCCAGGGAGTAACTGCTGAGGTCTTGGTGAGTGGGTTAAGTTCTAAAGAGGAAGAGATTTCTTATTGTAGAAATTCACAAAAGCAAGGTCCCGCAGAAGCAAAGTGTTAAAATGCCAGGGTTTGCAGCCTGGGGGTTCAGAGGAATGTAAGTGTACAGAAAAGGATAATGGTGCATGGCCGAAGATGATAATGTTGCCTATAGAGGCGCGCATTACTTCTGAGACCCAGTAGTGTGGGACTAACCAAAGGTCAATGCACTAGTATGAGAGATGAGGGTTAGAGAAGAATGTGTAGTCTCTTGTCTTGGGGTTAACCAGCCGCCAAATGTCTACCAGACCTAGGTCCTGTGCAAGGTTGTTAAGTGCCTGGGAGGCTGGAGAGTAGGACCTGTCGGTAGACTGCTCCTGTCCAGGAAGTCCTCCATAGTGGTATTCATATCACCCCCAAACGAGAGATTCCTTGGTGTAAGAAAGAAGCAGCTGAGCCAGGTTATTAAAGAAGGAGGAGTCAGTAGTATTGGGGGCTTACATATTGTACAGTGACTTCTTGTCCCTTGAAGACCCCCTGAACTATAATGTATGTTCCATCTGGGTCTCTAATGACATATGAAGTGGTGAAGGAAACTGATTTATGTGTCAGTATTGCAGCACCCCTACTTTTACTGTTGTACGAAGTGCTGTATACATGTGCCACCCAACCTGACTTAAGTTTGTCTGTTTCAACTGGGGTTAGGTGGATTTCTTGTAAAAAGCTATTTGGGATTTTTCTTTCTGTAGATGATTGAGAACCTTCCTTCATTTTACGGGGATCTTAAGGCCTTTGACATATCAAGATACCCATTGTAGTGGTGCCATACTTATGATGGTGTATCTAGTGACCCAGGATAGAGGTGTGTAAAGGAATGGAAAAATATGGAGTCTGAGTCAGAGTGCCTTGGCTGATGGGGGGTGAAAAATTAGAGAGAGAGTACAATAGGGGGGGTGGTCAACATTTACCATGCTCACTTCATCAGAAAGATCAGTGATCCAGCCTAAGAAATGGAGTATAAGGTAAGAACAACTGACAAAGCACACTGCAATCCAAAACCAACAGGATTGTAATGGTAAGCAAGTGCATATGCGAATATGAAAAAATATCTGATTACAAGCGTGTCCAAAATATTAATAGAAACAGTATAACAAGAGGGTTTGTTCCAATAAACCAACTACTTACAGACGTAAGACTAACAGTGAGGGACAGCTGAAGTCAGGTCCACTCAGAGGGTGAGACGTCCAGAAAGGCCAATCCAAATGCCCTGCACAGTATGCCATAGAGGGAAGGTAATCAGTGGGAGCCCAAGTGCCCCCCAGCTGATTGTAGCTGTGGAAACATGTCAGTGTGAGCCATAGGGCAAAGGAAAATAGGGTGAAAATATAAGACAAAAGAGGTGGAGAGAGAAGTTGGCAGAGCAGAATAGGGCTTCAGGACTAGAGGGGAGGGACATATATAAAAAGGTCATCCCTAAGAGGGGGCGCAGAGGCTGAGATGCACCAGAAGAGACATACTGGCTGTGGGACTACTGCAGCTGCAGGTGCGTCATGTGTACTGTCCTTGCTGCACAAGTACGGCTAAGCACCAAAGCTTGTCTCGAGTGGGCTCTCAGCAGTAGGGTGTACAGATTAGGGGAGGTCATTGGGCTGCACCTTGAAAAGGGAAAAAGGTGAACAGCCAAAGAAAACAGTTTGCAGCTTGGGCAGCAGAAACAGAGAAGCCACCAATCAAACCCCATTAGACAGGAAAATTAGAGAAATAAATAAAATAGAGAAAAAAGGAGGGGGAGGGGGTGACCCGTGCTTAAGGAGGGAGTTCAGGGAACAAGAATCTGGGATAGAAACCAGCAGAGGGGAAGACTGGGAACCACTTGAAGTAGATTTGCAGGAGATAAGGAAAAGAGGAGATTGCTAGAGTAAAGTCCCTGTGTACCTTCTATAAGAGAGATGAGGGAGAAGGAAACATAGAAACATAGACTTTGACGGCAGATAAGGACCACTTGGCCCACCCAGTCTGCCCATTTCGCTTCCTATTGGATAAGCTGCAGATTCAAGTTAACCAACAGCCTACTTCCAGCAACCCCCCACTACAATTGCCTTATGTCTGTCCCATGCATGTTTGAATTCCCCCACTGTTTTAGACCCAACAACCTCCCTAGGAAGGCGGTTCCAGGCATCCACCACTCTTTCCATGAAAAAAAATTTCCTCACGTTACCCCTTAGCAGTCCCCCCTCTATCTTTAAACTGTGCCCCCTAGTTCTTACACATCTCTTTTTCTGAAAGATGCTACCCTCCTGGACTTTGTTGATTCCCTTGAGGTACTTGAAAGTTTCTATCATGTCCCCCTGTCCCTCCTTTCATCAAGGGTATACATATTAAGCTCTCTCAGTCTCTCTTCATATGGTTTCTGATGCTCAGAGGGTAATTAGAAGAGGAGACAGGGAGAAAAGCATACAATGGATAAGTGTGTGGCATAGTGAAATAGAACTAAGTAAAGAGATTGTCAGCCATACAGTGCAAAGTGGCAGGTATCGTGAGGAATATTACTATAACAACAGAGAAGGCATGGAAAGGTAAACATCTGCCCTCTACAGCAAAATCAACCACTGCAGCATGTATGCTATGTCAGGGGCAGTTGTTATGACTTGATACAATGTTGTCGGGGGACCCCTTATTGAAGTAATAACAATGAAGGAAGCCAGGAGAATTGCTACATCAGGCCCAGCTTAAAAGGAGGCAGTACTGAGCTCTCAAAATAACCAGAATACTGTCTAATTGTGAAGGGAAGCCAGAAAATTACCTCTTGCAGTTCATGGCCAGAGCAAAATTCAAAGGAAAAGAACTGTAGCCATCACTCATCATGCCATAGCTGCAGGCCATTCAGGTGAAATCACCCCAACAGGATAGAAACAATGTAGAGGGGTTGAAAAATAGGCGGGTGTCCCAGGAAGGTGTCCACTGTAGATGCCCGCATAATACATCAGTGGATCCTAGAGTGGGTAATATAAGGCTGCCCTCAATATTTCAGCTGGCCTACAGTCAGGGAGTGGGGAGGGGGGATAAGCTGCAGGTGTGTTTTGGCACAGCCAACCACTTGGCGCTACACAACAAACAGCATTAAAATCTAAAGACAGAGTAAACTCACAGCTGCCTACAGTCAAGTCAAATATATGTGCTAATTGCAAAACTGCAACTTAATAAAGGATATTACAGTTCAAGCAGCAGAGTCTGTAATCAACAGTCTGTGGAGAGTGAATGTCCTTGGCAATGTTAGGCACTGACTGCTCAAGATCTGAGTCCGTAGTTCGATTTGCCCAAGAAGCCATTCCATCTTGCACCTCTGAGATGTCACTCACTGTTGTGTCCTTAGATGGAGTCATCGGGGAGAGGTGTCTTCATAGGTGTGGATTGATGCAGGCCAGGGCATTTTGTTACTGGTTCCAAATTAGAGTCTGATCTGTTGGTAGAAGCCCTAGAGACCTTGCTATTATCACATCGAGGGGTCCCAGTTGGTCACTGATTCTGTCTCTGGTGATTCCTCCCACACATCGATCAGCCTGCTTGGCCTTCACCAATTGTTAGTCCATTGCTTGGGTATCTCATGCCATTGGTGCTGCCTGTGAGTGATGGGGTGTTCTCCTTGCTGAGGGTCCTGTGCTGGTTTGCAGCTCAGAGGTTAGAAGAGGGCCAAGTGTCAACTGTTTGAGTGCACTAGGCCAGTACTGCTGTATGAATTTTGAGGCTTCTTGGATGTCCTGAAAGGTATTCCAGGCCCCTTTGCATGAGATGGACAGCTTGGCAGGGTATGACATCTTGAAGGGCAAAAGTACTGGACTTTAGGAGGGCTGACTTTGCCAAAATGGGTGAGTGCCTAAGGAATGCACTAGCAAATGGGCAGGAAGGAGGAGTGGAAGAACAATGGGGAATAATAAAACTGCCATCACAGAGGTAACGAGCCTGAAGCAAATAAACAAAACAAAACAATGTAAGAAACCACTATGGTTCTCAAAGGAAGGGGCAGGAAAGTTCAAGAGAAAAAAAAGAATTCAGGAAGTACAAGGAATCACAGAAGGAGCAGGACAGAGAACTGTATCAGTTAAAGCAAAAGGAGGCTGGGAAGGCAGTCAGAACAGCAAAGGACCAAACCGAGGAAAGATAGCCAACTCAGTTAAGAAGGGGATAAAACCTTTATAGGCACATCTGGGAGTGAAGGAAGACCAAGGGAGGGATAGTGAGGCTTAATAAAGGGGAGGGAGGGTGGGCAGAAGGAGACTGTGAAAAGGCAGAGATACTGAACAAATATTTTTGCTCAGTATTTACAAATGAAGAGGGGGAGGTACATAAAACAAACAGTAGAAACATTCTGGATCCAGAAGTTGATACCAGCCCATTTACAGAAGAAAGGGTTCTGAAAGAACTCTTAAAACTGAAGGTGGACAAAGCAATGGGGCCTGATGGGATTCATCCCAGAATTCTAAAAGAACTAAGGGTAGAACTAGTGACACTACTGACAACCCTTTTTAACAAATCATGGGAGGAGGGGGTGGTACCCGAGGACTGGAGGAGGGCAGATGTGATTCCCCTTCACAAAATGGGAGCAAGGCAGAAGCAGGAAACTACAGACTTGTTAGTTTAACCTCAGTGATAGGGAAAATGATGGAATCACTTCTGAAGGAAAGAATTGCTGAGTATCTAGAGGCCAGAGGGGCACAGGACCCTAGGCAGCATGGATTCACAGTGGGAAGGTCATGCCAGACGAATCTGATAGATTTCTTTGACTGGGTGACCAAAGTAGTAGATCAGGGAGGGGCTGTGGACATGGCCTACCTAGACTTTAGCAAGACATTTGACACAGTCCCACACAAAAGATTAATATACAAGTTAGCCAGCCTGGGAGTGGGTCCCAAGATGACAGCCTGGGTAAAGAATTGGCTGGAGAATAGGACACAGAGAATAATAGTAAATGGAGTCCACTCAGAAGAAAGGAGGGTTACTAGTGGGGTACCGCAGGGTTCAGTATTAGACTGGTCCTCTTCAATGTCTTTATGTTTACATTGCAGAAGGACTGGAAGGAAAGTATGTCTCTTTGCAGATGACACAAAGATCTGCAACAGAGTTGATGCACAGGTGGGGTGGAAAGGATGAGAAGGGACTAGGAAGGTTAGAGGAATGGTCAAATGTATGGAGCTTAGATTCAATGCTAAGAAGTGCAAGGTAATGCACCTGGGAAACAAAACCCAAGGGAAGAGTACACAATGGGGGGTGAGATACTAACAACAACAAAAATGGAAAGGGACCTGGGGGTAGTCATATCAGATGACCTAAAGGTGGGCAAGCAATGTGAGAGGGCAGCAAGGAGGGCTGGGGGGATACTGAGATGCATAGGGAGATGCATCACCAGTAGAAAACAGGAAGTTATTATTCCTCTGTACAGACAGCTGGTGAGACCTCATTTGGAGTACTGTGTGCAGTTCTGGAGACCCAATTTCCGCACAGACATAGACAGGATGGAAGCTGTCAAGAAGAGGGCAACTAAAATGGTGCAGGGTCTGCACCGGAAGACATATGAAGAGAGACGAAAGGAGCTTAATATGTATAGCCTCGAGGAAAGGAGGGAGAGGGGGGACATGATAGAAACGTTCAAGTACATCAAGGGAATCAACAAAGTCCAAGAGGGTAGCATCTTTCAAAAAAAGAGGTGTGTAAGAACAAGAGGGTACAATTTGAAGATAGAGGGGGGCAGCTCAGAGGTAATTTAAGGAAGTATTTTTCACAGAGAGGGTGTGGATGCATGGAACGGCCTGAGGAGGTTGTGGAGTCAAAATCAGTGGTGGAATTCAAGCATGCATGGGACAGTCATAAGGCAATTCTAGGGGGTTGGGGTAGGAAGAAGTAGGCTGCTGGTTAACTAGGATCTGCAGCTTATCCAGTAGGTAGGGAAATGGGCAGACTGGGTGGGCCAAGCGGTCCTTATCTGCCATCAAATTATATGTTTTTATGTTTCTATGCAGTGTGCACTTTAGTGTCAGTTACTCCTTCCTCTTCTGGGACAACTCAGCAGAATAATAGGGAAATATGTGGGTTCTGTGCCCCTGCTGAACTAGCGGGCCCCTGTCCCTTACTAAGTCCAGGATCTGAACCCTTTTGGGGTAATGCAGGAGTCTGATTATGAAGGGTCTAGAGCAGTCATCTGGTTTTGAGGTTGGGCCCATGGAGCAATGTTCCTTCTCGATTTCCAGAGGGGCTTGATAGTTATGCCGCAACAGTTGTGGGAGCTTCCTTTATAAAAAGCCAACAGGATCCTTGTGCTCAGATCCCTCCAGAAAGCTGACTATCCAGAGTTTATTTCTGCAGCTCCTGTTTTCAGTGTCCTCAGCTCTGGACTATAACAGAGATACCATCCACTCCTGTTCTTGAATGCTGGCTTCATGCCTCGTATCTTTGTCATCTGTATATGAGATGAAGGTTTCTGTGTCCTGAGATTATTGTTGAAGCTTCTGAACTTTTTCTTCCAAGGTAGCTATGGAAGTTTTGAAGCAGTTTATTTCTTTTAAAACTTGATGAAGGAGAGCTTTTATTTCCAGTGTGTCCATGGTGGTGGGGGTATTGGTATGCTGTCTGCCATAGCGACTGGAAAGTTAGCCATAAGAAATCGCTTGATGCCCTCTTCAATACAAATATTTTCATTCAGAAACCACTCAGTTCATTAGAAGGCATAGTTACCAGACAAAAAGAGGTTATATAAGCAGTTCTGATTGGATAAATAGGATTTTAGACAGATATTTCAGCCAGGAGACACAGAGCAAACGGTTAAGCCTGCATACCGGACTGCGGCTCACACATGCACCGCCACAAAAATATATCCTTAACAATTTAGAAGTCCTATGAGGAGGACTTAATGGTGAAACATTTAGACATTATAAGATGACAATGAAAGCAAAGTAGTTAAACTGATGTTTCTTATTGTGCTTCGTCAAAAGCCAGTAGAGTGACCAGAACCTTTCCATTTATTAATTTACTAGTGTCAGACCCATTTTACTCACATAATTGTCCTATGGCCATGTTATGCTCATTATCATGTAGACTTTACTGAAGTTTTTGTTATCTATCTTCTTATTGACTGTATCTCACAGATCCCTCATTTTTTTAATATTTTTTTTATTTTTGCAGCTTATACATTTTCTTCTCAATTCAATCCCCCTATGCCCCTGTTCTCGACTGTACCCTTAATCTGTCATTATTACCTCCTCAGAAATACCATCTAGAGTAGCCTTGTAACCCTCTCCCCTACACAGGACCTCTACATATAGTGTAGTATATTGGGCACTTTCTTAATCTCTTGTACCCATTGACTGTTACAGCTATACATGTATACTCTCATATATACTTTGTATGATGTTACCAGTTTAGATCCCTGACCTACATCCGAACTGTCTTTCGTTACTGTACATGCCTCTAGTTGTTAATTATTGTATATATTTTTCTTTTATTGTATTTATTCCTTCCTTGTACATTGTTTGTTGTATGTTTCTGATCTGCTTTATTTTGTATACCCCAGGTCCACCTCGAAAATGAGTTATGCTCAATGATGATCACCTGGTTAAATGAAGATTTTGATTGATTGATTGATTGATTGAATGAGTGATACATCATTATGATGCATAATGTTTCATAATGTTATGTTCTACATCAAAAAGGGAAAAAATCAAATATCATTAGTGAGATTAACAGAGCTACTTGTTATACATTTCCAGAAATATTTAGCCCTTTGAGCTTGTATTTTTAGGGTCTGGTCAGCCCCCTCGATGGGTATATTTCTTGAACCACACTCACCATTTATTTATTGTGTATGTAACAGAGTGCTCAAAAAAATGCAATGTTTCTTCATGTGTGAGGTGACAGGACAGTAACACATGAGTGGTGGAGCCAAGAATGAGCTGTCGAAATCTTGCTCCCTCACAAGTGATGATAAACGGTATACTTTTAGTCAGACCCGTGCCTATTTTATTTAATTAAATCTGAAGTTTGAAGATGTAACAATTTCTGTTTGACATTATCTGTTGCCATCAGTGCTGCATACAGCTATTGTGATGCCATCATCATTATGAAAGCTGCTCTCTGATTAGTTCAGTATTCATTGTGTTGCACTCAAAATTGCAAGCTATAAACTGTGACATACCCAATTCACAAGACAGCATTATATCACCACTGGTGTTGTGTAAATGCTGATTTGTCACACTGCACCCAGGGACAGCATACTATTAAGGTACACCATTGTAACTTCTATGTATGCAATAAGACTATGACTAGTGCCCAGATTCTTCCCATCAGAATTCTCCTTGGTGTTCACAACAAAGCCCTCACAGTCGTCATGGTCTACATATCACCTAAAGAGCAAGGTAATGGACTTTCAGCAGTTCTGGACTTTGTCAGGTCACTCCCACCGGATACTGAATCTATCCTGCTAGGTGACTTTGATATAAACTGGCCCTCTGCCGAGGCAGGGCATGTAGGGACTCCATTGCAGCACCCAACCTCCCCCAGATGGTAGACTCACCAACCAGAAATAAACTACAGAACTGGCACCAGCACCCTTCTGGACTGGATCCTTACCAGCCACCCCACCCAGATTTCAAAAACTGGCACCAGCACCCTTCTGGACTAGATCCTTACCAGCCACCCCACCAGGATTTCAAACACCACTGTCCTCAAGACTCATTCAGTGACCACTCCCCTGTTAGCTGCTTCTGGTCTAACAAATTTAATAAACCTCCCCCAAAAACCGTCACCAGTAGAGTTCTACCCCGTGGCCAATTAATTCATCTCAAATCTCACCTCCTCCAACAGGACTGGTCACCAATCTTCATAGTAACTAATGTGAACACTGCCCTGGACCACTTCATCAAAATATTTAATGAGGCCTGCAACAAATTTGCCCCACTTAAAAGGTGAAAAGTAAAAGCCTTCTGTAACCCCTGGCTCTCAGAAGACCTCCTAAGGCAGCTAAAGGCAAGGAACCACCTCTGGAAGCTCACTAGAACCACTGGGAAGCAAACCGACATCACTAACTACAAACATGCACGGAATGACTGCACCAAATTTATTCAGCAAATGAAATCAGCCGATTTCAAGAATGCTCTTAGTAACTCCTGGGACAATGGAAGAGACTTCTGGAACAACATAAAGAAAGTCACTGGGAAGCAATCGGAATCCACCCCATCGGTGCTCATGCTCAGCATAAATGGAGATATTATACTCAACTCGAAAATCATTGCGGACACCTTCAATACTGCCTTTACTGATCTTAGTACTTTACTTCCCCCTGATTTTTTCAAAGAAGTGAATGATTCTATGTCCCCAATTTCTACTACTCCCACTAGTCACACCCCCTTCTACTTTAAAGCAGTCAAGATGTACCAGGTTCGCAATTATGTTACCAAAGCCATTAGCAAGTCCAGAACCAGCAATGATTCACTAGACCGCAAACATCTATCCCTCACCCTTGAAGAAGTACTCAGGCCATTAACCTTGATTTTTAACCTCTCCCTCAGCCTCAGCCAGTTCCCTGACAAATGGGAATCTGCCACTGTAACCCCTATACACAAAACTGTTGTCAAAACTGCCCATGAAAATTTCCTCCCAATCTCCATCCTACCTCCACTCTCAAAGGCACTGGAACGTATTGTCACAGACCAGCTGACTGACTTCTTAGACAAGCACAACATACTGTGCAGGCAGCAACATGGTTTTAGAAAGAATCATAGCACCTCCATGGCACTACTTGAATTCCCCAGCACCATCCACCTCTTATTGGATAATGGGTAGCAAACTGGTTCTACCTTAATTGATTTAACAAAGGCCTTTGATACTGTCCACCATGGCCTCCTGCTTGTCCAGCTCCAGAAAGCGGGACTCTCACCCAAATCTGTAAACTGGTTCAAAAGCTACCTAGACAACTGGTCTCAAAGAGTGAAAATTGCTGACACGCTCTCAGATGCCAGACTGGTCCACTCTGGTGTCCCCCAGGGCTCTATTTTCGGCCCCCTCCTCTTTAGCCTGTTCCTGAACTCACTACCAGATTTCTGTCCAGAGCAAATCATACTCTACGCAGATGATGATTTAATTCTAGCCTCACACCATGATCCAAAACAACAGCAAGAAAACCTCTAGCGTGGCTTCACATCAGTCGATCACAAACTGATCCTAAGCCAGAAAAAAACAAAGACCATGATCTTCAGCAGCTCTCACAACAAAAATAAGCAGTATCACCTCTCTGTCAAAACAAAGCAAGGAGTCCCTCTTGAACAAGTCCAATCCTTCAAATACCTTGGCATCACCCTTGACTCCCACCTCTCCTATGCTGCCCACATTAATACTGTGTTGAAAGCTGCTACCATCAGGCTGGGCCGACTGTTCCGTCATAGGAAATATCTAACCCCTGAAGCATTATCAGTTGCCGTCCAGAGCTCCATTGTTAGCATCATTGACTATGGACTCATCATTTATGGCACCGCCACTGCCTCCTCTCTCAAATGTGTTTCTACCTCCCTCAATAAAGCCTGCAGACTCGTCACTGGATCTCATCGTCTCACCCATACCTGCCATCTCTACTCTCTAACTGGGTGGCTGCAGCTCAACAGCTGAGTAAAATGTCAAACCTGCAACACAGCAAAGAAAATAATGATGGGCAGTGCCCCTCCTGGTGTCTGCTCTCTCCTTAAACTCAGAAAAAACAACTGCAACACCAGGAGGTCTAAATCTCAACTCCTGCAAATCCCCCGCTGTCTCACATCCCAAGGCCGAAGGTCCTTTGCATATAGGGCACCCAGCTGGCAAAATTGTCTCAGTAGTGACATCTCTGCCTCACCCACACTGGGTCCATTCAAGTCCAAGCTTCGACTCGTTCTTCTTGCCTCCAGCACCTGTGACTGCCATGACTAACCAGTACTCCCACCTAGATGCTCTTTATTTTCTGCTGCTTGTTGTCCCCCCCCATCTAGCACTTGCCTTTACCACAGCCCATCTGATGCACTTACTCCTGTCTATCCTTGACAAAGCCCCCTAGGCTGCTACACTCCTGCTCCTGTCTCACTCCCCCACCCTCTCCTTTCCCCACCTCTCATTTCTCCTTTTCCCCTGTTTGTGTACACTTCCCTGTGTTTCATGTAGTAATCCTTGTAATAACATGTTACGACCATCAGTGTTACTGATTGTTCTATACTGTAATTGAAACTGTATGCCTATACTCACTGACGTGGAACCTTTGCAAAAGAGCCCCGGCTCAAAGGTACTTTGTAATCCTAGACTCAAATAAATGAAAATAAAATGACACACCAGGGCATGCAATTATGGAGGAATAATTGCACAGCTTGAGGCACTTGTGCAAAATACCTTTAAATACTTAAGAACAAAAGTGCAATTATTCCCCCATTATTACACATCCCTGAAGTGTCCTATCTCACTTGTAACAGGGTGAGAACATGACTTTCTGATTTTTATGCAAAAATATGATAGACTGTGTTAATGCAAGTAAAATAGTAAATTTATTGCAAGAATGATAAAGTAGTAGCAGCTTTATTTATATGGTGCCCTTCCCAAAAAGGCTTAGGGCACTATGGAGAGGGACTCAGAATAAAATACATAAAAACAATCATAAATAACTTAAATATAAGTCGAAAATAAATACACAATAGTAACAGATAGTAATGATAGATCATCATTCCCCAAAAGCCTGGCAAATATAAAACTTTTTAGTCCCCATTTAAAGGCCTCAACAGAGGGGGGCTCCTTCAGTCACCTAGATAGCAGACCTTCATGACCAAAAGCAGGCCTTCCTTGGAAGAGCCCGGGAGGGGGGTAAAGACTGAATAGGATGCAGAACCTCTGACCAGTAGTCTGGACTCCACCCTCATAGGGCCTTATAGAAGACAAACCTTGAAGGTAACTCACCACTTCACCGGCAGCCAGTGCAAGACATGCAACGTGGTGGTCACATCTCTAAACCTCCAAAGGATAGTCAGCAAGTTGGTGGCTGCATTCTGCACTAGCTGCAGGTGATGAAAGGTACCTCCACTAACCTTGAGGTACAGTGCATTGAGCCTGGATGTCACAAACACATGTACCAGGTTTGACAGGTCTTCAGTGAGGATAAGGGACTTAATCTGGTTGATATTCCTCAGATGATAAAGGCCACCCTTAACTATGACTGAGACTTGAGCCTCCAGTGTCAGCTACTCATCAAAAATGCACGCCCCCACCAGATTTTTCACATTGGCAGAGGCCAACATCCTAGATGAGTGACCTGAAGCTTGAACTCCCACATGACTACTGCTGCACCTCTGTACATCCCTTTTAACTTGGCTAGATCATCAGCCCTCAATCTTATACAGGTTAAGCCTCAACCAACTAGAATCCATCCATTTAAAGATATCGGTAAGGCATAAATTTAGCACCTCGACAGCATCCACTGTCCCCCCGTGCAAAAGATATGTATAGCTGGGTATCATCTGCATAGCGGTGAAAACCCAGCTTGTGTTGCTGAATGATCCCTCCCAGGAGTAGCAAGTACACTACAAAGAACATGGGGGAGAGGACCGAGCCTTGAGGCGCACCACGGGGCAGGGCATCAGGGATGATGAGAAAATACCCATCACCACTCCTGTGTTCTATCCCTGAGATAGGATTCAAACCAGTGGATGGTAGTGCCAGTGAGTCCAACATGCTCCTTCAGGTTATTCAAGAAAAACACATGGTCTACAGTGTCACAGGCTAAAGAGAGATCAAGGAGAATTAAGCAATAATGCACGACAGGGTGTGTGTTGTACTGGGATAACGTCATGCCTTGCGTTGTTGGGCACGAGGCCAAAGGCCGAGTGCGACCAACAGCAAGGCGTGCCATTATCCCAGTACAACACACACCCTGGAGTGCATTATTGCTAGTATAAAATGGCTCGGCTGTGAAAAATTTGATGTGGATATTTTTATTTTTGGTATTTTTATCATTTTGGTATGAGGAATGGTATGTGTACTTCCACCAAACAAAGAAGTCCATGACAAATGTTGTTTTTCTTACATTTTTATAACATTTTTATTGAGATTTAGGTAAATAGTGGTTGAACTTTTTAATTAATAAAGAACTTTTAAATAAATAAATAAATAGTTACTTTAACTTGTTAATAAATAGGTGCAGGACTTGTACATTAAGTTGAACATTTTGGTAAATAGCTGTAAAACTTATACATTAACTTTAATATTTCAATAAAAAGCAGATGAATACCAAAGGAGATAAAATGAATGTTTAGCTACAGAACTTAGTTGAACATTAACGTGGAGATTTCAATAAATAGTAAAGCAGATGAAGGCAACGTTATGGCAGGTTGTTAAAAGTTAAGGAAAGTGAATGCAATACTGTTATTTGCTATAAATGTTGAAAACACACATCGAGTTGCCTGTCATTATCATTTGTGTGTTTAGTTGGTGATTGGCTGAGATGGCTGCATTCAGCTTGGCTGGTGATTGGTTGGGGTTGATGTTTTCAGTGTTGGTGTCATTTCCTGTTGGGATGGGTTCGGGTCTCACATCCGGAGCTTGCTGCAGGATTCCTGGTGCGGTTTGAAGATGGACTTGGCCGTTGTGGTAGTATGCTGCTTGGATTATCTGATCATTGGTCGAGGTGAGTGCTGCTCGAGATGTTGATGAGAATGGTTCATTTTTTTGTGAGGTTGAGACAGATAGTAGTCTGCTCCAAGTGTTCCGATTTTGTAAAGAAGGGGCCCAGCAACTGTGTAGGGAGGTTTCAGCACGGTGGTCTGTAACAGCCATTATTTGGCAAGCCTGTAGCCCAGCATCAGATAAGATTTGGATTGTTGTGGCATGGAGGCTATGGTTGGTGTAAGTTTCTGGTAGTTCCACTGCAGTACAGATTTTAGTTAGCATTTTCACCAGGTAATTAATTCCCATGGGTTCCCTTGTGTACCACATGGCCTCTTCGGACCATGGGTTGGCTGTGTGTCTGCGAGGATGTAGGTACAGACTCGACGCATTTGGGGGAATTTTATCTAAGTGCTTCTTGAAGGCTTGCACTGGGCAGTGTGAGTGTCCCAGGAGGGCAAACATGCAGCCAGGGTAGTTATCTCTGCCCTTTTCCATTGTTTCACCATGATTCTTTGTTTTTTCGTTAAATGTTATGGTGAGATATTCGTGTCCCGTGGAGTCGGTACAGAGTTCGAATTAGTCTGTTTTTAACTTTCCTTGACCCTCGCAACCATGTCTGGCAAAGTGTAGCTGTATTTCCAGCCAGACGCGGTGGACTAGGCCTTCCGGGATTTCGACTGACAGCGCGTTTGAGTTACTCAGATGCTCGAGGTGGGATGTGGGAATGGCCGGGTGGTGTTTTGTGCGATCTTTGCCTTCACGTCTCAGGTTTTTTAGAGAGCCTAAAAAGACATTGTTTGCTGATTGAAAGTCTGGGTCGCACATGAGATTAATATTTCTGCTAATTGGAGGTTCTTTTAAGTATCTGTTTATCCCAGCACGTAGTCCGATGTAACTGCTGATGCTGTAACCTTGTCCAATTGAGTTTCTAACTGTGCCATAGGAGTCACGGAGGATGGTATTTAGGTCCTGTGGAGCTATTTCTGTGGTTTACTTTAATGTCTTTTTCTGTTAACCAGTCTAGGAAGATCTTCATAGCCCATGAGGTGGCTCTTTTTGTGGTTGGCTCATTTCTTTCTTTTTCTAACTGGTCTAGCTGTTCAGGATGAAGCTCAAGGTGTCTTCTTTTTTTTCTCTTTTTTTTTCCACCACTTGTACTTGCCTGTGGCTCATGTTGTGGATCTTCAAATTCAGGACCAAACCATTTGGCTAAATCATGTGGATTGTACATAGTGAAGTTTACTTCAGGTTTCAGAGACATTTTTCTTGACAGCTGTTCTGAGGTGAGATTTGACAAGCAGTGACAGGCTTAGTGATATGTTTTTTTTTTCTTCAGGTTGGTTGTAAGGCTGCCAGGAATTGATCCTTGATGTTGTACTGGATTATCCTCACACCTTCTGGACAGTGATGACCAATCAGGTGAGTGGATTTTTTCCTGCCATTTTAGAATAAGAATTGACCATTCACCCTTGTTTCTTGCAATGAGAATGTCATTGTGCACACTGACTACTGCCATCTCTGTGCTATGCCCTGCTCTGAAACCAGATTGGAGAAGCTCATAGAGATCATGAGCCAAGAGGTGTGCCTCAAGCTGCAGCAAGACAACCTTCTCAATAACCTCACCTAAAAAAGGCAGGTTAGAGACGTGACGATAATTCACGAGAACATCCAGGTCAAGAGCTAGCTTCTTCAGGAGGGGTCGAACCAGTGTATCTTTCACTGCGGCTGGAAAGACACTCTCCAAAAGAGATCACTGTATTATTTCAGTGAATACTGACTCCAGATTCCCCATGTATCTCACTAGTAGATGCGTGGAGCCTGGATTAAGTTCACAAAAGGTGAACAGCAGCTCTGAACTCACCTCTTGGACCTCATCAATCAAAATTCACCAAAACTTTGCCCAGAACTGCTGAGTGCATCCACACCATCTCTGTCTGGCTCTACCAGGTCATAACAGCCCATCCAGAGAGATCCCAGCCTGAATAGAGGAAACTGTCTCCAAGAAAAATCAAGCAAACTGTTTGTACTTAGCTGTTGAAAATGCTTTTACCAACTGAAGACAAACAGGATGTAATAATCTATCTACAGTATGGAAGAGCTGAGCTACTTAATTTCTCCCAGCCACAATCTTCCTGGACAGGAATGATGCCTTCTTGCGGAGATTGCCCTTTGGTATTCATCCTGATGAAGACTCAATGCCTGTTTGTCCTCTTCAGGCCAGGATCTTCTCCAGCAGTGCTCTAACCTCCGACCCCTGGTCTTCTTCTCCTTAAGGTCTCATCAAACTATGGGGACCCTAAGTGTGAGACTCAGGGTTGTACACAGATTGGTGCTCCAGCATCAAAGGCCTTGGTCACCACCCTGTTTTAGGTTGAGACAGCATTCTCTGACCCATTCTCACAAGTATCCAGCATCTCTGAGATGTTTGACACCACCAGTAGTCCTTCTGGGCTAAGCCCTTTTAAAGGGCTGTATCTAACCATCTCCAGCGGGGGGGGGACTACAGGAGGGGGCCCCAAAGGGGAACTTCACAGAGTAATGATCCAACAAACTGACCAGATCAGTCTGTTTTCTTTTTGGGGGGGAGGAGATTTTATTTCTATTAATTTTATAAATAAAATTCAAATACATACATTGACAAAAAAAGCTCTGTCTTAAGTGCATAAACATAAGCTCTAGTTCATAACATGGAGGATATACAAGATATTTAAATCTATGACTGTAACAGTATAATATTACTCTACAATACCAAAGATTTCCCTGTTAAGTAAAATGTATACAGGCTATGTTTAAACTTTATTACTAAGAAATTGACTTTTTTCTCTCTGAGAATCTGTCGACTTGGAAACTATTAATTAACCTAAATATATTTTAATCATCCCATCTGACGAAACTCAGAGCTTCAACAGTTCGATTATAAGTACAACATATTAAAAGGGGATTAAAAACCTTACTATAATTCCTTAATTTTTTGCCCTTTTTTAAGCTAGCAACTTCATCTTTTCCTTTATACAAATCTTAATTACAATAAATGTAAATGATTTAAATTTTGCAGACATCAAGGTCAGCCTCAGAGAAAAAGTCAATTTTATTTATTTAAAGCACAAGATTTTCAGTCTTAATAGCAGTAAGTGACATCTCTTTATCAGTGTCAGTGGCTAAATAGGTAGCACACTCTCCTCTGAGGCTGGGAGATCAGAGGGCTGTGGGTTCAGTTCCCACATCTTGCACTTAGGTTAATATACCAGTATTGACACTGGGGTGCTGCACTTCTGAGGTGCCGTCTTTTGGATGAGACGTTAAACCAAGGTCCCATCTGCCTGGCTTGGTGGTAGGTCAGGTGGATGTTAAAGATCCCATTGCACTTATCGAAAAGAGTAGGGGAATTTACCTGGTGTCCTGGCCAAATTTCCCTCATTCACTAAAAATACTACCAACAGCTTAATCTGGTTCAATTTCAGTTGCTTACCATCTGTATCCACCCCCGGTCGCCCCTGAAAAAGGAACTTCTAGGCCCAGTGGGCTTACCAGGTCAACAAAAACAAACCTTTATCAGACTGCGGTAGTGATGCAGAATCTTCATCTTTCTCATCATCCTTTTCATATTGTTCATGCAAAAAGGAGGAAAGCTGATTAATTTCAAAGAAAATTGCTATAATGTCTTTGAGTGTTATTTTTACTTTAGTCAGTGACACCAGCTGAAATTATGCTCCCAATTCAAGGATCTCCTGATTATACGACAAAAACGTATGATGTCCTTGCTGGGTTGCATATGAAAAATTTGGATATATTGGTAAACAAAAGCTAAATATGAAAAATATATGTCCTTTAAATGTGAATTGACCCTTAATTTTTGCCAATCTTTTTTTTTTTTCAAATTGTTTAACCAGGTGAGACACACTAAGCTGAAAGCTTGTTTTCAGGTGCAATCTGGGAGCACAGGGAAGTTAAATGATTTGCTCAGGGTCACACAGTATGCAAGTGGGGGCTGTGAGATTCAAACCCAGGTCTCCAGATTTTCCGTTTAGAGCCTTAAATCACTGCGCTATACTGCCTCCCAATCTTGTAATCACGTCTCTGTCAGATTCGAACACAAAAACAACCATAATTATAACTATGATTTTCAATATGCTTTTCAGATACTGGCTGTTCAGACACTACATTGATCATAGAATTCACTTTTCTTTTTTGAACCCTGAATGCTTAAGTTAAAAATGGGCAATTATCCTGTGGAAGCTCAAACACCATTAGAAACACATCTTTAACCAACTCACAAACAGAATCCAAATTTGTGTCTAGCGTTAAAGGTAGTCAAACTAATCTTAGATTTTTGTAACATGTTTGATTTTCAAGATTCTCACGTTTTCTAGCAATATTATAATTTCCTTTAATAACATTATTTTGCTGTCGCCTCAAACCCTTATAACTTACATGAAACCTCTGTGATCTTCACTATTGTTTCTTAACTTGCATTACAACCTTGTCCAGCTTTTCATAAATAAATCTTCTTTAGCACTCAATGACTCAAACTTTTCAATTCATGCCAGAATCTTGTTCATAGAGTCCCCTAGGGAATCTAGTGTATGACTGGAGAGATTTACAGGCGAACTGGCAAATGAACTTGCAGATATGCTTTGTGCCATTATAAACACCTCAGGTGTTTCAGGTAAAACACTTTTGACTTGTATTTCAGCTGTTATTGCAGTGGCTTCTACAGTTTTAAAAACTGCTAAATCAGATGTTTGCTCTTGTGCTCACTTTGGCTTACCAGAAGGCTCAGATAAACTAAGTATTAATGGTACTCGAAGGGAGGACACTGAGCCAGGTGAGCTGGGCTGCTTCCGAGATCCTACCCGGCCTCTCATGTCAGCTGCAAGCCTGAATTGTTTTTTAAGTGGTTTCACTCAGGGAGAAGCAAAACTTTCTTCAGATGAAGTAGAAGAAATTCCTTTGCACTTCTCAGACACATAGATACTGTATGAAATAAGCGCTTTTACTCAAAATGCTTGCTACTTTAAATCACACCTGGACTGCTGGACAAGACAAACAGAGCTGCTTCTCAGTCATCGTCTTGTCTCCTTATTGACGGGATCAATACTGAGGTTATTCACCTTGAACTCCAGGGAGAAAGATTGGTCCGCAGTGTGCTCATGTGCATGAGTAACAGAAGTGACCACTTGTGCGAGGACCAGTTCCTCCATAAACTAGAGGAAATAGTTTCCATAGTGCGAGAGAAGTCATCGCCAATCCAGACATTGAAGTCACTTAGAATAAACCACCTAGATGTCTTCAACACCCTCTCAGCAATGAAGTCTGTGATTTCCTGCAGGAAATCCCCCTCAATCCCCAGAGGCCGGTAAACCCAGAGGATCCTGCATCCTGCACCTGGACTTCCAAGCACAGACACAAATTCAAATGATGAGGTTTCCTCCACTAGGTTCATCATGAAGTTCAACCGAGATCTAAAACTGATGGCCACTACCCCATGATCCCTATTTGTGCAGTGAAACATGGAGAATCCAGCCAGGATCATTACCTCCAACACAGGCCAGCATCATTTCCCAGCCAGGTCTCCATGATGCAAGCCAGGTTGATAAAGGAATGTTGAAAATCCAGGTGCTGCTTGCACACAAACAGAAAGCAGGTGGGGTGCAGCCCCCGGGTGGCTAATCCTCAACAGGACAAAACCTCAAACAAAAGAGGGACAGCACTTCCAAAGTCAAATAAACCAAGCACAGTCAAATACTGCTGCAAAATCTTTTCAATTTATTTTGCATACTGCAAAAATAAATAAAGCAACTGTGGTGGCGATTCCAACCAGTAGCCCCTGCACTTCAACCATTAGGTCTTCATTGGGGGAAAGAGGAACCTGATATTGAATCTGCTGTAACGGCTGTCCTGTTCCTCATCGACCTAGCATTGAAAAGTAGTCCCTTTCAACAGTAAGAGAATACCAGAACTGTAATTAGTAACTGGCACTTTAGGCACTGTAGAGTGTAGTGATTTGATGTGATACACAGGCTCTTCATCTGAAAGAAGTACAGGAGTGTAATTATGGCTTTATAATTACACTCCATTATTGGTCTTTCAGCCAATCAGAATGCTTACATTTTTCTCACCATGTATAAAAGTAAGTAAGCTACAGCATGTGACAGGGAGTGGCATACCTCTCAACCTCCTGCCTCATAAATTAGAGACAAGCATAAAAAGTCAGGAACAAAGGACCAAAATTAGGGACACATGCTAAAACCTGGTGATACTTTCTTGGGCAGCTGGTAGAATAAGAGAATTAGTGCAACATACATTTTCTGAAGAAGAACGAGTCTGGAACTCTAGTATGTAACATTATGTTGTACTCACAATCCTGACTGGTAAACCTGAAATGCAAAAATAGGAGGAAAGAGGAGGAAGCTGGCCTAGTGGTATGGAGGACTAAGGTGCTGGTGTCTCACCTGTTATCACACTGGTGACCTGGACTCGAGACCAGAGTCGCTTGGGGGTTTCAGCCAGGGGGAGGAGGATTAAGTGTCCTAAAGGATGCTCTCCTCCTCTGGGGAAGGGGTCTGCTGGCCCTGCTGTGATACTGCCACCAGGGTGGCCATAGGTGGTAGTGCAAGCAGAGCCACAGAGGGAGGGTAGGAGCCTCTTGTCTGGGACACACGCACATGCATGCATCCACTCATTCCTTGTCCATGGTGTGCCTGAGGGAGAAAATGGCAGAAAAAGGTGAATCCATTGCAAGATGATGCTGCACTCCCCAGCAGGCTCTGCACCATCCACTGAGCTTCCAGTTGCCATGTCCATTAACTAGTCTCCTCTCTGGCCTAGAGAACCCAAGAGGCTTTGCAATGGGGGTGGTACATGGGGCACTGTAAGGCAGTGGGTCTGTAATCCCCAGAAATGATAAAGGATAGGACTGGGGGTTGTAGCAAGGTGGGAGGGGACTGGCTGAGGAGAAGAGGAAAATAGGAAATAAAAAAGGAGGGAATAAGGAACATTTTGAGGCAAAATGAGGGACATTTGCTGGAAATGTGGGACAATTGAGAGTATGGGGTGTGTTTTGTGCTCAATAGACCACAGTTAGGGGTGTTGGAGCCACGAGGTAAAATGAGTGGTTTCAGTTATCAGTCACCATGGTGTGGTGTATTCAGCACAAACCACAAACCTGGGGTGTGTTGTGCTTATATAATGGGAATTGCTATTTATAGGTAGAAGGCAAGTAAAAGTGACACAAGGGGAAGAAATAAGAGAATGCTGTTTGAAACATATTGAGGGATCTTGAAGCATTGGCAAAGGTGCTTTAAAGTGTACTTTAGTTGGGGTTTCTTAAAACTTTCAAGTAACCCTAATAAGGTGTATAGTTGTGCTGGATTAAACAATGGTCTTTGACCCATCAGATTGAAGGATTTTTTTATACTATTTTACAAACAGAAGGTGGTTTTCTTCTGTTCTGGGGTAGGAATTAGAAAGATAATCTACTATGACAGGCAGAATACCAAAAAAAACTAAATTTGGAAATTTGCCTATGGGTCCAGTAGTCCATCTGTCTGAAAGAGCAGTGCACAGATTAAACTGCAGAGCATCAGCAGCACTGTTGAGGGGTACTGCAGTCCAAATACCTCATTTTTACCTGTGAGGCCATTTTGTATCAGGTTAAGCAATAGATGGTTATATGGAGCTATTGAAAGAAAGGAAATACGTGAGTATAGAAAACAGTATTTGGCCATGAAAACTGGTGTGCAAAGCATGGGAGAAAGATCATTAATTTCCAGTCCTGCTGTTTCAGGAGGCATTTTCATTGGCTACCATTTCCCTTCAGTTGTCTCACTGGAAAGGATCCCAGCTAGCAACAGTAGTTGATCAAATAGGGCCAGCAAAATCAGATTATAGCCTACAATTCAAGCTTTTGGGAATCTTATCATTCCCTGGGACAACTTTATGGTTTTGTGGACCCCCAATAGAATTAGTGAAGTCATGGCACTCCCCTAGCTGCCCTACACTGGCCATGTGTTTTACTGTGGTCATACAGTATTCACAACATTTTATTTACAATAAAGTCAGTGGTGTATTTATGTCCTTTTGCTGAATCACCAATGTTAGCCCTTCAGGCTGTTCTACCCATCCATTTCTGCCCTGCTGTCTCTTATTAGCTGAGTCATAGCTTGGTGAGAAAATTCATGACACTATGATGCCACAATACAAGAAACTGCACAGCCCTTTTCTGCTGTTTTAATAAGACAATAATACAAAGATAAAAAGCATTTAAAACCTAGTAAAGTAAACTGGCTCTGGATGGAGTCCCCCCATATGCAGGAGCCTCCAGTGGCTGCAGGGTTCCCTGGTGCATTAAATTGGCTATGATAGTTACATCCAGCAAACTGAAAGCTGATTAAAGCTCTTTAATGAGGAGGCTATAGAAACTCTGCAGTGAGGGGGCTTTAGAAACTCTGTAGCAAGGGGACTATAGAAGCTCAGCAGCAAGGGGGCTATAAACGCTTTATTGCACTATACAAGCTCAAAAATCACTTAATGGACAGGTAGCTAGTTAGCCACTAACTTTCAAAATCTGGTAGCCAAACAAATTGTTGCATTAGCCATAGACCTCCTGGTTAATTAGAGATAGGGTAGTCGAGACTGGAATGTGGCTGATGAAAGGCCTGACAGGGGTTGTCTGGTGAAACAATGTGGAAAAACAGACATGATAAAAAAACAAGAAAAGTGTGCATAACATAATCAGAGGGCAAATTGCAGCAGTACACTGTTTGATGTATTTGCATTATTTATATACAGCCCACAAGACATAACCTCAGAAGCCAGAGAAAACATACGCCCCTTAGATTAAACAAGCCAGCTGTTGTCTGATGGAAGTGGCTGGCTGCTTTCAACAATGAGACATTTCCTTCCAGCAAGCAGTGAGTGGCTTCATGACCAGAGAGCCTGGTCATCAGTTTGTCACTACCAAGCCCAATACAGCTTAAGCTACAATGGGAGCGGCAGTGACACACCTCTGAAATATCATTCTTCAAAACAAAATGTTTGCTGTGTATGCATGCAGACACACACACACACACACACATTAAAAATAACCAAGACAAGCAGCCACCAGCTACAGGTTTCCTCAGATACCTAACCATCTACCCTCCGAAATTGCTCCCCAAGTCTTCAGTTGTTCACATTTAAACTTAACCATCACTTAATCTTCTCCTGTTCTTATCATGAGTGATAGCATACTGTCACTATGGGATTGCTCTGCTGAGAACACATCTGATATCTATGCTTTGTAAATAACGTGGGACTGTTTTTGTCTGTTTTTATCATTCATATGCCATTATCATAAAAACTGTGATGTAATAGGTGCTGTCATTTACTTTCATTGCTATTTCTGTTTAACTGATGCCGTTACCCGTACCTCCCTTCCACTCACACTATCCATCTCTCTAAGTCGCATCTGCTGCAATACTACCACCTGTGTGACCATGGAAGACAATGGGGTGGAGGTCCTGTGGGAGGGAAGATTGCTGACAAACTGTGCCTTGACACGCATGTGTACATACACCATGTGTACCTTGCGCACACGTGGAAATCCGTTGGGTAGTTTGGCATAATAAAAGCTAATTCCTTTCACATACTACAAACAGGCTCCCCTTGCTGTTGGGATTACCCAATGTAAGAGAGTGTGTGCATGTCGGGGGGGGGGTGTCAAGCAGCACTGTACATGCCCACTACAAGCACAGCATTTTACACTAGGCTCCCTAAATACAATGGTGCAGCTTTGGATTTGCACTCAAAATGGGTTGACAGAGAGGCAGAGCAGCAAATTAATAAAGTCTGCACAGAGAGGCTACTTACAGTAAGTTAGCACACATTTGTGTCAATTTTGTTTGCTCCATTATTTATTACGTACATGGGAAAAACTTTTTACACCTTCAAGTCACAATGTTTCTTACATAAAGCACTACAACTGCAGCAGTACTGCTGGGATCCAGACAGCTATGAGGTTATAAAAAATGTAAAGTGAACCTGGCAACCCCAGTCATTTATGTTATGATTGCATTATCATATAAATAACATGCATTCAACAATATACCAAAGTAAAAGCAGGAGAGGGTTAGCACTTCTGACAAAGCTGAAAACCTACATGAAGCGAGTGCTACTAGCATTTGCGGTCGTCTAGGATTCTCCTCATCAATTCACGTGGTGACCTTACTAAGGCTGTTTCTTTATATTTGGGGGACCAATAAAGTGTCAGATAAGTGCCTTTCTAGCTTGTGCTGCAAATAAATCTGAGCCCAGCCAGGAAAAACATTTCACATTTCACAATAAACGAGGCAGTCCTGAACCCAAAAGACCTGCAACAAAGTTTTTTTTCAGGGAGTGGGGACAGAAACTACTTCACAACTTTTTTCTTTTACTGGAAAACAGAAACCTGGCATTTTACAGTTAAAGTCTGAAATCTAGGTGTAGCTTTACTTAGCAATAACAGAAAAACTTTCAACTTTATTTTTTAATTTTTTTTTATTATGCTTTTTCTGTCAGCCCTGCACTGAACTTCAGCCCTGGTCATGTCCCCCGTCTCCTCCTGCCCCCACATGAGCTGTACTCACCTATGCCCCCTGACTTACCCCCAGGGTGGGGGTGTGGCACTCATCTGTGTCACGAACGTTGGCTCGGGTGGGGATCCAGCCTGAGGCACATCAGAGGCAGCAAGGAGGGTGTCACTGAGGTGCTTGGCAGACATTTTTTCATGTATTTTTTCCCTGGGGAGCAGGGTGCGTGCAATGACATCAGTCAAGGTGGCCTGCACATGCTCCTGTGCACGTTCCCCTTGAGATGCCTGTACCCGACCCCCCCATGTGCACGCCTGTATACCTTGCTCCCCAGCCTCTGCTAGAGGGCACTCAGGTATCGGTACCACGAAACCCCCCTTCCCCAGGGAAGGAGAGCAGTCCTCCGGACGCTTCATCCTATCCTGCCCCTGCCGACCCCCTGGCATCCCATGTCCATTCCCGAACACGGGTCGCCGGCATAGCGTGAGGTGTGGTGTCCAGCACATCAACCCTCAGTGCCACTGGGCCGGCCAACTTTCAACTTTATAAATCACCTCACAACCTTATTTTGGTAAATTTATTTTTAAAACTGGGGATAGAGGATTAAACAGCTTACTTGGTAAGTTTTCTTAAATATTTCCTATAATAAATACATTAAACTAATAGGGCTTCCTGTTAATGGGGTTATCCCCATTTTTTTGCTGCAGTTTTTGGAGTGGGGTGGAGGGCAGTGTTTTATTTACTGCTAAATGATAAAGGGGTGGTAGCACTGAAGAAGAGGAGTGAACCCCACTTCCCACACCTGTCCATTACCTACCTCTTGCTAGGGGAGTTACCAGAGGGGATGCAGTCATGCTGCCTCTTGTTCTTGAACCAGTTATTAACCTGGGTGAGGGAGAGCCCCGTGACCTGAGCCAGGTTCCTTCTCTCATTTGGGGCCAGGTAGCCATTGTTCTTATAGCACTCCTTGAGCACTTTGTGTGACCTCTCCTTGAAGGAGTACATGGTCTTATCACCATCCCAGATGGTCTTGGGAAGTGGGTACTTCTTGTGGAGCTGGTACTTGTCCATGGGCCCCAACAGCCAACCCTGGGCCATCTATTTTTTAAACTTTTTGTTTTTATTTCAGTTTTTAGTGGTACATACATTATAATATAATAGCAAGATTATCAAGATGAAAGTACATATATACAAGCTAGATCTTGGTCTGGCAGTTTAGATTCAATGCAAAGAAGTGCAAAGTAATGAACCTGGGACACAAAATCCAGGGGAAGACCAATGGGGGGGTATTAACAACAACAAAAATGGAAAGGGACCTGGGGGTAGTCGTATCAGATGACCTAAAGGCAAGCACGCAATGTGAGAAGGCAGTAAGGATGTGTGGAGGATATTGGGATGTATAGGGAGAGGCATCACCAGTAGAAAACAGGAAGTTGTTATCCCTCTGTACAGACAGTTGGTGAGACCCCATCTGGAGTACTGTATGCAGTCCTGGATACCCTGTCTCTGCAAGGACATAGACAGGATGGAGGCAGTCCAGAGAAGGGCAACTAAAATGGTGCAGGGTCTTCAACAGAAGCCATATAAAGATAGACTAAAGGAGCTTAATTTGTATGCACTTGAGGAAAGGGGGGGGTGACATGAAAGAAACTTTCAAGTACCTCACAGGAATCAACAAAGTCCAATAGGGTAGCATCTTTCAGAAAAAAAGATGTGCAAGAACAAGAAGACACAATTTGAAGATGGGGGGGGGTTGCTCAGAGGCAATGTGAGGAAGTACTTTTTTCACAGAGAGGGTGGTGGCCGCATGAAATGGCCTTCCTGAGGAGGTAGTGGGGTCAAAAACAGTGGGGGAATTCAAAAATGCTTGGGACAGATTTAAGGCAATTATGGTGGGAGTAGGAAGAAGTAGGTTGTTGGTTAACTAGGATCTGCAGCATATCCAATAGGAAGGGAAACAGGCAGACTAGGTGGGCCAAGAGGTCCTTATCTGCCATCAAAATCCCCTTCTCACATTGCTTGCTTACCTTTATGTCATCTGATATGACTACCCCAGGTCCCTTTCCATTTTTGTTGTTAATACCCCCCCCCAACTGTGTATTCTTCCCCTGGGTTTTTGTTTCTCAGGTGCATTACTTTGCACTTCTTAGCATTGAATCTAAGCTGCCATACTTCTGACCATTCCTCCAACCTAGCCAATCCCTTCTCATCTTTTCCATTCCCCTCTGTATATCAACCCTGTTGCAGATCTTTGTGTCTGTAAAGAGGCATACTTTTCCTTCCAGTCCCTCTGCAATGTCACTTATAAAGACATTAAAAAGTACCGGACCCCTTACTGAACCCTGTGATACCCCACAAGTAACCCCCCTGTCTTCAGAGTGGACTCCATTTACTATTACCCTCTGTGTCCTTTTGTCCTGCCAACTTTTTACCCAGTCTACCACCCTGGGACTCACTCCCATGCTGGCTAGTTTGTTTAATAATGTTTTGCGTGGGACTGTGTCAAATACCTTGCTAAAGTCTAGGCAGGCCATGTCCACAGCCCCCTCCCTGGTCTACTACTTTGGTCACCCAGTCAAAGAAATCTATTAGATTCATCTGACATGACCTTCCTGCTGTGAATCCATGCTGCCTTGGGTCCTGTGCACTGCTGGCCACAAGGTACTCAACAATTCTTTCATTCAGAAGTGATTCCATCATTTTCCCTACCACTGAAGTCAAGCTAACATGTCTGTAGTTTTCTGCCTCTGCTTTGCTCCCACTTTTGTGAAGGGGAATCACATCCTCCCTCCTCCAGTCCTTAGGTACCACACCATCCTCCCATGATTTGTTAAAAAGGGTAGTCAGTGGTGTCACTAGTTCTCCCCTTAGTTCATTTAGAATTCTGGGGTGAATCCTGTCAGGCCCCATTGCTTTGTCCACCTTCAGTTTTAGGAGTTCTTTCAGAACCCTTTCTTCTGTGAAAGGACTGGAATCGACCCACCTACCCAGAGTTCTTCTATTGATTAGATTAGGTACCTCCCCTCCTCTTCTTTTGTGAATAATGAGCAAATGTATTTGTTCAGTATCCCTGTTTTTTCACTGTCCCTCTCTGCCCAGCCACCTTCCCCTTTATTAAACCTCACTATCCCTCCCTTGTCTTTCTTCACTTGATAATGTACCTATAAAAGGTTTTATCCCCCTTCTTAACCAAGCTGGCTAATTTTACCTCAGTTTGAGCCTTTGCTATTCTGACTGCCTTCCCCTCTTCCTTCTGCTTTATCTGGTACAGTTCTCTGTCCTGCTCCTTCTGTGTTTCCTTATACTTCTTGGATGCTATCTTTTTCTCCCTAACCTTCCCTGCTACCTCTTTTGAGAACCATGGTGTTTTTTTCTTTCATTTTGGTTTGTTTATTTGCTTCACACAAAGGCTTCTTGCCTTGTGATGGCAGTTTTGATGTTTCCCAATTGTTCCTCCACCCCTTCTCCTTGCCTGTTAGCTAGTGCTTTTCTAAGGTACTCTCCCATTTTGACAAAGTCATCCCTCCTAAAGTCCAGTACCCTCACTTTTGTATGGCTTGACTCTGCTGCTGTATTTATCGTGAACCACACTGTTTAGTGGTCACTTGTTCTCAGATGGCTACCCACTTCTTGATCTGAGATCCTCTCTCCATCCACGTTTGAGAGTACCAGGTCTAAGATTGATCCCTCAGAAGTGGGTTCTAACGCTAACTGTCTGAGGCATGCCCCCTGTAGGGCATCAAGAATGACCCTGCTCTAGGATGTGGCTGCAGCAATAGTGCTCCAATTAACATCTGGCATATTCAGGTCCCCCATCAACAATATCTCCCCTTTTTCTGCCATCCTAAGGATGCCTTCTATCATTTCCTTGTCCATTTCCTCTCCCTGAGACAGGGGTCTGTACACAACCTCTGTGCAGGTTGTGGTGCCATTTCCAGTTTCCAGGGTGACCCAGAGTGCCTCCTCTCTTCCCTGTTTTCTCTTTAGTTCCATTGCTTTGATCCCTTCCCTTATGTAGAGAGCTGCTCCTTCTCCTCTTCAACCCCCCCATCCATCCTGTAGATTGTTTACCCTGGTATGTTGACATCCCAGTTATGGTTCTCTGTGTACCATGTTTCTGTGACTGACATGATATCCAGGCGTCCCTCTACTATCATCACATTTTTGGGGAGGGGGTAGTATGACTTTACTAGGTCACATAGAAAGAACATATTTGCCTCAACTGTGCAGCCCCTGAATTAATGACATTTTTTTTTAATTTTATTTTACAATGATTGGCAAAGAAAGATACACTAAGTGATGGCTTGTTCACAGGTCTATCCTGGGAGCTCAGGGAAGATAGCTGACTTGATCATGGTTACAAAGTATGTAAGTGGTGACTGTTGGATTCAAACCCAGTTCTCCAGATTTGCAGCTCAGTGCTCTTAACCACTACACTATTACACAAGTTTCCTTGTCTGTCACCCTGGAGTTGCTGTAGCTACACTTTTGTTACAGCCAAGTGAGTGGGTAAGTGGGTGTCTGCAGTCCACACCAGTGCCACACTGTAGTCAGCTGAAAGACGGGTGCTTGAATGATATGCAGCCTGCACCTTCTGTCCATTGAAATCAAGCACCTCACATTCCTGATGTGACTGGTTCCTTGCCAGTTCAGGGCAGGACACCTGAGACTGAATGCAAACCTGAGTCTTCCTGTTGCCTCTCTGCGTTTTGAGTCTAGGGTAGCCCGTGATGTGGGCACATGCTGAACAGCTACATCCAAAACGGCGATGCTTTATGGGCGAAAGCCAAATAGCAATGCGGAGGGGAGGGTGACTGGATGTGGGGGTGGGCGAACACGGCAACAGGATGTCGCTATATGTACACGTGCGCATGGGGGGGGAGTGAGCACAGGGAGCATGGGCTGGGAGGGGGCAGAGAGGATGTAGGTGGTGGCACTGCGGTGAGTTGCTGAGCAGTGCCATGGCATCAGGGGTTGGCCTGCGGTTGGGGTGGGTGAGGTACTGGGTTCAGGTCTGGGCGCTGGTGCAATTTTATTGTGCCCAGCCCAAAACTTTACTTTTTAGGCTTTCACCCCCCTAGAGTTGAGAATCCTTTAGTAGGGGGGTGGGGGGCACAACCTCCCTCAGAAAGCATTTAGTGTATGTCCTTGGTGCCATTGTTCCATGCGCTGGGGATGTCAGAGCGCTAAAAATGTTTTCACTGCTCTGATGTCACGATAACGTGGCTCGCCTTTAGGCAGTTGCAGTTATCACATAGAACCAAGTCTAGCCTTTCATCACATTGTTATAGCAAATTATCTAGAACTACAAAATCACAAAAAAGAAGCATAAAATAGTATTTAAAGTATGTCTTAGAAGTAATGTTTCATTTGCACAGACTCTGAGCATTATTGTTAAATGCCAAAATATGAAAAAGAGTTTATGTGTTTTGACATACAAGTATATATGGATTGAAATATATACATTCTTGCTTTTTATGTTTCCCTGTGCAAGCGCAAGAAACATCTTTTTTTTCCATATAGGTGTTTATCCTTCTGGTGGGCTGGTGGCTTGTATAAGCCATCCATACTGGACATCTGCGGTCCCTTCAGGTTCACCCCCACTTCCCTGGCAGGACCACCGGAGCTGGCCTTGGGGTGTCATTAAGCCGCCACCACCCCAGCATTTTCCATTTTTCTTTCCCTTACTCTCCAGTTTACCAGACAACGTCAGACACACACGTGGAGGCATGCACACATGCCTTGGCTCAGCTAACTCTTCTCTGCTCACCCCTGGCCTAGCACCTGACTATCTCGCTGCCTGCACCACCATCACGCCTCCACGTAGTGGTGATCTTAGGCCAAGAGAGGTGACTTCCCTGCTTTGGGAGAGGAGAGCTGCCTTATGGTGGCTCTAGCCACTCACGGCCCTCCCCCTGGCCAGCCCCCAGCAATCCATGCTCATTCCCGAACCTGGGTTGCTGGCATGGTGAAAGGTAAGGCGCCCAGTGCCTCGGCCCTCAGCTCCACCAGACTGGCTCACAAGAAACATCTTGTCAGGATTAACGGTATTTCAGAATTGTGTCACTGCTGAGTCTATTGTAGTTTGAGTTGCAGTGGGCTTGGCAGCACAGATCAATGACCAGTCAAGTCAACTGTGAAACATAGAACATAGAAACAAAGAAGTTGACAGCAGATAAGGACCGAAAGGCCCATCCAGTTTGCTCATTTCTTTTCCTACCTTATGAATGTGCCTTCGGCCTTTGCTCTGTCAATGGCCTATCTATTCATACTCATCTATATTGCTGCCTTATGCCTATCCCATCCCTGTTTGAAGCCCTGCACTGTATTCATATCCACCACTTCCTGAGGTAGGCTGTTCCATGCATCCACTACCCTTTCTGTGAAAAAGAACTTCCTCCCATTATCCCTTAATCAGCCTCTCTCCAATCTCATGCTGTGTCCTCTTGTCCTGCTATTTTTCTTATATTGAAACATGTTAGCTCTTTCACTTTTTTAATGCCCTTAAGGTGTTTGAATGTTTCGATCATATCACCTCTCTCCTTCCTTTGCTCTAGGGTATACATATTGAGCTCAGTTAATCTGTCCTTATATGTTTTCTGATGCAGTCCCTGCACCATTTTGGTTGCCCTTCTCTGGACTGCCTCAATTTGGTTATTGTCCTTGTGAAGGTGTGGCCTCCAGTACTGCACGTAGTACTCCAGATGGGGCCTAATCAGTGTCTTGTAAAGAGGGATTATTACCTTCCTCTTTCAACTTGTGATACCTCTACTAATACACCCCAGCATCCCTCTAGCCTTACCTACTGCTTTAGTGGTCTGCTTGGATGATTTCAGGTCATCGATGATGATGACGCCCAAGTGTCTTTCTTCCCTTTCTACTGCCAGCAACTCCCCTCCCAGCCTATAGGTGGCTTCAGGGTTTCTCTTCCCCAAGTGCATGATCTTGCACTTCTTTGTATTAAAATACGTTCAAATAAGTTCTGAAAGCCGCCTCCAAAAACCATTTTTAGCAGGACACTACCCTTTGGCAACCTTACGCATCTCAAGGCATGTCTCAGGCAGCAAGACTGGTCTCAAATTTACAATACCCAAGATGTTGACTCAGCCCTTAACTACTTTATCACTACTTTCAATGCCATCTATGACACCTATGCTCCTGTTAAAAAGCGCAAAATTGAAGCATTCTCAAACCCCTGGGTCACGGCCAAGCTCCTGGCGCAACTAAAGGAACGGGACCACCTCTGGGCTAGTGCAAGTGCTACAGGCTCTCCAACGGACTCTCAAATCTATAAACATGCTCACTATAACTGCACTAAGGAAATCCGATTGTTAAAGAGCTCCTACTACACGAATGCCCTCTCCAACTCCTGGGGTAATGAGAAATATTTCTCGGACAACATAAGAAATGTCACTGGTAAACAGACTAAGTCCTCTCCCACCCTAATGACTGTAGATGGAGTCACTACCCTAGACCCTATGATCATGGCAAAGACTCTTAATGAAACCTTCACAGACTTTAGTGGGGTTCTCCCTACAGATTTTTTCTCTGAACCTGTCACACCAAATCAAACACTTCCTGCTACCTCTCCAACTGAACCCCCTTTCCATTTTAAATTAGTCAAGGCCCATGATGTCTACAAATATGTTAAGAAGGCTATCTCCAAATCCCGAAGTAAGTAGTGATACTATCGACCTCAAACTTCTGTCACTTACTCTGGATGTGGTGCTGCTCCCACTCACAAAAATCTTTAACCTCTCACTCTGCCACAGTCAATTTCCCAGCAAATGGAAATCAGCACTTGTCACCCCTGTATTCAAAAATGGTGACAAGTCCCTACCATGTAACTACCGACCCATATCTATACTCCCACCTCTCTCAAAGGCTCTCGAATGGATAGTGGCAGATAAACTCACTGACTACCTTCAAAAGTAAAACATCCTCTGTACTCAGCAACATGGCTTCAGGAAAGGGCATAGCACATCGACTGCCCTCTTGGAGTTCTCAGGTGCTATCCATAATGCCTTGGACAATGGTTACCAAACCGGTGCGGTTTTCATTGACTTAACAAAGGCATTCGATACTGTTCACCATGGCCTACTCATCAAACAACTACAATTCCTTGGCCTCTCTCAAAGCGCTGGAGACTGGGTTAAAAAGTTATCTCTCTCAACGTACCCAAGCTCTCAAAATTGCAGGAGCTGTCTCAGACCCTAAACCTGTTCTCTCAGGTGTTCCCCAGGGACCCATTTTGGGCCCTCTTCTTTTCAGCATTTTTCTAAACTCACTTCCCAACTCATGCCCTGAACAAATAATCTTATATGCTGATGATGCCGTAATTCTAACCTCTCACAAAGACCCGGAACCACTACACCACCGCCTGCAATTTGCTTTTTCCAAAGTTGAAAAGTGGTTCCTTGATCACGAACTGGTCCTTAACCACAAAAAAACAAAATCAATGCTTTTCTCTAGCCCTCAAAACAAGAAAAGGCAACTACCACTCTCTATCAATACATATCTGGGAAGTTCTCTAGAACAAGTGACTACCTTTAAATATCTTGGAATCACCTTTGACCAAGGCCTAACCTTTGCTACCCACATTGATAAGACAGCAAAAGTGGCAAACCAGCGTATTGGTATCTTGTTCCAGAACCGGCAGTTCCTTACCCAACCTGCACTTAGGATTGCTATTCAAAGCTCTGTCATCTCAATAATTGACTATGGCTTAATTTATATATGGGGCTACCTCAACCACCTCTCTTAAGCGCATAACAACCTCCCTCAACAAGGCCTGTCGACTGCTCACTGGTGCACATAGACGCACTCACACCTGTGAGCTCTACACTGAAACTGGCTGGCTGCAACTCTCAAACCGCCTAAAATATCTTACCTGCCTGATGGCTAAAAAAACAACCATGGGCCTTACCCCTCCTTGTATCCAAGACCTGCTATACCCTAATCCTTGCATCCATCTCACTAGAGGATCAAATCATCAACCTCTCCAGGTTCCCCATTGCCGGACTACTCAGGGACAGCGATCATTTGCTTACCGTGCACCTAGCTGGCTAAATGTCATAAATACCCTCATCTCACCCTCTACATCCTTGGGAGTTTTCAAAACACAGCTCCACTCACACCTTGCAGCCTCCAGCTCCTGTGACTGCCTTAGTTAAATAACTTGATTAAATTACTCCCTTCTCTTTTATTTTTCTCTCCTCCTCTTTCCTCACTACATTATTCCTGACACAGGCATATGTGAGGCTCTTTCTCACTATTGTACTGCTCCTCTTCTATCCCCTTACTCTCTCAATTAGTATATTGTCTTTTGAGACTTTTCCCATTATCTATTTTTGTTTTGTTTAAGAAAAATATTTTTTCTCTGTTCTTTACTTGTTTGTATATTTTATGGTAATGTGTTATTTCTCCTTGCTTGTGACAATATCCAACTTATTTGCCATACTTTGTAACTACGCTTGTATTGTACCCAATTGGCATGGCACCTTTGTAAAAGAGCCTTTGGCTCAAAGGTATTAATTCCTAGAACAAAAAAATAAAATAAATAAATAAAAATAAATAAACCCCAGTTGCCACTCTTCTGACCATTTTGCTAGTTTATCCAGATCTCTTCTCATTCTGCCCACCCCATCTGGATCATCTACTCTGTTGTAGATCTTGGTGTCATCTGCAAACAGACAAACCTTACCCTCCAGTCCATCTGCAATGTCACAGATGAAGATATCGAAGAGGATTGGATCCAGGACTGATCCCTGAGGTACCCCACTTGTGACTTGTATCTCTTCTGACTGTGTACTGTTTATCACCACTTTTTGTTTTCTGTCCGTCAACCAGTTTACCACCCATTTGACCAACTTCTGACCCACCTCGATCCTACCTAGCTTGTTAATCAATCTTCTATGTGGAACAGTATCAAAAGCTTTGCTGAAGTCAATGTAGGTGACATCAACTGCTCCCCCTTGGTCTACCACTCTGGTTACCCAGTCAAAGAAATCTATGAGATTAGTTTGACGGGACCTTCCTTTTGTAAACCCTTGCTGTCTTGGATCCTGTGCTCCTATGAATTCCAGGTGTTGCACTATGCTTTCATTAAGGAGTGCCTCCATAATCTTGCCCACTACTGAGGTAAGACTGACTGTTCTGGAGTTCCCTGCCTTCTTTCTGCTACCACTCTTGTGGAGCAAGATCACATGAGCCCTTCTCCAGTCTTCTGGGACCTCTTCTGTGCTCAGAAACTCACTAAACCATTCTGCTAATGGCTGCTAATTCCACCCTTAAGTAGTTCCACCATTGGTCACAGTCTGATAAGTGGAATCTTTATGTAGTTCAAAGGACTGAAGGGCCCCAATGAGAGAGCACTTCAGTCCTTTAATTTACATAAAGCTGGCTAGCAGTCAGCTGATCTTGGAAAACAGGGAGCGTCCGTCCCATCAGCCTGTTCTGTTCTTGTGTCAGTGGCATTATTTTAAGTAAATGAAGCCCGGTCAGGTAGCCACCCACATACCTGCATCAGAAGCCCCCACAGGGCTGTTAAGCAGTACCTTATGAGCCCTTTGGCCCCTCCTGTGTTGCTTTCTGCTCTCCCACTTCTGATTAACAGTCATTGGGGGCTGTTGCCACCAGCCGTGTTGTGGATTTTTATGTTGGTCCCCTAGGGAGCCAACTGATCCTCTTCCCCATGGATCCATGATGGGTGTTCGACAAAATGTTTGTTGAATGCCCCAACAGTGAAACCAGCAGGTCGGCCACATTTTGGAGTCAGCTGCCAGTTTCCAGTGCCAGTAAGTGTTTTCTTCGGGGGGATTCAGGATTATTAACTCCTAGTCAGAGCTGATTTAGGGGGGGATGCAGGACCACCGAGAGACAGCACCGGGTTCCAGCGGGTTCCCTACAGTGACATGGCACTGTAGTCTCTGTAGGGGATCTCACTGTCAAAATGTCACTGTCGGGTGGGTAACCGCTTGCCCACTAATCCTGCCCCTCACAGGAATTATACGGGCTGCCCATGATTTGTAACAGACTTCACTTTCACAAGCTGAAGTGCAGGCAGATATATGGAAATGAACTCCCAAGTTCAGCTGTCCTAAATTCAACCAATATCTATAAAAAAAGCTGTCCATAGCCATCATAAACCAGTGTGCAGAGCAATGCATGGTGTGACATGATCAAGTGGCCATGCACAAGTGTTTTTTTCTCTTGCCGTCCTCAGTGAGGGACAGAGCTTAAAGAAATATAGGAAATCATGATAATTGTGAGTTTCTTGTCTCTCTGACTCTTAAATATCCCCTGTTTTGTGTTTTGAGACTCCAAATTGTGGAGTTTTAAGACAATCTGGATGGTGTCAGGTTTCCTGTCTGCTGTGTTTTTGTCCTCTTCTCTTTCTCTGTGGCCATGCACTCTCACATGATGTAATGGACTCCCTGCTTCAATTTCACACAGCTCTGAAACCCCAGAAATGAAAAATCCAGGGAGATGGGGGGGGTGACAAAACTTGCAGCATATCCTCAATGATGGGGAGTGGGATCAACAGGTGCACAAAGTAGTGTGCAGTGAGAAGGGGCTGTATCCATGAATATATTCACCACTTGCAGAATGCCCCTTGACCTCACCAGAAAAGAAGGCAGTAGACCCCTGTGAGGTGCATCATGCAAATGCCAGATGGGGAACCTCTATCCAGCAGTGGCTAGTGAACCAGTAACATGAGGGCAGGGGGGACGATGGGCTATTGTGGCAGGTTTATAGATAGCCATGCACAACTAATTTCAGTGCAGAGGAGACAGCAGCAATTGCCACCAAGAACTGATGTAATTATTGGATGCTGTTTAAGTCCTGAGCACTGAGGAGAATGCCAGACCACAAGCAGGTGGTGTGGGAAGCCATACCGGCCACTGTCAGTGTGGCCAGTAATACCCCCCACTACCATCACTGTTGTAAAGCACATGGAACGGTGTGATCTCTGTGGCATAGTTAAGAAAAGGCAGTCCCTCCACCACCAGACCTACCAGTGCACTGGGGGTTGGGGGATGCCAGAGCTGAATCCAGTGGAAAATAATATAGAAACAGAATCTGTTGACAAATAAGGACATCCTAACTGTTACCAACTTTGCCACTCCTTCTCTCTCTTTATTCCAAATAACACAATACACACCTGACACATATACCATACAAGAAAACATTTGACATTGTCAAATACTTGTTTTGTTGTGCTCTTAAAGCATGCAGGTTATACGATTTCTTCATAGTCTGGTGCATGTGTGTGGCTGCCTGTTGATGCATATGTTAAAGAGGGTTAGAATCATGTAAACTCTACTACCAATCCCCAAAACACAAATATGATGCATCCAGATGTCATTTAATGAATGACTGACTTCATGGATTCAAAATGAGTCAAATGGTCAAACCCAGTGCTCCATGAAGGCACCTGCTACAGCTGAGAACTTGCCTTCCCTGCTTAAGACACATATACTCAAATACAATTCCACAGATAGTTTCCTCCAAGTAAAAAATTCTCATGCACTAGCTCCCAAGCCGCTACTAGGCATAACACTTCAAGATCGCTGCTTAATTAAAATTATCAGAGTGTGCTTTAGAGGATTGCCTAACTCTAAAAAGGAATAGGAGGGGCACTTGCAGTATCCCATTGAGAAAGATCTCTAGCTTAATAGGAAATTTTGAGCTCAGCAGAAACTGAAAGGTGCCATGGGAGTTAGCTCAGGGTAACCACTGCAACAAGCAGATAGATGAAGTCTCTGTGAGAGCAAGACTGCACTACCTCATGAGACACAAAATACAATATTTGCCAAAAAGATGTCTGTTTTTTCTAAAATAAGTATTTTAAAGTAGGGATCACTTCACAAGTTCTGGATAGTGTAGGAATGACACCTTTTGCAACTGAGTGACACCTCTTTACTGGTTTTATTTGACATATTGTAGGAGAGGTGCAAGACTAGTACTAAGAGACTTGTACAATTACAAATTCAGCTCATTTTTCTGGGGTAACAATTTGATTGGGCCTGCCCCAGTGGGGTCCCCAATTACTATGCTTCTGCACCCCAACCATAAAGAGCTCCATCTGTGTGCCCTCAGCTTGGAAATTAATTTTTATACACTTAACAATGGTGCAAGGGTCTAATTTCAACAGCTCCTGCTCAGTAGAAGTCTTTCTGTACTAATTTCCTTTTAACCCAGTGGCTGATACAGAACCAATCCCACCTTCAAGTGTAAAATCTCTAATCCAAGACATTTGCATATGGCAGTAGCATGAAAGCACCTGTTTTAAATCAGCACTAACAGCCCAACACTCAAGTGTGGGGCTGGTCCAAATGTGCACTTTGTGTACAATTTTTTTTTCACTTAAAGTTTACTGCAGTAGAGTAGGTTGCATCAGGCTGATTCTACTGACTTCCAAGCTGACATTTTCTGTAACTAGAAATCTCAGAATCCACTGCAGCTGACATCAGAGCAGGGCTGCAGTAGTGGAATAGTCAATAACCTTAAGTGCATGGTAGAATTTTCATAAGCTCTGGTCTATTCTTTGCTGGTTTCATTGACCTCCAAGAGCTACGTACGGTACTGTCACAGAGGACTGTACATAGCCCTGGGAGAACAGAAGGACAAACAAACATCTGATTTGAGCTATAAAAACGTTAACGCACACCATAGGCTATTGAATCACGCCCTGCTGAAGCCCTGCTCTGATGTTAGCTGCAGGGGTTTCTGGGATTTCTGGTTAAGAGAATTACAGCTTGGAAGTCAGCAGAATCAGCATGTAATCTACTATACTACAGTAAACATCAAGTAAAAAAAAGCTTTGCACACAAAGTTCAAATTGGGACCAACCCCACACTTGGGTGTGGGGATGATAGTGTTGCCTGTTCCCTTTTAAGAGTGCTGGTTAATAATTTTTCAAGTATGGTAACTGAATGCATTGCACTAGGAGAGGCAGTGGGTGGCATGAGTGGGGGCATGAGCAGCTGGACAAGGATAGAATTCAAATAAAGAGGGTTTGATGCCCCATCTGGGGTGGGGTGAGGTAAAGTGGCACCCATAAGAAGGGCCTGTAGTTGAAACTTCTCCAAACATCCACAAGGGAGACCCACAAAAGAGTGGCAAGGGACACCACAGGGGAAAGAAACAGCTTCTGATAGGGGACTCAGTTGTTAGGGGTGTAGACCTGGGGAAGGGAGAAGAGAGGGAAGTAAGGTGCCTGCCTGGTGCCATGGCTTGGAGGGACAGGAAGCGAATCCTCAGGATTGCAGAAGCAGCATCACAGGAGAGGAAACAAGATATCATTGTCCACCTTGGGACAAATGACCTAGCTAGGCATGAGATCAGTGCAGTGCAGGATGAATTTGTGGAGTTTGGGAGGGGCCTCATACAGGAAGCAAGCATGGTAACCTTCTCAGAGGTGCTGCCAGTCTATGGCAGGGGTGAGGCTAGGGTACAGCACACCATGCAGTTTAATGAATGGTTGCAAAACTGGTGCAGAGCACAGGGCTTTGGCTTCATTGGGGACTGGGGGTCCACCTGGAGAGATGAAGGTCAATACTGGTATGATGGTCTGCATCTGTCCAGGAAGGGAATCACGCTCCTAGTTGACAGGTTTAAAGGCACCCTTGGCAAGCTTTTAAACTAGCCAAGGGGGGAGGTGCTGTTAGGAAACAGGAAAGTTCAAGCCTCCCCCCATAAAACATGGCAGGCAGTAGGGTAAACACTGAGGTACAGAGCTTGACAGAGGGCAGGACGGGGCAAATGGAAAAATGGACAAGGGCAATAAGAGCAGGGAAGGGGTAAGAAAGGATAAAGCCAACATTAAATGGAGGGCAATGAGTACCAATTCCCGTAGTCTTGAAACAAGCTTCCAGAGCTAGTAGCCCTGATGGAAGAGGAACACTTGGATATTGTGGCAGTCACAGAAACATGGTACATGGAGAACCATGACTGGGATGTCAACATACCAGGACACAATCTACAGAAGGGACAGGAAGGGTAAAAGAGGAGGTGGAGTAGCTCTCTACATAAGGGAAGGGATCAAAGCTACAGAACTAAAAAGTAAAGGGGGGAGGACAAGAGGAACTCTGGGTCACCTTGGAGACAGGGAATGGCATCACAATCCGCACAAGGGTTGTATACATACCCCTGTCTCAAGGGGAGGAAATAGACAAGAAAATGATAGAGGACATTCTCAAAATGGCTGAAAAAGGGGAGATACTGTTGATGGGGGACCTGAATATGCCAGATGTTAACTGGGCGACATGGACTGCAGCCACATCAAAGAGCAGGGTCATTCTCGATGCCCTACAGGGAGCACGCCTTAGACAGCTAGTGGTGGAACCCACTCGGGAGGGAGGGAGCAATATTAGACCTGGTACTATCAAATGGAGAAAGGATCACAAACTTAGAAGTCAGTAGACATATGGGGGAACAAGCGACCACTGCACAGTGTGCTTCACAATAAACACAACCATGGAGACAAGCCATACAAAGACAAGGATACTGGACTTTAGAAGGGCTGACTTTGGCATAATGGGTGAATACCTGAGGAATGCATTAGCAAATGGCCAAAAAGGAGGGTGGAAGAACAATGGAGAAAAATCAAAACTGCCTTCATGGAGGCAACAAGCCTTTGTGTGAAACAAATAAAGAAAACAAAGCAGAATAAAAAAACACTATGGCTCTCAAAAGAGGTGTCAGGGAAGGTTAAGGAGAAAAAGGCTGCATTCAAAAAGTATAAGGAATCACAGACGCAGCACGACAGGGAACTGTATCAATTAAAGCAGAAAGAAGTGGGGAAGCAGTCAGAAAAGCAAAGGCCCAAACCGAGGAAAAGATAGTCAACTCAGTTAAGAAGTGGGATAAAACCTTTTATAGGTACATTAGGGAGCATAGAAAGGTTAAGGAAGGGATAGTGAAGATTAATAAAGGAGAGGGGAGGTGGGCAGAGGGAGACAGTGAAAAGGCAGAGATACTGAGTGAATACTTTTGCTCAGTATTCACAAATGAAGAAGAGGAGGAGTTACCTAAACCAAACAGTAGAAGCACTCTGGATAGTGGGGTTGACACCAGTCCATTTACAGAAGAAAGAGAACTGAAAGAACTCCTAAAACTCAAGGTGGACAAAGCAACGGGGCCTGACAGGATTCACCTTAGAATCCTAAAAGAGCTAAGGGAGGACATAGTGACACCACTAACCACACTTTTTAACAAATAATGGGAAGATGGGGTGGTACCTGAGGACTGGAGGAGGGCAGATGTGATTCCCCTTCACAAAAATGGGAGCAAGGCAGAAGCAGGAAACTACAGACCTGTTAGTTTGACCTCAGTGGTGGGGAAAATGATGGAATCACTTCTGAAAGAAAGAATTGTTGAGTACCTAGAGGCCAGCGGGGCACAGGACCCAAAGCAGCATGGATTCACAGCAGGAAGGTCATGTCAGATGAATCTAATCGATTTCTTTGACTGGATGACCAAAGTAACAGACCAGGAAGGGGCTGTGGATATGGCCTACCTAGACTTTAGCAAGGTATTTGACACAGTCTCACACAAAAGATTAATAATCAAGTTAGCCAGCCTGGGAGTGGGTCCCAGGGTGGTAGCCTGGGTAGCAAACTGGCTGCACAACAGGACACAGAAGAATGGAATGGAATGGAACACATTCTGAAGAAAGTGGGGTTACTAGTGGAGTACCTCAGGGCTCAGTACTGGGTCCAGTCCTCTTTAACGTCTTTATAGGTGACATTGCGAAGGGTCTGGAAGGAAAGGTATGCCTCTTTTCAGATGACACAAAGATCTGTAACAGAGTTGATACACAAGGGGGGTTAGAAAGGATGAGAAGGGACTTGGCAAGGTTGGAGGAATGGTCAGACATATGGCAACTTAGATTCAATGCAAAGAAGTGCAAAGTAATGCACCTGGGAAATAAAAATCCATGAGAAGAGTACACAATAGCAGGGAGGTACTAACGACAACAATAATGGAAAGGGATCTGGGTGTAGTCATATCAGATGACCTAAAGGTGGGTAAGCAATGTGAGAAGTCAGTAAGGAGAGCCAGGGGGATACTGGGATGCATAGGGAGGGGCATCACAAGTAGAAAAAGGGAAGTGGTTATCCCTCTATACAGACAGCTCGTGAGACCCCATCTGGAGTAATGCGTGCAGTTTTGAAGACCTCATCTACGCAAGGACATAGACAGGATGGAAGCAGTCCAGAGTAGGGTGACTAAAATGGTGCAGGGTCTACATCAGAAACCATATGAAGAGAGACTGAGAGAGCTTAATATGTATACCCTTGATGAAAGGAAGGACAGGGGACATGATAGAAACTTTTAAGTACCTCAAGGAATCAACAAAGTCCAGGAGGGTAGCATCTTTCAGAAAAAGAGATGTGTAAGAACAAGGGGGCACAATTTAAAGTTAGAGGGGGGACGGCTCAGGGGTAATGTAAGGAAATTCTTTTTCACGGAGAGAGTGATGGATGCATGGAACTGCCTTCCTGGAGAGGTTGTGGGGTCTAAAACAGTGGGTGAATTCAAACATGCATGGGACAAACAAAAGGCAATTATAGTGGGGGGTTGCAGGAAGTAGGCTGTTGATTAACTAGAATCTGCAGCTTATCCAATAGGTAGAGAAATGAGCAGACTGGGTGGGCCAAGTGGTCCTTATCTGCCGTCAAAGTCTATGTTTCTATGTTTCTAGGGTATAGAGAATGTTACCCATAGCACCCACTGATGGCATAGAAATTAAAGCTTTTAGTTTAGGGGACTATAATGATAGTTTCCAAAGAGGATACCCAAAATTATCACCACTAGGGAAAATGGCATGGAGGTTACAGTCTTCCAGCTATTGGGGGGGAGGGGGAGCCCATAGCCATGATCCAAGAAAGCATAGAAATGTGGAGCCCTCCTGGGAAATGTAGCCAAAATGAAGGCCGTCTGTGAGCATGGTTTTCAAAGCATTGGTATGTGTGCTGGCAGAATCAAGAAAAAGTTGGAAACTGTTTCATTAATTAGACGTTAAATAATAAATGACTCACACATTCAATCTTTTCAGATTCAGTCCCCAAGAGAAAACCATATCTGAACTTGCACTAGATTAGGTCAAACCAAAAACAAGTCCATCAAATGTGCCAAGTCTATCTGAAGAGTATGCCATATCCGTCCATGCCTAGCGAAAAAGGGCTCAAGTGTTATTATTTTCTTTTTTAGAATTTAATAGCCGAACTGAGATGCAAATCCCTGTTTTCAGGAGTGTCTTGCTTCTCCTGAAGAACAAAGTATAAACAGGTCAAATGACTTGCTCAGGGTCACACAGTAAGTGCCTCTGCTGGGATTTGAAGATAATGAAGCATAGCCTGATTCAGAGTTAAATCACTTCAAAAACCTACATCAGTTTCTGGCTGATCAGCTGCTCATATAAACCAGCTCCAAACATAACTGTAATGCTGTTGTTTTTGTCTGGCATGGAGACATCAGCCTCGCACTTAAGAACTGTGAGTGCATTCTGAAGAAAGCTATTAAAAACTTGATATCACACTTCCCAGTATATCAGTGAGAAGCACAGTGTGGGGGAGTGTGTACTCAGCTAAATCATCTCCTGTAGCACATAATTAATCACCTTGCCCTGTGGCATCAGTGTCTATGAACACTACATGGGGAGATTTATTTTTCTTGTACCTGATGAATTTTGCTAACAAAATTACACAGACCAAGGAGAAAAGTAAATGGAATAATACAAAGATGAGAAAAGTCCAAACTGAGTGCCAATAAAAGTCATCCCACTTCAGTCACTATAGTCCCTCTGTTCAGTTACCTCACATAAGTAAACGAAATGGATAACAATGAAATCTCCAGTAGGTGCAGAGACAGCCAAGTACACTGCAGCAATAGAATATGGTGCAGGTCTCTAAAACAGTATGCCATGTGCACGAGAGTCTTAACAAAGATAGAATAAAGCCTCATAAAATTTACCAGGTAGAAAACATGACTCTAGTAAATTGCACTGTTGGGTGATGTGTCAGAGACCACGAGCACTATTGTCAGTTGCTGAAGTAAGTAGTTGCTGTTGCAGCTTTGCCACACCATTGTACTATTCATACGCACCTAGGGGTAACAGACCTTCCCTGCTTGCCATGACCCCTAAGTACTTTGCAGCTGTATGGGAAAGGGGGTTAGCTGTGATGGAAATGGCCAACAAGGCCATTCTCAAATACTGGTGCCCATTGCTATCTGTGTCACAGCTGAAAGGCAGGTGATTGCAGTGCTGAAACTGTTCCAGCAGTGAAAGGGGATAGGAGAGATGGAAGCCCATCAAGATAGTGACTCCAGAATGGTGACATGTGAAAACAGCCCTGATACAGAGTGCAACCACTTATGGGTGATCAACGGTTCTCCCCCCTCCCCAAGTTGCACCCCCCCCCGGAGTAGATATATATAGTAAGGGTGTGTGGGGGGAAAGCTCCCCCCAAACAGAGAGATCTCTGTGAGTGGCCGTGCTGTGATTCTGGGCTGTTTTCATGGGTCACCATTCTGGAGTTGCTATCTTGACATGGAACCAGGAGAGATAGATGTGAACCATCAATCCGTGAATCCATGGAAATAGGGCTAGCAAGGGCAATTGTTCCACTAAATGCCAGGGAGTGCTGTCAACTTGGTGTATAAGTGGGAGAACTATTGAACTAGAAGAGAGTATGCTGGAGGGCCATAAAAATTCAGCATCCCAGAAGCAGTCATAAAGTAAGGTAGGGGAGCACATGGGGAGAATCATCTGGGTGGTACTGCCCAACATCAAGAATGTGCACAGCATGGTGTACTGTAATGCTATGCTGTGCTGTGAGGCTTTATAAGTCACACTCCGGCATGTTATTGATGGCACACACAGTTTGCACTCACTAGTATCTGGATATCTGATAGGCATTGCAATATAGTCACATCAGGGCCCCCCTCCCCCCGTGACTATGTACTGCTTGTGTGTCAAGTATAGATGGCTGGTTGTGCAAAACAAAAGACTGTTTGCCCCCATTTTGTGCCTCCACCATTTTGACAGAGAAGAAAGCCTCATGAATGGTAAAAAAAAAAACTCCTCAGTAAAATACTAGCAACAGCTTAATCTGGTTCAATTTTAGTTGGTTTGCATTTGTATCCCACCAGTACAAGGCTGAAAATAAACAGGACTGACTACCACTGTTTTCCCAGTCAACAAAAACTACATAAACAAGCCCTGGCCAGTGCCAACTGTTTGCTTTCTTTTATTTGCTGTGGAGTTGTTGGGCATAGGTAGCGCAGCAGTTAAAGTTAACAAATTTATTACACAAGTTATAACAGTGAAATTGTCCTGCATGGGAAATGAAAAGGTTCACACAGAATGTTGCTGTTTTCTTATACTGTGACCCTGACTTTTTAAGATACAGTACTATTTTATTTCTCAAGGATAGCAACACGAAAAGTGTATTTTATCAAATGTCACTAAAATATGTTTTTGCGATTTAACTGCAAAAATTGGTTTTGGAGGGGGATTTGAAAATTACACCTGCCATGCTCATGAGATGGGGTAAAAAATGAGTGTGTTGAAAATGTAGGTTCAAAAAGCAAAAATAAATTGCAGTGTTATGAGTAAAGAAAGGTGGCAGCCTTCACCCGACAAGAGGGGACTAGCTCACTAGGCACAAGTTAGTTAAACTGGCTGTGGGACACTGAGGCTAGAGGAACCATAGTAAAGTGAGTGAGGGAGGAGAACCTAGCTAGTGCTTCTGCTGTACTGCAGGCTGGTAGCATTAAGATGGGTAAAACCATGGCAGCGTTTTAAAAAGGAGTAGAGGAAGAGGCAAAAGAGGGAAGTCTCTCAGGGTCTGCAAGCAATAGGAAAAATAAGAGGGTAAGGAGAATTGAAGGAATGCAGGTGTAGGATCACAAAACAGCGAAAGAGAGTCTGGAACTGGTTGGAAGGTAGTCTGCCTCAATGCCAGGAGTCTGGGCAATAAAATCAATTAGCTCCAGGCATTGGGAGTAGACAATGAGGTGGGCCTCATAACCATCACAGAAATTTGGGCCACAGAGAAAAATGACAGGGACTTGTCAGTCCCATGCTACACAATGTTTAAACAGGATAGAGGGAAAGGCAAAGGGGGGGGCATAGCCTTATATGTCAGGAAGGGGATATAGGCTGTGGAGAACTGACACATCAGGGAAGCAAAGGAGAAACACAGTCACTGTGGGTTCACCTGATAGCACCCACATGCCAGAAAATATGGGTGGATGTGATCTACAGATCACCAGGATGGGGGAAGAGAGAAATAGGGAGCTCAATGAAGAGCTGTCAAGTGGTGTGAAGAAGAGGGAAGTGGTGGTTGTGGTGGGTGATCGAAAGCTACCAGATATCAACTGGCAGATTCCAGTGGCCAGGTGCACCAGATGTCAGGCCCTAGTAGATACACTGCAAGACTGCCTGTTGGTGCAGCTAGTTAAAGTGATTTATTTAGTTTTGCCATTGCAAATGGGAGTAGTAACCTGTAGGAGTTGTGAATCAGTTTCCTAACATTAAAATTGCCAAAAAGCGCAGTTTTCCATGAAACAAATCCTTTTATTTTTGTGCTCTGCTTCATTTGTATAACCCTGTCCCTTTTTTTCTCAGTGATGCAACCCCCAACCATGACATCATGCAAGGGAAACAAGTTGTTTAAAGGGACACTGTCAGTTTTTAGTTTTAGAAAGAAAAAACAGCTATTTACTGTACCCACAATGCCTCACTATCTAAATTAGTATACAGGCCATTATATGTCTGTGGTAACTACAGGATTGGGAGACTACATCTCTCAGTAAAGAAATCTTGTCAGCTAGATGCTGTATGTACAATGCCTTGTCTGGAAAATAAACATTTGAGAGCTTATATTGTCAATATCACTACAGAAATACTGTACCTGACAGTAAGGAAATTGGTAGACAGCTTCATATTGTACCCACAATGCCTTGATATGTAAATCTTCATATTAGGTCCTATACTGCAGTCACCACTACCAAAATAAGAGACTGCACCTCTGACTAAGGAACATCTAAGTCAATGTTTTAATTTACCCAGAATTCCTTGTTGCTGCATGTAAAACATTGGCAGCTCCCTTGCAAGACATCATTCTGGAGGTGTGGCCACACAGAGAAAACTGAAGGGTGGGCAGAAACAAAGATCTGATAAAACATAAAAAAAATGACTATGAAAGTTTTTTTTTACAAAACAAATAGCAGTTTCAGCATCTGAAGCAAGGCTAGCAATGGCATACTATATGAAAAGACATTTGTGAAACTTCCATAAATCACTTTAAGGATCCCACTAGACAGGAGGCCATTCTCAATGTGGTGCCCACCAGCTCGGAGTTGGTGAGTAAAGTGAGGGTAGAGGAGCCACTGGGGTCCAGTGACCATAACCCCATTTGGTTCAGGCTGGCCCTCGGGACCAGAATGCCCCTATCAAAAACTGAAGTGATAGATTTCAGAAGAACAGACTTCAACTGGATGAGGGGGCTGGTCCAAGACAAACTGATCAGGGTGAACAGCATTTGAGGTGTAGAGAAAAGATTGGGGAAAATTAAGGGGACCATTCTTGAAGCAAGAAAGTTATACATGAGAATTGTTACAAAACAAAACAGGTACCAGAGACCAATATGGTTCCTAGAAAGGGTCAGCGAAGCAGTGAGGGCCAAGAAAATGACTTTCACCAGGTACAAGAAAAGGAAGAGGAGGAGGAATACTGTAAGGAAAGTACCAAATAAAAACTATGGAAGCAAAGAGAATGGTCAGGAAGGAAAAGGCAGACACAGAGCTACATATTGTGGAGGTGGTCAAGGATGGTATAAAAACAATACTTCACATAAATTAAGGTAAAAAGGAATCAGGGAGTAGGTTTTGCTAGGGGTAGGGTACTAGAGAAAGAGGAGCAAAAAGCAGCTCTTCTTAATGATTACTTCTGCTTTGCCTTCACAAGGGAAGACTGTGGGCCCCTGCCTGAAAGTGACATGAAGGTAGTTGTCAGAAGCATTCCCGAAAAGAAGCAATCAGTATTTACCAGAGAAATGGTCCAAAAGGGACTTGGAGGATTCAAGGTAGATAAACCCCCAGAGCCAGATGGGATAAACCCAAGGGTGCTCAAGCAATTGGCTGATAAACTGGCTAAACTCCTTGTAGGGCAATTCAATAACTCAGTTAGGATGGGGTAGTTCCAAAAAGACTGGAGGGTAGTGGACATAGTCCCACTACACAGGGAAGGGGACAAGGAGCAACTGGGGAATTATAGACCTGGCAGCCTTATCTCTGTAGTGGGTAAACTCATGGAGTCACTGATCAAAAAGGGCCTTGCAGACTACCTAGAGAGCAACATTCTTTAAGGCAGTAAACAGCATGGGTTTGTGACAGGCATATCTCATCAGATCAACCTGATAGTTTTCTTTGAATGAGCAAAAAAAGTAGTAGATAAGAGTCATTCTGTGAATTTGCTGTACTAAGGCATTTGACTTGCTGCAACACAGAATATTGCTGAAGAACCTGGCGGACCTTGGTGCGGCTAGAGACATAGTTAGATGGTAGGAAACTGGTTGAAAGAGAGACAACAGAGAGAGGTGGTAAATGGGGTCAAATTGGAAGAGAGGGAGGTCATGAGTGGGGTGCTGCAGGGATCTGTCTTGTGTTCTGTCCTTTTCAATATGATCTTCAGAGACATTAGTGAGCAGTGTGAAAAAGGAATGGGTAGGGCCAGTGGGAAGCTGGATGCACAGGGAGAGGTATCTTTAGCAGGATGACAGAGGTGGTGTTGCCACTATATTGCTTGCTTGTGAGACCCCAACTGGAATATTGTGTCCAGTTCTGGCAGCTGCACCTCAGAATGGTTATACACAAGGTGGAGGCAGTCCAGAGGAGGGCAGAAAAAATGGGGTAGGGATTGCACCAAAAGCCTTAAATGGAAAGACTGAGGAATCTCAACATGTGCACCCTCAAAGACAAGCAAGCATGAGACAACATGACAGAGACCTACAAGTACCTCATGGGGGTTAACAGGGTGCAGGACGGGAGTCTCGTTCCAATGAAGAAGAGCACCAGAACCAGACCGCATGTGAGGCAGCTGGAGGGGAAGAAGTTTAGGATAATTGTGAGGAAGTACTACTTCATTGAAAGAGTGGTGGACACCTGTAACAGACTACCAGTGGAAGTGCTGGAGGTGAAAACAGTAGGGGGCTTCAGATGTGCAAGGGATAGACATAGGGGAATATTAGAAAATGGGCAGGAAACAGAGAGGGACCCATGAGACCAGTTAGGGTCTGTGAAGACAGACTAGACAGGGACCATCTGGGCAGAATGGGTGGACCAAGCAGTCCTTTTCTGCTGACAGATTCTATATTTTCATTAGAGAGGGCATCTAGGGCAAATTGTGCCTCTTTGCAGATGACAGAAAGTTCTGTGGTAGGGTAGAGAGTGAGGCAAGGCTCAGGGAGCTACAGAATGACCTACAAAGGCTAGAGAGGTGGTCAGGCAGTCTAATGTTTGGCAGTTGCTATTCAATGCCAAAAAATGCAAGGTTATGCTGCACCTAGGGGAAAAAATGACAGGACAGAGTGCTGGATGGGAGGAGTTAAACTGATCACTATAGCAGAGAAAAGGGACCTGGGAGTCATCACTAGTGACTCCCTCCAACACTCAAGCCATTGTAACAAGTCCTATAGTAAGGCTGATAAGATGCTGGGGTGTATTGGAAGGGGAACTGACAGCAGGAAAAAGGAGATATTACTAACTCTTTATACTTCACTGTTGAGGTGCTGTCTGGAGTACTGTGCTCAGTTCTAGATTCCTCACTTAAGGAGGGACAGGGACAGGCTGGAGATGGTGCAATGCAAGGTGAACAAAATGATTAAGGACCAACAGGGCAGATGTCATGAAGATTGAAAGCAATGAACATGTACTCACTGGAGACCAGGTGACAGAGGGGAATATTACAGAGGCCTTCAAGTTCCTGAAGGGAATAAACAAGGTGAACTGTGTAGAACTATTTAGCAGGTGTACAGAGTCAAGAACCTGCAGTCACGAGTGGAAACTGGAGGGGGTGGGGAAGATTTAAGAGGGATGCGAGAAAGTTCTATTGTAAGGAAAGAGTGGTGGAACCATGGAAGAGTCTTCCAGTGGAAGTGGTAGGTGCCAAGTCCATAAATGGCTTCAAGCATGGATGGGACAAAGAGACAGGTCTGGTGGTTGCTCAGGTCAGTAACAGTATGGAGGGGAGCAGGGGGTGGATGGTGGAGTGGAGGGATAAAACCTCATATTGACAATAGGTCCCATGACAGATAGAGAATTCCAAGAAGACTAGATGAAACTCTGGTATTGTTCTGCTGTCATGGTCTATGTTATATGTAGGTAGGGTCTGCAGAGGCAGACTAGGTAGGGAACAACTGGGCAGACTAGGTGGGCTAAGTAGTTCTTTTATGCCATCAAATTCAATGTTTCTATGTTGAAAATGTTCAATGTTTGATTATAACTTTGTTGTTTTTTTGAGATTTTTACCCCAAATTTAAAAATTTGTTTTTACGACACCACCTTACGAAGACGACTACTACCCTTTATGATATCCTGGCCAAAACCTCATTTTGTGAGATGAGCATTAAAAGATGTTTTGGTCAGGCTTTGAAAAATTAGACCTGCCATGTTCATTCAGTGCTGTAAAAATGGCTATGTTGGAAATGTGGGGTCAAAATCTGGAAAAGCAGTAAAAAGTAAATGTTGAAGGATTTCAAATTTCTTCAAAACATTGGTGTTTTTTTTTTTAGATTTTAGAAGCACAGAAACATAGAAGTTGATGGCAGAAGGAGATGGCTAGGTGCATCTAGTCTACCCATTTGTTTTAGACCTATTTTGACACTCCAGTTGCCCTTTGTTGTCAGGGCTCCCTTGTGTCTATCCCATGCATTCTTGAATCTCCCCACAGTGTTGACCCCCACAACCTCTTTGGGCAGGCTGTTCCAGGCATCTGCCACTCTTTCTGTGAAAAAAAACTTTCTGGTGTTGGTAGAGAACCTCCCTCCTTGTAGCCTGAGGTCATGCCCACTGATCTTGGAGCCCTTCTTGAAGTTAAAAAGTTCCTGTGCCTGTACCTTGTTAATGCCTTTTATGTGCTTGAATGTTTCAATCATGTCCCTTTTCTCTCTTCTCTGCTCCAGGGAGTACATATTCAGTTCCCTAAGTCTTTCCTCGTAGGACATGTACTGCAGACCCTGAATCATTTTTGTCGCCTTTCTCAGTACTGTTTCCACCTGGTCAATGTCCTTCCTTAGGTGAGGCCTCCAGAATTGGACTCCGCATTCCAGGTAAGGCCTGAAAAGCGATCTATACAGTGGTAGTACCACCTCTCTCCTCCTGCTCATGATTTCCCTCCCAATGCAGCCCAGCATTCTGTTGGCCTTCAATGTTGCCTTCTCACACTGCTTACTAACCTTCAAGTTGTTTGAGATTATAATTCCCAGATCTTGTTCCTGGTTTGAGGCTGCCAGTCTTTCACCTCCTAGGTAATACTCCTTTCTTGGATTTTTCTTTCCTATGTGCATGATCTTGCACATTTTGGCATTAAATCTCAGCTGCCACACTCCAGACCATTCTCCTAGTTTCTTGAGGTCAGCTTCCATCTTGCTCACTCCTTCTGAGGTGTCCACCCTGTTACATATCTTGATATCATCTGGAAACTGACATATCTTCCCTTCCAGTCTGTCAGCGATGTCTGCTATAAAAACATTGAAGAGCAGAGGCCCCAGCACTGAGCCCTGGGTCACAATGCTGGTCACCCTGACTTCCATCGATTGCAGTCCATTAACCTGTAGCCTCTGGGTTCTGCCTTGTGACCCATTTTGTACCCATCTGACTACTTCTGGACCAACCCCTGTGTGGTCAAGTTTCTTTACCAGCCTTCTGTGTGGAACTGAGTCAAAGGCCTTACTGAAGTCTAGGTAGACCACATCTACTGCCCCACTGTCATCCACTATTTTTGTAGCGTAGTCAAAAAACTTGAGCAGGTTTGTCTGGCATGACCTATCTACTGTGAAACCATGCTGTTTAGGGTCTTGTTGGCTGCTAGTTTCAAGGAATGCTATGATCCTCTGTTTGAGTAGTGTCTCCATTAGTTTCCCTACTATAGATGTGAGACTCATCAGTCTGTAATTACTAGCCTGTTCACAACTGCCTTATTTGAGAAGTGGAACCACTATTGCCTTTTTCCAGTCTTCGATTACCACACTGTTCTTCAAGGATTTCATGAATAGAAGTGCCAGAGGGGCTGCTAATTCTGTCCCTAGTTCCTTAAGGATTCTGGGGTGCATCTCTTCTGGTCCCATGGCTTTGTCAGCTTTTAGTTTATTTAGCACCTCCCGTACTTTGGCTTCTGTAAAGGGACTCGTGTCTACCCGTGGTCCTGGGTAGATGTGTTTTTTTAGGGCCGGGCCATCCCATGGGTTCTCTTGGTAAACACTGAGCAGAAGTATTTGTTGAGGATTTCAGCTTTCTCTGGGTCATGTTTGGTTCATTTCCCTTTTTCAGTAGCAATCTTTACTATCCCACCTTTTGCCTTCCTACATTCCCTAATGTATCTAAAACATGATTTGGATCTCTTCTCTCTTTGTCCCTTCTTCTGTCTTTTCCTCTGTCTGGCCTTTTGCCTTTCTAATTTGTTTGTTAGACTTTCTCATTTTTTCCTTGTACAACTCCCAATGTGTCTCAGTTTTGGTTTCCTGGTATATGCTGTACACCTTCTTTTTTTTTCTTTGACTGTGGTAGTCACTTCCTTGTGTAACCCCCTTGTTACCTGGGATTACTAGAATCCCAGTAAGACCTAGTGGTAGGCAGGGAAGGCAGCTTGTGAAACTCCAGTTAAATGGGTTTCACACTGTCTCACTCTGTTCTCAGTCTCAGCTGAGACTGAGGGATGACATCACCAATAGAACTATCACAGCTGCATGAGCCACATTGGAATCTGCAGCAAGGGAGTTAGTTAGAACGTTGGGAAGTTTTTGAAGTCAGTCTTCAGATGAGTGTGAGTCAGTGAAGTGTGAAGTTGGGAGCTTGCTGAGAAAGCAGCTCAGTGAAGGCTCTAGGAGCCTCAGCCCTGACAGAGGGCTACTTTTAGTTTAAAAAGGGTGTGTGTCTCCACCTTAAAGAGAGACATGGAAGATAATTGAAGTGGTGGAGACCGCTGTTTTCGGGTCTCAGTGCCCCCTTCCTATGGGGGGGTAGGAAAGGGTTCCCTGCAGATTCCTGGGGCAACCCCCTAGTTCTGCTTGTGAAGGAAAAGTTGCCTGTTTGTTCTAGAGTTTTTTGGGAGAACAAGAAGATTTGTGAGTCGCCTGTGGAGCACCTGCAACATGAGGGTGAGTGTCTGCTCTTGCTAAAAGGGCCTATGTTTTTCACCCTGGAACTTGTGTGACAATGTGGGGATTGAACTATTAAATATTGGGAAGCCTAGAGTAATGGGCTAAGCAAATTAAAAGTAGGTTCAAGTTCTGAGCTTGTTGGGATGCAAATGAGATGTAGAGGAGATGTGACAGACATCTACCCAGAATCTACATTTGAAAGTTCAGTAAAGGAATTGTTCAGTTTCCAGAGAAATGGCCGGGTATGGGCTGTGGGAGCTGGAGGTGGGTGGCCCCCCCATCTTTAGTGACCAGGTCCACCTCTACGGATTTCTTCTGTGGATTTCTACTTTACCTCAGGCACTTGGCCAGTGATGAGGGAAGTACCCAGATGTGGGATTGTAGGAAAATTCTCTCTAGGAGTCGAAGACTCTAGTGTGGTTGAGGGAGCCACAACAGGATAATTGGTTCATTCCTCAAATGGACTGCGGATCAAGTGGCCGGTGGGGGAGCCGGGCTAGTAGGGAAAACCCAAGTGTGTACAAGTCGGGCTGTGTACCCAAAGCTGCGTGCAAGTCCGGGCTGTGTGCCTGGTGGGTTTAGAGCCTGAGGGCTGGAAATAGTGATAAAGTGTTCTGTTGTCTCTAATCTGCATTACCAGGAAATGTGGCCCCATGGGGGTCCGTATATGCTTTGTTTGTTCAGCTTGGATGTGAATAAAAGCCACACTGAAGAATCCCATTCCTGGTTCTGGATATTACAGTTATTGCTTCCTGTGTTCGGATTTACTTGGGTGCCCCTGCCCAGAGTAGCCAAACCTAGGTCCCCTGTTCCGAGTAACCTCATCCTCCCTGAACCCAGTCCCCACCAGGTACTGCTGTCAGCTTCAACAGCATGCCACCTGTCATTTTGCTAGAAAGGCAGGGGTGAGGGGTTACACTTGGAAAACCATAGAGGATTTATTTTTCTTTTTGCTTTGCTGACCCATCTGGCACATTGATATGTGGCAGTCTTTATTGCTTTCTTGAGACTCCCCCACATGATAGCCACCTCCTCAACCTCTGTTTCCACTAACTGGCTACTTATGTTGTTCCTTATTTTTTGGAAGTCAGCCTTTCTGAAATCTAGCACCTTTATCTTTGAGTGGCTGGTGTCCTGTGTTATGTTTACCTTAAAGCTTACCACGTGATGGTTGCTGTTGCCCATATGGCATCCCACTTCAATGTCCTTGATCCTTTCCGAGTTTGTGAGGACAAGATCGAGAATGGCATCTCTCTTTGTTGGGATGTTAACAAGTTGGCACAGTCCCCTGCCTTATATTGACAATAAGAAGTTCTTACTTCTTGTTGTTGCTGCAGTTAGTGTGTTCCAGTTAATATCTGGTAGGTTGAAGTCCTCCACCAGTGTTACTTTGCATTTATCAGACATTTTATGGATTTTCTCTATTAGATCTTTGCCTCCTTTATCTCCTTGATTTTGGGGCCTGTACACAATGCCAATTCTGAAGGGTTTTCCCTTGCCCATGTCTACTGTTAGCTACAGTGACTCGAAGTCCCCAGATTGCCCTTTTACTTCCATGGTTTTTATTTCCTCTCAAATGTAAATGGCTATGCCCCCACTTCTTTTCTTGCCTGCCTATCTTTCCTGAACAGATTGTAACTGGGAATGGCTGTATCACATCCTTGGTTTTCCATGAACCACATTTCTGTTACAGCCACCCAGTCCAATCTTTCTGTTTCCAAGATGGCTGTGAATTTGGGGAGTTTGTTTGTTAGGCTTCTAGTATTTGCAACCATTGCCTTCCAGGAAGGTACATCCTATTTGGCCTGAGGTTGTACCCTCTTCTTGGACTGCTCCAGTTTGCTCTTTCCGGCCAAGAGATTATGGAGGTTGCTGGTTCGGGTGGATGTTGACTCAGATTTTTTTCTGAGGATGTATGCATGCATTTGGTGTTTTGGGGATTGATGACCAGCCCACCGATGGCAGGGGTGTGAGCTGCATCATTTCAACACCACATTTTCAACAGTCTTTTTATGACCCAACCTTATAAACAAGACAGGTGTCTTTTATAAAATCTTGGCCAAAACATCATTTTGCAGCATGGGTGTGAAGATACATTTTGGACAGGATTTGAAAAATGACATCTGTCATGTTCATGGAGTGGGGGTAGCAAAAGGGCTATGTTGAAAATTTTGGGTCAAAATCTGTGAAAATAACAAAGTTATGAGTGAACATTTAAAAGGTTCAATGTTTTTCATACTGTCATTGTTTTTTTGACATTTTGACCCCAAATTTTCAACGTAGTCTTTTTGTGACACCACATTATGATCAAGATGGCTGGAACTTTTTAAATCCCATCCAAAAGGTGAAGATTGGCTTAAGGCTCTGATCATGTTCTCAATGGAGACCAGAAGGGAAAGAGATGGGAGATACAATAGAGACCTTCAAGATCCTGAAAGAAATGAAAAAGGTAGATTATAAGGAAATATTTAGCAGGAATAGCAAATCAACAACCCAGAGACTTGAGTGAAAGATGGAAGGGGGAGATTCAGAAGGGATGTGAGAAAGCATTATTTTACAGTGAGAGCTGTGGAACAGCGTAGCAGCAGAGGTGGTGGGTACAAGAAACATTAATGGTTTCAAACATATGGCTGGGATCAAGTAAAATGTTTAATAGTTTCATAGGCTAAAGCAGTAGGGTGGAGGCAAGAGGGGGAGGTGAGAGCAAAAACCCAGACTAGACAATAGGTCCAGGGGCAGGGCAGGGTAAAACAGGGCAGACTGGATGGACCAGTGGTCTTTTTCTGCTGACATTTTTTTCCCTTTCTATGTTTCATATGATAAAGATAGGTGGAATTTTTAAAATCCTGTCTGAAAGGTAGTTTCACTGAGTGACTGCAAAAACATGTTTTGGAGGTGATTTGAAAAATTACACCTGTCTTGTTCATGAAGTGGGATAAAAAAAGGCTATGTTGAAAATGTGGAGCAAAATGTTAAAAAATGACAAAGTTCTGCATTAAAAAACCAATGTGATCTATGAGTGCAGGGACATGTAAGAGCATTTGTTTTACTTGCTATTTACCACAGTATGAGACTACACATGAGCTGCAACCACTGCATAATGGGTATGCAAATGGTATGGGTTGTGCAACATTTCTGCCATTCCCTGTGAACTAAAGTACTAAATGTCACAAACGCACTCCACAGGTCAGGCCCTCTGCTCCCACAGTGCCAAACCTCAACGTGCAATATGCGAACAGGAGACAAACAGGATAACCTTCCTGTCTGTTTTGGGTCCAAATCACCTACTAGCCTCTAGTCCTGGTGTCAAATATGAATCCTTTTCGCTAGCACACTCAGTTAAGAGGCGTAGATATAACACTCTTTTCAGGAAAATGCAATGAAGTACTTCACCCATTGGGCACCTAGCCTGGTTCACAATTTTACCCTTTTGACTAAGTTTGAGACCTAGGTATATTCTTACCATAGCAAGATAGTAACACACCTTTAAGCCCTTAACAGTTTTTGTCGTTTCAGCCTCCACATGCAAAAAAAAAGTCTCAAGCAAGATTAAGGAAACCAAAATGTTTACTGGAATAAAAAAAAATAGTAAATACATACAAACTATAGAACATATAACATAAATACTTGTAGTCAAAATAAATGGGAATTTCAGGCACAGAAATGCCTGTAACTGAATTTCTAGTCTTAACCCAGTTTCTAGTTAGTATTACCTAATTGTAATAGGAGTACCTTTTTTATTACACACTGTGTGTGTTCCTTTAGGAGTCCAGAGATAGATGTGTCTGTCACTCCTTTCAACCAGAGTGATAATAATCCAACATGTCCCTCCTGTCCTGTGAGGTCAGAGCTCATGAGGTCACTGTTAGCCTTTCATTAATCTGTAACCTGACCAAGAATATCCAAAAGGGTGTCATTTTACTGCTGGCTGGAAATCCGCAAGATAGCATTATCAAAATATGACATTCTCTTTGATCAGAGCATTCACCTTTGATGTTCAGAAAGACATCCTGTCAAAACATTTCTCTTATAGGTGTGAAAGCTAACAGAAATCTGTTAAAAATGGCCTTTTCCTCAAAGGTCATAAAACGCATAATTTGTCCCTATAGTTCAAAGTAGAAGGGTTAGTTTACAATGTGTTATATAACAGCTAACACAGGCATGGCAGGAGGTGTCAAAGAAAGCCTCTTAATTAATTCATTCACTGGGTCAGTGTTACCATAGTCAGTTGTTTTTAGCTGACCAGGGCCTTTGGGGTCAAAAGGGCAGGCCCCTTTAAATGCTGATAGCTGCCATTTTCCTAAGCTGACATTCAATATAAACATATATTTATGTCACAAATATAATTATAACTAGTAGAGGGTTACTCATGTTACACTAAACAGTAGCACTTATGAAAGTAATAACCAATAGCACATATGTGGAATGAACTGCAGGGGATATGTTTGAAGCAGGTATTAGGAACTAGAGAAGAAAACCCACTTCTACCTTGCATTTTCCATCCCTTTTGTCTCAAACAGTGGTGAAAGGGTTGGGCACCCCACTGTTGGACTTAAGATCTAGATCGGGAATGGGGTGGGGAGGTACTCATGATGCTTAATTAACAACCTTCTTTCTGGACTGGCTAGGTTAGGCATGGAGGGCTAATACCGACAGTGGGATTGAGCACCTACTGCTGGTTTTATGTACTGGCTGGGTCTGGTAGGAGGGGGATACCAGTGGTAGAGTTGATCATCCACCACTTGTTTTCTGTATTGGCTTTGTCGAGCATGGGGAGGAATGATACTGGCTCTGACTGATACCAACTGTCTCTGACTGATACCAATATGCATGCATGCTTTGTAAGCAAACATGATAAAGACAGGGCAGTCTTTTTGGCAATATAGTGGAAATACAATATTAGCACAGTATATCGATATAAGTTCATTTACATGGCACCAATGTTCTGATGCAATGTTTATATATAGATATAAATATATATACATAAATGTGTATATATATATATATATATATATATATATATATATATATTTTTTTTTTTTTCTCCCTAGGGTGCACTGTAGGCAGCTTGTTCCACCCTACCCTGCCATCTGTGTCTGTCCACCGCTTCAGCCGGTACCACTGAGCCCCATTTCCACCACGGATTCCCCCCATGACAGGGTCAAGATGGTGAGGGCCATCCTCCCCCACTCAGGACTCACAATTCAGAGTGAGGCTGTTTCAGTGATCCAGTGGTGGAGTGGGATGCCGGTTGGCGGGCAGGGCTTCATGGAGCCTATGATCACCATTTTTCCCATTTTTGTCTCTCCCCTTCCATGGCCATGAGCACGCACACGTCATTGCCACATTCTTGCCTCCCTAATTCCAGTTATGCTGCCCAACCACCACCAGGAGGCAACCAAGGAGTGGGACAACATTCCTCCTCCATGAGAGAGGAGAGCTGTCCATCGGAGGCCCAATCCTCTCCCTCCCCTGCCATCCCCAGCAACCTGAGCTCACTCCCAAGCCCTGGTTGCTGGCATGGCATGAGATGGGGTGTCCAGTGTCTCAACACTCAACGCCAGTGGGCTGGTCCCTCTGCTGCAACTTTTTATTAATATTGTAAAATGTATTAAAAGTATACCGATATAGCAATAGTCTATTATTAGTTTACCAATACAGTAAAAGTATATTTCCAGTATACTGACACACTGAAAGTGTAGCAACATGATTTCTCTGTATCAATCCAACCAAAAACTTTTATGTGTGTTCCTAGCCCTTATTGTTCCAAAGAAAGCCATATCATTACTGAATTACTTTTATAACCATTAGGGCTAGGAACTTAATTTTTTAATGAACAGTTGAAGTCAGGTTGACATCAGGAAGTCCTGTTAATACACATTTAATGTATCAATAAACTGGAAATGAACTTTTACTATATAAGTAGATAATTTGAATCCATTTCCACTAAATTGACAAAAGTTGTTTCAGTAAATCAATATCGTGCATTTTTATTTATATAGTACTACATCGATATACTAAATAATAATACATTATTACTAAAGCTACAGAAAGACTTTAAAAAAAACTATAAAAACATTCTACACATTTGTAGATTTTTTGTTCATCCAGAAGCACAGACATTACCAAAGAAATTATTTTCTATTTTCCATTTATTGTATTTCTAAAGAGATCTAAACATATTACATAAAAGTCTCGAGGGGGGTGGAGTGCCAAGATGGCTGCAGTGCCGCTCCGCTCTTCACCGCTCCATGCTGCACCAAGTCTGAAATGTGTTTTTTTAGCCTTGAATTTATTTTATACACATGCTTTATTTTTTCTCTGAGAAGTCAAATTGAGTTTATCCCAGTTTTATTTATATGATTCAGTGCAACCGGCGTCAATAGTACCAATAGCGTTTTACCTTAGCTCAGGGAGAAAATCCTATAAAAGTGATTAAAGTTACAAGTGGAGCTACAAATGCCCTTGCTCTTCAGTATCTTAAAGAGCTTCCAACTGCATTGCTCATATATGTTAAATCTAGTGGTCACCTATCTCGCTGTAGAGAAAACCGAAGCTGAGTTATTATGGTGTTCTCCCCTAACCGATGAAAGCTGAACATCCCAGAGGTGAAACAGACATGGAAGGAGTAGACATTGCATTCATTGCATTGTTTGTGCTGATGTGCTCACTTTATTCCAACTAAAGGTATGCCATCATTGCTTGGGACTGGGGTCTCTATATTCCCATTGAGATGTAATTTACTGTGCTCAGTGGAGCATTCTGTTCTTTAATTTTTCAGGTGGCCCTCGTTGGCATTTCCTGGATGATGAACCACAATGAAAGAAAACTTGAAAATGGAGAGAAAGGGGCATTGGCTGAGGATCCTGCTGGAGGTCTGGACTTTGGACCCCTAGATAAAGTGAGGAGAAATAAATATGTTTGCATTTTGCCTGTGAAGATCCCCCCCTCCATGTTAACCCATTGCATTTTGCCTGTGAAGACCCCCATGTTAACCCATGTGAAAACTTTGTATCAGTGATGGTGGAAATGGCTGTGGGGTTAACATTTTTCAGAGATAGTGCTCTTATTCTTCCAGGTGTTGTCTAAATACTCAACTAAATAATAAAATATAATTGAGTTCACGTTCTCTTGGCACAGTTATAAAGTCCAGCATTAAGGAGTTAGAACTCTTATTATGGAGTCCAAACTCCTGACATTAACAAATACAGGCAAATAACTTGATGGTTTCCAGTGTTTAAATGGAGCTTTGACTATATTCACCCTAGTGTCCCCAAAATAACCCATTCAAATCTACAATATTAAAAGTGTTTAACTTAAAACAGGAAGCCTGTGGCGGGATTCCTCAATTTAGATTGGAGGTGCTGATCGAGCGACACACAACTCACTATCTTTAGTGGAGAGGTTTTTTGATATTTTACATGCACTTCATGGTGAATGGGGCATAATTGCTAGTAAGTCCCTATTTTTTGCAAGGCTACACCTGCAGTTCAATGGGCGGGGCAATATACCATGCCCCCAATCAGGCCTTAAAAGGCTGCTCCTTCTGGCTAGCTCAGGATCATTTTTTTGTTGCATCCAGAGGCGCTGCTTTTATTTGCTCCTAACCTAGTTTTTCCTGCTTTTTGCTGTTGCTGAGCCTTGTGGTGCCTCCTGCAGCTGGATTGTTCCCTGTCTCCATTTGCCTCCACTCCGTGTCTCCTCTCCTTTCAGCTCCCGACTTGCCTTTCTCCTTCCCAGTTCTGTCTTTGCTTACCATTCCCTCCTTTCTGTTGGCCCAGCTTTGGCCGCCCACCTTTCCCTGGTATACCTCTACTTTTGCTCGTTGCCCTGAGACTCTGCACTCTGCTCTGGGCTGCGCTGCAGGTGGCGAGTGCTCCCTTTTTCTGGCTCCTTTAGGCCCTTCCCACTCCTTATCTCTTCCATTCGTTTCTGCCATCCTCGACTCGGGCTGCTATCCTCCTCTCCGTTACTTCCTGGATCTGCTGCCTCTTCCCCATACCTCTCCTTACTGCATTGCTCCATTTCTCACCTGGCAGCCACTGCATTGTTTCCCACTGCTCTGGGGTGTGTCATCACCCACCCAACTCAGTTCCAGACCTGTCACAGAGCTGCATCCTTCTTCTGTTCATATTTTGCTTCTGTGTATCATTCTCCTTCTTGTCCCTCCACTGTGCTCTTTTGGAGGTTTCCTGACATGCCTACTGTACCTCTTCATTCCTGTCCTTCCTGTTTTCCTAGTCCTACCTGCCTGACTCCTAGGCACTCAATCTCCTCTTCTCTTCCAATATTCACTATTGATTATCACTGTGTACCTGCCTACAGATGTTACTTTTTTCATGCATTTTCAATTTTCTGGCCCTCCTATGGGACATGCCAGTGCTTTTCTTATACATGCCAGCCCAGGCACAGCCTCTGGCATTTCATCACTTAGTTCACTGTCTGCTACAGTGGCTGGCTTTACCTCTATTCCTTTATTCTACTTCCCAAGCTGTTTGGTGTCCTGATGCCTTTTCGTGGCTTCCCTCTTGCTCCCATGATGGGGGATTCCATGGTCATGGCAGGCATTGTGGTTCCTGGCAGTAGGAGCAGCTTTATCATTACATATAATGATATTTTTGACTACTGTGATTAGTCTACAGTGCCATTCCCAAGACATCCTTAGCCAGATTGGATATCTTCTTCATCTCCTTCTGTCACTTCGCTCTGGACTCTCCTCCTCTCACCCACAACTGTCAGCTCTACCACTCCCTGGCATTTCCCTAACTAGAAAATAGACGCCTCCATCATTGTGCTAAATTTGTATCTAAATTCTGGTTTGGATTGCTCCCATCCTATTTCACTCATCTCTATCAGACCTCCTCCTCCTCCCTCTGCCCACTCACTTAGATCTTATGACTCTTGTTCCATGGTTGTCCCTCGCTGGTCTACCACTGAAGGCCAGGCTGCTTTCTTGTATCAGTTCCCAAAAATGTGGAATTCACTTCCTCACCTGATTTACCAGTCCTCCTCCCCCTTCCCTGTAACTTCAGCCCTAAATAATTTCCTGTGAATTGTACCTGCTGCAATTAACCTATTTGGTACTCCTGACCTGCTCCCTGGCCTCTATCAATACATTAAGTAACTATTCTGAATTACAGCTCCCCTCCAGCACCACTACTTTCTTTCCCTGCAGAAAACCCTACCTGGCCATTACTTCAGGTTATCAGTAACTACCAATATAACTATGACTTTAGATTCCTATCAATCTATTACTATCATTATATCTATAACCTTGATTCCTATTCATCTGCTCCCTTCCCAGCCTTGCTACCTTTCCACCTCTGCTGTTACCCCCTATCCACCACTTGTTTTTGGGCAAAATGGTACCATTATCATGAATTTAAGGTGCTGTCCTAATGTAATGCACTTGACCTGTCCATTGTGACCTCTGTTTACAATTATATTTTTATGCTGCACTTAATAGTTTCTTTCTGTTAGTTGCTATTCACCACTGCCAATCTTGTAATAATGTTTACTGTTGTATGCCTATATGTATTTCCACTACCCTTTCCCCCAGGATGTACCATGACATGAACAACTTGTTGTTCAGTGTGCCTTCCTGGTGAAACATTTCAATAATTAATTAATTAATTAATTGGCATTATCTCACCTCTCATTCTACTGCTGCTCCATACTGGCCTTCATGTCTTTCCTTCCATAGCATATATAGTCCATTCATTCTTGAACCTCCTCTCCTCTCTTCTCATACCCTCCATTCAACTCAGCTCTCATCCTTCTTATATCGACCTCCCAGCTCCTATTACCGTATTATCTAGCTTTACTCCTGGTACTTCGTACCTCAACTGTCAGTTGCAGGCTTCACTCAGTCATTCTCATCACTCCCACTTATGCAGTTTGATCCACTTCTAATTTGGCTTCTTGATGGACCCGGTTGGCATGCACTCCTGTGGTTACTAATTGTAATCTCCTTCTCAGGACCCACATTAGGGTCTAATTTGCTCCATCCGACCTCTGTGTAGGTCTATTCATTCACATCGACTATCTGAGCATACCCCTCATATGGGTCTCATGACACCTTGACATGACCTACTCTCCACTTGGAGACATGCCTTCCATGACCATCACTCCATGATTCAGGGCTAGCCTATAGCCAATGGTCTCACTCTGCACCCATGAAGTCCACATGTAGAGCTTGCAAAGCTTGGAGCAGGGTCCTTCTCCCTGGCCCATAGTGAAAATGCCTTTGCTCTGGGTGGTTCTTCAGTCATCACTCATTCCAGTGACACCTCTGGATGTAGGATTTATGACTTCAAACTGCAAAGGGTGGGGCTCTTGTAGGCAGAGCACCTTTAGCTGCCCGAGTGGGTTCGGGGGCACCATCTCCGCTATTCTCCCTCTGACCACCTCTGGTTCACTTGGTCTGTTTCATAGACTTGTGTAGGCTGACTGAGTGCCTCAGCCGTCATTTCTCTCTTCCTTTGCTTTCGGGTGCCTAGTTGCAGAGACGTCGCTCGCAACCCTCAAAAGCATTCCTGTTAGAAGGACAGATCTAGAGCTTCCTATAAACTGGACTATTTCCCTCTTCCATCGATCTCAACTCTAAATTGCAGTAGCTGCACTGTCACTAACCAAAATATCCTTCAGCCTGGAGGGAAGGTGATCTAGGCCTTGGATCCCAAGAGGTTTCCTCCTCAAAGGGTTTTTTCCTTCTTGTCTGTGCTGATGGTCATAATATTAAAAGGGTTAGTGCTTTCATAGGTTATGGAGTTAGGTTCCGCTGTTGGATGGATTTGGATGGTGGCCCTGGCTGTTCCCTCTCTCCTTAGAAAGTCCCACCTCCTGCTCCATGTCAGTTTCCAATCCACTAATTATTCCTTGTTGTCTCCTGTTGTCCTCCTGTCCTATCAATCTACTCCTATTGACCTCCAGTCCCATCCTTGGTATCATTCTGACTCCTCGCCTCCTTGGCTGCTTGACATCCTTTTGTGCACTCTTTTTGAGCTCCTTCCTAAGCTACCTTTAGTCAATGGAATCATTCCTGCAGCACCGATAGGGATGGAAACCTTTTCTAGGGTTCCTCACCTTCGTACCCCTATAGGGTGGTATATCCCATGGATAGAGAGGCAAATAGCCACAATGTATCTAAGTCACATAAGCATACATTATACCAGGTTGCATAAGCACATTGAATTGCAAGGGCTATGCCTGTAGTTCAATGGGTGGAGCAACATACCATGCCCCCAGTCAGGCTTTAAAAGGCCGCTCCTCCTGACTAGTCCAGGATTGTTTTTTTCATTGCCCCACCATCCTCCCCTCCTCCACCAGTGGCTCATTTCTCTTTCCCATAGGCTCCTTCCTAAGCTACCTTTAGCCAAGGGAATAATTCCCATGGCACCTATCTGGCTGGAACCCTTCTCTAGGGTTCCTCACTGTCGTACCCCATAGGGTGGCATATCCCATGGATAGAAATACAAATAGCCACAATGTATCTAAGTCACATAAGCATTTATCATACCAAGTTGCACAAGCACATCGAACCCATATTTCGGTGTAATGTGTGACTTCGGGAAAGATTGCTTAGCCTCCCATACACACATGGTTAAAAAAAATATAAATTTCATTCTGAGATGCCAAAAGATGTTTGCTGGATTTTCATTTTGGCAGGATACATGAAATCCAAAAAAAAATCTTTACTTTTCAAGCATCTAAGTAAGACTCCTGCTTGTGGATCCAGCTGTTCTAATGTGGGGGAAGAGCCTGGTATGAATTGTTCTCATTTGTGGCCTTGTTGCCTTGGGATTTATTTATTTATTTATTTATTGAAAATGTTTCACCAGGAAAGGCACACTGAGCAAAAAGATGCTCATCTCACGGTGCGACCTGGGAGGAGGGGTTACAGAGGAGGCAGGTATACATACAATAGTCGAGTTTAGCAGTAGAACAATACAGATAATGTACATAGTTTGGAGGGATTACATTTGAACTTGTTACATAAGGAGAACAGTATAGAACATGATCATCAGGGACAGGGTATACATATCATGGGTACAAATCAAGGCAAGAACAATACAGAACATGCACATCAGGGACAGGGTAAACATATCATGGGTACACAACGGGGCAATACATGAATTACTTAAGTGCCAGAACAGAACTAGAGTGCCAGTAACAGAACTTGAGCACCAGTAACAGAACTTGAGGTGCAGCAGGATGCACCAAGTTGACAGTAGGAGTTGGAGAGTGAAGATGGGGGTAGAGGAGGATTGGACTAGTAAACATTAGGTGTCTAGGGGGGAGGTTTAGGTGAGGTGGGAGGGAAGGAGAATGGAGTTAGTAGCTGTGAGTAGGGCAGAAGAGCGTATGTTAATTAGGAAGGGGGGAGAGAGGAGATGTTAGGAATGAGAAGGGGGAGTAAGAGTGATAGTGTAAGTGCGTAGGGCAGTATATAAGCCAGACAATTAGGCGATGGCCAAGCCGCTGGTCAGGAGCTAAGGGGTGACGGGGGACGAGAAACTATCAAAGGGGGGGAGGTCAGAGGCAGTTGCAATTTGGTGCAAGGAAGTTAGTGAGGGCAGAGGCTAGGGAGTGTTTAGATGAAGAATGGCGGATCTGGGCTGGCAGGCCATTCCAGAGTTTAAGGAAGAGGTAAGAGAAGGCTGATTGGCCGGCGGTGGTCCTTCAGTGGGGGATGACTAATAGCCTAGTGTCAGTGGACCTGAGGGCATGGGTGGGGGTAGGTGGGGAAGATAGGGAGGATATGAGGTAGGGCAGGAGGGAGCCGAGCCAGAAGTTGGAAGCGAATTTAACACTATGAATTAGGTGCCGGTTACTCAGGGATGGCAGGACCAGTGAACGGTAGAGCTTGCAGTGATGTGAGCGGGGGGGCATTGAGGGCAAAGCAGCAGAACGCATTAAAGAGGGGGTCTAGTCTGACTAGGGTGGTCCTTGAGGCAGAGCTGTAGATGACATCACAGTAGTCGAAGGTGGGTAGAATCATTTTCAGGACTAAATCACATCTGACGGGTAGCAGAGGACAAGTGCAGTTCCTGTAGAGGGCGCCAAGTTTTGGGCACAGTTTTGAAATGATGGCATCTACCTGTGTGGAAAAGAAGAGGTTGCGATCGAGCCAAACCCCTAGATACCTGAAGGAGGTCACTTCATCAAGGATGGTGTTGTTTAGGGTATGGAAGATCAGAAGGGGGGTGAGTTTGGATAGATGCTGTCTAGTGCCGAAAGAAATAGAGACAGTTTGCTTGGCATTTAGGGAGAGTTGATTGGTATTGAACCAGTGTTGGATTTTGTTGAAATCAGTTTGAAGTTTGGAAGTGAGTTCTTCGTGAGTCTGGCCGGAGGTAAAGAGGACCGTGTCATCTACAAACATGTGGATCGCGGTAGAGGAGCAAGAATTATGCAGATCATTTAGAAGGATGGAGAAGAGGATGGGGCCAAGAAATGAGCCTTGGGGAACGCCAGTGGTGATGGGGAGGGGGGAGGTGTGGTCAGCTATTTTAGTAGATTGGGTTCTATTTAGTAGGTAGGCAGTGAACCAGTTTGTGGCAGACGCTGCTAACCCAGCCCCTGATAGGCAGGATAGTAGGAGAGAATGGGATACCGTGTCGAAAGCTTTAGCTAGGTCAATGAAAATAGCTGCAGTGATTAGCCCATTATCCATCCCAGTGAGGATGGAGTCCGTGAGTCTTAGTAGGGAGAAGTTGGTAGAGTGGAGTTTTCTGAAGCCGGACTGAAATGGGGTGAAGAAGTTAGTTTCTGAGAGAAAGTGGGAGAGCTGGGATAGAACTAGGTGTTCCTGGAGTTTGGCGAGGGTGGGGAGGAGGGAGATGGGATGGTAGTTAGTAGTGGTGGAAGGATCACCACCTTTTGGAAGGGGTAGGACAGTGGCATGCTTCCATTCGGAGGGAAGTGACTCGGTGGTGAAAGATAGATTTAGTAGGGCGGCAAGGGGAGTAGCGATGGCGGGAGTAGAAAGGAAGAGGAGTTTTTTATCGAGACCATCTGGGGATTTGCCTTTGAAGGGGTTCAGGGAGTGAAGGGCATTTAAGGTTTTGGTGGGGGAGATGGGTCTGAAGGAAAAGGGATTCCTACCAGTTGGTAGGGGGATAGATGACTGGGGGGGTGGATGTGGTTATAGATGTATGGGGTGGGCGTGGTTGCAGGTAGAGAATCGAAGAGGGCCAGGGTGCAAGTAGTGAAATAGGAATTAAACTCAGAGGCTACCTTCAGGGGGTCGGTGAGGAGAGTCCCTTGGATGAGGAGGAGAGGTGGGGGGCTTGCTGTTTGGGGGGAGAAAAGGGAGTTAATGACTTTCCAGAATTTAGAAGGTCTCCCAAGATTTGCATTTAGAGTGTTGTTGAAATATTCGGCCTTAGCTAAGCGGATGGCCTTTGTGCACTTGTTGCAGAGTATGCGGTAGGTGACAAAGTTGCTTGGGAGGAGCATGGATTTGTAGTTATGCCAGGCCTTGTCATGGGCTTGTTGGCAAGCTATCAACTCAGGGGATATCCAGGGTAGGTAAGACCCTTGGACTCTAGCCCAGTGCAGGGGGGCGTGTTTGTCCCAGGCGGTGAGTAAGGTGTTCTGAAAATGCGTAAAGGCTGAATCCATGTTAGAGCAGCTTGAGCTCGGGACCCTATTTGAGTGAGATAGATCTTCCAGGAGGGGGGAGAGGTTGAGGGATTTGTAACCACTGGAATATAAATTTAGAAGGGGATTTAACCCTGTGGATTTTGCAGACCAAGTAGATTAGGTGGTGGTCACTAATGGAATCAGGGAGGAGGCCAGAACTGATGACGCGGTGTGGGTGGGATGTAAGCGCCCAGTCTAGTAGGGAGTGATTACCGGACTTATGGTTTGAGCGGGTGGGTTCCGTAATGGTTTGGGTAAGGTTAAGAGCAGTTATCTCAGTTTGGGTTTTGTTAAAAGTGGGTGCTAGCCAGTTGTGGTTAAAGTCACCCATGACATATAGTTCACCAGACTGGGCAAGAGATGAGAATTGGCACAGTAGGTCAGTGACTATTGTGGTTGGTGTGCCTGGGCAGCAATAAATACTGGCCACAAAGATAGGTAATGAGGATGGAGGGGACAGCGTTACCCTAAGAAGCTCGTAAGCTTTGGGTTCAGCTTTTGTAAGAGAGACAGTGAAGTGTAGGGCTGATCTGATGTAGATAGCCACCCCTCCACCTCTGGTGAGCCGGTCTTGCCTTGTGATAGTGAAACCCGGAATAGCAATGGTATTATCTGGTAGGCTGGAGTTTAGCCAGGTCTCAGATAGGATGATTATGTATGGGGCATGGTGGGCAGCTAGGACCTGAAGCTGATTGAGTTTAGGGGCTAGGCTATGAATATTTAGATAGAGAAGGTGTAAGCCTCGGGGGAGGTAGCCTGGTCGAGTGTCAGTGGTGGCCTTGGCTGAGGGGTTAGGTATGGGGTGGTCTGGGCCGGTGGTTAGGGTTGGGCCGGGGTTAGGGTGTATATCTCCTGCAGCCAGAAGGAGTAAGGCAATGGTTAGGTGGCAGCGTAGAACACGGAAAGACCGGGATTTTGCCATGCGCTGGCTGGGAGCTTCAGTAGGGTGTGCTGAGTGGAGGGAGAGGGTACTGGAGTGGGTGAGAGAGGCCAGAAGGCAGCCGATGAAAAAGACTGAGGAGGAGAGTAGTGTGGGGAAATGGGACCAGGAGATAGCTGGGAGGGATGAAGTGGACTTAAAGGGGGCATTTGTAGGATGGGTCAGGGTAGCCGGTGGAGGGGTGCTGGGAAGCAGCTTAGAGGGGGAATTAAAATGGGAAGGGACAGTAAAATGGGGGAGATCAGAAGTACAAGGGTTATTGGTGGGGGCATTTTACCAGATTTGGGGAAGAGGTGCCCAGGCATAGTGCCTTGGTAGTAGCAGGGTGGTGAGTTTCAAGTATCCTGGTTGCCCCTCAGAAAGTGTAGATACCACTTTGGAGTAGTGGTACTGTCACAGACGCTGGTGGATAGGGTACAAGGTTCAAGACCCTGTCAGGGCAGTTGGGATAGGACCTGTCTGAGAGCAGGGATCCAGGTTCTAGGTGACTTAAAGCGGGTTGGGTTTGGGCCAGAAAACAGGGTTGAAATAGTGACTCCTAGTGGTTAATGGGGTTAGTGACAGGTTGGGTGTGGGTCAGGCGATAAGGCAGGGGTTTGTGAGTAGGGCTAGACAGGTGGCTGGACAAGCGTGAGGCATGGGCAGAAGCAGGGGTGGGAGTAGGGAGAGAAGTAGCCGATCAGGTAGATAGGTTACAGGAAGCAGGAGGGGATTCTGGTTGGGAGTCTGAGGTGGAAAGGTCAGAGGGTCCCTCTAGTGACTAGCAGGTATAACCTGCAAATGGAAAAGTGGGGACTTAGTATAATAAAAGAGAGGAAGTGATGTCATAAGACAGTGTCTATATAGGTAGTGACGACCCAGGGTGGGTGAGCAGTCGATGTGCGTCGATGGGCTAACTCCCCTCACAAGGGTGCAGCTTTAGAGGTACTTTAATTACCTCTAGGCACCCGTGTTGGTCTCCTGCTCCTGGAGGGAGCACTGCAGGCTGGAGGGCAGGTGAGTGGCTGTTTGCTTTGGTGGGGAAGAGTAGCAAGGCCTATATTGGAGGGGGAACAAAAGGATGCAATGGGATTTACAATTGTAAGCTGCGCATGTACAAACTGTCCTGACTCAAGTGCTACCTAACACTCGCGAGGATGTTCTGGAGTGTTTAAAACAACAATGGCTACAGGTAAAAGACATATACTGCTATATCTTGACTCTATCTTACAGTACCACAATTCTAACGTCAAAAGCGCTTAAAAGTGTAGTCGCTAGAGTGACCCCCCCACCCACAGTAGCCCTAGCATGAAAATAGTAGTAAAACCCATTCAAAGACTCCACATGGCATTCCAGCGCTTGCTCTCTGAAAAAGAACATTCGACTAATTCTGCAGTCACAAGCACCGTAGCAGTTCAGGAAAAAAAAACTCACATTGATTGACTGGCTTGTTTGGCTAGATTCCTTACTGGCATGTTCTGCTTTGAGCACATTATATACATAAACAATATTGTACCCTTTGCACTCACTTCTTCAAACTATTTCTAAAAAATATGGACAAAGTATCGCCTTCGCCTGGTTGTTTGTCTAGGAACTGATTAGGAGCACCTCAGCATTCTCAAGAATTTATACAGTTGGATTTTATGGGAACGCTGTTGCTGCTTTTTCCATTTCAACAACCTATGTATGTACTAAATTGGAGCGACAATATGATTACCCCAATGTTTGTTTTTGATACAGTAGCCTAAAAGCTGAACTCCCTTGTATAAAGAATGGTACTACTGATATTGTTTTGATTTAAACAGACCTGCATTTTTAATGAGAAGTGCAAAGGAAAGTGATGCTGTTACTACAGCTCCATAGGTCAGCCATAATTCTGCTTAAAAGTGCTTGCATTCTGCATACACATCAGTACAACTTTTAGTGAAATGTTTAATGCATACAGAATTTTATTGGTGGCTGCCCTAAGCCACAGGCTACTAACTTGGTCTGACTAACGTTCATTTATAGGTCGTTTTTTGTGCTCTCTTAGCAGTTTTTATTACCTTGCTCTTTTTCATTATTTTGTATCATAATTAAGTTTATATTTCAGACAATGTCATTTGTGGAGTATACAGACTGTTATTAGTTTTTGCTTTTTTATAATGACAAATGATTAATTATGGATCCATTAAGGTGTCCAAATTGCAGCAGGATTAATGAATCTAGAAATTCGTGAATTAAATAAGGTAAGAACTGCAAGTGTAAATGATGGGACCTAGGAATCTGGAGAATTTTAGAGCATGAGTATCCTTAAATATTTTTCCTATTAAGTATTACATTTGTTGCACAAACTAAGATAATGTATACATCTCTATGAAGCTCTGTATTAATAGGGTTTTTATGATATATAAGGACAAATCAATCATAATTATGGTGAACAAATATGTGATAATGGATGTACGTTTCTCAGTGGAATGTTTTAATATTGTCTAGGATAATAATTAATTGGGCAAAGCTTAATTTAGTTAGATTACTAGGAATAAACCAGTGACATTGCAAAGAGAAATTAATCAACAACTAGCTTACATCATGCTGTTCTGATGTGGCTCATTTAATAAATCTTGCATTGCAGTTTTAGAGGTATGCATATTTGCTCAATGCTTGACATTTATTGCACCTGGTGTATGTATTGCTTTAAACATAGAAACATAGAATCTGATGGCAGATAAGGACCACTTGGCCCTCCTAGTCTGCTCATTTCCCTACCTAACGGATGCACTGCAGAGCCTAGTTAAACAACAGCCTACTTCCTCCTACCCACCCACTAGAATTTCCTTATGTCTGTCCTATGAATTCTTGAATTCCCCCACTGTTTTTGACTCTACGACCTCCTCAGCAAGGCTGTTCCATGCATCTACAACCCTCTCTGTGAAGAAATACTTCCTCACATTACCTCTGAGCCATCCCCCCTCTATCTTCAAATTGTGCCCCCTTGTTCTTGCACATCTCATTTTCTGAAAGATGCTACCCTTTTGGACTTTGTTGATTCTCTTGATGTATTTGAAAGTTTCTATCATGTCCCCCCTCTCCCTCCTTTCCTCGAGGCTAAACATCTTAAGCTCCTTTAATCTTTCTTCATACAGTATGTCTTCTGGTACAGACCCTGCACCATTTTCGTTGCCCTCCTCTGGACAGCCTCCACCCTGTCTATGTCTATGCTTTATTAATATTTTTATTTTATGTGTCTTTTCTCATTAAACTGTAATGACCCAAATGGTCGAACAATAAACTAAACTTAAACTTGAACTGCAATTGAACATAAAAGGCTTGATTCTCAAAGGTCAGCACAAGCTGTGCCAATGGCAGCTTGCGCCAACTGGCTGTGCACCAGAAACCCTGCACCTGATTCACTATCAGGTAGGGTCCCCGAGTCAAAGTCCAGCAGCTTGCAGCAAAGGTGGCCATGTGCCAAAGAGAAGAGCCAAAGAGAGGGTGCACCCGGGAGGTTTGCTGGCAGCTGCTGACGTGGTTGTTCAGCACTTAGACCCATTTAAAATATACAGTTCCTAGTGGATTAGCAGCCCCGATCCCTGTTAATATAAGTACTTCTGTCCCTGGTGGTCTAGCAGATCCCTCCCCAGCCCCGATCATCCCAACTAATAAAGGATTTATTCCCTGGTGGCAAGCAGTCCCCACCATCGCTGATTCCCTGTTATAAAAATTAATCTCCAACCCTGTTGGCTAGTCGTCCCCCCAGCCCCAATCCCTTGTTACTTAAATTAACCTCCATCCCTAGTGATCTAGCAGCCCCCTGCCTCGATTCACCTGAATAATAATGTATTAATTCTTTGGTGGTCTAGTGGACACCTGACCCCCCACCCTGGCAGGCAGAGTCCCACCACCCTACTCCTCCTGTCTATTACATGGTTGGTGACCGGCACAGCCCTCCTCTCATAACCACAGCCAGCCACCAACTGAACTGCAAGGAATGTGTACTGTATACAATATGCGCTCATTGATCAACAGAGCTGTCACTCAATGAGTGCATATTGTATACAGTACATGCTCCTTGTAGTTCAGTCAGTGGCTGGCCATGGTGGTGAGAGGAGGGCTGTGCCAGTCATCAACCAGGGAATGGATGGCGGGAGAGGGGTGGTGAGGCACTGCCTGCCGGTGTGGGGAAGGGAGTCCACTAGACAACCAAGAAAGAAATGCATTATTATTCACATGGATCAGAGTGGGGGTTGCTTGACCACCATAGAACACATATTTTACTATTCAGGCAGATCTGGATGGCGGGGGGATCTGCTATACCACTAGGGATGGAGATTAATTTGTGTAACAGGGGATTGGCAATGGGGGGCCACTAGCCACCAGTGATGGGAATTAGTTTATTTCAACAGGGATGGGTCCCCGTGGCACACTGGTGCACTAAATCCTCTCAGAGGACATACATCTAAGTACCCTTAGACCAACCCTCGCTGGTCCATGGGTACTAAGAAAGTTGTCCTCAGGGAGGGTTTAGAGAATCCCAATATTGGAGATACGGCAGCTTGCAGCTGCCGCAACCCCCCTAGCACCATGCTGCAGCCCATTTTGTACCGCAAGGACAGCGCAAGTCCCCTTTGGTGCATGCAGCCTGCAGTTGATGCAGGCTGCATTTGAGAATCTCTCCCAGTGCATCTTTTGGTACAAGGGGCACTTTGCACCATTCCTTGTGGTACAAGCCCCTTGCACCACTCTGGGAGCTTTGAGAATCAGGCCCCAAGTCTTCATTTTACTCACCTTTCCCATCCCGGTCCCCCATCCTTCACTACTTCCCCCCAGTTTTCCAGACTTTTTAAAAATGTACCAGCACCCAGGAACTGTATCTTTTTACTCCTTAATCTTCCACCTCCCTAACCTGCCCCCTGTCCATGAAATATTTTGTAAAATTAGACCCCTCCTGACCTCTGATTTATGGTTTGGGTGGGAACTTAGAAAACTGGGCAGGGGGGCGTGTCAGGAAGGGTGGATTGATTTAAAACATGCTGTCAGCTTCTAGTAATGTGCCAGTGAATGGGCATTAAAAAAAAACAGAACAAGAGACTGGGGGAAGGGGTGGTGGGTAAGAAATTATTTGGGGGAAGGAGGTGACCATGAGACTAACCCTGTCATATGAACATACATGCAAAGATATGAAATGCCAACAGAAATAGGCCTCATGGTCTGTCAAGTCTGCTCAATTGTGCAGCTAGCCCCTCAACTTGCAGCTTTCCCACCCTCCCCCCCTCCTCATAACCACTCACCTCACTCTGTCCCAACCTCTCTTAAATCCTTCCACCATTCTACATGATACCACCTCCTCAGGTTGAGTGTCCCACTTATCTACCACCCTTTCCAAAAAAAAGTGTATCTGGATTTCCCTCCTGAATTTCCTCCCTCCAATCCCAGCTGATGACCGCTCATGTCCCTCCCCCTTCTGATCTGAAGAATCCCTTCTGTATTAATCCTGTTAATACCCTTTAGATACTTTAAGGTTTTGATCATGTCCCCCCTATCCCGCCTCTCTTCCAGGGAATACATTTTCAGCTCTCCCAGCCTCTCCTCGTAGGGTTTTCCCTCATGTCCCTGTATCATCTTTGTTGTCCTATGCTTCACCCCCTCCAGCAATCTGATGTCCCTCTTCAGGAATGTACAGCAGTACTTCATGCAGACTTCCAGGTGTGGTCTGACCAGTGACCTGTACAAGGGTAGGATCACTTCCCTGTGCCTGGAGGAGATTCCCGTCCCTATGAACCCCATCATCTTGTTTGCTTTTGCAGCTGCCTTCCTGCGCTGAGCTGAGTGGTTCATACTTCTTTTCCTCCACTGTGCATTCCAACTGTACTCCTGCCAACTGATATTTCCTCCCCTGGTTCCTAGATCCAAAGTGCAGTACCATGCACATTTTCACATTGAGCCCTAACTGCCATGTCTCCAACCATTCCTGTAGTTTGGTCAGATCTTTCTGCAGCCCCCTCCACCCCTCTATGTCATCTACCACTGCACTGATCTTAGTATCATCTGCAAACAGACTGATCCTTCTCCAGATCCCATTTGAGATATCAGCTATGAATATCCTGAACAGCACCGGTCCCAGTACTGAACCCTGGGGCACCCCATTCATAATGTCCCTTGGTGATGACAGTTCCCCCACCACCACCACCACCACCCTTTGCTGCCTAACCCTCAGCCAGTTGGTGATCCAGTTGACCATTTTTGTCCCCACCCCAATGTATTCCAGTTTTTCACCAAGCCTCCCACCTGGATACTGACATCCTTGGCAACAACTGGTTCTGCTATGGAAGCACCCTGCTGGAAGTGCTACTTTTCTTCAACATGTATGAGCAGACAATATGGGATTTCAAAGGAATGACCCCTGACCAGCTGTTGCTGGGAGGGAGTTACGTCTGTCCACAGCACAATAATTTGATCATAATTTTAGGCATTAGATTACCAGTCTCTGAACCGGAATTCTACCAGGGCAGATGCTGGGGCACCTTTCTTTTATAATCAATCAATCAATCAAATCTTTATTTATTCAGGTGGACATCATTGAGCACAGCTCATTTGCAAGATGGACCTGATAATGTCAGGGTTCAGAAGTTGGTACATATACAGTTATAGTTGGTACATAGACAGTTATACTAGGACACTTAAATACAGTATACAAAAACAAGATTGCCTAAACATAACAAGAAAAATAGGTACATAAGAATGAACACCAGCTAATCTAATATATATATCAACATTAGAATTATCTTGGTATATCTCCTAATTAAAGCAACCAATATTCCAATTATCAGGGGTAAAGTCATTATGGACAAAGGAGACAGTGATTGAATGATTGAATGACTGGATGATGGTGGTCATTGACTATGATAGGTGTCTTGGTAGGAAAGTGTAAGAGTGGCCTGATCAGGGGCTGGGGCCTGCACTAGGAGATGGACGGTTGGGATAAGGGCTAGTATATGTGCCAGGAAGTAATGGGAGAAGACTATAGGCAGGATGTACGGAGTCTGTGGGGTTGAATTTATTGGGAGGTGTATTGACACCTGGTAATGGCTGCCTGAGGAGGGGAGGGTTAGGAATAGTAATGTATTAATACTTGTGGAAACAGCTGCATTTTTCTTGGAAGAGACTTAGATATAGATGTTTAAAGGATGCTAGTGATATAAAGTTGTTCAGCTTCAGGGTCTTCTGTAACATATTCCATGATGTAGCTAGTACATAGCTGATAGCAGATCTCCTGTGCTGGGTGTTGAATTTAGGCACTTTGAGCATGATGAAATTGTGGCTTCTTAGGGCATAGATACTAGCTGTGGCTTGTGTAAAGCAGTCTAAGATATAATTTGGGAGCATCTTAGTTAATGCTCTGTACATCCATACTGCGGCATTTCTGTTTCTTCTGAGATGAAGTGATGTCCGTCTGACTGCAGCATAGAGAGAACAGTGGTGAGTGCTAAATGGTAGATCTGTTATGAACCTCAGAGCTCTGTGGTATAGTGTGTCCAGTTTGTTTAGATAGAAGATAGGCCAGCGACTGTAAAGGAAATCTGCATAGTCTAATACTGAGAGAAATGTGGCCTGGACCAACCTCTGCTTAGAGTCTCTGGTTAGAAAGTGCCTTATTCTATAAAAAAGACCAAGCCTCTGATGGAGTTTTTTATAAGTTCTTCAATGTGATCTATGTAGTCGAGTCTGCTATCTATCCAAACCCCCAAGTACTTGAATTTTTCCACATATTCAAGGTTTTCACCAAGAATAGTGGATAACTGGGGGAGATTGTTTAGAGGGGAGTGACTTGTCTGACTTTGGCTGGGGAAAAACATTGCTTTTGTTTTTTTTGCATTTAGAAGCTTTTTTTCCAGTAGTTGATGTTGTAGTATGTGGAAGTCCGCTTGTAGATCTTCACAAGCTGTGTCAAATGAAGGGTTGCTGACATATAAAACAGTGTCATCTGCAAACAAGTGTACAGTGGCTTTGGTAAGATTAGTGTCAATGTTGTTGATGTAAATGGCAAAGAGGATGGGGCCCAGGATGGATTCTTATGGAACTCCTCTTTGCAGTGGTTTGAGTGGAGATAGGTCTCCTTCAGCTTTTACTTGCTGTGTCCTTCCCGTGAGGTAACATCTGAACCATCTAATGGAGGATGGATCTAAACCTATGGAATACAAGGAAGAGAGGAGCAGTTCATGATCCACCATGTCAAACGCCTTGCTTAGGTCTAGGAATACAGCACAGACACTATTTTTATTGTCCAGTTCAATTTGCCAGTCATTTGTTACTTTAGCCAGTGCAAAGATAGTGCTATGTTTGGTTCTAAACCCAGATTGTGCTGGATTTAAGAGATTAGCCTCTTCAAGATATTCTTTTAGCTGAATGCTCACTAATTTTTCTAGCAGCTTGGATAGCACTGGAAGGATAGAGATTGGTCTATAGTTGTTGAGGTCCATAGGGTCCCCTGCTTTTAATAGTGGGATAACTTGGGCTGTTTTCCAGGTTGCAGGAATAGAACCTGTTATTAATGAAAGATTGAAAAGGTGTGTTAATGGAACAGCAAGTCTTTAGAAAATAGGGATCAAGGGAGTTTGCACCTGCACTTTTTTTGATATCCATCTGCGAAAGTAGATCCTCCACTTGTTTCAACAAGACTGGTTTGAAGGAGAAGGAAGATTCAGTTATCTGAGTTCCAGTGCTCTGAGTGCATAGCTGAGCATGTAGTAGATTTGCCGGTGAGGTGTCGAATGCAAGGCCAGTGCTTGTAAAGTGATTGTTGAATGATTCCAAAATTTCCATTCTATCTGAAATTGTTCCCTTGTTATGGTGTATTTGAGCTGGAAGTGAAGTACTAGGCTCTTGACCTCAGGCAGAAGTGAAAGTCTTTTGTTTGGAGTTAAGAAAAGCCCTTACAAGTGCTGTTGACTTCAGAATAGCTGCCTTTCACTGCTGCCTGCCCCGGTCAACTGTTAGTGATGCCCCCCCCCTTCACTGCTGAGACCACCAGCAGCAAGGGCTCCTCTACGGTGCCCTAATTTATTGCTCCCCAACTGTGCATGGCCTCCTCCAGCCACACCAAGCAGAAGTGACAGGGCTGAATAAATGTCTTTCTTATATAGTTATTTAGTTTCTGTTTACCAGGTAAGCACACTAGGCAATGGAATGACTATTTACATGTGCAACACGGGAGGTTACAACCAAAAATGCAGACAGTGGAAATACATTATATTGTAACATAAATTAGCAAGAAGTGAACATCAAGAAGAACAGGTTACAGCTATTAAGAAAGTACATCATTTGCAGTGTCCTCAGTTATGGAGACAAGCCTTGAAATGAGGTGGACACATCAATAAAGTTCATACAAACATTTGCAATGCATGCAGTATGCTGTGGAAAGAAAAAATAACAAAAGTAGACACATATCAATGTGTATGTAATGAAAACCATAATATACAGCATGTTCAGAATAGAGAAATACAAGAACACTGTGTAGAAGGAATGGAGTTGAATTCATATTCATAGTGACTATTTAGTAGAGTCCTGTTAAAAAAAGCTGATGAGTCAGCAGATTTCCACTAGGAAAAAGTGCAAATAGGGAAAATGCTCAAGTACCAAAACATGAGCAGAGTGCCTGGCTAAGGACATGTTCACCATATCTGAGATGGAAGTAATGTACAGAGGGACATAATCGGATGTCAGGAGGATTGAAGTTCCATAGTTTGGGCACAGAGCAGTCAAAGGATGCTTCACCGGCACAAGTTTCTATAACTTGGTATAACTTGGTATGTTTAGACAAAGTAGGCTAAATGCCCATTAAATTGTCTCCCACACATAGTGGATTTGTCTTCTGGATCTATTACTCAATAGGTGTTTGTCTAATCTCTTTTTGAAAATTTCCGTTGTAGGAGCGTCTACAATGTAACAAGGCAGACCATTCCATAACCTTGCTGTACATGTATTATAAAAGTGTTGGTGTCTGACTCTCTGTACTCTATGGAGTACAATTTGTTTTTCATGTGATCTTAATTTACTGTTTAGTGGAATCTTTGTATACCACATTGTTCCATTAACAACTGATCTTTCATAATTTTGTACATTAACAACAGATCTCCTCTGAGCCTTCTGGTCTCTAAGGAAAATAAATGTAACCTCTCCAGTCTTTTGTTGTACTCCATTGTTTTTAATTCCTGAACAGATTTAGCAATCTTCTCTGTACTCTTTCAATTTAGTATATGTCTTTTTTGAGATACGGACTCCATATTGGGGTTCCATAGTCCAAATGCGATCATACATATGACTTATATAATTTCATAATGCAAACTGTATTTCTTGAAATGAATGCTCTTATAATACAGTGAAAGATATCATTGCATTTCCAGATGGTTTTAGCCAAATGTGTAGATGATGATAGATGTGGATTCATCCATACTCCCAGATCTTTTTCACAATTACCATTTTTAATTTATTTATTATTAAGATAATACTTATGAGGATTATTCTTTCTGAAATGTATTACAGCGCATTTAGCCTCTTTAAATTCCATACTATTTTCCACTTCCCATAGTTTGATAGCCTTTAGACCATCACATAATAGTTGGTATTTTGAAAAGGATGAAACATGCCCACCTATTTTAGTATAATCAGCAAACTTAGAGATGATAGATTCAAGACCTTTTCCCATGTCACTTATAAATAATACAAACAATATTGGACCCAACACTGATCCCTGAGGAACACCACTGGAGAGAACTGAGTTTATTCTCACTTTTTGCTTTCTATTAGTCAACCAGTTATTAATCCATCTTACAATATATTGGTTTAATCCCATATTTTCCAATTTTTTAATTAGTTTGTCATGCGGTACAGAATCAAAGGCTTTTCTTAAATCAAGAAAAATTACATCTGTTGGAATGCCTTTGTCAGTTTGACTACTTACAATATTGTAAAAGGAGATCAGATTAGTGTTACAAGAAAGGCCTTTCCTGAAGCCATGTTGTGTATTGTCTTGTAACCCTAGTTCAGCTATTTCATATTCGATGTTATTCTTGATTAGACATTCTAGTAATTTACAGCAAATTGAAGTGAGGCTAATAGGTCTATAATTTTCAATATTTGATCTATTACCTTTTTTATGGATTGGGACAACTTCCTGCCAGTCCACTGGAACTTCACCAGTTAGGATGGATTTATTAAATAAGGTGGTCAAAGGCTGGATAATTACATCAGCAAGTCTTTTCCAGACAATAGAATCAATATTGTCTAGTCCTGATGATAATGTTGTACGTAATTTGTATAGTTCATTGAGTACCATATCTTGAGTTATATTGTATACATCTGAATCATCCACACAGGGATTAGTCACTATACTGGGATTAGTTACTATAAGATTTTTTGTTTGAAATACTGAGGTGAAGTATTTATTAAAACTATTAGCAATATCTTTATTATTATGCAATAGTTCACCATTTGCAGTCACAGTATTAATTCTGTTATGGGTTTGCTTGTTGTTGTTCACATAAGCATAAAAGGCCTTACAATTCTTTTTACTAGCTAGTTTGTTTTCAGGTTTCATTTTTTCCTTTTTAATTAGAGTTTTAAGTAACCTCTGCTGTATTTTATACTTAACTTGATTGATTTGTGAAGGATTTAACTTATATTTTCTAAAGGCTTTGTTTTTCTTCCTTATGGGATTTTATAACCTTAGAAAACCAGGGAGGAATATTACCTTTACTGTTTATTTTTTTATGACTTGGGATGTATTGATTAATTACCTCATGTATCTTTGATTTCAATTTATCCCACATTAAATTAACCTCTAGGTCATCAAAACATGTTACCCAGTCAATACTACTAAAGGCATTGATTATTTTAGACCAATTTGCTATTTTGTAGTCCAATAATGTTGAACGTCCATGAGATTTGGGTTTAATAACATTTATTATACATTCTATGGTTTTATGGTCACTGCACCCTAAATGGGGGAGGACCTGAATATTACCCACTCTTTCCTTAATATTAGTACTTACTAGGTCTAAGATATTATTACCTCTAGTAGAAACATCTACCAGTTGATTAACATCCATGGGAGGATAATATATCAACTATGGTCTGTTCAAAGACGGTATTACCTTTCATGAAGTCCCAGGTTATACCTGGAACATTAAAATCACCAAGTAATATAGTATCACCTAAGCCGCAGACAGTCTCGATATCCTCAATCAACATATGATTGTAAGTACTATCACTGTTTGGAGGTCTGTAACAAATTCCTAAACCAATTTTAGGTAAGTGTGGAAAAAGAATGTTTATCCATAATGTTTCCATTAATCTATTATGGTTGTTAAATATTTCTATTTCTTGGCATTGAATGTTCTCAGAAATATAGCAACAGACACCACCTCCTTTTCTATCAATTCTATTTTTAGCAAACAGTTGATACCCAGGAATATTATTGTACCAATCACTGGAATCTTCCCACCAGGTTTCACTTACACATACAATATCTATCTTATATTGCTTTATCAGTATTTTTAATTCAGCTAATTTAGTTTGATTGAGACTTCTGGCATTGATACTCCAGATTTTTATTTTATCCAGACTCTCAGTAGTGTTATTTATATTTTTTCTGGGTGCCCTTGTCCCCCACAGTTGCTAGTTTAAAGATTTGCAGATGATATTCTCAAAAGTTCTTCCTAATTTATATGCACCTTGTTTGCTTAAATGTAAGCTGTCCCAACAGTATAATGACCAATTTTGGTAAAACAATTCCCAATGGGGAATGGAACAATAACCCTCTTTAATAGTCCATTTCCGCAACCATTCATTTATATATTTTATTTTTCTTTCAATATGGTAGTTAGCTCTAGGTATTGGTAATATTTCAGAAAAATATATTTCACATTTAATCCCTTTTGAGGTTTCTCCCAAAACTAATGAACTCCTTTTTCATTTCCTCAATCGTTATTTTTTTTTAAATCATTAGTACCAGCATGAATGATAACAAGGGGGTTAGGACCTGAGTTGTGGAGTATATCATTACACATATTGTGAATGTCTTTTATCCCTGCCCCTCTGAATGATGAATAAGTAATATTATGTTTATCTCTCTGACAGACAATCTTGTCTGTGTATTTTACTATAGAATCACCAAGTATGAAATACTGCCTATGTGGCTCCTCTAGGGACAGTAAGCAGGGAATTTTCAATAGCTCTCAGGGGGAAGCCATTTTCCACTGTGTATCCATTTTCCACCATTGAGAGAGGAGTCAAGGGATTGAGGCTAACCATTTAATAATGTGCTAAAGATAACACCTACATAGCTATGGTCATGGGGAGCCAACCCAGCTTATCATAGAGGGAGCAGTGGTAAGTCTAGGTGCGATTGATACAAAGTGGCACATATTATTGTAGGTGACATCCCATTTGAGGAGGGTGGCTTTTAAAGCTTCAGAGTACACCAGGGCTTCATAGAGAAGCTTGGGAAGGAGCATCACCCTGGCACTGGCAAGGCAGGCCTGTGGTATCAGTCCTTGGGTCACTTTATATGAGACACCAAGTATGGAACTCACAGATTTGCAAACACCTGTGACATGAGATTCATAATGAAGTGTAGGGTCAAGGGTGATTCTAAGGCATACAGAAGAAGAAGTAGTGGGGATCAAGGTGCCATCTTGGTATGCTACAGATAGAGGGGATAAGCATACTCTGAGTTGGGAGGATGTGCTAAAAAGTATGGATTGAGTTTTGATGGTAATGAGGATTAATTTGTTTTCAGAAGCCAGGTGTCTACTGACTGTAGGTCAGCTGTCAGGTGCTGGTTGATCTGATCAATGTTCTTGGAGCAGGTATAGAGGACCAGATTGTCAGCATAGAGTATAGGTGAGCAAGTCGTCAGACTATGAGGAAAGGGGTTGATCTGCAGGGCAAACAGCAGCAGGCCAAGTACAGAGCCTTGGAGAACATCCATAAGAAAAGGTTTTGGGGGGCTAGCCCAGTGGTACTGAGGGTTGAGGCACTGGACACCTTACCTTGCACTATGCTGGTGACCCAGATTCAAGAACAACCTCAGGTCGCCAGTTTGCTGGCACGTGGAGAGTAGGATAGTGCTATGGCTCTCCTCTCCTGGGATGGGGAGGTCACCCACCCATAGTCCTGCCACCACTGGATGGAGATCTGGTGGCCAGCACAGGTGGTCAACAGCATGACTGGAAAGTGAGGGGCATCCCGCAAGGCATGCACATCTGGGATACGTGGGAATGGGCTGGGAGAAAACTCATAAAAAAACACTATATATATATATATATATATATATATATATATATATATATATATATTTATATCTAAAGTAGGCTCAGGGTCCAAGAAGGAAGACGCATTCAAGACCTTTTGGGTTCTGTTTGCAAAACAGTTATAAAACCAGGGAAGAGTAGTTTGGGAGATACCCATATCTGAAAGGTTGTTAGTGAGCAAGATGTGAGCTACCAGATTAAAGGCTCTTGTCAGATCAATAAAAATGGCACCTATGAGGCTACTGGTGTCTACTGCAGAGGAGATACTGTTGGTGAGGGTGAGGAGGGCAGCAGTGGCGCTGTACCCACTATGAATACAATTCTGGGAATGGGATATCAGGTCATGGGCAGAGAGGTACAGTGGCTTGTAAGTTATGAGACCATTACCTTCTCCAGTATTTTATTTACAACAGTTAGAATAGCAGTAGGCCAATAGTCATTTAAGATTCTATGATCTCCCTTTTCACGTTCGCATGCGCGAATGCACAAGGAACGTTTTGGGAGAGTTGCACACTTTGGAGGTGTGCCTCTCCCTTTCAATCCACTGCTCCGTTGAGCAGGCATGGCAGTCCTGCACCAATGAGTGTGGGAGCTGTGTATGAAAGCGGTGGTCTTCACTTCAAAGAAAACCACTGCTGTCATACAGAGCACTGGGTCACGCCGCCCACGCCACACCCCCCAAAAATCTTTTGGTGCCATGCTGGGAGCTCACTCCCAGCGTGGGCAAACGCCCCCAAGAGCTTGTCGGCTGGGGTGCCCAACTCGGCCGGCCTCGGCCCCCAGCCATCCTTCTGCCATGCTGGGAGCCCACCCAGCGTGGCAAACGCCCCACATAGTTTTTTTTTTTTCACCTGTAAACCAAAAGCGGTCCCACAGGCGCTTCTCCCAGTCCCCTCCCACAACCCGCACCCACCACTGCGCTTTTCCCCCACACCCCTCACCCCATACTACCTCTGGAGCTTGGCGCGATGATCTTGAGTGGACTGGGAACACGTCTGCACTCTTCAAAGCTGATCGTGAACTGAGGAAATGCCGGTAAGCTGTATAATGGGCTAGATAGGGGGTTTTCAACTTTAGTGCATATCTCAGGCATTTTTTGGAATTTTTGCACCAAATTTTCAACATGGGGTTTTTGGGACCCCTTCTCATGAATGATGTCACTGTCATGGCGTTATTAGGGCCCAAAGGGTGATTTCTCAGTCACTGCACAGTCACTGCATGAAATCACCCTATGGGACCAAATAACACCATGACAGTGACATCATTTATGAGAAGGGGTCCCAAAAACTCCATGTTGAAAATTTGGTGCAAAAATTCCAAAAAATGACTGTTTTACGAGCATGTGTTGCACAGTTCCTATGCAGGCTCGTAAGTTCATGAATTTTCAATATTTTCATTCCAGATTTTCCACATTGCCATTTTACCACACCTCCTTATGAGCAGTACAGCTGTCATTTTTCACATCCTGCCTAAAATGTGTTTCCGCCCATGTAGCGCACAATGGCGCAGTCGGTGTGTGAAATCAATGTATGGGATGCATTAAGAAAATCACAGTGACACTATTCATTAGCAGAGGTCTTAAAATGGCTATGTTGAAAATTTGGTGAAAAAATTCCTAAAAATGACTGTTTTACTGACGTGTGTTGCGCAGTTCCTACGCACGCTTGTAGGTTTGTGAATTTTCAATATTTCCACTCCAGATTTTCAACATTGCCATTTTACCACACCTTCTTATGAGTAGTATAGCTGTCATTTTTCACATCTCACCCAAAATGTGTTTCCGCCCATGTAGCACACAATGGCGCAGTCAGTGTGTGAAATCAATGTATGGGACATATTAAGAAAATCACAGTGACACTGTTCATGAGCAGAGGTCTTAAAATGGCTATGTTGAAAATTTGGTGCAAAAATTCCCCAAAATGACTGTTTTATGAGCGTTCATTGCACAGTTCCTACACACGCTCGTACGTTTGTGAATTTTCAATATTTACACTCCAGATTTTCAACATTGCCATTTTACCACACCTCCTCATGAGCAGTACAGCTGTCATTTCCATCCTGCCCAAGCGTGTTTCTGCACATGTGCGCACAATGGCGCAGTCGAGTGTCGAACTCAATGTATGGGACACATTAAGAAAATCACAGTGACACTGATCATGAGCAGAGGTCATAAAATGGCTGTGTTAATTTGGTGAAAAATTCCGAAAAATTACTGTTTCTGGTCTGGATTGCGCAGTTCTGCTCTGCGCTCATAGGTTTGCAAATTTTCAATATTTCCTCAGATTTTCAACATTGGCATTTACCATACCTCCTCATGAGCAGTACAGCTGTCATTTTTCACATCCTGCCCAAAATGTGTTTCTGCCCATGTAGTGCACAATGGCGCAGTCGGTGTGCGAAATCAATGTATGGGACACAGTAAGAAAATCACAGTGACACTGTTCATTAGCAGAGGTTTTAAAATGCCAATGTTGAAAATTTGCTGAAAAAATTCCTAACAATGACTGTTTTATGAGCGTGTGTTGCACATTTCCCACGCACGCTTGTAGGTTTACTAATTTTCAATATTTCCACTCCAGATTTTCAACATTGCCATTTAACCACACGTCCTTATGAGCAGTACAGCTGTCATTTTTCACATCCTGCCCAAAACGTGTTTCCGCCTATGTAGCGCACAATGGGGGTAACAAAAAGGTCATGCTGAAAATTTATTGTGCAAATACCAGCAATCGCACAGGGCATTGGGGTAAAGTACCATATGTGCCAAACACCACTGCAAATACCTGCAAGTGAACGTTCGGCATTGATAAATGCTTGTTAAAAATTGGGACAAAATGTGAGATTTTCCTCACATCAGGCACTATGCCTGTGGTGAGGGGCAGGCTGACTAGTTTAGCTGCTGGGGAAGCTAACTCTTAAACATACCCTGAATGGGCAGTTCCATTCAGCTGCAAATCTGAGTAGTTTGGGTAATTCAATCCTTGAAAGACAATTAGAATTCCATAAGGTATTTTCTTTTCACATAGAGCTGTACAATGCAGAATAAAAGTTTTTGAAAGTGTTATTTATTTCTCTGCTATCATAACTAAATGTACTGTTAGCAAGGCAAATACTATTGAATAATCTAAGTGAGGTTTATTCCTAAGGTGGTAAAACCAAAGCTTCTCTGCCTTTCTCCCCTGATTCCCAATATTTTTGTTTAGTATGAAACAGAGCATACTCAGCTCTTTGGTACAGTAGTTTATGAATTTCGTGTTTCAGCGAAACACTTAGTTTTGTGTGTCTTTTAGATTCTGTTTATGCAAGTTTTGAAGATGGATCAGAGGCTTTTCTTTTTCAGAGTTCCCTCAGTCTCAGTTTCTTTTTGTCAGCAAAATGCAAGCTTTATAGGTTTCCTACAGACATTTCTTAGTAGCTACACCAATCAATAAATGTGGAATCCTGCAAGAGAGCTGAATTAAACCTCTAGGTGTGTTTCTTACAGTAAGTTTTATCTATGCAAATAAAAGATTTGAGCATACTGTGGTCTGAAATCAAGCAACACTCATATTCAATGGACACCAAATCATTATACATTTTGATGAGTATAAAAAGGTAGTCTAACCTACTGAGAGTATTGTGACAAGCAAAGAAGAAAGAGTGGTCTCTAGCTTGGGAAAGTGCCGTTCTTCAGGCATCTACTAAGCAGAAATAGTCTTGAAAGACAGAATTAAAAGCTTTCCTGGATTTTGTTGTTTGAGTCCAGCTATTTAAGGAAGACCTGTCTAAGACAGGGTTAAAGACTTCATTAAAATCCCCCCCCCGCCAAATCAGTTCAAAGTCTGTAATCTTACTTCAATAAAATTTTAATAAAAAAGTCTGCCTGGCTTGATGTGGGGGTATGCAGGATGTGACCTTCTTTCCATTCAAGAGCCCTGATAAAATCTGAAACTGTCCCTCAGGATCTGATACATGGGATAGTTTGGTAAAATTAATGCCGTTTCTGACTAAAATAGAGATGTTCCTCTTTTTGCTGTTAAGGCAGTTATGTTCTACTAAAGCCACCCAAATCTGAAGGAGCTTATCTGCTTCAGTAGGGATAAGGTGTGTCCCCCCATATCAGAGCAATATCTATTTTCTACCTTTTGAGATAGACAAGAACTTTTTTTGCATTTAATTGGGGACCCAAGTCCATATACATTCCAAGTTACTATATTTAAGGAGCAGGTATCAGCATTCTACTGTATATATGCTGAGACCAAAAAAATGAAAAATTGAAAATTAGTATACAGAATTAGTGAATCTCTAATTACAGAAATTAGTTCAACAAAAGTAAAGATCTAAAAGTAACCACTAAATTAAGGCAACCTTTAAACAGATATTGTCACTAACAGGTTAAATATAACAGGAAAATACCAACAACCAGAATTATAATAATTTGTGTACAAAGGGTAAAACAGCTAATATGATTACAGAAATTAGTTTCACACCTAGATTTCTCGATGCACCCCAGGTTCAAGTTGATCTGCAGTGCTTCTATCATAGAGTATGCCTTATAGCTCATTTTTCTAATGAGACTCCTCTTCCCACAGTTTATAACAGTATCACCAGAACAATCAACGATATAAATCCCCAGGGAAGTGCGTGGACACCCCCTCCAGGACGTTTTACTGCTGTTTATTATTTTGTTAACCAATGCATGGAAAACACCAGCTTCAATTTTTATTGCAGGCACAACCACTCCAACCCGACACCTGGTTTTATTCTTCTCTTCCACACATAGGTGCCGGAACTGGGGGGGTGGGGTGCGAAAGGGGCAGTAGCCACTCTACTTTTTATTTCTGTATGGCAAAACTAGTATAGAAAAAGTGCCCTTTGTACCCTCATAAGTACCCTTTTGATTCTCATTCCCCTCAGCTTTTACCATCTTCCAGCACCCTTGCTTCCCCAGGACCCCACTGCTGACTATCAGACTGAGGTCAATGCCACCATCACCTCTACTATTGAAAACAAAGAGCTCCCAGCTTCTGCTAAGAGACTCATAGTTCAGCATCCCCAGACATCCAGGTTTCATCTACTTCCCACAGTCCACAAAACTGGTAATCCTGGTCATCCTATTGTGTCTGCCTGCTCCTGCCCCACATCCCACATCTCTGCATTTTTGGACAGCCTCTTGAGACCCCTTGTTGAGTTCCTGCCCTCCTATGTTAAAGACACTAGCCATGCTCTCCAGTTATTTGACAGGTTCAGATTTAATTGTTCTCATCAGCTCATCTTCACCATGGACATTTTTTATTTATTTAGTTGTTTAACCAGGTATAGCACACTAAGCTGAAAGCTTTTTTACAGGAGCGACCTGGGAGCACAAGGAGGTTAAGTGACTTGCTCAGAGTCACACAGTATGCAAGTGGAAGCTGTGGGATTCAAACCCAGGTCTGGTCTGCTGGATGTCACCAAATTTGCAGCTCAGAGTCAAATATCTTTACACAGTAATCCACCACGATTTGCAGCACTTTCTGAATAAGCGGGAAGCCCAGCAGCCACCCACACACACACACACACACACACACTAACTCATCTGGCAAAACTTGTTCTTACACTCAATGCTTTTTCTTTTACTAACAGTTTTTTTTCAACAGATCAGTGGAATTGCCATGGGTACCAAGATGGGTCCCAGTTTTGCTAATCTGTTTGTGGGTTGGGTGGAGGAATTGTTTTTTCTCTCATTCATAGGGGCTGTGCATGAAGTTTACGAATGCTACATAGATTTTATTTATTTATTTATTTTATTCTAGGATTACAAGTACCTTTGAGCCAAGGCTCTTTTACAAAGGTTCCACGTCAATTGGGAAAACAGTACAAACATGAACAAAAATTGAAACAGGCAATTCAAGTAATTGAATACATACATTTGTGGGGAGGTAGGTACAGGACAGAAATTAGAAAAACAGTGCAGAGAATGGGATTCTAAAACAGTATCAGGCAGTTGAATACAGACAAACTGAGGGAAGGAAGGTACCAGGGCAGGGCAGGGTTAACAGGAAAAGTTGAGAGATTGAGGGGACAACAGAAACAGAGGAGCAGCCCAGGGCATTGTCAGGTTTTGATAAAATGCTAAAGTCAGAGAGGGGGGGGGAAGGGTGCAGAGGAGAGGGAGAGGTAAGCACTAGAGGGGATAGCAGATTAGGTGTGACAGTCACAGGAGCTGGAGGCAGAGAGGTGGAGGTGAAGGTAGGTTTTAAACTGGCCAAGCCTTTGCAGAGAGGTGATGTCTTTATTGAGTCCATTAAACCATAAGGGTGCATGGTGAGCAAAGGACCTTTGCCCCTGAGAGGTGCAGCACCAGGGGATGTGCAGAATTTGATTTCCAGAAGCCCTGGTGGGGTGGGGGTTGTGTGCTGTACGTAGGAGGACTTGGACTCCTGGGGGTGCAAGGCCTAACATAATCTTCTTGGCCATTAAGCAGGTTTGATACTTAATAGAGTTGGATAGTTGGAGTCAACCCATTTGGGCGTAGACTGCACATGTGTGGGTGAGATGGTAGGATCCTGTAATGAGACGGTAGGCTTTGTTTAGGTCCAAGGATAAGCGCCTAAGGGCTGTGTCAGTAGCAGAGCCATAGACAACCAGACCATAATAGATTAGTGAGACCACAGAGCTCTGCACAATTATCCCTAATGCATCTGCGGTAAGGTATTGCCTGTGCCTGTAGAGAAGACCAATGCATTTGTTAACAGCAGTACCGTAGGAAGAGTGGGGCGGGTGGTGCACCCACCCCGGGTGCAAGGCTCAGAGGGGCACATTTTTCAACCGAAGCTCATTTTTTAGTTCACTTATGCTGCTGCTTTAAATTATTGTTTTTTTAATTATGGTACTGTAGTTACAACTGGCTGTCAGCAGGGGCGTATCTGCGGATCATGGACCAGCAAGTGGGGGGAGGGTCACATGGTTGCACAGTCTGCAGCATGCAAAAATTGTGTGGTGGTGCTGAAAAAGAGAAATTGTAGGTGGCCCAGTGCCGCCCGTTAGTATAAGCGCTTGGCAGTGGCACTGATAGTGAGAGGTGAGGCAGTTAGGTAGGAAACAGCGAGTGGAGCAAGTTGTTGAGAAAGACTAGCAGCAGGCAGCAAAAACAAAAAAAAGGCGATATACTTAGAGTGTAGAAAGAGAGGAGGACGGAGGAGAGATGAGAGATAAAGAAGAGATCCATCTATTTGGTCTAGGATAAAGGATTAGGATTTATGGTAAGGTAAGCATAAGCAATTAAGCAATGCACACACTACTGTTGTCTATCTGTGTAGATGTAGTAGTCAATCTGCAGCACACAAGTCTCAGTCTGACTGACTGCCGACTGCACTGCAGCCAAAAGCCAAGCTGAAGCAAGCAGCAAATCTGACCGAATAATTCTGAATTATTTTTAAGTGAAAATTTCAAATTTGTGTCATGCTGTGTGTGTTAGTGTAAGTTGGATGTGTATAATGTGGCAGCGCGTGGGAAATCTGCTTTGAATTTGATTGGGTCCAGGCCTGTCTCGACTCGGTGGGTGGGCGGTGACTGCTGTTGTGTAGTAGTTCATGCATGGGACAGGGAGTGAAGAAGAAGTTACCTCAGCCTTGAGTTGACTGCCATGGCACCATCCCTGGCTCCCACCCACCTCGTTGTTATGTTTTCTCTCCTCTTGACCCATGTCCCCCTCCTTGCACTCCTATTCCATTTTGTTTTTTTTCATGTCCTCTCATCTCTGTCTCGCCCAGTTGCCCCACCCACACCCGTCTTGCTTAGAAAATTAGCAATGAGGCCTTACCTGCCTTGCCTAGTTGTCCTGGAATCAGATGCCACCATGAAAGTCTTTAGAGGGTGGCTGGACCTGCAAGTAAATAATAAAAAAAAGCTCACTTTGGACATTTTGTTTTCTGTAGACCAAACTCCTTTTTATTCACCGTCCCACAATGGTTTTGTGAGGGGATACACAGTTTGGATCTAATAAACACGTTATGTTACATGTATCTTCCTTGGCTTGTGCTATGGAAGAGAACTGATTGCAGGGAAGGGAATCTGCTCTGCCAGGGATTTGTGGTGGGGCTACTGGCAACAGGGATGTTGATTGGAGCAGTTGGGCTGGCTGTAGTGGGGGTTCTGTTCTGGATTCAGGGGTATTTACTGGGCAGAGGGGTTGCTGAGGAATACTGAAAACTGATGTAGGCAAAATGTTTTTTCCATAATGACACTTCTCATTGCACCAACGGCCCCTACACACATTTCTTTCACCAGAGGCTAACTAAATGGGCCCTAAGGGGTCCTCAAAGCCCTATCATTGCCCTGTTGAGACCTTTTTTCATGAGGTCCCTAGACGCTGCTACTTGGGATACTACATAATGTATTCCATTCCCACCCCACAGCAGGAACCCCCAATAGACAAGCTACCCCTGCAGCTACCCGTCCCCCACACCAGTCAGGAGAGGGCCAGGAAGCAGAAGATCCACAGTAGAGAATGTCTGCTACAGTGCTGTCCAGGGTCCCACAGTAAAATGTCTGGAAGTCAAGGAAATCTCCCCTCTCCTCCCTTTATCTGGGTCCTTGACTCAATAGCTCTGCTTGCATCCATGAACATGGCAGTTTTATTAATAATTAAAAACACTGCAGGGACTGAGCGTGTCACACAAAACGTGGATGTCAGTGGGCCGCTTCCAGGTCTTGACAGATCTGTCAGTTTCCACAGTGCTTATAAATTACATAAAAAGTGTCTGCCATGATTGTGTTTGCCAACAGGGCATACGAGTCTGAGCTGGGGAAAGAGAGAGGGAGGGAGAGAGGGAGTGGACCAGTGGAGCTGCACTTTTTTTGTATGCCAGGAGTTATGCTTTGCAAATCTGGACAGCACCGTAGCAGCAGTTCCATACTGTGAATCTTCTGCTCCTTGGTCCTCTCCCAAACAAGGGGGCAGCTGCAGGGTGGGGCTTTTCCAGTGGGGTTGGACACAGTTAGAATATTGTTTTGGGGGATTCAGCTATAGAGAGAGTGGTCCTATGGAGGGATGATAGACTTGGGGCTGCATACTGCTCAACTTCTTGAATCAGGGATAAGACTTGAAATAATCAGGGACAAGGACCCAAAATTAGGGACACATCTTAAAAATTGGCACTATTCACTCAGAAAGCTGATAGAATAAGGGGATTTGTGTTAAGATGCATTTTCTGAAGAATGACAAGTCTGTAACTTTAATGTTTGACATTATTTTGTGATTTTAATCCCCACTATTCTGTCATAATAACACAAATTTTATGAGGGACAGATGCAAATTTTGATGCAAAATAAGGGACACCCCTGAAAATCAGGGACAGTTTAGAGGTATGTGGGGCTGGTCCAGTTGCAGGGTTTGTTTGGGGGCATGGGGGCTGGTTTTGGTGTTGCGTGGTGCTGGTTCAGCTATAGGGAAGGCAGATGGCTAAGGTGAGGAGTGTGGTGTTGTGTAGGTGTTGAAGCCACATGTAGGATGGTTGGGGGCGGAGTCTGGTTATGGTCTAGAAGGGTAGTCAAGCAGCATGGAATGTTGGAACTAGTCTAGCTGAAGAGAGGATGGTCAGGGGTGGAGACTTTTTCTTCTGTTAGGTGGTGGCAGTTCCACTACAGGGGTAGTGGAGCCTGCTATCAGAGCTGAGTGGGCTCAGGGGGTACATCCCCCTATGTAAGGATGGGTGGTTGCAGGTGGGGCATCTCAGAGGTACGTGTGTCCAGCACTGGAGGAGTGCATCTATGCCACTTAGGTACCTGTATATGTCCCCATGAGCCACTCTATGCTTGTGCTAGACAAGCACCAGCCTCCCTCAATCAGAGCACCCTCTCAGGGCTGGATCCCCTCCCCCCAACCAGCCTCTCTTCCCACCCCAAGCAGCCCCTTCTCACACACACACACACACACACAAGAAAAGCCTTAAAACTCACCACAGAGCATGTAATGCCCCCCATAGCTTCTGTGGGCCTTGTGGCCCCAGACCTCCATGCTTCACGTAGAAATCTTTCGCAGTATACATCAAAAATGAATATAAGGTGGGTGATTGATGGCACCATTGGTCAGTCAGTTGTCCATAACAATCGGGCAGTGGTCATGATCCAGCCATAGCACCTCTACGGTGCAAGAAGCCTGGTCCACCCACCCCCCAAAGAGATAGATAAGGTGCCACTTGCCCCCACGGGCAGTGGTCACGATCCAGCCATAGCACCTCTGCGGTGCAAGGAGCCTGATCCACCCACCCCCCAAAGAGGTAGATAAGGTACAATGTTTGAAAAATTGCCACGATTTCTCTGGGCTGTGTGAACGCTGAACCGGATCATCACTTGCAATTTGCTGTTCTCAATTTCAGCACCTTCTCAGGGTAGCACTATTGGCTCCATGCCTGTGTAGAGCACCCTGATTGACTGGTCTCACTCACCTGAGACAGGAACACCCGAGACGTGTGGCTTAATGTAAGCCTGCACCCCTGTACTCAGCTTCTAATTTATATATTTTAATTTAGCCTGTTCTGCTCAGCCTGTATAAAGTAACTTACCATTCCCCCCTGCTGCAGCTTCTCTCCAACTGTATGTGCACTGATTCAGTGCTAGCTCTGCAAACTTCCCCTTGATTTTTCATCCCACCCCCCAGGCCTCCTTTAAATGCACACAGTCACCACCCACTCCTATCTGATGTTTCAATTTATTGGTTACTTACTGTCAACAACTGCAATTCCTCCCATCCCCTTTTTGCAACTAAGCCTTCCAGCAGCTTTATCTCATTCTGTCTTGTTGAGGCATACCATTTTGGTACTTTAGGTTTGCATATTGCTGACTAGCATATCCTGTCTTGCTAAGGCAGTTGATTTAGGTCAGGTGATCTCTCTAATACTTAGTCTGCTCCAGAGTAGAAGCTAAGAAATTTGCTTCAAAGCCTCTCTGCCCCTAGTACTACTCTATAGTCAGGTGAACTCTTTTCTTATTAGCCTGTCTAGGAGCTATACTTAAGGATTACTGCTTCGGACTCCACTGCCTATAGTAGTATTCTGCAAGGATTAAGAAATTCTCCTCCACTGAGAATCCCTTCTCTTGCCTGCACTTGTAGTGCCCATTGTGTGATAGTCTCATATTGAGGGCATATTACTCGCTTCTATGCTTGTCTATGCTCATCTTGCATGTATTGGACCTGAACATGAATCAAAAAATAACTCCTAGAGTGGAGAATGACTTTCTTTTTACATTGTCCAACCGGGACTTTTCCTATCAAGTAGAAGAACTTGTATGTGCTCTAACTTCCCCTAGTCCGCTGCTGGTCCTTCACCTGCACTGGCATACAGGAACTCTCCTAGAGCCTGCCCACAGGGCTACACCACCTTCTTCATACTCTCCCCTACTCCCATTGACTCTCTCGTTCAGGGTATTATTTTATGCAGCATCAGGAAAACTGGGAACTAGCCTCAGAACTCCCTATACTGCCACAGACAAATCACGTAACCAAAAGAAGACCCAGCCCCCCACACTTCTCCTAGGACTCAACAGGAAACTCTTGTTCCTGCTTTTACTATGCTCAGTAAATGTTGAGCTTAATCAAGGCCCTCTGGCACCCATGGAATCCTCAGCAGAGCTACAAAGCCTCAAGGGGCTTACATTCTTGCATGTTAATGTATGTAGCCTATTTAAAAAAATCACTTCTGTTCAGGCCTAGGTATGTCATACTGCTCCAGATGTTCTGGTGATTACAGAGTCCTGGCTACAACCAGCGACCAGTAACAATGAAGTTAACATCCCCTCCTATTCTTTGTTCAGAGCTGACAGGCAAACCAGAGGTGGTGGGGTAGCTATTTGCATCAAAGATAAATTCCCTGCCTCCATAATTGACTCAACCTCTGTCCCAAAAGAATTCGAAAGCTTGTCATTAAAGATTGAAATTGCCACCGGTGTCTCATTATGTATAATAGGATGCTACAGACCCCCATCAGCTGGACTACAGTTGTTAAAACATCTCGTAAACGTCCTGGGTTCAGCATCTTCAGAGTGTATCTTACTAGGGGACTTCAACTTAGACTGGCTCTCCAGTGCGTCCACCCCACTTAAAATGTTCTGTGATTCCCTTGGGTTGTCACAGCTAATAAACAAATCTACTCGTCCTAACAAGCTCAACCCTAATAACAGTAGTCTCTTGGATATCATTTTAGTTAACAAACCCCATTTATTCTCCCATGCTGGCATCTTTTTCTCTGATATTAGTGACCATTGCTTCATCGCGTGTGTAAGATCCACTCTTAAATCCACAACTGTACCAAATTCTCCTTTAAAAGGTGCATACGCAACTTTGAGTTCCGATGAGTATATATCAGACCTAAGAGACTCCATACAATGGCAGGACTTCAATCTAGCCAAGTCCTTGACTACGGCTTATGATATTTTCTCAAAAATTGTGCTAGGGGCTCTCAACAAGTATGCTCCCATAGTAAAAGTCTGTGCCAGAAACAAATCCTGTTGGTTGTTTACAGAAGACCTGAAAGATGATTTGTGGAGTAGGGATGTACTCTGGAGAACTGCTAGGAAAACTAATTCAATAAATGACTGGAATTCTTTCCGGAGGGTGAGGAACCTCTGCACCAAAATGATCAGAGAAGCCAAAGCTAATTTCTACCACTCTCAGCTGGAGAGCTCCTCAAGAAATGCCTCCAAATTCTGGAAGACTATCAAAGACATTGAAGGTCACACCACTGTAAATTCCCTACCTACTAAATTATTGATCGACAATACTGTCATCTCTGACAGACCGTCTGTCCTCGATGCTCTCAATAATAATTTTGCCACTGCAGGGCTAGCCTTTGACTCTTCTCCCGCGAATATCCTCTGCCAACAACTTAGATTGGATACACAAGAAAAAACCATCCTCAGTCCATCCTTCTGTCTGCAGCCTACCTCCCTGAAAGAAGTCGAAGATCTTCTCCTTCAGCTGGACATTAGAAAAAGTGCTGGGGCCGACCTCATTGACTTGCACTTCTTAAAGGTCGGCTACCATGTCCTCGCAGTCCCAATTACTCATCTCTTCAACTTATCCTTGTCCCAGAGTGACCTACCGCCCATTTAGAAAAATGCACTTGTGGTCTCTTTGTTTAAGTCAGAAGATCCTAGTGACCTCAATAACTACAGGCCAATCTCTTTACTTCCAATTCTGTCAAAGATGCTGGAGAAAATAGTGAACTCCCAGTTTTGGAAGCACCTGGAATCAGAAAAATTGCTCAACCCATTACAATCCGGTTTTAGAGCACAGCACAGTACAATCTCTGCTCTAGCCAAGGTGACAAATGACTGGCAACGAATTAGACAAAAAACTTTAGCATGATTTCTTGGACCTAACAAGGTGTTCGATACTATTGATCACAGACTACTTCTCGTCCCTCCAGAACATTGGTTTGGATTCCTATCCCTTAAATGGTTCTTCAACTACCTCTCAGGACGACTTCAACAAGTAAAGGCAGAAGGGGAAGTTTCTCCACCAAAACCCCTATTGAGGGGTGTACCGCAAGGTTCCATTCTTGGTCCCTTGCTCTTCACCATTTATATTAACAACATAGATGCCCCCATCAAAGAAACACAAATACACCTCTTTGCAGATGATACGGTATACTAGGATTCATACTAGGATACTGTATGAGGCAACAAAAGGCCAAAATGCCCATAAAGGCCTCGAGCTTACAGTTAACAATTTGGGAATTTATTCAAATTCCTAAAAGTATCAAGTCTATTTTTGAAAGTTAGCTTATTATCACTAATTACAACAGCAGTTGGTAATTTATTCCATGGCACAACAACTCGTTGGGAGAAGAAGTGAGCCCTTTTTTTAGTATTGTATTTATTTCTGGTTAATTGAAGTGGATGACTTCTTGTATTGATCTTAATCTGTTTAAAGTCAAGACCACTTTCGACAAACAGGTGTTCATCATTATGTAGATCCCATAAGAGCAAGAGATTACCGCTTGTCCTTCTCTCTTCCAATGACATTAAGTTGAAATTTAATAGTCTGTCTGGATAGGAAGTTGTTTTTGAGGATACTAGATGTTTAGTTATCCTTCTCTGTGCTACGGTACTCTATGCTAGTAGCCCCACACCTGAAGGGGCCTGTAAAGCCCTTCAAAATGAATTTAATCTGCTGCAACATAAGCTTATAAACCAGAAACTGCTCTTAAATGCAAAAAAAACAAAGCAATGTTCCTCTCACCCCTTCAAAATGCAATAAATCCTGCAATTGCTGGGACACTCCCGCAGATCACTACTATTCTAGGTGAGCAGTTGGACTACGTACCAAAGTTTAAGTACCTGGGGGTCTGGTTAGACCATAGACTTACTTTCACAGATCACTTAGAAGAACTGGCAAAGAAACTTAGACAAAGACTTGGTCTGTTCTTTAGGATTAATAATCTCCTCACAAGAGACGCTAAACTAAAACTGGTTCAAACTACCTTTCTTTCCCTATTGGATTACGCAGACTTTCTATATAGTCAGGAACCTGCAGGTACCCTAGCCAAACTCGTACACTTTATCACAGAGCCATAAGATTTATCCACGGTTGTACTCAGCCCACCACTGTGCATTGTACCGCGGCAGTGGGATGGTCATCCTTGCTTACAGACTGCAAAAAATGCCACGGTTTGGACATACAAAGCTATCTCAAATAAACTGCCCCAGTATATCTCTGTCTGTTTACCTCTGTGCACTCTGGGAGGTATGCCCTGAGAAGCACCTCATATATCTACCTTTATGTTTACAAAGCAAAATCTTGCATTGGCAGAGCAGCCATCAGCTTTGTGCTCCCTCAACTGTGGAACAAGCTGCAAAAAACTTTGAAATTAACTCGCCCCATCAGCCTAGCAGCTTTTAAATCTCTATATTTATATCATAATAAGGAGTTTTGTGCCTGTCTACCCTAAATAGTGACTCCTATAAGTCCAAGCACACTCTAATTACTACTGTTAAAAGACTGATCACATCTATAATCGACTCTTCCCTCTCCCCTTTTTCTACCCCATATCTGTCCCTTCCACATTCCTTTGACCCTGGTTCCAGCTCTAAATTCTCCATACTGTATCACTGTATATATTTTTATATTAGGTTTTATTTGTGTTCAGTGCACCTGTTATGTATATTTCCTTACTTTTATGAAAAATTGTGTCCTACCCAAAACTAGCTGTATCTTCTGTTCCAAACATACACTACTGTCAATGCTACCTGCTGATACTTTGTATATACTGTATTATTGTCTCACTTTATTTGTATTATTACTATTTTCTTGTGTGTTGCATCCCATGTATATTGTCCCTTGCTCCTTGTTAACAAACCCAGGTCCACCTCAAAAATGAACTTGCTCAACGGTGATCGCCTGGTTAAATGAAGACTTTGATTGATTGATTCCAAGAACTTGCCAGAGTCTGTCGGGATAATGGATGCAACATTTCCTTTTCGGAGATATTGCCAGTACCAAAGGCCTCAGTGGAGAAAAAAATGAAGCTCACAGAGGTTAATGAATGGCTCAGGAAGTGGGGTGAAGAGAATGGGTTGGGGGTGTTAGGGAACTGGAATGGAGTTTGGGAGGATAAGGGACTATATGCCAAGGACAGGTTTCATCTTGCCCCATTAGGGAAGGAAGTCCTTAAACAGGGGATGGCTGACTACATACAAGAAAGGTGGGGTTTAAACTTGTAAGGGGGGGAGGGATAAGGAGGGCTGACCAGAAGCCCTCCCCTCAGATGAGGGAGTAGCCTTCAAGCCCAAGGGGAGGGAAACAGACTGGAGGTGGAGGTTTCAGGAGGAGCAGGAGAGGATGGAAGTATAAGGAATCTGGGTGGGGTTCGACAAAAAGGATCAGGGATAAGGGTGGGGTTAGTGTTAGTAAATGCCAGGAGTTTGGGAAACAAGTTGCCAGAGTTCCAGGCCATGCTGTTCGAGGGAGGGTGGATGTGGCGGCAGTCACGGAAACGTGGGCCAACAAAAACCATGACTGGGACCTAAATGTACGGGGGTACACTATGCTTAGGAAGGATAGAAAGGAGGGCAGAGGGGGTGGAGTGGCTATGTTCATTAGAGATGACATAGAAATTGCTATGGTAGAAGAGGCAGAGGGAAACGTGGAGGCCTTATGGGTCACCTTACGATCCCCAGCAGGAGATAAGGTCAAGCTGGGTGTAGCATATAGGCCCCGGGATGAGTGATGTTCTAGAGGATGGTTTGCTGGACAACATCATTGCCCAGTGTGGTCCAAAAGGGAAGGAGTGGTGTTGATGGGGACTAATATGCCAGGTACTAACTGGGGAACCATGTCCTCTAAGGTGGCCAAGGAGCAGAGGCTGCTGGATGGCTTCCAGGATGTGTTCTTAACACAGCATGTGATGGAGCCCACAAGGGAGGGGCATGTCCTGGATGTGGTTCTGGCAGATGGGGATCTGGTAAGGGACATGGTTGTACAGGACCCCCTGACTGGGAGTGACCACAATACTGTCTGGTTTCAAATAAGCATTGGGAGTGGGGTGAGATCTAGGACACTGGCAGTGGACTTCAGGGGGGCAGACTTTATGGGCATGGGAAATATTCTCAAGGATCACTTGAAGGGGATTACCTCAACAACAAGTGTGGAAAGGAGATGGGAGGTCATAAAACGGGGACTTCATGAGGCAGTCAGGATCTGCGCTAAGTTGAAACGTGAGGAGCAAGGTCACATAAACCATGCTGGTGGTCCAGTGAGGTCCAGGTAGCAGTCAGAGAAAAGAAGGCGGCTTACAAAAATATAAAACAACAAGAGGATAGGGATAAGAAATGTACCAGCTTGCATCCAGAAAAGTCCCCTATATGGTGAGGGGAGCAAAGTCCAGTAAAGAGCATCGGGCTGGCACAGGGATACATGGAGGGAAAGGGTTCTTCCGTACATTGGGAGCGGAGAAAACTAAGGGCCATCTCAGCAGATTGAGATCAGAAGGAGGGTGGGTGGAAGAGGCGAGGGACCAGGCAGAGGTATTAGCAGTACTTTGCCTCTGTGTTCACTAGGGAGGGATGGGATATCTACAAAGCAAGGCACAAAGGGATAGAAGCGGCAGGGGGGATCAGGGAGCAGCAGAAATGGAGCAAAAGGAGGAAAGGTACCCAAGGGTGTCGCATCTGGATAAGGATAAAAGACCAGTAAGGTGGAGGGACGGATGATGCCATCCCACAAAAGGTGTGGTTTGCCCTCAAGGCCCTAAAGAAAGACAAATCTCCTGGGCGGATGGCATTCATCCGAGTACTATGGGAATTGGCGGACATACTGGCTGCACCCTGACGGAGCTTTTCAACAGATCACTTGAGACAGGGGTACCTAGGGATTGGCGAGAGGCACATGTGGTACCAATCCATAAAGGGGGTCAAGGAAGTACCAGGAAACTATAGACCCATCAGTTTAACCTCGGTGGTGGGAAAATTAATGGAGAGTATACTAAAGGAACGATTGGGGTTTACTTGGAGGAGGTGGGAGGTCTGGATAGTCGGCAGCATGGGTTTGTGCCAGGTAGATCATGTCAAACCAACCTTGTAGAGTTCTATGAATGGGTAACATCAGAACTGGATAGGGGTAAGCCTGTGGATGTATTATTCTTGGACTTCAGCAAGGCGTTTGACTCTGTCCCCACAATGGTCTGGTGGAGAAACTGATGGGGTTAGGAGTAGGCCTTTGATGGTCAGATGGATTGAAAACTGGATAGCTGGACGCACTCAGAGAGTAGTGGTCTGTGGGAGCTCTCAAACCCTACAGAGGTTGGTAGTGGGGTACCACAGGGCTCGTCCTGGGTCCAATCCTGTTTAATGCATACATATCAGACATCAGGGATGGTATAGGGTGTGAAATGAGTCTCTTAGCGATGACTCCAAGATGGGAGCAGTAGTTGAGGGAGAAGAGGGGAGTTGGCCTGCAAGGGACCTGGACACCCTGGAAGCTGGGCTCACACATGGAAATTAATTCAATATCACCAAGTGCAAGGTGTTGCATCTTGGTCGGAAACCCTAAACACAGGTACACCCTGGGAGGAGGTGCTGGAAGCCTCAACAGGGAAAAAGACCTAGGGGTCATAGTGGATACATGTATGAATAACACTGAGCAGTGCAGGAGAGCAGCTAGCAAGGCAAACAGGATGTTGGGATGCATCGCAAGGGGGATCACCTCTAGGAGCAAAGAAGTGATTCTGCCACTGTACAATGGACTGGTTAGACCACACCTTGAGTACTGTGTACAGTACTGGAGACCACACTTGAAGAGGGACATACAGCTCCTGGAGAGGGTACAGAGGAGGGCAACAAAGATGATACGAGGGCTAGGGGATTTGACTTATGAGGACAGACTTGAGGAGCTCTGCCTGTTTTCATTGGAGGAGAGGAGAGACAGGGGGACATGATTGAGGTCTTCAAGTACCTCAAGGGAATAAATAGGGTAAACATGGAGGGATCTTTAGACTAAAGCAGGGAGGCATCACCAGAGGGCATGGTTTGAAGTTGGAAGGTGGAAGGGTGAGGGGAAAGAGGAGAGGTTTTTCACTGAGAGGGTGGTGGACCTTGGAATGCTCTGCCTGGTGAGCTGGTTCAGAGATCCACAGTGGAGAGCTTTAAGAAAAGGTGGGACAGACACAGAAAGTGGATGTATCAGATGATGGCCTGTCCCGGGGGGGTGGGGATGGATGATAGGGGTTTCTGGAGCACAAGGGATGGGAGGGTCTCGGCACCCAACTAAGGATCTAGGTTCGAGCAGACTTGATAGACCATAAGGCCTAATCTGCTGGCAAATAGTATGTTATGTTAGTATGTTAGATTGATGCCAGCCAGCCAGAGTCTCCCACACCTCAGATTCAATGGGAGCAAACTTTTCCCTAAAATCACGGGTAGGGAACATGTAAAAAAGTATGTTTTTATGCAAGAAAAACCCCAAAACTCATCACAGAGCATGTAAACCCCCCAGAGCAAGGCCCCCAGACCCCTGTCTCTTTTCTGGGAGGGGGGGTACAAAATTTGTCTCTTGCACAGGGCACCAAAATGCCTTCCCACGGCTCTGGTTAACGGCTTTGGCAACAGTGTCAGTGTGGATGCCATAGGATAGGTGACTGTCGAGTGTGATACCAAGATATTTAAAGGAGTGTACTTGGTCCAGGACAGCACCGTGGCATTTGCAATTGTGATGTGCTGAGACCTATGCTTGTTGTGAGAACTGCAGAAAAGCATCGACTTTGTTTTCTTATAGATACAAGGAAGAAGCCTGAGTGGTAAGCTCAGCATTTTGAAGCTTTGAGATGAGTAATTGGTGATGGACAGTGTCAAAAGCCTTAGTCAGGTCAATGAAGACTGATCCCATTAGTTGATTATTGTCTAGAGAGTTGTGGATTGTTCCTGTGAATTCTAGGAGGGCCAGTGTAGTGCTGTGACCTTTTCTGCTGCTTACAAAGGATGTTGTGCTTAGCCAGGTATTCCATCAGCTGGTCAGAGACTAATCACTCAATGGCCTTTGGGGGGGTAGTATGGATATAGGCATACCGTTCCCATGATGGGCCTTGTTCCCACTTTTGTGGGCTGGTGTAAGAGTGGCAGATTTCCATCTGTTGGGGAACTGGCCAAGGGAGAGAGAGAGAGAGAGAGAGAGAGAGAGAGAGAGAGAGAGAGAGAGAGAGAGAGATAGCTCTTCATCTAGTGTAAGGGACAGTAGCTTAAGATCAAATGTGTCCCCACTGGTTTTTGATCCTGCAATTGCTTTGCAGACGTATTTGTGCACTACATGCCTCCTGACTGCTTTGAAGTAAAAAGGCGGTCGAGTCAAGGAGGCTGGGCAGGGTGGTGAGAGGGGTTGTTGCAGAGAGGTCGGCATCAAAGAATTCATGTGGGAGCACACTACTGAGATCCGAGAATGTGTTGCTAAACATGTTTGCTATGGTGACTGGGTCCAGGGTTATAGTCCCATCCACTTCTAACATGGTAGGTGATGTTTTGGGCAATTTCCCTGCAACTTATTTAAGGTTATTCCAGAAGGACTTCCCCTTACCCCAGGTGTTAGTGACAGCACCTTTGTAGTAGTTACTTTTCATCAGATGTATTGCTTTAGTACAGTCATTTCTAGCAAGTTTGTAGTTTTGTATATCTACTTGCTTACCAGTGTCCCGATGACTGTGTGTGGGCCACCTCCTGCTCCAGGGATACCCTCCAAGTCTTCCTTGAAAAGTTTACCACAGGTGATCCTTCCCTTCAATACACTGTTGAAGTATCCTCCTCTACACTGCCTTTTCTGGATATCCAACTGTCAGTACAGAACACTGGCCTGAAGACATCAGTTTATTATAAACCCACTGACTGTCACAGTTTCCTTCTCCACAGCTCCTTCCATCCTAAACATGTCAAGAATGGCCTGCCTTATTCACAGTTTCTTAGACTTTGCAGGTTATACAGTAAAGAGGATGATTTTGCTGAGCAGAGCCAAATAAGGCATAGTTTTTTTTTATCAACAGGGGATACCCTAAAAGCACAGTGGACAGAGCACTCTCCTGGGTCAGTAACATGCCCCGTAACCTTGACCCCCACAGGAAGGATGCTGTCATGAAAGAACAATGGCAAATCCCTCTAGTGCTTCCTTTCCATCAAAGTACACCTTATCTTTACAGGATCATCACCAGTAACTTTCCTATTTTGCAAACTGACCCCAACATTGGTGCTTCCTTTACAGAACCGTCAATTGCCTCCTACCGCCGGCCACCCAACCTGCAGAATCTCCTGGTTAAAAGCAACTTACCTACTCCCAACAGTTCCTCCCTACTAGGTACCAAACCTTGCAACAGAACTCACTGCTACAACTGCAAATTTGTTTCTAGTGTGACTGAAATTTGGGGGCCTACAGGTGTTTTTCACATCACCAAGTAGTTCTCATGCATTTCCACTAATGTAGTATATTGTATTATTGTATTCTTTGCAGGAAATTAACAGCTATTTACATCAGGAAGACTGGTAGATGCCTTGCTGACCATATCAGGGAACATTACAGAGCAGTCAGGAATGGAGACACTGCTAAACCCATTGTATCCCACTTTATCTCCAGGGACCACAGTGTCAATGACCTTTCTATTTGTGTCCTTCAGCAGGGCTTCTGGGATTCTGACCATAGAAAAAATATGGAAACCAAGCTGATCATCTGCCTTGGCTCCCAGCACCCCTCTGGTTTAAATGATGAACTTATTTTCTACTAGCATCTTTCAGCCACCCCTTGTTTTCCCTAAAGTCTGTAGCTGTACACATTTAATTTCTTTTTCATTTTCACCGTAAGTCTCCATTTCTGTCTCCTTCCCCCACATTTGTCACCGTTCAGCCTTCTTACTAGGCCCTGTTAATTAGTTCCCACCTGGGGACTTCTGTAGCTCTTTCAGTTCTATTATGCTTTGTCTTTCCCATCATCACCTTTTTGTTTCACAGATTCTCTTTTAATCTTGCCATTTATCACTTCTTCTCCCTGAGCCTCCCTATTTTTTCCTTTCCCCACATATATATCCCTTATTTTACCTCCCCTCTACACTAACTTTGTTTTTTTCTCTTTTAGATATTTCCTGAAGAAGACCTAAGGTCAAAACATAGATTTTTAACTCTATTGTCTATTTTCAGCGTGCATTTAATATATCCATTTTGCTTTGCTTTCAGACCACATGCTGTCGCTGCACCTTATTTTTTTTTTGTACAATGGATAGGTTCCAAGAGGCCACCTTCATAAAGGCTCCATTAGGACACTACCCAAAATCTCATATGAGGGATATACCCTGTCATTGTGTCTCAGAATTTAGCAAAGCACAATGATCAACTTAGAGATTTATCTGCTTTTATCTTATTTACTACTGCATAAATCATTGTGTGCATACTGGGTCATTCCTGGTAACTGTGGATTAGATGTAAAGAGTACATACAAAATAAAGTTGCATAAGAACTTCCTGTAACAGTAGATCTTCGAGAAAATCCCTTTTATCAGGTCACACCTATAGAACTATAGTTGCCAGGCGCTAGGACGACATGGAAACATTTTTGCTAACAGTCTTCTTGGGGCTGCCCATGACAACATCATATGTCAACAGGTGGATGGCCCTGTGCCCTCCTCAGTTCCCTGACAGTGATCATACTAAAAGGACTTCTTCCAAGGGAACTAAGAGAGAGCTAAATGTTCCTGCTACCAGGCAAGGAAGAAAACAGCAGGTAGACCATCCAGGAAAGAGAGACAGGAGTGAAGAGGCTCTGAGTCCAAGTGAGATGGAGGGTAGGATGGCATGGCCTAATGAAAGACAGTCTGTTGAAGATCTACTGTTAAGGTAAGTTCTTACATAACTATACCATCTTCTTCAAGGATATCTCTTCCAACAGGCCACATCTATGGAATGAATCCCAAGGAGTAGTGAAAGAGAGACAGCCTGGGTAGCTGGAGACTATAGGCTTAAGAAAGGAGGCCTTGAAGTGTAGCCCAGCCAAAGTCTGCCCTTCCTCTAGAGGCAATGTCCAGACTGCAGTGTTTAGTGAAAGTGTGGACAGTACTCCAAGTTGCAACAGCATAAATTTCTGCTGCTGACACAGTCCTGAAACAGGCAACAGAAGCAGCCATGCCTCTGGTTGAATGGCCACGCACAACCCCAGGAAGTTCCTTACTGTACTTCCTATAACAAAAAGTGATACAGTTGGCCAACCATTTGGACTGGCACTGTTTAGAAACTGGTATGCCCTCTTTCTCAGAGGTGAAAGGAACAAAAAACTGCAAGGACTTCCTGCAGTCCCTCACACAATGAACATAATATCTTAGTATTCTATGTACATCTAAAGTATGGAACAATGCTTCCCCTGGTTTGGCAGGCTCCGGAAAATAAACAGGCAGGTGCATGGTTTGATTCAGGATAAACTCAGACACCACCTTTGAGAAGAAGTTAGGGTTGGTATGCAAAGACACCCTGTCTTTGTGGAAAATCAAATAATGAGGTTAACACATAAAAGCCTGAAGCTCAGAGATCCTTCAAGCAGAAGTAATAGCAACTAAAAATAACCCTTTCCACAAAAGAAAGCATAGCTCACAAGTCACAGCTGACTCAAAAGAAGCCAAAGTAAGTTTCTCTAGAGCAAAATTGAAGATTATTAGTCGACTGTAGCAGCAGTGTCCTGTGGAGTCCAGCAAGAATGGTCGATGGCAGGAAAAGAACTGAAGAGGGCACAGGGCTGCCCGCGTTTATATGGAGAGGACAACAATGTATGACGTTGTCATGGGTGGCCCCAAGTAGACTGCTAGCAAAAAGTTTCCATATGGTCTTGGCACCTGGCAGCAATAGTTCAATAGGTGTGGTCTGATGAAAGAGATATCCTCCAAGAAGATCCTACACTTTCGGCACTTTATCCATTATATATTATAAGATCAACATGACAGATCAGAGGTTTGGAACTATTCATTGAGACCTTGAGGTATTTTTAAAATGACTACATGAGAGTCAACCTATTTACTAAGCACAATAGCAGTAATCTTGCCATAAGAACATAAGAATTTGCCAGCAGAAGAAGACTGTGTGGTCCATCTAGTCTGCCCAGGTTATCTAACCCCCACTATCAATTTGTCTTGCTAAGGTCACTATATTGCCTATCCTATGCCTGTCTGAATTCACTGACTGTACTGGCTGCTACTACCTCTGGTGGCAGGCCATTCCAAGGGTCTACCACCCTCTCCGTGAAAAAGTACTTCCTAACATTTTTTTTGAATTTACAACCCACCAGATGCATGTTGTGTCCACTAGTATGTGCAGCCCTGTTTTCCCTGATTTGTACTGTGTTGATCCCTTTAATGAATTTAAATGTCTCAATCATGTCTCCTCTGTTCTTCCTGTGCCTGAAGGAGGATAAATTTAGCTGGCTGAGCCTAGCTTCGTACATTTCATGATGCAGACCCTGCACCATTTTGGTGGCACATCTCTTCACAGTTTCCAGATGGTCTATGTCATTTTTTTTCTGAGGTCTCCAGGACTGCACACAGTACTCCAAGTGAGGTCTCACCAGAGATCTGTACAGTGGGATGATTACATCACACTTCCTACTGGTAATACTCCAATACCCTTATCAATATATACGAGGATGCTGCTTGACTTTAGTGGCACTTTTTTGCATTGCTTCCCTACCTTTCAATAGTTTGAGATCATGACACCAAGATCCTGTTCCAGCTTTGCTTCATCTAGTAGCTACCTCTCCAGGACATACTTCATGCATGAGATCCTTCTACCCAAGTGCATGACTTTACATTTTTTGGCATTGAATCTTAACTGCCAGTTCCTGGACCATTCCTCTGCATCCCAAGATCTGCCTCCATTTCTGTGATCCCTTCCTGTATTTTGACCCTGTTGCAGAGCTTCATATCATCTGCAAAGAGGCAGACTTTCCCTTTCAGTTCTTCAGCGATGTCACTGATGAATGTGTTGAAAAGATTGGGACCTAGTACTGACCTCTGCGGCACACCACTTGACGCCTTCCCCTTTTGGGACAAGGTGCCATTTACCATAACCCTTTACTGTGTCCTGCCTTGTAGCCAGCTTGTGATCCATTTAACTACTTTGTGACCAATGCCAGCTTGATCCAGTTTGTTGGCTAGCCTTCTGTGTGGAACTGTACCAAAGGCTTTACTAAAGTCCAGATACACTACGTCCACTGCTGCCCCCGGTCTACTTCTCTTGTAACCCAGTCAAAGAATTCTGTCATATTTGTTTGCCATGAGTGTCCTGATGTGAAGCCATGCTGCTTTGGGTCAAGTTGCCCACACACTTTCAGGTAGTTCATTACCCTTTCCTTAACTCATTGCCTCCACAGAAGCTCTCTGAAGTTGCACCACTTGTCTCCTGTATACTGTTAACAGTAAATCCTGGGCCTTTCTAAGCAAAATCAAGCTATAACCAGCATGCCACAAACAAATACTAATAGCTCAAGAACCATAAGTGCTAGACACAAAGTATGAGTGGCAAAGTTATTCAGCACAAAATTACCTTTCTAATGGTGGTATGCAAATAATAATATGTAATTTAGTTTTTTTTCTATGCTGGTTGAAACAGCAAAAAAAATATTTTTTTCACTAAAACAGGCAACATAAGCCATACACACCATACCATAAACGAAAGCAATTAACTCCTAAACTATATATGATATACACAAAATATCAGTGGCAAAGTTGTTCCGCACAAAATTACCTTTCCAATGGTGGTATGCAAATAATAATATGTCATTGTGTGTTTTTTTCCATGCCGGTTGAAACAGCAAAAAAAAATATTTTTTTCACTGAAACAGGCAACATAAGCCATACACACCATACCATAAACAAAAGTGAATACCTCCTAAAGTATACATGATACACACAAAATATCAGTGGCAAAGTTGTTCAGCATAAGATTACCTTTCCAACAGAGCTATGCAGTCAAATATATATTATATTCTGTTATACTATATATTAAAATATATAAGTGACTTCTCCAGATGTTGCAAGGGCACACTGGGAGTCAGTAGTCGACTTTGGCAGGCATCCTCAGGACACACCAGTGTATTTTACTGATGACTACAGGTGTCAGCTAGGAGACAATGAGTTAAGCAATGTCTCCATTCTTTTACCCACCACTGAGGTCAGACCTACTGGGCAGTAGTTTCCTGCCACCTCTCTGCTACCACTCTTGTGAAATGGCACAGCCATGTCCCTTTTTCAGTCCTGTGGTATTATCTCTTACTGCAGTGAACTGTTAAACAATTGAGCAAATAGGGTGACAAGTTCATCCCTAAGTTCTTTTAGAACTCATGGGTGTATTCCATCAGGGCTTGTTGCCTTGTCCATCTTTATTTTAGGCAACTCTTCAAGGACCCTTTCTTTCGTAAAGGGGGATATGTCAGCTCCCCTGGTATGGGAAAGTGTCCTGGCTGGTGCTTAACCATTGCCAATGTCTTCCTGTGTGAAGACCGAGCAGAAAAATTCATTGAGAACTTCTATCTTGTCTTTGTCATTTTCCACCAGGTGTCCTTCGTTGTTTGCCACCCATGTTATTCCTCCTTTGCTCTTTCTTTTTTCTCAAATGTACCAGTAAAATGTTTTATCCCCCTTTTTCACTTCTTGAGCCAGTTTTTCTTCAGTCTGGGCCTTTGCCACCCTAACAGCTTTTTTGGCTTCCTTGAATTTCTCTCTGTGGATGTCTCTATCCTTTTCAGACTTGGTCTCCTCGTACTTCTGAAAAGTTTTTCTCTTTTCCCTATTATAGTAGCTACCTTTTTGAAGAACCAGAGGGGGTTACTTATCCTTTTGGACTTGCTGATTTGTTTAGTGCATAGCGCTGTGACTGACGCTATAGCATCTTTCAGCTCTGACCATTTGTCCTACACATTTCATGTGGTATCTTTGGCCAGCAGGGCTTGATCTTTTCCCTCATTTTCTGCTTTCCTGAAACAAGAGCCTTGATGCTGGAGTGGAAGAGGTTCTCAGTCTTGCTAATGGTGAACCAGATTGACTTGTGGTCACTGGTACCCAAATTGATCACCACTTGTATGTCTGATACCCTAACACTATTAGTGAGTACCAGATCCAGAATAGCTGATTCTCTGGTGGGAGAAACCACCATTTGATTTAGTCCTGCTTCCCTCAAAGCCATGAGGAAGCCTCTGCTCCTCTCTCAGGAGGCTGTGAAGGTGGACCATTCTACATCTGGTAGATTGAAGTCCCCAACTAGCAGTAGCTCACCTCTGTCAGCCATCCTCAATATGTCTTCCAGGAGAAACTTGTCCTTTTTGATCTCCTGGTTTGGAGGTATATAGATAACTCCAACCCTGATAGGATTCCTGTTTCCGGCTCCCAGAGTGATCCACAGGGATTCTGTCTTGCCTTGTGTTCCCTGGCTCTCAGTAGCATTTATCCCTTCCCAGATATAAATAATGACCCCCTCCTCCTTTCTTACCCATGCCGTCTCTCCTGAAGAGAGTGTAACCAGGGATGGTGATGTCTCATGTATGGTTCTCTGTGAACCAAGTCTCCATGATAGCAACCCAGTCGAAGCTGGCCTTGGCCATCATTGCTGTAAGATCTGTGATTTTGTTTGGAAGGCTACAGGCATTGATACACATTGCATTCCAGTCTTTGTTTGCCCTGCTTGCTGCACAATTTCTCCTCTTGTGGTTTGTGTCACTAATGTTTTGAACATCCCTATCAAGTCTGGAATGCCCGTGTGGTGTTGTGACACATGTGGTGCTTGTGATGCCCTGTTTTGATTCTGATCAATTTTCCTTAGATGGGGGAAGGGCATTTGTAAGCTTTAAGGCTGTGAGCTGCAAATCTGGTGACATCCATATGATGCAACTGCTGCTGATTCCCCTTCCCCTTCCTCTAGTTTAAATGGTTGATGAAGATGTTGAATCTTTAGCCTAGAACATAAGTGCCCTCTTTTGTAAAGTGTAGGCCATCGAATCTGAAGAGCTCCCTCTCGCAGAAGTTATGCCAGTTTCCTACATAGCCATAACCTTTCTCCTGACACCAGATTTTGAGCCAGGTATTAAGTTTGATGATGTCCCTTTCTCAGATCTTCTGCCGGTTAGCCCCCTTGTCCCACACAGGTAGAATTTTTGAGAATTAGACTTTGGATGAAAGGGAAGTGAGTTTTTCTCCTAGCATCGTTAAATGCTGCTTAGTCTCTCCAACTGACCATCTGGCCAAGTCATTTGTACCCATATGGATAAGAATATGTGTGTCTTGCTTGGTGTTACATACAGTTCACTCAGTTCTGTTTGTGTCCCTTCATGCCGATGTTCCTGGGAGGCATCTAACCTCAATTTTTATTTGGCCACTTTGGTGGATGTGTGACTCTACCCTGCAGATCATAGAGTCACCTATTGTTGAGACGTGCTTTTTGTTTTGCTTGGAGGTTCTTGTTGTGGTTTAATTGTCCATGTGTTGTGTGAAGGTCCTCTTCACTACTGTGATGCCTACCCTGTAGTAGGCTTGGATGAAAGTGGAGAGAACCTGTTTGTCAGTTTGATTGGTGTTGGAGTTATTTTGCAAGAGTTATTTCACTGCTCTTTCTGCTTTCCTACCAACTGCCAGCCTCCTGGCCTGCTAGCTCTTTAAGGAGTGGCATTGGTGGTTGGTGCCTTAAGTCCGAGTGCTGCACAGCATGGTTGAGCTGCACCCTGAGAAAGTGTATTTCAGCACTAGCAGCATGTAGTTGGGTGTAGATCATTTAATGTACAGCAAGTACAACAATGCCCCACCTGCCTTGCGCAAGCTCTGGTGATGAAGGTCCTACAATATCTGCAGTTGATGATGTCCATATTGTTGTGTGGGTAATGGATGAAAAACAAAGTTGCCATTAATCTAAGGATGGATGATAGACAATGTGAACCCCCTTGTGGGGTACAACTACCTGAGCCTTCCTCGGACCAAGTTATCAGGATGGCAAAGTGGAAGTGCGGAAGAAAGTAAAAAAGCACCTGTGCAAGTTGGATGTAACAGAAATAGGGAGCATGTGTGGATGGAAATATAAATCCTGCTTTAGAAAAAAAAAGTTGTGTTTGAAGAAGGTTACTAGAAAGGGAGTGGAGAAGGAGTTTGGACAAAAATAAAAGTGCTTGTGAAAATAGTAATGGAGAGTTTTTTTAATGCCCCTAGGAAGAACGTTGCTAGAAAGGGAGTGGAGAAAGAGTTCGGATGAAAAGAGAAACACCTGTGAAAAAAGTAATAGAGAGGATGTGTGGACAGAAATTGAAGTTCTGTCCCAAAGAAGAAGTTTTTTTAAATGTATAGTGCCCTCTAATGATGTGAGAGGACTTGTGCTAGAATGAAGTAAAGTTAGTATTGTTTACTTCCTGCTGTAACTCTGTAGGAAGTGGGAGGTGCTAGGAGGCTATAAATATCAATGGCCCGGTGGATGGTGGCATTTGAGGGAGGGAGAGTGGGTAATATGTAGCATCCTGGCAGTGGATAGAAACAATCAGTGAACTATGCACACTAAGTCAAAATTAAAAATCAACTGTGGTGCATAAGCTAAACCTGCAAGGCAAAACAGTGAGGCACTGGCAGATCTGTGAGATGTTGCTCCTTGTTCTGTCTTTCAAGCAAACCTACTGTAGAAGACAAACAGCTCACGTAAAGCTAGATGCTTTATGTCAGCAAATCTAGATTCCACCTCAACACACCAAGTAACCTGACCTTTTAAATCTTACTTCTGTTGGAAGATACTAAACCTTTGTCAGCTCCACCCCACCAGTTACACGCCTAATCCCCTGGATGAGCTGTGAAAGAAAAACAAATGAGCTATTTTAATGTGAGAAAGAGATTGTAAAACCTGTAAGCCAAAAAAGCTATAAGTACAACCCGTAGGTACAAAACAAAATAGTAAGAAAACAGTAACTCTGCTTAGCTTAAAGAGAGCTCAAACTGTAAAACCTGTAAACACAAAAACAAAATAGTAACAAAACCTATAAGCACAACCTGTAAATACAAAACAAAACAGCAACAGAACCTGTAAGCACAACCTGTAAGCACAAATCAAAACAGTAACCCTGCTTAGCCAAAAGAAGAGTTAATGTTTCTCCTTGCTCTGTTAATGTTGCTCCTTGCTCTGTCTTTTCAAGCAAACCTAGAAGACGAAGAGCTCAGGTCAAGCTATATGCTTTCTGTCAGCAAACCTAGTCTTCCTAGACTTGTCTGATGCCTGATGTGTCATATAGCCATTGATGCGCATGCCCAATAAGAAAGTATGCATATGCATTACAGACAACAAGAGCAGATGAACTTACACAAGGCATGAAGCATCTTTTAGATTTAGTAGGCAAATAAATTAACACTATAATTATGGAGGGTTTGTAGTCCATGTTTTCAAAAAAAAGGACACAAACAGTAAACGAAAACTAACTGCAAATCTAATAATTAAAATGAAGATCAAGAGCATTAAGAAAAGTGTAATAATGTATGATAGAACACTATACTAACCCTATTTCCCACCACATAGAATGTTTGTTCAGCACAATGAATGGAATGATGTACTGACTGTACTTGCAGAACAGCATTCCATTCATTTTCAATGGTAAGCTTGAGGTGCTCATGAAACATAGAAACATAGAATTTGATAGCAGATAAGGACCGCTTGGCCCACCTAGTCTGCCCATTTCCCTACCTAATGGATAAGCTGCAGATCCTAGTTAACCAACAGCCTACTTCTTCCTACCACCACCCCCCAGAATTGCCTTATGACTGTCCCATGCATTCTTGAATTCCACCGCTATTTTTGACTCCACAACCTCCTCCGGAAGGCCATTCCATGCATCCACAACCTTGTCTGTGAAAAAATACTTCTTTACATTACCTCTGAGCTGTCAACCCTCTATCTTCAAATTGTGCCCCCTTGTTCTTGCACACCTCTTTTTCTGAAAGATGCTACCCTCTTGGACTTTGTTGATTCCCTTCAGGTACTTGAAAGTTTCTATCATGTCCCCCCTCTCCCTCCTTTCCTCAAAGCACTACATATTAAGCTCCTTAAGTCTCTTTTCATATGTCTTCCGGTGCAGACCCTGCACCATTTTAGTTGCCCTCCTCTGGACTGTCGCCATCCTGTTTATGTCTTTGATAGGCTTCCCAAAAAAAAAAAATGCTGTGAGTCATACGCATTTAAAATCAGTATCTAACAAGTAAGATGGCAGAGGTGTTTTTTTTTTTTTCAAAAGAAATGACAGAAAGAGAGCAGTTTATTCTGGCGAACAAAAACCAGCAACCTCTTAAAAAACATCAAATAACCTAAGGCTACTGAATGCATTTCTTCATGACATAGATGAGCATGGGGACATATTACAAATACCACACGCTGAGCGGGACACCCTAATTGCAGTTTAGCTTTAAATGCAGCTTGTGGATGGAACAGAATATGAGCCAAGTAGCCTATGTGACTTCCTTGGCAGTATTGACCACCACATGTTAAAACATAGTCATGGCTATTATATTTTCCATGGTAACCAAGCAGATTTCCAAGAAACCCTCAGGACATTAATAGCAAAACAGAAACATCTAAAGCATCAGGGTAAAGGGAACGATCCAAATAAAGCAGAAGTTCTAAGTGATGAGGACACTGACCTTCTGTAAACCAATTCAACAATAGGACTGCATAGCCCTTCAGCACTCTTAAATTTGATGTTTTTTAATGTTGGATTATACTTTGCTTTGCGTACCAGCAAGCACTACTGTTTAAAGTGGGGTGATCTAGAGGTGTGTGTGGACTCTGTAGGCAAACGTCACATCCAATACAATGAGAGGTAAACATAAACTAGGACGGGGAAAACCCCATGATGTGAGACCCATAAAGCCTCGCATGTATTAGAATACATGTAATCCAGCCAGGGATCCAATAGCCATGAATATGAAATATGCAGAGCAAACACCTACAAAAATGAAAGAGCCTGATGAGTATCCAGTGATGATAGTAATTAAAAATGAGCGACTGCAAAAACAGCAACTCATTTTTAGTGCTATCATCATGCATTAACCTGCAAGGGTAGCGATGGAACAGGGAGGAGAGTAACAGGAAGGGGACTGATAGAGATGTGGAGGGGAGGGATAGAAAGGAGGGTTTAGATAGAGAGGAGAGCCTGCTGCAGCTGGGTCAGCCCTGTGATGTGCTGGTGAGGGTAGCTGACTACAGTGCAGTTAGAAGTGGGTTTGGGCCAGACCCGGGGAAAAAATTTTACTGCTGCTTGCAGCTGCCATTTTTTTTTTCCCAGACTGAGTTTTGCCCCCTCCTCAACATGCACCCCCCTGGAGCTGGTAATCTAAAAGCAGGTGGTGCAGGGGCCAAAGCCACCAGCAAAATCACCAAGTGTTCCCGGAAGTGGAATTGCTGAGAATTGTATATTGCCGATATACTTTTTGCTGATACACACATGTCATGATAGCAATGTTTTGCAATCTCTATTATAACATGGAACCAGCCTGATGCACCATTCTACCTGGCACCGAATACAAACTATGTGCTGGGTAAGTCAGGCTCTCTGTGGTTTTGTTGCAAGTCTATTGGGCAGAACAAACTATGTTTCCTCATAAGGGAAATGAAAGTAGCAGCAGGTTTACCAGTAGACAAGAAAATAACTAACCACTCCACTAGAAAAACTTGCATTCAATGCCTGATTGATGGAAATGAGCCACCAACTGAAGTTGCCCAAGTTTCAGGGCACAGAAACCTTGCCTCCATCAATCATTACTCTGTCATGATAGAATCAAAGCAGCACCACAATTCAGAGATTTTCTCTGGTAGTAGCAGTATATCAGACACTTCAGGTACCATAAATCTTTCACAAGCAATTCACCAACTTCCATTAAACAACAATGAGGATTCAGCGTCCCACCCCCCACAGCCCAGACCAGCGCTCAAGAACTTCAAGTTAGCCTCTCTGAAGTAGCCCCAGGACTAGTTCTGCAACAGCCCCCCCCACCCCATCAGCTTGCAGATACACAGAGGGGTGTCAATTTTTATTTTTTGAATGGAGATGGGAAGAACACATCTTTTAAGACAGCAGGCACAGAACTTGAACTTCAGGGGAGTCAGAAGAGTAATAGAGTCAGAGAGAAGCAGAAAAAGCAGAGGTGGTGCCATGGTGGAGGTCTCCGGAAAAAACTGGACAGTACGCATTCTGAGATCTTTTCATCAGTCTACATGGTCAGGGTTGAACAGTAGCAGCAGCAGTTGTAGTGCTGGAACCTTTCAGTCAGAATTTGGGAAATAAAAAGAAGCAGGCTGTGTAGATGAAGGTCTTTTATTCTGCCTTGAGAGATCTTCTGGTGCTGAATGTAAGTATAAAACAGCCAATGGTTTTCCGTCTATGGTACGATGTACCATGGGTCCCTCAAAGTCAGAAACAGCTGCTACTGCTTTGAGGCCATCCAATCAGCTGGATGGGGGATCTCTCAACCCTTCGTCCCCCAGCCCCACAGCATGCATGACCATAAGGAGAACAAGAGGCTCAAAGAGGAAAACAAAGAGCTTCCACCTGGATACACCTCACGTCCTCACTGATCTATGACTTCCTTCACTTCTTGCGGTGCTGTCACCGATGACTTCCATGCTACCCCCCACTCTGCCATCCCCCCAGAGTTCTGAGGCACCAAAAAGCTATTGCCTACCTATATCTTCTCAGCAGCATGGCTGTGTGTATACTACATACAGTACATGTGCTAGCTGCTATGGGGATCTGCTTGAAATATTTAACCTCCCACACCATCCTCCTTACTGACCCCTGAGCCCAGTACAGATAAAGCGCAACTGCTGATGGTACAGATGCACAGTTGCTCCATTTTTGAGCTCCTCATCCCTATCTCTTTAGGCAGTCCACAGCCACTTGTTTTCCTTTTATGGAGCACACCTCCACCCTCTCGCTGTTCCCCAAAGTGCAACCAACAGAAAAGATGTTACTCCACCAGACTGACTTTAGTACTAGCCTTGCCACAAGGAGCCTGTGCTGTAGTCGAGAAATGATTATTTATCCATGTGACACTCGGCAGATTGTGCTAGTAAATATAGGCTGCTACTAGAGAGCTGACTCAGTGCTACAGTACTCTGGTGCTGCAAGGACACAATATCATAGGCTTGTAACTGGGTGGAGTCATGTAAATGAAATGAGCCAGACGCTGTCTGATAGGAGCAGTTAACACCATTCAAGTATGCAGAGTTTCTGCCCAGCAAGCACTGAGTGGTGTCATGACCAGAATGTCTGATCATTAGTCTTCACTGCTGACCCCTCTTGAAGTTTTAGCTGCAATTGACTTGCCAGTGACGCACCTCTGAAAACGCCATTCATTGTAACAAAATGTTTGATGCTCAAGCACAGCAAACATAAAAATAACGTTCACCAGTCACTCTCACAGATGCTAATCAAGTCCATTTAAAGCCCCAGAACAGCGTGAACTCTTTACACACCATTGTACACTACACAATCACTTACAGAAACCATATTAAAATAAAAGTTTAAATTACAATAATGTACTGTATGACAACATTGAGGATGAAGGAAAAATACTGGACCTGTTTAGCCACAGATTTGGATGTGAGAAAAAAATGGAACTGTCTGTCTCTAGAAGAAGGTCATCATATTAACACTTTACCAACATTTCACTGTAAAAGTGCTCATCATACAACAATCTAGTAAGGACACACAGCCAGATCTCTATGAGTATCATAGAATGCAATTTCAATGAAATTTAAATTCAGCAGTCCCACTCCTGTCAAGCTAAACACCATCACAAGCAGCTTGGCTTTCCTCCCATAGTGTTACTTCCTTTTACCATGGAGGTGTGTGCAAGCTGACCTTAACTGAGCTGTGTTGGGCCAAATATTCAACATGGGCATAATTTGAAACAGTATAAAAAACATACAATATAAATTTAGCAGACTACATTTTAGAAAAATTATAACAAATGAAGTTCTCCCATTATAAGGCTGATGCAATAAGGTCTCAGTACACAAGCTCTTAATCTCAAGCACTTGTTGGGCTGGCACAGGATTCACCTCTTCTATGAAAAACACCTTCTTGCACTCGAGCCTGAGTGACAACTAAGCAGAGCAGCGAAATCCCTTCAACACATGAACTCTTGCATACTCAGAGCTGCAAAAGAGCTGGGCAGCCACAACACTGGGCCTATCCTTACACCAATGTCATCATTTCAAAGACTGCAACCTGGGACAATCACACAACTGATTCTCTAGTGGGGTATCAATGGTGAATAGTTCCCTACACTACCCCGGGAGGAATCTCTGACACATAAAGTAGTCACACCCACGAGAATAGGTTCTAAACTTCATTTGGTGCCTAACAAACTTTGTTTGAGTCTAAAAAGCATAAGTAATAATTAATAATTAAATTCAGGAATCAGTGCAAATTTGAACAGTACAATATAGACCTTAGTTACATATTAGACACAACAGTTTGAGTCTAAGCATCAATGCATTCGCATCTGCCACCAGTTCAGAATATATAGGCTTTTCAGAACCTGAAATTTTAAATACGTTAGAAGTTCTAAATCATATAAAGGTCCATACTGTGCATAATTGTTTAAAATACAAAATTAAACGAATAGCAAACCTTGTTTAATAATATATGGTGCCCCATTATTTATTATTTTATGATATTAATCTTTAAATTAGAAAATTGGCCTCATAGTCTGGTGATTTTCTTCAAATGTTAAAGATCATGCAAGCTGCAGCTTTAATTGCAGATAGAGTGATATAAAACAGTCACACGTAGCTATTTGATTTGGGTTTAGTTTTCTACCAGAGCAGTGTCAGTGACTATTTCACCACACATCCTAAGTGCACCGGCATGTACTTCTCAGAGGCAATTGTCACAGCAAGACAAAGTATTAGGTTATGCAGTATGAACATACTGTGTGCATATGCCCACGTGTGCATAATATACGTATACTGGCACATGCGCAACATGCATTTTGTTCACTATCAATTCTTAATCTTTGGATTATTATGTTTAGGTTTGTTTATTTATTGATATACTGTTCTTTCTTTCCTCTCTCTCTCTCTCTCTCTCTCTTTCTTCTCTCATCAGTATCTCAATTCCAGTAGAGTAAGTGATTCATTTTCTATAGAAAGGAAACAGAACTGTTTTTTCTTGTTTTACTTTAATTTTACAGGCTTATGAGCTTCATTTGTTGAGCAAGCACCTCGTTTTTGACGCTGAGGTCAGTGGGATCTGTGATGGTTCATTGCAATTTAAAGGACACAGGCTACTCCCTGAGTGCAATGGTACAAGAAAGGCAGAAAAGGACAGTGGAGATCTTGTTCTCCTCCAGGCATCAAGCAGACAAAGCTTGTTCCTGCACCCAGGAGTCTTGGACAACCAAATAAAATGCACAAAACCAGCCAAATTATAAATGGACCATAAAAATGGACAAAGTGAGCTCTTTCAATGCTTTTATGGCATTTGCAAGGTGCTCAAGTGCAACATGTGCATAAAAAAACTGCATTAGTGAGCACATAGGGATGACCTGATGCCCACCTTACTCTTTTTACAGCACCATCATCAAGGAGATACACTTGTCGACCCCTCACAAATAGACACAATTAAAAAACAATCTAGTAGACACACTGGCCCTTGACCAAACTGAAAAAGCACTGAGATATATCCATCAAAAATATTATGACAGCAGTCCAAGAGTGGCCAGAATACTGATGCATAAGGTAAGAGGGTATCATCAAAAAGCAGCAATATCCAAAATTAGGAACCCCACCACTGGACAAACCCATAAGGGTATACAAGAAATAATTGATACCTTTGTGGCCTATTATGCAAAACTGTATATAGCAGACCCTAACCCACAGGAGGAGATGTAACAGGGTGCCCTTGTTAGAAAATGTACTCCCAATTAAAATGGTGTATCAAACTATGTGCAAATCCCCCATTTCCTTTCACACTGTCCCAAAGCCATTCTTTCTCTTTTCTTGTCAGGCTGGCCAACCTGACAAACAAACTCTTATCCTTTACTGTCCCCTTTTTCCTTTTATCCTAGTACCATTCACACCATTGCGTTAAGTTAGTGCTTTGCTGAATACTCCTGATAGGGAGTTGTTTTCCCAGCACATTAAAATGAAATCCCAGCAAGGGGATAATTAATAGTGCAAGCCCACTTTGTTGAGAATATCTGGTGCTCAAAAATGAATTATTAATGCCTGCTCTCATGGTACTGGGTTCCGGAGCAGCTGCTGCTTGAAGCAGCTGCTGTACTGTCCAACTCCAGTTAAGTGAGCTGTGTTCTGGTCGTAGGGTGCGACCAAGGAATAAATACACAATCGGAGCATGTGTTCCATGTCTGTATTGCCACAGACTGTGGCTGAAACTCTAGCTCCTAGTTTGGAGCATACTGAGCCACCGCAAGTGAGCAGTGAGGATAAGGATAAAAGGATGCTGGTAAGGGAGACACTAGGGGCAGTGTGTAGATAAGCTCCATAGTGTGCCAAACAAAAGGGAATGTGTGCCCAGTGGTATTGTTGCAGCCTCAGAGAGGTTGTAACTGGGGCTGCTTAAGGAATTTAAACAAATAGTCGGTTCAATAATGAAAAAGGGCAGAAAAGGCCCAAATGAAATGTGTACCCGAAGGTTGCAATTTCAAGCCATCGAGTCAATGTTTATGTTCAGGATGGTATGTGGTAAGGGCTCTAAATAAAAACAGCCTAGAGACCCTACATCCTGGCAAAGCATCTGGAGAGTTGCTGTGTGAAGAACCACAATAGGGATGTCTTAAATTAAAGTAGAAAAATAAACCAAAGGCTGCATGAGTAGTCCAGGTCTCCTGAGCTGGCTAGAGAAAGAGAATAAGGAATGCACCCTTAATGTTCTTTTCCCCAAGCCAAATCAGAGATGCCTGAGACACATTCAGGAATTAAATGTTAATACAATTGTAATTACCTGAAAGGAGCCTGAAATATTGAAAGGTCCTATTATAAGGCTGGCTAACCACTGAATGACTGTTTGTATGCAATCAGGGAAGGGTGAGGTCAACAAAAGGGGAAGGGCTTAGAATTTTAATGAGCACCTTTTAGGAATAAGGGTGAATAACTATTGAATGGCTACCTAGGTAAAAGAAATGAACCTATCATAAGGTAGAACATTGCCATATGTATTAGGATTGTGATATAGAGTTGTGGCCAAGCTTATTATTAAAGAAATAAAGCCTAATTGTTCTTCAGACCCCAGTCACCTGACTATGATGTCATCTCCTGAAGTGTATATAAACTCACCACTAGGAGTGAGACAGTAGATAGGTAGGTCAGTGGGTTGCTGACTGTTGGAGAGGTAGGTGTGCAAGGTTCCACACCAAGTAACTGAGCAGAGCTGAGCAGAAAAGTGACTAAGGAAGAGTCATTTTCTGGATTTATTTTTGTTTTGATGTGCTGACTAACACCAATTTTCTTTGATTTCTGTATATTGCTTCAACCGATTTTGAAAATAAAAATCATAAATGCACATGTGTGTTTATTTTATGCATTTTACCTCTTGCCTAAGTGTCTGTTTATTCCCAAACTGTAACAGGAGGTACTAACATACATACTAAAATGCCAGCAGAATAGGCCTAACGGTCTTTCGTGTCTGCTCATTTGGTCAGCCCACACCATGGGAGCTGACCTTGCTGCACCCCTCACCTTCTCTGGCTTCTCCCTTCCTAGTTCTGGATATTCTCTCTGCACTGGATTTTGCTTCCAGAACCCTTCCCTTGTACCTGTCCCACCCCCTCTTGAACCCCTCCACCGTCTCTGCCTCCACCAGCCCCCTGGGCAGCACATTCCATGGCTCCACCACCCTCTCAGTGAAGTAGCACCTCCTCCTTTCTTCCCTGAATCGTCCCCCTCCAGCTTCCACCCATGCCCTCTAGTTGCCCCCTCCTCCTTCCTTTGAAGCACCCTGACTGCTCCTCCCCTATTTACCCCCTTCATGTACCTGAAGACCTCTATCATGTCCCCCTGGTCCCTTCTCTCTTCCAATGAGTACATATTTAGCTCTTCGAGCCTCTCCCCATAGGTCCTGTCCCCCAAGCCCCAAATCATTTTGGTTGCCCTCCTCTGGACCCTCTCCAGGAGTGCAATGTCCCTCTTTAAGTGTGGCCTCCAAAACTGCACGCAGTACTCGAAGTGTGGCCTCACCAAGCATTTATACAGAGGGAGTATCACTTCCCTCCTTCTGGAGGTGATCCCCCTAGCGATGCATCCCAGCATCCTGTTGGCCTTGACTGCTGCCCTCCTACAAGTCTCCAAGTTGTTCATTTTGACATCCACCACCACCCCCAGGTCCCTCTCAGCCATTAAGACTTATAGCATTCCCTCCCCCAGGGTGTACACTTGGCCCAGGTTTCTGGCCCCCAGGTGCAGTACCTTCCATTCCCCTGCATTGAACCTCAGCTTCCACTTTCTAGACCATCTTTCCAGAGCCTCCAGGTCCCCCTGTAGGGCCACCCTTCCCTCCTCCTCATCCACCACCGCCCCCAGTTTTGAGTCATCCGAAAAGATAATCATCTCACTCCTGAAACCTGTCCTTATGTCAGAGACGTAGGCATTGAACAGGAGGGGCCCAAGGAATGATCCCTGTGGGACCCCACTAATGACCCTCCTTGGGGATGAGACTATCCTGCCAACTATGACACTCTGGGTCCAGTTCTGGAGCCAATTGTCTATCCATCTGATCATCTGGTTCCCCACCCCCATCTCTCCCAGCTTATCCAACAGGCCCTAGTGAGGAACAGAGTCAAATGCCTTGCTGAAGTCTAGAAAAAGGACGTCCCCTGGTCTACCCAGGTTCAAGGCACTCGTCACCCAGTGATAGAACTCCACAAGGTTTGTCTGACATGATTTCCCTTGGATGAATCCATGCTGTCTATCGTCCAGGCACTCTGACTTTTCCAGGTCCCCCCCAGCCTCTCCTTGACAATGCCCTCCATCACCTTGCCCACCACTGATGTCAAGTTGACAAGCCTGTAGTTCCCTGCCACCTCCCTTGATCCCCCCTTGTGGATAGGCACTATATGCACCACCTTCCAGTCCTGGGGCACTCACCCTGTCCTCAGAGAGATGGTGAAAAGCTCCACCAGGGGTTTCGCTAGGACATCTGCAAGTTCCTTCAGCACACTGGGATGTAATTTATCCAGCCCTGGAGCTTTCTCCATCATAAGGGACCCGAGGGCTTCTCTCACTCTCTCTGCTGTGATTTCCAACTCCGCTACCTCTTCTCCCCACTTAACCTTCCCCCCTCCTGCCAGTGATGCCTCCCCCTCTCCCCAGACCTGCCGATCGGTAAGGGTCCCCCCTCCTCATTATCACTGTCTCCTCCCATGTATGATGCAGCACCCCCATTTTCCTTGGTGAAAACTGAGGTGAAGTACTCATTTAGTACCTCAGCCTGCTCCCCCGGGTCTTGTGCCCACCTCTCCCCTGTTTTAATCCTGCTAATCTGCCCCTTCACCCTTCGTTTTTCCCCAATGTATCTAAAGAACCCCTTGTTCCCTCTCCTAATTTCCCTGGCCAGGTTCTGCTCCTTCCTTGCCTTAGCCACCCTCACCACCCTAGTGGCCCTTCTAGCCATCAGTTCATACTCCCCTTGATCCCTTTCCTTGAGCACTTGAATTGCCTATAGGCTGCCTTCTTTCCCCGCACCACCTCCTGGACCTCCCTGGTCCACCAGCAGGGTTTTCGGGCCCCACCACATTTTTGTCTTACTCTGGCACAGGTGCCGGTAGCATCCTGCACCCCTCTCCTGATTATTTCCCACCTACTGTCAGCGTCCATGTCTGACCCAATCACATCAAATGCTCCTTAAGGATCCTTCCATTTCCTTAAAATCCACCCCTTGAAGTCAGTTACCTCCATCTTTGTGCAGCCTTCTACCTCTCCTAGGTCCAGGCAGAACCAGACCGTGGCATGGTCACTCCCCGCCAACAGGTCCCTTACCTCCAGGCCCTCAATCTGGTCACTGTCTGCCAGGACCACATCCAGTACTCGCGCCTCCCTGGTCGGTTCCCCCACCTGCTGAGTTAGGAACGCATCTTGAAAGACATCCAACAACCTCTGTTCCCTGGCCGAGGATGTCATAGTCTCCCAGTCTGTTCCTGGCATGTTTAAGTCCCCCAACACCACCACCCTTCCCCTGCCCAAACTGCAGTGTCTCCCAACATCTGCCACCAGACTCTCCTCCAGCTCCTCTGCCAGCGCAGGGGGTCTATACACCACTTCTATTTTTACTCTCTTGCCCCCCCTTGTTATCAAGGTGACCCAAATTGCCTCCACGGTTCCCTCCACCTCCTGTACTCCCCCTATGCCAATGCAGTTTTTGACTATTATTGCTACCCCTTCCCTCCCCCCTGTCCTTCTTGAACATAGTGTAACCCTCCAGGTTCAGGTCCCAGTCATGCCCTGCGGTGGCCCAGGTCTCAGTGACCACTGCCACATCCACCACTCCTCAGTTAGCATCATCTGGAGCTCAGGCATTTTATTGCCCAAGCTCCTGGCATTTAGCAGAACTACCTTCCACCCTTTCCATAGTTCCATTTCCCTGCTCGTGTTCCCACGGGGATTCCATTTTCCCCTGGTCTGCACTTTACCAGTCGGCCTTTTCCTGCATTCCTCCAGCTCCCCAGGGGGGTGGAGACAGAGTCCCTCCTTTATAGGACTCCCCTCGACAGTCTTTTCTCCCATCCCTTCCCCTTCACAAGTTTAAACCCCACTTTTCACCAATGAACCCCTCTATTTTCAATTTAAGGATTCCCCTCCCCTCCAAATTGAGATGGAGCCTATCTCTAGCATACAGCTCCTTATCCTCCCAGGTCTCCCCCAGTCCCCCATCAACCCATACCCTCTGGCCTTACACGACTCCCTGAGCCACTGGTTTATCTCCCTAATCTTCCTTTTGTGTTCCCCACTAGCCCTTGGAACCGGCAGGATTTCTGAGAAGGAAATCATGCACCCTATGTCATGACAGACCCTGGCAAGCTCCCTGAACCTTGCCTGTATCTCTAGCTCGCTATTTCCATCAATGTCATTTGTACCCAGGTGGACCAGTATGTCCAGGGAACCCTCACAATCCTTTGCCAGCTGATATACCTCGTGCTTGGCCCTGTGCACCGTTAGTCCAGGGAAGCATTTTGTTCTAACTAGCCAGGCTTCCCCCTCCCTATCCCATTTGATACCCCTGATCATAGAATCCCCCAACAGGAACACTCTGACCGCTCCTTTTCCTCCATTTCCCCTTCCATGTCCCTCATCCTTTCTACTGGCCCCTCCACCCAGCCGACTCTTTGTTCCTCCCCCTGTCTGGGTGCCACATGGTGCCCCCTCATTTACCCTGGCCACCCCCTCCTCTCCGATCCTATGCCTCTCCTCCTCCAGAGTATCCTTCTGTGCCTCACTAACTCCCCCCTCACTGCTCGCGACTGGTCCTTCTCCCCCATCCGCTAAACTACCCTGGCTCATCCTCACTTCCTTCCTGTCTCCATTCAGTCCCTCCTGGCTTGTCGTGCTCCCCTGGCCTAAACCCTCAGCTCCCTTTACTGTATCCTCCTTGTACTTCTGGTCCTTCTCCTTGCCCTTTCCTCCCAACTGGTCCTTCTCCTTGCGCTTTCCTCCCTCTTCCCCCTGCCCCTCCTGCTCTGATCCACTGCTCCCCCCATTTTCCTGCATTCCAGGTTCCCCCCTGTTCCTCCTGCTATCTGGCCCCTACCTCCTAACCAACCCTGTCATGGCTACATCACCTCCCTCATCCTCAAGCAGAAGAAGAGAATTGAAGCGGTTACTGAGTGTAAGGTCTGATCCACCTCCCCACCTTGCTTCCTTCTGTCCAGCCCCAGCCATCTGCCTACTTCCCTGAGAATGTTGTCCCTCTGGCCCCCCTTTGTGAGGGTCCCCAGTTACCTGCCTGCTTCCTTGGTAGTGTCCTCCTTTTGGGACCCCTCTGCCAGGGTCCCTATGTGGCCCCAGAGTATTCTCCTGCACTCCTTTCCTCCTTTCCCTATGCCCCCACCCCTAGTGCTTGGTGCAACCCCATGGGAGATCCCCTGCCCTCTTCCCCAACCATACCTCCCCCCTTTCCCCAGCTGTCTCCTTATCCCCGCAACCTCCTCCCTAAGCTGTGCCAGCTGGTAGCACATTGGGCAACCACCGAACTTCCAAGCCCAGTCCAGTATCATGGCTGCCCCACACCTTGTGCACCCTACCACCCTCCCAAAGATGCCGGCCTTAATGATGTGTGGTCCCATCCCCCTTCAAGTAGGTTTCCTTGGGTCAGCCACCGTTTCCCACTAGTCCAAGATACACCCCTACTGACTAATCTGGTCACCCACTAATCCTAGATACAGTCCCACAGTAAACCGGTAACCCTGTTACTAGGTGCAGTACAGTAGAGTAAACTTATAAGGGAAGTGAACAACTCCCTAAGCTCCTCTCTCCCATCATTTAAATCCAACCCCCAGTGGATAGAACTACATGAGCTGCACCTGCAGCCTTTTCTTCCAATTGCAGGGCAGGTGTTCCCCTATAAATAAGCAGAGCTCTGGGGAGGAAGGGGTGGGGGAGGGTGGGATTTGGGCCTACACCCGACTCTCGAGAGAGAGTGTATCAGCCCTGTGTCTGCCCCTCCAGGCCCTGCAAACAAAGAAACAGCCCCAAGCAAATCCTACCAAATAGGTTTTAAATCAGAAGAAATAGGCCTCCACCAGCACAGCTTGTTACACAGTGAAACATCCAACAAATGAGCCCACTAACAGCCACCAAACCAGTTTTCAAACATCCAACAGCCCCAAAAACACTACCCTGCTAGCCCCTTAGAAGTAGTAAGAAAGAAAATAATTAACCTTCTATCAAGTAAAATCCACAAGAAACCCTGTAAAAACAACAAGAAACAGCTACTATACTGAAACACATCTGATCCTGTCCCCTTCTAGTTCCATCTGAGAAGCCAAAGCAACTAACACCACAAACCTGATTCAGCTCTGCCTCCAGTCAATTAGCTGAGTGAGACCTGGCCAGACTATTAACACCTTTCCCCCACTATGCACTAACCTTTGCAGCTAGTGAAATCAGCAAAAAGGAATCAAAATTCAACTCAAAGCCCCCAAAGTATGTTTGCTACCAAAGGAAACAGGTCTCCAATTCAATCAGCTTCACTAACAACACATCAAAATAGGCTTGAAATTAACAGATATAGGTCTCCAATTCAAATAACCAGCCCCAAGTAAATCCCACCAAATAGGTTTTAAATCAGAAGAAATAGGCCTCCACCAGCGCAGCCTGTTACACAGTGAAACATCCAACAAATGAGCCCACTTACAGCCACCAAACCAGTTTTCAAACTTCCAACAGCCCCAAAACAATACCCTGCTAGCCCCTTAGAAGTAGTAAGAAAGAAAAGAAATAACCTTCTACCAAGTAAAATCCACAAGAAACCCTGTAAAAACAATAAGAAGCAGCTACTGTACTGAAACAGATCTGATCCTGTCCACTTCTAGTTCCTTCTGAGTACTGGAGGCCTTTCTCTCCCCACTACAGCTACCAAAGTTAGATGCAAATGCCCTTGATATGCTGCAAAGACAGGTGTCAAGTGAAGAGATGCAGGTGGCATTAGGGTGATTCAAGACAGAAAAATGCCCCGGCCCAGATGGGTATGTGGCAAAATTTTACAAAAAATTCTCCCCAGAGATAAAACCCCTATTGCTTAGGACTGCCAACTGGATACTAAAAGGAAATGCACCCCCCAACCCCGTGGAATTATGCCACCATATCAGTTATCCCCAAACCAGGAAAACCTAAGGATAGATGTGAGTCTTACAGACCAATATCTGTTCCAAATACAGACTACAAAATATTTACCTCCATTTTGCAAAACAACTAGACAAAATTTTGCCCAGCATAATACACCCAGATTAATCAAGCTTTATCAGCACACGTCAAATAATGAATAGCATTAAAAGATCCCTGACCATTATCCAACAGGCTGCAGGAGCAAGGTGTATATAGTGCTGACACAAGCTCCAACCACAACTGCTAAATGCGATCTTTGTCCTTCAGTTTTTGCCTAGGCACCTTTAAGCAGGTGGATGACCTCCTACTATCTCTTGACACAAAAAAAAAAGCACTGGAGTGGACAATCTTAATCTGTTTTTCCTGAAATTAGGCTATCACTATCTGACTGCCCCCATTACCCATCTATTCAATTCCTTCCTAAGACAAGGTGGCCCAGATAAGCAAAAGGGTTGCACCATGCGCAACAGGGTTGCGCGTGCGTAACTCCAAAAATGCGCCATTCTGCGATATTCAGAAGGGGCCAGTTGCGTCACCGAAAACATGCTGAGCAACAGCGCAATGGAAATGAAGGCATGCGCAACCGAAGGGGGCGGGTCCATGCATAAAGTGCACAATGCGATATTCGAACACTTGCGCAATGCACAAGAGTGCCTCAGCCGGAAGTTGCACAGTAGCGGAATTGAGCCAAAATAAAAAGGCTCAAGGAAGCGGCACAAGAACCCTAGCAGGCCGCAAACTGGGAGAGAGAGACAGAGACAGAGAGAGACAGAAGCTGGAAGGGCAGACAGGGACAGTGGGTCCAGGAGGACAGAGAGGCCAGCGGGGTGCCTGGTGCAGTGGAAGCAGCAGTGGGGGCAGCGGGTAACACAGGAACAGCTGGGGCAGAAGCCAGGGAGATGGACAGTGCCAGCTTCCACATGGAAGCTGTAATGAGGGGGTGAGACACCATGCTGCAGGGGACGTGGCCACAGAGGCCCGTCGTGGTATGCCCGACAGGCGTGTCGTGCCCACCTCAGCTCGAGCTGTACACAGACGCCGAGATCGTGGCCCGTACCACCTGAACAGGGCAATACTGAGACGGCTCTGTGAGCTGTGCAGTGATGTGATGCAGGCACCCTCACTGACGGAGTCACGCTCTGTCTGTGGAGACCAAGGTGACAGCCTGCATGTGCCTGCTCGCCACGGGTACCTCCCAGAGGCCGACAGGGGACACCACAGGCATTACACAGTCGGCCACATCACGCATCCTCACCCAATTCCTCAGCGCACTGCTGCCTCATGCTGCGGAGTACATCCATTTCCCCAGCACCACGGCAGAGCGTACAGCAAACATGCAGGAGTTCCACAGGGTAGCACGTATGCCTGGCATGCTAGGGGCCATAGACTGCACCCATGTGGCCATTCGCACGCCACCTGGCCCCGACGGGCCAGGCATATCGGAACTGAAAGGGATTTTCCAGTGTCAACTGCCAGGTGGTGTGTGATGCCACTGGGCGCATTATCAATGTCTGTGCCACACACCCTGGTGGAGCACATGATGCCTTCATATGGCACCAGTCTGCACTGTGCCATTGATTCGAGAGAGTGGGGACATCCCCACGGGTCATCTAGTGGGTGAGTACACATGTATGGAATGCAAACTCTGGGCAAGGGTGGGAATGACACAGGTGCCATGGTAGTGGCACACAAGGATATGGGCAATATGGACCTGACATGACACTGCTCTCCACTATCTCCACACAGGTGACTGCGGATACCCACTCCGTCCCTGGCTGCTCACACCGTACCGGCGCCCCGACCCCAGCGCAGCTATGCTTCAATGAGGCACATGCCGCAACACGTAACATCATAGAGCGGGTGTTTGGGATGCTCAAGGCACGCTTCCGATGCCTAGACACCTCCGGCGGTGCCCTACAGTACAGCCCCCAAAAGGCCTGTGGGATATTCCTGGCCTGTTGCATCCTGCACAACATGGCCAAAGACCATGGGATAGCCGTACAGGTCGAAGAGGGGGACAGCGATGGGGACGCCAGTGGCGCCGGTGATGTTGGTGATGAGCAGCCCTCTCTAGGATGGAGGGACCCCCGACTGACCCGGCAGACCCAGCTGCACCGGGACACCATTGCAGAAGAGCACTACGCCCAACACAGGTAAGTCAAGGGGACATGTGCAGGCAACACTGTCCATGCGCAAACCACAGGCACACAGGGGAACACACCGTGCATGAAGGTCAGGGGAGTTGAAGGTTCCAGGCATACCAACACACCATCAGGGAGGGGTGAGCACTCATATGGACACACACACACACCAGGCAGCGTACATGGGCAGAAGCACAGCACTGCAGAAATGACATTGCCAACACACAGCACCACCGACCACCCCCACCACCTGTACTGTCCAAGTACGTGTGTCAGGACCTGGGCACCCTTGCACCTTGGTGTACAGTGCAATGCAGGCATCATCATGCACACGCACCTGTGGACAGCAGTTGGGAGAGTGTGCAGGTGGACCGTGTGTCAGCGTGGTGAGCAGAGCACCCAGCAGTGCACCCCACCATGACACACATTGCACACAGGGCAGCACCAGACAGGGCACACACTGGGAGACAGCTCAGTCATGTAGCACTGTCCCATGGCCACCATGGATGCGTGGGCGGCCCCGCCGTGGCCCAGCAGCACTGGCAGGCTGAGCAGGGGCCACATGGGGTGGTGCTGTTGCACCACCAGGGGTCCCACTGCACGAACGCGACCTTGCCCGCACAGGGGTCTGCATCATGCCCAACAAACGTGCACCAGGGGTGCTCGGGATGCCCACAGCAGAATGCGGCATCGACAGGCCTGGTGTCGCACGACACCGGGAACGGGGAGTGGAGAGCGCACTGTGTGGGGTGTGCGGTACAGGGGCACCTGACAGTGTGCCCAATGCGTCAGCGACAGAGACCACTGCCTGGGTCAGCCTGTCAATGGCGGCGGTCACATCCGTCCTCATAAGGACCAGCTCGGCTCGGTCCCGAGCACAATCCCTGCTGTGCCACTCCACGGACACAGACAGTGCATCCACGGACCTTGCAACCCACCCCTGCAGCTGTACTGATTCCTGCAGCAGGTGGGTGTGCGTGTCCAATGGGTACTCTGCCCCAATGGCATCATGACCCCAGGGTGTGGACTGTCCCAGTACAGCACCCCTTGAGGGTGGGCGTTCGGCCAGGACCAGGTATGGGCGGATCAGGGCAGTGGACATGTGCCACTGCTTGACACTGTACCCCAGACCTGGTGTCTGACTGCTGCCACCCTCCAACTGCTGAGCCCCCAGGTCCACCTGTTCCACCTCCGTGCTGGCAACAGTGCCAGACACCTGCACAGCCACCAGTGTTGCCCCACCGGTGCTGACAGGCACAGCCTGGGACTGTGCCAGCATGCTGGTACACAGGTGTGAACCAGGAAGGCCCAGGGGCACGTGCTGGCCTGCCATGTGTTCCTCATGGGACACACACCTATCACTGCCCATTGCAGGCCTGCTTATCATCAATGGTGCAGGTACGTGCCACCGCCATAGGCACAGCATGCTGGCATACCTGCATGCCAGACTGCTGAGACACAGGCTGTGCACCCCCGCACCTGTATCACTGACACCAGAGTTGTTGGCCCAGCATGCATGCTGTTGCAGTGCCTGCTGGCTGGTGGCGGAGGATGGTCCCTCCTCCACGTCCAGCAGGTCTGCATCACTGTCTGACCCACCACCACCACCGCCTCCTGAAGACGAACAGGATCTGTAACAGAGAAAGAGTACATGTGAGTGCATGTGAACAACAGCCACCCCCAACACCACCACCATGTCATACCATGCAGTGATGGGCTTCCACCTGTCTGGAATCCTCCGCCTGAATGCGCCCGCAATGGCACTCAGCTACATGGCGTGACCAGTGTCTCCTCCATTGGGGTCAGCTGCAACACCACTGGCGGGCCCCACCAGTGCCAGCACGTGTCCGCCTGATGGCTGCCACCTTCTCCTTCAGCCTCCCGCGTCAGTCCCCATCTTCTTCTTTCATTTCATGCACTGAGCGCTGGTGGCTTCCGTGGCAGGTTGGACGGCTTAGCTACCCTCCCATGCAGCTGCACGCCCTGAGGTGCCCTCCGTCCACTCAATAGTGGCTCATCCTCCAGGTAGGCCTGGAAGAGGGCTCTGCCTCTGCCACTGTGAAGTTCGGCCTCCTCCTATGCCCGCGTCCTCACCTCAGCTTGGCTCTGGTCAGTCATGGTGATCTGTATGGGTGGAAGTGGACACCTGTCACTGTGCAGTCGACAGCATTTCCCCATGAGCATAGGTGCGGCCTGGGGGCGAAGCCTCCTTTCTTTTCTCCGTATGGCAGATACTATAGAAAAGGTGCCCTTTGTCCCTTTTAAGTGCGTCCTTTCATTCTCAGCCCCTCAGCCTTTATCATCCTCTGGCACTTTGCCCATGAGCATTGTCCTGAGCATCACACAGCATGTAACTCACCTCTCACCTGCAGTAACCGAATCTGGCAGCACAACCCACTGTCGATTTTTATAGCTCAACACATGCAAATGAGGAGTGGCGAACTTTAATGACATGCTAATCGCGCCACCGCGCCTTTGAATGGCTGATCGAATGATTTGCATATGCGGGTTGAATATTATGGATTGTGCTTTGGCAATACGGAAGGGCCAGCTGGAGCCAATGGTGCAGATTTGTGCCTGCATGCTACACTGCATTGCGCATGCCCAGACAGCTTATGCGAAGCGCCTATCGTGCTGCAGACCCGCTGAGCACTTATAGGCACCAGCGCTGTCGGCTACCATTGTGCCAGTGGCGCTACAGCACTGGGCACTATATGGCGCTTGTGGCACTACTCGCGCAATGGTCCACTGTGGCACTGGTACGCAGCTTGGCAGTCGGGCAGGATGCCTATACGTCTGATGGCGCTGTGCGAGCCTTGCGGCCACTGCCCTGACCTTTGTGGTGCCTTGCCCTGGCGCGTCTCGATGCTGTGTGTGCCGTTTTTCTTGGCCTGTGTGGTGCAGCCAGGAGTGACGGCGCTTGTTCGAACAGCGATTGGAGCCGTGGTGGTTCGTTGCGCAACACTCCACGTGGTTACAGTGTAGCTGGAGCCAATTGCTGGCTGCTGTAAACTGGGCGAGGATGGCTAGGAGGAGGGCAGTGAGTTGAGCTCACTGGAGGTGGCCACCAACCTGGTGGCCCTGGTTGAGCCCCACTGTGAGGCACTCTATGGTGAGGCCCTCACCATGCCTAGGACCCACGTGGTGTGCAAGTGGCCACTGACCTGGTGGAGGTCACTGGGCGGGCGGGCGGTCTGCTGAGCAGTGCTGGCACCGGTACAGTGACCCTCCGCGCGGAGGGAGCGGACATGTTGGCCAGACTGCGGGACCGTGCCAGGCGGGCGTGGTGCCTAGGCCAGGTGAGTGTACCATCTATGCACCTATTTTCTGTAGGGTGTGTGTGTGATTGGGTGGCTGTGCATAGGTGCGGCTCGGACACGGTTGGCTGTGTCGGTGTGTGCAGCTGTGCGATGGATGGTTATGGCTGTGTGGGCAGGCACTCTCACTGGGGCAGGGGCACTCTGCTTTTGAGTCACACTGATGTTTGTCTCAACATATGTCTCCCACAGGCCGGGATGTGAGGATGCAGAGCCGGGATGAGGAGGGCCGTGCCAGGGACCCGGTGCCAGCAGTTGTTCCACCCCAACAGCAGCAGCAGCGGCAGCAACAGCAACAGCAACAGTGGCAGACAGAGCTGCTTGAGCAGTGTGAGTATCATGACTTCATGGATGCTATTGCATGCTGGGGGGGAGACCAGTAGCCCTGCACAATACAACCATGCAGGAAAGGGGAGGTCATGATTCCACTATACAAGACACTAGTGAGGCCCCACCTGGAGTACAGTGTACATTTCTGGAGACAATACCTACGTAAGGACGTAGAGTGGGCAGAGAAGGTTCAGAGGAGGGCAACAAAGATGGTGCATGGCTTGCATCACGGGTCCTATGATGACAGGTTACAGGAACTGAACATGTACTCGCTGGAGGGGAGGGTGGAGAGAGGGGATATGATGGAGACATACAGGTATCTTACAGGGGGGATCAGGGTGCGGGCCACACTTTTTGAAGTGAAACGATGTTCCAGGACTAGAGGGCATGGGATGACGATGGAGGGAGGATGCTTCAGAGGACACATGGAGAAGGACTGTCTTCACAGAGCGGGTGGTGGACAGGTGGAACCCTGCCAGAGGAAGTGGTGGTGGCTGACACAATCACAGGATTTCAGACTGCAGGGGACAGACGTGAAGGAGATCTGAGATCAGGGTAAGGGCAACAGACCTCCAGGAAACAAAGTGAACTGACAAGCTCATATGGACAGACTGGGTTTGCCATAGACCCTTATTTGACGCACACTGTCTATGTATCTATGTATGTAGGCATGACACAGGTGACATGCATCACTGTGCAGTATCTCAGCACGCCTGTGTATGCGTCACTGGTGGTCCAGGCATGCACTGGGCATAGCTGTGTAATTGGTATCGCACTCATTGCCACGCCACTTGCCAGCCTTGTTTGTACTCTGTGATGGACGTGGGCAGTGTGTGTGGGCAGTGGTGCGCATAGCTGGTGCCGCCTGTTTGATGGCCATGTGCATGTTCACTGTGGGTGGGTACGCCATCACAGGTGCGGGACATTGGGCTATATGCTTGCAGGTTGGGTGGTGTTCAGGGTTGTGGTCAGTCACAGCCATTGACTGTGTTCCCTTGTCCTAGGCCTCATTGTGCTCCTAGAATGGAGCAGTCACTGCATCGGATGACCTGGTGTCCCAGGAGAACCAGAACATCCTCCAGGACATACAGCGCCATGGGCTAAGGAGGAGGCACAGCCAAGAAAGACGGCACCAGGCAGCAGAGGACCAGTCTGCTAGGCCTTAGGCCAGATCCCCTTCTCTCTCACCATCCTCCCACTCTGCCTTCCTCTCCCAGTTGTTCATCCTTACCCTTGCCCACCCCACCTTGTACCCCTACCCCTCTTGTAAATAGTTGTTTGATGTTGATTTTAGAATTTACACATTTTAATAATACACATTTATATTTTGTTATGAATACTGTGTTGGTCTCTGATTTGCAGCTGGCTATGGTTGCTCAGTTGCAGTGTGTGCATGCCATCTGGGGTGGTGTAGTCCTGGGTATGTGTGTGTGTGTGTGTGTGTGTGTGTGTGTATGGGGAGGTATCACCAGCATGGCATTGACTTTCTGTTGGTCTTGTTGCCTGCTGCCACCCACTGCTGGGTGCACAGGGTGGGTCTAGCTTGTATCTTCTCTGCAGCAGGGGTTGGCCGTGTGCCAGGGGGATGCATGGTGTTTCCTGCAGTGCCAGTCACTGCACACGGGCGGTGTCTTGGGGTCACGGTGCAGGGTGTGTTGTGCGACGGGCTGATGTGCACTGTGGTTGTCAACCCCTGTGTGTGGCACTCTCCGCCTGCCAGTGGTTGTGCTGGGGTGTCATGGCTCTGCTATGCTTTGTTTTCTTGTCCCTATGGGCACATGGATCATCCGTCCCACTCCCAGTGATGCTGTTCTTGGGGTGTTCAGGTGTGGTGTGGGTTCTGCAGTGTGTTCCTGTGCCCATGTGTGGCATGGCTGGTGGTGGGCCCCAGCCTGCCTCCCTGGATGTGCAGTTCCATTGCTCTGGGGGCTGTGCTTGCGCTATGGCAGCTCTGGAATGCTCAGCTGAGCTTCCCTGGTTGCTCCATAGCGCAACATTTTGGCTCAGCTTCTCCTTCCTGGTTGCGCGATGGCGCAGTATGTGCGATATTCAGACGTTGGTTGCTTGCGCAATTTGCTCTGCTCCATGTTTGAATATCGCACCTGTTGCGCAATTACGCAACTGGTTTGTGCTTGCTCCTGCTGTTGCGCTAGTTTTGAGTGCAGTTTGAATATCTGCGCCGGTGTGTTACCATCACTTTGGAAAATTGCACATATTATCCCTCTTCAAAAGTCTGGTGATCCCAGCGACCTGAATAACTACCAGCCTATTTCCTTACTCCATACTCTTTCCAAACTTCTTGAAAAAATTGTAAACTGCTAGCTTACAGAGTACATTGAATCTGAAAACCTATTAAACCCTGCTCAATCCGATTTTAGGCCCAAGCACAGCACGATCTCAGCCCTTGCTAAAGTGTCTAATGACTAGCATAATGCTCTAGATGCAAAGAATCATGTGTATGTCCTTTTCCTAGACTTTAGCAAGGCCTTTGATATGGTGGACCATAGCCTTTTGCTGGACACCTTGAAAAACCTCGGCCTTGATAGTATTGCCTTAGAATGTTTTAAGTGCTACCTCACTAACAGAATGCAGAAAATTAAAGTCCAAGGAGACCTCTCACCGCTAAAAGCTTTACCTCGTGGAGTACCACAAGGATCCATTTTGGGTCCCTTACTCTTCGCAGTCTATATCAATTATATTGACTCTTACATACATACTGCTAACGTACATCTATTTGTAGACGACACGGCCATTTACACAATCAGTTCCTCACTAGAACTAGCCAATAAAGAACTACAGCACAATTTCGTCATCCTGCAACACAACTTTCTAAACCTAAAACTTCTTCTTAATGCTAAGAAGACAAAGGCTATGATTATCTCTCCGCCCACCTCCTCTGTCCAAAATCCTTCATGTAGTCTGCTGGTCCATACACTGCTTGGCGAGGCACTGGAAACTGGACAACTTCAAGTATCTGGGTTTTTGACTAGATAACAAACTCAACTATATGGTTTACCTGAATGAGCTGTCCAAAAAGTTAAGACAATGCTTAGGTGTCTTCTTCAGCATTAGGAATCTTCTTACCCAAGAAGCCAGAATGAGGCTTATCCAAACTATCTTTCTTCCATTGCTTGACTACACTGACTTTTTGTACAGCCACTGTCCTAACTCAGCACTAAGCAAGCTTGACAACTTATATCACCGTGCTTTATGGTTTATCCTGAACTTACTCTCACAGACCCACCACTGTCTCCTCTGTGAGGCACTGGGCTTGTTTTCCTTGGCCAAGAGGAGGCAAAGGAATGCAATTCGTCCTGTTTTACAGGGTTTTGACTGATAAACTGCTAGTCTACATTGCTGGGATGTTTGAGCATTCCAAGGGGCTGTATGAGCTTAGACACTTTGCGCTAATCATCTATATTGTCCCTAGAATAAAGACATGTCATGACTCAGCCACAATTTACTTCTCTCCACCCTCCATGTGGAATACCATGCAAAAAACTCTAAGGCTTACTGTTATCCCAGGTCTCTACACCTTTAAAGATTTAATTGCAGTTTATCTAAGGGAAGCCTACAACTGTTACAGGTGACTCATGCTTGTAATCATACTCGAATAACCTTAGTCACCCCTAACTCTAATTGCTCTTCTGTCTTCTTGTATTTCCTCCTTCCTGTATGCCCCCCCCGATAGGGGCTTTCTGTACTCTTCCCCCTTCAGTGGTTCTACTTGCTAGCCTCTGTATCTACACCACCGCTAAATACTCCTCCTGAATATGTGGAATATGAACTGTTTGTTGTGGGCTGATGTTGACCTACCTAGGGAAGAATAACCGAGGACTCTCAAATTTAATTTTCATGTATGCTTTGGTACCAGTTATGGCCTTGTTTTCCATTATTGTATAAGAATGACCTTACAGTGTGATGTATCTAAACTATGTAACTGATTGCTTAGACTAACTCTAGTTGCACTATGTATTTATATAAGAATGTCCTTACAGCTTGATGCACTTAATCTAGTTATCTGATTGTGTGTATTAAGCCCTATCTTATTATGTATTTGTCCTTTCTGTCCAGGACCACTTTGAAAATGAGCTTGCTCAATGGTGTTATGCCTGGTTAAATAAAGTTTTGATTGATTGATTGATTGATTGATCAGTCACCCCTTACTGTCCCTCAGTGTAGATGCAGAAAAAGTATTTGACAAGGTCTCCTGAGAACTAATACAACACCTATATCAAGCTCCTAAAACACAGGTAAGGGCAAATGGCAATCTATTACAACCCTTCCCTCTGCAAAGAAGCACAAGACAGGGCAGCCCCCTCTCCACACTATTGTTTGCTCTCCACATTGAACCCCTGGCCCAAGTCATACAAACACATAATAAGATCACAGGTATTGAAGGGGATGAGGGCTCTGAAAATGGAATTGCTTTATATGCAGATGACATAATACTATACCTAACCACCCCTGAAACTGACCTCCCCAGCATTTGGTCCATAACAGAGCAATATGGAGCTATAGCTGGATATAAACTGAATGAAAAAAAAAAAAAACAGAAGCCCTTACGATAAATTACACACCCAATGCAGTAATGCAGGCCAAATTCCCCTTCAGATGGGACTTATCACAAATGACATACTTAGGAATCAGATTAACCACTTCTATGTCCCAATTATATGAGGCAAACTATGGACCCCTACAAGAACAAGTCCAGAAGGTCCTGGATAGATGGAAAGTCTTACCATTAGCACTGGAACGGAGAGTAACCACTATAGAAATGATAGTGCTTCAACATTTTTATAACTTTCTCAAAATTTGGCTATCCTGATCCCACAGAGTTCATGGAACTTGTGGAACAGGAGTATTTCCTGGTTCCTATGGCAGGGTAGAAGACAAGGGTGGCGATCTCAACACTGACCAGACCAAAGAAGCTGAGAGGACTTGTACTCCAGGACCTTAAAAGATACCATGAAGCAGCCCAACTACAGGTAGTAGTGTGCTGGCTACAGAGTAGGCCAGACCAACCATGGGTAGATTTAGATAGGGAATTAATCCCAGTGCAACCAGTAGAACTGGGCTTTTTGGATGTAAGAAGTCTTAGTAAACATTATAGATGTACCTCAATGTTTGTCTATACCCCCATGCAGACATGGAGGAAATGCATACAAAGGAACAACTGTATTAGACAACTACGTTGGCTCCTCCTCATTCATATGCATCCAGACATTGCCCCAGTCCACATGAACTTAGGGTATAAAACATGGGCTAGAAGAGGTTGAAGGCCTTCCCTACAGATGATACAGGGTAATGAGATAAAGATATTCCAAGATCTTTGTCAGGAGTATGGACTAAGACAACAAGATTGTTGTCCAGGCAAGAGCATGCCTAAGGGGACTGGGCTTGGCAAATACAGGCCAAGAAATTCTTAACCCACTCATACAGATAGTAAAGATGGTGATACTGGGCCATGAAATCCCACATCTCCTCTCCACAATATATGGAGCATTACAGGAGGCAGAAAATCCACTCACTCTAAAGGCATTCAGGAAATGGGAGCAGGAAATAGGGAATCCAATAGACAAACAAAGATGGGAAATCAGCTGCAGAAATACACATAAAATTACCTCATCCCCAGCATGGAGAGCAATCAGCTGGAAATGTTTAATTAGAGTTGTCATATCCCCCACACAACGGGTTCTAAGGAAGACTAGCCCCTCAGCACAATGCTGGAGAAAATGTGGGGAACTTACAGCAGCACAGTTCCATGTATTCTGGGAATGCACACATCTAGCCATCATCTACAAAGAGGCAAAGGTGACATTGCAAGCGGTAATAAAACCCCAACTCACACAGGAAATGACTTTACTCCATATATACAGTACTCACCTGAAATGAAAGACCCAGCCACGAAATATATGCTGGGAATAGGTATGGGAGCCATCAAAAATGGCTAAAGACAGATATACCTGAAGTGAGCCGGAAATCGTTGGGTGTTCTGGTAAAAAGTAGGAGATAGAAGAGGTGGGAATATTTGGAATGAATGAGAATCACGTAACTCCGTGACGCCAAGTGAAGAGTGCAAAAGGCTGTGACTAACAGGATATTCCAATACACCCACCCAGGTGGTAAGGCAGTTATTTTCCTATTTGGCTATGTGATGTAATTCTTCACCAAAATGGAGAGGCAGGAGGAACAAGTGGAGAAAAGGAACTAGTTTATTGACAACTGAATATCAGGTGGGATCACAAGAGAGGGACAATCATATATATACACAAGCTACTACTTTACTATAGGCAAGAGGAATGATCAGCTGCAACAGCTACGCTGTAAGAGCATCTTATTTCTATTTCCCTACCTCCCTATCAGAGGGAGAACTCTACAGCATAGAAATACCAGAATAGATCAATTGACTGTAACAGTTACACTGTAAGAGCGTCTCATTTATCTTCAGATATCTACTTCTAAACTCCGAGGTGCACCTCTCCCTAAAACTTAGGTTTTTAGAATTCAGTCATTACCATACTACAAGAAAAGACTATGCAATAGAAGCTCTTCAGTTGGTGCATGTGTAACTTTCTCTGTCGATGGAAGAAATGTGGAAACACTCCACTGCTTTCCCAGTGCTCACACAGAATCTAGGTGGGAAAACTCAGGATGAAAAGAGGATTTAACAGACCATGGGTCCTCCGCTACAACCCACCTCTCTAGGGTTGCTGGAAAGGAATAACAGATCCGGCTGCAGTCCGCTTCTAGACTGCCTGGAAAGAACAGGCGATGCAACCCACTTGGCCACAATCCACTTCTGGATTTGCCAAGTGAAAGGGATCAAGAAGAAGAAGAACTTTTTACCATTTCCCATCTCTACTGTTCGATAACTCTACTTTTAACATTTCTTAACTATAAGGTAATCTATACTAACTTACTACTGTGTTTTGCTTTATTCACAAATAACCCTTATGAGATTACTGGATTTCTACTATCCAATGTCTTGGAGGAACACCTTTTGTTGTACGTGTAGAGCTACATATAGAACTTTCTGTAGGCCTAGTAGAACTGGGGTTAAACATTGTAATACCTGGCAACCAAGGCCATTCTATAGGGTCTCCAGGAGTAGTCATATCTATGCTTGTGTGCTCCTGCCTCTCTCATCTGGTTGCTTTGTCATCTTGACCACTGTCTAGAGTGGAGGGTTGAAATGTACAAGGCTTTAAAAGGTTCCAGTGTACAATTTTACTAGTGTGTCCTCTTTCTGTTCTGACTTCATATACTGGAAGTCCTGGATACGGAATTTCTGTTATCACACACAGTGTGGGTTCCCACCTAGGCGCTAGTTTATATCCTATGGTACAAGTCTTTTTTAGCAGGACTCTGTCTCCTTTAAATAAAGGTACAGTATGAGCTTTACGATCATATTGCTCTTTTTGCTGCTGTTGTACATGTCTCATTTGCATTGACACAATGTCAGCTGCTTCTCTAAGTCTATGCTGATGATCTTCTACCCATAATGAGGTTGGTTCCTCAACTTTTCCATAGGTCGGCTTGACATCCAGAACCATGTCCATCAGCAGTCTTCCATGTCAGCCGAACATTAAATAATAGGGTGTGTACCCTGTAGAGCAGTGCACCGTATTGTTATACACATAGCAGAATTCTGGAAGTAATTCAGGCCATTTTGCTTTTTGCTCTTCTGACATTGCTCTTAGCATCCCTAATAGTGTGCGGTTTGCTCGTTCACATGAACCATTTGTTTGCGGATGATATGGAGTGGTTCTCAGTTTCCTACTGCTGTAAATAGAACACAGTTCTTTAAATAACAAGGACTCAAATGCACCACCTTGGTCAGTCAAAATTTGTGAAGGGTATCCATATGGTCGAACAAAACGTCTCCACAGAGCTTCAACGGTTATCTGCACTGACAGATCTTTTACAAGTACTGCTACCATGAATTTGGTATAGTGATCAATAATCATCAGTACGTACTGACATCCACTTCTACTAGGTGCAATTTTCAAATGGTCTAAGGCCACAGTTTCCAAGGGCTCCTTGGTTACAATTGAGTGTAAGGGTGCTTTCTGTTTATCATCTGCCTCTCTTTTAAGGTTACAAGCCATGGAGTTTTCACACCACTTTCTAATGTCTTCTCTCATACTTATCCAATAAAATCTTTCCCTGATCATTTTCTCTATCTTTTGGTGTCCAAAATGACCCGACCCATTGTGGTAAGCTTCTAATACTGTATCTACTTCCGCCTGAGGAATAAGGATCTGTATGATCTCTTCTCTTGTTCTTGGATCTCTGGTTTTCTGCATAATTTTCCCTTGTTCTAAGCTGAGATATTGTTGCTGTCTTAACAGTTTGGTTAACTCTATAGGCCATGTCTTTCTTTCTTGGGTTTTTACTGTTCTCCTGGTTCTCAGTATCTCTTTGAGCATTTGGAACAAAGGATTTTGATTTTATAGCTGCGTCCACAAACTTGTTCTTTTATCTGCTGGCATAGTTGTCGACGTTGTCTCTGCACTCTGATCAGTAGTCTGCAAGTACTGACAACACAATTGTACTATTTTCAGTGGGATATGAACAAAAGGTGGCATTTCCAAATTTTCTCTTTCAGTCCCAACCGCCTCTTCTTCATCGCAACTGGGTAATCTAGATAAAGCATCCACTTTACCATTTGCCTTTCCTGATCAGTATTTTTTGGTGAAATTGAAATTAGCCGGTCTGGAAGCCCATTGTTGTTCTAATGCTTCAAGTTTTGCTGTGCCGAGATGTGCCAAGGGGTTGTTGTCTGTGCACACAGTAAATGAAGTAGCCATGAGGTAATGCCTGACTTTGTCTGTCACAGCCCACACAAGTGCCCAGAACTCCAATTTAAAAGAACTGTACCTTTCATTGTTTCTTTCTGAACCCCGTAATCCTCTGCTTGCGTAGGCATTCACCCTTTCTCTTCCTTCTTGTACTTGGGAGAGCACAGCACCTAGGCCTTTGTTACTAACATCAGTATAAAGGTGAAAAGGTTTCTGGTAGTCTGGGTAAGCGAGCACTGGTACTGTGGTTAGCACTGTTTTCAAATGGTCAAATGCAGTCTGACAATCTGGCATCCAATTCACTCTACTATTTTTGTTGATTTTGCTTCCTTTGGAGTGTCGTAGCAGTTCATGCAAAGGGGCAGCTTGTTTGGAAAAATCCTTCACAAATCGGAGATAATATCCAACAAATCCTAGAAATTGCCTTACATCCTTGATAGTGACTGGATATGGCCATTCTTTCACTACTCTAATTTTTTCTGGATCTGGCGCTATCCCTTCTACGGATGCCACATGTCCTAAATAGTTGACTTTCTCTTTCAGGAAATAACACTTTGCAGGTTTAATCTTTAGCCCATAACTTTTTAAGAATTCAAAAACCAGTTCCACATGTTTCAGATGTTCTTTATGCATTTTCTAGTAGACTATGCTGTTGTCTAGATAAAGAAGCACAGTGTTGAAATTCTCTCTCCCTTAACACTGTTCTACTAAGCGTTGAAATGTCCCTGGCACATTACAAAGTCCAAACAGCATTTGGGAAAACTTATACAGCCCCATAGGAGTCACAAAAGCTGTTTTTTCTTGGTCTTCAGGTGCCATGGGTATTTGCCAGTATCCACTTGCCAAGTCTATGGTTGAGAAGATTGCTGTAGACTTCAATGCTGTGAGAGCATCCTCAATGCGGGACAATGGGTAAGCATCCCTGTGTGTGATCTGATTGAGTTTCCGATAGTCCACACAAAACCATATCTGTCCATCCTTCTTTCTAACTAGGACTATTGGTGCTGCCCACGGACTGTGGCTCTCCTTTATGACATTCGCTTCCAACATTTTCTTTAACAGCAGCTTGGTCGGTTGATACAATGCAGAAGGTATGGGCCTAAATCTTTCTCAAATGGGTGGGAGATTTTCTGTGGGAATATAGTGTCGCACATTCGTGGCTCACCCAAAGTCTATGGCATGTTGAGGAAAGGCATCGGTATGTCTCATTAATTTCAGCAGCTCCGCCTTTTCTTCTTCTGTGGTCCTTGGATTTCCCATATCTATTTCCTGTATCCAAGCATCATGGGTTTCGCCTTTGCTGTCACCTTCCTGTACTGTGATAATGGCACTGGTCACACAAGGCATTTCCTCTTCTTCTTCACCTGGGATTATGATGTCTTCCCATTCCACTTTCATTAGATGACCAATGGCCTGCCGTCTATACACGGTCACTGGCTGGGTGCATTAATTCAGCAGGTGAATAGGGACTTTTCCACCCTTTACCATGACCAAACTCCTAGCCACTACCACTGGATCTTCTCCTTTGACCCATTCCAGTTCAACTAAGGCTGTATAGTCTTTACCTCACAGTCCCACTTTGGTTCTGCACAACAGTATGGTTTCAACACTGGGTTTCAGTTGGACTGGCCTCTCATCCATTACTCTGACTTTTCCAATCTCCCCATTCCTGTTGGCAAATCTCTGATGGCATTGGAGTAACTTGATAGTCCCTTATAAGGCCTATCTCTCTTCCCATAACAGTGAACTAGTTGGTTCTTTCAACACCTCTAATAGATCTTCCAGACAATGTCGAAGTAAGTTCATACCTAATATTACAGGTGGGAGGTTGTCATCATATAGATTGCTTATCAGTAACCTCTGGTTCGGATGTTCTGTCTTTCCTAAAGTGATACTTGCTTCCATATATCCAATGATAGGAATATTGAGACCATTTCCAGCTACTAGATTCATCCATCTTTTGGAAGGGGGTCGAGTAAACTGATCCTTTGTCCAATGGTCAAAGAAAGTCTTGCCCTGCAGTATCGTCACCTGTGATCCTGTGTCCAATAAAGCCTCCACTTCCATTCCATTAATCCTTATAGTGGTGGTTGGACAACTTCCTATGAACCTGGCTGGTGTAGAGTTTTTCAATGGACCTACTGGGAGCTGTCCTGAGGCACAGCCCTCCACCCCGGGGATTCTCTGTTTAAAGCCATGGCAGGCGTATTTGTCTCCTGTGTGCATCTCCATGCAATGTGGCCACTGATCCTGCACTTCCGGCATATGGGCCTTCCATTCATATCAAACTGGTCCGATGGTCTTCTTCCCATATTTCTGGCTGCTGGGATCTAGATGATCGCCGTTCTGATTCCTTGGCCATCTGGTCTCTTATTTCCCACCTTAAGTCTTCTCGGAGATTCTGGATCTCTCGCTTCATCTCCTGCCACATTTTCGTGGGCAACTCTGTCTCTTGAGGCCTCTGTCCTTCTCTGTGCCTCTCTGTATTGGAGGTTCCTGGTGCACAGCTACTTGCATTTTGATCTGGGTTATACCGGCTGGTAACAACTGCAGCCTGACAACATACCGGCTGTCCCATCCAATAATTGTTCTGTGTTTTTTCACAACATTGTAGGACTTCTGATCAGTCACCAGGATGGTCATGGCCCATGAGCTCGATAGCTTCCTCCTTAAAGTTCAAGAATTGCATGTCCGGATTTTGTTTGGACAACAACCTCAGCTCATGGTGAAGGGTGTCACTCCTTACCCCTTCTATGAACCTTTCCTTTAGTAATTTATCTGGATCATGAAGGTCATGGGGGTCCAGTCTTTCCGTTGCCTTAAGGGACTCTTGTAAGCTGAGAGCATACTCTCGTAGAGTCTCGCCAGCTCCTTGCATCCTTGAAAAGAATTTCATCTTCAGGTCAGACAGTGTACGGGTGTCGAACATCCTTCTTAACCTATTAAATATTTGTTCTGCCTGGGCCTTCTCATGCTCAGGCCACGCACTAACTTCTCGATGAGCTGCACCTGTAAGTTGTCCAATTAACATTTCCACCTGCTGTCGCTCAGGGATCTCATACAGCTGGAACATGGACATCATCTTACTCTGGAATTCTTCTAAGTTAGTGGTAGATGAATCTGTAGAATCCCCTGAGAACTGCGGTAACCAGGGTGCACCAAAATAATAGGGCATCGTGATCGGGTTCAACCGTGTCCCTTCTCCAGCTGCACAGGAGGTTTCTGGCCTTCTAGATTCCATTTTCAGTCACTGTGTCCTTCTGTGGACTCCAATCAAAGTATCCTGTCCGTGACACCAAGTGAAGTGAGCCAGAAATTGTTGGGCATTCTGGTAAACTGTAGGAGATAGAAGAGGTGGGAATATTTGGAATGAGAATCACGTACCTCCGTGACGCCAGGTGAAGTGTGCAAAAGGCTGTGACTAACAGGCTATTCCAATACACCTACCCAGGTGGTAAGGCAGTTCTTTCCCTATTTGGCTATGGGATGTAATTCTTCACCAAAATGGAGAGGCAGGAGGTACGAGTGGAGAACAGGAACTAGTTTATTGGCAACTAAATATCAGGTGGGATCACAAGAGAGGGACAATCATATATATACACACGCTACTACTTTACTATAGGCAAGAAGAATGATCAGCTGCAACAGCTAAGCTGTAAGAGCATCTTATTTCTATTTCCCTACCTCCCTATAAGAGGGAGAACTCTACAGCATAGAAATACCAGAATAGATCAATCGACTGTAACAGCTACGCTGTAAGTGTGTCTCACTTATCTTCAGATATCTACTTCTAAACCCCGAGGTGCACCTCTCCCTAAAACTTAAGTTTTTAGAATTCAGTCATTACCATACTACAAGAAGAGACTATGCAATAGAAGCTCTTCAGTTGGTGCAAGTAACTTTCTCTGTCGACGGAAGAAATGTGGAAACACTCCACTGCTTTCTCAGCGCTCACACAGAACCTAGGTGGGAAAACTCAGGATGAAGAGAGGATTTAACAGACCATGGGTCCTCAGCTACACCCCACTTCTCTAGGGTTGATGGAAAGGAATAACAGATCTGGCTGCAGTCCACTTCTAGACTGCCCGGAAAGAACAGGTGATGCAACCCACTTGGCCACAATCCGCTTCTGGATTGCCAAGTGAAAGGGATCAAGAAGAAGAAGAGCCAACCAACAGTCTGCTTCTAGACTGAAGATATACTCTAAGCTGAAGAACACACTGGATTGGGAGAATCGGAACCTCTGGACCACTCTTGGACTCCAGGCAAGCACCCCCTCGGGACTGAAGACACACACTGGTGGATACTCCCACTGGATCAGGACCTCTGGACCACTCTTGGACTCCAGTCAACCACTCTCTCTCTGGGCATCGTATGCATCGGTCTTCTGAGATCCAAGGCCGGACGAGCCAAGACACTTGCCAAAACAATAAAACATACGTTGAACTGCAACCAGCTTGCAGTCCACAGCCAGACGAGACACACTAAGACAATAAACCGAACGTCACTCGGAGAACTGACACTGACAAGTCGACCAGTACTCCGCTGCGGATGTGAAAACAAGAAAATGGATGGCAGACTTCTGCACTGGGCTAAGCCGTACAGGGAAACTGTAAAAGGAAAATAACAAATGGGATGTTGCAACTGTGAGGCGACTGCTGTATGGCTCTTCTTGGATTGACTGTTGTCAGCTTCAGGATGCACTGTTGGATGATCCTTGGATGATAGGTGAAGACTGACGTAATCTCACAGTGACGAAGTGACTACAAAGACTGTTGGAAGATTGATTCCGATGACTATACAGCACCAGGGTGCTGCCACAAAGTGATGCAATACAATTCTGGCAATCAATAATGTCTGTAGAATGACTGATAAAGCAAGATAATGCAAGCAGGGCCCAATTCCTACTATAGTGGTCAATAACTATGTAGTCTCATTGTCAGGACCACAGTAAATATACAGGCACATTATCATACAGACTTTAACCCTAGCTCTGGTGGACCTAACCCTAATGGGATCCCTTCTAACTAACTCGGGTTCTCCTGTTACTGTGGACACACACTATAGTGGGGAATAGGCTCTCGGGAAGGCTCTACCAAAGACAGGTGACTGGACCCCTTTTTAACCCAGGAGGGCTTATGTGGCTAGCTAGGCTCTGATTATCTCTGGGGTTGCTCCTATCACTGGGACCCTGACACAGCTGTAGGCCTATATAGCTAGTTATGGGTCCTGGGACTTGTGATGCCCTTACCTAATTACTAGACCTGGTTGTTTTCACTTGGCTGGGCCTTGTGCCCTTACTACTACTAGGTTGGCTTACTCTAACTCACTAGGCTGGGGTAGCCCTTTTACTACTGCTGAGCTGGCTTGCCCTAACTCACTAGGCTTGGGTTACCCTTTACTCCTGCTGGGCTGGCTTGCCCTAACTCACTAGGCTGGGTAGCCCTTTACTACTGCTGGGCTGGCTTGCCCTAACTCGCTAGGCCTGGCCCTTACTTACTGCTAGGGCCTGGTGCCCTCAGTACCACTGGGCCTGGTGCCCTCTCTAACTATGGGCCTGGTGCCCCTCTTTAACTTGGGCCTGGCACCCTCTAGATGCTGGACCTGGTGCCCTTTTTACTGGGCCTGGTGCCCTTCAAAATGGGTCTGGTGCCCCTCTCTTAACTGTGGGCCTGGTGCCCTTCTTACATGTGGGCCTTGATTGCCTCTTTAATTCATTGTAGGCAGGATCCCTTTAATTTTTATGTAGCTCTCTGAGAGCTGTCACTCATGTGGCAGGCTGCCTTCCCTAAACCTGCCCCCTTCATAAATATTTATAGGCCCTCTGTATGGCTTTAGTGTGCTGGCCCCTCCCTCTGGTTGTCGCTACACCCGCCCCTCTTTAATATTTAATTTGGGGTCCTCGGACCTGATTTTCTCCCTGCAGCTCTCAGCCACTCCTCTTCGGTGCCCTTCTGCGTGCTTTTAAACAAATAAAAAAAAGAAGACAATCTGGGATATGGGTGGACAGCACAATACAGGTGCTGCCGCCGACTCACCACACCAGCAGATCAAGGAGGCAATCAGGAGGTGGGAGGTGTGCAGTCAGTGGGAGGGAGATTCGGCAGGCAGAGCAGCAGGCAACAGGGGGGCTTCAGATGGCCGACCAAACGACTGGCGATGAGGCACTTGCTAAGCAGGCAAGCCACTGACAGGGGACCGGGATTAACTTTTAAAATAAGCAGGGAGCCAAAAATAAATAAACAAACTGGGCTCACAGCCCAAAGACCGCACCAGATCAACTTTTCTTCTTTGTTTTGGCACCACCTGACCACGCTCCACTTCTTCTGAGGCAGTCTTCAGGTGCTGGAGGCAGAGCAGGAGCACAGCCAAGTTCCTGGGGATGGCTTCAACAACTGGTAAGCCTCTTTCCTTTCCCCTAAACTTGCTGTGTCCTCCCTCCTCAACATCTACCCAGGAATCACCAACTGGGAAAAACTGTTAAAAACTTTTGAAACCAGGACTTCTGGCTCCAGAATGGTTAGGGTGGAATGCTGTGCATGAGCTGTTCAGCACAGCATTCCATCCAAGCCATTGTTGCTGCAGGCTTGCATAAATCTTTATTTATTTCCTATGTACAGGGTGCACAGGGCACCTACAGTGTATACTGGGGAAACTGGGGGCTACTGGGGGAATACTGGGGACCCTCTGACTTTGGCATATTACATACCTACCCTGCAGGACTGGATAGGTATAGTCAACTCTATATACTACCTGGAAATTCTGACATATAAACTGAGAGATCAGATAGAAAAGGGTCAAAATAGATGGAATAGATGGGTTATGTATGTCATGAATAGGGACCCAACTTTTGTCTCATAGAAAATACAACATATTAGTCAGATACACATGATAACCTGGAGACATAGGGGCTCCCCAGTGCTGTTGTACTGCTAAAAGAGTTTAATATAAATGAATGTTGAAAAAGAGGAAATAACACTACAAGCTAATTCAGACATTGTTTAACTCTTCTGGTAAGTTTTTGTAAATATTTTACGATGTTAAACTCAATGTTGTACTGTTCTGCTGAAGTGTATGTATTGTTTGTTGGAAAAGAAATAAACTATGATTATAAAAAAAAACTGCAGTAGTGCAATGTTCCATACATAATGGTATTGGTAGCAAAACAATTACCTTGGTCCTCACTCCAGATAGTTCAATAAAGTGCAGAACTGCAAAGTTCCATATCGTCCAGCTTGCAAAGTTCAAATAATGAATTCCTAACTATAAATGCAGCGGGAATCCCCACCACTTGAGAAAACTCCATTGGAGAGAAGCACCTGGGCAAATGTGGCATGTTGGATTCTCCCTGTATGGATATTTGGGAATACATGACTTGAACTTTGCAAACTGTACACTATGGGCCAGATATTCAGAAATGTGCCAAAGACCGGCGCAAGTCAAGCGCAGTGCAAATCTGATGCACCATGGTGCAACAGGAGCCATATTTAGATGTTGCACTAGCCACACTGCACCAGCTCAACACGGCTGAATATGGCACAGTTGCACCATGGCGCAACCGTCAATGTGCCATGGCACAACCACAGGTGCACCATGGGCAGACACAGAAGCCTCAGGGCAACCATGGGAGCAGAGCACCAGAACAACTAAGGGGGGGCACAGCACAGAGAGGAGACCCAGGGACAGAGCCCAGGAAGCAGAGTGACAGGTTACAGGAGGCCACCACCAGCAAGGTACAGCAGGGCACACACAGGCACCCAGATCTCCACCACAGAACACAACAGTGGCACAGACAGGAGGCAACAGGGGGTTCCAATGGGGGATGGAAGGCCACCAAGGAGGCCCCACAGGCAGCAGGCCATGCCCCCCCTGCACATCCAGACCAGGCCAGGCCACTCCTAGGACCATGCAGCCAAGCAGACACACCCGCCACACAACCCTGACAGCTGCCCCAAGGGCACCCCAAGGCAAAGCCATCAACCAAGGGGAGGGACACCGCCACCATGGGAAACACAGCAACACACAGCAGTGATCCACAGAAGCACAACACACACCCCAACACATGCACACCACAAGGACAGGCACTGGGCCACTGCAGCCTGGCTCCTCATACCACCTGCAAAGCAGACACAGACACAGACACAGGCAGGTAAGTCAAAATAGATATATAGTCACAAAACTATATACAGTAACAAGGGGGTGGGAAAGGGTAGGAAACCAAGGGAAGGGGACAGAGAACAGGGGCTGTACAGTGGGATGAGGGACTGGAGGGGGAGATATGGCTGGAGAAACCGGGGAACACAAAGGTGGGCTAGCGGCAGCCATGTCCTGACATCCCTGCTGCCGTTGGTGCCTCCTGACCACCAAGAGCAGTCTCCAGACTTGGAATACAGCCTCCATAGTCATCAAAGTGATAAGGATGAGCTGCCTCAGAAGCCTGCAGTACAGGGGCCTCCTATACCGTCAGCAGATACCTAGGACAAGGGACAGGACAGGTGATCAGTACAATGCCCCAAGGAACACAGCCCAACCACAGTGCATACCATGCAGGGGGAACATACACCACCGAAGGGCCTATACAGGCCACCCATGGGGGCATGGGCCGCCAATACCTGCTGGCAAGGCAGCACACCACAGCAGTGGTCCTCAGCACACAGTGGCCATCCGACTGTGCCATGGCAGTCACATGGCACAGTGCCCCGGCTGAACCACAGCAACATCAGTGGTGGCCATGCACACACCCACCCCACCAGCAGCTGGCACATGTGACCAATGAATGTGCCACAGTGGCGGGCACCATGCACAGTGCAACGCAGACAGCTGCCATGGCCATGCCCTCACCCATGCCCCCGACATCCCTCAATAAAAGTGTGCAGAACAATGTCAGTGCCTACTTGCCCTCTGTGGCCCCACTGGCATTGGAGCTGCTCCTCCTCCCTGGGCTGCTGTGGCCTGGTGTCCTGCCAGAGCCACCCAACATCTGTCCTCAGGTCCTGGGAATGGAACAGAAACAGCTACACATCAGTAACCAAACACAGCAGCTGCCCACCATCCCCACCCCTGTGCACAGGGTCAGCCCCTGCCTGGCACATCCCACAGAGTTGGCAGTGCAATGCAAGTGCTAAGCTCAGGGTGGATAAGGCAATGGGACCTGATGGCATACATCCCAAGGTACTTAAGGAGCTAAAGGAGGAACTAGCAGAGCCATTAGCAGAATTGTTTAGTGAGTCTCTGAGCACAGGAGAGGTCCCAGAAGACTGGAGAAGGGCTCATGTGATCCCGCTCCACAAGAGTGGTAGCAGGGAGGAGGTGGGGAACTACAGACCGTCAGTCTTACCTCAGTAGTGGGCAAGATTATGGAGGCACTCCTTAAGGAAAGGATAGTGCAACACCTGGAATCCATAGGGCACAGGATCCAAGACAGCATGGGTTTACAAAGGAAGGTCCTGTCAAACTAATCTCATAGATTTCTTTGACTGGGTAACCAGAGTGGTGGACCAAGGGGAGCAGTTGATGTAGCTACCTTGACTTCAGCAAAGCTTTGACACTGTTCCACATAGAAGATTGATAAATAAGCTGGGTAGGCTCGGTGGGTCAGAAGTTGGTCAACTGGGTGGCAAACTGTTGACTGGCAGAAAACAGAGAGTGGTGGTAAATGGTATACAGTCAGAAGAGATGCAAGTCACAAGTGGGGTACCTCAGGGATCAGTCCTGGGGCCAGTCCTCTTCAACATCTTCATTAGTGACCTTGCAGATGGACTAGAGGGTAAGGCTTGTCTGTTTGCAGATGACACCAAGATCTGCAACAGAGTAGATGATCCAGATGGGGTGGGCAGAATGAGAAGAGATCTGGATAAACTAGCAGAATGGTCAGAAGAGTGGCAACTGGGATTTAATGCAAAGAAGTGCAAAATCATGCACATAGGGAAGAGAAACCCTGAAGCCACCTATAGGCTGGATGGGGAGTTGCTAGCAGTCACAAAGGAAGAAAGAGACTTGGGCATCATCATCACTGATGACCTAAAATCATCCAAGCAGACCTCTAAAGCAGTAGGTAAGGCTAGGGGTGTTAGGGTGTATTAGTAGGAGTATCACAAGTCGTAAGAGGGAGGTAATAATCCCTCTGTACAAGACACTGGTTAGGCCCCATCTGGAGTACTGCGTGCAGTATTGGAGGCCACACCTTCACAAGGACATTAACCAAATTGAGGCAGTCCAGAGAAGGGCAACCAAAATGGTGCAGGGACTGCACAGAAGACATATGAGGACAGATTAACAGAGCTCAATATGTATACCCTTGAGCAAAGGAGGAGAGAGGTGATGATCGAGGCATTCAAACACCTTAAGGGCATAAACAAGGTGAAAGAGTCTAACATGTTTAAATATAAGAAAAATAGCAGGACAAGAGGACACAGCATGAGATTAGAGGGAGGCCGATTAAGGGGGAATGTGAGGAAATTATTTTGCACAGAAAGGGTGGTGGATGCATGGAATGGCTTACCACAAGAAGTGGTGGCTATGAATACAGTGAAGGGCTTCAAACAGGCATGGAATAGGCATAAGGGAGCAATACAACTGACTATAAATAGATAGGCCACTGACAGAGCAAAGGCCGATGGCACATTTATAAGGTAGAAAAAGAAATGGGCAGACTGGATGGGCCTTGCGGTCCTTATCTGCCGTCAACTTCTATGTTTCTAAGGGCGAAGCCACCTCACAATGCCCATGATGGCAGTACTCCACCCTGCAGGACATGCCAGACAGCCAAGCCAACACTACTGTACAGCACCAGGGCACACATGCATGATGGGCCTACTCACCTGGCTGTGGCACAGCCCCACACCTGGCATGCACCTCCAGCCTCCTGAAGCACTCCAGGTCCTTCTGCACCAGGTCCCCATACCTGTGGTGACACTGCTCTCCAGTTCTGGTCACCCCTGTGCACTGGGTAAGGGAAGCAGCAACTGCCTGCCACATAGCCACTCGGGGCTGCTGCAGTGGTGCCTGCACAATCAGCTGTGGCTGCACAGTGTGTGTATGTGTGCACATTGCACCGCGACTTGCTCCGGAGCAATCTCACTACACACGGGCAAATTTGCGATATTCAGCCACCACATGCAAATGAGCTCATCAGCTAATTCCCCCATGGTGCACTGGGGGAATTAGCATGTCATTACCATTGCGCCAATGCTCATTTGCGTGCTTGCACCATAAAAGCACCACGGACCGGCAGAGGCCATGGACCGGTATTGCAATCTTTTGAGGTAGGTTGTGCATGCTGCTGGGGCACACTGAGCTCAGGCAGCACAGCAGGGGGTATGGAATAGGGTGCTGCTGACACTGACACACTGTGCTGTCCATGTCCACAGGTAGCAACATGTCGGAACGTGAGGAGGGTGAGGAGCGTGGGCCTGCTTGCAAGCGCAGGCCCAATTTCATGAAGGCAGAGGCAGAGGTCCTGTTTGAGGCCTACCTCGTCAGGGAGCTGCTGTTGAGTGGTGCCATGGGCACACCACAGGCCAGGGCTGGGGCCTGGGAGGAGGTGGCGGCATGCATGAACCAGCAGGGTAGCCAACAGTGGTCAGTGCAGGAGTGCAGCAAAAAGGTGGGCACAGATAAGCGGTGCATCAAAGAGAAGGTGGTGGCCATCTGTGTGGCCCAGAAAGCCACCTGGGGGGGTCTGCTGATGCACCACAGCTCACGGCTCAGGAGGAGTTGGTGACAGCCAACATGTGCCACAGCACCATGGAGGGTGTGCCAGGTGGAGGATTCCAGATGAGTGGCAACCCATCACTGTATGGTACATATGTCGGGCATGCACAGCATGCAGTGGCTGAATTGAGGGGTGATGAGCACTCATGGGCCTTGCATCACTGACACACCTGTTTTCTCTTTCAGCACCAGCATGCCTGTGTGTGGAGGATGGGGCATCAGCAACAGCTGTGGGGGCAGGACCAGCCCCAGAGGACTAGCCATCCACCTTCAAGGGCATGGAGGGGCCCGATAGGCTGCAGCACACTACCACTGTCCAGCTGGATGTCCTGGGCATGGAGTTGGATGAGGCCTTGGATGTGTTTCTACAGGATGCCAGTCTTGGCGTCCTCTGTGTGGAGACACAGATCGGGGTTGGGTTCAACACCGATGACAACCTAACAATAATCCTGGACAGCATGGGTGGTGTTGTGGGGGAGATGCCCATACCAGACACCAACACAGACAGCACGCCCAGTGGCATGAAAGGGTTAACTTTGTATGGAAGAGAGATACACTAGTGCGGTGCAGCCATAGGCACTTGTCAAATATCAATTAAAGTACTACAAGGAGGTAGGGAATGTGGGTGGGATGAGGGGAGGATGAGTGGGTGTATGGGAGAAGGAGTAGATGGGAGAGAGGGTTAAGTACTAGGTGGAAAGAGCAAAAAGGAGAGGGGAGAATAATTAGGAAGGACAGTTACAGGAGCTAGATGCAGACAGGATGTGATGGAGACTGGATTTGAATGGACCAAGCTTTGGTATTGAGGTGATGTCGATGTTGAGACCATTGAACCATCTGGGATCTCTGTGCACAAAAGATCTTTGCCCTTGTGTGATGCAGAAATGTGGGATTTGCAGTAGTTGGGATTCAGAGCCCCTGGAGATGTGAGTAGTCCTGGCTGGGCAAAGGAGAGCTTGGACACCTGGGGGAACAAGGCCTAGTGTTATTGCCATAAGGCAGGTTTGGTTTTGAAAGTTGAAGCCACCCAGTCTGTGCATAGAGATCACACAAGTGGGTGAGGCGATGGGCGCTGGTTATGAGATGGCAAGCATTGTTTAGTGCAATGCATATGCGCCTGACGGCAGTGGCAGAGGCAGAGCCGTAGATGATCAGGCCATAGTTGATTATTGAGATTACTGAGCTCTGTACTGCAATCCTTAAGGCATCTGAGGTAAGGCATTGCCTGTGCCTGAAGAGTAGGCCAGTATGAGTGTTGGCAGCCTTGGCAATGTTGTCAATGTGTGTAGCATATTATAGGTTACAATCAATGGTAACTCTTAGATATTTAAAGGATTGAACCTGTTCGATGGTTGCACCAAGGCAGTTTTTGATCATGATAGGACTGAGTCTGTGTTTGTTGCATGAGTCCTAGAAGAGCATGGACTTGTTTTTTTTTATAGTTGAGAACCAATTTATGTGTACTAAACCAAGTTTCAATCAAGGTGAAGGCACGCTGTAGATTCTTTTGAAGGTGGCCCGGATCCTTGTGAGTGGAGAGAATGATGGCGTCGTCAGCATAAAGCAGGATTTGTGCAGAACACGATTGTGGAAGATCATTCAGAAAGAGGCTAAAAAGAAGTGGCCCAACAATGGAGCCTTGATGAACTCCTGAGTGAACAGGATGTGCATCTGAGAGAACATCAGCTATTTTCACTCTTTGGGAGCGATTCTCCAAGTAGCTCTTGAACCAGATAGTGGACTCAAGTGAGAGCCCAGTAGAACATAGCTGTGTGATTAATACTTTATGATGTACAGTGTCAAAAGCCTTGGTCAGGTCTATGAAGACTGACTCGGTTAGGAGGCTGTTGTCCAACAAGCTGTGGATAGCACCACTGAATTTAAGGAGGGCTGATGTAGTACTGTGACCTGTATGGAAGCCATGTAGTTGGGGGCAGATGATGTTGTGTTTATCTAGGTATTCTGTTAGCTGGTCGGATACCATATGTTCAATGGCCTTGGGGGGGGGGGTAGTATGGAGATAGGCCAGTAGTTCACATGCAGGTCCTTGTCCCCACATTTGTGGACTGGGGTTACTGTGGCTAATTTCCATCTGTCAGGGAACTGGCTGAGGGTGAGGGAGAGGTTGAATATTTTTATTAGTTAATGTAATACACCAACAATTCTGATGGTAAGTGGGATATTCATAAGGGGATAGTTTATGTATGTGTACCTTGGTAGAGACTGTTATTGTACATATTTGTTATGTTCACATTCAAGTTCAAGTTTATTTCAGGAATAACACCATTGAGCAAGCTCATTCACAAGGAGGTCCTGAGGACATATATCAGGAGCATATACCAGCATGTACAAACAAAAGCAAATAGTATACATAAAACATAATACATAGTAATATAATATATATAGTAATATAAGGTACGTTTGTTACACAATGCTCAACACAGCAATACTAGAAATTTCATAACAGAGAAGAGGAGAGGAGTTGTGAAAGTAGGAGTCAATTGTCAAGCTAGAAACTAGTGACAGCTGCAAGTAGTTTTCAGGTTATTCCAGGCAAATATTTTAAAGAAATTGACAGAGACTTGGCAGGATGGTTTCAGTAGTTTTTAGCCTGTTCCAGCCAGCTGGAAGAGCATAAGAAATGGCACATTTACCATAGGAGGTATGAGTCCTGGGCAAATCTAGAAAGATAAAATCAGACTTCCTAAGCAATTAGGAGCTGTGGGAGATGCAAACAAGGGAAGAGATATAGCCCTGGAGTTTGTTCAGAAGGATTTTAAGTGTCCAGGTGCCAAAGTGAATCGAGCATCTGGTGGTAAGTGATGTCCAGCCGACAGCTGCATAAAGGTCACAATGGTGGGTATAAAAGGGGGAGTTGGTGATGAACCAAAGGGCATGATGGTAAAGTACATCCAGTTTATTCAGATTTATGGCTGCCGATGAATTGTAGATTATGTCGCCATAGTCAAGTAGAGGCAGGAATGTGGTCTGTACAAGCCTGGTTCTAATTTTGAATGGGACTAGAGACATGTTCCTAAAGGAGAAGCCTATTCTAGATTTTAACTTACTGGCCAGATTGTCAATATGGGCATTAAAGCTAAGTTTATTGTCTAGCCATACACCTAGGTATTTGAATTTGATAACAACCTCAAGAGGTTCATCTAGTGCGGTGACAATAACATCATTAGGTGGATTTGGTGTGGAACAAGGGGTGTTATTGGGGGTTAAAATCATGGCCTTTGTTTTTTTGGCATTAAGAAGGAGCTTCACATTAATAAGGTTCAGTTCAAGTTGGGCAAAGTCCGCTTGTAGCACATCTCTTACTTCAGATAAGGTTGAGCTGGGGGTATACAGGACTGTAGCATCAGCAAAAAAATGTAATTTGGAGTGAGTTATGTTATAGTCAAGGTTGTTAATATAGAGCGAAAAGAGGATGGGGCCTAAAATAGAACCTTGTGGGACACATCTAGTGATCAGTAAGGAGTCTGAGAATAGCCCGTCAGCCTTAACTTTCTGGACTCTCCCTGACAGATAGCTGGTAAACCATTGGGTAGAAGAGGGGGTAGCTCCTATACTAATAAGGCTACTAGTAACTAGGTTGTGGTCAACAGTGTCGAATGCCTTACTTAGATCTAGGAAGACTGCACCAGTGATCTTTTTGGAGTCCAGGGCTGCGACCAAGTAATTTGTTACTTTGGCGAGGGCAGATATGATTATGATTGGGAAGGAAGTTGAATTGAGCTGAGTTAAGGAGGGAGAATGTTTCAAGATGGTGTGTAAGTTGAGAGTGGATCAATTTCTCAAAGATTTTGGAAAGGACAGGCAGGATAGAGATGGGTCTGTAATTGTTTAAATCGCATGGGTCACCTGATTTGAACAGGGGGAAGAACGTGTGCAGACTTCCAGCAGACCCAGCAGGCTTCCATGCATACACTGAATAGATTTAAATATTGTGTGCACTGAGCATATACAGAACAGGTGAACTTGATAAGATAGACAAACGAGAGTTTCTGAACAGTTTAGATTCTCAGGATGCATATTTTCTTTCATAATTAAAAGTTTATTATTAATTCCAGTCCTTCTGAGAACCACTGCATTTGGGGTTTCTTTTACATCAGAAATGTACCTGTATATAGACAGGTTCCAAGCCAGTACTGTATCAGTTGCTATTGAACAAAACATGAACAAATAAAAGACAGTTCTTCTCAATAAGTATGTTTTGGCCCTCTTACTTTCAGGTTTTTTTTAATTAATGTATTCCTTATGTGTTAAAAATTAATTTGTTTCCATTTAAAACATCAGTGTGTTTAAATCATATTTTAGTCAATAGAATTTCTGAATGCTTAGTATTTTCTGTTGAATCTGGTAGAATCAGAAGCAATTACATGCTCAGAGGAGGCTTGGTGCGATGGAAGGAGCTCGCAGATTATCACCTTCTCCTGCCATGTACATTTTAACATCTTGCTGCCCATCGCTCCTGTTGACTGTTAAAGTTCCTTAATGCTGGGCAGAGTCATGTAAATAAAATGAGCAGCCACTGTCTGATAGAAGTGGCCTTTCAAGTACGCAAAGTTTCCACCCAGCAAGCAGTGAGCTGGGTCACAACTGGAGTGTCTGGTCATTGGTCTGCAGTGCTGGGCCCCTTGGAGTTTCAGCTGCAATTGGCTCACAGTGACATACCTCAGAAAATGTGGTTTATTGTAATAAAATATTTGATGTGCAAGCACAGCAAACAAAAAAATAACATAGTAGAAAAGAAAAATAGGCTGTATTTAATGTTGGTCTAGTCACTTCATATTTCATTAGCTATGCTGTGGTCTCAGCAAGACAAAAAAGCATTTGCCAATGCTGAATGTTTACGGCTTGCATTGTTATTGTCTTGGGTCTTGCTTGTACACATGTTTACTATATGTGTATCCTGGATAGACCAGAAGAGTTGCAATAGCTAATTTTCAGTGGTGTCTTGCTTTTACACATTTTTAGATTGTATTTAGATGATAGGCCAGCTGAGAGGCAATATCTAATTTTAAGCGGACTCCCACATTTTAGACCCCAAATTTCCAAGTCTTTTTATAACCTGACAGTATGACTAAGATGGGTGGAATGTTTTTAAATGTCATCCAAAAGGTGATTTTGCAGTTCGACTGTGAAAAGAGGTTTCAGAAAGGATTTGAAAAATGACTCCTGTCATGTCATTTTTCTCGGGTTGCAACTGGAAATGAGCTTTGGCTCAGTGTGCCTTTCCTTGTTGCCAAATATTAAAAAAATAAATAAAATAAATGTTCAGGAGGTGGGTAAAACAAGTGATTTATTAAGCATTAGGGGCCAAAATCTGCAAAAATAAAGTTATGAATAAACATTGTAACAATTTAGCATGTTTTCATTACTTAATTTTTTTTTACATTTGACCCTCAAATTTTCCACAGTCTTTTTATGATCATGCCTTCTGAACATAACAAGTGTCATGTATAAAACAATGGCTGAAATATAATTTTGTGCCACAAGTGTAAAAACACATTTTGGCCAGGATTTGAAAAATGACAGCTCTCACACTATTGAGGTGGTGTGAAAAATAGCTATGTTGAAATTTTTGGGTGAAAATACTGAAAATTACCAAAGCCACAAGCATTGCATTGGTAATTTTCAACATACGCTCATAACTTTGATGTTTGTGAATATCAATCAATCAATCAAGTCTTTATTTAACCAGGCATTCATCATTGAGCAGAAGCTCATTTGCAAGATGGACCTGGGTGGAGCATGAACAATTGTATATACAGGTCAACACAGGTATTTACAAGGCAATACAGATAATACTGTTTACAGAGAGGAAGAAAAAGAAGTTCATATGTACATAGAATTATACAGATATTGTACAGATTACAGGATATTTACATACATAGAAGTGTCTATAGGAAGATAAAGCAGGTTGTAGGAGGAAGTAACAGAAGAAAAAAAATAAAATAAAAATATACACCAGGTAGAGGCGAAGGTAGGGGGAAGGGAGGGAGGTAGGGGAGAAAGGCTAGGAGGGCATGGTGCACAAAGAGGAGTTGGCAAAATGGGATGTAGAGAAGGTGGATGGAGAAAAGGGGTATGTGTGAGTCCGGGTCGAATGCTGCTAAAAGTATGGTAGGATGTCACAAACCCAGGGGTAGTGAGCTCTCATCCGAGGTTGGGAAAGGAAGGATAAGGCGATGGACGGGCCTAGTGTTGATAAGACAGAGGGATAAGAGAGAGAACAATTAGGCTTGTGAGGAGCAAGCTGGGGGGTCAGTACTTAAAACTGGGTCTAGGCGTGGCTACATATCAGTGCAGACACCGGTACTGGGTCTGAGTGGGTGAAGCAGTTACATACTTCTCTGATTGTATGGAAATAAAGCATCTTGAAGGCATTTATACTGATTAGAGTGCTTAATTTGATGGTTTTTTGTAGATCATTCCATAAGGTAGGTAGCACAAAGCTTATGGCTGCCCTGCCTAAGCAGGATTTTGCTTTGGGTACTTAAGTTTAATAGCTGAGTAACTTCTTAATGTGTATTTTCCAATTATACTCATGGGAAGACAGCAGGAGATATAGTAAGACAACTTATTAGAGATGGCTCTATAGGTCCAGAGAGCGGTGTTTCTGTGGTGCCTGAACTTTAGTGATGTCCACCCCACTGCCACATATAGGGTGCAGTGATGCATGTCGTAGGGAAGTCCCATTATAAACCTCAGTGCTCGATGGTAGAGTGTCCAGTTTAGCCATGTAAGAGTTGGGGCATTGGCTGTAGAGGAAATCAGCCTAATCAACCAATGATATGAAAATGGATTGGACCAGTTGTTTTTTGGCATCTCTGGTGAGAAATTGGTTGATTCTAAAAAACAGGCCAAGTCTTTGCCGAAGTCGTTTTAGCAAGTCCTCGATATGTTCAGTGAAGGAGAGTCTTTGGTCTATCCAAACTCCCAGATACTTGAAATTTTGTAACAAATTCTACTTTTTCACCTAGAACTGTGGTAATTTGGGGAACTGTCCCACTGGACACAGGGTTAGCTGTACAGATGAAAGGACAGAGGACCATCGCTTTAGATTTTTTGGCGTTAAGGAGTAGCTTTTTTTGGAGGAGTTAGCTTTGCAAAAGGTTGAATTCTGACTGTAGGTCATTGCAGGCAGCTTCAGGTGTTGTGCGACTCACGTTGAGAACTTTATCATCTGCAAACAGATGGATGTTGGCTTCTTTTATACCGTAGTCGATGTTATTAATATATGTTTACCACAGATGTTTAACACAGCCTTCTTATTACCCCATCCCATGAACAAGGGTGGAGAAAACTTTCAAATCCTTTCTGAAAGGTGATTTCATGGAGCAACCACAAAATCACCTTTCAGAATGCTGAACATTTTGGGAATAAAATACTAAAAAATGATGAAGTTATGATGACAAGTTCAAAACTCATTGAAATACATTGAACTGCATACCCTATTTCCTCAGTTCCCAGTCCAGCATTGAAGAGTGAGGACATGTCTCCAGTCCAGAATGGATTATGGCACTGTACACCAGTAGGTAAATAAGGGTTGGGGGTGTGGGGGCAATGGGTGCTAAGAGAGAGGGTTGGGTGTGTGGAGGGTAACTGTGGCAGCAACAGACATTGATGGACAGTTTTCCTTTTTATAGGATGCATAAAAACAGAAAGGCCTATGAGGGATGCTTTTCTTTATTTCAGGCCCTGAGAGTGGAGATTGGGCACCACAGTGTCAGTGTTATGTTTGGTGGCAACGGGGGTATGCTTTCTGGTGTTGACAATTAAAATGGATGAGGTGGAGGGTAGTTGCCAGCACTAGGGATTGGGTACTTGAGTGTCATAAATTGAATGGGTGCTGAGTGGGAGGGTTAGGTGGGGTGAGGATAACAACAGCAGCATCAGACATAAATGGAAGGTTTATTTACAGGATTACAAAAATAAAAAAAGACTACAAGGGACAACTTTCTTCATTTAAGGCACTGACACTGGGGATTGGGCACTCCAATGTTGGTGCTGTTTGGCAGAACTGCAGGTGGGTTTCCTGGTGTTGCACTATGAAAATGAGTGGGATGGGGGCTAGCAGCTGGCACCAGGGCATGGTCACCTCGGTGTTGGAAAATTAACAAAGAAGGGATGGAAAGGATTGGGGGATGGTTTTCTTATGTTTGGCAGCACCAGGGGTGGGCTTCCCGGTGTCACATAGTGAAAATGGGTGGGATGGGGTAGCAGCTGGCACCTAGGATTGATCACCCTAGTTCCAAAATATTAAGAAGGAAGGGGCAGAAGGGATTGAGGGACAGTTTTATTTCAGGTTATATGGGGGGGCAATAGAAGGGTGATCTGGATGCTGATCAGCTCTGCTTGCTAGGTGGTGTTATGCAGATCGGAGAAAAGAACCACCCTATGATTGGGACATCTCTTTCCTTTTGTACTATATAAAGTTTCCAATCAGCAAGACCAGAACAGTGTCACCTTCTGCCTGGCTGATGATTGGTCAAACGCTGACAAGCCCCTTGAAGACAGCCTGCATTGGACTGACAGTGACACACACCTCTCAAAACCCACTGTCATATAAAAATGTTCACTTGGGCCTAGATATTGAAAGGGGTTGCACATGGCACAAAAGGGATGCACCATGCGCAACACCCCAATGCGCCCCGGTGTGGTATTCTAAGGGGCAAGGTGCGATGCACAACATCCGATGCACCAGGGTGCATAGGTAATGTATGCCAGTGCAAGTGGGCGGGGTGTGCCTATGCACATGCTGCACATCCCGATATTCAGCCCGGGATGTATGGCGCATATGCTGGCACAACCCAGCCTTGTGCCACTCAGGTGGGCTCAAAGATGTGCCTGAAAATACCAGGAACAAGTCCTGGCCACCCACCGGTGAGCTGCTGTAGTGCAGGGTGCAACACAGCAGCCACCAGCCATGGGTGGCCACCCACCCACCCAGAGCACCGGCCACAAGCCTCCTACCCTGGGAGCAGTTTGCTTCCCTGCCCCATTGCCCGATCATGGGCATAGGTAAAAAGAGCCTCCCTGTTGGCCAGTGGTAACCCCCCCATTGCCCGATCATGGGCATAAGTAAAGAGCCTCCCTGGTGGCCGTGGTACCCCCATTGCCGATCATGGGCATAAGTAAAAGAACCTCCCTGGTGGTCAGTGTGTCCCCCTCCCACCCACCCACTGAGGTCCCCACCACCCAGCACCCCCCGTCGCCGGTGGGTGGCAGCACCTGCAAGCTGCCCAGTCATCCATAAATGACAGTGTACAGTGCGGACTGCACCTATTGGTCACTGCGTGGACCAGTGCGTCTGAACCATACTGCTACTACAGGCCTGATATGTGAATGAACGTGTTCATTCATATTGAAACCGATGTAGTAGTATGGTCTCATGCCCATTGGTCCATGCAGTGGACCAATCAGGCTACAGTCTGTATGTCACCGTCATTTGGTGGGCGACTGCGGCTGGGCAGCTTGCAGGGGGTGCTGCTGTCTGCTGATGATGGGGGTGCTGGGTGGTGGGGACCTCAGTGGTGGGTGGGTGGGTGGAGGGGTCACCACTGGACCACCAGGGAGGCTCTTTTTACTTATGCCCATGATTGGGTAATGGGGGGGTTACCACTGGACCACCAGGGATACTACACATACATATGCCCACAATCAGGTGTAGGGGAGTGGGGGACTGCACTGGCATGTCACGGTGTCAGTCCTTGATGGCTGCAGCCTGGCAGGGTGCCAGGCGCAGGTCACTGGAGATTGGTGCACCGCATGCAAATGGGGTCATAATGGCATGCAAGTGGCCCTGTTTGCACCTTGCATGCATAATGACCTCATTTGCATGCCCAGAGCTGAATATCATGGGTGATGCACCTAGCACAACTGCACTTGCGCTGGCGCATCCCCCTGCTCCCATTCTGCCACTTGCACTGGTGCAATGCCGCTACGCTGTGTGCAGTGTGTGCACCCTCAGTGCCATATTCAATGGCGTTGAGCCATGGCACAGCACCGTTGAATATCACCTGGTCCGTGCCCTGGTGCAGCTCAGGTGCGCTATGCCCAAGCTTGTGCCACTGTCTGGCACAGTCTGAATATCCAGGCCTTCGCATGCAAGCTCAAGTGTAAACATAAAGGTGACAGCTGTGATATTTTTCAAAATTCTAAACTTTAGCTAATCGATTTCTTTGTTTTGTTGCATCCTGGTTCTTGATTGCATCCTGGTTCATGGTTTAAGTTTTAGTTTATTTTTTATACTGTAAAGGCATGTGAGCAAAACTGCCCATTTTCACAAGCATCCAGTTATACATAGATTAACAGGGACATTACAGGTGATACAAGATTGTATAAAACAAAAGAGTTTAGATAATATTAATAGATAATTAATAAAATAATTTAAGGGTATACAAAGAGTAATCAGATAAACATAGAGAACAGACACAATTACAGCAGGCAGTTACAGAACAGACTAAGCAAACTCTAGTTCTATGGCAATCAGGGATGGCAGCATTTACAGGTTTGGGAACTAGACTATTAAACCTTTAGGTTGTACTTCAAAGAAGCCAGCGATGGACATTGAGCTAGGAAAGGGGGCAGGTTATTGAACAGTTTCACACTCTAGCAGGAAAGGGTGTGTTGAGCTTCAGTAGTCCAACATGCCGTGAGAGCAAAGTAGTTGGAAGCGGACCGTCTGGTAGGCCTTGAGTGGGCTGACTTAGGGAAAGTGGAGACTATGCTGTTTGGTAAGAGTTCCAGAGCTATTTTGTAGAAGAAGGCCAAGATTTTGCTGTCCAGCCTGCCCTCTAACAGAAGCCAGTTGGAGGATTTGTATAGATTACAGTGGTGGGTCATTCTGGCAAGGCCTGTGGCAAACCTGATGACGTTGTGATAGGTGTTCCTTAGCCTATGATGGTTTCTTTGAGAGAGGGAGGGGTAGTAGATCAAGGCCCCATAGTCAAAGAGGGGGAGCAGGAAACTGTTGGTGAGCAGGGTCGTGGATTCAGGAATAATGTATGGTTTGACTCTATATAACATGCCTAGCCTTTGGTGTGCTTTTTTAATGAATTGAGTTATGTGAAGGTCGAAGGTTAGGTGAAGAGTCAAGCAGGAAGCCAAGATAGCTAAGCTCAGTCACTCTTTCTAGTGACTCTAGTTGCCATCATTATCCAGGAGGTTGAAACTGAAGGTGGCAGTTCTTCTAGACCCTGAGAAAACCATTGATTTGTCTTTTTTTGGAGTTTAGAACTAGTCCCTTGGAGAAGAACCAAGAGTGGAGCTGGTAGAAATCATATTGGAGTTTGTCAAGGAGACTGGAAGGGTCCTTTTCTTTACAGAACAGTGCTGCATTTTCAGCATAGAGTATCATTTCTGCGTGCTTGCAAATCTCAGAGAGGGAGCTGACCATAAGATAGAAAAGGAGGGGTCCCAGGATGGAGCCCTGGGGGACACCATATGTGATGGGACAAGTGTCGGAGAGAGCACCTTCGATCAGTTTTATGAGATCTGTGGCTGAGGTAGTTTGAGAACCAGTTTACAACATCCCAAGAGAAGTTGAGATTGGGGAGGATGTTAAGGAGTACATTGTGGTTGATGAGGTTGAAAGCTTTTGTGAGGTACAGAAACACCAAACCATTGCAGAGATCTTCATCATTAGCCCTGATAATGAAATAAATAAATTTGAAGAGTGCTGTCTCGGTGTGTTACGGCAGGCCCTAAAACCATGCTGTGAATCAGTTTGGAGGCTGTATTTCTCAAGGCATTCTAGGGTTTGGTTAAGTACAATTTTCTCAATAATTTTGGACAGTGGTGCCAGGAGGGATATAGGCCTAAAGTTCATACTAAGGTTCATACTAAGGTGAGGAAAAAGAGCCAGTAGGCCGAGGCCCATAATGCTCTTATACTAGAAAAGGATAGTATGCTAGATTATACCCAGAACTGATTAACTTGTCCAGATGTTGTTTAAAAATATTCTTTGAGTCACTCAAAACTACAGAGGTTGGGAGCTTATTCCAAGGCCCAATAGTACGAAGGGTAAAGAAATATTTCATATTACTTCATTTAAAGCATTTCCTAATTAACTGAAAAGGGTGACCTCTGATATAGTATGTAGAGAACTTGAATTCAAGGCGTAACTGAATCATGATGTGGGGATCATGTACTACATCATATAAAAATAAAAGATCACCTCTCAGATGTCAAGTGGAAAGTGACATAAGGTTCAGAGATTTTAACCTATGTTCATATAATAAATGTTTATGACCAGATATTTTTTTTGTAAATTTTATTTGTACCTTTTCAAGAGAACCACCATCAGATTTTTTAATGGGCACCATATCTGTGATGCATACTGAAGGTGGGGCCTGACATATGACCTAAACAAGGGCATGAGCACTTTATGATCTCTACAACTAATGTTTCAAAGGATTGACCAAATCGCCTTATTAGATGTGCTGATAACAGAAAGCAAGTGTTTAGAATATGTAAGGTCATTTGAAATGGTAATTCCTAGATCCTTCTCATCCATGGTGGCACTAAGCAGTGAGCCATTAATATTGTATGAGAAGGTAGGGTTATTTGATCCAAAATGCATCACTTTGCATTTGGTGGTATTCTGCTGCATGCCCCATGTTTTAATCCAAATTGAAATAGTGTCAAGATCATGCTGGATAAGATCTATCTGGTCTTGATTAGAACAAGGTCCCCCAATCTTTACATCATCTGCATATTTAGTAGTAATAGAAACACAGTTACGGGTGAAATCAGAAATAAAAACTTGAAATAAACAGGGACAAAGAATGGAGCCTTTTGGGACACTGCTCAAGACCCTACCAATGTTTGATAGGTTGCCATTAATTTTTACTCTGCATTCTATTACAAAGCCAATTCTCAATCCAGGCTATAATATAAAGATTTATATTTAATTTCCTAAGCTTGAGACTTAAAGCCCAGTGAGGCATAGTATCAAAAGCCTTGCAGAAATCAATAAAAACCACATTGCATGGTATTTTGTTGTCTAAAAACGAGCTGAAATGTTCATAGAAGCAAAGCAAATTTGTTGTACAACTTCTGCCCTTTCTGAACCCATGTTGATCTAAATCGCTGGCATCTATAACAGGTGCAATAATATCCTTAAGAAGACTCTCCAGAACTTTACAGATGGTAGAAGTTAAACTGATGGGTCTATAGTTCTCCCAATGGTGTTTAGAGTCCTTTTTATGTATGGGAACAACAATAGCTTATTTCCATTCATTGGGTATAACATTATTTAACATAAAGAGTTCAAATAAGAGCTTAAGTGGAAATGCAAGATGATCAGACAATAAGTATAATAGATGGCCAGTGATATTATCAGGTCCTGAACAATATTTCCCCTTCAGTGTTTTCAGTTTATCTTTAATAATTTCTTCAGTGAAATTGATAGGTAGGATCAGAATGATTTGGAATAGGCTTAAAAGTAAGAGTATCTCACTGTGTAAAGATTTTACAAAATTCATTATTAAATACATTAGCCATGTTCTTTCAATCACGGCTAAGATAGTTGTTGTTTGTTATCAGGGCCCAACCTTACATGATGTTTTCTTTGAAGAATTTATATAAGAATAAAATTGCTTTGTGTTGGACTTACTGGCTGAATGTGCCAATTTTAATTCCCATCTAGATTTTGCTTTTCTAATGCTAGATTTACATTTCTCATTTGCTTTTGTGTAAAGTACCCAATTAGATGTAGTCTTATTTTTAAGAAAATTGCTGTTTTTTTATTTTTATATCTAATCAATTTCTTTATATTTTGATTCATCCATTTTGGAATCTGTTTCCCATCAGGTTTTGTTTATTTTTGATGGGATATAAGTACTGTATCCCTTAAACTGATAATTAAGGACTTAAAAATGGTCCAACACTGTTGTGGGGATTGATGTAGAAAAGCAGATGCCCAATCAAAAACCTCTAAACTGTGCTTTAGATAATTAAGGTTTGCTTTTTCATACAGATAAATAACAGAAGAGTTATAGGTTAAATAAATCTGTAAAGTGAAAAAGACGGAGTAATGATCGCTGTCACCAATAGGGGCAGATATACTTACATCTGTAATATCCAAATTTGCACTAGTTAGGACATGGTCCAAGATGTTATTACCTCTAGTAGCAGATGTGACCCATTGTTTCATATTTAGGCCTAGACAGACAGCTAAAAGCTTTTTACCCCTAGAACTAGAACCGGAGGAAGAATACCAGTTTACATCTGGGATGTTAAAATCACCGAAGATGATGACATTTCCATTTTGATTAGCAACTTCTAATTCTGACAAAATAGCATCCAAGGTTTGGATAGATGAGTTTGGGGGGGGGACATAATGTGACCCCAGAAGAAAAAATTCCTTATTAGACAGAAATACTTTAAGCCATAAAGTTTCTGTAGGAAGAGCATGATTTTTTACTGTAGAAGAAATATTAACAGCATTGATTTTATTATTTATAAATACAGCAACCCCACCGTCTATCCTTTCTACTGAGTATATGAGAGGCAAAGCCCGGTAGTTGACTAATCCAAGCTGAATTATTACCTCCCCATGTTTCACAGACAGTAATAATATCAATATCATTATCAAGTATCTTAAGATGGAGTTCATCCAATTTTTTAGTTAAACTCCTAGCATTTAACAAAGGAATTTTAAATGTTAACTCAAGAATTTACATGTATTTAGAGTTGAGGGACTAGTCCTCGACTCCCCCGCATTATTTAGTTTAAATGATTATTAATTATTGACAAGTACTGCTTACTCAATAGTGCATTACCCCATCTACTAAGATGTAAACCGTCAGAACAAAATAATTAAGGTAACTCCAAGAACTCCTTCCAATGAGTGATGCAAGTGATTTCTTGACGCTGGCACCACTGTCGCAGCCAGTTATTAATGATTTTAATTTTTGTATCGAGTATAGCACAGTGTCTGGGACTGGGCAATATCTCAGAGAAATAGATATCACACCCAAGCTCAGAGAATTTATTTGTCATAGCAACATAAGATGATTTAATATGATGTATTGAATCTTTCAAGATATTGTTTGCACCCACATGAATAATACAAAGCAGATTTGGATCCTGAGAACTAAATATGTTTTCAGCCATGCGTGGGATGCCATCAGTCTTAGCTCCACTAAAACTGGAACATGTCCTTTTGTATTTGTCTGGTTCACAAATTGCCTGATCCAGATGTTTTACAATAGAATCACCTACTACGAATATTTATCAAGGGTGAGCGATATCCTCACTAGAAATGGGAGAAGATGTCACACATTCAGAAATGATGGCATTAGTAGTATTTGATGAAAAATCAATAAGAGGGACATCAGACAACAAAGTGGGGGCTATGGGCTGGGAGTTTGAATTTGTTCTTCCCAATTCTCTACCTAAAATGTTTGAGTGAGAACTAACACTAGTTGGAACATCAATACTGGGTCCTACTGTGTCACTAAACAGAGGAGACAAAGGGTCAAAACTGTTTTAGAGTGGGATATCAAAGGTTTCAGCCCGTCTTCTTTTTTTACTGATTTTGGTCCTCTGAACAGTATACCAGTTAGAATTGTCAGAACTAGTATTCTGACTAAGGTCTTCTTCTCTGACTCTTTTCTTTGAGTATTCGACTGGGGGTACATGGGGGGGTGTTCATAGGGATAAGACAATCATCACCTATCAATGTTGGTGGAGCTGGAACTGAAGCTAAATCTTGATTATATGAAACTGAGGCAAGACCTGAGTCGGAAGCCTCACACATCTCATGTAGCTTTTTACATAATAAATCCTGACTGGATTCGAGTGCAACCAAACGTTTATAAAACATATTAATTTCACATTGTAAAACCACATTTTCAGTACACTTTGAGCACTGAAAAGAGTGATTTTCATTTATGATAATCTGAAAACTAAACATACTACATGTTCTGCATTTAAAATCAGTTTCTCCCGTAGTTGTAACAATAGTGGTAATATCACACATTGGACTTGATAGGGATGCTATAATTTCAGAACTCACTGTGTGGTATATAAGAGGTGAAATCCATGTTAGGATATACCAAGGTTACCTTGCTAAATTCGCACTGTTTAGTGTGGGCCTAGACTCACATAACGTCAGTTATGTAAAATGACTGACCCTTAATACTTGAAATCGGCCGTGCACACTCTACTCTAAAATTTACCCTGTAGTCAACCACATCATTTTTGGGTCTGGATTTGTGTAGGGGTTTTCCATTTGAGTGGATAGGTGCCTGTGCAGAGGGAGTGGTTGAAGATGTTGGTTAGGAGAAGGGCGATTGACTCACAGCCTAACTTGAGAATGCGGTAGTCGATGCAGTCAAGGCCTAGGGTCGGCCTGGGATTTTTCATTTTTATGAGGCTAATCACCTCATGGGGAGATAGGTAGTGGAAGTGAAAGCTGGGATGGAGGTTTGGATTGGGGGAAGGGCATGGACGAGCCAGGGTCTAGTGAGGTGTTGAGTTTGTATTTGTCCAGGTCCCCAAAGTAGAAGTTAAAGTGACTGGCAATGGCCAGGGGTTCCATAATAGGTTGCCCCCCCCCACAGTGAAGCTGATTTCTTCAGTGGTTTTGCCTCCTAGTGAGGTCATTTAGGAACTTGTTTTCACCTGTGCATTAGAAAGATCTAAAGCATGAGTATCGATTGAGCAGGATGCAGAAATTTTATTGGCCACTTTATAAAATGAACTAGGTAAGTATGTTTACCAAAATGAAACAAAGTAAATATTTATTTAGTTTTTGTTGACTGGGAAAGGAGGGCTAGGTAATTCTGCCTATTTTCAGTTTTGTCCTGTGAAGAGGAGGCAGGTGAGATACAGATTCAAACTGACATATTGTACAAGATTAAGTTGTTGTTGGTATTTTTAGCGAATGGGGAACATGCGGTCAGGACATCAGGGAAAGTCCTCAACTCACTTCTTCCCCAAATTTAAGCTAAAGCTAAAACTTAGTTAAAAAAAAAGCATTGCTCTAGAAGAATAAGGTGAGGTTATAAATTCTCAAAACAGTTTTTGCTAGGCCTATATGGGCTACCAGGTGAACTTTATAAGAAGTTGTGGGAATGGATGCCAGAGGAATTACTAGAATTATATAAACCAAGGATGGAAATGAGAAAGGAAAATGTGGGCACACCAGGATTTGAACTCCGTACCTCTGGTATGCCGTTCCAGAGCTCTAACCATTAAGCTACAGGCCCACTGGTTACAGTGTCCGAAGAACTTCCTATTTCACAGTCACACATTCCTTTCTCTCTAGTGTTGCTTAATCTGCAACCAGAAACCAATTTAGAAATTCCACTACTTCTCAGTGCAGTTTAACCCCTGCAAGGTATATATATTTTTTAAACCAAGGATGGAAATGAGAAAGGAAAATGTGGGCGCACGGTTTGAACTCCGTGCCTCTGGTATGCTGCTCCAGCACTCTAACCATTAGCTACAGGCCCACTGGTTACAGCGTCCGAAGAACTTCCTATTTCACAGTCACACATTCCTTTCTCTCTAGTGTTGCTTAATCTGCAACCAGAAACCAATTTAGAAATTCCACTACTTCTCAGTACAGTTTAACCCCTGCAAGGTATATAGTTTTTTTAAACCAAGGATGGAAATGAGAAAGGAAAATGTGGGCACACCGGGATTTGAACTCCGGACCTCTGGTATGCTGTTCCAGCGCTCTAACCATTAAGCTACAGGCCCACTGGTTACAATATCTGAAGAACTTCCTATTTCACAGTCACACATGGTTAATGGTTAGAGCGCTGGAACGGCATACTAGAGGTACGGAGTTCAAATCCCGGTATGCCCACATTTTCCTTTCTCATTTCCATCCTTGGTTTAAAAAAACTATATACCTTGCAGGGGTTAAACTGCACTGAGAAGTAGTGGAATTTCTAAATTGGTTTCTGGTTTCAGATTAAGCAACACTAGAGAGAAAGGAATGTGTGACTGTGAAATAGGAAGTTCTTCGGATGCTGTAACCAGTGGGTCCGTAGCTTAATGGTTAGAGCGCTTGGAACGCATACCAGAGGTCCGGAGTTCAAATCCCGGTGCGCCCACATTTTCCTTTCTCATTTCCATCCTTGGTTTAAAAAACTATATACCTTGAAGGGGTTAAACTGCACTGAGAAGTAGTGAATTTCTAAATTGGTTTCTGGTTGCAGATTAAGCAACACTAGAGAGAAAGGAATGTGTGACTGTGAAATAGGAAGTTCTTCGGACGCTGTAACCAGTGGGCCTGTAGCTTAATGGTTAGAGCACTGGAACAGCATACTAGAGGTCTGGAGTTCAAATCCCGGTGTGCCCACATTTTCCTTTCTCATTTCCATCCTTGGTTTAAAAAAACTATATACCTTGCAGGGGTTAAACTGCACTGAGAAGTAGTGGAATTTCTAAATTAGAATTATATAATGATTTTCTGGATAATAAAAATATTCCTTCAGATATGTATGATGGGGTTTTAATATTTCTGTTTATAAATGGAGAAAAAAAGAGAGGTAAATAATTGTAGACCAATTATATTTCTTAATACTAATTTTAAAATGTTAGCAAAAATGCTTACTAAAAGACTTATGGAATCCATGAAATATATAGTCCACCCTGCACAGTTTTGGTCAGTTCCAGGCAGTAAAACAAGTGATGTTTTAATTTTGTTAAGAGAAACAGAAATTAGTAATGATGGTATTGACTCATGCAAGATCAGGAAAACGCATTATACAAAGTAGCACATTCGTTTCTATGGAACACTAAAATATTTTGGGGTTCCACAAGTTTTTATTAGTTGAATCTGATGTGTTATGCACAGGCAAATTTGCTGGCTAGGCAATAAATGTTTATTTAAGAGGCAAGGTATGAGGTAAGGATGTCCCATCAGCCCGCTTTTACATATTATCCGCTTAGATCCTTTAATCCTTTAATATGGCTACTACACATTTCCAGAGACTTTGAAGGTGTATCTTGTCCTATCCATCTTAAGTGAAAGCTGTTATTTATGCAGATGATACATGTCTATTTGTAGCAGACCAAGGGCCAGATATTAAAAACTTTGTGCTGGGTACAAACCGATTGTGCTGTAATTATGCCACATTTGTGCCGGGCTGCCATATTCAAAAGGCCAAATAGCACTGGTGCAACGTGATAACACTGGTGCTAAAAGATAATGTATGCAAGGTTCAAAGTGAGGGGAAGGAACAATTCAAAAGTATAGCACCACGCAACTTGTGTTAGTGCAACCCGTAGTGCAGCGCTATTTACCACCTATAAGAAGGTAGTCTAAACTTACGGCAAACCACAGAGGGGGCATGGACACAGCTATAGGCAACATGGCGGGTGGCAACAACTTGCTCATGGGCCACACCATAGGCCAAGGAGGAGATATGCTCTACACAGAACGTACCGGCCCAGATTGTCTTTTGAGATACTCACAGATGACCACCTTGTGGGTCAGTACAGACCGAACAGGGTCCTGCTAAGGCAGCTTTGTGAGCTCCTGCATGAGCACCTGCAGTCTATCACTCAGTGCAGCCATGCCATGTCAGTTGAGGAAAAAGTGATGGCTGCGATGTGCTTTCTATCCACTGGATCCTTCCAGACACCGGTTGGAGATACCATGGGCATATCGCAGCTGGCCATATAGCATCTAATGACCCAGTTCCTTGATGCACTGCTGCCACATTCTGGTGAATTTATCATATTCCCCAGCATAGCAGCAGAGTACAGAGAATGGTGAGACAGTGCCGCAATAGAGCACACTAAGGAGGTAGTGAGGAGGGTGGGAGGGGAGGGTGCACATGTGCACAGGAAGACCAAAACAGTAGGGGCTGCAAACTGGACAGGGTGTGTGACACAATATATACATGCAAACCACTGTTAATGTTTCCACAGGTGACAGTGCCTATCCCTTGAGACCATGGCTCCTAACCCCAGTCCTCTGACCAGCTAATATGGCCAAGGAGAGGTATAATGAGGCACACATCACAACACAGAATATTATTGAGTGTGTCATGACATGCTGAAAATGAAATGGACCGTTCTGATGGTGCCCCACAAAGTGGCCCTTAGAAGGTATGCCGCATATTCCTAGCCTGTCGTATATTAACATACTAACATACTATTTGCCAGCAGATTAGGCCTTACGGTCTACCGAGTCTGCTCAAACCTTAGTTCCTTAGTTGGGTATATTGCACAACATGACACTAAATCATAGAATATTTTTATTTATTTATTTATTTATTTCATGTTTAGGATTCAATACCCTTGAGCTAAAAGCTTGTTTACAAAGGTTCTGAGACAGACAGGTACATGAACACATCAGTGGCAATACACAACAGGAGATAACTGATGACAATACAATAAGATTACATAAATCACATAGTACAAATATTTGTTGTTATTTACAAGAAGTCAGGAGCAAAGATTACAGCAACACTACTGGAGTGTGGCAAACAACTTGTATAATCATATCTAACTTGGGAATACGCCTGCCACAGAACCTAAGGAACATGCAGACAGTGACACTGAGAAAAAGTTCCAGAGGATAGTGGAGCAGCTTGATCGGTGTGATCCACAGATGGCCAGAAGGGCCCAGGAGCACAGGTCCAACATCTTAAGAACCCTGACATGGATAGGCAGGTGAGTGACACAACATGGACAACAGACATGATTCAAAATGTGTATTTATAGTGTAAACAGTAGAGTGACTGACACAGAATGGTGACAAGATGGTAACAATAGAAAACAAAAAGCATGGCTCACAGGTGATACAGGGAATGAGGTGGGACATGGATATGTACTTAGAGGTGCATGTGAGGGGTGCAGGTGGATGAAAGTTGCAAGAAGGTGTGGCACACACATATGGCATCGTCATTGTCTCCCACCACAGACCCTCAAAGACGCCCTACCATATGAATGCTGGGGGGGTGTACTGCAGGCCGAGGAGCCAATAGGTAAAAACTGTGGGGATGGGGAGACCCTGGGACAACCCCAGCCACTGCGCAGGCTTGTTGCAGCCAATGAAAATTGCCACCCAGTGTTCCATGGAGTGCCCTTGGATGGTGGCATGGCACTGGTGCTGGCTGACTCTGACCTGCCACTCCTTGTTGTGGAGGCACGCCGGGGGACACTACCAGCACCCTGATGGTGTGTGACGGTGGTGCAATGCCACCCAGACATCCAAACCTCTCTCACCCTGGCTGTGAGCTCCCTCACCGCCCCAGTGATGTCACCACAGACTTGGTGGAGGGCATTCAGGAACTGTGCCTGATGTTTCTTCAAACCCTGTTTTGCCCGCATTAGGTCAGAGTGAACAGCTTCCCAGAGGAGGGACAGTTCATATCGTACCTCCCTCCAGAAGTCATGCAGCTCCTGCTGTGCTGCGGTCTGCAAGTCCACCACAGAGTGTAGGAGTTGCTGGATGCCAGAGACATTCTGCCCCTGTGGTGCATGCACACCCTGGACATTGGTTGGGGTTGGGTGGGATGGGAGTGGTCATATCCTGTGTGTCTGTGTTCTGCACCACCTCACTGCCTGCTGTGGCCCACATCTTGTGTGTGTGGACTGCTGGGCCATCAAGACTGCCACCCAGAGGAGGGTGTTGCATAGTCTGGGCGATGTGTGTGTGGCCGCAGACATGGTAGCCACACAAGAGGCTATAGGTTGTGGTGGTGGTGGTGGCAGTGGCTGTACTGGGGCATGGACCACAGTGGACCCTGGCAGCACCAAATGTGCCGGGTGTCTGATGGGTGATTGTATGGAGGCTGCTGTGAGGCCACTGCTCTCAGCCCCTGACAGGTCCTCCAAGTCTAGTCCTATGTCTAATGGCATCAAGGTAGTCCACGGTGGGGATGTACATGTCTACATCATCATCATCATCACTAGAAACATCCCCGAATAAGGCAGCCATGGACACCTCCTCAACAGCTGCTTGTGACATTGGCCTCTGCACACTGGATGTCGATAGACATTCCTACCCCTCCTCTGACGTTGCACTGCTGTGGGGCCATCACCTTGCACTGTGGACAGAGAAGAACACTGGAAGTGTGATGCACAGTACACAGTGGTCCCATACCAGTGCCACCACATGCAAACAACACCAGTGTTGCCAATGACGCACAGTGCAAGCCTAAAAAAGGTGACCACAGCACACATACCCACACAGCCAAAGTGCATGCACAAGCATCAGAATGTTGGATCCCACAGGCATGCAAATGACCATCATCAAGTGTTTGCAACACACCACACACATGTGCAGGCCACCACCAAGATGGAGGTAATAGGTGCAGCACCTAGTGACACATGTGACAGTGTGCAACACCGCTTGGTGACAGCATACCCACCGCCAATAAACACACAATCTGCAGTGGTACTGGGACAGTATATGCAAAGTACACCATGACTGTATCACCATGGCACATGCTGATGGTCCACACTGCAAAGGACACACCACCGGACTGTGCCATTCTGCACCCAGGCCATCATGATGCACACATGTGTGCACAGGCCAGGGCAGCTGTGTGATACGACACAGGCAGTGCAGTCCATAAACCCATGAAGCACCATGCATGCCATGGTGGTGCATGTCCCTGTACTCACATGCCCCGTGTAACTCCAGTGGTGTTTCACAGTCACCGCTCTCCACACCTGCCATGGCCACAGAACAAGGTGTTGATGCCACCACTGCCATAATGGGTTCTGTTGTTTCAAGCACCACTAGATGCAGACCTCCCCCTGTGCCCTGCATGGCATGGTGGCGTGCCACCTCCTCCTCCTTGGCCCTCTGCAGCATGTCATGCCACCGCTTGTGTACCACATCCATCATATGGCCATGTCCACCCACAGCCTTCACCTCCACACTGATCTGGTCCCACATGTCCCACAAAGCAGCATCTATGGTCTTGAAACATCACACTGCCTGCTTCTTTACTTGCACCCATTGGCCAGGGCTTTCAACTCCTCCCTGGAGAACTTGTGGGGCCACAGCCTGGCCCTTTCATCAGAGGCACCTGTGTGGGGAAGTATGTTGCCAATGATCAGTGGCTGTCCTGTACTCTGTGTGTGTGTGGCATGTGTGGGTGGGTGTGTGTGCATGTGTGTGTGTGTGTCTGTGTGTGGGAGTGGGCCCCTACACACGATTGAAGGGTCACTGTGTGGCATAGGCTATGGCTGTGCATCACAGAGATGTGGGTCAAAGCCAACCCCACATGCTGAACATGCCCAAAAATGTTCTCCACATGTCTGTCTGCCTGTGTCTGCCACATGATGGTGTTTATACAAAACAGGGATACAAGCATCAGCCTGCAGTATGAGAGCAGCACCACGATCTGTATGTTGTCTGCACACCAATAGGTGTGTGTTGGGCGGCAGCTGCATGGACTGGTTGTGATGGCAGAGTGCACAGTGTGACCTGGGTGATGCACAACATAGCATTGGCTACACATACACATGACGGTGGGACTGCACCAGCCACATGAACACTATGTCTGTGTTGTGTGATGTCCCCCCTCCTCCCCTGGGACCATACTGTGTACCTGTGGGTGCGCATGGGCATCCATATGTGTGTCACAATGTTCACAGCCATAGCCACTGTCACACTGTACTCCTGTTGTATGAAACAACAACAGTGCTGCACTATGACTACACATACCTGCCTGCTGGGCCTGCTGCATCAGTGATGGAACTATTCTGCAATACTGTTACATGACATCATAGTAATGTTCTCTCAAATGAACTGTGACCCCATGACAGTGTAGCAAAACACATACATTGTTGCAGAACAATATAGCATGGTAATGTACTAGGGACACCAACCTGTACCTGTGGAAGTCATGTCCTGGAACATTTTGAGGCCTAGTGTTGTCAACAATGTTGTCTTTCTGTTGCCTTCAGTTCCAGGAAGCTCAGCAGGTGGAGCTGAGGAACACCATAAATAGCCCAGCCAGGCAAGCCACACATGGTAGTGCATGCAAATGATGCCATACTGAGACATTAATGTGGTGGTCTGCACTCCGATTGCCTAAGTAGGCTTATTTGCATACCACCTTTGAATTTGCAAAATGCAGTTGTGCTGGGCAAAGTGTTTGCACCATGGCGCAGCACTAATTGTTTAGCATTGGGCTACATCATTTAGCGATGCTCCTACGGAGTATGCGCGATGATGTCATCACGGTGTAGGTCACGCAAGGGTCACGCATGCTCACTGGTGGCCATCTGGCCTAATAAAGTGCTATAGTATTTTGTGCCACACCGTACACAGCTAGCGGGGTGCTACCATACACGCATTTCATCTTGTGGCCTGTGCAGCTCAGAGCAGCAGAAGTGTCAGAGTGATGTCACAGGATTAGCTATTCTGAGACTATGTTGACCACGAGGCATGTAAGGGCTGTGGTCCAGATGGACCAGAGGGGGGAGGCAGAAATGGCCATCATGGTCCAGTTGGTCATGACACAGGAGTATCAACTGTTTGTCAAAGTCCATGAAGGAGACAGGCTCAGAAGACTGATGAGCGCCACCTGTCCCAGCGGACGGGGATTCCCCACACTAGGGAGCAATGCAGGCATAGGTATGTTTACCTGCAGCACCAGGTGAGATAGCAGCTAGAGAGGTTCCTGCGCATGGTGCTTGCTGGCATTGGGCCTGCACCAGGTAAGTGGACACCTTTCACATAGCTTTGCCTTTTGCATGTCAGTGGGTGTGGGCAGCCATGTACACACTTCACTTGTGGGTATATCCGTGTAGGGGGCACTGCATGCATGCCTGTCATGCTGCTGGGTATGTCCCATACAGTGCACTGTGTGCCACACTATGTGTATAGTGGTGCCCGTGTGTTGGTCCACAGTGCCTGTGTCTGTGGTTGTACATGTGATATGCATTGATGGCAGCATGTGACTGTTGTCAGTGTTGTCCATCACTGGTTGTGTAGCACATGTACATTTGCACCAACAATGAACATGTGTCCCATACAATGAGTGTTGGTGTGGGCACAGTACCGTTTGACAATTACGAAGTGCTTAGCTGGCACAGTTGGGGGGGGAGTTATGCTGTCCATGCTGGTACTAACACTGATGTTTTCCCTTCATTCTGCAGACCACAACACCAGGGGACAGTAAGGGTACAGCTGGAGGCCCCAGGACCATACCCTGAGAGGGACAGACAGCAGTGATGGGCAGTGGGATGCCGCATGTGACTATGCTCCTATGTTGTCTACTTGTGTTACCTACATTGCTGGTTGGGGTATCTTTGTTATTCATATGGCACTGGTCCACAAACAGATGTATGTTATGTCACCACTCCTGGGGGCATGTGGTTATGGGGTGCCCATGGTGCTGTGCTGCTGGAGTGGGGATCGCATACACATACTGCTGCCTGTGGTACGGTGCACCTGGACACTTCCAAGCCATTCCACACAGACTGTAGGCCTGTGTTGTGGCAGCACATGACAGTTCACAGTACTGCACTGCTGCACCATGGCGTGTCCTGCATGGCCAAGCCATGCATGGGTTGTCCTGTGCACACTGCATACGCCTACACGGGAACACGCCCTTCTTGATGTCACTGTTCTGCTGAAGCTGCACCCTAGGTCTTGCATGTCCAACATTCGACGGCCCTGTGTCACATCTGTGTCTGTGACATGGTGGCATGTGCATGACTGCCTCCTTGCACCCTGCGCATTGGACTGCACGTGGTGGCCTATGGTCCACTGTGAGCATGTTGGTCAACACCACGGGGCTCTGTATGTGGTGCTGTTATCTCAATGTCTTCTCCCTTTGTGCTGTGCATTGTGTATATGCTACCATTCCATGGTTGTATTGTACCGTTGCCTGCAGCCAGCTTCTCCCAAGTTGTGTTGTTCACAGCACCTGTACATGTACCGTAGCCATGTTTGCACTGCATACAATGCATGTTAGCCATGTGGCATGTTGTGCTCCTGACTGTGTGCTGCTGGGTGGGTGCATTGTCATGTTCCTGTGGTTGAGTATCTGTTCACAGCATACACTCACCGCATGGTATGCCTCTGGCCTGGCCATGGTCTCTGTGTACATTGTGTTCACACAGTGGCGTGGGCATGTGTGTGCCATCTGCAACACACATGCATACCAGTCACATTGCACTGTGCTGTTCCAGTGCACCACCATGTCAGGGTTGTGCTGCACATTGTGGCCACCAATCAATTGTCTTTGTGGGGGAGTTGCTGCTGATGATGTCTGGCTCAGTGATGCTTCATAGCCCTCAGGTAGTGTGAACATTGCATGTCCACATGTCACACTTGTGTCATGGTCAGGGTCTGTGACTGTGTCGGAGGTGTGGGAACACCTGCACACTGTCTGCTGCACAACCCTGTGGATTGCCACTATGGGCCACAGTCTGTTGACGTGTGACCATTGGTTGTGTGGTTTCTGGTTATGATGTTGCAAGCTCACCTGGCTCTACCTTCTGTTCCATTGGTCAGCACGACCCACCCATTCTGTTGCTACAGTGTTTTATCATTGCAATGGGGCAGGCTGTTGTTAATCTCAGGAGGGCTGTATAGCTGTACTGTGACAGGATCTACACTGCTCATGCTTGGGGCATTGTCCCTTCTGTGGTGGTGGTGTCAATGACCTTACTTGCCTTCCGATCTCTGTGGGATGGGTGTGTGTACCATGGGGTTCCGTGTTGCCACATACAGGCACAGGTCAGGTGGCATGTGCACTGTTTACATTATTGGGTACATGGGCGGTTAGGACATGCTGTCCTTCCCTGGGGCCACATATTGAGTTCTGCATTGCTCCACAGTGTCAGCACACCATTCTTACATGGGCATCATCCCCCCATAGGTACATGTTGGAGCTCACTGTGGTCCAGGAGGCCCCAAGAAGGGGAAGGCAGGGAGGACCTTCTGCAGAGGCTTGTGCGCCAGCAGTGCACCATTATTGAGCAGCAGGCAGTCATCATACATGAGACCAGGTGCATTGTGGACATCCTTGAGCAGAGGCTCCCTGCAAAGAACCAGACCCAGGCTTCAAACCTTTAATCCCCCTTTTCCCTTGTTATTCACCCTTCTCTGTTCCACCCCCCCCCCCATTTAGTTTTTTCTTTCTCTTGTAAATAGTTGTATATTGTTTTGTGTGCTCTTTCAGTAATACATATTTTTCTAGTTGCATTCCTGTGTCCTGTCTATTTCTTGGGTTACTGTAATCAGTGTCACTGCTGTGATGTGTTGCACCTACTGACTGTCTAGTTCACCATGGTGAATGCCATCCTGGCCTATCTTGTGGCACTGGTTTCACAAGAGCTCTCCCTGTGTTGTCTGCGTCTGCACATGTAGCAGTGGGTTGTTTTGGGTGTGGTGGGTTTCTCCCCCAAGGGGCTGTCACATTCTGTTCTCCAAGTGTGCCCTGCATGTCCTGTGTGTGAGGCAGGTGAGAGCTGTCTTGTGTCTGCCTGTGGACATGGTCTCTTCCCAGTTCCTTGGGTGCACCACAATGGCATTGCCTGGCAGGAGTGGGGGTCCTTGATCTGCGGGCCTGTGTGGGGCTTTATCCATGTAGTAATGGCTGCCGTTCATCCCCCTGTGTCCTCCGGCTGTGTATCCTGTGGTGTGTTGTCCCCTGCTCTGTGTCAGGGATCCTTGTCCCTCCCCCTGTGCACAGTGGGCAGTGGTTTGGTTTGTACTGCTACAGAGGCATATATTGTCCTTTCTGCTGGTCACATCACCACTGTCCCATCTCTGCACCTTTTCCACAGTTCACATCCTTATAGTACTGCTACATTTTGGGGTTTCTCTTTCATGTTATTTTTTTTGGTTTGTTGTTATTATTTTTTGGTTCATGTGTTTTTTCCTGGCATTGCCTTTGGTGGTTCATTTGCTGTTGTTTGTGTTGTACAATGCTGTATGATCCAGTGTTCACATTTTGGGCTGCACTTCTTTGCATGCCCCCTCCCCACCAGTGGACACATGATTCTCCTATGCACTGTGCCGCTGTTGCTGTTTGCACTGCCCGGTTGCTATATTGAGAGCTGTCTTCTTTGCTATTTTCAGAGCTGTCTTGTTTGTCGGGCTATTTTTGCATTGCACTCTCACCCCTGTTTGCACGACTTCATTTGCCCGCTATATTCATCAGATTTAGCCCCTACGCTATTCCTTTGAATATAGTGTACAAATGGTTCTGGGTTAATTTAGCATGCTGGGCAGTGATAATTTTGTCCCTGGCCTAAGTTTTTAATATTGGGCCCCAAGTGTCCAGTGAAGTGGCTAAATGCATTTTGGAAAGGTTTTCTTCTGCTATGGGTGCATAAATAAATTTTCAAAAAAAGTTACGTTTTTGCTTAAATACTAAAGATGGTTTGAAGGATTTAAAAGTTGAAGAGATAAAATTAGTTAAGTGCCTTGTAAAAGCTTAGGGATTTTTGGAGGGCCCAGGAGATATGGAACTGTTCCATTGGAAGAGTGCTTGAAAACTGGGTCCAGAAAAGTGGAGCAATGAATAAAAGTGTCCAATGTGTAAAAAACAAAACAAAAAAGAAAATAATTTATTTTATAAAAACTTTTTTAATGCCACCCTTTTTACATTTGAGCTACATTTATCACTTACCAAAAGAGCTGGAAACTACTTTATATAGTGTTTTCTTTCTGTGTTTATGGGGTAGCCAGCTTTACACACAAAGAGATGGGTCACATACCTTGAATTTCAGCAGGGAGGGTTTCGATTGATAAATTCTGTATTTTTCTTCTACATTATATTCTTGTTTGCTAATGTAGTACCCATATTACAGGGGCCTACTTAATTGTTGGTGTCTTGGTTTTCTCAGTGGATAAGTAGCATTTTGGAGGAACGGATCCAGGGTGGATTAAAACCAAGAAACAAGAGGCACAGCCTTTGATATATTACTTAGAGGATTGTTTTACAAAAAAAAAAAAAAAACAATGTGGCATTTCAGAACAAACAATTTTGAGCAGCACTAGGAAAAGTGTATATAATATTTTACCTAGAAAATGTTTTGAACAGCCACATTAGGAAATTCCCTGATCAGATGGAGAGTATTGCTAAAACTCTGACAGATATTCATATTCCTAGGAAAATGTGGAACACTGTGTGGCTGTGTTGTCACAGTAAACTCAACGTGAGAAAATATTTATTTGTTTATTTGAATTTTGGTAACCAGGTAAGCCAGCGAAGACAGAATGTCCATTTTTCATGGGTGACCCGGGGGAGGGTACATGTTGAGGTGCAGAGATACAATGAATAACAGCAACAGATAAGTGTACAGATGCCACTTTTACAATAGTACATACTTAAGACAATAAATTAGAGCTTTGGCAGATAAGTTACATATAGCTTAACACACATCTTAAAAAGGTAGCAGCAGTGAACAGGATATATACAGGGTTCATAATCAGTATGTACAAATAATGCAGCATATACAGGCATAGATAATACAGCATATACAGGCACAGCAGTAGAATTTACAAGTGACTGGAGCTGAATAATCACAGCAAAGGAAATAAGCCATACAGAATCACAGCTAAGTATGTATGGCATTTGAAGGCAGTACAAGAGTTTAAAACAGGAAAAGTACACGAGACAGGGTAGATGTAAAGGGGAGTGAGCCAGAGGCTTAGGGTGAGAGGGACTCAGGAACAGGTGCAAAGCTGAGAGGAGACAAAGTAGGATTTAAGAGAGCGCTTAACGGTGTAAATAGAATGGCAAGTCAAAACAGCAGATGGTAATGAGTTCCAGAGGGACGGCCCAGAGAAGGTGAAGGCACATTGATCCACTACTAGGTGGGATTTAGGGATGGTGAGAAGTGGTAGGCCAGCAGACCACAGGGACCTAGATATAGTTTTATGTTGGACAATAGACTCAAGGCAGGGTGGAGTGAAAGTATGAACTACTGTAGTTTGAAGGTCAGGTAAAGGGTGAAATATTGCAACCTAACTTCAATGAAGGGCCAGCCAAGCAGTGGTGCTCCCTCACGTTAGCCCCAAGTGCAAAACATGCAATCCTGCGGTAGGTTTGTTTGAGCTTGGCAAGAGGGGAGACCTGAGCGGAGTGGAAAATAGGGGATCCATAGGGGATCAGGGCAGAAGAGAGGAGGAAACTATGGCCAGGCAAGAAGAGTTAGTTAGGTAGAGCTGGAGGTGGTACAGCAAACCTACTTTTTGGGGAAGGGTCTTGACCACAGTTGAAACATGTGTGTCAAAGGTGAGGTGGGAAACCAAAGTGACACCTAGGCATTTAATAGATTGTACCAGCTCTAAAGGGTCCCCACAGGAGGAGTTAATCACCAGGGGGAGGGGCAGAGAGGGAAATCTAGTGGTCCTATGATGAAAGAGCATAGATTTAGTCTTCTTGGTATTAAGCACTAGAAGATTACTGAGAAACCAAACTTCGAGATTTAGGAAATCCTGCTGCAGTATAAGGTTTAGCGAGGGTGAGTTGGAGGAGGACCTATACGGAATGGTGTCATCAGCATATGTTTGGACTGACAGACCTCTGCAGTACTGCGGAAGCTCATTAATGAATAATGAGAACAGGAGAAGGCCAAATATAGTCCCTTGAGGGACTACATCCTTTATGCCACTAAAAGGGAAAGTATGGCCATCCCAAGTCACACATTGAGTGTGGCCGGTGAGGTAGCTCGAAAACCAGTTTAAGGAGAGGACATTGAGACCAATGGTGAGAAGCAATTGGAGAAACAGGTTATGGTTGATGAGGTCAAAAGCCTTGGTAAGGTCAGCAAAATTTGCACCAGTAACAAGGCCATTGTCCATCGAGCTGAGGATGTCAGATGTTATCTTAATGAGTGCAGTGTGAGTGCTATGTGCTTTATGGAAGCCATGCTGGTATATGGAAAGAGGGCTATTAAGCTCGAGACGAGTTTGCTGTTAATTGTGGATGATTTTTTCTGTATTTTAGGAAGGGGATCAGCGGATAGAAATGGGCCGCTAATTCTCTAATGCAGAGTTAGGACCACTCTTGTGGATGGGGACAACTATTGCTGCCTTCCACTTGCAAGGTACAGTGCTTATGCAGAAGAATTTGTTAAAAAGGTTACAGACTGGTGAGGCAATGGCATGAGCACTTAATTTTAGAAAGCGGGTTCCAGGGAGTCAGTCCCAGGTGAGGAGGTATCCTTAATGCTCCTAAGGTGATGCAGGACCTCATTTCAGGTGGCCAATTTAAGCAGGAAGGAAGGGCTGGTAATAGTGGAAGAGGGGGAGGGAGGGCAGGAATATGGGAAGGGAGGGAGGTCTTATGTTTTGATAGATTAGTGAATGTCTGGTTAAATTCGATAGCTAAGATAATGGGGTAGAAACATAGAAACATAGAATTTGACGGCAGATAAGGACCGCTTGGCCCACCTAGTCTGCCCATTTTCCTACCTAACAGATAAGCTGCAGATCCTAGTTAACCAACAGCTTACTTCCTCCTACCCTCCACTAGGACTGCCTTATGTCTGTCCCATGCATTCTTGAATCCCCCCACTGTTCTTGACTCCACGACCTCCTCAGGGAGGCTGCTCCATGCATGCACAACCCTCTCTGTGAAAAAATACTTCCTTACATTACCTCTGAGCCATTCCCCCTCTATCAACAAACTGTGCCCCCCTGTTCTTGCACATCTCTTTTTCTGAAAGGTGCTACCCTCTTGGACTTTGTTGATTCCCTTGAGGTACTTGAAAGTTTCTATCATGTCCCCTCTCTCCCTTCTTTCCTTAAAGGTATACATATTAAGCTTCTTTAGTCTTTCTTCATATGTCTTCTGGTGCAGACCCTGCACCATTTTGGTTGCCCTCCTCTGGACAGCCTCCATTCTATGTCTTTGCGGAGATGGGGTCTCAGAACTGCACACAGTACTCAGATGGGGTCTCACCAACTGTCTGTACAGAGGATAACAACTTCTGTTTTCTACTATTGATGCAGCTTCCTATGCATCCCAGTATCCCCCAGCCTTCCTTACTGCCTTCTCACATTGCTTGCCCACCTTTAGGTCATCTGATATAATTACCCCCAGGTCCCTTTCCATTTTACTGTTGTCAGTATCTCACCCCCTTTGTACACTTCCCTGGGTTTTGTTTCCCATGTGCATTACCTTGCACTTCTTTGCATTGAATCTGAGCTGCCATACAGTTGACCATTCCTCCAACCTGCAAGTCCCTTCTCATCCTTTCCACTCCATCTTGTGTATCAACCCTGTTGCAGATCTTTGTGTCGTCTGCAAAGAGACATACTTTTCCTTCAGTTCCTCTGCAATGTCACTTATAAAGACATTAAAAGGACCGGTCCCAGTACTGAACCCTGCGGTAGCCCGCTAGTAACCCTCCCTTCTTCACTGTGTACTCCATTTACTACTACCCTTTGCGTCCTGTTGTCTAGCCAATTTTTTATCCAGACTACCACCTTGGGACCCACTCCAAGGCTGGCTAACTTGTGTATTAATCTTTTGTGTGGAACTGTTTGGTCAGTGACCTCCGAGCCATTGAGGTGCATTGTGTTGGGTATGGAAGAGGATTTACCCTTAAGCAGAGAGTTTGTCCCCAGAATTCTTTAATAATTTAAAACATAAGGAAATACAAGAATGTTACTGTCCAACACATAGTTGTAATAATGTATTAAAAACTATGAGTCATTTATACTTTGATTGTCCTTATATAAAACAATTTTGGAAATTACTATCAATTGGAAGGCTCTGCCTATGGTTCGATGGACAAGCAGCCAGCCACTCCCACTTCCTGAGCTATATAAGCAGTTCCCCTCAGCCTCTTTCTGAAGCACTTTTTCTTTGCTGGCCAGAGGCTCTGTACATTTGATCTGTGCTTGGCCGGGGCCTGCCCTGACCCCCCACCCTTGCTGCTTCTTTCTGTTGGACTCTGCATTTTGTTCTTTTGCTTCTGGTTTGTATTTATGCCTCCAGCCTGTGCTTCTTTTTATTTCCTCCCTTTTTGTTCTCTGTTTGTGTCTTGGTTTTGTTTTCTTTTGGGGGAGTTACCAATTGTCCTCCCATTGCTTGCGCCTACTATTTGGCTTTTGTTTTGCAGCCCCTGCTACTGTTTTATTTACTCCCATTGCTATTGTACCCAGTGCTGCGTTTTTACACAACCCAATGCTCCCCATACTATCAAGCCTGTTCTCCATGTTATCAAGCCTGATTGTTTTCGCCTGATTCAAGCTCATGCTATTCTCTGTTTTATATATCCTCCCCCTGCACCTTGCTATGCAGTTCAATCATGATTTCTCTGTTCAATTCACTCCTGTTTACGCTGAGGTCTGCTAAAGCTCCTGCTGCGGCTGTTAAACTAGCTTTAATATCTGCATGTGGTTCTCGGCCCTTCCATCGCTTTCTTGTTCATTCTACGGATGTCCTAGGGACTGGGAAGTGTTTGGAGAGTCGTGGCCCCTTGTGGCTCAATATGTCTGTTTTAATACCTGCCTTCGCTGCCAAAAATCCTCATAGTATTTGCACTTTGATTTGGCTTTTTACATGCCTGGCTGGCTTGCCCCACTATCGTGCTGCCCCCATTTATGTTCATCTCCCATCATTGCTACTATGTTTTGCAGACCTGTGTGTTCATCTGCCTATTCCTATTGCTTACTGTCCTATGTGCAGATCTGATTATTGTTATGCTCCCTGAACAACTCTCTGCTTTCCTGACCTATGTCCAGATCAACCCCTGATTTATGCCATCATTGCTCACAGTTCCCTGCCATCTGCCCTCCACAAGATCTCAGCACTCAATGCTTATTCAGCTCCTCAGCAGTCCCTGGGCAAGCCAGCCATAGCATTTTGGCACAGGGCCTCCCTGCAGCCGATGGTCTCACCCTGTACCTAGAGTCTGTAGCTTGGGCATGCGAAGCTTGGGGTGAGGTCCTTCTCACCTGGCCCATAGCTGGGAATGTCCTCACTCTGGGTGGACCTTTAGTCATCAACCACACCGACGGCACCCCAAGTTGTAGCATTTTTGACTCGGCCATGAAGGGAGGTTACAGCGATTTCCTTTAACTCCAGTGTTCCACTTTAACATAGTCTATTGGCTCTAGTGGTTCCCTGGTGAGGCACCTTCACTGCATTGTCCCCACGTCCCCATCAAGTTCACCTGTTTTGTTTTTTGGTTTTTGTTTTGCCTTGGTAGGCTGGGTATGTGCCTGGGGGATCATTGCTCTCCTCCTCCTGCCTTGGAGGTGGCTTGTAGCAGAGCAAACCAGCTCACAACCCTCCACGGTGTTCCTGTTTGAAGGATAGAGTGAGAGTTTCGCTCTAAATTGGAATATTTTCCATCTTTTCTTGTTTGGGGCTTCCTAAATTGCAGTAGCAGAGCTGTCACTAACTAAATTATCCCACGCCTGGAGGGAAGGTGACCTAGGCCTTGGATCCACAAATATTTCCTCCTCAAAGGGTTTTTTTTCCTATCTTCCATGCTGAAGGTCATGATACCTAGTTAGTAATTCCTAGTTCCATTAGTTAGGATCCACTGTTGGATGGAGGGGGATGGTGTCCCTTCTTGGCCATTCCCTCTCCCCTTAGGAAGTCCCCTCTTCCCCTTTCCAATCCATCAGACTCATCCCATGGCTTCCCTGTTTTTTCATTGCGTGATCAAGCTGCCTCATGTTTATTTATTACCATGGCTCACAACTCCTGATGTTTATACGTATCTTACTACTTTCTTGGATTGCCCATATGCTTCATACTATTGCTTCTTTTTGGGGATTCTTCCTAAGGTACCTTTAGCCAAGGGAAGTGTCCCATAGCACCTCTAGGGGTGGAACCCTTTAGAGGGTTCCATTGCCTTCGTAGCCCTACAGGGTGGTAATTCCTCCAGAATAGAGAGTGTGAATGGCCAAACCAAAGTAACACAGTTGCACAAGTATAACATTTACTGGCTGTGGAGGCCATTGAATTGGAGGCTATGCCTAAAGTTTGATGGACAAGCAGCCAGCCACTCCCACTTCCTGTGCTATATAAGCAATTCCCCTCAGCCTCTTTCTGAAGCACTTTTTCTTTACCCCGCCATCCTCCCTTCCTCCTCCAGCGGCAGCGCCTCTCTCCGGGGGATTCTTCCTAAGGTACCTTTTGCCAAGGGAAGAGTCCCATGGCACCTCTAGGGTTGGAACCCTCTAGAGGGTTTCTTGCCTTCGTATCCCTACAGGGTGGTAATTCCTCCAGAACAGAGAGTGCGAATGGCCAAACCTAAGTAACACAGTTACACAAGCATTTACAACATTTACTAGCTGCATAGGCCATTGAACTATATGGAATGTAAGCCAGCCCGGTGATGCTGAGGGTTGAGGCACTGGATGCCACATCTTGTGCCATGGTGGTGACCCGGTTTCAGGAACGAGCTTGGGTCATCGGGGGTCGGGGGGGAGAGGGAGAGGACAGTGAGTAGCTGCCAGCTTGCAAGCTCTCCATCTTGGGAGGGTTTGACGGGTCTCTCATTGCTTGGCTGCCCCCCAGTGGAGGCTGGGTGGTAGTGTCATATCCGAGAGCCTGGGCGCAAGGCCAGGGGAAGGCAGAAGGAGCTGTCGACTGGAGCTGCAGTGTTCATGCAGGCCTCCTCTCACACAAAGTCATGGCTCCAGGATTTAGGGGGCAGATAATGTGAAAAATCACGGGGGTCACCAGAATGAAGACTCTGGGCCAGTTCCAGGGGTTCTGCTGGGGCACGCATAGCATCAGAAAGTTCCCGAAAGATCCCGGAGTCTGGTAGGCTGGCCGACAGAGGAGATCCACTGAGGAGGAGGAGGAGGTAAAAAGAGTTAACAAAAAAAAACTATATGGAATGTGCTTTTATTCCTCTCTTTAACATATGATGAATTATTTTAGGAATATTTTATTATGCATGCTCACATTTTAATGATAGTACTTTAAGAGTGGTCTGTGTATGTCTAAAGTATTGAACTGGCATACATGTTGTAGGTTTGTGTTACAACAAGCTTATTTATCTGAAGGGGAATTAGTGAAAATTGTGCAAAAGGAATTATCAGTTCTATACAAACAAGAATTTCAGAAACTTAATTATGCACAATTTTTGATTTGGTGGAAACTTGTGTCCTGATTATAGAATACTATATTATGAGATTGTTTTATTTTTTAGTTCTGCAATATGTTTTTTTCTCATGCTTTCTGTGTCACAATATTACATATTTCCAGTTTTTTTTATATGTTTAGATGTATCAGATGATTGGTCACTTTAAGATGCATTCCAGATGCATTGTTTTGTTTTAATAAAAATGCCCCGACTCTTTTTGAGACCACCATGGGATCTTTAACATCCATCTGTGACCTCAGTTTAATGTCTCATGAAAAACAGTACCTCAGAAGGGCAGCGCCCCCCTCATGCGGCACTACAGTATCAGTAGTGAGATTCACTCCAAGCTCCTGGTGTGGGGGCTTAAACCCACAACCATCTGATCTTCTAGCCTCAGAGGTGAGTGTGCAACCTGCTGAGCCACTGACACTGATTCAATATCCAGTATACAATGATAATGATAATATTGTATACAATGAGTGTATGTAGATAAAGTGTAAAATTGTATAAATAAATTAAAGTGTGAAAGGCAGGTTACATGGGGGTAGCAATGTTGCACAATAGTTGACTGATGGAATAGTCATAAGGCAGAAACCATACACTTTAAGGCATAAGGCCATGAAAGAAATTGAATTAAGAAATAAATAACTAAATATGATGCTGAAAACTACATTTAATGTATACCTGCCTGCATTTTCCACTGCTGTAAATGGCAGGTAAAAATTCATTAGGAACCTCATTTGAGTAAGCTGTTTATAACTGAAATGAAAGCTCTAAAAATGTGTAAAATTGTGTGGTATCTGCCCAATTTCAGATGGTTCTGATGATAAAACCCTCCCTGAGGTTTTGGTGCATAGATTTTATAAATGATTCTGTTTGATTAGTATCCAGTGCAAGTCCTTTATTCCTCACAGAAGCAATGATTCCCTGCCACAGCACTGAAACCTTTGACAGCTCAGCAGGGGTAGGAAGGATAGGAGGGGGAGGGATATTGAAAAAAAAGGGAAAGAAAAAGAAATTCAAAGTCAAATGTTGGATGACTGGAGGCACAGTATAGCAGCTGTAAAAGTCTTTTTTTTATCTTTGCTTGAGAGTTGCTACATAGTAGGGAATGGCAAGCTCTAATTAAAGTTTTTGACTGATTATCACATACAAACAATATAATTTGCATAGGACCTTAGAGTTAACTAGATTACTTTTATTTGTGAAAAATGCTAATGCAGTTCTGCATTTCGATGTAGACATCTGCAGCACAGTTTAAGGATCACAGGAAACATGATTTATACCTTTTTTGTGATGAAAATATTTGCTGCCTTTGGAGTACAAATTTTGCATAACAGTAAGCAGAGCTGAAACAAAGTACTGCATTTCTGATCAAGGCACACTATTGGGGAACAGAGGCACTGCTTCCATTTTATGAGACACCCTTCTGGCTCTGGATCAAAAACTTCATGAAAAAGAAACAACTCCACACACACACACATAGCAAATCTTATTCTGAGAGTCTCAATGGGCTTCACTGCATTAAAAAAAAACATTTATATGCAGATGTTTACTTTTTAAATATAACCAGTCAGAACATCGTCCTATTAAATTGCTTGCAGCATGAACCATGTAACCAATTTTTCATGAAGCTTTTTTTCTGTAGTTGTGCTATATGACATTTGATAAAGACAATCCATAAGGTGAGGCAAACATATTTCATCTTAGAAAGTGATGGCCATTCCTCTATATAAAATTCTAGAATAAGAACTATTGGGCTGTGCTGTCCATTCCATGGTTACTGCATTGTAAAACTGGAGACTGCATTGTATAAATCATGCCAATAGCTCTGGCCCACTGTGTGACCTTAAACCTTTTTTCATTTACTGCACTTTTTCCTCTTGCATCCTGCCTGCCCCCTTCAGCCTTTCCGTTCCCACATCCCAGACACCCTGCCGTCTCTGGGATTAACCTGCCAGTCTACAATGCCCCACAGTTTATCCCCTGTTGCATAGCCCCTGGGACCCCCAACATATCCCAGGAGGAGTTAACTCAGTTGCAGCCGGAAAGCCCAGTAGGCAGGTGCAGGGCCTGTGATGATGGAAGGCATTATCCTACAGACTAGGGTTTCTCCTGTTTTCTTGCTTCCCCAGGATAGTGCACATGTGCATGCAGAGACATGCGTATGCGCCAGAGAAATCTGGCATTCTATCCACCTTCAAACCAGTGGCATCATCTGCACCACCACCTGTGGTCACCAGGTGGTGGTATTGCACCAATGTCTATTTACACCCCACCCCCTGTAGGTGGAGAGCATCCGATAGTACACTCCAATCACTTCCCCCAGCCGAGCCCTCTGACAACACAGGTCTGTTCCTGAACCTGGATTGACAGCGTCATGGACAGTAGCTGTACTGCTGTGCCGGTGGGCCAGCTATGTGACCTTAAACTTCACCTTCTTCCAATGATGAAAATGGCAATAAAACTCAGTGAGAAACAAACCACGATTTTTTAAACTCAGCTTTATTCAAGTGAAAAATGGAAAAAGCATTACATACATGTAGTGCCTGACAAATCAAACATATTTTTTTTATTTCACTTTTTGTTGACCAGGAAAGCAGGACTAGGCAGTTATGCCTGTGTACTCTGAAATGGGTACAAAGAGAGGATCTCAGATTTAGAAGTGGGAAGCCATCTAGGAACAAGTGACCACCAGTGTGGTTCATGATAAACACAGCCATAAAGTCAAACCATACAAAAGCGAGGGTACTGGACTTTAGGAGGGCTGATGTTAGCAAAATGGGAGAGTGTACTGTATAAGGAAAGCAGCAGCAAATGGGCAGAAAGGAAGGAGGGGTGGAGGAACAATGGGGAAAAATCATAACTGACATCACAGAGGCAGCAAGCCTTTGTGTGAAACAAATAAACAAAACAAAATGAAGGAAAAAACCACTATGGTTCTCAAAAAAAGTGGCAGGAAAGGTTAGAGAGAAAAAGATAGCATTCAGGAAGTATAAGTTATCACAGAAGGAGCAGGACAGAGAGCTGTATCAGTTAAAGCAGAAAGTAGCAGGGAAGATAGTCAGAATAGCAAAGGCCCAAACAGAGAAAGAATTTGCCAACTCAGTTATGAAGGGGGATAAAATCTTTTATAGGTACATTGGGGAGCAAAAAAAGTCCAAGGGAGGGATAGTGAGGCTTAATAAAGGGAAGGCGAGGTGGGCAGAGGGTGACAGTGAAAAGACAGAGATCCTGAAAGAATACTTTTGCTCAGTATTCACAAAAGAACAGGAAGGGAGGTACCGATACCAAACAATAGAAGCACTCTGGATAGGGGGATTGATACCAGTCCATTCACAGAAGAAAGGGTCCTGAAAGAACTCCTAAAACTCAAGGTGGACAAAGCAATGGGGCCTAATGGGGTTCACCCCAAAATTCTAAAAGAACCAAGGGGAGAACTAGTGACACCACTGACTACCTTTTTTAACAAATCATGGGAGGATGATGTGGTACCTGAGGACTGGAGGAAGGTGGATGTTATTCCCCTCCACAAAAGTGGGAGCAAGGCAGAGGCAGGAAACTGCAGACCTGTTAATTTGACCTCAGTGGTAGGGAAAATTATGGAATCACTTCTGAAAGAAAGAACTGTTGAGTACCTAGAGTTCAGCTGGGCACAGGACCCAAGGCAGTATGGAGTCACAGTGGGAAGGTCATGTCAGATGAATCTAATAGATTTCTTTGACTGAATGATCTAAGTAGTAAATCAAGGAGGGGCTGTGGATGTGTCCTACCTAGCCTTTAGCGAGGCATTGACACAGTCCCACACAAAAGATTAATAAACAAGTTAGCCAGGCTGAGAGTGGGTCCCAGGGTGGCAGCCTGTGGTAAAAAATGGCTGGACAACAGGACACAGAGGGTAATAGTAAATTAGTCCACTACAAGGAAACAGGTGTTACTAGCGGGGTAGCACAGGGTTCAGTACTGAGACCAGTCCTCTTTAATGTCATTATAGGTGACATTGCAGAGGAGCTGGAAAGAAAAGTATGCCTCTTTGCAGATGACACAAAGATCTGTAACAGAGCTGATACACAAGGGGGGGGTGGAAAGGATGAGAAGGGACTTGGCCAGGTTGGAGGAATGGTCAAAAGTATGGCAGCTTAGATTCAATGCAAAGAAGTGCAAAGTAATGCACCTGGGAAACAGAAACCCAATGGAAGAGTACACAATGGGGGGGGTACTAACAACTACAAAAATGGAACAAGACCTGGGTGTAGTCATATCAGATGACCTAAAGCTAGGCAAGTGTAACCCCCCTACAAATGGGGGGTCCTGAAAAGTCTTCCTCAAGCTTTTCCTAAATGCTCACTGTGAGGCTGGTGTCCTGCATTTTAGCAGTTTAAATGTGATTGTCAGAGAGTGCCTGTATAGCCTCTGTGTACTGTCTCTTTAAGAGCTGCCTGGATTGCAGTCATAAGTAATCTGAGATGGAGCTCTGTTGAAAGATGTAACTATTTGCTGAAAATCATTTAGAGTGATAATGATAATGTAGTTTGTCTAACCAGCCTTCTTTGCAGCAAGGACTGTTTTACCTCCACTGTCTTGGTCCTGGACTGCGAATTGGACCAATCAGTCTGGTGGGACCTAAAATGGAGCCAGACTACAGGAGCTGTCTGGAGTCAAAATCTGTAGGAACTGTAGTTTTGGGCTTTTTGTGCCTTTTTGCACCTGAAGGGGAGCCTTTGTTGTGACTGACAGGAGGATCAGCCAACCAAACCTTTTGGATCTTGGGGAATTTCCCAGACTGCTGCAGCTAGTTTCAGTTTTGAGGTGAGAAGTGCAGAAGTAACAGCTTAAATGATTTTGAGCAGCAGTTCTGTGTAGTTTTGCATAGGATAACTGTGAAAGGGCTGAGTTTTGGCCTGCATGTCTGCCTGCTGTCCCTGAGAGAGAAAATAGAGTTTGTTCGGACTGAATTCGAGGGTTGAGGACGATTTAAGGCACTGGACTGTGACCAGGCTTTACCCTGAAGAAGACCAAAGATTTGCTGAATGCGATTGGCCTGTCAGGATTTCCAGCTGCTTTTGAATCCCCAGTTTGTGCAGAGACTTTGCGATCATAACCAGAGAGCGGTTTGCCTGGTACAGTACAATTTCTTTACATGTAAATATGCTGTGTATTGAAAGTGAGTCATGATTTGGTTCCCCACTGTGTGAACTGTGTTCTGCTTGCTGGAAGTTTTATCCAGCCTAATCGAACTGAATCTGCATTCATCTCCATTCAGCCTGGGCCATGCCACGCTGGCCCTGCCAGACTACCCCACTCACAGAGAAACTCACCGACGAGAGACCTACATGGGGATCAGCCCCCTGCTCCATGGTTGAATAGGAATGACACCTCGGTGAATCGTGTGGGCTCTGCTTCTCCTGGCACTCCAGAATAACCACCTGCTGTCTCGATTTTCGTCCAGCCTGTGTCCAGTCTTGGGTATTGTGAGTAATCATCAGGGTAGCTCCCTGCAACAACAGTCTAATCTAAAAGTGTGTCATCCGATTGTCTTGTTGTTTACTTTCTTATGAACTGAGCCCTCCAGCTCTGGATTACAAATAGTGTGTGTTGTGCCTGTTGTTTTCTTCCATCACAGGACCTCAACCAGCTGCAATGTTACTGGCTAGCATCATTCCCCATCTGGGCTCCCAGAGTGTGTGACTGTTTATGGACCCTGAAGTCCATGCTTAACTGTTTGATTGATAGAGCCTTTAAGCAAATTAACCTGATCACGCCCCTCCCTTGTTCAAGCCCCTTAAATAAATCAGATCTAACTCTTTTTTGCATTTACCTTGACTGTGGTTCCAGTTTGTGCAAGAGTACTGTGCTGCAGTTATTTGCTGTGTATAACCTTGTTTTACAGGGGGTCCCCAGGGTGGGGCCAGAGGAAAGCCCTGGTGATAAGTGCAAACAGTGTGGGTACTTGTGTGGTGTATCAGGGTATTGTGAAAGTGATTATTGTGTGTTGTTCTGGCCACTAGTAAGGAAAGGGCGGGTTACAGTGTTCTGGAGGGCTGCGCCCAGGTTAGCTTGACCACTACCAACCCTGACTTCCAGGTGGAGGCACACTTTTCAGAACTCAGACCCCTTAACCTGCTACTAGCCAAGCAGGCAGGAATAGTAGCCCTTGGGATAGCGCCACCTAGGGGTTACACAAGCAATGTGAAAAGGCAGTAAGAAGGGCTGGGGGGATACTGGGATGCATACGGAGAGGCATCACCAGTAGAAAACAGGAAGTTGTTATCCCTCTGTACAGACAGGTTTTGAGACCCCATCTGGAGTACTGCTTGCAGTTCTGGAGACCCCATCTCTGCAAGGACATAGACAGGATGGAGGCAGTCCAGATGAGGGCAAATAAAATGGTGCAGGGTCTGCAACAGAATCCATATGAATTGAGAGTACAGGAGCTTAATATATACCCTAGAGGAAAGAAGAGGGACATGATAGAAACATTCAAGTACCTCAATAAAATCAACAAAGTCCAAGAGGGTAGCATCTTTCAGAAAAAGAGATGTGCAAGATCGAGGGGGCACAATTTGGAGATAGAGGGGGGATAGCTCAGGGGCAGCGTAAGGAGTTATTTTTTTACAGAGAGGGTGGTGGATGCATGGAACAGCCTTCTAGGGCAGGTCGTGGGGTCAAAACAATGTGGGATTTCAAGAATGCATGCAACAGACATAAGGCAATTGTAGTGGGGGTAGGAGGAAGTAGGCTGTTGATTAACTAGGATCTGCAGCTTATCTAAAAAGTAGGGAAATGGTCATTCTGGGTGGACAAAGTGGTCTTTATCTGCTGTCAAAGTCTTTGTTTCTATGTTTTCAGTCTTGTCCTGGGGGAGGGGGGAATACAGATGGAAACCAACTGACATTGAACCAGATTAAGCAGTTGGTGCTTAGTTTTAGTGATTTTGAGAAAGTTGGCCAGGACAACAGAGAAATTCCCCTACTCACCTGTAGGGGAACCTCTGGTCACCAGGATGACCACTTTGAGAGAACCTTTGGAGAGGATGGACATTCAGGAGAAAGAGGAGCCAGTCAACTCCTCTGCCCCTTTAGTTTTGGAGACTGACCAGTTTTTCGATGCCTCAGGCACAGTAGATGAAGTAAAAGATATTTCATCTGGAAAAAATATTGCCACGATGGAACAAACACAAGATTCAGTTTTACTTATGAAGTATCAGCACTCCCCACACAGCAGGTTGGAATTCAGACTTAGAATAGATTACGAGTCCTTTTGCAAGAGGAAGAAGATTGTTTTCAGCACAGACAGCAGGAACTACAGAGTGCAATTGCTGCACAGCAAGAAAAACAGAATGTTGCATTGCTAAGGGGTCCTACAGCTGCTGAGGCCCAGATCTCAACCTCTGATGCAGCAGCAAATTGGGCATCAGCACAGGAGCAAATGGATGCCTCACAGCCTGGACAAGCGGCTGCAATGGATACGGAGCATTGATCTTCATTTAATATCATGGCAAGTACTGCTCCAGTAAACCTGTTTGTTTTCGTTGGACATTTGGCTGCTACTAAAGCACAGAAACATAGACTTTGACGGCAGATAAGGAAAGCTTTTCCCACCCAGTCTGCCCATTTCCCTACCTATTGGATAAGCTGCAGATCTTAGTTTTACCAACAGCCTACTTCCTCCTACCTCCCACTAGAATTGCCTTATGTCTGTTCCATGCATTCTTAAATCCCCCCACTGTTTTTGACCCCTCAACTACCTCAGGAAGGCCACTACATGTGCTCACCACCCTCTCTATGAAAAAATACTTCCTCATATTGCCCCTGAGTAGTCCCTCCTCTATCTTCAAATTGCACCCTCTTGTTCTTGCAGGGGTCTCATTGGGAATGGCAAATATAGGCACTGGACTGCCTGGCCTAAGACCAGACCTTGTATCTGTTACTGCAACCACTAGCAAGGGTGAATGGTCAGTAGACCCAGCTCTTCAAGCTACAGGATGGGAAAAGTCATCCATGACAGGAGAATGGGTGTCATGCTCCTCACCCATTAGAACAATGGGTTCTGCTGTATGTACAGCTGATAAGCAAACAACCCTGATAACTACCCAAGACACTACAGACTGGGGCTCTGCAATGAACACGGTGGATAACAATGCCATCTTGCTTAAACATTCAATTCACCCCTATATTTCCCAGAGTACTTACAGCTCACACAAAACCCAAGGATGACAATGTCAGAGGTTGCATACCCCTCCAAACGAGGGATAAAGAGTTGTTGCATAGCAGAGCAGAGCAAGCTTCTCTCACTGGGTTGACCTCCAATATTCAGGTTTCGCCCTCAGAGATGGATCATTATACTTTTTCTGCAATGCAAAACGCTGTGCCTAGTGATAGCTCTAGAACATATCTTTTTTTTGAGTACCTACATTCCCATCAAAACTGTATAATGCCATTATACTTATATACATTATCTACAGGGGGAGTTTAGAGCTATTCTCAGACTGCATCTATGTGGCCAGAATTCCTTAGAAAGGTTCCATGCACGTTACTGCTGCAGAACTGTATGCCCTCATACACGTGTTGGGGAATCTACCTTTGATGTCAGTTTTAAACTGTGCAGCAGACTACAAAAATTCTAGGCACAATATCAAACATAAAAGACATCACCTTTGTGGTCCCTCTTTGAGGTGGTCCCGCTGTACAAGCCCGCTCACCGAACTATCACAGTACTGTTTTGCAATGAGAAGGTCAGCATCACTGACCTCCTGTATTGGTTAAAGCAATGTTGCATGGTACAAGGCAACCCAGAAGTGATTTTTGACAATAACCATATCTGGACTGGGGGGTGGAGAATAAAAGTTGTACTTAATAATGATGCTGGACTACAACATCTGCCAAATATTTTTTTCCTTGGGAGAGACAGGGACGTTCTGTTTAATGCGGGACAGCCAAAGGCTTGTTATCGGTGTGGGTCAACTGGGCACTTAAGCAGCCCTTGTGACAGGCTTAAATGTATTAATTGTAATGAGCCAGGGCATACTAATGGCCAAAGTAGAAATGATCAAATGTGAAATTTATGTGAAACAAGAGGCCACACTTACCATACCTGTCCCTGGGCTGCCCATAACCAACCACAGCAGGCAGACAGTAAAGAGCAAAGATTGCTAGTGGCAATAGGGCAGAGAGCCAAGGCTAAAGTGGTTTGTCCCACCCCGACACTGCCCCTCTGCCCCCCACAGGTACCAGCAAGAGAACAGGTGATAGTAAACCCTGATCCCCCACTCCCAGAAGTTACAGTGCAGCATGACCACTGTAATGCTACAAGTGAGACAGAGATGATGGAAATTTCAGATGAGCTCCCTGATCAGTAGACCATGCCCCCCCGCCACACCGTGAACAAGGACAGAGTAAGAGGGCCACTAGGCATAGACAGGACTGGCATAAACCACTTCTAAAAGTTACTAAAACCTTAAAACTTCCCACTGAAAATTGGTTTGAAGCTCTTGCAGATGATAAAGGTGCATCTGGGAATGAGTCTGATGACTCTTCTGTCTGGTTTTCCTTACCACACATAGGCTCAGAAGTAGAGGCCCCACCTCCTTAAGTCACAACACCTGCCGCAGTGACCTCCCCCCTGATAGCTAAGGTCAAGCAGAAGTAATTTAGAACAAGTAGGAAGTCTATCAAGAAACCTCCAGAAATGCAGATGCTATAGTGCTTTGCTGTTGCTAGCCTTGTTTGTAGAGCAGAAAGCAGCAAACTAAAAGAAGTTACATTTTCTTATTAATTTAACACTTCAATCTCAGCAGGAGTCAGTATCTGTTGAGATTAAGCAGCAGATACTTTATTAGAAGTAGAAGGGGTCTTATTTAGAGTTAAAAAAAGAAAGAAAAGAAAGAAAGTCAGTGTGTGTTCTGTGCTGTGAAGGGTAAACATAGAAACATAAACATAGAAACATAGAATTTGATGGCAGATAAGGACCGCTTGGCCCACCCAGTCTGCCCATTTCCCTGCCTACTGGATAAGCTGCAGATCCTAGTTAACCAGCAGCCTACTTTTTCCTACCCCCATCCCCTAAAATTGCCTTATGACTGTCCCATGCATGCTTGAATTCCACCACTGTTTTTGACTCCACGACCTCCTCCGGAAGGCCGTTCCATGCATCCACAACCCTCTCTGTGAAAAAATACTTCCTTAAATTACCTCTGAGCCCCCCCCTCTATCTTCAAATTGTGCCCCCTTGTTCTTGCACACCTCTTTTTTTGAAAGATGCTACCCTCTTGGACTTTGTTGATTCCCTTGAGGTACTTGAAAGTTTCTATCATGTCCCCCTCTCTCCTCCTTTCCTCGAGGCTATACATATTAAGCTTCTTTAGTCTCTCTTCATATGTCTCCAGTGCAGACCCTGCACCATTTTAGTTGCCCTCCTCTGGACAGCTTCCATCCTGTCTATGTCTTTCGAAGACTGGGTCTCCAGAACTGCATGCAGTACTCCAGATGGGGTCTGACCAGCTGTCTGTACAGAGGGATAATAACTTCCTGTTTTCTACTGGTGATGCCTCTCCCTATGCATCCCAATATCCCCCCAGCCCTCATTGCTGCCCTCTCACATTGCTTGCCCACCTTTAGGTCATCTGATATGACTACCCCCAGGTCCCTTTCCATTTTTGTTGTTGTTAGTATCTCACCCCCCATTGTGTACTCTTCCCCTTGGTTTTTGTTTCCCAGGTGCATTACCTTGCACTTCTTAGCATTGAATCTAAGCTGCCATACATTTGACCATTCTTCTAACCTTGCAAAGTCCCTTTTCATCCATTCCACCCCACCTTGTGCATCAACTCTGTTGCAGATCTTTGTGTCATCTGCAAAGAGACATACTTTTCCTTCCAGTCCCTCTGCAGTGTCGCTTATAAAGACATTGAAGAGGACTGGTCCTAATACTGAACCCTGCGGTACCCCACTAGTAACCCCCCTTTCATCAGAGTGGACTCCATTTACTATTACTCTCTGTGTCCTATTTTCCAGCCAATTTTTTACCCAGGCTGTCATCTTGGGACCCACTCCCAGGCTAGCTAACTTGTATATTAATCTTTTGTGTAGGACTGTGTCAAATGCCTTGCTAAAGTCTAGGTAGACCATGTCCACAGCCCCTCCCTGATCTACTACTTTGGTCACCTAGTCAAAGAAATCTATCAGATTTGTCTGGCATGACCTTCCTGCTGTGAATCCATGCTGCCTTGGGTCCTGTGCCCCTCTGGCCTCTAGATACTTGACAATTCTTTCCTTTAGAAGTGATTCCATCATTTTCCCTACCACTGAGGTTAAACTAACAGGTCTGTAGTTTCCTGCTTCTGCCTTGCTCCCACTTTTGTGAAGGAGAATCACATCTGCCCTCCTCCAGTCCTCGGGTACCACCCCATCCTCCCATGATTTGTTAAACAGGGTAGTCAGTGGTGTCACTAATTCTACCCTTAGTTCTTTTAGAATTCTGGGATGAATCCATCAGGCCCCATTGCTTTGTCCATCTTCAGTTTTAAGAGTTCTTTTCAGAACCCTTTCTTCTGTAAATGGGCTGGTATCAACTTCTGTATCCAGTGTGTTTCTACTGTTTGTTCTAGTTACCCCCTTCCTTTGTAAATACTGAGCAAAAATATTTGTTTAGTATCTCTGCCTTTCACAGTCTCCTCTGCCCCCCCCCTTTATTAAGCCTCACTATCCCTCCCTTGGTCTTCCTTCGCTCCCTGATGTACCTATAAAGGTTTTATCCCCTTCTTAACTGAGTTGGCTATCTTTCCTTGGTTTGGGCCTTTGCTGTTCTGACTGCCTTCCAGCTTCCTTTGCTTTAACTGATACAGTTCTCTGTCCTGCTCCTTCTACGATTCCTTGTACTTCCTGAAGCTTTCTTTTCTCTTGAACCTTCACTGCCACTTCCTTTGAGAACCATAGTGGTTTCTTACATCGCTTAGTTTGTTTATTTGCTTCACACAAAGGCTTGTTGCCTCTGTGATGGCAGTTTTATTATTCCCCATTGTTCTTCCACCCTCCTTCCTGCCCATGTGCTAGTGCATTCCTTGAGGCACTTACCCATTTTGCAAAGTCAGCCCTCCTAAAGTCCAGTACCTTTGCCTTTGTGATGCTTGACTCTATTGCTGTGTTTATTGTGAACCATACTGTTCGATGGTCGCTAGTTCCCAGATGGCTACCACTTCTACATCTGTGATCCTCTCTTCATCTCCATTTGAGAGAACCAGGTCTAAGATTGCTCCCTCTCGAGTGGGCTCCAATACTAGTTGTCTAAGGCATGCCCCCTGTAGGGCATCTAGAATAACCCCACTCTTTGAAGTGGCTGTGGTAACTGCACTCCAGTTAACATCTGGCATATTCAGATCACCCATCAGCAATATCTCCCCTTTTTTTGCCATACTAAGTATACTTTCTATCATTTCCTTGTCCATTTCCTCCCCCTGAGAAGGGGGTCTGTATACAACCCCTGTGCGGATTGTGGTGCCATTGCCGGTCTCCAAATTTACCCACAGTGCTTCTTCTCCTCCCTGTTTTCTGTTTTGTTCTGTTACTTTGATTCCTTCCCTTATGTAAAGTGCTACTCCTCCTCCTCTTTTACCCTCCCTGTCCCTCCTGTAGATAGTGTATCCTGGTATGTTTATGTCCCAGTCATGGTTTTGTGCGAACCATGTTTCTGTGACTGCCATGATATCCAGATGTTCCTCCTCCATCAAGGCCACTAATTCAGGAAGCTTGTTACTCAGACTACATGCATTGGTACTCATTGCTCTCCATTTTTTGATGGCTTTACTTTCTGTTGCAGCATCCCCCACTGACCTTTCTACCTCGGTCTTTTTCTCATTTAGTACCCTGTTTTGTAGGGAGAGGCTGTATCAAGTTACTTTGCTAAACCAGTAGGAGGAGAGAGAGCTTAATTGGTGGTGTGGCTTAGACACTATAAAAGCAGGTGATTCAAATTACAACTTACTGTTGCTAGCCTTGCTTGTAGAGCAGAAAGCAGCTAAGTAAAAGAAGCTACATTTTCTTGTTAATTTAACAGTTCTATCTCAGCAGGAGTCAGTGTCTGTTGAGATTAAGCAGCAGATACTTTATTAGACATAGAAGGGGTCTTATTTAGGGTTAAAAAAAGAAAGAAAAGAAAGAAAGTCAGTGTGTGTTCTGTGCCGTGAAGGGCACTGTATCAAGTTACTTTGCTAAACCAGTAGGAGGAGAGAGAGCTTAATTGGTGGTGTGGCTTAGACACTATAAAAGCAGGTGATTCAAATCACAGCTTCCTGTTGCTAGCCTTGCTTGTAGAGCAGAAAGCAGCTAACTAAAAGAAGCTACATTTTCTTGTTAATTTAACACATATCTCAGCAGGAGTCAGTGTCTATTGAGATCAAGCAGCAGATACTTTATTAGAAGTAGAATGGGTCTTGTTTAGGGTTAAAAAAGAAAGAAAAGAAAGAAAGTCAGTGTGTGTTCTGTGCTGTGAAGGGTACTGTATCAACTTACTTTGCTAAACCAGTAGGAGGAGAGAGAGAGCTTAATTTGGGATGTGGCTTAGACACTATAAAAGCAGGTGACTCAAATTACAACTTCCTGTTGCTAGCCTTGCTTGTAGAGCAGAAAACACCTAACTAAAAGAAGCTACATTTTCTTATTAAGCGAACACTTATATCTCAGCAGGAGTCAGTGTCTGTTGAGATTAAGCAGCAGATACTTTATTAGAAGTAGAAGGGGTCTTGTTTAGGGTTAAAAAAAGAAAGAAAAGAAAGAAAGTCAGTATGTGTTATGTGCTGTGAAGGGTACTGTATCAATGTACTTTGCTAAAACAGTAGGAGGAGAGAGAGCTTAATTGGGGGTGTGGCTTACACACTATAAAAACAGGTGACTCAAATTACAACTTCCTGTTGCTAGCCTTGTTTGTAGAGCAGAAAACACCTAACTAAAAGAAGCTACATTTTCTTATTAAGCGAACACTTCTATCTCAGCAGGAGTCAGTGTCTGTTGCGATTAAGCAGCAGATACTTTATTAGACATAGAAGGGGTCTTATTTAGGGTTAAAAAAGAAAGAAAATAAAGAAAGTCAGTGTGTGTTCTGTGCTGTGATGGGTACTGTATCAACATACTTTGCTAAACCAGTAGGAGGAGAGAGAGCTTAATTGGGGGTGTGGCTTAGACACTATAAAAGCAGGTGACTCAAATTACAACTTCCTGTTGCTAGCCTTGTTTGTAGAGCAGAAAACACCTAACTAAAAGAAGCTACATTTTCTTATTAAGCGAACACTTCTATCTCAGCAGGAGTCAGTATCTGTTGAGATCAAGCAGCAGATACTTTATTAGAAGTAGAAGGGGTCTTATTTAAGGTTAAAAAAGAAAGAAAAGAAAGAAAGTCAGTGTGTGTTCTGTGCTGTGATGGGTACTGTATCAACATACTTTGCTAAACCAGTAGGAGGAGAGAGAGCTTAATTGGGGGTGTGGCTTAGACACTATGAAAGCAGGTCACTCAAATTACAACTTCCTGTTGCTAGCCTTGCTTGTAGAGCAGAAAGAAGCTAACTAAAATAAGCTACATTTTCTTATTAATTTAACATTCATATCTCAGCAGGAGTCAGTGTCTGTTGAGATTAAGCAGCAGATACTTTATTAGAAATAGAAGGGGTCTTGTTTTGGGTTAAAAAAAGAAAGAAAATAGAGAAAGTCAGTGTGTGTTCTGTGCTGTGAAGGGTACTGTATCAATTTACTTTGCTAAACAGTAGGAGGAGAGAGAGCTTAATTGGGGGTGTGGCTTACACACTATAAAAACAGGTGACTCAAATTACAACTTCCTGTTGCTAGCCTTGCTTGTAGAGCAGAAAGCAGCTAACTAAAAGAAGCTACATTTTCTAATCAATTTAACACTTATATCTCAGCAGGAGTCAGTGTCTGTTGAGATCAAGCAGCAGATACTTTATTAGAAGTAGAAGGGGTCTTATTTAGGGTTAAAAAAAGAAAGAAAAGAAAGAAAGTCAGTGTGTGTTCTGTGCTGTGAAGGGTACTGTATCAAGTTACTTTGCTAAACCAGTAGGAGGAGAGAGAGCTTAATTGGTGGTGTGGCTTAGACACTATAAAAGCAGGTGATTCAAATTACAACTTCCTGTTGCTAGCCTTTTTTCTTACTAATTGCCCTCCATCTCACCCTAAACCAGTTCTACTTATATAGCCACTGGATTTGACTGTCAACAGGAACTTCCTGTTTGACAGTAGGAAGGAAAGGATCATAGAGAAACATTGGTTTTGTCGACCCTAGAGGGAAAACGTAGCTCACTCTCCCTTCCCCAGCTGGTGGTGGTCTAACACTGAGCAAGGAAGAAGGAAGCTACTGAAGAATATAGGAAGTTGCTGTCCCAGAACGGGAAGGGTGAGAGTTGTAAGGAGAGGAGAGAGTAAGCATACAGAGAAACAGGAGAGGGGACACAAAATAAGACATGATAGGAGTGGTACAGTGCAATGGCTGTGGGGCAGCAGTGTTCCAGGAGACATTCTGGAGGCTTTGATGCTGCCCTATTTGCAGGCACCTCTCTGGTTTGAAGGAGGAGGAGGTTGCCCGTCTCCAGGCTGACCTGGCTAGGATTTGTGAAACCTCCTCCCCCAGGCAGGGACCACCTGGGCCAATGCCACTACCTCAGAGGTTGCCAAGAAAGAGGAGAGGCTGGACCAGGGTGGGCTCAGGGAGGCAGAGGGTGGTGGAACAGAGTTTCATCCCTCCAGATGTACCTCTCCACAATTCATTCACTCTTCTGGTGGATAGTGGTTCCTCTATGGAGGCACCTGCAGTGGAGTCCAAGGAGGATGCTGGGAACCTTTACAAAGGAGACCCACAGGAGGGTAGCATGGGACCCCACAGGGGAAGGAAACAACTCCTGGTGGGAGACTCAATCATTAGAGGGGTAGAAATGGGGAGGAAGGGGAGAGGGAGGTAAGGTGCCTGCCTGGCACCAAGGCTTGGAGGGACAGGAAGTGAATCATCAGGATCATGGGAGCAGCTGCATGAGGGAGGGAGCTGGATGTCATTGTCCACCTAGGGACAAATTACCTGGCTAGGAATGGGATCAGAGCAGTGCAAGAGGAGTTTGTAGAGTTGGGGAGGGGTCTTAGACAAGTAGCGCATACAGTAACCTTCTCAGAGGTGCTGCCTGTCTATGGCAAGGGTGATGCTAGGGTACTCTTCACCAGGGAATTCAATAAATGGTTGAAAAACTGGCGTGGAGCTCAGGGTTTTGGCTTCATTGGGGACTGGGGAGCCACCTGGAGGGATGCAGACCTATACTGGTGCGATGGTCTGCATCTGTCCGGGGGAACCAGGATCCTAGGTGAGAGGTTTAAATGCTTCATTGGCAAGCATTTAAACTAGCCAAGGGGGGAGGCACTGAAAGGGAGCAGAGAAATCCCAGCCTCCCCCCACAAAACACGGTAATTAGTGAGGTGAACACCAAGGTACAATAGTCATTAGGGAGGAGGACAGAGGTAAATGTAAAAAAAGGCAAAGGCAGTAAGGACAAGAATGGGGCTAAAAGGGGTAAGGCCATCAAAAAGTGGAGGGTGATGAGTACCAATGCCTGTAGTCTGTGTAACAAGCTCCTGAACTAGTGGCCTTGATGGAAGAGGGTTGCCTGGATATTGTGGCAGTCACAGAAACATGGTACACAGAGAACCATGACTGGGATGTCAACATACCAGGTACACAATCTACAGGATGGACAGGGAGGGTAAAAGAGGAGGAGGAGTAGCTCTCTATGTAAAGGAAGGAGCAAGCAACAGAACTAAAGAGTAAACAGGGAGCAGATGAGGCACTCTTGGTCACCCTGGAGACAGGAAATGGCACCACAATCTGCATGGGGGTTGCATACAGACCCCCATCTCAGGGGGAGGGAATGGACAAGGAAATGATAGAAGGCTTCCTTAGAATGGCAGAAAAAGGGGAGATATTGTTGATGGGGGACCTGAATATGCTAGATGTTAACTGGAGCACCTTTGCTGCAGGCACATCCAAGAGCATAGTCATTCTTGATGCCCTACAGGGGGCATGCCTTAGACAGCTAGTATTGGAACCCACTTGGGAGGGAGCAATCTTAGACCTGGTACTCTCAAATGGAGATGGAGAAAGAATCTCAGATTTAGAAGTGGGTAGCCATCTGGGAACAAATGACCACCAAACAGTGTGGTTCACGATAAACACAGCCATACAATCAAGCCATACAAAAGCAAGAGTATTGGACCTTAGGAGGGCTGACTTTGGGAAAATGAGAGCGTGCCTCAGAAAAGCATTAGCAAATAGGCAAGAAAAAGGGGTGGAGGAACAATGGGGAGTAATCAAAACAACCATCACAGAGGCAACAAGCCTTTGTGTAAAGCAAATCAACAAAACACAACGAAGGAAAAAACTGCTATGGTTCTCAAAAGAGGTGGCAGGGAAGGTTAAGGAGAAAAGGATAGCATTCAGGAAATATAAGGAAACACAGAAGGAGCAGGACAGAGAACTTTATCAGTTAAAGCAGAAATAGGCTGGGAAGGCAGTCAGAATAGCAAAGGCCCAAACTGAGGAAAGGATAGCCAACTCTGTTAAGAAGGGGGATAAGACCTTTTATAGGTACATTAGGGAGCGAAGAAAGACCAAAGGAGGGATACTGAGGCTTAATAAAGAGGAGGGAATGTGGGTAGAGGGTGACTGTGAAAAAGCAGGGATACTGAATGAATATTTCTGCTCAGTATTCACAAAGGAAGAGGAGGGGGAGGTACCTAAACCAAACAAGAGAAACACTCTGAAGACGGGGGTTGATACCAGTCCATTTACAGAAGAAAGGGTTCTGAAAGAACTAATAAAATTGAAGGTGGACAAAGCAATGGGGACTGATGGGATTCACCCAAGAATTCTAAAGCAACTAAGGGTAGAACTAGTGACACCGCTGACTACTCTCTTTAACAAATCATAGGAGGATGGGGTGGTACCTGAGGACTGGAGGAGGGTGGATGTGATTCCTCTTCACAAAAGTGGGAGCAGGACAGAGGCAGAAAACTACAGACCAGTTAGTTTGACCTCAGTGGTAGGGAAAATGATGGAATCACTTCTGAAGGAAAGAATTGCTGAGTACCTAGAGGCCAGTGGGGCACAGGACCCAAGGCAGCATGGATTCACGATGGGAAGGTCGTGTCAGAAGAATGTAATAGATTTCTTTGACTGGGTGACCAAAGTAGTAGACCAGGGAGGGGCTGTGGACATGGCCTACCTAGATTTTAGCAAGGCATTTGATACAGTCCCTCGCATAAGATTAATACACAAGTTAGCCAGCCTTGGAGTGGGTCCCAAGGTGGTAGCCTGGATAACAAATTGGCTAGACAACAGGACTCAAAGGGTAGTAGTAAATGGAGTCCAAAGTGAAGTAAGCAGGGTTATTAGTGGGGTACTGCAGGGTTCAGTACTAGGACCGGTCCTTTTTAATGTCATTATAAGTGACATTGCAGAGGAACTGGAAGGAAAAGTATGTCTCTTTGCAGACGACACAAATATCTGCAACAGGGTTGATACACAAGATGGAGTGGAAAGGATGAGAAGGGACTTGGCAAGGTTGGAGGAATGGTCAGATGTATGGCAGCTCAGATTCAATGCAAAGAAGTGCAAGGTAATGCACTTGGGAAACAAAAATACAGGGGAAGAGTACACAATGGGGGGTGAGATACTGACAACAGTAAAAATGGAAAGGGACCTGGGGGTAATTATATTAAATGACCTAAAGGTGGGTAAGCAATGTGAGAAGGCAGTAAGGAAGGCTGGGGGGATACTGGGATGCATAGAGAGAGGCATCAATAGTAGAAAATGGGAAGTTGTTATTCCTCTGTACAGACAGTTGGTGAGACCCCATTTGGAGTACTGTGTGCAGTTCTGGAGACCCCATCTCCGAAAAGACATAGACAGAGTGGAGGCTGTCCAGAGAGGACAACAAAATGGTGCAGGGTCTGCACCAGAAGACTACTGAAGAAAGACTAAAGGAGCTTAATATGTATACCATTGAAGAAAGAAGGAGAGAGGGACATAATAGAAACTTTCAAGTACTTCAAGGGAATCAACAAAGTCCAAGAGGGTAGCATCTTTCAGAAAAAGAGATGTGCAAGAACAAGGGGGCACAATTTGAAGATAGAGGGGGGATGGCTCAAAGGTAATGTGAGGAAGTATTTTTTCATGGAGAAGGTTGTGGATGCATGGAACAGCCTCCCTGAGGAGGTTATGGAGTCAAGAACAGTGGGGGAATTCAAGAATGCATGGGACAGACATAAGGCAGTCCTAGTGGGGTGTAGGAGGAAGTAAGCTGTTGGTTAACTAGGATCTGCAGCTTATCTGTTAGGTAGGAAAATGGGCATACTAGGTGGGCCAAGCAGTCCTTATCTGCCGTCACATTCTATGTTTCTATGTTTCTATGCAGTACCTTTCCTTTTTCATTGATGAATGGAGCCTACTATCCCACTAGTAATGTAATAGTATTAATAGTATCAGGAAGAGGCTAGCTTTGTACTCGCATTACAATCTTTTACTGCTGGTATATTTCTTACAGGATACAGGACTTCACACTACTGTTGACCTCAAGCAGGCCATAAGTCACTGGCATGTTGGTCCTTCATACTGGTTCATTGGACTAGATACATGCTCTGAGGTAGCCATACTGTTTAAGAACATAGAAATGCAGCTTATTAAATTAGTTGACTCGTCACCAGACAGAGCCCTGGTAATTGTTATAAAAATACAAAATGTTTTATTCCATCTTATTTATGTCTATGTGGCACAAACAAAGGCTGAACGAATTGAACTCTTTCAGTTAATACAGCCATAGTGTATTTGTATTCCGCCCAAAATATCACATTAGGGGTTGACTTTAACTGTGGGTTAACCTTAAAAGACAGAGGTAAAGCTACTGCTACAAGAAATATTTTCTGCAACATGGCTTTTCTAAGCAACATGGTAAGAAATACTGATCACCTAGATGCTTATTTAACAGCAACAGGAAGACCAGACACAACATTTCATAAAAGATCCCTAGCCACCAGAATTGATCATTTGTTTATCACTCCTACACTACATATTCACACAGCCAGGATATCATTCACAGAGTTCTCTGATCGTAACATTTTACATATACAGTTAGGGAATGTCACTCTTCCTCCCCATGGGCCAGGCATCTGGAAGTTTAATTCTTCTGTACTACTTCAGCTGGGCACAAAACAAATTCTGCAGTATTTTCTGGAGGCCAGAAAATCTGAGGCTGTGATGTATGAAAATCCTATTTCCTGGTGGGAAGACACCATTGTTGATCTTACAGCTTTGTTGCAGACTCATAGTAAAACACTGTATAAAGATACCTATTTTTCTTACTTACAAAATAGAAGGCAGTTACAGAAATTTTTAACACTTTCATCCACTACTAAACAGAATTTTACACCTCAGAGCCAGTCCATAAAGCAAAAAAAATTATGCAGTTTCATATCCAACAAGCTCAAGGGCTGCAACAACAGCAAAAATTCAGGATGCAAGGAAAAAAAGGAAAGATATGGCCATATAAAGGGTGACATATTAGAAACCAACAAAAACATATGGAGAGCTTGCTGAACCAGGCAAAGGTATTATGCTCTGATACACAAAACAGTTTACGAATTGTAACCTAGCACACTTTGCAGCTCTTTCAGCTAGCACCTATAAACCATGCCATGCTAGAAGCCTTTTTCGACTCATTCACTACACTGGCAATTCCACCAGAATTTGAAGGTAATTTAGTACAGGATATCTCCCTTATGGAAGCTGAGAAAGTCATGCTTTCTTTAGGCACCAGGTGGAGATGGACTAACTTGTGAATTATACAGTATAAAATTATTGGCCAGGGTATAGTCACTGAATTGGCTTCAGACTTCACTAATATATTAAATAGAAGCTCTCCGTCACTTAGAATGACAAATGGATTGTTAATATATTTACATAAAAAGGACAATAAGCAAGACATCAATAATTGGAGACCCATTTGTCTCCTTAATACTGATTTTAACATTCTGGCTAAAATTTTAAACTCTTGACTTTTATTAGTGGCAAAATCACTCATCTCATAGACATAAACCAATTCAATTCCTGGCAGGAACATCACTGAACATTTGATATGACTTAAAGAAATTTTTGCACATAGCGGTAGGAATAAGTTTTCTGGTTTTCTATTGTCACTGGACCAGCAAAAGGTGTTCTACTTGGTCAGTCATGACTTTTTATGGGCTACCCTTAAGAAGTATGGTGTACCACAACAATTTATTGGCTGAATACAATGTTTATATACAACTACCGTGGTTACATCCATTGTAAAAGGTTGGAAAGGCCCTATGCTACCGGTATTGAAGTGAGTCAGGCAGGGATGCCCCTTCAACCCCCTATTAAATGCTTTCTTCACCGATCCCCTACTGACACTACTGAACTCTTCTCCAGTTTTGCAACCAAAATGCATACATAATATTACAGTTATACACAAAAGCTATAGATTGCGCAGATGAGCTCTGCATTCTGTTAGCAGATAGACAATCAGCAGAAGAGGCGATTCGGCTATGTGATGCATGTGGCACATACGAGTCGTGCCTGAAAATAATCATTTCATGGCTAGTGCACCTACCCGGTTAACAGGGGTAGCCTTGGCCCCTTATTAGGATCTATAAATGCCCCTAGTTATACAAGGGAATTATTCTTAAAGTTGAAATGATGGCAAATCACTAGCCAGATGATACCAAATCCAGGAAAGAGGTATATATCTGGACTCTGACACAGTATTTTCAGGAACCTGATACTTTCCCACGATGCCCCCCTCAACACCAAACATCTTTACTTCATTTATTAAAAGAAAGCAGAATTCTTATCAAGATGTGGGATTTACATAGGTTAAGCTGTCATGAAAGAATTAACATAAAGGCAAATTATAAGCACAAACAATGGAAGAGTAGATGTGCAACAGGCCACAATGTATCCAGCAGTTAGAGACCATAGACCATCTTTTCTTTACTTGCTCTTACATTAGTAACTTTTGGATAATACCATCTGCCACTTGGAAAGAACCTTGGTTTAATTCGGTACAATATGAAGTGCTCATGCTAGGTCATTACACCAGTTTCAGGACCAAATGGCATAACTGCACAATACATGTGGTTTTGATGGTGATGAAGTGGTATGTTTGAAATATTAGAAGCCTTTTCACTCTTCAGCAAAAACTTATTTCCCATACAGAGTTGCTTTAGAAAATTAACACAGAATTAAGGAAATACAATACTTACTATACAGAAGCTACACATATGATTAAAAATCACCTACCCGCAGTATGGAGGAATATACCATGGTTGACAGACACAGATGTCCCAGTCACTGAATTGTTTAAGAAAATAGGTTATTCTTTTCTTATTATTTGTATTCTGTTGATAAATAATTTTCTTTAAGTAAATAGATTTTGTAAACTCCTTATTAGTACAGGATACATGTTAAGTCCAGACAAGCGCTTCTGGTTTTATATATATATATATATTTAGAGGTTTAAAGGTTTTTGTTTTTTGTTTACAGTATTAGGGAAATGTTTCTAATCTTATGATGAATGCACTTTGTAATTTTCCTTTTTCCCTTTCATTTTGTACTCATGTAAATGCTATAATGTGTTATTTTTTGTGATGTATGTAATTGTTTGATTATTTTCCCTAATAAACTCTCTCACTCTTTTCAAGAAGTGCCATGGGATCTTTAACATTCACCTGAACAGGCAGACAAAACCTCAGTTTAATGTCTCATCCAAAAGACAGCAGCTCAGCTACAGTGTCAATACTGGGATTTTAACCAAAGTGCCTGGTGTGGGAATGAAACCCACAGCCTTCCAGTCTTCCAACCTCAGAGGCAAGTGTGCAACTTGCTGAGCCACTGACACTGCTATCTGAAAGAGATCTGAGGAAGCATTTCCTCATTGTTTACAGTATATTGCATTTTTACCCTTCATTTAGTCAGTTTTATATCTTTAGAAGGTTATATTTCAAACAGAAGCAGTCTTACCCCATTTGTTCCTGAAAGTGGGTCAAACTTTTAATTATACTCCTGGAGCTATGTTCTCCTGGGTACCTGCCACCCCCCCCCCCATTTCCAGTATTGCACCATTGGGCTTCTTCCCCCAGATGTAAAATAGGGTGGATGCAGGACCCCACTGAAAATGAACAGTTGCCTTTCTCCTGGGTAATCCTCATTAGTTAAATTGTACAATAACTTGTATATTATGTGTAAAAATAAAATAAATACAAGATCTAAAGGCCTATGGTTTAAATTCAGACTGGCAATAAAGGAACAGTTACCCAGTACTGTATACACCCTTTTTTAAATCAAGGTTTTTATCCTCCTGTCTCCATCTGGCCCCTGTCTGCTCCAGTCTGCCCAACCCATTACCCACCTCCTCCAGTGACTATCTCTGCAGTTAAGTCCTCAATGGATTACCCCCATAGCGGGGCTGTCCAGGCAGGTCAGGCCCCTCTGGATCACAATTCAGTAGCTCCAGAGAAGGAGCCTAGTCAGTGGTGTGGAACATGCAGTTAGCTGGAGTGCCATCCTGCTCATTGGGGCCTTTTTCCTCCCACTTTTCTTCCCTAGTGCCACAGAGCATGCAATGATGCACTGCAAGTTCATGCAGAGGCACCCACATGCATATCAGCATCCACATGATGGCCCTATGTAGGTACACCTGCTGTGCTACCACTCAGTTTCTGCAGGGTGACAGGCAAACAGTGGTGCATCAAGTCCCCCCCCACAAGAGAAGAGAATAATCAATGGAATGCTCTGGCCTCCCCCCCCCAGCAGCCCACACGTGACTTTAGTCTGTGCCCAAACCCGTGTCGCTGGTGCAGCAGGTGGTTGCTGTACTACTGTGCAACTGGGATGGTGAAACAGTTTTTTTAATTATTATTGTGTTTTTATCCAGGGTCTTTCTCCATTTTCATCCGCCCCCTTCCTTGGGCGTGCACAGGTACATGTGGAGGCATGTATGTGCACCACGTTCTGAGGCACCCTCCTGACTTGCAGCCCCTCCCTCCTGTGCTGCCACCAGACCTCCACCAGGTGGGAGTGGAACTATGAGGGGGGCGCGACAACCACCCCAGGAGAGGAGAGCTGCAGTTAGGCTGCTCGATCCTGTTCAGTCCTCCTCCCCCCCGACAACCTGAGGTCATTCTTAAACCTGGGTCTCTGGCATGGCACGAAGTATGGCATCCAGTGCCTCAACCCTCAGCACCAGTGGGCCAGCTGGGATGGTGAAACTGTTAACAGTCTATGGCCCCCATATTCAAATAATTAGCACCATGCTAATGATGAATAGTTCAGGCAGTCAGGGCAGGATCATATTCAAAGGCCCCCAGAGTGCCGCACTAACCACACAGAATATGCCACAGCACCTATGCAAATGAAGGCTCCCTCATGCATAAAGGATGCAGCAGTGTATTCATAGGTTTTTCCTAAACAGCTGCCATTGCAATGCTTTCTATCACTGCTGAAACCATGCCCATAACTTGGTACTATGGTTCTGCCCCACCTTGAACACCCATGTTATTAGAGCTTATTTCCCTGGTTCATTGTGGACCCACACCCCCTTGATCACCTCTCTTGTTAGTAGATTTTGTTTCCCAGTCATCCATGCTGTACTTATTTTCAGTATCCCTGGTGTCTAGTGGCCCCACCACTCCCTGATCACCCATAGTGTAGCCTTCCTGAGGAGGTTGTGAAGTCAAAAACAGTGGGAGAATTCAAGAATGCATGGGACAGGCATAAGGCAATTCTAGTTGGGGGTAGGAGGAAGTAAGCTGTTGGTTAAGTAGAATCTGCAGCTTATCCATCAGGTAGGGAAATGGGCAGACTAGGTGGGCCAAGTGGTCCTTATCTGCCATCAAATTCTATGTTTCTATAGTGATATGTATTTCATCCTCCCGGGTGTCTAGTTGACCCTCACCCCACAGACTGAATGCCAACCCCCCACTCAGCCACCTGCTTAGGACCCCTGCCCTGCACAACAACCTCACCCCAGTAACTGGTTTTACCTCCAATGACAGTGACTGACACAACCCTCCGTTTAACTCCTTGGTCATCCACCATCTGACTGTCAATGAGCATGATCACAAGTATTATAGAAACTGTTTCTACAGTACTTGTGATCATGCTCATTAACAGTCAGATGGCTACAGGCCAAGGATGTGAGCAGACGGCTATGTCAGAGGTAATTGATGGAGATAAAATCAGTGACCACAATGAGGGGGGTGGTGCGGGGGTCCTAAGTGGGTGGGCAGGTGGGTGATTGACAATTGATTTGGGGTAGTCTACTAGACACTCAGGAGGATGAAATAAATATCATGATTGGTGACTGGGAGGAGGGGGGCTCCACTAGACACCAGGGATAATGAAATAAATATCACCATGGGTGATCAGGGGTGGGAGAAACACTAGACACCAGTGATATTAGAAATAAGCACAACATAGATGATCAGCAGTGGTGGGACCACTAGGCTCCAGGAATTAACAGGGGTGAGTGGGGGGCTGGGATGACAAGATGACAGGGAATCTGTCTTACGATAGCCTAACATTGGCACTAAGGGGCTGTGCAATGGGCATGCAAATGGCCCCTTAGTGCCCTGCATGTCCAGTGTCCCTGTTAGCATGCTAGGGCTGAATATGGCCCACTTCAGTCCTGGTGTTATCCCATTTGGGCAGCCGAATCTCCAGTGGGCTCCCCTGTGAGCAGTATTCAGCCCTAGACTACGTTAGCACAGCGTATAGCACTATGCATTGCACTGGCACAGCCCCATATCTAATCAGCATGGTCCATTAATATTGCTTAGGGCCAGCCCTCAGCTGTTTGTCATGCAGTGCTGCTTGGTTGCGTGGTGCTAACAACCAGCTCTGAATATCGGGGCCTTTATCATTTTGTATTTGCATTTCTTTGTTTTACTGTGTGAAATCTATCGAGCAAAGCTCAAGCTGAAGGATGCCCTAGAGAAAGGCGTGTTACCAGTTACCACAAAAATAAACATATGAGGAATATCACAGTTTTACACTGGCATTCAACAATAATGTGCAATGAATACAAACAGTATTATGGCAAATATATTACACATACACTGTACATGAATAAATTCAGTTACAATTGCAAATATCAATAAAGTATTTATCTGTTTTTTAAATAGAGAATAATGGAAAGGCAAGTGTGCATCATGGATTTTTTTTACACACCCGAGGTGTGTGTTGACCCATAAACCTCAAGAGCGAAGGTCAAGATGTTTGTGTGGTCATCACACTCTGTGGGTGTATAAAAAAAATTAATCAATGCACACTTGCCTATTCTTTATTTTCTATAATTGGTGGTACATGGACTTGCTATATAGAAGTACTTGGAGCCGTGGGTGAGTGATTTGGAGGGTCCAGTACTGTTGCGTGGCCGAGTTACATTTGTTCTTGTAAAGAATATCCTACAAAATATATTGGAACAGGAACGTTTAGTGTAAAAGGCATGCTGCTTCTATTGCTAAAGTGTACTTTTCTTACTTTTCTGTGAAAGAAGTAGCCAAGCGTAGAGTGAGGAGAGTAAGTGACTCGGTGGCTTCAGGAGAATTGACGCAAGTCTTAGCGAGTGTTTCTGTAGCAACACTTGCTAAGGCTGTGTTGAGTCTTCTAAAGCCGCTGAGTCATTCGCTCTCCTTCCTCTACACTCAGCGGCTTCTTACACAGAAAAGTACACTTTAGCAATAGAAGCAGCATGCTTTTCACATTAAATGTTCCTGTTTCAATATATTTTGTAGGATATTCTTTACAAGAACAAATGCCACTCGGTCATGCTACAGTGAACGGGAAAGTGATCAAAAGCTTGGAGGAAAGTGATAGTGAAAGCTGATCTGAGAACTCCATAATAACTGGATTTCAGGTTATTATGGCGTTTGAATCGTAATAATCCCAAATCCAGTTATTACAGCGTTTCACAGTAATCATAATCGGGTTGATAAACAGGGTCACCAGTAATTATATATGGTGTAACCCTTGATACCAGAGCAGGCATAGACAGAGCTGTTTGAAGTTTGTTCAAGAAGGAAGGGGGCATTACAGCTTATAGAGGATAAACCAGGCCCATCAGTGCAGAGTTAGGGCTACCATTCATGGCATTGCTGACCCAGGTTCAGGAATGAGTCCAGGACTTTCAGAGTTTAGCCATTGATTAGCTTTGTAGAGAGTGAATGAGATTTAATTTTTTAACATGAGATACAGGGGGTGAGTTGTATCTGACAGCCTTAAAGGTTCACAGGTAAAGGAGCTTTAATCTTCTAGTCTCTATTGCAATCCTTTACATTATAAACACCATACGGTAGAAACACTACATCTGCCTTAAGCTTTACTCTGTCATTTGAATAACAACTAGTGGGCTACTCCATATTTCAGGTGTCTTCTTTACCTGAAGTCTGAATCAAAGTGCCCTTTGTCTAATGTGTCATGTCAGTCCACAGCTTCCCCTGAACCCCAATGGAAATATGATGCCCCACTTATAGAGCATTCCCAGTTGGCACCATTTTAAATAACTGTTTTCTTACATGGATTTTCCAGGTTTCTGCCCCCCCCCCCCAAAAAAAAAATTTTGCTACATCAGAAGAATTCAAATCTCATAAGATTCCCCCCAGAATTCAACTGCATATTCTACTCTTTCTTACAGAAGACATTCACATGAAAACAGTCCCTTTAGACTCTAGCTGTCCCTGCTGCTTTTCCTGCTTTAAAGACAAAGGCCTGGAAATTCAAAGGTTAACACCTGTGCAGATGTGGTTCATACCTGTGCTAACCTGCACTTGCACCGGTGCTCCAGGTGTGGCCATATTTAAAGGCCCCAGGAGCACCCCCAAACCTGGCAGCACCAAGGTGCTACAACACCGCTGTGCCAATGCAAATGAGGGGTCCCTTCATGCATTCTGGCACAGTGGCATTTTTAAAGGTTTGTGAGTGGCGATGTTTAACTCCACCAAAAACCATCCCTTATCCAGGTGTTAAGCATATGCTCCCACCCCAACCAAAAGAAGGGTGGCAGTACAGCAGCCACCCGCTATGGTGAGCTTCTCCCTCATCTCCCAGTGTATCATGCTATGCCAATTCCCTAGTGGTTCAGTGGTTCCCCCCACCCCTGATCTCCCAGTATATCCAGCTATTTGATCTTCCTGGTGGTCTAGTGGTCCCCCTGATATACCAGTACATCAAGCTATGTCAATTCTCTGGTTGTCCAGTGGTTCCCCACAGATCTTTCTATCTGATCCTGTAAAAGACATCCCCGGTGTCCAATGATCCTGCCAAACAATCCCACACCCTCCAACCAACCCACCCGCTCACATCCAACCTCACTGCACCCCCTCACCCGACTGTCCAGCACTCAGAGACACCACAGTACTGCAAGTGGCACAACCCTCCTCTTACCCCATGGCTGGCTGCTGTGTGAGCTGTCAGTGAGCATGCATGCTGTGGAAACTGTACAGTGTGCATGCTCACTGACAGCTCACACAGCAGCTGGCCGCGGAGTCGAGAGGAGGGCTGTGCCAGTTCCCATACTCCGGTGTCACTGAAAGCTGGACATTGGTGTGTGTGTGTGAGGAGAGAGGGGTGATGAGGGTGAAAATGAGCAGGCAGGTCAGATGAGGGGCATGAGACTTTCAAGGGGACAACTGGATACCAGGGATGTCTTTTAACGGATCAGAGGGACAGATTGGTGGGTGGAGGGATCACCAGGGGGATTGAATATCTGGATGTACTGGGATATTGAGGGGGGGGACCAGTGGACCAGCAGGGAGTGTGTGTAACATTGCAAAAGATGATAATGGTCTGCTGCGCCCCATGCAAATGAGCCCATAATGGGCATGCAGATGGCCCCTTACACCTTGCATGCCCAATGGACACATTTGCATGCTCGGGCTGAATATGGCCCCCCAGGGACATGGTGCTATCCCATTTTGGGAAGCACTATTCCTGTGGAGCCACATGCAGCCTTCTGGTCTGTGTTGGGGCAGAACAGACCCACATAGCATTGCACTGATATGGACTGATACTTAATCAGAAAGTGTCCATCTGCAAGTGCTATTAATCTGAATGCCGCTGGAGTTAGGGTGAGGGCAAATGCAGTGCACATAGCTGCACTGGGCTTGCCCAATTTTTCAATATCAGGGCCATAATCCTCAACATATGACATAAAAATTAATTCCATGGCATCAGGTTGTGATATCACAATCAGTGGACTATGATGTCATAGCAGGATGAAACTAACGAAGACTAAGGGAAAAGACTGTTCTGCAAAGTGCTTCTGCATTCCACCACCAAAGGACAAAAGACTCTGTTTTAGTGAAAATGTATCGAGTAAAAAAAATAAAAATAAAAAATAAGGTCCTGTAATTCAAATTTGGGTAGGGAATTTTGGATAACTGAGTTCTGATGTTGCCAACTGTGCATTTGTTGTTGGAAACTGAAAATCTCTTTAAAGAGTTTGTCACTTTTAGGAAAACATGAAAAAAACGTAATATTTACACAGAATTTATCTCATATTTTATATATTTTCTGTATTACTATTTCTTTAATTCATCGTTACTGGGTTTGTTTATGTACATGGAAACTGATCCTTTGACACCTCTAGTTTATCAGTTCCTGCTGATTATTTATTTGCTGATGTCACAGTCCTTTGTCAATGTTTATAACATGGGTATAAAAAAAACCTGAACAAATCAAACAACTTCATTGCTTAAAACATAGTACCTGACCATTGATTATTTACCTAGAAACTGCACCGTTATGCTAACCTGCCCTAATCAACCTAAATAAGTGTGAATACACCTTTTTCTGTTAAAATTAATTTTATTTTCCACTTTTTAAACACAAAACAAACCCCTTAACAGGGCATGGATTTATTCAAAATAAATGCAGTTCCCGTGTACATTTAAAGGCACACAGCCTTAGTTACCAAACTCACCAATTCCACTTACTGTAGCAACAAGCTAACTAAAGGAAAATAAATAATTTTTCCATTCCATTCCATAATGGGTGCTAGCTGCACATTCGAGCAGACTTGATAGGCCTGTAGGCCTTTATCTGCTGGCAAATTTCGTATGTTGGTATGTTTGTATTTAAAAAATAAAACAAAACATTATTTTCCATTTTATAAGTGCAATAACACACACCAGGGCATGAGTTTCTTGAGAAATAGTGCACTTTCTAGATGCTTTGAAAGTCACTTGCTATTGGCCTCATTCCTTCCAGTTGCCCCAGGAAGTGCATTAATTCTCTAGAAACACATGCCCTGTTGTGGGTTACTGTTTACGTAACCCCTGCCACCTAGGCACAGTATGTTGGGGCAGCTGTCCAAGCTAGTGAAACTTTTATTTATTTAATTAGTTTTGGTTGACTGGGACAGAAGGGCTAGATAATACTGCTTATTTTCAGCCTCATCCCAAGAGGGGAGGATACAGATGCAAACCAACCGATACTAAACTGCTTTACCATTTTATCAGTCTTTCCATTTGAACATTCTGGCTGATGGCCCTGGAACTGGTGTAATTTAGTTGGTTAGATATCAGTGACATGGAGGCTCCACCTAGCAAAGCCACTTTCAATACTATTCCATTCAAGATGATGCCCCCCCCAAGAAAATGTAACAATAACTGAGATTTTCATCAGTATCCCATGACAACTATAGAAATGAAACAATTAGCACATTTACACTAATTTTGTTTTATTTCTCATTTAGATATTTCCTGAAGAAGACCTAAGGTTGAAACGTAAATTTTTAACTCTATTTTCTATTTTCAGCATGCATTTAATATAACCATTTTGTTTTGCTTTTAGACCACATGCTGACACAGTGCCTTATTTTTGTTTTTACAATTAGCACATGAATGACAAAATACAAAACAAAGGTACTATCGATTAGGGTAGGCAGAAATAAGGCTCTGGGTAGGAAAGTGTAAGTGAAGGATGTGCAGAATAACATGACTCATCAGGCAATCCTGCACTATCCTGTACTTCTCTCCTCAGACCATAGGGGTGTTGAGAATTTTAATTATGCTGCAGAAGTTGGTGTGAAGTAGGGAACTTTACACTTTGCATAGCAAAGTGAAGTTCCTGACTTCATCCCCAGCTTAGTGGAGCAAAGTTATTTTATTTAAAAAAAAGGCATTTTAAAATGAAAAAAACAACCCCCACCCACTGTTAAATAGTGAGTCCACCCAGACCCTTTCATGTATGTACTTGCACCCTACCCATCCTCTAGCTCCCTACCTCACACCTCCCCCTTTACAGTCCTGTCAAAGTTTTATTTAAAGGTGGTACATAGATTAATTATTATAATACAAAAATTGTTCTCCTTTCCTGATTGGTTGTCAGAGTTCTAGTAGGGTTACACTAACTGATTTTACCCTACCATGTAGAATCTGATAATGGAGGATGTTTCTAAAAATAGTGGTGGAAGAAGATCCAGCAATTTCATGTGAAACTAAACATTGTTTTTTAGAAAAAATGGTTGCTCCTGGCAAGTACGATATATCATACACATAATCAATAAAATGGTTTCATGCATATACTGACTGCTCTCAACCGTACGAAGCTCTTAGTTATGTTTTTGATAGAGTGAGAGCTGCTTATAGGTTGTATGCCCAGTGAAGTGAATGTTAGGGACATTTTGTCTGACACTTTGAGAGATCCAATTGTTATGGCTGTGGGCGGAGCCTACAGTCATTTTGCTATCTGTAGCTTGAAAATGGAGTTTCATGGAACACATTTGTTGGACTTTTCACTGTATCCTACCACATCTACAAATCACTATGGCAACTAAAATAAAATAATCCCTTCTTTCTGTTTAGAATTTTGGAGACATAATTCCAAGCTGCTTATCATATGGCGATTAGGAAACTGAAACAGCTTGTTAAATATTTGTTACCTATTAAACTGGAGATTTGTTTATTCCCTTAGAAATGCAGCAGCTTGCACACTTAAATGATTAGCATTTAAACATTTTTTGCTACTGACTTCAGTTGGGGATAAATATATTTTAAGAAAGATTCATACCTCATAAATGTTACCCTTTCTCAGCAAATTTTGTAAAGATTTACACTGATTTTAACCTCTCATGACCTATCTATTAAAATGACAGGTCTTCAGTGAACTACCCAGACTAAATTCATAAATTTCTTTTTGACAGAGGGCTGTGGCCTGCTTCCCAGACATAACAGATACGAGCTTCTGAGATCTCTTATAGTAAGAGTGTGTGTGTGTGGTCCTGCTTTCCAAACATAACAGATAAGAGCTACTGAGATCTCTTATAGTAAGAGAAAGAGAGAGAGAGAGAGAGAGAGTGTGTGTGTGTGTGTGTGTGTGTGTGTGTTTGGGGAGGGGTGGAGAACCAGTCAAACTCCTGGCCAGGCAGACCTCATCTAATGAATTATCTGCAGACAAACCACGAGTGATACAGAAGCAAATGATCTGATACCTTTTATTGGACCATCATAGATGTAACAAAAATAACTTATACCATTTATAAAATTCCTGATCAAACAACTGCAAAGAGAAGACTGTCTTTTGTCATTTTATAATATGATACACTGAGTGTGTATTTACTGAGTCACTGGAACATGGGCTTGATAAATTAATAACATTTATTTACTCAATCAAGATTCCATCAGGTGGACAGAAAAAAAGTCTATGAGAATTTGTCTGAAAACTAACAACTATAAGATGCAAAAATAGCATATATGTATATAAACGTCTTTACAATAAATCAATAAATTGGTTTACAGGCATTACTGGTTCATGAAATAATGAGCTTGATATTTTTTTTTCATACAGTCCCCCTTATGCATAGCATATAAATCCAAATCATTCCAAGGCCATCGTGACATATAATATTAATACTGAGCAGCAAATCTGAGCTATTTTCCTAATAAAAGGCTGCTGATATAATAAATAAAGAGCAAAGTCATAAATAAGGAACCAGTGGCTTATGGAAAAATCTACAGGGATTTGATTCTACCTTTGTGGGGAACACACAGAGAAAATGAGGGCTTCTTACAGAGTAATGGTTATTTGGATCTGGGAGCACTGAATAGTTCTTATCCTATATTTTGTATCCTGGATAGGGCAGGGGAGATGCTACATCTCATTGTCATTGTGATCTTCATTTTACACATTTTTGCACTGTATTTACTCAGGCTGTCCCAGATTAGATGCAATATCTTATTTTCAGTGGGGTCATGATTTTACCATTTTTTTAATGTATTTATTCAAGCTATTTAGTCCTGGCCCCTGTATTCAAAGGAGATAAGTAGCACATCCTGGTGGAAAAGGGAGATGTGCCACACAACTCCAACAATGCACAGTGGTGCAATATTCAAATGTGGGAATGGGTAAGGGAATGCACAAATGGTATACCATTCAAATCAAGAGGGCAGTCCCATGCATATGCCGTGCTGTATCATATCAAGTGAGAATGTGCCCCTCACAGTCCAAAGCACCGTGGCCCACAGTTAGGCCATGAATAGCTGGCCTAACTCAGCCAGCCACCCACATACAGGCTGCAGATGTGCACCCAGCTGCACAGCAGCCTGGCAGCCCTGGTGGACTAGAGGTACCCCCTTTCCATCCACAATCTATCCAACTCCATCCCTGAAGAGCACCATAGTGTAGGACCCCCCAGACTCAGTTGCACTACAGGAAACCATGGTCCATATCCATAGTCTAGAGGACTCCCATCCACCACCCCATACACAGACATTCTCACTCCCCCCATACCCAACCTGTTGCAAAGACTGGCACTTCCCTTCACATCCTGCATTGGCCAGCCATTGACTGCACTAAACCCGGGCTAGGGACCTGCACTCTGGAATGACCCAGCTGGCTGTACTGTGCATTGGGGCACCATGCCAGCTGTGGATCCACCAGTGTATGCAGCCATGTGTAAGTCCCTAGCAAACAGAAGAGGGAATTTAAATACCTCCAATGCATGCCTTGCTGATGCTGTATCTTCCTGCTGTTATACACTGCTGTAAGTCCACACTCTCCCCTGTTCCCTGTGTAACATGCCACCATCCAGCCTACTGAAGTATCCTGGGTGCCATGGGATATGGTATCCTGTAATGCTATTTGCAGTGTACATTGCAGGCTATAGATAGTTCATCCTCAGTTCCCCAACTGTACAAATGAATGGGAAGTCAGCTGTAGCATACCTGTTTTGGGACTGCGTGAGTGGGTGCAGCATTGGCCGCCATCCACACTGAGCAGTGCAATGGCATTAGGATGATGGATCTGCATGCGAGTGACTGAGCAGTATGGCCACTGGGTGTTATCACCCACACACAGCTCATGCCTATGTATAACACATTCCAGCATCCTACTGCAAGTGCTCCGCCACCCGCCAATAGAGTGGTACAATCCCATTACAGAGCCAGTCGTCACAATGGGATGGGCTGGGGGGCAGGGAGGGGGGTGTCTGTGCACCATTGAGTGGGAGTGGGGGCCACTACACTATGGACATGGACTGTAGGTGTATTCAGGTGCAATTAGGGATGGCATTGGGGTCCCTACAATTTGAAACCAATATAGCCTGGACTCCAGTATGATCAGGGCTGGTGGAATAGGTGGGGGAGGTGCCACTATACTACCAGAGACTTCAGGGTCTGTCCCACATGGGACCGATTGGGGTCAGGGCTTGGGGGTGAGAGCTGCTCTGACGCATTCATCCCCATGCCAACATGCAAATGGGCTGGTAATGAGCATGCATAAGGCCACTTTGCACCCTGCATGCTCAGTTAGTTCATTTGCATACCAGTATGTGCCACACATTCCCCTGGAAGGTATTCAGTCGGGGTCACCCAGGATGCACCTGACTTGGTGGCCACCTGCACTGTGATTCCCATTCAGGGTCGCATTTTCAACAGGAATAATGAAGCCCACCAGGATGAAGTGCAGTGTCACAGGTTTGATGCATGACAAAATGGATTAACTCCCTTTGCAATTGCATTGTTTGCTACAGTAACTCTACTGCAGAATTCTGCAGTGATGTACTTCATCTTGGTGGGCTTCACTATATGTACACCCTGTACCGGTGGTGCATTCTCTTTGAATATTTTATCAGGGCTGACTGGCAGACCCTCTTTGTGCAATGCATCTTTCTGCTCGTGCATCGATCTGGCACTTAATATATCCCCCCACATGTAAAATATTGTTTTTAGTGCTTTCTGATTTTACACAATGCAGCATAATATTGTGTAGATGTAAAGGCCCACTGAAAATAAGATGCCACTTCTTCTGTGAACTATCCAGGCTAAATGTATAGCAATCAGCAATCATATTCTAGGAAAACACATTGTAAAAATGTGTAAAAGGAAGACCACATTGAAACTGCCTCTTCACAGATCTGCATTGTGCAAATTCGTTAGAAATAATGGGTAAATGCATCCCAAAATCTCTCCACAGCCATATCGGTTCTGACCAGAGTTTGTTTTTAATGCTGTTGCCATTTACAGTCCAGCATACAAGACAGTGTTATTCTGTAAGTAAGTAGGTAAAAGTTTATTTCATCATGGCCCCCAATCCTGGAGGCTCTAGGCACCATTACAGTTTAAGTAGGGCATAACAATATAAAAACAATATAAAATAGCATACTTCTCTCCCTTATTGCATACCCTGACAAGGCTTTCAGTGGCTTCTAGATGTGTCAAATCCTGCACCTGATGGACCTCTGCACATACCCTGATATGATTCTTATTTATATATGCTATTTGATGTGCCACTGACAGTGTCTGCTGGCTGCTACTGTTTTTCCCCTAATTACCCCTCCCTTTTGATGTGGACCCTCAGTGAGTGAGCTTTAGCTCATAGTTTTTGTCATTCCAATTTCCAATAAAGAAATAATCTATCCTCCTTCTCTCACCACCCTTCCTCCCACTGAGCCCCCACCTCCTGCTCTCTGGTTTGTGACCACCTTCCACCTACTAGTCTAACATACTTCCTAGTGCTGTTTCCCCTCACCCTACTAGTCTAGCTCCCCAGCTGTACTTGTCCTCCTCAACTGTACCCTTTAGGATATTGACAATGCTATCTAGCTGCTATGGGTGAGTTCTTAAAATTGTATTGATATGGACTATAGCACTTGTAACTACTATGCCTTGGGACTGATCCCTCCTGTACTAGGTACCTTCAACACATATTATGTGATGCAACATGTATTTTGTGATGCTTATGCATTCATTACTCAGTAATATGGTATACTTTTATGTACTAATTTGCTTTGCACTTAATACCGCCTCACTGGCACTGCTACTGTCTCCCACTGTGCTTGTATTTCTTTCCCCCTGCCTTTGTATGACGAGGATCCTTTGTAAAGGAGCTTTTAGCTCAAGGTTGTAATTCTGATTCTTTCAATAAATAAAAAAAAAACAGACATTAAATATTAACTTACCGAGTTTCTTTAAAATCAGAATTAAAATTAAGATTTTAAAATTTAGCTAAAAACTGTCTTGGAAAGCTTGTTTAAAAAGATAGATCTTTAGGCCCTCCCTTAAAAGCCTCTGCTGCCTGGGCCTCCATTAGAGATCTTGGCAGCGAACTCCAGAAGGCTGTGTCAGCCACCTCAAAGAAGTGATCCCCCGAGGTCTTCAGCCTGGCCCTTGGAATCACCAGGAGGCCCTCTGTGGAGGAGCGGAGGGAATTCATAAGGATGCCTGAGGTTAGGAAGTCAGACAGGTAACCAGAGCATGCCTTTATTTACAGTATTGTTTTAAAGTAATATTACAACTCTTGTTTTTGATCATTGTTAATTCAGGGCACTGACAATAAGCATGCACATTCCTGCCAGCTAACCTGCGTGCCTGACTATAATGCGTGTGTTCATTCCCAATGTGATTTAAAAACAATAAAAAATACCCTTTGAAATGCTCTTTGTATTGAAAGACTGTATTATATTGTGTCACCACATCATCTCATTCAGGAAAATGCTTTTAGTACACAAGTGTTGAAAAAGTTGGGACTCGCCAAAGTGCAAGTTTACAACCAACAGCAGAAGTACATTAAGACATCTTACTTTGTCCCTGCTATTTCCACCAATGTGCTGCTCTGTCTGACAGTTCCTATTGTAATCTTCTGGGTTTAGAGTAATTGAGCATGAAATGGGGTAAGTCTGATGCAAAATCTGTAATACTAGGATTGCAATATTTCTCTCTTTTATTTCAGATTGTCCAGCTCACACACACACACACACACACACACACTGGAAAAGAAGAATGGAAATCTCCTTTGGGAGCACTAGAATGTATGCAGGTAAAAAGCCCTTGTACTCGAACTAGGTATGGTTTTCTGTATATATTGAATAGCAATCAACAGGCTGCACTGCAACTGAGGTCCCTGAGCTCCTGACTGAGGAAAGGACACTTGGGGGGAATGCTAACCAACTCCATTCAGTTTACTTTGTCTGGTAACAAAAAAGAGTAAGAGCCAGGCAACTGCATCTGTCAGAGATAGCAGCGAGTGGGTGGGGGTTGAGAGCTGGAATGAATGTGAGCACACCTTGCACCAGACAAATGTTACTCTCAGATAGAGTGGGGGTGGGGAGGGAGGATTAAGCAAGATATGTGAATGTGCTTCAGCTAACAGTTATTTAACTTGCACTTTGGCAAGACCCGATATTTTCAAGCTGAATACACCAAGAGCATTTTCTTACAGATGATAGTGTGTTAACACACTAGAATGCTCTGTTCTAACAAAATGAACATTGCATATGTGATGTGTAGCTGTTCTGAAATCGGGACTTTAAGAATGAGTATGCACATTACTGTGAGGAAAGCAGCATGGCAGGGTTGAATGAGGTCCTGTCTCATTTGATACGAGCAAAGAGTTAAAAGCAAAAATCTGTTCTGTCCTCTCCTTTTCTGTCTCTTGTCTGTCTGATTACGCAATCAAATTTTCTTGTGAGATCTAGGAACTGATCACTCTGATGGTCATGCGACCCCCCCCCCACTATCTGCTTGCCTTCACTTGCTGTTTCTGTCTATTCCTCCTCCTTGCTTATCTGTGGTTGTAAAAATATATGTGAATCTGTGTGTGAAACTGGTATCCCTTTGTTTGTCAATGTATAGTTTAATGTGTGGTACATAGCTCAGTACTTGTGTATACTTATGAGCTGAATGGCATATCCTTCATGTTTATAATGTGAATTTTGGTGTTTCTCTATATCCCACCCTCTGTGGGATACTGGGTAGGTGTAAGATTTAAGCCCCAGGGTAGAGGGTGAGCCAAATGTGCCAGAGAAGGAGGAGGAGGAGGCAGGGGAGGATGGAGGATGTCTGAAAATGCTCAAAGCTGAGCTAGCAGAAGCCTGAAGTTTATTTATTTAGTTAGTTTTTGTTGAGTGGGTAAGTGCACTAGACAAATTCTGCCTATTTTCAAGTATGACCCAGGGGAGGGGGTTACAGATGAAAGCCAACTGACCTTGAACCAGATTAAGCTGCTGGTGGTATTTTTTGTGAATTTGGGGAAATTGGCCAGGGCACTGGGGAAATTCCCAAACTCTTTTCGAGAAGTGCCATGGGATCTTTAACATCCACCTGAACTACTACCGGAACATGTAGATGTGACCTCGGTTCAATATCTCATCTGAAAGATGGCACCTCAGGAGTGCAGCACCCCCCTCATGCTGCACTACAGTGTCAGTATTGGGATATAACCCAAGTGTCTGGTGTGAGGATAGAACCCACAGCCTTCTGATCTCCTGGCCTCAGAGGCGAGTGTGCTACCTGCTAAGCCACTGACATTGTTTAAGAAGGGGATGTGGGAGGAGCTATCCCCCATTGAACCTCAGGCTAAAGCCTTCCAATTCAATGTGTGGTACATAGCTCAGTGCTTGTGTATACTTATGAGCTGAATGGAATATGCTTGATGTTTATAACTTCAGCTTTGGCGTTTCTCTATATTCCACCCTTTGTGGGATACTGGGTAGTAAAGTATGTAAAGTAAAGTAAGTAAAGCAAAGAAAAATGTTATTTATATAGCACCTTTCCAAAAACCAAGGTGCTTTAACAAAGCATAACAATATCCCACGTAAATAAAACAATAACAGTATTATAAATAACTTAATATTACAGATATAATCATCCAGATTACAACATCAAAGAAAAGCCTGGTTAAAAAGATCAGTTTTAAATTCAGCTTTAAAACTTTCAACTATCAGGCATTCTTTTAACCTACGAGGTAGAGAATTCCACAGGGTGGAAGCCTCAAAAGAAAAAGCTCGAGCACCAGAAGTTTTCAGACGCACCCTGGGACTCTCTAGCAATCCCTTGTCACGGATTGGAGAGGATGGTGGGGGCAGTAGGGATTCAGAAGATCTTTCAGATACCCTGGTCCCTGATCATGTAGGGCTTTAAAGGTCAGTAAGCTAGCCTTAAAGGTGATCCGCCACTGAACAGGAAGCCAGTGCAGTTCATGCAGCACAGGCGTAATATGACTAGCCCTAGAGGTGCCAGTCAAAAGCCTAGCTGCCGCGTTCTGCACCAGCTGCAGGTGGTGGTATCAACCCCTGGAATCCCTAGATAGAGGGCATTGCAGTAATCTAGGTGGATGGTGATGAAGGCATAGACCAAAATTTGTAGATCATCTGAAGGAACCAGGTGTTTCACCCAGGCAATATTCCTAAGATGGTAAAAAGAGGATTTGACCACAGCCGACACCTGAGATCTCAGAGTCAAACCATCATCAAAAATAATGCCCAGGTTCCTCACCGGTCTGAGGTGGTGAGCTGGATGCCATCAAGCTATAGGCCTGATGACTGCCCAGCCCCCATACCTGCACCCAGCCAACCTGTGTCCTCCACCAACACCTCGGTCTTATCGAGGTTCAGTCTCAGCCACTTGGTGCTCATCCTGTCCTTGATCTCAGCGAGACAGTTATTGAAGACAGAGACTACATCCTCCTGTCTGGGTAGAAAAGACATATACAGTTGAATATCATCTACGTAGCAGTGAAACTCAAACTGTATCATCTGATGACATCTCCTAATGGCAGCATATACACTGAACAGCATGGGTGACAATATGGAGCCCTGCGGCACCCTACAGGACAGAGGGGGAGTATCAGAGGAAAAAATTCAGGGGACAACCCTCTGAGATCTGCCCATGAGGAACGATTGAAATCATTTGAGGACCACACTCGATACTCCCCAAAGGAAATGCAGGCAGTCCAAAAGAACACCATGGTCCACAGTGTCAAATGCTGCAGAGAGAGATCAAGAAGGCCCAAGATGGTATGTGCCTTTCAATCTTTTATTAGGAGGACATTCAATACCTGAACAAGTGCAGTCTCAGTACTATGTCTCTTCCAAAATCCAGACTGGAGAGCCTCACAGATACCATGGGCCACAAGATAATCCTCTAGCTGTGATGCAACCACCTTTTCATCTTGCCAAATCTGCCAATGCCGTCTCTGTCCTAAATGACAACCTCACCTCTCTAATTAACAAGCATGCTCCTCTTATTAAAATGAGGGTTCAGAAAATCTCGCATGCATGGTTCACCCAAGAGCTCAAATCTGCACTTACCAATAGAGATGTGCTATGGGCTAGGGCCAGGCACACAAAGGACCCGGCAGACTGGCAGGCATTTAGAACTGCCAGAAATGCCTGTGTTAAAAGTGTATGTGCTACTAAAGCAAACTTTCTACATCTCCCCTCTGGGGCAGGCCAAAGGGAACTCCCAAAAAATCTGGAAGACACTGAGATCCATTGAAGGCCATCCTGCTGCTTCCTCCCCTCCCACCAAGATTCTGGCCAAGGACAGGATGGTTTAAAATAAACTGAGAATCCTCGAAGAACTTAACCTTCACTTTGCCACTGCCGGGTTGGCATTCGACTCCTCCCCATATGCTAGCCGAGTGAATAGCAACACTAGCCCAGATACTACACATACTACTCCACCTCATCCCTTCCAGTTGTGCCTGTTTAGCTACAAAGAAGTCGAGGACATAATTCTTAGCCTTGACACCAAGAAAAGTGCAGGGGATGATTGCCTTGAATCATTTTTCTTGCGGTTAGGCTATGCCCAGCTCACAGCCCCCATCCTTCACATCTTCAACCTCTCTATTACCACAGCCACTGTTCCATCCTGCTGGAAATCTGCCCATATTCTTCCTCTCTTCAAATCAGGAGATCCTTGTGACTTAAACAACTACCGTCCTATCTCTATCTTGCCCGTTCTCTCCAAAGTGCTGGAAAAACTTATATACAACCAACTAAAAAATCACCTAGAAGCGCACCCACTCCTAAACCTGGCCCAATCTGGTTTCAGGTTGAAGCACAGTACCATCTCAGCCTTGACTAAAGTCTCTAATGACTGGATCCATGCTATGGACACCAAAAGGTTACTGGTGCAGTCTTTCTAGACCTCAGTAAGGCCTTCGACACTGTAGACCATCACCTCCTAATCACCTGTCTTGCCTACATAGGTGCCACTCCACTTACCATACAGTGGTTTAACAGTAATCTCACAGGAAGGATACAAAAAGTCAAAGCTGATGGCCTATCTGCCCCCCTTCCAATTGCCAGAGGAGTCCCTCAAGGCTCCATCCTAGGACCAATCTTTTTTCCCTGTACATCAACAACCTTGACTCCCACATAAAGAACTCTAGCATACATTTCTTTGCGGATGATACAGTTTTGTACGCATCAGGCTCGTCCTTAACTGAAGTCAGGGAAGCACTCCAAGCTGACTTTATCCAGTTAGAAAGCAACCTTATCAACACCAAGCTTCTCTTAAATGCCAAAAAAACAAGACAATGATTTTCTCGAGACTTGCTTTGTCTGGTGCCCTACCTACCCCACCTAAAAACATCATAGTTACCTCCCTAGGTGAACCCTTGGAAGTCGTACCTAAATTTAAATATCTAGGTATGTGGATAGACAACAAGCTTTCCTTCAATGACCACAGTGAGGATCTATAAAAGAGGCTTAAAGCACGCTTGGGCTTCTTCTTTAGAAATAGGACTCTCTTTTCTCTCGCAACCCACAAAAGACTTGTCCAAACAACATTCCTTCCCTTGCTTGACTACAGAGACGTTATCTTTATCTCCTCCCCAACCTTGAGCCTATCTAAACTGGACGTACTCTGTCACCGTGCTCTTCACTTCATTACTAACTCTGCATACAGGACCCACCACTGTGATCTTTATGCAGCAGTTCGGTGGACCTCTCTTGCCACCAGACACCTCCTGCATGCTAGCATTTGGACCCTCAAATTACTACTCCACAAACTGCCTGTCTGTTTAACATCTCTCATGCACATCTCGCATAGCACCTACTCCCTAAGGAAATCTGACCTTATCCTACTAGATGTTCCCAGGACACGTACCACAGCTGGCCAAAGAGCTGTCTCATACACCCTCCCAAACATTTGGAACCAACTACAAACCATGCTGAAGCTAACCAGCATTGTATCAATTAACTCCTACAAAACACTAGCTATCTCTAAATTAAAAGACATATGTAGGTGCTACTAGGCCCCTAACGCCAAGTCAACTTCCTAGGTACCAACTGGTCCTCTACTTATTAAGCTGAAATGTGTTGCATAATTTAGGGCAAGGTTAAAGCTGGAATGTACTGCATATATAGCATAAGGACTTCTATTGTGTATACCTCTTGTATTATATATTTTTTTTCTTTGTTGTTCTACATTTTATATCTCCTGTCTATGTAATTGCAAACTGTATGTGTATGTGCCTCAGGACCTCCTTGTGAAGGAGCTTGCTCAACGAAGTCTTTCCTGCAATAAACTTGAACTTGAACTTGAACTTTTCAATAACCTTGCCTACAAAAGGCAGGTTAGAGATAGGCCTGCAATTAGCTGGATAGTTTGGATCCAAGGAGGAATTTTTAAGGAGTGGTTATATGACTGCCTCCATTAGGGGATCTAGAAAGACCCCCCTCTCCAAGAAACCCCAAACAATTTAAGCTAGGATCAGGCAGATGACATCCACACAACCCACTAATAGGGATGTAGGGCCTGGATCCAAACTACAGCTGGCTGGGTGCAGAGTGTATGATTCCACAATATCTAAGAGTTCTGGCCTGCTGAAGTCTGACCAGGAAGACCAAGTGTTCATCAACTCCCACGGATCCCAACAGTCCCTCATAGGGTGAGCCGGGCCGGTGCTGGCCTGGATGCTGACCACCTTACATGTGAAGAATCGAGTGAGCTCATCAGACTTAATCTGCAAAAAGACTCCTCCAAGTTGGAGACAGATTGGATTGCACAATCTGTCTACAGTTGGGAAGAGATGAGCTGGATGATTCTGCACTGCAGAAATCTCCCTGGACAGGAATTCTGCCTTCTTACGGGTGATTTCTAATTGATAGTTCTCATGATGTTCCACTAATCTAAGCTTGTCAGTATCCAGGCTGGACTTCCGCCAAGCTATCTCCAGCCTTCGACCCTTTCTTCTCAACTGTTTCAAGAAACCATCAAACCAAAGGCTCCTTGGGTGAAGAGTAAGGGGTTGAACATGAAGAGGTGCAATCTTGTCCAGCACTGCTGCTAGGCCTTCTGGGGTAAACCCCCTTAAAGGGTGGTACTGGACCATCTCTCTGTTGCACAGGCCCTTTGGGAGGAGCCCAGAAACTAAACCTAGGTGTAGGTGTAAGATTTAAGCCCCAAAAAGAGAATCAGTGTAGTGATTATCTCCTCCAACTCTGGAAAGTATGACCAGAAGCACACAGGAGAGGAAAAAAACCCTTGGCCGAAACCTCTGAGGACCCATGGCTACTGACCTGCCCATCCTCTGGGCATACTAAGAGGAGTATAATCCTAAATGTAGCTAAGGTTTAAGTTATGGTTATTTCCAAGGATTCAGTCTGATTTGCTGGTCGAAGAGTCCTGATTCCGATGTCAATGATAAACAGGAAGACAACACTGAAGATGAAGGTTCTGGCAGATGGAAAGATCCAATGTGGAATGATGTCCGGATGGAGAGATGATGGTTAGTCCATGTTTAGGGTAGCTGAGTGAAGCAGACGTAAAGTGTACATATACAGTCAGCATGGCTGAGGAATGTGCGCCAAGTTGCAATTTTTGAGAGATGTAGAGGTCATAGATGATGAAATGGTCGGGAGCATTGCACGGCTGGGAATGATGATGTGTAGGAGTGTTGCACAGCTGGGAGGCTTACATGGCTGTTGTACATCCATTGAAACATTAGGGTACAATCAAGTATCTTGTCAGAAAGGAGTAATTGTCCTAAGATGACCAAGGAATTGAAGTGCATTCCAAGGAAATGAATGGTATAGAAACTAGGCTGGAACTGGAACAAACGCAGGTGGACTGCAGTAGAAGAATGAATGAACGATGAAGTAGGGTAGGCCTGGATCCGGGCTGGCAGGAGCATGGGACCCCTTTGTCAATCCGATGAAGGCAGTGTTCAAATGCCCAAGCGATGGAGTAGGTCTCAGGTGGTCAGACTAAGGAAGGCAAGACCCCCATGTGAGTCTGCCTTAGTGAAGATGGAAATACATGTGAGAAATGAGAAATGTCTCCTCATGGAGCACAAAGGATTTGGGATGGCGAGACCCCCACATGGGTTCTCCATCACTACAGCATGGTATAATCCGAAGTAAGGGGGTGAAACACCCACTTGCGACTGCCTGTAGATAATAGAGAAATACATTTTAACAAGAAGTAATGTCCATTGTGGGCATGTTTGTGTTGGGATGGTGGGACCTTCCCATAGGTCCACCATCGCTGTAGTATGACGTGATCCATGATAAGAATGAAGAGATCCTTTGTTGGCATGGTGGGACACCTCGCGGTCCACCAGCACCATAGTCTTGAATAGTTCAAGGTAAGGGGACGAGACTCTCATGTGTGTCTGCCTGTAATGACATAGAAATGTGAGTAAGGCCCCTTGTAGGGCATTCATGATTGGGATGGTGGAACTTCATGTGGTCCACCATAGAATGGAAAGTCCAAAGTAAGGAAGGAGATGCCCCCATATGAGTCTGCCTGTAGTGACTGGAGATACAAGTGAGCCATGAGTAGGTCCCCTCAAGGGGCATGTATGTTCGAGATGGCAGGACCCCACGTGGTCCACCATCACCATAGTATTGCACTGGCTGAGATAAGGATGGCAGGATCCCTGCGATTCACCATTGCAGTATTAGTACACAGTCCACTGTAGGAGGACGAGATCCCAAATGAGGCCACCTGTAGGAAATGTAAATAAGGTTTGAGCAAAGAATAGATGTCCCATTGTGGGCATGGTTTGCTGGGATGGTGGGACCCCACATGGTCTGTCATCGCCATGGTATGAAGTAGAGTATGTTTGGGATGGCGGGACCCCATGTGGTATGCCATCACAGTTCCATTGAGTAGTGCATGAATAGGATGGCAGGACCCCATGTGATCTGCCATTGCCATCGTGAGGAATAATCCAAGGTAAGGATGGTAAGACCCCCAGGTGAGTCTTCCTGTAGTAAACTGGAATATGATTGAGCCATGAGTAAGGCTCACTTGTGGGGTGTGAATGTTTTTGGGATGGTGTGACCCCACGTAGTCTGCCATCTCCATAGTATTGCCTGTGTAAGGTAAGGATGATAGTACCCCTGTGGTCCATCGTAGCAGTATTAGCGTAAAGTTTCAAGTAAGGAGAATGACTCCAAGTAAGTCCACCTGCAGTAAATGGAAATAAGATTGAGCAATGAGTAGATGCCCACTCATTGGTATAGTTGGTTGGGATGGCAGGACCCCACGTCGTCCACCATCGCCGAGTTGGTGATGGTTAGGGATGTAAGTTTGTTATGGCAGTCATACACGTCATTGATTCCATGACGTTTGATCTTTATTCAGGACTTCCATGACTTTCACTAGTGTCATCAAAATGTAGCAATGATGACAGTGCCACAACATTTACTACTGTTTACTAATGATTTCATGAACAAACAATGAGTCATTAAAACCTCATCTATGACAAACTTACATCCCTAGTGATGGTCTGAGGAAAGAACGGTGAGACCCTCATGTAGGTCTGCCTGTAGTGAGTAGGAAGTACTATGGGGTGTGTAAGATTGGGATGGTGGTACCCCATGTGGTCCGCCATCACCGTTTTGTGGAGTAGTCTGAAAATTGTAAGGGCGACTCCCATGTGAGTTTAAAGCCCCATCGAGGGGCTAGTTTGGTTGGGATGGTGGGATCCCACATGGTCTGCCATCACCATATGGTGAGAGCACAGGAATGAGCGAGGTAGGAGAGCATGGTTCAAGGTAAGTGGAATCATCATAGTAATGCAAGGTCCAGTGGGACGAGGCACAGTCGAGGGCATTGCACCATCCAAGAAGTGAGATTATTCCATACTTGCAGTGCTGGCATGCTCCTGGGGTACATTAGTCCACTTAAAACAGTCAGAGAAAGGTCACAAATGGTAGGATATATAGAGACATCATAGTGGTGGGGTAGGATCAGCATATTAGGGAAGAGTTAATGTTCCTATAAAGCCCCAACAAGTGCAGCCTATACCTCACCTATCTCAGAATCTATGGTCTTAAACTTTGTGTATAGCCTCCCAATACTAGTGTTAATTCAATGGTTGAACTTCATGAGTGGAATAACCATATCCAGATGATCAACTGTGAATAAGGAGAGATGGTTGTAGCCGAGACTACCTGCCGCAACTTGGAGGTCATGGGCTTCATGGATCATGCCTGTCATGCTGGAGCCAGAGATAGTGGGCACCTATGTTTCCCTGGCTGCTGTTCATGTTCTGGAATCCATGGTTAGCATATTGTGTTAGACATGGTGGTAACAGTATCAGTCAGGCAATGGGGTAGGTAGAGCACCTCAAAGAGAGGAAAATTAAAAATCCCAGAACAACTCACCAGTTCCCACCGACGATGGGGAAGCAAGCAGCAGGAGGGAGGCTGAAGCTGACGGAGGCTGTTCAGAGCAGGGACACCACTGATGGGGTGGCACTGGAAGATCCAATGCAGAAGGAGGAGGCACTGAGGCAGGGGCTCCGGAGCAGGAGCAGAGGGGGAGGAAGCACACAGGGAGGCAAGAGGGAGGGGAGCAGAAGCATGGCACAGGAAATCAGGCCAGAGGCTGGAGCTGGAGACACCATCCAGGAGGTGTTTGGCGGAGTTGAGGTGGAGGCCATAGAAGCATCAAAACGGGGGCACCGCAGGGAACATGGCCAGGGAGGAGCAGAAAGGGCCAGAGCGGCAGGAAGAGCAGTGAGAGAAAGAAGTGCCTAGAGTACAGGAATGAGCGAGGTAGGAGAGCACAGGAAGGGAGGCAAGGAAGGGGGGGACAAGGGAAGTCTTAAGCTGCAGGACACAAAACAGGAGAGAAGGGGGGGAATGCCAGAAGAAGCAGCAGCTGGGACAACCAGAGAGGAAAAAGAAAACAAAGCAAGGTGCAGAGAAGCAGGCAAAAACAGGAGAAGGAGCAGGAGAAAGAGGACAATGGGGAAAAGGCACAAACAGAAACATAACCCTGCAGTGCCCAGGCAGGTTCAAAATGTTTGAAGCTGAGTGAGCGGAAGCCTGAGGTTTAAGAACGGGATGTGGGAGGAGCTATTCTCCCCCCCCTCCAATGAACCTCAGGCTAAAGCCTTCCAATTATATTGTCAAAATTATTTTAAAAAGCTATTTGGAACTCAGGAGGTTAGGTTTGAGATGCAGTCTGACCTCCACGAAGTCATTTCCATTCCAGAGTTGTCAACAGGAGATTAGTTCTGGGATACACTGTTCTATTTTGTTGTACCTTCAAGGAAAGAAACTTGACACATTTCTGATACATTTTTTTGAGAAACAGGATGCCTCTAAATGAGCTCAAGTTAATTGTGAGGCAAAGTCTTATAAAAACAGCAGCAATCTTTTGTTAGAGGGAGAGACTGAAACTTAAAATTAGAGATACCCTCAGATGAAGGACTTTGTTTTCTCTGTTTGTATTGCCTTTGTAAATAATTATACTAAACAATTTTATTTTTTAATTTACTCTTATTGATAATAATAAAATGCTATTTGTGAATTTTATAACTGCTCCTAGCTTTCCTATGCCTCCTGACCTGTGCCTCAATGACAAGCAGGTTAGCTGACAGTAATGCACATCTCATTCTTAGAGTACTGAATGAAAAAAGAACTAAAACAGGATTTATAGCTCTCGTAAGAAAATGAGTACATGCTGTGGGGCACAATAACATTGTCTTTCATGCTTGATACTTATTGAAAACAGCATGAAAAAATAAGTTATATGAACATTTATGAAAATATGACTCAGGAAATAGGATAAGAAACTCATTCTAAAATGGATTTTTATGTACATTATTAAAATGTGTGTTTCTAAGTTTGTTTTTCAATGTGAAAGTACAGATTAATGACAGTTTAGTCACAGAACACAAGTTACAGAAACACCATAATACTTTTAGAAATGTCTTAGACTAGACTAGATTATTTGCCAGTAAGTCTACACATTACAAAGTGAAAGGACTATTTACCATCAAAATTAGCATTATTTTGTAAATTATACCACAAAAATGAATTAACTATTTTTTTCAACATTATAATAATAGCAATAAGACATGTACAGGGATTAGATTAACAGACAATTACCCCTTGGGGACATATAGCACTTGGCTTTGCCTTGTGCCACATTACTCCTCAAGGTGGTGATTAACAGATTGCTAACCTAACCCCGTACATACCTTATTGTTTAATTGTAGGCACTGACCCTCCCTTCACCCACACAACACATCAGCAATTAAAACCCATCAACTCCATCAATGTTAAGGAGCTACGTCCATAACCCTTGCACTGCCTACCCTCTAGCACCTAACCTCCCTCCTTCCTCCAGACCTCCAAAGTATAAGGTTACAATTGGCACAAACTAAAAAAATAAAAAATTAAAAAGACAACTGTGCCTCACTAGCGTGATGGTCCTTAGTCTTCAGTGTCCTGCTTCAGAATGAATGAACAGTAGCACCTGATTTGCTAATATGATCGTAGAAGAGACATTTGCATGTATAGCTGCCAAGGTGAAGAAATGACAGTTAATAAAGTGCATTACACTAATTTTCCTGTCTCAGTTACATCAACTTATTTTTGAATATTTCAAAACATAATTTCATATATTATAGGGGTGCGGTCGAGCCCCTATTGTTAGGGTTGAGTAGGCACTTCAAAGTTAAACTCAACATTTTGCATTTTAATAACTTTGCAACTGTTTGGCAGATTTGCACAAAATTTGGTAAGCTTTGTTCTGTGGGGAAGATCTTCTCATTTGACAAGTTACATTCCAGTTGGATGTGCAGTCTCTGAGTTACGGAGAGGTGAAAAAAACATGTTTTCGCTCATTGACTTTGCTGGGATTTTTGTTTGAACTTGCCTACAGCCCAGATGGTTTGGTTTTTTGGTCTGAAATTTTCAGGGCAGAAAAGGACTAACTCACAGATGTGCCTTTTGCTAGTCTGGTGAAAAATTAATAAGAAATTTTCTAAGTTATTGCAATTTCAAAATGTGTAAAAATCATTTCTCAGCATGCTCAGTAAGAGCTACAATATACAGTAGCTGTATGAAATGAAGAAGGAATCCTGCTTCACATGGTGAAATTCCTTCTTCGTATGGCCGTCATCTTGTTTTCAATTTTGCCTGAAAATTCAAATTTGGAAGCCACCCAATATGATATTCTGGGGAAGAACCAACACATGTAGCTTGCTTATTGGGACTCTTTAGGTGCATTCTGCACTTTACTGCTCAAAAATTACCCTTCAAATGTGGTTTATTTCATATTTAAAGTCTTTGTTCATATCTGTCATATGAAGTAAGAGCCTAGTTAGTATGATGAGATAGTAACTAGGATTCTACTTTGTGAGCTGAAACTCCCGTAATATTTATTTTTAAAGAAAAAAACATGTTTCTGCTGACATCAGGGTGCCCAATCCCCCATGTGAGCAGTATATGCCACTGTCCCCAACTGAATACAACATTCCCATACATTGTCAACATCAGGGTGCCCAATCCCCATGTTGGCAGTAGCCCCCCCCAAGGTGGAACACTGGAAAGGCCACTCCCAGTGTCCTCAGTTATGTCATGCCCCCCCGAACACCAGCAGCACAGATGGGCACTGGGGAGCCTTCCGCCAGTGTCCTGACATGTTTGTTTTATATACCTGAAAAAAGAAAACAGTCCCCCAACGTCTTTTTTGTTGCCCCTGAAATAAAGAAAACAGTCCCTCATCATCTTCACCATCCCCCTTCCCCATCCTGACCCTCCCTCTGCACAACCACCTCCCCACATCCCCCCTTACTCTATACCTACCTCCAGAGGTCAGCGTCTATGATCTCTGAACTGGGACATGACTGCAATCTTTAAAACTGAAACCACAAACTGAAGAATCTAGGGAAGTGCCATATCATGGTTGTCTATGGCATTTTGTACTTATGTTGACATCTCGGCCGGTATTTCTTCACCAGATTTTCAACATAGCCTTTTTGGGACCCCACCTCATGAACACCATCACTATTGTTTCATTAATCGGACCCCGTAAGGTGATTTCGCAGTTAATATATGAAATCACTGTTTGCGACTGATTAATGAAATGACAGTGCCAGTGTTCATGAGGATGGGTCCCAAAAAGTCCATGTTGAAACTTTTGGTGGAAAAATTCCTCAAAATGGCCACGTTACGAGCGTGTGTTGTGCAGTCACAGGCATACCCTTTGGTACTTAACAATATTTGACTAGTTTTCAACATTGCCATTTTTACAGACCACCTTATGAACAGTACAGCTGTCATTTTTCACATCCTGCCCAAAACGTGGTTTTGCTACTGTGGCACAGAATGGCACATACACCGTGCAAAATCACCTTTCAGGCTGATTAATGAAATGACAGTGCCACTGTTCATGAGGTGAGGTCCCCAAAAGGCAATGTTGATAATTTATTTATTTATTTATTTAAGAGATTTACCAGGAAGGCATACTGAGCAGAGAACCACTTGATTCCAGATGCGCCCTGGAGGTAGGGGGATTACAGCAAGAGAAACACAAGAACATACATTTGGCAGATTACAGGCAGTAGGTGAGACAGTTCTAGTACATGAACAAGAGCAATACAATTGGCAGATTACAGACAGTAGTTCAGACAGTTCTAGTACAGTTACATAGAGTTACAATAGATACTTAACTACTTCAACTAGAATGTAACACCAGACATGTGTAGGGGGAGCAGTTCTACAATTTAGTAGCAGACAAGTTGCAGCACCGCTGGGGGGATTATGGAGTCGAGGGGGAGGACTAAGGGGGGGGGTTACAGTTACAGTTGGTAGCGAAGTGCAGTTTGAGAAGAGCATTTAGTTGAGGAGTGCTTGTGGAATGTCTAATTTCGGCTGACAAAGAGTTCCACAGCTTGGGCAAGCTGAAGCTGAAAGCAGCCTGACCTGACCAGGTGGATCTGTGGGGGATAAGTAGGAGCCTAGCGTCAATATTTCGAAGAGCATAAGTAGGAGGGGTGAGGGTGGTTAAGGAGGAAGATAGGTAGGAAGGGAGGGTATGTGACCAGAACTTAATGGAGGTTTTAGTGCAGTGGAGCAGTCTTCTGCTGTGAAGAGACAGGAGGTCCAGGGATTGGTAGAGGACACAGTGGTGGGTATTGGGAGGGAGGTTGAGTGGGAAATGGCAAAAAGAGTTGAAAAGAGGATCCAGCCTAGCTAGGGGCAGTTTGGGCGGCACAGTGAGCGACATCCCTGTAATCAATAATAGGCAGGATCATTTTTTGCACTATTGCTTGTCTAGTTTTTAGAGGGATGCAATTTTTATTTCGGTAGAGAGCTGACAACATAGGGTGCAATTTTTTGTGTAGAGCATCAATATGCACTGAAAAGTCAAGATGCTGGTCTAGCCAGACCCCAAGATAATGATAAGTGGTGCAGGCCTCTAGTGGGGATTTATTCAGAGTGTAGAATGTAGGAGGTGCAGGAAGCCGTGCTATTTTGGACCGGGATCTGAAGGTGAGGGAGACTGTTTTTTTGGGGTTAAGGTATAGCTGGTTTAAGGAGAACCAACGTTGGAAAGAGTCGAAATCCTGCTGTAGACAGGCTGATATGGCACTTGAGGATGGGACAGAGGTGAACAGCACTGTGTCATCCACGTACATGTGGATAGATGCTTGTAGGCATGCTGCAGGCAGGTCATTGAGGAAAATAGAGAACAGCAGCGGGCTGAGTACAGATCCTTGAGGGACACCACTGGTAACAGGGAGTGAGGAGGATATGGCCGAGCCGATGCGGACTGATTGGGACCTGTCGGCCAGGTAGGAATGGAACCAGTTAACTGCGTTATTTGACAGTTCTGCTTGGGTAAGTTTGGCCAGCAGCAGGGGATGGGAGACCGTGTTGAAGGCTTTCACCAGGTCAATGAAAATGGCAGCAGTTATATCCCCTTTGTCCATTCCCATGAGGATGGCATTAGTAAGGCGAAGAAGGGAGGTGGTGGTGGAGTGATTTTTCCTGAAACCGGCCTGAAAAGGGGTGAAGAAGGATATAGTATCAAGATAGTGATAGAGCTGAGAAAGAACGAGTCGCTCTTGAATCTTTGCTAGGACAGGGAGCAGGGATATAGGATGGTAGTTGGATGGAGAGGAGAGGTCCCCTCCTTTAGGTAGTGGAATGACAGTGGCTTGTTTCCATAAGTTGGGAACAGCCCCAAGTTTAAAAGACAAGTTAAAGAGCAGGGCTAGTGGGTGGGCTATGGCAGGTGCAGCGAGCAGAAGCATCTTGGAATCGAGGCCTGAAGGGCATTTTCCCTTAGATGGGTTTAGCGCCGGCAGGATTTTTAGCACCTGGCTAGATGAACCTGGACGGAGGGAGAAGGTGGCCAGGGTAGGTACAGAACGGGTGGGAGAGGGCCAAGGGATAGGGATGAGAGGAGCGGAAGGATGAAGACAAGGAGGAAAAGTAGGAGTTAAATTCGGAGGCTACCAAGCTTGGCTCAGTGATGGAATTTCCCGCAATGTTTAGCGTTGGAGTAGGGGGTTGGGCAGGAGGGGAGAGGAGGGATTTTATTGACTTCCAGAACTGAGTGGGGTGGGAGAAGTTGTTGTTAAATGAGGTTTTAAAGTAGTTCGATTTAGCCTGTCGTATGAGTCTTGTACAGGCGTTTCGTAATGATCGATAGTGTAGCTGAGCCATATGATCACCTGTAGCCTTAAAAGATTTCCTGGCACGATCTCTGGTACGAAGGAGTTCCATGAGGGTAGTTGTTATCCATGGTAAGTGGGAGCCTCTTACCCGGGATCTCCTTAGGGGCACATGTCTGTCCCAGATGGTGAGGAAATTTACAGAGAAAAAGTTCAGGGCATCATCTATAGAGGTGGCTCTGGGGATGAAAGACCAATCGATACTGGAGAGGTCATTAAGGAGAGCAGTCAGGTTAAGAGACTTATAAGCTCTGTTTTGAAGCACCCGGGTGGGGGCGATGGGGCGGAAGATTTTTCTCACGATAAAAATCATATGGTGATCACTAAGGGAGTCAGATAGTAGGCCAGCTTTACAGATCCGATGGGGGTGGGTAGTCAAGGCCCAATCCAGGAGTGTGTGCTTTTTTGATTTAAGGTTTAGTCGAGTGGGCTCCACTATTTGCTGGGATAAGTTTAGGGCATTTATTTGTTGACGTGCTTTGGCGGCTGTACTGCCTAGCCAATTCTGGTTGAAATCCCCAAGAATATGAAGTTCACCACCCTCCGTGTGAGACCGCAAGTAGCCAAGATGGTCAATAATGCCACCCAGAGGAGTACCAGGTGGACAGTATGCCCCCGTGATATAGATTGGAACGGAGTGAGGCAGGGGGATTTTGATTAGGAAGGAGTCGACAGAAAGAATTGGGGCAGGCAGGGGGATTCGAGAGAACTGGAGATTGGAGGAGATATACATGGCTGTGCCGCCACCTTTTTTGCTGCCAGGTCTGTCCTGGCATATTACAGAGAAACCAGGAATAGAGAATTCTGCATCCTGATTGCGAGGCTTTAACCATGATTCAGTGATAATAACTATATCAGGGTGAAGGGCAAAGACAGTGGTTTGCAAGGTTGCTATATTGTTTAGGAGACTGCATATGTTTACGTGGACAGTTTTGAGTCCTTTAGGGAGGTGGGTGGCTGATACTGAGGGTAGGGAGGCCAGGGGTGCAGGCGGACCTGGGTTAAGTTCAATGTCCCTGGCTATAATGAGAAGTAGAGCCAGAATGTGCCTTAATAGCCGCACGGACTTCAGGTATTTTTCACGACCAGAGAAGAGGTTGGGTGAACGGAGGTCTGGCCTAGGACACGGGTAGAGGGGGATAAAAAGAGCAGGTCTCGCAGCATGGAATGCAGGAGGAAGGACAGAGGCTCCCAGTGGCCAAGTGTGCCAGCGGGGCTGGTGTTGATCTGCTTGAGACAAGGAGGAGGAAGAGTGGAGGGGTGGCTTGGGCATTGTGGAGAGAAATGGAAATGCCTCAGGTGGCTTGGGAAAGGATGAAGGTGGGAGGGAGGATACATTTAGGCAGAGCATGATAACTAAAATTGTAGGGAACTGCATTTCCTCTCCTATTATTTTGATAATAAAGTGTAGACAAAAAGCTGAGAGTTTAATGTGCCCACAGAGGATGGTGATTTATGAGACAACTCAAGGGTGGCCACTGGTGGTAGGAAGATATAAGGAGCTAATGGGAAAGTGGCAGCTGTGGGCTGGAACACTACCTGTGTGTGCAGGGGATCATCTGTGTCCGCGGGGGGTCCAGGAGGCTGTGGGAGGGCTACAACTGCCAGCCCTGACCACACTCTGTGTGCAGGGATCGTCTCCGTCCGTGGGGGGGTCCAGGAGGCTGTGGGAGGGCTACAACTGCCAGCCCTCGCAACTGCACTGTGTGTGCAGGGGATCATCTCCGTCCATGGGGGGTCCAGGAGGCTGTGGGAGGCTACAACTGCCAGCCTCGTGACCGCACTTGTGTGTGCAGGGGATCGCTCCGTCATGGGGGGTCCAGGAGGCTGTGGTAGACATATATATATATATATATATATATATATATATATATATATATATATATATATATTATAGTGGCACGGTAGTGCCACTATAGTTATGGTTGAGTACCCCATTTATGGTTAAACTCTGAAATTTGGCAGCTTATTACCTTTGCTATGGTATGATGGATTTACCTAAAAGTTGGCATGCATGGAGCGGTACCATAGATCTCTGGATCTGCCAAGTTTTGTAACAGTCGAATATACAGTATACGGTTGTGGAGCTACATGGCACCAGAGAATGTGGTAATTACGCATTTTTGCACATTCTTTGCTCACACCTACAGGTCACACGGTCTGTGCGACCAGTCCAAAACCTTTAGGGAACTTGCAGCCAGGGTCCCCACTGTGCCTTTTGAAGATGTCATGAAAAAATATTAAACGGTTCAAAAGTTATTCAAAAAACAAGTTTTCCATTATAGTCAAAGGGAAAAGTTAACAAAAAGTTCTACATTGTCACAAATGCAGTTTTTAGTGTCAAAATTACCCCTGTAGTGTCACAAATCTGCTGTCTTTTTTTCAGTTGGTGGTCACAGAAATACATGGCATTTAAATTTGGTACCCTCTAGGGACACAATTCTTGTTGTTTCACCTAGTCAAGTCCTGGGGATGCTAGCCATGTGTTTTGATTGAGGGGGTTAAACACCCCAGAAATATGTTTTCAAAATTTTTGTAAACAGTAGTGTCACAAAGTAGTGTCGCACATGCAAAACTTTCGTGATTTTTTTTTTGCGGAAGTGTCATCAAATCATGACACTACTTTGCGACACTATGCCCAAAACAATAGGAAATCTTTGCCACACTGCTGCAAAAGAGCAGTCTGGGCTTCCAGGCTGAAATATGGAGGAAAGAATGCCAATATCCCACATATGTGCCTTTTGGTGGTTTGGTGACAACATATAATAGGGCTGCAAGGTTATGGCACTCCAAAGTTGACGATTTTTCCCATAGGATTACATTACGGTGTCCACCATCTCTTTCGGGGGCCGTATCTCAAAAACAGTTTGCTATACGGGCTTTTTGTCAGAAAAATGCTTAGTCCCTCACTAGGGAGCTAAGTAGAAAACTAGCCTGGAAAGTCATAAATAATATGAGATTATAAATGTTTTCCTATGTCTTATGGTTCCTGAGCTATAAGGCATTTAGTATTCCAAGTGCTCATTTTCTACTCCAAGGGCCTTTATTATGCATACATTCTTTGTTTTCACTGTGCTTCTGAATGCACCTTTTTGGGAAAAAAAGGGTGTGTGTTTGCATTACTGTTACAGTTAGCTTTTATGCTTGCGTTTTTCGTAACTGTTTGCATTAGCTTTTCCGTTTCCATCACCATGTGCATTACCCTTTGCATTTTCATTTGCAGTTGCATTTGCATTACTGTTACCATTTGTGTTTCCATTACTGTTTTTGTCTACATTTCTTTTTGCATCACTGTGTGCATTACCATTTGCATTTGCATAAGCGCTTCCATTTGTGTTTGCATTTCTGTTTCCTTTGGTGTCATCGTTGGTGTTACCATAACATTTTGCATTTACAATTGCATTACCGTTACTGTTTGCGTGTTCGTCACCATTTGTGTTTCTGTTGGCTTTAGCATTTGCATTTTTGGTAGCATTTCTGTTGTCGATTGTGTTACTGTTTCCTTCTGTGTCATCGTTGTCTTTACCGTTTGCATTTCTGTTTGAGTTTGTGTTAACATTTCCATTTTTGTTACTGTTTGTGTTTCCGTTGGTGTTAGCGTTTGCATAACTGTATTAATTAATGTTTGCATTTCTGTTGCAATTGGCATTTGCATTACTGTTTGCATTACAACTTCTGTTTTCATAAATGTTTGCACTTGCATTTCTCTTACCGTTTGTCTTTATCATTTATGTTTGTGTCACCATGTGCGTTACCATTTGTGCTTGCATTTGTGTTACTGTTAGCGTTACTATTTTATTTTACCTCATTGTTTCCATCACCGTTTGTGTTAACATTACCGTTTATGTTTTTGCGTTGTGTAGTGCACTGCAAAACATTGTTTTTGCTATTTTTCTGCACTGTGTTCCATACTATGTGGTTGATTGATCTGACACTTAGGAAGTAGAAAGACATTTGTACAAGGAACATGCCAGTTTTTGTTTGGTGAAAAAATGTAGTTCAGTTCCAGAGTTATGGCCATTTGAAGTTGGCCCGCTTCACAGTTACTGATTTTTCAGCCACCAGGTCTGCCATTTTAGTGCATTTTTGGCCTCAAATTTTGCCATTTTGTGGTGGAAGACTTCTTAAAGGTACAGAAACATGGTGGGAGCATGGGGCCCACCACCACATTCCATTTACTATTTATAGTGCACAGTCTCAAAAAGAAGAGAAATTCATGGCAAAAAAACTCCATTTAATGCATAAGTTAGGGTTCTTCCACAGTGACAAAAGCAAGGAAATTCAGTGTTAGGGTTGCCACTCTTTGCACCCCACGCCCACCCCATCCCCACCAACAGGCATCGGGGTGTGCGTTGGGTCATTGGTCATAACTCTCACCCCCTTCTCCTATACTGCACTGCCTCAGCCTATTTACACATGGAATGGGGTGAGAATTAGGGCGATGACCCCAATGCACACCCGATGCCTGTTGATGGGGATGGGATTAAATTGAGGGCAAGGGGTAGCAACCTAATACAGAATTTCTCATTTTTGTCACTGTGAATGAATCCTGACTGATGCATTAAACAGAGTTTTTTGCCATGAACATATATATATAGACAGATATATATATATATATATATATATATATATATATATATATATATATATATATATATATGGCATATAAAAATACTCCATTTAATGCATCAGTTAGGGTTGTTCCACAGCGACAAAAGTGAGGAAATTCAGTGTTACTGCACATTCCCCATCACCACACACACACACACACACACACACACACACATATACATGCAAGTAGGGGGACAACCAAGGCAACACAACCAATCACATACAACCAGCAGGAGGTGTATACCTGTGTTACCATAGCAAGTAGATAAGCAATCTAACTTCAGGTATCATACAGTATTTCCAAACTTGTTTCACAAGGTCAGTTCACCTAAAGGTGAAACAAGGTGGCAGTAGTGAAAACTGTGTACCCTGCTACGTTTTCGACATTCGACATACGGGTGTCGAAAGGCGTCTTGGGTGCCACAATGTTAGTCTATGGGAAATTGCTCAATTTCAGAACAGTGTAACTTTGTCATGCTTAAGTATTTTAGTACCAAAGCAGGAAAAGGCACATCTGTGGGACGAGGGCTTGCCATCCTGCAAATTTCAACCCAAAGGACCCAACCGTTTGCTTGCAGGATGATGGCGAAGATGTGCAGTCATCAGGAGCATACTTTCATAAAATACTGTTGCAAACATGAAAGTGTTGCAAATGGAACACACGACAGTGTCACATTTGTGAAAGCATGCAAAATAGTGTCGCAAAATACTGTTGCAAACACGAAAGTGTCACAAATGCATAGCACGACACTGTCACATTTGCGAAAGTGATTTTTGAAAGTACTTCATCGAATGTCCAAAATCCTGTTTTGGGTCTTGTACACCCCAAAATACCATATGTGTAGTCTGTGTTATGTGTTGGTGGCAGCGTGTGGCCCAAGATGGCCAGTTGTCTGTAGTGATATGTGTTTTGCAGTATGTGGAATGTCTAGGATCAGAGTTAGTACTGACGACCCCATGCCATAGCCCGATAGGAACATGGATGTGTGGTTTCATGGTTTAGATAGTTGTATGTTATTTCTGTTACCTGCTTCTGGTTGTATGTGATTAGTTGTGTTGCCTTGATCCTCCCTCTACTTGCATGTATGTGTGTGTGTGTGTGTGTGAGGTGGTGGTGGTTGGGGGATGTGCAGTTAGGGTTTTCAACCCTAGCACTGAATTTCCTCACTTTTGTCGCTGTGCAACAACCATAACTGATGCATTAAATGGAGTTTTTTGCCTTGAATTTCCCTTCTTTTTGAGAATGTGCAATATAAATCGTGAATGGAATGCTCCCATCACGTGATTTTTTGTGACATAGTAATGGTAACAGCAATGCATATGCGAACAGCAATGGTTATGCACATGGTGACACAAACATAAATTGTAAAGCAAGCGTTAACAGAAATGCAGGCACAAAGTGATGCCAAATTGAACAGTGACGCAAACGGAGATGCATTTGTGCATAATAACTCTAACAGTAACGATAACGCTAACAGTAACAGTGACACAAATGCAAACAATAATGGTAATGCAAATGTGAACACAGATGCAAATGCTAAAGCTTATGGAAACAGAAGCAGAAACAGTAACAGTAACAGTGAATCAAATGTAAACGCAAACGAAAATGCAAGCAGAAACGCAAAAGGTAACGGTAACGTAAAAAGAAATGGTAATGGTATCAGTGATGGAAATGTAAATGCAAATGCAAATGTTAATGCAAACACTAATGGTAACGGTTATGGAAGCGCAAACATTGATGGGAACGGTAATGCTGACGCAAATGTGAACGGAAACACAAACGTTAATGACTACAGTAACGCAAATGAAAATGCAAATGGTAACGCAAACACAAACGCAAACAGCAATGGTAATGTAAATGCAAACTCTAATGACAATCAAACAGTGATGCAAACAGAAATGATAATGCAAACGGAAGTGTGAATGCAAGTGCAAATGCAAATGCAAATGGTAACGGTAAAATTTACAGTAATGAAAATGGAAATGCAAATGGTAATGCAAGCACAAACGGTAATGAAAATGCAAATGGCAATGGTAATCTAAATGCAAGCACAAACACAAATGCAAATGGTAATGTAAATGCAAATGCTAATGGTAACACTAACGGTGATGCAAACGTTAACATAAACACAAACATAAACAGTAATGTAAATGCAAGCACAGATTGAAATACAAATGGTAACGCTAACCATAATGCAAACGCAAATGGTAACACGAGCACAAATGTTAATGGTAACATAAATGCAAGCTGTGACGGTAACATAAACGGAAGTGCAAATGCAAACTCAAACACAAACAGTAATGGTAACAATAACGATGACACAAACGCAAACTTAAATGCAAACAGTAAAGCTAATGCAATTGTAAACGCAGATGCAAATGGTACTGGTAATGCTTACAGAAAGGGTAAAGCACATGCAGATGGTAATGGAAGCGCAAACAGTAACGAACAGGAAAACGGCAATGGTAACGGTGAACCAAACATAAATGGAAATGCAAACAGTAATGCAAACACAAACAGTAACGCTAACAGTGACGCAAACAGAAATGCTAACGCAAACAGTAACGGAAACACAAGTGCAAACATAAATGCAAATGCAAACGCAAACAGTAACGGAAATGCAAGCGCAAACATGAATGCAAATGCTAACGCTAACTGTAATGCTAACACACATGCTTTGTGTTCAAAAGAGGTGCATTCAGAAGCACAGTGAATACAAAGAATGTGGGCATATAGTGGCTCTCGGTCAGGAAAATGAGCACTTGGAATACTAAATTGCTTATATCTCGGGAACCGCATGATGCAGAAATAAAATTAAAATCTCATATTATGTATGACTTTCCAGGCAATGGGGGACTAAGCATTTTTGTGATGAAAAGTCCTTCTCTTGAACCTTTTTCGAGATACGTGACCGAAAAGGCATGGCGGACGCCATAATGTTATCCTATGGAAAAAATTGTCAACTTCGGAGTGCCGTAACTTTGCAGCCCTGGTATATTTTTGCACCAAATCACCAAAAGGCACATCTGTGTGATGTTGGCTTTCTTCCCTGCAAATTTCATCCTAAAAGACCAAACATATGAACATACATACATATGAAATTTGCCAGCAGATAAAGGCCTAGAGATCTGTCAAGTCTGCTCGAATGTGCAGCTAGCACCCCTTATTTTGCAGCTGCCCCTTCCTCCCACCCTTCCCCTCCATTGATCCTCCCCCTTGCTCTGTCCCAGCCCCTTTTGAAGCAGTCCACTGTTCTACTGGATACCACTTCTGCCAGTAACACATTCCACCCAGCTACCACCTTCTCTGTAAAAAAGTGTCTCCTCATCTCCCTCCTGAACCTTCCTCCTTCCAGTCTCATATCATGGCCCCAGGTGTCCCTCCTCTCCTTTATTTTGAACAGCCCCTCTGTACCTGTCTTGTTTATTCCTTTCATATACTTAAAGGTTTCAATCATGTCCTCCCGTCTGTCCTCTCCTCTCCTTTAGCGAGTACATGTTCAGCTCCCTGAGCTTCCTGTCGTATGGCAAGTCCCCCAGCCCCTTGATCATCCTTGTCACCCTGCTGTTTTGCAGCAGGTGGCAAAGATTACCTAATGTTTTGTCCATAGTGTCACAAATTACTTTTGCAAATCATGACACTTTTGCAAATAAAATCATGAAAGTGTATCATTTGCAAAAGTACTTTAAGACACTACTTTTTACAAAATGTATTTAAAAAACATATTTCGGGGGTGTTTTACCCCCAAAGTAAGACAAGGATAGCATCCTCAGGGCTTGACTAGGTGAACACAATAAGAATTGTGTCCCTAGAGCGTCCCAAATTTAAATGCCAATCATTTTTCTGACCACCAACTGAAAAACAAAATGTCTGAATCACAAAAGTAAAAGGATCATTTGCAACACTAAAAACATAGAAACATAGAAACATAGAAGTTGACGGCAGATAAGGACCGCAAGGCCCATCCAGTCTGCCCATTTCTTTTTCTACCTTATAAATGTGCCATCAGCCTTTGCTCTGTCAGTGACCTATCTATTCATAGTCATTTGTATTGCTCCCTTATGCCTATCCCATGCCTGTTTGAAGCCCTGCACTGTATTCATAGCCACCACTTCTTGTGGTAAGCTATTCCATGCATCTACCACCCTTTCTGTGAAAAAGAATTTCCTCACATTCCCCCTTAATCGGCCTCCGTCTAATCTCATGCTGTGTCCTCTTGTCCTGCTATTTTTCTTATATGTAAACATGTTAGACTCTTTCACCTTGTTTATGCCCTTAAGGTGTTTAAATGTCTTGATCATATCACCTCTCTCCCTCCTTTGCTCAAGGGTATACATATTGAGCTCCGTTAATCTGTCCTCATATGTCTTCTGATGCAGTCCCTGCACCATTTTGGTTGCCCTTCTCTGGACTGCCTCAATTTGGTTAATGTCCTTGTGAAGGTGTGGCCTCCAATACTGCACGCAGTACTCCAGATGGGGCCTAACCAGTGTCTTGTACAGAGGGATTATTACCTCCCTCTTACGACTTGTGATACCCCTACTAATACACCCTAACACCCCCTAGCCTTACCTACTGCTTTAGAGGTCTGCTTGGATGATTTTAGGTCATCCGTGATGATGATGCCCAAGTCTCTTTCTTCCTTTGTGACTGCTAGCAACTCCCCTCCCAGCCTATAAGTGGCTTCAGGGTTTCTCTTCCCTATGTGCATGATTTTGCACTTCTTTGCATTAAATCCCAGTTGCCACTCTTCTGACCATTTTGCTAGTTTATCCAGATCTCTTCTCATTCTGCCCACCCCATCTGGATCATCTACTCTGTTGCAGATCTTGGTGTCATCTGCAAACAGACAAGCCTTACCCTCTAGTCCATCTGCGAGGTCACTAATGGGATGTTGAATAGGACTGGCCCCAGGACTGATCCCTGAGTACCACTTGTGACTTGCATCTCTTCTGACTGTATACCATTTACCACCACTCTCTGTTTTCTGCCAGTCAACCAGTTTGCCACCCAGTGGACCAACTTCTGACCCACCCGAGCCTACTAGCTTATTTATCAATCTTCTATGTGGAACAGTGTCAAAAGCTTTGCTGAAGTCAAGGTAAGCGACATCAACTGCTCCCCTTGTTCCACCACTCTGGTTGCCAGTCAAAGAAATCTATGAGATTAGTTTGACAGGACCTTCCTTTGTAAACCCATGCTGTCTTGGATCCTGTGCCCTATGGATTCCAGGTGTTGCACTATCCTTTCCTTAAGGAGTGCCTCCATAATCTTGCCCACTACTGAGGTAAGACTGACTGGTCTGTAGTTCCCGCCTCCTCCCTGCTACCACTCTTGTGGAGCGGGATCACATGAGCCCTTCTCCAGTCTTCTGGGACCTCTCCTGTGCTCAGAGACTCACTAAACAATTCTGCTAATGGCTCTGCTAGTTCCTCCTTTAGCTCTTAAGTACCCTGGGATGTATGCCATCAGGTCCCATTGCCTTATCCACCCTGAACTAGAGCTCTTGTAGGACCCTTTCTTTTGTGAAGGAGTAGTGCTCACCTCCCTCCCCTGTGTCCATGATGCTGAGCTGTGGGCCCTGCCTACCTTCTCTTCAGTAAATACTGAGCAAAAGTATCTATTTAGGATAGATGCCTTTACAGGGTCCTCCTCCTCACATGCTCCCTTTTCTCCATTAAGCTTAGCAATACCCCCTCTGGACTTTCTCCTTTCACTAATGTATCTATAGAAAGTCTGCATTTGTGACACTTTCGCATAGTTAACTTTTCCCATAAACTATAATGGGATTCAGTGTTTTTTTAATAACTTTTGAGCCGTTTAATATTTTTTCATGAAATTTTTGAAGAGGTACATCGGGGACCCTGGCTGCATCTTCCCTGAAGTTTCCAGATTGATCATGCAAACCATGTGGGTTGTAGATGCGAGCAAAGAAACATGCAAAAACCTGTAATTTATGTGTTTTTGGGCACTCTGTAGCTCTGCAACTGTACATCCGACCATAACAAAACCTGGCAGGTCCAGTGATCTATGATGTACCAGACTACACATTTCAAATTTCAGGCAAATCCATCATACGGTGCTAAAGTTATTAAGGTGAAAAATTTCAAATTTAACCTTAAATGGGGTACTCGACCCTAACTATAGTGGCACTACTGTGCCACTATAATACATATATATATATATATATATATATATATATGATATAATTTGCACCTTAATAACTTTAGCACCATTATGTGGATTTGCCTAGTAAATGTGTAGTCTGGTACACAGTGATCACTGGACCTGCCAGGTTTTGTCATGGTCAGATGTATGGTTGTGGAGCTACATATATGTATTATAGTGGCACGGTAGTGCCACTATAGTTAGGGTTGAGTACCCTATTTAAGGTTAAATCTGATATTTGGCAGCTTAATAACTGTGCCACTGTATGACGGATTTGCCTGAAATTTACCATGCACAGTTTGGTATCATAGATCTCTGGATCTACTAAGTTTCGTAATGGATAGATATACGGTTGCAGAGCTACAGAGCACTGTAAAACGCACAAATTACAAATTTTTGCACATTATTTGCTCACGCCTACAGGTTGCACAGTTTGCTCAACCAGTCCAAAACCTTCAGAGAACATGCAGCCAGGGTCCCGATGTACTTTTTGAAGATTTCATGAAAAAATATTAAATGGTTCAGAAGTTATTCAAAAAACAAATGTCCCATTATAGTCAATGGGAAAAGTTAAAAAGTTCAATAGTGTCGCAAATGCAGTTTTTAGTGTCGCAAATGACCCTTGTAGTGTCGCAAATCCACCATCTTGTTTTCAGTTGGTGGTCACAGAAATGCTTGGCATTTAAATTTGGGACCCTCTAGGGACACAGTTCTTAGTGTGTTCGCCTAGTCATAGGTATCATAGGTAATTACAAGCCGGAAGATAGTGTACTACCCTATAAGGCTTGCCACACTTGATTAGATTAAAAATTTTCTATTACCAAAATGTCGGTCAATCGCATTCTTAAATTCCGTCATAGTAATACTTTCTACCAGTTCTGTTGGCAAAGTATTCCAAACCCCTACAACTCTACAACTATACCATTGTTTCTGAAAATTGTGCTCCCATGCATGCTGATATAGTTGTTTGGCATGTTTCCTAGTGCTAATTCTTCCAGGGTTTCTTGTAAGCCCCATTTCTCTCATTAAATCTATATCATTCATATTTTTATATAAAAAACACAGATCACCCCTTAATCTACGATAGGATAATGAGTAAAGGTTTAGACTGAGTAATCGTTCATAGTAATTTTTATTTTGTAATCCTTTTATGTGCCTAGTCAGTTTTCTCTGAACCCCTTCTATTGATAAAATACCCACCTTGTTTTGGGGAGACCAAACCTGAGCACAATATTCAAGGTGAGGTCTCACCAATGCACTGTAAAGTGGGATCAATACCATTCTATCCCTACTTGCAATATGTTTGAGAATGCAATTTAGGTTATGGATTGCCTTCCTAATTTGGTTCCTACAGTGTAATCTAAATTTCATATCTTTAGTAACTGTAATACCCAAATCCCTTTCCTCTGTTGTTTCTCCCAAGATGTTATTATCTAGGATATATAATTCTCTCTTATTATTCTTACCAAAGTGCATTACCTTACACTTATTTTTGTTTAATTCTAACTGATTTAAGTATGTCCAATTATAAATTAAATCCAAGGCGTGCTGCAGGGTATCTTTTTGTTGAACATCGTTAACCACTAAACCCAATCTACAGTCATCTGCAAATTTATACATCCAAATGTTGTTATTATTCATTGCTAATGAAGTGATATATATATTAAATAGACAAGGGCCCAAAACAGAGTCCTGGGGACCCCACTAGTCACTGGAGCCCAATCGAATATTCTCCATTAATAACCACTCTCTGTCTTCTTTCCTGAATCCAACTTGAAACCCATTTGCATATATTACCAGGCAAATTGATGGTTTCCAAGACTGACAGTAAGCCATTGTGGGGTAGTTTATCAAAAGCCTTGGCAAAATCAAGAAAAACCACATCCACGGAATTTCCCACATCCATTTCTCCATTCACATTTTCATAAAAGGACAATAAATTTGTCTGACACGATCTATTTTTGGTGAATCCATGTCGAGTCGAGTCCTCAGGATGCTAGCCATGTCTTTTTTTTGGGGGGGAGGGGTTAAACACCCCAGAAATATGTTTTTGAAATATATGTAAACAGTAGTGTTACAAAATAGTGTTGCACATTCAACACGTTCGTGATTTGTTTTGCGAAAGTGTCGCAAATCACGACACTACTTTGCGACACTATGCCAAAACAATAGTAAATCTTTGTCACCCTGCTACAAAAGAACGGTTTGGTCTTTTGGGCTGAAATTTGGAGGGAAGAAAGCCAAGATCCAACAGTTGTGCCTTATGGTGGTTTGGTGACAAAATATTAGAGGGCTGCAAAGTTACAGCACTCTGAAGATGATAATTTTCCCATAGGATAACATTACAGTGTCTGCCGTGCCTTTTGGGGCCTGTTTCTCAAAAAAGCTTTAAGATACAGACTTTTCATCAGAAAATACTTAGTCCCCCACTAGGGGGCTAAGTGTAAAACTAGCCTGGAAAGTCATAAATAATATGACATCTTAATTTTCTTTCTACATTGTACGGTTCCTGAGATATAAGCAATTTAGCATTCCAAGTGTTCATTTTCTGCTCCGAGGGCCATTATCATGCATACATTCTTTGTATTCACTGTGCTTCTGAATGCATCTTTTTTGAAAAAAAAGGGTGTGTGTTTGTGTTACTGTTACAGTTAGCATTTCTGCTTGCGTTTCTGTAACAGTTTGCAGTAGCGTTTCCGTTTACATCACCGTGTGTGTTACCCTTTGCATTTGCATTTGCTCTTGCGTTTGCGTTACTGTTACCATTTGAGTTTCCATTACTGTTTTTGCTTGTGTTTACTTTTGCATCACCATGTGCATTACCATTTGTGTTTGTATACACGCTTCTATTTGTGTTTGCGTTTGTGTTTTCTTTGGCATCATCTTTGGTGTTACCATAAGCATTTGTGTTTCCAATTGCATTACCGTGACAATGTGTGTTACCATTTGCATTTGTGTACTCGCTTACATTTCCATTTGTGTTACTGTTCCCTTTGGCGTCATAGTTGGTGTTACCATAATCATTTGCATTTCCAATTGCATTACCATTACTGTTTGTATGTTCGTCACCATTTGCATTTCTATTGGCCTTAGTGTTTGCATTTTCGGTAGTGTTTCCATTGTCGATAGCGTTACTGTTTCCTTCTGCGTTGCAGTTGCCATTACTGTTTGCATTTCTCTTTGTGTTGCCGTTTTCATTATCATTACCATTTGCGTTTGCATTTCCATTGGCGTTAGCATTTGCGTTACTGTTTTCATTAACGTTTGTGTTTCTGTTGCTGATAGCATTTGCTTTACCGTTTGCGTTACCATTCCTGTTTTCATTAACACTTGCACTTGCATTTCTCTTACTGTTTGCGTTATTGTTTATGTTTGCGTCACCATGTGTGTTACCATTTGCTCTTGCGTTTGCATTACCATTAGCATTACTATTTTATTTTACCTCACTATTTCCATCCTCATTTGTGTTAACATTACCATTTGTGTTTTTGCGTTTGTGTACTGCAGTGCAAAACATTATGTTTCTGCTATTTTTCTGCACTGTTTTCCACGATGCATAGCATAGCCACTGTGTGATTGATTGGTCTGAAACTTGGCAGGTAGAAAGACCTTTATTCAAGCAACATGCCAGTTTTTGTTTGGTGAAAAAAATGTTGTCCTATTCCAGAATTATGGCCTTTTGAAGTTGGCCAGCTTCACAGTTACTGATTTTTTGGCTGCCAGGTCTGCCATTTTAGTGCATTTTTGCCTGTGATTTCCACTATTTTGTGGTGGAAGACTTCTTAAAGGTACAGAAACATAAAAATTGAATATCTCTGGAATGGTTTGTTCTTTTCACATGAAATTTGGAGGGTGTTGAGTGGATTTCCTGGAGATGAAAAATTATACTGTTTATGTGTTTGAAAATTAATTCACTGTGGACATACTGTGTGATGCAGTTAACGCTTTGTGCATAGTGTTCTGCATGGTGCTACTGCCTTTAAATTTATAGCGTAGGTAGCTCTAGTGGAACAGAGGTGCCTTACAGTGGTTTTGTGTGTAAAACATTAACAGGTGTGGAATTATGTCACTCCAACAAATGAAAATTTGGTTCATTACACTTCAATAACTTCTGAACCACGTGTCCAATTTGCCTGGCATTTGGAATGTACAAAGATTTGTAATTCATCTTTTACTGAGCTAATTTTTGTATTGCTGGTGCTTACAGTTGCTGAATTGTGCATGTTACATTGTTTGCTTATGGCGCTGTGCAACCGTTGAATGGATGTACACACAATTCTGGACACACAGTGTGCCATGGTACATGTCTTCATTTAACAATTTTCATTTCAATGGGTCACACAATTTTTGTGCAGTGAAGTGACAACAAATCACACGGTGGGCTCCGCACTCCCATCACCACATTCCATTCACTATTTATAGTGCACATTCTCAAAAAGAAGGGAAATTCATGGCAAAAAACTCAGTTTAATGCATCAGTTAGGGTTGTTCCACTGCAACAAAAGTGAGGAAATTCAGTGTTAGGGTTGAAAATCCTAACAGTGTATTCCATACCCCACCACCACACAAACACATACATGCAAGTAGGGGAAGGACCAAGGCAACACAACCAGTCACACACAACCAGCAGGGGGGTGCATACCTGTGTTACCGTAGGAAGTGCAGAAATTCAACTTCAGGTATCATACATTACTTACAAAGTTGTTCTATGAGGTTAGTTCACCTAAAGGTAAACCAAGCAGGCAGTAGCACAAATGGTGTACCTCACATCGTTTTCAACATATGGGCGGCAAACGGTGTTATGAGCACCGCAATGTTAGTCTATGGTAAATTGCTCAATTTCAGAACAGTGTAACTTTGTCATCCTTAAGTATTTTAGCACCAAAGCAGGAAAAGACACATCTGTGGGACCAGGTCTTGCTACCCTGCAAATTTCTGCCCAAAGGACCCAACCGTTTGCTTGCAGGAGGATGGCAAAGATCTGCAGTCATCAGGAGCATACTTACGCAGAATACTTTCGCAAACACGGAAGTGTCGCAAACAGAAGACATGAAAGTGTCGCATTTGCAAAAACATATAAAATAGTGTAGCAAAATACTGTCGCAAACACAAAAGTGTCACAAATAGAAGACACAACAGTGTCGCATTTGCAAAAGCATGCAAAATAGTGTTGCAAAATAATATCGCAAACATGAGCGTGTCACAAATACATAGCACGATACTGTCACATTTGCAAAAGTGATTTTCAAAAGTATTTCAGGGAATGTCCGAAATCCTATTTCAGATCTTGTGAACTCCAAAATACCATATGTCTCATCTGTGTTATGTGTTGTTGGCAATGTGTGGCCCAAGATGGCCAGTTGTCCATAGTGATATGTATTTTGCAGTCCAGGATCAGACTTAGCAGTGATGACCCCATGCCACAGCCCGACGGGAGCATGGGTGTGTGGTTTTGTGGTTTAGATAGTTGTATGTTATTTCTGTTACCTGCTGCTGGTTGTGTGTGATTGGTTGTGTTGCCTTGGTCCTTCCCCTACTTGCATGTATATGTGTGTGTGTGTGTGTGTGTGTGTGTGGTGGTGGGGGTGGAATGCACAGTTAGGTTTTCAACCCTAACACCGAATTTCCTCACTTTTGTCACTGTGGAACAACCCTAACTGATGCATTAAATGGATTTTTTGCCATGAATATATCTATATCTATCTCTATATATATTTATATATATCTATATATATATATATATATATATATATATATATATATATATATATACAGTGAAGCCCACCAGGATGAAGGCAGTGTCACATTTTCCTGCATGACAAAAGGGACCAATTACCATTGAAACTACATTGTTTACTGCAGTAACTCTGCTGCAGCAGCATGTTGCTGAATTGGGCTTAATCCTGGCAAAGCTTCACTATATATATATATATATATATATACACATACATACATATATATATATATATATATATATATATATATATATATATATAAATATTGACACAGTAGTGCCACTATAGTTAGGGTTTAGTACCCCATTTATGGTTAAATCTGAAATTTGGCAGCTTAATAACTTTGCCCTTGTTTGACTGATTTAACTGAAATTTGGAATGCATGGTCTGGTACCATAGGACTGTGGACCTGCCCAGCTATATTATGATTGAATGTATGGTTGTAGAGCTACAGTGTGCCAAAAAATGTAGAAATTATGTTTTTTTGTAAGTTTCTTTGCTCACACCTACAGCCCGCATGTTTTGTGTGGTCAGTCAAAAAACCTCAGGGAACATGCAGCCAGGGTCCCCGATGTGCATTTCGAAGATTCTGTGAAAAAATATTGACCGGTTCAAAAATTATTAAAAAAACAAGTTTCCCATTATAGTCAATGGGAAAAGTTAACAAAATATGCGAAAGTGTCGCAAATGCACTTTTTACTTTCGCAAATGACCCTTGTAGTGTCGCAAATCAGCCATCTTGTTTTCAGTTGGTGGTCACAGAAATGCTTGCCATTTAAATTTGGGACCCTCTAGGGACACAATTCTTGTTGTGTTCACCTAGTCGAGGCCTGAGGACACTAGCCATGTCTTTTTGTGGGGTTAAAACACTCCAGAAATATGTTTTTTACGTTTTTATAAAAAGTAGTGTCGAAAAGTACTTTCGCATATGCGACACTTTTATGATTTCATTTGTGAAAGTGTCGTGATTTGTGAAAGTACATTGTGACACTATGGACAAAAGAATAGGGAATATTTGCCACCCTGCTGCAAAAGAATGATTTGGGCCCTGATTCTAGAAGGGTGGCGCAAGTCACTGCTAAACACAGCTTGCACCACCCGCACCTGCAACATTGACCCTGCGCCCTATTCTAGCAGGGGTAGGGTCATTGCAGCAAAGTCCTGTGACTTGCAACATGCGGCCAGGTATGCTGAACTGCAGGAACACCTGGTGAGCATGTCACAAGCCGCAACAGCAAGATGGCGCGGTCACCCCCCTACCCGTGCCCCGACCCCTAGTCGCCAAATGCGGCATATACCTAGGTAGCCCTGGTAGTTTAGTGGCACCCCAGCTGTATGATAATATTTAGGATGCCCATATCCCTGGTAGTCTAGCTGCCCCCCCAACTGTATTTTAATAATAAATAAGGGCCCCATATCCCTGGTAGTCTAGCAGCCCCCCAAACTATATTATAATAATAAATAAGGGCCCCATATCCCTGGTAGTATAATGGCCCCCAGAACTGTATTATAATAATAAATAAGAGGCTTGTATCCCTGGTAGTCTAGCGGCCCCCACCCACCACCCAGCCATGCCAGCCCACCCAGCAGCCCCCACCCATCCCCAGCCAGTGACTGGCACAGCCCACCTCTCACCACCACGGCCAGCCGCAGACTGAGTTCAGTATCAGGTCATACTGTAAAGACACATTCAGTGAAAACCTAGCCAGGAAACTGATGAATTATGTGAAATTTAAACATAGAAACATAGACTTTGACGGCAGCTAAGGACCACTTGGCCCACCCAGTCTGCCCATTTCCCTACCTACTGGATAAGCTGCAGATTCTAGTTAACCAACAGCCTACTTCCTGCCACCCCCCACTACAATTGCTTTGTGTCTGTCCCATGCATGTTTGAATTCCCCCACTGTTTTAGCCCCAACAACCTCCCCAGGAAGGCAGTTCCATGCATCCACCACTCTCTCCGTGAAAAAAGATTTCCTCACATTACCCATGAGCAGTACCCCCTCTATCTTTAAATTGTGTCCCCTTGTTCTTACACATCTCTTTTTCTGAAAGATGCTACCCTCCTGGACTTTGTTGATTCCCTTGAGGTACTTGAATATTTCTATCATGTCCCCCCTGTCTCTCCTTTCATCAAGGGTATACATATTAAGCTCTCTCAGTCTCTATTCATATGATTTCTGATGCAGACCCTGCACCATTTTAATTGCCCTCCTCTGGACTGCTTCCATCCTGTCTATGTCCTTGCGTAGATGAGGTCTCCAAAACTGCAAAGAGTACTCCAGATGGGGTCTCACCAACTGTCTGTACAGAGGGATAACCACTTCCCTTTTTCTACTTGTGATGCCCCTTCCTATGCAGCCCAGTAACCCCCTGGCTCTCCTCACTGACTTCTCACATTGCTTACCCACCTTTAGATCATCTGATATGACTACCCCCAAGCCCCGTTCCATTTTTGTTGTTGTTAGTACCTCCCCTGCTATTGTGTACTCTTCTCCTGGGTTTTTGTTTCCCAGGTGCATTACTTTGCACTTCTTTGCATTGAATCTAAGTTGCCATATGTCTGACCATTCCTCCAACCTTGCCAAGTCCCTTCTCATCCTTTCTACCCCCCTTGTGTATCAACTCTGTTACAGATCTTTGTATCATCTGCAAAGAGGCATACCTTTCCCTCCAGACCCTCTGCAATGTCACCTATAAAGATGTTAAAGAGGACTGGACCCAGTACTGAGCCCTGAGGTACTCCACTAGTGACTCCCCTTTCTTCGGAATGTGTGCCACTCACTATTACCTTCTGTGTCCTGTTGTGCAGCCAGTTTGCAACCCAGGCTACCACCCTGGGACCCACTCCCAAGCTGGCTAACTTGATTATTAATCTTTTGTGCGGGACTGTGTCAAATGCCTTGCTAAAGTCTAGGTAGGCCATATCCACAGCCCCTCCCTGGTCTATTACTTTGGTCACCCAGTCAAAGAAATCTATTAGATTTGTCTGACATGACCTTCCTGCTGTAAATCCATGCTGCTTTGGGTCCTGTGCCCCGCTGGCCTCTAGGCACTCAACAATTCTTTCTTTCAGAAGAGATTCCATCATTTTCCCTACCACTGAGGTCAAACTTACAGGTCTATAGTTTTCTGCTTCTGCCTTGCTCCCACTTTTGTGAAGGGGAATCACATCTGCCCTCCTCCAGTCCTCAGGTACCACCCCATCCTCCCGTGATTTGTTAAAAAGTGTGGTCAGTGGTGTCACTAGGTCCTCCCTTAGTTCTTTTAGGATTCTGGGGTGTATCCCATCAGGCCCCATTGCTTTGTCCATCTTGAGTTTTAGGAGTTCTTTCAGGACTCTTTCTTGTGTAAATGGACTGGTGTCAACCCCCCTACCCAGAGTGCTTCTATTGTCTGGTTTAGGTAACTCCTTCTCATCTTCTTTTTTGACTACTGAGCAAAAGTATTCATTCAGTATCTCTGCCTTTTCACTGTCTCCCTCTGTCCACCTCCCCTCTCCCTTATTAATCTTCACTATTCCTCCCTTAACCTTTCTGTGCTCCCTAATGTACCTATAAAAGGTTTTATCCCCCTTCTTAACTGACTTGGCTATTTTTTCCTCAGTTTGGGCTTTTGCTATTCTGACTGCGTTCTCCACTTCTTTCTGCTTTAACTGATACAGTTCCCTGTCGTGCTTCTTCTATGATGCCTTACACTTTTTGAATGCAGCCTTTTTCTCCTTAACCTTTCCTGCCACCTCTTTTGAGAACCATAGTGGTTTTTTATTCCGCTTTATTTTCTTTATCTGTTTCACACAAAGGCTTGTTGCCTCTATGATGACAGTTTTGATTTTTCTCCATTGTTCTTCCACCCCTCCTTTTTACCCATTTGCTAGTGTATTCCTCAAGTATTCACCCATTTTGCCAAAGTCAGCCCTTCTAAAGTCCAGTATGCTTGTTTTTATATGGCTTGTCTCCATGGTTGTGTTTATTGTGAAACACACTGTGCAGTGGTCGCTTGTTCCCAGATGCCTACCGACTTCTAAATTTGTGATCCTCTCTCCATTTGAGAGTACCAGGTCTAGTATTGCTTCCTCCCAAGTGGGTTCCAACACTAGCTGTCTAAGGTCTGCCCCTTGCAGGGCATCGAGAATGACCCTGCTCTTGGATGTGGCTGCAGTATATGTCATCCAGTTAACATCTGGCATATTCAGGTCCCCCATTAGCAGTATCTCCCCTTTTTCAGCCATTTTGAGAATGTCCTCTATCATTTTCTTGTCCATTTCCTCCCCTTGAGATGGGGGTCTGTATACAACCCCTGTGCGGATTGTGATGCCATTCCCTGTCTCCAAGGTGACCCAGAGTGCCTCTTGTCCTCCCCCTTTACTTTTTAGTTCAGTAGCTTTGATTCCTTCCCTTATGTATAGAGCTACTCCACCTCCTCTTTTACCCTCCCTGTCCCTTCTGTAGACTGTGTAACCCGGTATGTTGACATCCCAGTCATGGTTCCCCATGTACCATGTTTCTGTGACTGCACAATATCCAAGTGTTCATCTTCCATCAAGGCTATTAGCTAAGGAAGCTTGTTTCCCAGACTACAGGGATTGGTACTCATTGCCCTCCATTTAATGTTGGCTTTATCCTTTTTCCCCCATGCCTGCTCTTTTTGCCCTTGTCTATTTTTCCATTTACCCCTGTCCTGCCATCTGTTGAGCACTGTACCTCAGTGTTTACCTTACTACCTGTCATGTTTTGTGGGGGGAGGCTTGAAATTTCCTGCCTCTTATTAGCACCTCCTCCCATGGCTAGTTTAAAAGCTTGCCAAGGAAGCATTTATACCTGTCACTTAGGATCTTGGTTCCCTTCATGGACAGATGCAGACCATCATGCCAGTATAAACCTTCATCTCTCCAGGTGTACCCCCAGTCCCCAATGAAGCCAAAGCCCTGTGCTCTGCACCAGTTTTGCAACCATTCATTAAACTGCATGGTGTGTAGTACCCTAGCTCACCCCTGCCATGGACTGGCAGCACCTCTGAGAAGGTAACTGTGCTTGCTACCTCTCTGAGGCCCCTCCCCAGCTCCACAATTTCATCCTGCACTGCACTGATCCCGTGCCTAGCTAGGTCATTTGTCCCAAGGTTGACAATGATATCTAGTTCCCTCTCCTGTGATGCTGCTTCTGCAATCCTGAGGATTCGCTTCTTGTCCCTCCAAGCCATGGCACCAGGCAGGCACCTTACTTTCCTCTCCTCTCCCTTAGCCAGGTCTACTCCTCTAACAACTGAGTCCCCTGTCAGAAGCTGTTTCCTTCCCCTGTGGTGTCCCTTGCCACCCTTCTGTGGGTCTTCCTTGTGGGTGGGTTAAATTTTTGTTCTATGTCATTCGGTTACTGAGATATTACCATTTTAGTATTACAACTGCTTGTTTTCTGCTGCGAGGCCCATTATTAAGCATACATTCTTTGTTTTCACTGTGTTTCTCAATGGAGCCTTTGGGGAAAAATACGGTGGGCACTGCAGTTACTGTTATATGTAGGCTTTACACTTCTCTTTCCATGCCCCTTTGCGTTACCGTTCCCGTGTACGCCACCATGCGCGTTACCCTTTGCATTTGCATTACTGTTACAATTTGTGTTTCTACTACTGTTTGTCTTTGTCTTTCACTTAGTGTCACCGTGCGCATTACCATTTCTGTTGGCGGCCACCCTTCCCTTTTCATTTGAGTTTGTCTTTCGTTTTGCATCATCGTTGTTCTTACCGTTACCATTTGTGTTTCCAATTGCATTCCTGTGCCCGTGTACGTTACACTTTGTGTTTCCATACATGCTTACATTTGTGTTCGTGTTTCTGTTTTCTTTAGCATTAGTGTTGCTGTTACCATTACCATTTGCATTTACCATTGCGGTACCGTCACTGTGCGTTTTACGGTTTGTGTTTCTGTATGTGCTTGCATTTGCATTTCTATTTTGTTTCATGTTACTGTTGCTGTTACAGTTATCATTTGCATTTACAATAGCAGTTCCGTGACCATGCGCAGTACCACTTGTGTTTCCACATGCGCTTGCATCTCCGTTTGCGTCACTGTTCAATTTGGCATCACTTTGTGCCTGCATTTCTGTTAACGCTTGCTTTACAATTTATGTTTGTGTCACCATGTGCGTAACCATTGCCGTTCGCATATGCGTTGCTGTTACCATTACTATGTCACAAAAAATCACATGGTGGGAGCATTCCATTCATTATTTATATCCTCATTCTCAAAAAGAAGGGAAATTAGAGGCAAAAAACTCCATTTAATGCATCAGTTAGGGTTGTTCCACAGTGACAAAAGTGAGGAAATTTGATGTTAGGATTGAAAACCCCCCTTGTACCCCCTCAGCCCGCCCCCCCAACTGGCATCAGGGTGTGCATTGGGGTCGTCAGACCGACAACCCTGATGTGCACCCCGATGCCGGTTGGGGGTGTGGGCAGGGGGGCCTTCAACCCTAATACCGAATTTCCTCGCTTTTGTCGGTGTGGAACAACCCTAACTAATGCATTAAACTGAGTTTTTTGACTCTAATTTCCCTTCTTGTTGAGAATGATAAAGATATCTTGTCACATAGTAACATTGTGCCCGCAAATGCAAATAGTAATGAGCATGGTGACGCAACATGAAACAGAAAGAGAAACAGTAGTGTAGACAGAAATGTTAAAAACAACGCAAAAGCAAGTGCAAATGAAAATGCAAAGGGTAACGCACATAGTGGTGTAGACCTGAACGGTAAGTGAAACAGGAACAGAACTGCAAGCGAAAATGGTAACGGTAACAGTAATGTAAGCACACAGGCTGGTTTTCCCCAAAACCTGCATAAAGAAAGACAGTGAGTACAAAGAATGTATGCATAATAATGGTTCTCAGAGCAGAAAATGAGGACTTGGAGTACTAAATTGCTTATATCTCAGGTACCGTACGATGTAGAAAAAAAATGTAAAAGTCATATGATTTATGACTTTCCTAGCTAGTTTTTTACTTAGCTCTTGTTAGGGAGCTAAGCATTTTTCTGACGAAAAGTCCATATCTCGCACCGTTTCCGAGATACGGGCCCTGAAAGGTGTGGCAAACGCCGTAATGTTATCCTATGGGAACAAAAGAAGTTTGGAGTGCCATAGCTTTGACTCCCTGTAATATTGTTTCACCAAACCACAAAAAGGCACATCTGTGGGATGTTGGCTGTGTTCCCTCCAAATTTCAGCCCAAAAGACCAAACCGTTATTTTGCAGCAGGGCGCCAAAGGATTCCTGTAATGCATCGGATGCAGTAATGTTATCCTATGGGAAAAAGCTTCAACTTTGGAGTGCCATAACTTTGCTGCCATGTAATATGTTTTCAACGCAACACTGATAGGCACATCTGTGAGATGTCAGGTGCATTTCCTCCAAATTTCAGGTCAAAACACCAAACCGTTCTTTTGCAGCAGGGTGCCAAATAATTGCGGTCATCTTCCCACAGCCTAGAAAAGTACTGTCGCAGTTTGCGAAAGCTTTCACAAATTCATTCGACAGTGTCGCAAGTGCGACAGTACTTTGCAAAAGTACTTTTTCCAGAAATTTGAAAAACATATTTCTGGGGTGTTTTACCCCAAAATAAAGACATGGCTAGCATCCTCACGGTCCGACTAGGTGAATACAAAAAGAATTAGGTTGCTAGAGAGTCCCAAATTTAAATGCCAAGCATTTTTCTGGTCACTAACTGAAAACAAAATGGCAGATTTGCGACAGTAAAAGGGCCATTTGTGAGAAGTAAAACTGCATTTGTGACACTGTCAAACTTTTTGTTAACTTTTCCCATTGACTTATAATGGGAACTTGTTTTTTGAATAACTTTGAAGCCGTTTAATATTTTTTCACAAAATCTTCAAAGGCACATCGGGGACTTGACCGCATGTTCCGAAGATTTGGACCAGTCCACGCAACTATGCGACCTGTATGCATGACAGTAAAATTCGCAGTGTGTAAACGATGTACAAATCATGCTTAATAACTAAGAGCAGTAAACGCGGACTCTGTACGAAACTCTGGCAGATCCCAAGGTGTATGGGTCTTGATCGTGAATTCAAATGTCAGGCAAATCCGTCAAACAGTTGCAAAGTTATTAAGCTGCAAAATTTTGGGTTTAACATGTAAATGGCTCTCAATCTTATCTATAGTGGCACTGCCGTGCCACAATTATATATATACATATATATATATATATATATATATATATATATATATGTATATATATATATATATATATATATATATACACACTGCTATTTGCCAACTGAGAAAATCACAGCTTTCACTTTTAAAGTTGTTATTTTAAAGTATTTTGAGCAATACGAACTGCAAAAGTGCCAACTAGGTGCTGATTAGCCAACATTTCCCTGTGATGTCAGAGGGAGTTACAAGGAAACACAATAGTAGAACAAGCATTTGTCAATGCTCAATGTCTGATGCACCAGAAGATGTCCGCCCACGCACCTTGAGTATGGCCTTGTGGTACTTGAATGTATCATGTTCCCCCACTCCCTCTTATCTTCAAATGAGTACATATTGAGGTCCTTTAATCTATCCTGATATGCTCTGTTTTGCAAGCCTGGTACCATCTTGGTTGCCTTTCTATGGACCGGCTCCACCCTGTCAATGTCTGTGCCCAGTTGCTGCCTCCAGAACTGCACACAGTACTGTAGAATCAAAGAATGCAATGGCAGAAAAGGACCTCCCAGCCCATCTAGTCTGCCCCTTCCCCCCGGTCCAACCTACCGTATCTTGCGACACCCACCCTTCCCCTTAGCCTCATGTGTCTGTCTGAAACAGACTTGAATCCCGCTATGATCTCTGAATTCACCACCTCCTCTGGAAACCCATTCCAGTTCTCCACTACCCTCTCCATGAAACATTGACCTCTCACATTGCTCTTGAAGTGCCTCCCTGAAGTCTTAGTCCATGGCCCTTTGTTATTGTTTCTTCCTTCATGTGAAATAACTTCCCTGGGCCTCCCTTTGACAATATCTTTAAAGGTCACGATCATGTCCCTCCTGGTCTCCATAGTATATAGCCCCAACTCCTTGCAACTTTGTTCGTATGGCTTGCCCTTCATCCCCACACCATCTTGGTGCCTTCGCTGAACCCTTTTGATCAAGTTTATATCTTTGTGCAGGTAAGGCCTACAAAACTGGACACTGTACTCAAGGTGTGGCCTCACCAGGGCTTGATACAGGTTCACCAGGACCTCCCTATGCTTGCTGGAGATTCCACTGTTGATACTTTCCAGCATTACATATGCCCTCCCCACTGCCCTTGAGCATTGCTTCCCAACCTTGAGGTTGCTGGAGACTATTACCCCCAGATCCCTCTAGTTCTCTGTCACCCTGACTCTCTCCCCTCCCAGCATATACTGAGGCATTTGGCTCCTGTGTCCCAGACAGATAACAGCACACTTCTTGATGTTGAATTTTAGCTGCCAGGTCTTCGCCCACTCCTCCAGTAATCTCAGGTCTCTTCTCATGTTCTCCACCCCCCAGGAGTCAACTCTGTTAAAGTAGGATAGGCCTCATTAGTGCATTATGTAATTGCATCACCACCTCACATCTTTTGCTAGTGATACCTTTGCCTATGCACCCAAGTGTGCCACTGAGCCTCCTTGCAACACTTGTGCTCTGGTTTGATACCTTAAAGAGCTAGTGTACTGCTTGAAATTAATCAAAATTTTCAGATGCAGTCAGTTATCACTTCCAGTATCTGAAGTATTTTTTTTATTTTCTGTTTGTTAATTAGAAGATTTTCCACCTGGCAGTACAGGGGTGATGTGTCGAGCAGCACTCTATCTGGAGGAAAAAAAAAACTCAGTTCTGTTCCTCCCACTACATCATCAGAAATGAGACCAAACATCTTGAGGCACCACAATCCTTGCAGCCTGAGTAGTGACTTTCACAAGCTACCAATCAAAATGCAGGAAATTGTGACAACATTAGTAACCAGGGAGAGCTAGTCCCTGCTGTTTCAAGTGAAAGTGAAACCTGGCAGTGAGAAATGGGGTAACACTTTATTTTAAGTGTCCTTAACTATACTGTAATTACTGTATGCCTACAATGTAACTGCTATGTAAGTACTTTGTAGTTACATGTAACTACAATGTAGTTGGTAATTAGTTTCACATTTGCATATTATGTAGACAGACATTTCTATGATGTAACTACACTGCTATTGCACTGTAAATACTATGTAGTTAATTACTTTCACATTTGACTAGTGTATAGTTATACAATTTGCATGAAGTGGTAGTTACATGTGCAACCACAACCATTTCTCTTTTGGCACAAATTGATTTATACTGGAAGTGTAACTACACATGTAACATCTGTTGCAAAGTGTGACATATATAGTTACATTTGCCAGAAAGAATTGATTTGAGGCAGAAGGGAGGCAACAGTAATTGCAGTAACTACCACTTCATGCGAATTGTGTAACTACAGCACAGTACAGCAGAAGCCATTTAATTGGGTTAATAGGGTCATCCGCTTTATTGGGACGTCCCACCAGGCACTGATTAAATGGCTATGTTATCCTATGGGGCTTGTAGCTGTTCAATTGGGATGCCCCAGCCAACTAAATGGGATGATTTCTGGCCCCAATTGTTTTTCTGCTATGGCGCTAATCCCTTTTCACACCTAATTATGTGTGAAAAGGGATTAGTGATTCCTGTTCCTCTCAACCTGTCACCTCCAAACCACTGCTGAACAGTGCTCTAACTGCTCTTTTTAATGCCTTAGAGAGTGAGAGAGAGAGAGATTTCTACATTTATTTTCTGCTGAAGCAGGCGAGGAAGAGAGAGAGAGAAAGTGTGCTTAACAGTGTCGGTATCCTCGGTATGTTGTCTCTCTCTCTCTCTCTCTCTCACCGCAACATAGGGTGCACTCTACTTTTTTCTGTTCTTCTCTACATTTGTTTTGTACTATACTGGGGCTGACGAGGAAGAGAGACAGAAAGTGCTCACCAGTGTCAGTATCCTCTGTATGATGTCCCTCTCTCTGCAGCTGCAAGTATGCCTTTAATGCCTGAGATCCTCTGTATGTTGTCTCTCTCTTTTTCCACAGTCACTCTCTCTCTCTCTCTCTCTCTCTCTCTCTCTCTCCACAGTTGCAACCTCGCTGCAACATACTGTGCTCACTATTTTTTTCCGGTGCAGGCAGGGAAGAGAGAGAAAAAGTGCTCACCAGTGTCGATATCTTTGCTATGCCTGAGATTTCTGTCTGAGAGAGAGCACCTGATAGAGAGAGAGAAAGCCCAGGAAAAGGACAGTATGCTAGCTTCAGTGCTGCTTATTGATATACTCTCTCTCACTCTCTTTCATACACTCGCAACCATGCCGCAATGTTTCTGTGTAGTCTAGCGTGTCGGGAGAGGAAGGGAGAGCCAGAGACACACAAACTCAGTAGCAGCTTACTGTGAAGTAATTGGGCAATGTTCATTCAATAACTGGCTTATAAAAAATGCTTGCTTCTAATAAATGGGACGGCTGCATAATCGGGACAAAAAGCCCACCATGAGGCCATCCCCTTTAAGCAGCTTCTACTGTACTACCGCTCTTCCCTGTGTTAGTCTTCACCATTTATCACTGTCTGGGTGACAGCCAGAGGCACAGCACCCAGCGTGAGTTTTTTTTTGTAGGGGGAGGAGCCAGCACCGGAGGCGGTGCCACCCATGAGGCCAATGCATTACGTGGCACTCACAGGTCAGCCAGCAATGGTCACCAACTCCTCCTCTGCCTCAGTTCTACTTCTTCTGCCATCAAGAGTGCAGCACTTCGCACCTGTTGAAGAAATTTCATCTGCGACATTGCAGCCTAGTTAGTTGTTTCAGTGTCATTGTTGACACCATTTTTGCTCCATTCCAGTTCTGCCGTCTGCTTGTAACATGACACCATTTTCTGCAGGATTCTGGTAAGACCTTTCCTTTTTCTTTTTTGAAGCAGCACTGAGTCTGTTTCTTAATATTATTTTAGTTACCGCGAGTCATGTTGGGTTCATCCGGGGACAAAAACCACTCTTCCAAGGCAGGCTGGCCTCCTATGCGCCAATGCCCCCGCACTGGCAGATATCCATCATGGACCAGCATGACCAATACCTCACCTGCCTGGGTCCATCTCATGATATCGATAGATGCAACACTTGCTTCTTCATGGACTGTGTTGCACTGGAGTACTGTGCGTAGAATGTAAGCCGTGATCCACTGACTTTCAGAGGGCAGTGTTGTTTGAGGGATTCCAAGCGAAGGTCTCTCCATCCTTCCTTTGGATCCCCCCCGACTCTATACAGACCTGTGAGGAGGGGGCTTCCTCTTCTTCTAGCCTTGTCAGAGAGGAGGTCTCTTCTGCAGTGCTGGAGGATGGGAGGATTGGTCCTGGCATCTCGGGGGCTGGGCTGGGAGCAATGCACAGGCAGTCAACTCCTCAGAGGTGCAGACTCCCCCCCCCGGTGTCATGGCCCATGCCTGCTGGGCCCAGCATGAGTGGCTCCTCAGTACTGCCAACCAGTACCATTCTATATTGTGGGGCCATTTGTGGCTCTGGTGATTGGCACCTTGAGTGATACTGGGCCCTCCTGCTGCACTGCAAGTGGCACTGTGAGTGGGAAAACCTCTGGGGCTGCTCATCTGGAGGTCTTCTGGATCACCTTCTCTCCAGAACCAGATGCTTGGGAGATTGATCTGGATTGGTTGCCCAACTCCTAAGAGTCGGAGGGTTCTCTGGTGGAAAGTAACTCTGTGCCCTCCCAGGCATCCCTTCTCTTGGCACCAGTGATTATGATCAGTGCTGGCTCCCATCCCAGTGGTGATGTCAGGAGCATGCCTACCAATATTAACCCTCCATCTGAGGGGAAGGTGGTTTGAGTTGCGAGGGCCCAGAGAGTTGTTGGTCCTGGTGCTGTCCCCCTCCCAGAACAGGGACTCACTGTTCTGCAGCCTCCCTCAGGAGGCCTGCGGAATTGGAGCAGTCCCTAGCTTTGGAAGTGAGGGACAGGTCAACCTCAGAATCAACAGGATTGAGGGGGGCAGGACATGGGACAATGACCTTCCCCAGGGACCCTAGTGGGTTCAGGGATGTGTCACAGTGCTGAGCCTTCGTTTTCTCCCTTGTCCGCCTCAAGGGAGGCCTTATTGGGTGGAGTTGAGGTCCACCCTTCTGGTTCTATGTAGCCCTGGTCTCCTCACAGGGGAGTTTCCTGTTCAGATCTCAGTCCTGACTGCTTCGAGCTGGTTGAGTGGCCAGTAACTACACAGATCAGCGGATCCCCAGAAGGTCCAAGATCACCAGCAAAGTCCCCAGCCCTGGCAGAGGTCGCTCAGATAAGGTGAAGTGTGTCTCCTCATTGCCTCTGCAGCCCCCCTTCATTTCCAAGGGCACATGGGTCCTTCAGGGCCCTTGACCTGGGAGCAGTTCAAAGCCACTGCTGCCGCCTTCCTCAGGTATGTCAGGGCTATGGATGAGCAGGCCTTTTGCCTGTCTCCCCTACAGCAGCCAGATTTGGACTCTTCAGATTCATCAGCCTCATCTCCCTCCTTCAAGGAAGAGGATACCTCTGTCCATATGACCTCAGATGCTGATCAGATAGAGTATCAGTGCTTCCTATCGAGGCTGGTCTGCATCTATCTCACATCTCAAGATGCAATACTGAGTGGATGATGCATGTGTTCCTTAATGAATTCAGTGCGGACCACCAGGTCATTCTTTCTGGCTGATTCCATTTCAGGAAGTGTCGTCCCTCATCTGGCAGTGCCCATCTGTCCCAACTCCAGCTCCTATGATCTGCCAGCACAGGTACTGTGCACATCAAGGGTCTCCGGGACCTTGCCTCATCCCACTTCAGGAGTGAGGGTACTGGATACCCCTTCTGGGCATAGGCACCTGGTGTGTAACCGGTCCATAGATGTGGACTCTGTGGAGTTTGATCACTGGAGACAGATAGTGTTCTCTTCGGCTCGTATCTTGCTCAGCTTTGCCACTCATCAGGCTCATCATGCTGCCTACAACAGGCACCTGTGGTCAATGCTAGGTCAGGTGCTGACATTTCTGCCTGATACAAAGACAACCAGATATGCCATTGCCTTCTCTGCATAGGGCCGGGACCTCAAAAGGCACCAGGCAAGGGTGTCTTATGATGCCAGTGAGGTAACTTCAACGCTAGGGGTGACAGAGATCTGTATTAAGCAGACAGCATGGCTTCATCTATCAATGTTATCACCCTTAGCATGGTGTAGGGTGCTGTCTCTTCTCTCCAGGGGACCCTCCTTTTCTTCCATATGGCAAGGTGGGAACTGCAGAATGACTTCTGTCTCCCAGGCAACAGGAGACCTCAGCTCGCCACAACCAGTTACAGGCCTAACTGGCCTGTAATGGGTCTCCTCCTTTCATGGTTCTCCCCCACAAGAGACTGAGAGACCCAGATCTCTCAGGGAAATGCTGAGCCCCCTTCATGGGGCTTGGTACTCACGAAGACAGTGATGAATGGTAAAGATTGACAAGGGAAAGCTATGAAAACTACGTATCTATCGTAATTCTTGATCTTTTTATATATTCTCACTATTCATCACTGGCAGCTTCCCTTCTAGGCCTCAGTCCCTGGGGTAATGCCCTCTCAGTGCTTGCCTCCTTGATGCTAATTGTGGGCTGGGTCCTACTGGTACCTCCAGGTCCTCTGTTACCTTCCTAAGCAACAAAGGGGGCCCACTCAGGGAAGGAGGGCAAATAGGGCTTCTTGCCCTGACTTTAGAGGCTCCCCTGTAGGACCTTCCCTTCTCAGCCAGGGTGGTTCCTCCTGGACGTGGTCTGGTCCTTTGGTGGGGGATCTCCCCTAGGTGGGGTAGAGAGGAGAGGGACCATGGGGACTCTCTTTCTCCTTCCTTATATAATTTTTCCTCTCCTCCCACTTTTTTTGGGGGGGTAGGGTTTGTCCTTGACAGGATTGCCCCCTGAACCCTGTGGGATCTCCCTCTCAGGACAACAATAACTGGAGGGGCTGTTCTTTACCTATGAATAAACTGTCCTGTTGTACAATGCTGAACAGTCACAAGACTGATTGATTGTACATCATGTATATTGCACCCACACTTTAGCTGCTACTCTTTTATAGTTCAACTGTATTCTTGCACTTAGTTGTACCTAGCAGTACTCAATATATTCAATATATTCTATTTTCTGTACCTTTCTTTGTTATTGTAAGTGTATTGTTTGTTTTACCTATGTACTATCTTTTTGGCTCAGGTCGTGCCTGAAAACAGTCCATTGGATCAGTGCACCTAGGAACATACAAACATAGGAAATTTTCCAGCAGAAACAAGCCACGTGGTCTATTAAGTCTGCTCGAATGTGCAGCTAGCACACCTACCTTGCAACTGCCCCACCCCCTCCCCTTCACAGTAACCTCCCATCTCACCCTGTCCCATCCCCTTTTGTAACCCCCACTGTCTTGAGGATATCAGCTCCTCTGGCAGAGAATTCCATTCCAGCACAACCCTCTCCATGAAAAAGTGTCTCCTCATTTCCCTTTTATATCTACCCCCTCCAGTCTAAGAACATGACCTGTGTCCCTCCCCCTGCTTAACTTAAATATCCCTTCTGTTCCTGTCTTGTTAATCCCTATGAAGTACTTGAAGGTCTTGATCATATCCCCACAATCTCTCCTCTCCTCTCCTACAGGGAGTACATATTCAAGTCACGCAGCCTCTTCTCATATGGCCTTTCCCCCCATCCCTGTATCATCTTAGTTGCTCTGTGCTGTACCCCTTCCAGTAGTCTATCCTTCTTTGGATATGGGCACCAGTACTGCATGGAGTACTCAAGGTGTGGTCTGACCAGTGACCTGTAGAGAGGCAAGATCACCTCCCTGTTCCTGGAGGAAATTCCTCTTCCAATACACCCCAGCATCCTGCTGGCTTCTGCTGCCACATTCCTGCACTGGCCTGAGTTGTTCACTTTCCAATTTACACCCACCCCTAGATTCTTTTCCTCCTCTGTAGTACCTAGCTGTTCTCAACCCAGCTGATGGCTCCTCCTGGGTTCTTTGCTCCAAAGTGCATCACCTTGCACTTTTTAGCATTGAACCCCAGCTGCCACTGTTCCAACCACTGCTCCAGTTTAATCAGGTCATTCTGCAGTTCCTGCCATCCCTCTATGCCATTCACCACTGCCCCAATTTGGTGTCATCAGTGAAGAGGCTGATCTTATTCCTGATGCCATGCGAGATGTCCGCTATGAATATCACAAACAACACCGGCCCCAGTACCGATCCTGCGGCACCCTGCTTGTAACTGCCCTTGGAGACTAGTGCTCCCCCCAACCACTACCCTCTTTTGCCTTCCCTGAAGCCAATTTTCAATCCAGTTAGCCATCTTAGTTCCAACCCCCACATACTTCAATTTCCCCCCAAGCCTCCCATGTGGCACTGAATCAAAGGCTTTGCTGAAGTCCAAAAATATGACATCCACCACATGACCTTTGTCCAATTCCCTCAGTACCCAGTCATAGTACTCAACTGAGTTAGTCTGACAGGACCTTCCAGAGACAAACCCATGCTGATGACTGTCCTGGAGTCCATTATCCTCCAGAAATGTCACCAGCCTCTCCTTCAGGATTGTCTCCATCAGCTGCCCAACGATGGAAATCAGGCTTATAGGTCTGTAATTGTCTGGTTCATCCTTAGGGTCACTTTTATGGAGGAGCACCACATTGGCCATCCTTCAGTCCTGTGGCATGCACCTTATGTTCAGGGAGGTATTGAATAGGTCCACCAGTGGCCCTGCCAGTACCTCCACCAGTTCCCTCAATACCCTGGGATGTATGCTGTCTGTTCCTGGTGCCTTATCCACCCTCAGAGCCCTCAGACCCTCTAATACTTGCCCTCAATGATTACCCCATCTGTCACTCCTTCCCCTTGTCCATCCTTCCTACCTCCTGTGGAAACTGCCTGCCCTTCTCCCTTGTGAATATGGAATAGAAGTACTCTTTTAGTGCTTCTACCTGTTCTGTTCCTTCTTCTGCCCACCCCATCCTTCTTGATCCACACAATATCTGATCCTTGCAGCTCCTTCTTTCCCTAATGTGTCAGAAGAAGTCATTTTACCCATCTTTGATTCCCTGAGCCAGCCTCAGTTCCCTGGAGGCCTTGGCTGCTCTAATACCCATGGTAACTTCTCTGGACTTCCTCACATACTCATCCCTTCCCCCCTGCCGGAATTCTTGTGTGTATAGATTGCTTCTTTTTTTTGCCCACACCTTATTTCAAACTTCCCTACTCATCAAGCTTGATTTCTTAGATCTTCCCATCTCACTCTGCAGTTTGGTACAGGTCTCAACAGCCTCCACAAGCCCCAATGTAGTTTTTTTCCCCATTTCTGGTTTGCATCCCAGTGAGATTAAATTTCTGCCAGGTGCTCTCCTAAGATTTCACCCATCCTACTGAAGTCAGCCTTTCTGAAATTAACCACCCCATCCCTATACCAACAGCCTTCCTTCCCATGTTGAGCATGAACCACACAGATTGGTGGTCACTCCTTGCCAGTGGGTCCACCACCCCCACCTCCCTTACAGCATCCCTGGTAAACAAATATCTGCTGTGTGGAGTAATGGTGGGTGGTACCAGATACACATACAGGGACTCTTCCTTAGTCGTTACATGCATGTCTTCACCATCATGCCCCAACCATCATGGTATAGTCAGTGGCTGTGATAGCTTGGTGTGAATGATGGTGCCATGGCTGCCACTTCATTCAGCTAGTGGGAAGGGCATGTAATGGCTAAGGAGGCATCCCGACATGTGTATCTTCCATAACTAAACACATCAGATTGGTGATATTTATTATTGTTTGTTTGTCTTTTTGTTTGTTTGTTTACCAGTTAGGTGCACTGATTCAGTGGACCATATTCAGGCATGACCCATGCCATAAGGATGGTACATAGGTAATACAGACAATACACTTACATTAACAGAGAATGGTACAGGAAATAGAATACATTGACTATATTGAGTACAGCTAGGTACAATTAAGTGCAGGAATACAATGGAAACACAATAGAGTAGCAATTAAAATGTGGCTGCAATATATATGATGTACAATCAGACTTATGATGACTGTTCAGCATTTTACAATGGGACAGTTTAGTCTTTGGTACAGAAGAATTAGGACTGTCATCGAATGGTAGCCCATGCCCCACTCCAAGCCACCCACCTGGGCAGGAGCAGGACAGAGGTGTGGGTGCAGTAGAGGTGTGGGTCAATCTTACAGAAGCAGCACATTTAAAGTTATGTAAGGTAAGTGTAGAATATGCATTGTGAAACAAGTTAACAACTGCATAATGCAGTTACAGCGTAGTTATCTTGTAGTTACAGTGTAGTTAGTGACACTTAAAATTATCCTGCAGAAATCACTCCCTTATGAAGCTACTACAGTATAGTGTAATGGTTACAAGCACTGCCCTCAAACCTGGAGAACTGGATTCAAATTCCAGAGCCACCACTTGTATACTGTGCAACCAAAAATAAAAATAAACATGCAATCTAACATTGTAAATTGCTATACAATAAAAAAATCATTCATTTACATAATTACTTATTGACTTTTTACAGTGCTGTAGTTGCTAAGAAATGTGCTGCTTTTGTGGCATTGACCCACACCTCTTCTGTACTCACACTCCTGGTGTGCTACTGCCCAGGTGGGTGGCTGGTGCTGGGGCATGGCTGCATATCATACACTTTACCACCAATCTGCTGTGTGGAGTGGTGGTGGGTGGTAAAGGATACACAGGTAAGGACCCTTCCTAGTGTGTAGTTATACAAACTGCATGATTTGGTAGTTACACACGCAACCACAACTGTCTCTCTTTTGGCACAAATTGATTTATGCTGGAAGTGTAACTACACATGTAACAGCTGTTGCAACAGTAATTGCGGTAACTACCAGTTCATGCAGATTGTGTAACTACACTAAACCACAAATGTGAAACTAGTTAACTACTGCATTGTAGTTACATGTAACTACACAGACATTAGAAAGTAATTACATTGTAATTATACAGTAGTTTCAGTGTAGTTAAGGACACTTAAAATAAAGTGCAACCAGAAAGGGTTCTCATTGGTTACTAGTAATGTCATAGTCAGTGTAGTTTCAGTATTGATGTAGTGGGAGGAACAGAACTGAGTTTTTCCCCCTCCAGACAGAGTGCTGCTCAACACATCACCCCAGTACAGCCAGGTAGAAAATCGTCTAATTAACAAACAGAAAAGATTAAATACTTGAGATATAAGACGCGATAGCTGACTACATCTGAACGTTACAAATAACTGCAGGCATATTCCAGGCAGTACACTAGCTCTTTAAGGTCATCTGAACTGATAGAATAACTCCTGTCATTTTCTTCCTTGGTGATTGCCAGCACCTAGCCCCCATACAGTAACTCTCCTCAGGTTTCCCTCTTCCCAGGTGCATTATTTGTGCTTCTTTGCATTGAACCTCAGTTGGCACTCCTCACACCATTTTTCAAGCCTCTCCATGTCTCTGCTCATTTTCTCCAGCCCTTCTGGAGTATTCACTCTGCTACAGATGTTGGTGTCATCTGCAAACAGGCAGACAGACCTTTCCTTCTAGCCCTTCCACAATGTCTGTAATGAAGACATTGAATAGGACTGGTCCCAGGACTGATCCCTGAGGTACCCCACTGGTCATCACCCTCTCCATGGATTGGATCCCATTACCACCACCTTTTGCCTCCTGTCCATCAGCCAGTTTCTAACCCAGTGTATCAAGTTGTGCCCTGTGGCCAGACTACCCATCTTGTTAGTCAGTCTTCTATGTTTGTCAGCATCAAGGGCTTTCCTGAAATCAAGGTAGGTGACATGCACTGCTTCTCCCTGGTTTACTTCCTTAATGAGGCATTAGTGTTTCCAACCCTAACGCAACCCCCAACCTCACCCTGCAGAGACTGACAAGTGTTGGGGGTGTGCTTCTGAGTCATTGGCTGTAATGCTCATGCCATTCCACATCACCACACCCTGCAGACACTGACAGGCATCATGGTGTGCCTTGTGGTCTTCGGCCCTTACACTCACTCCATTTCATAAGGAAATAAGTGGAGATGGGTGCACTATAGGAGAATGGGGTGAATGTTAAGGCCAAAGACCCCAAGGCATACTTTGATGCCTGTCACTGGCTGCAGGGTGGGAGTGGAATGGCATGAGAAGTACCGGCAACAACCCCAAGTCACACCCACAAAGCCTGTCAGTCTCTACAGGGTGGGCAGGTGGGGCAGTTGAAAACCCTTACGCTCTGGGCATTTGTTGGCATTTTCACTCCAAATTTTCAACATGGGCTTTTTTGGACCCCATCTCATGAACAGTGGTATTATCATTTTGTTACTTAATCCCAAAAAGTGATTTTGTGCTGTAAGTGTGCTATTTGGCGTCACAGGTGCAAAAACACATTTTGGGCAGGATGTGAACAATGACAGCTGTACTGTTCTTGGGGAGGTGTGACAAAATGGCAATGTTGAAAATCTGGAGTGAAAATATGAGAAATTGATGAAGTTACGAGTGTGCATAGAAACTGTGCGACACACGGCCGTAATGCAATCATTTCTTTTGGAATTTTTTCACCAAATTTTCAACATGGGCTTTTCAGGACTCCACCTCATGAACAGTGGCACTATCATTTTAGCATTCCATCCCAAAAGTTGATTTCGCACAGTGGCCACGCCATTCTGCGCCACAGGGCAAAAACATGTTTTGGGCAGGATGTGAAAAATGACAGTTATACTGTTTATAAGGAGGTTTGAAAAAATGGCAATGTTGAAAATCTGGAGTGAAAATATGAAAGATTGGCAAAAGTTAAGAGCATGCATAGAAAATGCACAACTCATGCTCGTAACACATTCATTTTTTGGAATTTTTTCACCAAATTTTCAACATGGTCGTATTGGGACCCCACTCATGAACAGTGGCACTGTGATTTCATTAGTTGGTCCTGAAAGGTCATTTGATTCAGTAACTGCAAAATCACTTTTTGGGACTAAGAAACAAAATCACAATGTCAGTGTTCATAACGTGGGGTCCCAAGAACCCCATGTTGAAAATTTGGGGCCCAAGCTCCCAAACTCCTAAAATTGGCAGAGATATTGACCTAAGTTGACCCCTCATTGACTCCTATTATAAAGCTTGCCATGATTTCTCAGTTTGCCGGTCGCCTTTGAAGAGTGCAGACATGTTCGCACTCCAGAGAAGATGACATCACTGTATCTCCAGAAGTATCTCCAGAGGTAAGTATGGGGTGAGGGGGGTGCTGGGAGGTGGGGTATGCAGAAGGTGGTTGGGGATGGGGAAGTGGGGCCTAGGGATATGATGATGGACTGTTTTCTTTTTTATAGGGAAATAAAAATAAAAACACATTGGGGAATGGTTTTCTCAATTTTACAGGGCAAATAAAATTTATATATGCACACTGGGGTGGGATCCCAGTGTGCCACAATAGTGGAGGTGGGTGGCGGGGCATGCCAATATAAGGAATGGGCACCCCATGTCTGCACTGAATGGGTTTGTGGGGGGAAGGGTGCATCTGACACCAGGAGTGGGCATCCTAGTGTCAGAAGCATTTCAATATTTTGGCACACTGGGGTGGGCTTCCAGTGTACCACATTACTTGGGGGGGTTGGGAAAACATGCCGACATGAAGACTGGGCACCCGATATTGGCAAAGTACCTATTTGGGCTTGGGGGGAGACATCCTACACCGGAAGTGGGCATACCAATGTTGGAAACATAAAAAAAAATTAAAAACTCCAAATTATTTCAGAACACTGGGGTGGGCTCCCAGTGTGGCACATTAATATGGGGGAGGAACGTGCTGACATGGGGATTGGGCACCCCGATGTCGGCTGTAAGAAAAAGCCACATGGCTGCTAATGTTGAGGTGGGACAGAAGCAAGCACTGGGAGAGGCCACTTCGTGGCCACAGTTGAAGCTGGGGGGGGCAGAGTAGCGGGGATGGAGACAGAGAATACAGGAACAAGTGCTGCTATGCGCATTAGTGTGCACTCTAATGTGCATGGCAGGAGTTCGGGCTACAAATGAAGTGCTCCCATTGAAGCGGTTCATTTCTTTCAGATCTGTGGCACAGCATGTCAGCAGAACTGAACTGCTGTCATGACCAGAGTGTCTGGTGATTGGTGTACACTGCCACACCTCTTGCAGAGGCAGCTATAACTGGCATGGCAGTGACAAACCTCTTATTTCCCATTACTGTCCCAAAGAGTTTGGTGCTCATGTGAATCAAACGCAAAAAGGTTATTTATTTAAAATTTATTTCAGATGTTTTACCAGGAAAGACATGCTGAGCTGGTATCAACTCATTTTCTGATATGTCCTGAGCAAGACGGAAGAAGGGAGAACACGCTAAATACAAAGTACAATGCTCAGAATTACAAATGAGAAATTACAGGTGATGTTTCTGAGAAAGAATAATGCAGTGTTATACAATGCAGATGAAAAACAAAAGCAATATGCATTGAACAGCAATGTAATATTAAGAGGGGTGGGGCACTGGCTGAAAACTAGGGGTTGGGGGCTGAACTAGTGACAGTGTATGGTGGAAAGCAGCTGACAAAAGGTTAAAACTCCATCCAACTGTGCCTTTTAGCATTGTGTTTTATTTTAATGTTGTTAATCATTTATTTTATTGTAAAATATATGAAATGCATATTTAGCTATGTAAACAAAGTACACAGAATGAAATGGGGCACTACAATAGAGTGTATTTATTTCCCCCAGGTTTACGTGCCTTGGAGTTTTTCTTTTCTTTTTGGAGTCCATTGGGTATGTGCAAAGCAAGTGCAAGATGCTGGGGGTGGGGGGATTTGTTTTTGTGTGCGTAATGGTAACTGTGATGAGAGAGGGCAAAGATGTGGATGGATGATGAGACTTCAACTGCTATGACCTGCCAGAGCATAAGAGTGACATTTCAGTCTCCTGGTCCTGTGACTTCAATATTGGACCATGAGGAACCTCAGCTTTTGTGCACCATTGCAGCTGATAGCACAGGAGAGACAAGGAGACTCAATAGGTGTGCATGCAATTAGTTCAGTGACCAACAAAATAAAAAAAAGAAAACAGAGTAGAGGTTAGAGTAACAAGTTGTGAATGAGCTTGATATATCCAACAGGTTTGGGTTGGATTACCTCAAACTCAACTTGCATACTGTGTGACTTTGAGCAAATCACTTAACCATGCCAATGCTCCCAGTTCATGACTGAAAACAGGCACTTATGCCTAATGGGCCTTACCCAGTTACCAATGAAAAGAAAAAATCACAAAGTCCCTATAGCTGGCACATGTTCATGATGTAGGCAGGACAGACAAAACTGTAGCAGGCAGTATGGCAATGTTATAGCACTTAGTGGCTTGAAGAAAAGAAAAACTATAATTGTATGTTAAAAAACAATCCTTGTGAGTGACTTTATTTTGGTGTGAAGAGCATGGGGTTTACATAAGACTGAAACAGGGGGTGGGTAACTAAAGCCATGACCTGAGCAGACAATCAGAACTGGATTTCATGTGTAATTTAGTGATTGCCCTACAGATGGCAGTAGTGAGCAATAGCTTGTATAGTTAAGCAATAAACCACGACTGGGCATGGGTTATGCTGGGATTTACCATGGCTGGCATGGTTTGGCCACGAGGCCACAGGCCAAGTGGTCAAATTCTAGTCAGCCATGGTAAATCTCAGCATAACCCACACCCTGGTGTGGTTTATTGTGATTATACAATGTGCCTCATTTTGTTTGGTGACAAAAAAAATGTTTTTTGAGGGGATTTTAAATTATTTATATAAAATGTATTGCTCCGCCAGAAAAAGTAATTCTGTGTTCCAGGGGAGATCCTGCCATTTGATACTGTGAATGGAGCTGCAGGGTGGAGCCAATGTGTAATTAAAATTACTGTTCCTTACTGGGGAACCTGGGAAATATTGTTGCTGTTCAGTTTGTGGGGTCCAGAAATGCTAGTTTTTTTTTTTATTATTATTATTATGCCCTCTGTCTCAGCTCCTGGAAGACTGGGGAGAGTGCCTAGCATGATCACCGATCTGAGAATGATAGATTATAAAGGAGTAAACAGAGCTTGAGTGGACAACTGAAATGAGCTGTGGTGTTTGCACAGCTCAATTAGGAGCTCAGTTTTTTTTTCTTTGAACTTGAGGTAATGGCATTTCCCCTCTACTCAACAGTGCAGAAATTCAGGGTACAATTCTGTTGACGGTCTGTGCAACATCCGTGTGACTGTTTCATTCTGGGGAAGCAAGATTCTGTTGTGAAGGTCGCAGACTCAGGTGAGTGGCACTTTGTGAATGGCCTCCCACTGCTGTGCTTTTGATGGGTTGACAGTGACAGCACTGGAGTGGGTGCTGAGGCAGTTACCTGTATCTCGGGTTGAGTGGGGAGAGAGCTGTGGTGTGAGTCCAGCCCGCATTGTGGAGCTGTAGCTCGAGGGTGAAGATGTTAGCAGATGAAGATGGGAAGTTACATGGGGGAGATCTTGTGAGACAAACATGAATGGGAGGGGAAGGGGTTACAGTGTTTGGGTATCAGTCTGTAATTTTGAATCTCCCACTCCACTCCAGCTTTGGCTTACCAGGGAGTAAACATGGCAGATCACATTGATTTCCTAGACTTGGGATTGCTGATGCGGCTGACTGGCACCTTTGCCATGGGTTATAATAAGATTTATCATGGCAGAAAGGTGCCAGACAGCCAATCAGAATACATGATTTTTTGTTTTTTTTTTGGGGAGCCCATTGTATAATTATTCATAACTAATAGTGGCACCCAAGTACAGTATATTAAAAGTCCTGGGCTCAGCCTTTTACATAAGGTTTCTGCTGTAAGAGCTCAGCAATAACAGAAGACTGGGATCAAGGACAAGCTTCTATGTGGTGCAGTGACATAATGTACTGCATCTGGTTCCTACTGACTATACCAGGGTTTTAGTCTATCATCCTTTCCAGCCCCGCAGGAGGGATCAAGGTCTAGATTCTAAAATGGAAATGGGACTAAGTCTCAAATCGCAAAGCCAGTTGTGGACCAAAATCCCTGCAGATGCAGAGATTGCCGTTCACAGCCACAACACTTGCAGCAGATGTTATGGCTGGTCCCACCATCTGTAGCAGTTTTATGCAACTGCGGAGATATACCTGACCAACACCCACACGCAAGCTGCCATATATTGTGGAGCCAGTCGTAATCCAGCTCCACCTTTGTGGATACTCACAGCTGTAGGAAACTGAGGCAGCCTTCGGATCCCCAAGTGGCAACCCAGTTGTGTCACGTTTTACAGGTATTTCGGTTGTTTCATGAATTTAGCCCGAAATCTTTTTTTTATACTTTTTTTTTTTTTACCCTGGGTCTGACCTGGGAACTTCCTTCTATTGCACTCAATGTCTGTTTCCCACCCTTGGAACACTTTCTCTCCTGACAAAGAGCCATAGTGGATCAAAATACATGGGTTCTGATCATTGTTATATTGAACATTTTGTACATGGCACTTTAAAGAAACCTGATACCTTCATTTTTTGCATTTAATCTCCTTTCTTCAGCAACTACTGTACTCTGCTCCATCTTGCCTTCTGATTTTCATGGAAATCCAGCGGACAGACATGCCATTCCCACCTTTGCTCATTCCTTACTCTGGCCTCCCAGAGAGGCAACTTTCAGCTTATCCCCTGCAGGCAAAACAACATAGAAACATAGAATTTGTCAACATAGAAAGACTGCTTGGCCTACCTAGTCTGCCCAGATGTTTCCTGCCTAATCTGTCTCCACAGACCCTAACTGGTATCCGGCAACCTTAGCTTCTCCATGCCTATTTATTAAAATACCTTTATGTCTATCCAACGCATGCTTGAAGCTCCCACTGTTTTTACATCCACCAGTTCTGCAGGATATCTGTTCCAAGAGTCTACCAGCCTTTCAGTGAAATAATATTTCCTCACATCTCTCTTAACTCCCCCCCTCAGCTTCACTGCATGCCCATTGGTCCTGGTGGTCTTTCTCATTTGAAACAGACTCCTCTCCTGCAGCCTGTTTGCCCCTATGAGGTACTTGTAGATCTCTGCCAGGTCATCTCTTGCTTTCCTTTCTTCCTGGTGTACATACTGAGATTCCTCAATCTCTTCTCATACGGTTCTTGTGCAACCCCTGCACCATTTTAGTTGCCCTACTCTGGACTTCCTCCAGCTTGTCTATGTCCTTTCTGAAGTGTGGCTTCCAAAACTGGACACAGTACTCAAGGTGGGGTCTCCCCAGTGAGTGATGCAGTGGCAATGCCAACTCCCTCCTTCTGCTGGAGATACTCCTCCCTATGCATCCCAGCATCACACTATTCCTACCCAATGCTTTATCACACTGCCCTGCTACTTTGTGGTCATCAGTTATGATAACCCCAATGTTCCTTTCCTGCTTAGTGACTGTCAACACCTCACCTACATCCTTTAGTCAGGCCCTGGGATCTGATGTGAGGTGCTGGTGAGACCCCAGTTTGAGTACTGTGTCCAATTTTGGAGGCTACACTTCAGAAAGGACATAGACAAGGTAGAGGCAGTCCAGAGGAGGGAAACTAAAATGGTGCCGGGGCTGCAAAAGAAGCCCTATGAGAAGAGATTGAGGGAATCTCAAAATGTACACCCTGAAAGAAAGAAGAGATGACGTAACAGAGATACACAATTACCTCACAGTGCTAAACAGGGTGTAGGAAGTGAGTCTGTTTCAAATGAGAAGGAGCACCAGATCCAGGGGGCATGCAGTGAAGCTGGGGGGGGGGTTAAGAGGGATGTGAGGAAATATTATTTTGCTGAAAGGCTGGTAGACACCTGGAACAGACTTCGTAGCCAAAGTGGTGGATGCAGAAACAGTGCCCTAAGTATATGATTTTGCACTTTGCACATTTTGGCATTGAACCCCAACTGCTATGCTCTTGACTACTCCTCGAGTTTCCCCAAATCCCTGTACATTCTCCCCACCCCTTCCTGAGTGTCCATCGTATTGCAGATTTTGGTATCATCTGCAAAAAGCCATACCTTCCCTTCTAGTTCTTCTGGAATACAACAATTAGATGTTTTTGGTGCAGTGTTAGCCACTGCTAAGCAATTTAAGTCACAAATTGTAGTGAGAAAGAAATAATGTGACCTACTGGGAGTTTTTTGCAATGTCACTTATGAAGACATTGAAGAGGACAGGTCCTAGTACTGGGCCCTGTGGCACCCCGCTGATCACGTTCCCAACTTCAGAATGAGTGCCGTTATTCACCATCCTCTGCTGCCTACAGTATCTGTTAACCAGTTTCTAACCCAATTCACCATTTTGGATTCCACCCCTGGGCTGCAAAATTTCTTTGTTAGTCTCTTGTATTGCACAGTGTTGAAGACTTTGTTACATACAGATAGGCGATGTCTCCTGTCCTCCCCCGATCTATTCCCTTGGTAACTCAGTCAAATAAATCAATCAGATTTGTCTGGCATGACATCCCATACCCTGTGATTCCATGCTGCCTGTGGTCTTGCAACCCACTGGATTCAAGATACTCTACCAGTCTTTCATTTAGCAGGGTTTCCACTAAATTTCCCACCACCTACAGTAAGACTGTCCAGCCTATAGTTGCTAGCTTCCTCCCTGCTGCCGCTCCTAGACAGAGTGACCATGTCACCTCTTTTCAAGTCCTCCAGAACCATGCCTGTTTCCAGTGAACTTTTGAATAATGTTGTCAGTGGAGCAGCTAGCACATCCCCAAGTTCCTTTAGTACTCTTGCATCCCATCCAGTCCCATAGCTATGCCCACCTTCAGAGCTGCAAACCCCTTCAAGAATTTTTCCTCTGAAAATGGACTTGTGTTTACCTCCGCCCCCCTGTTTCTTCTACTCCCTAGTGGTCTGCCCCCTCCCACCACTGTGAAGACTGAGCAGAAATATCTGTTCAGGATGGCAGTTTTTTATTGGTCCTGCTCTATGCAGTCTCCCCCTTCTGCTCCTCTAATCCTCACTGTCACTCCCCTTACTTTCCTCAGGCAGGAGCTTGAGGGAGGACCAAGCATCTGAAGAGAATACTTCTTTAATGTGCCCAGGACGCCAGAGTTAGAAGCCAGCAATGATGAGTTGTGGCAGATATTGCAGGAGGGTGTGGTGAGACAACAGAACTTCATCTGTTCCAAGCCCACCCCTACTTTTCTTGCCTCATAGCTCCAGTCTTTATCCTACCCACAGGATATGCTCTAATAGAGCAAGATGGCCTGGCACCTATTGGGAAGTCAAAGGGATGGGTACAACCCTCTCTTCCATCAGAACCCCCCGCTAGCTCCTTTCTGGTCATGTGATCCCTCCACTTTACACAACAAGTGAGTGGGTGTGTGCTATTCCTTTTCCTGTGACCCCTCCCTCTGATCACCAGTGGGTAGCAGTGCAATAGAAGGAGGTGCCCTCCCTCCATGAGGACAGCTAAAGGAGAAGGAACTCTGAAATCCAAAAATACTAACACACAAATGACTATGGCAAGTAGAGCTGAAATATAATGGGTAGTTTACTTTTTTTTTTTTTTTTACTATTTTTGGCCAGGCTAGATACACTAAGCCAAGACTTTTTTTCCATGTGTGTTCTGATAGCACAGGGAAGTTAAGTGACTTGCTAATGATCACACAGTATGCAAGTGATGGCCATGGGATTCAAACCTTATTTTCCAGGTTTGCAGCTCAGTGATCTTAGCCACTGCTCTATACTGCCTCCCATCTCTTATCAAGCCACATACTGTACCTGGCTGCTCTAGTGAGAAGGTGATCAGGTGCAAAAGAACAACACAAACAGTATGATCTATGCAAAAACTGTAGCAGTCAGGAAAAGAAAAGCCTAGTCTCTTTAGCACTTCATCCTGTGCTAGGACTTCATCAGGAAGCCTTCTTCCTTGAGATTGTAGCCATCCAAGGCAATTCCTGGAGACCTGCCTTGCCAGTCAGCACCAGACCATCCTAGGCTTGATGCGTGAACTTGGATCACCTGGATAGCAAATGGCTGCTCTGCCACTGCACTACCTAGATGGTGGGGGAATCAGTTCTAGCTGGAGTAAGTGTATAATTCAAAATTGAATTCATATGTAATTGAGTCACAGGAGGCAGTCGTGTACATTGGATTTTACTGAATTGATTACATAATTAATTGGTCCTTCAATGGCTCTCTCGTATGGTGCAAGAGTCCTCCTATGAGGTTTGGGTTAGAGGACTGCAAAGCAAGGCTGAGCAGTTCTGACTGCCCAAATCATACAAGGGCTCTCATATACCATAACTAACACTTTATGGAGGTTAACTTATTATACATTATACAGTGTATCACTCAAGTTAGCTAGAGTGATTTATAAGATGTCTGACTTATCATTTAGAGGTCATAATGCATGCATAATGAGTTAACCATGGCTAACAAAATCTATTTCAACTTTGTGAACAATCTAATGAGTGTTTTTCAAGATATAACTAAAAATAGAAAGGTAACACACACACACACACACACACACCATGCATATTTACATGTGTTACAAAAGTCACCAAGCGGTCATACTTCCTGAATAATTAGATCACTGTTACCTTTACTCTGAAACTCTGATGGACACTTATCACTGAATAACGATACCAAACTTGACAGCAATCCAATAAAAGGTTCTTGTGATTTACCCCAAATATGGTGTGTGCGACATGAGGTCTTCACTATATCCTTTTTCTGAAATCTGATGACTTATGATGGATAATGTGACAGTTCTATGACACTGCTGCTTTTGTTTCAGCATTTGTTTGCTATTGTATGTGGCTCAGCAGCTCGGTCTCATGACATCACAGAGATCATACACTGAAAATTAGCTACATTTCAGGTAAAGGGTGCTGTTCTAGGTTTTAATGTAGAAAATGCCTAAAAATAATAATTTCAAAATAAAAGTGATGATTTCTTTTTAAGGCAGATTACTAGGCCAGTATATGGAGATACGCTGAATAATGCAATGATGCATGATACTGTACATAAGAAAATATTTTAAAGATAGCTTAAATGTTTTTAAATGTTGGTGTATGCAGTCATTTTCATATATGATTGAGGAGTTTAATGGGTGGTTTAATGGGTTGCTGAAGGGCTGGTTTCAGGAGAATGGGTACAATTTTGTGGGAGACTAGGGGGCTTCTAGGACAGTAGCTCTTCAAGGGGAATGACCTTCACCTGAAAAGTTGGGGGGAGGGCTAGTGTGTTTGGGGGAAGATATTTTATATCTATGTTGAAGGAAATTACACTAAGTGGGAGGACTTAGGCTGAGGTAACCACAGGGGAAGGTGGACATATGTGGGGCTAGAAAAGAGGGGATGTAGGCCTCCAGACAGTGGCCCATAATAAAATAAGAAAATGAGTCAGAGGGCAGGGGTACACAGAATGAGCAGAAGCTGAAAATTAAGGGGGAAAGGAGAACAAGGGGAGATGTGCTAACAAGACGGGGAGGGGTATAGGCACATGCAGGAAGGCAGTCTGCCTTAATGCCTGGAGCCTGGGAAACAAAATTAGTGAGCTCCAGGTGATGGGCGCAGATGTCAAATTAGACCTTATAGCCATTACAGAAACATGTGCTGACAGGATGGACTATCAGTCTTTTTCTGTTGTCATCGTCTGCTTTTGTTTCTGTGGACCACTGGCAATAATGACTAGGACATAGCAATATCAGGATACATGATGTATAGCTGAGATAGGGGTATGGGAAAATGGAGTGGGGTAATCCTTTATGTCAAGGAAGACATAGAGGTAGTTGAGGAGGGGTCTAACAGAGGAGGGAAGGGGGGGACAGAATTACTAGTGATGTAGCTCACAACCACATCAAGTAAAAAGGTACGCATGTGAGTAGTCAACAGGTTGCAGGGACAGGGGGATGTGGGAGATGGGGAACTAGGGGTCAGAGAATCAGAAGGGGGAAGCAAATGGGGAGGCAGTGGTGGTGAGGGATTTCATTCTACTTCACAAAGATTGGGACATTCTGGCAGCTAGAAGTGCCAGGAGTTAGGCTCTGCTATAATATGTTTTGCAGGGCTAAATGCAGGTGCAGCTGGTCAGAGAACCCACAAAGCAAACTGCCACTGTTGATGTGGTGCTCACCAGCTTGGAAATGGTAGGCGGCGTGAGGGTTGGGAGGCCTCTGAGGTTTAGAAACCATAACACTATATGGCTCAAACTGGCACTGGATACCAGTATGCTCTCATTAAAGGCTATGGTTCTGGATTTTAGAAGAACAGATGTTGACCATATGAGGGATCTAGTCAAGGATAAATTGAAGGGAGTAGATGAATTCTGGGGGGAGGAGGAGAGGTTGGGAGTAATTACAGGGGCCATTCTAGAGGCAACTAAGTCATGCCTGAGGATTTCCAAGAGTAACAAGCACAAGAGACCAATCTGGTTCTGGAAAAAAAGTCAAAGAGACTATAAAGAGTGCCATCATTAGATACAAAGAGAAACAGGGAGACAAGGAATATGGTGAATACCACTTAAGAATGAAGCGGGCCAATAAGGTGGTCATGGATGCAAAAGCAGACACAGAACTGCATATTGTGGAGGAGGTTGGGTAGAAATAGTTCTTTAGATATATTAGGGAAAAGGGAACTTGAGAGGCTGACACAGGGGGCAGTGTAATAGAAGGGGACAAGCAGAAGGCAGCTGTTCTAGATGACTATTTTCTCTTTGTGCTCACAGTAAAGGATAGTGGGCCCTTGCCTCAGAGTAGCATAAAACTGCTGTTAGAGGGATCCCAGAAATGGGGCAGCTGGTGTTTATGAGAGAAAGGGTCTGAAAAAGACTTGCAGCTCTGACGATAGACAATTCTACAGGACCAGATGGGATGCACACAAAGGTGCTCAGGGAACTGGCTAAAACCCTAGCAGGACTATTCAGTAGCTGCCAAGAGTCAGGGGTGGTTCCAAAAGATTGGAGGGTAGCGGACATACAGTGGTGCCAGCCAGGATGCAATGCAGTAATGCTGCAGAATATCACAAAATGTTGCCGTATGCTGCAGGGAACAGTGTATTCAAAGCCAATTAAGATCTTTTTATCATGCAGCGTTTTGTGACGTCAGCTACTGCATGTTACTGCATTGCGTCAAGGCTGGTTCTGCTGTAGTCCTGCTCGACAAGGGAGGAAACAAAGAGCAACCAGGAAACTTCAGAGTCAGACCTATCAGTCTTACATCCATAGCAGTAAACTAATGGAGATACTAGTCAAAGAGGGCTTAGTGGACGACCAGGAGAGAAATTGACTCCAGAATAGTAAGCAGCATGCATCTGAGGCAGGGAGGTCTTGTCTGACCTACCTAATAGTATTCTTTGATTGGGTAATTAGGACAGTGGACAAGGGATGAGCACTGGATTTCCTCTATTTTGACTCCAGCTATGCATTCAACTCTGTGCTGTGCAAAAGGCTGCTGAAGAAGTAAGAGGATCTAGGAACAGTGAATAATCAAATTAGATAGGTGGGAATCTGTCTTGGAGGGTGAGGCAGCAGAAGGTGATAGTGAATTGAATCAAGTAAGTGGAGAGGGAGGTCACAAGTGGGGTGCCACAGGGTTCAGTCCTGGGGCCACCAGGTCCTTTTCGGTATGCTCATTAGTGACATAGGAGAAGGAATACAAGGCATGACGTGTCTCTTTGCAGGTGACCCTAAGGTCTGAGGCAGAGTAGACAATGAGGAAGGGGTTAGAAAGCTGGAGGGGGACCTACAAATGTTAGAGGGGTGGTCCAAAGTTTAGCAGTTGAAATTCAATGTCAAATAGTTAAAGCTACCAACTTTCTGAAGTCTAAAACTGGGACAGTTCATCGTGATCATGACCCCCCCACTGTGTCACTCGCAGGGACAATGCCGCAGTCAACGCTGTGCACAATCAGTTAAATTGTGTTGCTTGTTCTGGTCATACATCCCCACAGTAACACCAGTAGCAAACATTCAGATTAAAACAATACATCATTCTGCTGCAGCAAGTTCCAAACCATGATGTACAGAAAGTTCATTAGAAGCAAACCTGCATTAAATTTTGATCAGACATTCGAGCTGCGTGTATTGCTTCTCCTGACAGTCCCATCCAACTCGTTTACACTCACCTCATGTGCTGAGCAAACTTCACTTCAGTGACTCCCACCACCACACCAGATTGTTTTCACACACTTCCCTACAGCTGATCAGGTTCGGGTACCTTAGTTCCCTGCTGCCAGTCTCTTCTCTATCTGGAGTCCCTCTCAGCTGCTGGTAGACAAACGTCCACATGTGCTTGTTTGCACTACTACCCATTCTAATCTAACAGGAAGGAACATGCTTTACTGTGCTCCCACTGACATGCTTGCAGTGCAACATGGGCGCAGGGATTGAAGTTGCAAACTGATGTTTAGCCCAAGCAGTGCCACAGTAGTGCTGAAATAACTGTCATTCATGGATTAGCAGTCAGCAGCAAAAAAAAAGGGGGGGGGACAAAACTGGGACAAGTAAGCAATAACTGGGACAAAAGTGACATTTTGCAAAACTTGTGGGGACACTGGGACATGCTACCTAAAATAGGGACTGTCCTGGGAAAATAGGGACAGTTGGTAGCTTTACAAATAGTGCAAGGTGATGCCCATAGGCAACAATAACCCCAGGAAAGAATATTGTAAAGAGGGGTTAAGGTTTGACACTACCACTGAGGAAAGGGACCTGGGAGTCATCATAAGTCACTCCCTAGAACAATCTAGCTAGTGTAACAAGGCATACACCAAGGCATTCAAGATGTTGAGGTGTATCAAGAGGGGCTTTGAATGCAGGAGTACAGTATGTAGGTTATACACTGCTTCTTTGTAGATCACTGTTGAGGCCACATCTGTAATACTGTACCCAGTTCTGGAGCCCCCACCTAAGATAACACAGAGCCAGGCTATAGATGGTACAGCATAGAGTAGCCAAAAATGATTAAGAGCTAGCAGGGCAGATTTTATGAGGACTGGCTTAAAACCCAGAACATGTTCTCACTGAAGACCAGAAAAGAGGGTGGACATATACTTATGAACTAAATGTAAGGTTTCGATGACTTATTAGTAGTAGGGTGATATGCATGTATGTCAGTAAAGGTGCTGAAATGCAAAACAAGATAAATGAAATGGTATATGTTAAATGTGTAATCTAAAGACTGCAAGTACTATGTTTTAACGAATGTTTAATCTTGATGGGCTGTTTTGCTGTTTGTATTTATGAATGTAAATTTGAGAAGGCAAACATTGTAATGGCTTTTAGCAGATCAATCAAAAATCTTTGAACTTTGAATGGACATATGAGAACGTTTTATTTTACAGAGAGAGAGGTTAAATCATGGGACAGCCTAGCAGCAGAGGTGGTGGGTGCAAGAACCAGTAATACTTTCCAACATGGCTGGGACCAAGTAAAAGGCTTAATATTTACACGGGGAAAGCAGTAAGGCAGGTGGCAAAGTGAGGGAGGTGAGGACAATAACCCCGATTAGGCATTAGGTCCCAGGGTAGGACAGGGTAAAACAGGTCAGACAGGATGGACCAATGGTCTTTTTTGCAGACATTTTCTATGTTTCTTTCGTTTCTATAATTTTACTTCTGTGTATTTATTGTTTTTTTTTTGTTTGTTTATGTGACAATTCTAGCCCTGGAACGCTCTTGAAAATGAGTAGTGTTTGCTCAAGTGCTTTCCTGGTTATCAAGTAGTTAGATAGATAGATAGATAGATAGATAGATAGATAGAGACAGATAGATAGACAGACAGACAGACAGACAATGTGCTTGTAATCCTGGGCCTAATGGCCCACTTACTGGCCTACCTAGGCAGTCCCAAAATGCATAGGCTTAGCCTAAGCCTTCCAGTGCCTTCTAACATACTATCTAACTGTCTAGCTAATACCAAGGTGCAGGACCAAAGTCTTTACCTTTACTCACTGTTATATTGCTCAGAGGTAAGCCCCTGGAGGCTTCTGCTAGCTGGGTGGTTTCCCCTTAGTAGGACAGGTGCAACAGGAATGCCTGAGTGGATCGTATGGAGCATAGGTCTTTGGTTGCAGCAGCACTTCCAGTGGCATACAAGAGAAAACCAGTTTGTTGTTTCAACCTTGCTGATTTTCAGTCAGTGTGGAGAACTTTTTTTCTTTACCCTTTAGAAAGAGGCTTTTTTCTTCCTCTTCTGCTGCATGTGGGGACTTTTGAGATGACGATCCCATTGCCTGAGGCAGTCTGGCTCTCCCCTACATCTGCTCCCACTCAATTTATTTAAAAAGTTTGACTAGGAAAAAGCACACTTAGCCAAGGCATATTTCCAGGTGTGAGCTGGGGGGGGGATGGGGATATAAATGCAGTACAGCACCTAGTAGACTCAGAAAATGTTATGTACATGGACAGAGTTCAAATAAGTACTGTATAATTATAAATGTGCAAATGAGCAAAAATGTGCAAAAGGTGGCAGCCATAAGGCTGTGTTACACAGCCATAGAACAAACTGCACTTCCCTAAAGAGGTAGGCCAGGAGACATGGGTGAGTAGTCATGGAAGAGAGCTTTTTGTGCAAGAGGGGAGAAGCAGAAGAAGTAGATAGTGAGAGGGAGTTTGTTCCAAATGGAAGGGAGACTAAAGGAAAAGAAAGCTTGCCCCTGTTAGTTTTGAAAAAAGGGATTGAAAATGAATGACTGGTAGTGCTGGGCAGAAATAGTAAATTATAAATTCGCAAGCATTTTAAGAAATTTTGTAAATATTGTGACATTTTCTGAAATACCGACTTTGGCAAAATCCCAATTCTCCAAGTCTGTTTGCAAAATTTTTGCCCGTTCCACAGAATGAAAGAGGGTGAGGGAGACACTTAGCCAAAAAGGAGGGAATGGACTTAGTAGTGGTGGAGGGTAGTGTCCCTTAATGCAAGAAGTCTTAGGAATATAAGGGATGACCTGCAGGCCATAATAGCAGAGGGAAAGTTGGGCCTGGTGGCAGTCACCGAGACCTCAGCTACCTGGACCATGACTGGGACCTTTCCATTCCAGGGTATGCCCTCTATAGACAAGAAAGGGAAAAGGGAGAAGGGTGGCATTATATGTCAAGGAGGGCATTACTGCCACAAGAGAAGAAATAGGGATGCGGAAACAGAGGTGCTGTGGGTACAAATCCAATTGGCAGCAGGAAAGACATTGAGGCTTGGTATAGTTTATAGGCCATCTAATCACGATGTCACAAGGACAAGGAGTTGGGCACCATGATCAGAATGGCAGCAGAAATAGGCTAAGTGGTGGTGATGGGGGACTTTAGTTTGCCTAAGGTGGATTGTAGTGTCCACTCTACCACCGGTGCTAGGAGTCTGTTGATACTGAAAGCAGACCAGGGCTGGTTCCTGGTTCAGGGGATGATTGAGCCGACATGGGAGACAGCCATCCTTGACCTGATATTAACTATTGTGGATCATGTTCTGGATATTGTGATAGAGGACCCAATGGGGAGCAGTGACCACTGAATGGTATTGTTCCAAGTTGACATGGGGAAAGAGACACCAAGCAAAAAAACACACCAAAGTACTAGATTTCAGGATGCCTGCTATGGCATGATGGGTGATATACTGAAAAGGCACCTAGCTAGTCTTTAGAAAGATATGAGTGTGGACCAAAAGTAGACATTCATCAGGGGAAGGGATCACGACCGTCACAAACACCTGCATTCAGCAGAAGGGAAAGAACTCTGAAACCATGAGACCAAGTTGGTTTAGTAGGGAGGTAAGTCAGGCAGTAAGGTTAGGAGGATCATGTACTGGAAGTACAGGAAGTTCCAAAAGGATGAGGATAAAGGGACTCCTTGGAGAAAGCTAGGGGAACTAGATGGGCAGTCAGGTAGGCAAAGGCTGGAAAGGAGCTACAAGTTACAGAAGATGTTAAAGAGGGAGAGAAAGCCTTCTTCCGGGCATTCCAGCAAGAAGAGGGACATGAAGGTAGGCATAGTGAAGGGAGGCAGTATAGCACAGTGGTTTAAGGCTCTGAGCTGCAAATCTGGTGACATCCAGCAGACCAAACCTGGGTTTGAATCCCACAGCTTCCACTTGCATACTGTGTGACCCTGAGCAAGTCATTTAACTTCCCTGTGCTCCCAGGTCACTCCTGTAAAAAAGCTTTCAGCTTAGTATGCTACTCCTGGTTAAACAAACTAAATACAAAAAAAAAAAAAAAGGGGTGTGGGTAGAAGGCAGTAAAGAGAAGGCAAAGATGTTGAATGAATACTTCTACTCTGTCTTTGCTAAGGAAAAGGAGGGACCAGTGTCACAAGGGAGACTGAGTTGGTGATGGGGGGATCTTGACAGAGGACAGGATAACAAAAGACAGGGTTAGGAATGGAGTCACATGCTTGAATGTGAACAAATCCCCAGGTCCAGATGCCAAGCACCCAAGAGTTTTGAGGGAACTGGTGACAAAATGTGCTGGTCTGCTAGTGGATCTGTTTAACTGTTCAGTAGATATGGGTGGTACTGCAGGAATGGAGAACTGCTTATGTGGTACTGTTGCACAAGAGTGGGCCTAGACATGACCGTTGGAACTACCGGCTGGTCAGCATGACCTCCATTTTGGGTAAACTGATGGAGACCATTCTGAAGGAAAGGCTAGTAGGGTTCCATGAAGTAAATGGATTGCAGAATGAGAGACAACATGGGTTCATATCAAGAAGGTACATAAAGCACAGCACTACATACCAAGGCTATAGTATATCAAATAGTTATTTATTAAACATAATGGTCCCAGTCTGCAAAGAAATGTTGGATCACACTGCCCCTAGGTATTATCTTGCAATAAGGCTTTGATGAAGCCTTATTGCAAGGTGATACCTAGGGGCAGTGTTGCCTGGCGTTTCTTTGTAGACTGGGACCATTATGTTTAATAAATAACCATTTGATATATTGTAGCTTGATGTGTAGTGCTGTTTTTTGTACCTTCCTGTTATTTATCAACAGCAACACCTTTAGGGGCACAGCCGTACACTGCTTGTTTAACTTGTATGGGTTCATATCATGTAGATCCTGTCAAGCTAACCTGATGAGCTTCTTTGACTGGATAACAAAGTCAGTAGACAAGGGCCAAGAGGTTGACATCCTGTGCTTGGATTTCAGCAAGGCCTTGAAGTGGGGGATCTAGGGGCAGGAGATAAATTAACAAGGTGGGTGATAAAGTGACTCAGTGATAGGACCCAAAGTGTGGTGGGGGAGCTCCCAGGTACAAGGGTCAAAACCAGTGGGGTCACACCAGGGTCAGTGGCTTGGCCCAGTGTTATTCCATGTGTTCATTAATAATGTTGGAGACAGCATCTAAGGAAAAAACTGCCTCTTTGCGGAAAACTCCAAGCTCTGTGGGAAGTGGACATGGATAAAGGGGCTGCAGGACCTAAATGAAGACCTAGCAAAGCTGGAGTGGGGTCTGGCATATGTCACCTGGGACTCAATGCTATGAAGTGCAAGATCATGCTCATAGGAGGAAAAAACCCAAGGGCTGGGTATAGTGTTTGGAGACCAAGCTCACTGTGTCTGAGGAGGAAAAGCACTTGGAAATAGCCATTACTGGTGACCTAAAGCACGCTACACAGTGTAGAAAGGTTGCAGCTAAGATCAGCAGAATGCCGGACTGTATTACTAAGGGGTTCATGAGCAGAACCGAGGAGGTTATCTTGCCACTGTACAGATCCCTGGTGCAACTGCATGTGGAGTACAGCATGCAATAATGGAGTCCCTACCTGAGGAAGGATATCAACCAGCTTGAGGCAGTGAAGATGAGGGCAACTATGATGTTTCAGGGACAGCATTACAGAACATATGAGTACAGACTGGAGAAATGCAATATGTACTTGCTCGAGGAGCAGAGGGAGAAACAGGACATGGTTGAAACCTTCAAGTATGTGATAGGTATAAACAAGGTGGATATTGGGGACTTATTCTGTTTTAGTGCAAACAATTCCACAAGAGGGCACTGTTAAAACTGGCAGGGGAAAGGTTCAAGAAGGAGGTCAGGAGACACTTCTTTACAGAAATATTAGTGTTAGGGTAGAATGAGCTCCCATATGAGGTAGTCAATAAGAGGATGGTGGGGAGGGTTCAAGAAGGGATGGGACAGGGTGGAGGGGAGGATCAGGGTTGGTGGGGATGGAACAGGGTACACTGTAATCTGTAGATCAGGGTCTCTGCAACTGAGCAGACTTGACAGACAAAAGGGCCTTCTTCTGTTTTCTAATTCATATGAAATTTTCTGATCGAATTGCAGAATGACACACGTGAACTGCAGAATGACAGTTCTGAGGAATTCCATTCCACATTTTAATACATCAATCCACAATACATGCAATCTTTCTGCAGTTCAGTGATCAGTTCTGCAGAATTCTTTACAGTTTGTTACATCAGTCCACAATTCATACATTCATTCTGTGGTTTTAAATCAGAATTTTGCAAAAGTTGTCAAAGTATCTGACTTGTGTGTATCTGACAATCAAGCTATACAAAAGCAAGAGTATTGGACTTCAGGAGGGCTGACTTTGGGAAAATGAGAGAGTGCCTCAGAAAAGCACTAGCAAACAGGCAAGAAGGAGGGGTGGAGGAACAATGGGGAGTAATCAAAACAGCCATCACAGAGGGAACAAGCCTTTGTGTAAAACAAATCAACAAAACACAATGAAGGAAAAAACTGCTATGGTTCTCAAAAGAGGTGGCAGGGAAGACTAAGGAGAAAAGGACAACATTCAGGAAATATAAGGAAACACAGAAGAAGCAGGACAGAGAACTTTATCAGTTAAAGCAGAAAGAGGCTGGGAAGGGAGTCAGAATAGCAAAGGCCTAAACCGAGGAAAGGGTAGCCAACTCTGTTAAGAAGGCGGATGAGACCTTTTATAGGTACATTGGGGAGTGAAAAAAGACCAAAGGAGGGATACTGAGGCTTAATAAAGGGGAGGGAATGTGGCTAGAGGGTGACAGTGAAAAAGCAGGGATACTGAACGAATATTTCTGCTCAGTATTCACAAAGAAAGAGGAGGGGAAGGTACCTAAACCAAACAAGAGAAACTCTCTGAAGACGGGGGTCGATACCAATCCATTTACAGAAGAAAAGGTTCTGAAAGAACTAATAAAATCGAAGATGGACAAAGCAATGGGGCCTGATGGGATTCACCCCAGAATTCTAAAAGAACTAAGGGTAAAACTAGTGACACCGCTGACTACTCTCTTTAACAAATCATGGGAGGATGGGGTGGTACCTCAGGACTGGAGGAGGATGGATGTGATTCCTCTTCACAAAAGTAAAAGCAGGACAGAGACAGGAAACTACAGATCAGTTAGTTTGACCTCAGAGGTAGGGAAAATGATGGAATCACTTCTGAAGGAAAGAATTGTTGAGTACCTAGAGGCCAGTGGGGAAAAGGACCCAAGGCAGCATGGATTCACGATGGGTAGGTCGGGTCAGACAAATCTACTCGATTTCTTTGACTGGGTGACCAAAGTAGTAGACCAGGGAGGGGCTGTGGACATGGCCTACCTAGATTTTAGCAAGGCATTTGATACAGTCCCACACAAAAGATTAATACACAAGTTAGCCAGCCTTGGAGTGGGTCCCAAGGTGGTAGCCTGGATAAAAAATTGGCTAGACAACAGAACACAAAGGGTAGTAGTAAATGGAGTCCGCAGTGAAAAAAGGAGGGTTACTAGCGGGGTACCGCAGGGTTCAGTACTGGGACCAGTCCTTTTTAATGTCTTTATAAGTGACATTGCAGAGGAACTGGAAGGAAATGTATGTCTCTTTGCAGATGACACAAAGATCTGCAACAAGGTTGATACACAAGATAGAGCGGAAAGGATGAGAAGGGACTTGGCAAGACTGAAGGAATGGTCAAATGTATGGCAGCTCAGATTCAATGCAAAGAAGTGCAAGGTAATGCACATGGGAAACAAAAACCCAGGGGAAGAGTACACAATGGGAGGTGAGATACTGACAACAGTAAAAATGGAAAGGGACCTGGGGGTAATTATATCAGATAACCTAAAGGTGGGAAAGCAATCTGAGAAGGCAGTAAGGAAGGCTGGGGTGGATACTGGGATGCATAGGGAAAGGCATCAATAGTCGAAATCAGAAAGTTGTTATCCCTCTGTACAGACAGTTGGTGAGACCCCATCTGGAGTACTGTGTGCAGTTCTGGAGACCCCATCTCCACAAAGACATAGACAGAGTGGAGGCTGTCAAGAGGAAGGCAACCAAAATGGTGCAGCGTCTGCACCAGAAGACATACGAAGAAAGACTAAAGGTGCTTACTATGTATACCCTTGAGGAAAGAAGGGAGAGAGGGGACATGATAGAAACTTTCAAGTACCTCAAGGAAATCAACAAAGTCCAAGAGGGTATCATCTTTCAGAAAAAGAGATGTGCAAGAACAAGGGGGCACAATTTGAAGATAGAGGGGGGACAACTCAGAGGTAATGGGAAGAGTATTTTCACAGAGAGGGTTGTGGATGCATGGAACAGCTTCTCTGAGGAGGTCGTGGAGTCAAGAACAGTGGGAGAATTCAAGAATGCATGGGACAGACATAAGGAAGTCCTGGGGGGGGGTAGGAGGAAGTAAGCTGTTGGTTGACTAGGATCTGCAGATTATCTGTTAGGTAGTAAAATGGGCAGACTAGGTGGGCCAAGCGATCCTTATCTGCCATCAAATTCTATGTTTCTATGTTTCTAAAGTGCAATCCGAAATTTTGCAGAAGCGAAATTGTGACTGTTGCTGTAATTTTGCTGGTGGAATTTATTGTTGCACAGTACTAGTGGCTGTCAAAGTTTCTGAGTGAGTAACCGGTAGCTATGGAGGAGTAGATAAAAAAGAAGTTGGAAGGAGCCACAGTATTTAGAAATGAGGGAAGCAGAGTGTAGGAGATGTCTGCTTTTAAAAGAGGAGACAGAGATTTAAATAGAGAGTAGTGATGGGGATGGGAAGGGCAGTTAAAGGGCAAAATGTCAGAAGGAATGGTAGATGGGGTCCAGTTGTGCCAAGATGAATTTAATGTAAGCACTATATACAGCATACCCATAGTAAAACATTGGGAGGATAATTTTAAGCAGTCTCATTACATGTGGGAATAGGAATGCAAGACTTGATCCTGCAGGTTGCACCCACTCTAGGGTGGAATTTTGTGTGAATGGCATCAATATGTGTGCAGAAATCCTGGTGCTGATCTAGACATTTGGTAAGGTATTTAAAGAAAAGAACATTTTCTAATCTGACACCATCCAGTGTCAAGTGCAGGTGGGGAGCAGAGGTCATGGCCAACTAATGATTGCTTCTGAAGGTCAGAGTTCATTTGTTTAGCATTCAGGTAAGTTGGTTAATGCAGAACCACAGCTAAACATGGCTAAAGTCCTGTGGTGGTCCACTTCTACGTTTGGGGCTGACAGGCTAGACAGGAAAAGCACAATGTAATCTGCATATACACCATATGAACTGTAAGTGCATGGAGCATCAGGCTCTGTATGGACACCAGATGGAACTCGTTTTTCAGTTTGTTGACTGCATGCACATCAGTCTTTGGATTTTTGGCTTAGAAACCCCTCCTGTTGTCAGTGTCTATAGGTGGCTACCCAATCCAAACATTTAATAGGTCTCACAGCTGATTAAGCTTTACATCTACCATCAGGGAATACTTCTTCATTCATAGAACAGATCTGCTCTTCCAAGCACTTCAGCAGCTTCTACTCACAACAAGCACTCTCCTCCCTTGTGCTCACCAACAGGCCTTATGCCCCTACCCTCGACTCCAACCCCAGAACTGGCAGAATGCTCATGGGTGTGGGCCAAATGACAAATTGCAGTTGCTGGTTGGCCAAGTATTCATAGGTTTTCCTTATTCCCCTCACCGCCAACGCACACTTTTTGACTTCAGTGCCCTTTCTGCAAACACTCTGCTCCTAATTGGCTGTTTAATTGCAGGCAATGTCCAGTGTAACCCCGCCCTCTTCTTTAGCTTCCCTGGGGTCAAAGGACACATAAAGATGTTCACTGCCATGTTTGTTTACATGATCATGGTCCTGAATAAGTGACTGTGACCACAATCCCAAATGCTAAAAAAAAGCATAGTACCTAGTTCTCTGGTCTCCTGACTTATGCAGCCAGGATCGATTCTTTGTCGTCCATAACTGACTTGCCAGCCATGAGCCTCTGTGTCACTGGCAGGTACTGAAGAAAAAATATTGCTCCACTTCTGGGCTGCCCAGATCCTCAAGCAACAGCAGTTCAAAAACAACATTCACTGCATCAGTATTGCTTGAACTTCCTAGAAATAGAACACAGTCCTGTTTTTTTTATGACAAACACAGTGAGAAGTAAAACTTAGAGAGAATCTAGCTTACTGCCTGATACTACAAGAAGGTCATTTTATTTTAAGAACTATTCCCCAGAAACAGTGGTTTATCTGAGATAAAAATACCTTTTCAAAGCACACTGTCTGATGCTACAAAAAAGTAATTCAGCTTGATTTTCAAATAGCCCCTAGATGGCCACAGTTTGCGTCAGGGTTGCAGCGAGCTCTAGGTGTGTCAGGGATGATGCATCCAATTTTGTTAAATTATGGCTCCCTGTACCAAAGAAGTGGAAGTTGCTGCAGCCACAGGGCTGCACAAGACATTGGGAGTACCTGCAGAGCTTGATGGAGGGATCCATCAACCCCTCTGGCACAAGCCTATAGGAGCCGGAGAGGGGAGGGATAGAACTCTTGCTGGAAGGTGGGGAACATTGGCTGCTTTGGCAGTGAGGGTGCCATAGGACATGCGGGGCATAGCAGCAGTTACAAGGAGTGCAGGAGGCACCTGGCAGAGGTGCCATATGGTGTATCTGACAACTGAGGGGATTGGGTAACGGGGGTTGGCATGGTGAAACTATTATGATGTGGCCCCTGGTGAAAGCAGCAATGGCACCTGCTCCACAGGACTGTGAGTTCTATGGGGCAGGTGTCAGGGCAGCTTCCAGCTGGGGCCATGTCGTAATAGTCTCCCCATGCCAATCCCCCACCTGGTCACTGCTGCTGTCAGATACACCATATAGCACCTCGGCCAGGTACCTTCTCCACTCCCTGTAACTGCCACCATGCCCTCCCTTGTACCCTTTGGCACCTTCACTGCCCCAGCAGCCCCTATTCTCCATCTTCCAGGTCCCACAGCTCACTTGTTGCCCTGTCAAGCAGTGGGGCAGGGTCATTAGACCACTTCCTGGCTGGTCTACAATGAGCCCCTTATTGTGGCCACAGCGGGGCTTACAGAATCCAATTAAATTAAATTTATTTCAAATGGCCTCTCGACCTCTCATTGCAGTGATCAGATATCTAAGGCTAAACTAGCTGCTAAAGCCTTAGTGCACTTTAACTTTAAGTATGTGGGCATACTGTAGTGCTGCCTCTTATTGCCAGAGTAGCAAAAAGTAATCCTATTTTACTTTATGGGGCCGAAGTATGGGGAATCAAACAAGGTGCCATACTGGAACTTCTGTTATCCTTTTTCTATAAGTCCTTGCTTCAGGTCCCTTTATCTACTGTGAACTCATTGCCAAGGACTGAACTTGGTAGACTTCCCTTTGCCAGGTTGGCCGAGTATCGTTTGGCTACCTATTGGCTTAAAATCATTAATAGCCCAGTTAATCCTATTCCTAAACTGTGACTTCAGGAGAAACTCAGAACAAGACTTTTCATCACCTTGGTTAAATACCCTTAGAACTGTCCTTTCCAAGGCCTCTTTCACTTATCTCTGGGTAGATTTTCAGAAAAATATTATGATCTCTCCCTTATTTAAAGGTAGCCTTAAATGGAAGTTATTTGTACTGGTTCAGTCTAAACAAATGGAGCAAGTCAGAACCCAGAAACAAGCTCCCTGGTATAGCACAAACAAAATTGATTCCTCCATGGAAGACTATTTAAAATCTCCCACTGGCCCCAAGTGATAGGAACGTTATTCCATGGGATAGACTGGGTATTCTTTCCACCAAATATGTATATTTCAATAAATCATGACATGACATGATGTGCACCACCAGAACATATGTAGATGTGACAGGGGTTTTCAGGAAACTCAGCATAACATCATAATGCAATGCCCTCTTATAATCTTTCTCAAGACTTAACTATTAAAAATGTCCTCATAAAATATGCTGACGTGGATTATGACCCATTATTTATCCTCCTCCATCCTATGAATAAAGAAGACACAGAGCTTATCTCCAAATTTCTAAATTATGTGATAAATTTCAAGAGAAAATGCTCTTCTGCACTCCGATTCTTATAGTATTATTCTACCTTAACTCATTCACTCCACAGAAGCTCTTTGACAGTGCCACCACTTTTGTCCTGTATACTCATAACACTGCATCCTGGGCCCTTCTAAGCAAAATCAAGCCATAATCAGCATGCCACAAACAGATGCGAATACCTCATGAACCGTAAGTGCTGCACACAAAGTACAAGTGGCAAGGTTGTTCAGCACAAAATTATCTTTCCAATGGTGCTATGCAATTAATTATAAGCAATTTCCTTTTCTGTATTAGTCAAAATAGCAAAAAAAAGTGTTTTTTTTCCAATAAAAAAGGCAATGTAAATAATTTTTGGTAGGAAAATATGTAACATATCAACACCAAATTAAACATATATACAGTAGATGTAGGTACAAAAGTAATTTTGTACTAAAAAGCAATTTTTCTAAGATAAAACATGTATTTTTCCTAGTTTTGTTCTAGGTGCTTAGGTGAGGTTTGAGGGACATATGTCAGCCATACACACCACAGCATAAACGAACGCGAATAACTCCTAAAGTATACATAATACACAAAAGTATCATAGCAAAGTTGTTCAGCACAAAATTACCTTTCTAACAGTTCTATGCAGTCAATTCTAATCAATTTGGTTTGCAAGTAATACAGAGAAATAGTGCTGATGATCTGAGAAGTGTCCAGGGCAAACAGGAAGTCTTTAGCTGCCGACTGAAGGAGGGGTAAGAGGAAACCACACATTGTGGTACATGTGGGGACAAATGACCTAGCAGGGGAAATGGTGGAGGTAACAAAGGAGAGGACTGAGGAAGTGGAATGGTTGTGTGACGAGACTGGAGCATCTGTGGCATTCTCTGAAGTGCTCCCAGTAGCCTGCACAAGCACAGTGAGAAAGGAGAGGATTAGGGAGTTGAACACATGGTTAGTAGAATGGTGTCAAACTAAGGGATATGGGGTTGTGGGTAGCTGGGGCAGTACCTGGGATAATAACAGTCTGTTTGCAAGGGATAGGCTTCACCTGAGTGGGGAGGGGAAGGAGGTATTAAAGCAAAGACTGGGGAAGTATATTGCAACAAAGGTGGATTTAAACTAGATGGGGGTGGCAAGTATGCAGCAGGTAGGCAGGGATCTGATAGAGTGGAGTCACAGCCTACCTCCAGGCTAGCAGGGAAGGACTTGATGTGGCTGAAAAAGGAGGGAGTAGAAGGAAGGAAATGGAGGCCAATGAAGGGAAGGGGGCAGGATGGAGGGTGGTCTCACTGAATGCAAGAAGCTTAGGCAACAAAACCGCTGAGCTACAGGCACTCTTACCAATGTGGAGGGTGGATATTGCAGCTGTCACAGAAACGTGGGCAACTGAGCACCGGGACTGGGATCTGGCAATCCCAGAATACAAAGTATACAGGAAGGACCTTAAGGAAGGGAGGGGTGGTGGGGTGGCAGTCTATGTGAAGGATGGGATCAAATGCACAAGGGATGAGGGGGAAGAAAGGAGAACAGAGGCAATCTGGCTACAGCTTCTAGACTCAAGGGGTCAGAAACTGAGGTTTGGGGTGGTATACAGGCCACCGTCCCAGTCTGAGGAGCTTGACAGGGAATTAGCAGGACAAATCAGAAAAGCATGTAGAAAAGGGAAGGTGGTCATTGTGGGGGATTTCAACTTGTTGGGGTTTGACTGGAGCATTCCAGTCACCTCCAGTGCTAGAGAGCAAGTGCTCCTGGACGCAATCCAGGAGGGTCTCCTGACACAGTTGGTTAGTGTACCTACTAGGCTAAAGAACATTTTAGAACTGGTGTTGTCAAATGGGGAAGCAGTAAGGGAAATAAAGGTGGAGGACCCACTAGCCAACAGCGATCACCAAACAGTGTGGTTTAATATCACGATGTGCGGGGAGCCAGAAACTTCAGGGGGGCAGACTTTGGGAGGATGCAGGAAGTGCTGAAAGGGAAAGTAGAGGGCATAAGGCAGGAGATGGATGCAGAGCAGAAATGGGATCTTATTAAAAGGGGGATTACAGAGGCAACAGAAGCCTGCACCAAGACACAGAGTAAGAGGAGCAGAGCAAGAAAACCATGCTGATTGAACAGCAAGGTAATGGAGGTGGTGAGAGCAAAACAAGAGGTGCACCAGAGGTGGGGATCACGTGATGAGCTGAATCCATTCAGATGTCTCCTGTGCTGCTCTGAGGCCCTATTATAAAGAATAGGCTTTAAAAACTTCAAGACCGGCTTATCTTAAACTGAAATAGTTGTAGCTGATCTGAGAAGTCCTGTGGTCTCATTATAGGAGGACTCTGTGGAAAAATTCATGTGAAAAGGAAGCAAGGTAACCCTGCAGATAGTGAATGTCTGGCTGCAGCAGCAGACCGACTGTAAGCATCGGGATGGAGGCGGAAGCTGGTGAGCATCTAGCGGTGAGAACCCCTGCTACCAAATGGCCAAAGCCCCAATCCCCTACTCCGAATGACCAAGAGGATGATCCAGGGAAGGAGGGGGGTTCATGTTCGACTAATGCGGACATTCAAGACATTAAAGTAATGTTGCAGGGGCTGGTGACAGATTTCGAAGCAATGAAACCAGTGCTGCATTCACTTGCCCAAAGAATGGGTGATGCAGAAGCTCAGATTTCTTCGCAAGAAAGGAAAACATCTGTGATGGAGCAGGAATTGGTGGGGGTCAGAAGGCAGGTTAAAAAGCTGGAAGAAAGAATAGAGGACCAAGAGTCAAGAAGTAGGCGGAATAATTTGATTATCGCAGGATTGCCGGAGAGGGCTGAAGTGCAAGACTGTGTTACGTTTATGCAGGATCTCCTGCTTAAGCTGCTGGGCCCTACTCCATTTGGTGAGGGGTACAACTTAGAGAGAGCCCAACGGGCATTAAGGGAGATGTCACCTCCTGGAGCCAGACCCCGAGTGATAATTATGCTTTTCCTTAACTATAAGGAGAAATCTCATGTGTTGCTTACTGCTAGGCAGAAGAAGACGCTGCAGTGGAACGGGGCCTCGCTCTGGCTTTTCCAAGATCAAACGCCGACAGTTAGAGAGAAACAGAAAGAATATGTTGAAATCAAGAAGAAGCTCTATTTGGCTGGGATAATGTTTCGCCTGCAATATCCAGTGACTCTAGTTGTGCGGCTGCAATCAGGGGAGAAGAGGTTCCTAACCGCAAAAGAAGCTCTCGAGGGGTTGCGATTTGAGCTTCCAGATTTATTCAAGTCAGTAACTTGAATGTGTGTCCTGGAGAGCAGGAGATTGTGCTAAGCTCAAGGACTGGGACTGGGGAAGTGGCAACAAATTTAATGTTTAATGTTTAAGTAGTTTGTATGTTATATCGGGTCATCGGATCACTGTTATTAGTCTTGGATTTAAAGGATTTTTAGAGGGTGGAGGGAGGTAGAGTTCTCTTCGGGAAGGGGAAGTAGGTGTTTAGATCTGGCGTTACTAAAGCGGTGGTGCATTAGCTGCTTAGTGAGTTGGGGTAGAGTGTTAAGGATACGGAGATGGAAGAGTTTGATGGGGATAATCGGGGGGGTATTTGAAAGGGAACTACCCTGTGGAGGTTAAAATGGGAAACAATAACACAGGTGCTGGGGGTTAGAAAGCAATGCTTACAAAAGCTGAGGAATGAATACCATGGGGAATTGTTAATGGAGGAAGGTTTTGATGGTGGGTGAGGGGGGAGCATAGGAAAGTGAGATAAGCTAGGGCTGTTACACTTTCGCAGGGTGGGACTCGAGACCAAGAGTCACTAGATCAGTGCTGTTTATTAAATGAATATGGTCTCCTTGAGATGGGGTGCCCCATGGGATCAGTAAAGGGGGTGGCCAGATAATTTACCTATCTCTAGGGGGTAAGCAGTAATTGTAGAGCTTTTAGAGCTTTTTGAGTAACCGATTCTAAGTGGGGTGGTGTAATACTGCATCTCCAGGTAAAGCAAAGTAAATGGCACTTTATGGTATAATCTTCGGGGCAGATCTATGGGGGGAATATAGAGGGGGAAACTGGGGAATGGGAGCCTTTTAATGGCCCCCCCTAATGTACACGAGGGACTATCAACGGAGTTAGGGAGCTGGGAAAGGGAGAGTCATTTAGGTCTGTTTGCCCATTAGGAGGCTGGAGTTGGAGGATCCTGACCTGCTTTGGTAGGTAGGGACGAGAGGCAGTTCTTACAAGTGGGAACTTGGTGCACCGTATGGGAGGGGCTGCATAAGATAAGAGGAACTAAAGATAGTGGGAAAAAGAATGCTTCCATGTACTAACAGCTCTGTGAGTTCCAGGCAAGGTTTTGGAGTTACCTGGACATGGGAGGGGCGGGGGGTAGCACAGGAACCGGTTCACCCATGACTCAATACCTGGAAGGAGGATGATCTATGGATCGGGATTGGTGGGGGGGGGTGGGAAAGAGTGAGAGTCCAACATGGGGAGTAAGGTGAAAGCAGACCTGGAGCAGAGGAAGAGAGCTGGCTTAACTAAAGTATATTGAGGTTATGTTAAATGTCAAGCATTAAAATAATCTCTTGGAATGTTAAAGGACTCAGGGGTAGACGTAATAGAATGCTGATCTTAAGACATATTGAGCTAATGGGGGCTCACATTGCTGCTTTGCAGGAGACACACCTGCTGATGGAGGAACTGAATGGGCTTAAGAGACGTTGGGTGGGGCAGGTATATGGGGCAGGTAGGGAAAGAGCTTCAGGAGGGGTGGTGATATTAATTAAGAAATCATGCCCATATGAGGTGGTGCAAGTCAAGGCCAGGGAGGACAGTAGAGGGATATATATCTCGGGCACTTTACTGGGCAAGGCAATTTCGGTGGCCTCTATTTATGGCCCAACACCCCCGGATCCTGGGTTCTTCGCCTCTATTGAAAGGGATATAGCGGATCTTCCATCACCTTTATTAATACTGGTGGGAGACTGGAATACCTGCCTTAGTAATCATGAAGATAGAATCCCACCATCTAAAGGGCCCTTGTCCAAAGCCCAGATTGCCCTGAACAGATTACTCGAGGCGACGGCATTGGTAGACCCAATTAAATTGTACTCGAAGGGGGGTATGACTATGACTTTTTATTCGGCAGCCCACAAGAGTCAATCCCGAATCAATTTTTTTCTAGTAAATAGAGAGGTGATTGGGGAAATTAAGGAAGTGACAACAGGGGTAGAATTTATTCGGATCACTCTCCCATCCAAATGTTGTGGGAACCTAGACCCACCCCTCCCAGGCCGTATAGATGGAGGATGAATGATTTCCTGCTGGCGGAGCCCCAGGTGCGGGACAGGTTGGAGGAAGCATTGTTGGAAATCATACGGCAGCAAATACCTACACTGCAAAATAAAAACCTGGCGTGGCCCACTTGCAAGGTCTTATATGCAGGGGTGGCCCAGGGTATTGTAGTACAAACAAGTAGAGAGAGAAGGGCGAAAGAGGAGTTTATTCTGGGGGCAATTGATTCACTGACACCATTGGAAGGGTCTTCGGGGGAGATTGATGCCGAACTTAAAAATCTACGGGAGGAACTGGGGCATGTTGTTAATTGTAAAATAGAATTCTGGTTAGAAAAGATTAATGCCAGATACTTGATGCAGGAAGATGTCCCAGGGTGGCTGTTGGTGGCTAGAGCTAGGGTTTGGGAAGCAAGTAGAATGGTTACTTCCATACAATGGGGGGGGAAACTCCTAACTGATTCACAAGAGATGGCGGAGGCCTTGGTATCATACTTTAAAGAAATATATCAGGCGGAGGACCTGGCTGGGGAGGAAGAAATCGAGAGCTTTTTAGAGGGGATCCCCCTACCAGTCCTGGACCCAATACAGGCCAGGGAGTTGGCGGCTCTAATAAGGGCGTCGGAGATTATTGGGGTAGTGCAATCGCTACCTGCTGGTAAAACCCCGGGGTGGGATGGTCTCTCTGCCAAATTCTATCAGGTACATATACAAACTATACTTCCTATGCTTCAAGAATTGTTCAGTGCTATAATGCAGGAAGGGGTACCTCACCCTCCGTTGTACCAGGCATACATTACATTGATTCCTAAGCCGGATAAGCCCAGGGATGTCCCCGAGAATTACAGACCCATAGCCCTAATGAATCAAGACGTTAAGATCCTTACAAGAATTATAGCAAACAGAATTTTGCATATTGCTCCTAGTCTCATTAGCCAAGAACAGATGGGATTTATGTCGGGGAGGGAGGCTCATGATGCTCTTAGGAAGTTGCATCACATATTAAACTACGCGCCCGACTCCCAGTTACCTTTAGCGTTGATATCGCTAGATGCAGAGAAGGCTTTCGACAGGGTCTCCCATCCTTTCCTTTTTGCTACGATGGAGAGGATGGGATTCCTGGAAGGTCTTCTCAGGGGTATTAGGAAGTTATACGCTGCGCCAACGGCCAGGGTATTATGCAATGGCTATCTTTCGCGTGAAATACAGTTAGAGAACGGGACCCGTCAAGGATGTCCTCTTTCACCTATACTTTTTAATATTTACCTGGAGCCCCTTTTGAGATCTATCAATAGGGATGTCCATATTAAAGGGATTAAGATAGAGGAGAGGGAGTTGAAACTCTCAGTCTTTGCAGATGATATATTGCTGCATCTGGAGGACCCAGCATCTAGCTTTAAGAGAGCGACTGAAGTAATAGAGCACTTTTCTAGGGTATCTAACTATAAAATGAATTTGAATAAGACTCAAATACTCCCCTGACGCCACAAGTTACTAGGGCTGATTTTATACCACTACAAATACAATGGAGGTTAGATAAAATCAAGTACTTAGGTATCTGGATCACGGCAGATCTGGAGGGGTGGGAGGAAACTAACATGGGGGGAATTATATCTGAACTTAAAGGGGATATAGTAAGGTGGAATAAATTGCCCTTAAACTTTATGGCTCGATTGGGTCTTATCAAAATGTACATATTACCCCGCTTGTTATACCCGGTATGTTTAGCCCCATATAGTATTCCCCAAAAATGGTTCAGTATAATTAGGAAACTAATCTCGGGATTTCTATGGAGGGACAGGCCGCCTAGGTTAAAGCACATTTTGCGATTATCGCACAAAAGGGGAGGGATTCTACTACCCGACCTTCATATATATTATGTGGCGGGCCAGCTGGGTCTGATGAATCGATGGGTTAAAGAGACTGAGGGAGAGAGTTATAACCCAACCTGGCTTCAAATGGAGAAACAAATGTTAAGAGACGCAGGTCTCACCCCTGAAGTATTGCTGTACGCCAATATTGGGAAAATTTTCAAAAGAGGGTATGGGAACCCAATCGCGAAATCAGCAGATGCTTGGTGGTCTTTCCTTACCCCTGTGCAGAGAAAGGGCCAAATGAGGGCTGGAGATCAGCCTGTCTTGGGTAACCCTAATTTTGTAATTGGGAATCGGGTAGTTAACTCGAGGTGGGCCAACCAGATGCTGGGTGTGAAGCTAAGGGAAATCACTCAGGGTACCAGAATGGTCCTACCGGCACGATGTGATGGAATGCCTTTTTTCCAAAGGCTACAAATTAAGCATATGGTAGAGAGTGCACTGATGAAGTTGGGGGGTATTACAGACAAGTTTTTTTCCTGGGGGATGCTTGAGGAGGTTGATCCAAGAGCTCATCCTTTATCAAAAATATATAAAGTAATGCTGGATTTTCTTAGCCCAAGCTCTACTGGAAGAGTTTTATATTGGGATAAAGTGATGGTTCCTTGGAATTTAGATTGGGACAATATTTGGAAAAGCAGCAAATACAATATTATACCCAAATATAAAAGTATGCAATTTTTTATTGTTTCCAATTTGTATTTTACCCCTGTGAAACTATGTGCTAGAAACCTGAGACAGACAGACCTGTGTTTTAGATGTGAGGGGGGAATAGGTGATCTTTTGCATGTGATCTGGGGATGCACTAAAATAGCGCCCATTTGGGGGAAATTAAAAGACATATGGACCCAATGTTGGATTATTCAGAATTTATAATGCCAGAGATATGTGGTTTGGGTGACTTTTCTCAAATCTCGGGTGTTATACCTAGGTACCACCTCTCCTTGATGACAGTGGTAGTTAAAGCATTTCTATTAAAACACTGGAAAGATGACCATGTTTACACTTGCAATCAATGGGTAAAAGACATAATGGGGATGTTGGTTAAAATAAAGAGACATCTTCATACGAGGGAGAGAGGGGGATTATATCTTAAAAGATGGGAGACGATTGACGCAGTATATACTCTCCAGATCACAAGTGGCTAAACACAGGCTGTCTGTTGGAGGGGGATTAGCAGATGAAAATTATTTTGGAGTATGGAAGTGTTATTTTTGGTCTTACTTTGAGTCTCGTGGAGGTGACTATGATATATATTTGAGGGTAGCTTTAGGATGGTAAGGGTCTGTTATCTCCAGAGGGGGGATGGGGGACTCTCTCTCTCTCTCTTTCCAGGGGACACAGACGGGTGCTACCCTTGAGGGGAGGATTTCGGATAGCAAATGGGTCTCAATGCTGATAAAGGGTTATTGCTGTATGGGGAGTTAGGGCAAGACGGGTAGAACAAGTTGATATGCAGATCCATTGTGACAGAGTATGGATGATTTATGAGACCAGGATTGTTTTAGGGGTGGCTACCTGCGGTGGTTGTACATAGGTGGGTTGTACATAGTTCACACGGTCAGTTTGAGGCTGTGTACCCTGGTTTTTTGCCAGGTTTATGTATGTCTGTCTGTTTATCTTTTCTTGGAAAAGTGAATAAAGATGGATTAAAAAAAAAAAAGAGGTGCACCAGAGGTATAGAAGGACAGGGAAGGAAGTGGACATGGAGGAGTATGCAAGACGGTCCAGGGAGGTGATCAGAAAAGTGAGAGAAGCCAAGGCCCAGAGGGGGCTGAGATTATCACAGGGAATTAATGGGGGGGAGGAGAGACTTTTTCAGATACATCAGGGAGAAAAGGAAGTGCAAGGAGACAATAGTGAGGATAAAAAGGGGTGAGGAGTGGATGGAAAAGGGTGAGGAGCAGGAAGAAGCACTGAATGAATACTTTTGCTCAGTGGTCATAGAAGATAAGGGGGGACTGCTACCACCATGGGATGGGAGGGTGGGGACAGGGGGATAGGAGGCAACAGATGGAAGAATTGAGGCAAGTAGAGTCCTAGAGGGACTGAGGGCACTGAAGCTAGACAAGGCACCAGGGCCGGATGGTATCCACCCCAGGGTGCTGAGGGAGATGGCGGAGGTGTTGGTGGAGCCATGGGCGGATCTGTACAGCTCCTCACGGGAGTCGGGATGTGTGCCACTGGACTGGAGGATGGCACATGTAGTACCATTACACAAGTGGACCAAGGGATGAACCAGGTAATTATTGCCTGGTAAGTCTCATCTCCATAGTGTGCAAACTCATGGAGACAATACTAAAGGAAAGACTGGTATTGTACCTGGAGGACAATGGCCTCCAGGATGTGAGGCAGCATGGGTTTGTTTCAGGGAAGTCTTGTCAAACCAACCTGATACAATATTATGACTGAGTGACAGGTGAGCTGGATAAGGGTCATGCGGTGGATGTTCTTTACTTGGACTTCAGCAAGGCCTTCAATTCTGTGCCTCATGGAAGGCTTGGGGGAAGATAACTGGTGTGGGGTAGGGGCAAAAATGATGAACTGGATTACAAGCTGGCTGAATGGGAGGCTGCAACGGGTGGTGGTGAGAGAGGAACTCTCAACTCCAAGGCCGAGGATGAGTGGGGTAACACAGGGCACTGTGTTGGGGCCAGTATTGTTCAAGCTCTTCATATCAGACATTGCACATGGGGTGGTGAGCAAGATAAGTCTGTTCGCTGACAACACCAAAATCGGAGCAATGGTGAATGGAGAGGAGGGATGGAAGCAGCTGCAGGGGGACCTAAGCAAGCTAGAGGAGTGGTCAGAGAGGTGGCAACAGGGGTTCAATGCAAAGAAGTGTAAGGTTATGCACTTTGGGGTGAAGAACCCAAGGAGAGAATACTGGCTGGGAGGGGTTAAGCTGGGGATCACAGAGGAGAAGAAGGACCTAGGAGTAATGATAACAGGGATCATGGACAACACTGCACAGTGCAGGAGAGTGGCTGCAAAAGCGAACAAAATGCTGGGGTGCATAGTGAGGGGTTTTTCATCCAGGTGAAGAGAAGTGATTTTGCCCCTCTACAGGTCACTGGTAAGGCCGCACTTAGAGTATTGTGTGCAGTTTTGGAGGCCATACCTAAAGCATGATATCAGGCTTCTGGAGGGGGTGCAGAGGACGGCAACAAAGGTGATATGTGGAATGGAAGGGACAGACTATGACAGCAGGCTGACAGACCTGAATATGTACACCCTGGATGATAGAAGGGAAAGGGGGGACATGATAGAGACATTCAAGTATCTGAGGGGAATCAATAAGGATGGGGCAGATGGGGTCTTTAAGTTAAGGAGGGGGAGGGTCACCAGGGGGCATGCACTAAGAATAGAGGGTGAAAGATTTAGGAAGGAAATGAGGTGACTCTATTTCACTGAGAGGGTGGTAGCTAAATGGAACACCCTACCAGAATGGGTGGTATCATGTAAATCTGTGAATAGTTTCAAAAGGGCATGGGACAGGGAACAGGGGAGAGTGAGGGTGGGGGAGGTGGGGGGTGGCAGTGGGATGACAAATGGAGGGCGGATGGGGCAGCTGTAAACTAGGTGTGCTAGCTGCACACTTGAGCAGACTTAGATAGACCGGGTGGTCTGTTTCTGCCGGCACATTTGTATGTTCATATGTTGTGGGAGACAAAGGGGATGATTTGGCTGCCAACTAAAGGCATTTCCTGGAGGCAATGAGTTAATGTAGTTGATTCTCAGACAGCATTGCACATTTGATTAGCATGTTAGCACTTATGTATGAACTTTGCATGTAATGTTCACTGACACTTTTTTATTGAACAAAACTTTTAACTGTAATATAGTAATGTCCAACATTTTAATGTCTTGGAAGCACAATAAAGCATTACTACTATAAGGGGATGGTACAGCTCCACCATGGTGCACCCACCCTTCTGACCTGGCGCTCAAGTGCTTTTGAAGCAAGGGTAGTGCAGTGGGGCTTTGCTGCACAGTGTCCTGATTTCACCACAGCTGGTGTTTGAAAATCAGGAATGTCACAAACTATGATACAAGTTGCCACTTGCATCGTACACCTTTGGGGCAGGCACCTTGTGTCATAGTTTGTCCTTTGAAAATTGAACCCATTGTGTTACTGATTTCTGTGAGTGCAACTCCTAAGTATGTTTTTCACTCCCAAACAATAAGCCCTGGAGTTAAGGTTTCTAGAAAATTTTCTAAAACCCTACCAATGTTGCAAACATTAACCATGTATAATTTTGTTCTAGTATTTTATAAATTAAATTTAAAATGCTATAACTATTGTGCAACTTTGTATGGAATCTTTAGTCACCAGGATGCCATTGCAATTGTGTTTATGTCTCAATGGGCTGTAACATCACCTGTTTATTTATAATTAAAAGTCAAATTAAATATTCATGAGCCTAGCGAGGCTCCTGATTGGTTACTGGATCAGTCATTAGCATCTTGGAAATTACTGATCCAGTTGTTAACTGGCACCGTGCATCATATAGGCTTACACCACTCTGATCAAAACCTAGAGTAAGTAAATAAAATGGTGAAAACAAAATATGTTATTATGATTAGATTTATAATCACAAGAACAACCTGGAAGCTGGTCATTTCCTTGGATTAACAACTGGCTGGAGAGAGGTCATTAATCCCTCAGAAATGACCAGCTTCTCTATCCTTTTTGCTTAAATAAACCCACTTATTATTTTAATTTATTTTTCATTTTCTAAGTCAGTTCCCAGGCTGAGATGTTCCATGGAACCCAACAGGTTAGCCCCTAATAGCGCGGGGAGGGGGCGGGGGTGTTACATTGGGCATCACAATAATTTCCACAGCCATGATCTCAGAAACAGAGCATTATGACTTCAGCAAAAGGACTGAGCAGCAGAAGCAGATTACTCTAGGGGAGACGGCTCATATTTCCATGCAAATTAAAACAGTAATGAAGAGCGATGGGAAGAAACATGCAAACAATATATAAAATGTAAGCCAAATTGCCTACATATTACTGTAGAACTGATATATTTTGTGTTCAAAGTATTTCACGGTCTGAGTGGTGGCAGCATATTTGCTGCACATAATTTTCACGGATGCCAGGTCATTAGTAACAGCAGCAGTGGGAATGAGAGTTTTGACAGCTTGACTATGGTGGGCGCTGTTTGCAAGTGCTTCCTTATAAATACAAATAAAATTATTTTGAGTGTGCACTTTAAGCATAAGACATGGTGCACTCCATCCTGATCCCCTTGCATTCCACCTGTCCTCTGCACAGACTCTAGAGGAATTGATCCATGTTCAGTGGGGGTGCAGAACAGGGGCATTGTGTGAATGTTTGGTATGCCCACAGATTGCACTGCAGCTTTATTCTGAATCATATCAATAATAAAGCAGCTTTGGGTTGGGATTTCAGAAGGACTTGTACTTTACCCACTAAAGACTGGATCTTCTGTACATAGCACAATATTTTCTTTGGAAGATGAATATCATCTCCCTATTTGCAAGGGGAATCAGCAAACTTTATGGCTTCCTTATTGCCGGTTAATATTATTTTAGATAATGTGGATGCCAAGAAACAGTGCCTGAACATTTACACACAATCTTTGAAACACCCCATGCAAAATGCAATTTCTTCTGAAATGTTCAACCTTCAAGGTAAACCATAAGGTGAAACAAAAAACAGTGTTTAGACCAACGGAGAAGCATTCCATTTGTTTCACTTAAAACGTGTTTCACTTTCATATTATGTTCATGGTTTTGGAATGGTCAGAGAATATAGTGAAAATACAGTGACATATATTAGTTCTACAGTATGTTTTTGATAGCTTTCCCAAAGGTGACAGGCTCAGCATAAGAACAAAGAGCAAGCCAAATGAGGGTACATTGAAAAATAGGACAAAGAATGGCTAGAGGAACAAGTCAAGCTTGTTAGGCTAATGCAAGATAAAAACTGACATACAGACATACAGAGGGGTAACATTTTGTAATTCTTTACCATTGCCAGTATTCAAGTCAACTACTATTCCCAATGCTAGGTATTTGTTAAAGTTGTTTGCTGTCTTGCAACACCTGTAATGGTGTTTGACACAATTTTTTATGTCTCCTGGTCATTCTTGAACAGGGTTTTATAGCTCAAGGATTGTCCAGGTTATCAAATAAATCAAATAAAATTAAATGAGGACCAGCGTTACTAAATCCAGTGAGAAGACGCCTCCGTGCTCTAGAAAAGGAAAACAAATCTTTGATTTACAGGTTACCATGGTTCATCTGTCTTACACTGAAACAAACTCACACTCTAAAGGGTAAAACATTTCAAACAGCCATCTATTTTTTCTCAAATCAGTACAGAAGACGTTTTGAGGTGCCAGCAGTTTCCTTCCCTTCACTCATGTGATGAGTGCCAGTGTGTAAATTCACACACTTTAGTCAAAACCCAAATGCTAGTTTTATAATAGCATTGGAACAGAGCTCAGGGTCCAAGTCATTTCTGGAGAAAACATATTATAGCAGAGATTAACTAAGTAATATTTCACTGAGCATACTGTATCAGTCCAGAGTAGTGTTATGTGAAGTTGCAGAATTCTGCTAGCCCTGGAATTTTGTAGAATTTTAGTTGAGGCAGAATTGGCCTTCTCCACTTTAAAAAAAAACATAGAAAATGCCAAATTTTATTAAATTGGTATGAAATTCCTCAGAATATAGGAGAATTATATAGTTTCCACAGTATTCTGTAGAGCATGTTTCTGACATTTAACAATCTGCAGTTCACATTTAAAACCTGTCAAGAAGAAGAAGCTCACTAAGCTGGTCTGGTGGCACTGAGGGTTGAGGTACTGGATTCCACACCTTGCACCACGCCAGTGACCTGGGTTTGGGAACGATCCCAAGTTGTCATGGGTCAGCAGGGGTAGGAAAGGATTGAGCATCCGGAGGACTGTTCCCCTTAACTGGGGGAAGGGGTGACTGCTAGCCACAGTTCGAAAAGCTCCTGCTGGTAGCTTGGGGACACTGAAACTTGCGGCTAGCTTACAGGGGTTGGAGCAGTGGTGCACACCCTACTCCTGGGCACGGGAATGTGCCTGTCACATGCAGGGCATCACTGCAAGTCTGTGCTCCTGAGGTAACACAAGGAAGGAGGAAAAACCCTCTGTGCTACACTGGATGAAGCTGCCAACGGATGACCCCCTGCCTGGTCAAACAAAGCCCAATGTAAGTCAGGGCAGTGGCTCCAGGGTCTCTTCTCCCAGTTCTCCCCCCACTGAGAGGGGCCCCTCCATGGGGGATAAGCCACGGTCCTCCCCGCTCCGTGATCGTGGTGGAGGCTGGCCAGGTTGGGAGTTGAGCACTCAATTAACTAGCTGAAAATGGGGTATGTACTCAACTAGCAGGCACAGATAGATAAAACAAAGTCTACAAAAAAAAAAAGAAGCAGCAGCTCACTACACCTGCTCACCGGGTGCTCCATGCCAAAGCAGCAACAGAAATATATGAAAAAAATGTATCAGTCTAGAGTGATTTATAAGATGTCTGACTTACCAAGAGCCAGTAAATTAGCATTTTAATTGCTCATAGGAAAATTACAAACTGCTCTTTTTTTTGAAAGAAAAATTGAGGCAGTGTGGGCATACTAGTCCCAGATCAAACACTGCCCTGGAGCAAACAGAGCTTCCCTTTGTTTGGTCTGGAGCTAGTACGCCTGCACTGCCACAATTTTTGTTTTCACTAAAAGGTCGATTTTGCTGTGTGTAGTTACTGTAAAATGCTGATTTACTGGAACTAGCTTAGAGTGACCACTTTTTTTGTATGTTCCACAAAAAAAACCTGCATCTTACTTTAATAAAATCACTGTTCACTGGATGGAAATATGCAGAAATCATAGCAAAATTCCACCAAGCTTTCCGGAAGTTGAATTGTGATTCTGCTGGTGCTGGAATTCTGCAGGTGGAATTTAGCATTTTGCACTGCACTGATCAGGAGACTATTTTATACAAGTCCTTTCTTCCAGGATTCTAACTCCACAGGCTTGGCGAGTTCCTGCAAATATTATTCTGCAACTATTGTACCAGAAGCATTAGTGGTAATTAGGGATGGGAGATCTGGCTTTAGTAATTCAGGCTGGGTAAATCTGGTCTGCCCACACCCTGAGCGGCACTCCAGGATCCAAGCAGCACCTTCGGCCGTGACCCCAGCTGCCACTGCCGACAAAGAAGCTGTCTCCTGACTGCCCTCCTGGTCCCCCCACACAGACTCCATACAAGGTCTGCCCACGCCCCATGTGGTGTTCCTGGATCCAGGCAGCACCTTCTGCCATGACCCCAGCTGCCTCTGCCAACAAAGAAGCTGTCTTCTGACCACCCTCCTGGTCCCCCCATATGAACTCCATACAAGGTCTGCTGAAGCCCCGAGCGATGCTCCTGAATCCAAGTGGCACCTTCGGCCATTACCCCAGCCACCACTGCCAACAAAGAAGCTGTCTCCTGACTGCCATCCTGGTCCCCCCACATGGACTCCATACAAGGTACTACCGCTGAATCTACCTCCTCAGCCGGCATGCTTTGGTGGCTCTGTGATTGTCGTGCTTTCTGTCCTCAAGGTACCGATTGGGCAGGCGGGTTGCCCTATGCTCCAATTGCGTACCCAGCACAAGTCAATGGCAAACTGCACTAGCTAAATTTTTAACTTTCCCCATGCACTTCTCACCAGGGGAGTTTCAAATTGTATTGCTATTGGTATTGGCGGTGTAATAGTGATTTTCAGCCCTTTTTTGATCTTTTCCACTGGCCAGTTAAACTGTTAAGATGCTAAAATGTTTGTTCTCATTTGAATTGTTGCAATCCATACTACATAACTAAATATAAGTCTGTGCTAGATAATAAGAACTGCAATTATAGTCTACTGCTGTTGTAATCTTAGCCTACTACTGTTTTCTAGCTCAGCACTGTATACCTTCCTGCCTGCCTTTACTACATAGCAAGAAGCTGTATCCAACTGCCATTTTCCAGCTCAGCTCTGTGTACTACTCCGCCTGCCTCTCTGCCCTGTGTTTCAACCCTCGCTTTTCCCTCCTCACTCTAACTGCTTCTCTGTCTCTCTCTCTTAATCCCTGTCTCCAGTGCCATTTTCTGTACCCTTGGCCATATCCTTTCCCAGCTCTCTCTTTCCTGTCCTCAGCCCAGACAGATCCAATACCTGTCTCCAACCCCCACCCCCACCTGCTGCTCTTCTCTCTGTCTACCTAAATCGTTCCTCTTTTGTCCCTTGGACCCTCACCCCTCCCCACTTCTGCATTGCTAAACTATTCATTTGTTCCTCGCAGCACCCCACCCCCATTGACAGTCTGCTGCCAGTCTCCCGCCTCTCCCTCTAATTTCGCCTAAAATTACTGTGTGCTTCCTTTTTTCCCCAGGTCTGCCCATGCCCTGAGCAGCGCTTCCGGATCCAAGCTGCACATTTGGCCATGACCTCAGCCACTGCTGCCAACAAAGAAAGTGTCTCCTGGCCGCCCTCCTGTACCCCCTACATGGACTCCATACAAGGTACGACCTCTGAATCTACCTCTTCAGCCAGCATGTTTCGGCGGCTCTGTGATTGGTGTGCCTTCTCTTCCTGATGCTCCAGATTGGTAAGGCGGGTTGCTCTAAGCTCCTGATTGGCACTCCTGTTAGCCAGCTTTCTGCCCGAACTGCACCTGCTAAATTTTTAATTTTCCCCGCGCACTTCTCAGCGGGGTTTTTTTCTCCCACCCCCGCCCCCACCCGGACCACCTATTAAATATGCTACTAGCCCCTCCCACCTAGGCTGCGCATACCTCATTGGCTCCTCTCTCCTTTCTCCTGCCTATTGCCTCACTGATCTCTCAGCCTATAGTTGCCTCCAAGCCTCAGTGGTTGTTCCACCTCTTCTACCCCACCACCCACCTCCTCAAGGCCTCCAACCTACCCCTTGCTGCCTTGCTGTATACTGGCAGTTTCTTTCTTCCAGCTATGATGCTGTTTCTCATTTATCTCCATTGCTATCTGCCTACCCCCTATCCTTTCCTTCACTGTTAGCTAATGACCCCATCCCTATCCTGAACCTGTGGTAACCAATCCTGCACAGTCCCCCCCACTGCAACCCTCTTCCTATTGGCCCCTACTTGGTCCCACTATCCACTCTGCCACTGCTCCTCTCTGTTCTTTTATGCCCACCTCTGGTCAGCCTTCCACCAAATAGCCTCTCACCTTGCCCACCCTGCCCACTCCAAAACACCTCCTAGGTGACGCTCGCTCGCCATGGCTTGGTACAAACAAATTCTCTCACAGTATCTAACTATTTTACTTCTTCTCCTTGCCGCAGGTGACATACATCCAAACCCAGGTCCTGGTCATGTCAGGACCCCCACTGGCCCAGCAGTAAACTCCTCTACAGCAGCCACCTCTACAATTAAATGTGGCTCCCTCCCCCGTGGCCTGCACGTGCTACATCTAAACATTCGCAGCCTTGCCCCTAAACTTGACCTACTCCAAATGCTAGCAGGCCAACACACACGTAACATTATCATTTTATCCAAAACCTGGCTAAACCAAAGCTTGTAGGATCCATCCATTGCCATACCAGGGCACACTGTCTCATGCCTTGACCACCCCACTAGAGGAGGAGGTGTCACCATTTACACCACCTCAAACCTTCACTTCTCTGTAACACTAGCTAAAACCATGCCCCAAGCCTATGAACTGCTAATGTTACAGTTGTCCCTCCCCTATTCGCTCCCTATTTATGTCGGTGGTGTCTACTGCTGTCCTGGTACTCCTGCTGCAACTGTCGCTGACCTTATAAGTCACCTAGTCTCCCTCGCCCCCTCCAGTGAACTTTACATCATGAGAGATTTCAATCACAACTGGACTTCCACCTCGGTAAACAAAGCCCGCTCAGAGATAGCAGCCTTAAATCTCTCCCAGGTCATCAGTGAGCACACACGTACAAACCACAGGACTGGCAATCACTCCTTAATCGACTGGGTGCTCACCTCCCACCCTCACCGTGTCCTCAAGGCTGGCCTACTACCCAACTCCATAAGCAACCACCACATAACCTACCTAGTCCGCAAAATCCATCGCCCAACCCCCAAATTCCTGGTACAATGCTCCTACAAATCACTAAACCTGGCCCCCCTGCTAGAAGACCTAGCTCATGCAAACTGGTGCCCTAACACTAATAATGTTAATATCGATGACTTTCTCACATATTTCAGAGACACATTCCTCAATGTCTGGGAAAAACATGCCCCTATGTGGCATATCAGGGTTTGGGGTAACCACCTACCCTGGATTTCCCCTGAACTAATAATGTGCCAAAATGCCCGGGACAAGGCATGGAAACTTTACAAATCCTCTCTCCTCCCTAGTGATAACAACATCTACCACATGCTCTGTAATAAATGCACTAAGGCCACTCGGCTAGCCAAAGCTGAGTACTTCAGCTACACCCTCAATGCCAATCTAAGCAGGCCTTCCAAATTTTAGAAAGTCATTCACTCCCTCCCCCATCACCAAACCCCACCCCTGCTGGTCTCAAACTGCACTCCTCTCTCTGACCCACTCGCAGTTGCCTCAGAGTTCAACACATACTTCACCATGTGTGCCTCCACCCTCCTGGCTTCCCTGCCCACTGCTGCTCCTGTTGGCACTCACGTTAAATCACCAGAATCCCATGGTCAGGACACCTTCTACTTTGTAAACATCTCTCCTACTGAGGCTCTAAATGCCTTACAATCCCTCATCCCTTCCAAGGGCAAGTCTCCCGATGGACTGGACCCCAAACTACTCTACCTATCGGCCCCTGCTGTTGCTTCACCACTAGCAGACCTCCTAAACCTCTTGTTTGCCACTGCAACTGTTCCCATGGTTTGGAAGCATGCCACTGTTATACCCCTGCCTATAGCTGGTGACCCCACCTCCACTGTTAACTACCAGCCCATCTCTCTCCTCCCTGCCCTTGCAAAACTCCAGGAACACCTCATACTCTCCCAACTCTCTCATTTCTTCACTGAATCCAACTTCTTCACACCCTACGAGTCTGGATTTAGAAAGCACCACTCTACGGCCACTTCCCTGTTAAGGCTTTCTGACTCCATCCTATCTGGAATGGACAAAGGGCTTATTACCTCAGCCATATTTGTCGATCTAGCCAAAGCGTTCAACACCGTCTCTCATCCCCTGTTGTTATCATGCCTCTCTGCAGCCAGTCTATCAGAGCCTGACACTAACTGGTTTAGAGCCTACGTATTAGGCAGAACCCAATCTGTAAGAATCACAGATTCCACCTCCCTCCGCTCCCTATTGACACTGGTGTCCCACAAGGTTCCATACCTGGCCCAATCCTTTTTTCCATCCTTCTCAATGACCTGCCTCAAATTTGCTTATCATCCTCCATTCACATGTCCGCAGATGACATGGTCCTGTTTACCTCTGGACAGACACCCGTGGAGGTCGCTACCAGCCTTCAGGCTGACTTCAATAAAGTTCAGCTCTGGTTTAGCTCCCACCAACTCTCCCTCAATGCCAAAAAGACAGTCTCCATGACCTTTGGCACCAGGCAGAGACTATCCAGGCTCATCACCCTCCCAAACTTCCACACCCTGTACGGGACAGTCATTGAGGACGTAACTACTTTTAGGTACCTAGGGGTCTGGCTTGACCAACACCTATCTTTCTCTGCCCATGTCGATGCTATCCTGAAGAAACTGTTCCCCAAGCTCGATGCTCTCTACAGGAACCGCAGTTGCCTCCCGCTACCTGCCAGACATGAAATTGTGCAGAAAATGATCTTACCAACCTTCGACTACTGTGATATAGTCTAAGGTGCCGCCCCCAAGTCCACACTATCCAGACTTGGCCCCTCTTCAATGCTTTCTGCCACTTCACCTCTCGATGCCCCCACCCGTGCACATCACTGCGAGCTCTACCGGTCGCTGGCCTTCCCTTCCTTATCAACCAGTGCTTGCTCTATGATGCTAAATTTACTTCCAAATTCTGGCTTTGTTCCCTTCCACACTACCTTGCCTCCTCTCTAGCATCTCCGCCTACCCCCTCTCATGCCCTCAGGTCAACTGACCACAGACTACTGTCAATTCCTCATCAGTGTACCTCAGCAGGCCAATCTGCCTTCTCCTACAATCTTCCCAAACTCTGGAACAACCTTCCTTCCCAAATCCGTCACTCATCCTTTAACCACTCTCTATCTGCCTCCCTGTCTAACTTCTATGCAGTAAATTGCTTATGTAAATGACTCCATTACCTCACTGCTCCCCTACCACAGCGTTTCTGCCTATCCTCAACTGTCTGCCCAGCGGCGTACAGCAACTGCTATGAATGTTGGCTTATACCACCAACCTGCGCACTTGGCTGATTTGCACTTAAACACTGTTGTCACTGTCTCCAACTTGTCTCCTCAGAGCACTATGGTTGTCTAGTTTTGTACACCACAGTATTGTTGCAACCTAGTCCATTCTTGTTTTCTTTTCCTTTTCGTACCTGTTATCGATTTAACCCTATGTATTTACACAAGTGTTGCAATCCTTGCACATTGTAACTGTTAATCCATGTCACACTACTGTATGTATACTCTGCTATCCTTCTGTAACCAAAATTTATGTGGTAATTTATTTATGTAACCAAAATTTATGTAGGTAACCAAAATTTACACAAGTGTTGCAATCCTTGCACATTGTAATGGGAGGACTTAAAGCCCGAGGTTCGATGGGTGGAGCAACAATGTCACCCCACCATCGAGCTTAAAAGGTCACACATCCTGGGCTTCACCAGGATTTCTTTTTCGTTGGGGCCAGAGGAGCTGCTCCTTGTCCCTGTGTTCTGTCTCTTCCTCATTTTCATCTTTTGCAGCACCTCAGGCCACCCGCTCATCTCCCTTCCTGGATGCCTTTCATATGGCTTGCTCCTTCCTACAACCGCTCTCTCCGTGGTTCTCTACACCCCCCCACTGCTGCTGGCTTTGCTGCTGTCGATTGAGCTCTCCTCCCATTGCCCTCCCCTGCATCTCCATTCCTCTTCCTGCCGCTGTCCCGTCTGCCCGGTCATATCACTCGCGCCCCCCAATCTGCTGCTTTGGCAGCTGGCTTTTCTCCATTCCATTGGCTGCCTCCCTTCCAGATGTTAACTGAGCACCTTTGCTGCAGCCACATCCAAAAGCAGGGCCATTCTTGATGCCCTTCAGGTGGCATGCCTCAGACAGCTAGTTTTGGAACCTACTCGTGAGGGAGCAATCTTAGACCTCATACTCTCAAATGGAGACAGTGAGAGGATCTCAGATCTAGAAGTGTGTAGCCATTTGGGAACAAGTGACCACCAAACAGTGTGGTTCATGATAAACTCAGCTACAGAGTCAAGCCATACAAAAGTGAGGGTTCTGGACTTCAGGAGGGCTGACTTTGGCAAGATGGGAGAGTGCCTTAGAAAAGCACTAGCAAACAGGCTAGAAGGAGGGGTGGAGCAACAATGGGGAAATATCAAAACTGCCATCACAGAGGCAACAAGCCTTTGTGTGAAGCAAATAAACAAATCAAAACAAAAGAAAAAGCCACTATGGTTCTCAAAAGAAGTGGCGGTGAAGGTTAGGGAGAAAAAAGATAGCATTTAGGAAGTATAAGGAAACACAGAAGGAGCAGGACAGAGAACTGTACCAGTTAAGGCAGAAGAAAGCAGGGAGGGTAGTCAGAATAGCAATGGCAGAAACTGAGGAAAAGATAGCCAACTCAATTAAGAAGGAGGATAAAACCTTTTATAGGTATATCAGGGGAGTGTAGAAAGACAAAGGGGGGATAGTGAGGCTGAATAGAATGGATGGTGGGTGGACAGAGAGTGACAGTGAAAAAACAGGGATACTGAATGAGTACTTCTGTTCAGTATTCACAAAAGAGGAAGTGGGGGAGGTGCCTAATCCAATTAACAGAAGCACTCTGGAGAGGGGGGTCGATCCCAGTCCTTTCACAGAAGAAAGGGTTCTGAAAGAACTCCTAAAACTGAAGATGGACAAAGCAATGGGGCCAGATGGAATTCACCCCAGAATTCTAAAAGAATTAAGCAGAGAACTAGTGACACCACTAACTACCCTTTATAACAAATCATGGGAGGATGGTGTGGTACCTGAGGACTGGAAGAAGGCTGATGTGATTCCCCTTGACAAATGTTGGAGCAAGACAGAGGCAGGAAACTACAGACCTGTTAGTTTGACCTCTGTGGTAGGGAAACTGATGGAATCACTTCTGAAGGAAAGAATTGTTGAGTACCTAGAGGCCAGTGGGGCACAGGACACAAGGCAGCATGGGTTCACAGCGGGAAGGGCATGTCAGATGAATTTAATTGATTTCTTTGACTGGGTGACCAAAGTAGTAGACCAAGGAGGGGCTGTGGACATGGCCTACCTAGACTTTAGGAAGGCATTTGACACAGTCCCACACAAAAGATTAGTAGTCAAATTAACCAGCCTTGGAGTGGGTCCCAGGGTGGTAGCTTGGGTAAAACATTGGCTGAACAGGACACAGAAGGTAATTGTAAATAGAGTCCACTCTGAAGAAAGAGGAGTTACTAGTGAGGTACCACAGGGTTCAGTACTGGGTCCAGTCCTTCGTAATGTCTTTATAAGTGACATTGCAGAGGGACTGGAAGGAAAAGTATGCATCTTTGCAGATGACACAAAGATCTGCAACAGGGTTGATAAACAAGGAGGCATGGAAAGGATGAGAAGGGACTTGGCAAGGTTGGAGGAATGGTCAGAAGTATGGCAGCTTGGATTCAATGAAAAGAAGTGCAAAGTAATGCACCTGGGAAACAAAAAATCCAGGGGAAGATTACACAATGGTGGGGATGTAGTAACAGCAACAAAAATGGAAAGGGACCTGGGGTAATCATATCAGATGACCTTAAGTTTGGCAAGCAATGTGAGAAGGCAGTAGGGAGGGCTGGGGGATACTGGGATGTATAGGGAGAGGCATCACCAGCAGAAAGCAGGAAGTTGTTATCCCCCTGTACAGACAGTTGGTGAGACCCCATCTGGAGTACTGCGTCCAGTTCTGGAGGCCTCATCTCTGCAAGGACACAGACAGGATGGAGGCAGTTCAGAGGAGGGCAACTAAATAGGTGCAGGGTCTGCAAGAGAAGCCATATGAGGAGAGGCTAAAGGAGCTTAATATAGATACCCTTGAGGAAAGGAGGGGGGGGGACATGGTAGGAATGTTTATGTACCTCAGTGGAATCAACAAAGTCGAAGAGGGTAGCACCTTTCAGAAAAAGAGATGTGTAAGAACAAGGGGACACAATTTGAAGATAGAGGGAGGACGGCTCAGGGGTAATGTGAGGAAGTATTTTTTCACAGAGAGGGTGGTTGATGCATGGAACAGCCTTCCTGAGGAGGTTGTGGGATCTAAAATTGTGTGGAGAATTCAAGAATGCATGGGACAGACATAAGGCAGTTTTTGTGGGGGGTAGGAAGAAATAGGCTGTTGGTTAAATAGGATCTGAAGCTTATCCTCTAGGTAGGGAAATGGGCAGACTAGGTGGGCCAAGGGGTTCTTATCTGCCGTCAAAGTCTATGTTTCTATGTTTCTTCCCTGTACCTCCAGTGCTGCTGACCGTCGTGCCTGAGTTCCACTACCAGCGCTTGAGGACATCCTTCTCTGGCTTCGGCTGTGCTCTGCGTGCCTCCCTGTTGTCATTCTGCAGCTCACTTTGGCAGAGTGCTGCACCTAGATCCTCTCTCACTCCCTCCTTCCAGCTATCTCCTCTGCTCTGGTCCTTGTAGTGGACCTGCTCCACCTCGCTTGCCCACTGGTTCTCCTGGCGGTAGCAGCCCTGTCATTTTGCCCATTGAGGTGTCTTTTCAGGTCAACGGAATCTCCAGATCCACAGAGGCTTCCCTCTGTTTCATGCTGCAGCTTCCTGGGAGCTCAGTTGTGGACTGTGTTGAACAACCTGATCTTCCATGCCACCACATGGCGCAACCCGCCTGGTTCCACCCATGTATCTGGGGCTTCTTGTACCAGTGAGTGCCTCTGCTTTTGAATAAACCTGAGTGCAGCACTACATTTCATGTGATTTTCTGCATATTACCATGTCAATTTGTCCTGCCCTGATTTCTCATTACTGTGCCTTGCTGGGTGCCCTAGTTCTGCTCTGTGTTACCTATGTCTGCATTTCAGTGTGTCCCACTATGACCTGCAGTAGTGTACTTGTGCCTCTTCGTTCTATGTGCTCTTGCTCCAAATTTCTGATTTATGAGCATGCTAACCCCTGTGCCAGCAATTTGCAGTGACGTTTCCATGCAGGTGCACTGGCCTTTCCTTCGGTTCTCTAAGCTCCTCCACACGTCACCTAGACCTGTGTCCTTCTCCTCATCTCCTTGGCTCCAACTGTGCATTCCTTTTGGAGCTTACTCTGCCTTCTAATTCATTTGGCTGTCTCTAGCTTCACATACTTCGGTCCCTGTTACCTCATCTCAGCCTGTTCCTCTATTTCAATCGCTCAGTCCGCTGTTGCCTTCTTCCTCCTGTTGTCTCCACCCTCCATTCCTCTCTTTCCCTAACCTTTGCTTTATTTTGGAGTTTTCCCTATCCTGCCATCACTTTCCCTACTCATATCCTCCTACCCTAGTCCATCTGGTATCCTGGTGCCTACGTCTGGTCTCCCATAGTTACCTCTAGCAGGTAGCTTCCTCATCCTACCTAGCTTTCACTGTGCCAGCCTCCATGGCACCAGACATCATGGATTCACTCCACTCGTAGCTTCACTCCTCATCATACATCATCCAATATTGCTCCTCGATCACTCAACCTGAGTTACTCCTCTGATGCTCCTCCTGAGCATACCCTCTGGTTCACATACCCTCTGGCAAGTTCGGCTTACTGCAGTTCTAATCCCATATCAGCTGGGTCCTATGCTACCCTATTGACCTCTCTACCATCCTTTTTTCCTTTCATACCTTGCTTTCATGTACCAGCCTCAATAGCTTCAATACATCATCGCACCTCCTCCATTTCCTAATATTTTACCTTCCTTGTCCTAGTGCCTTTTCTAGTACCAGCCATCATGGCTTAACTCCACTCTTAGTTTCACTCCTCATCATATATTGTCCACTTTTGCCCTCCTCATACATCATCCACTTTTGCTTCTTGATCATTCTCCCTGAATTGCCTCTGGTTCCAGACATGCCTTCTTGGCTTTGGAGTCTGCCTCCTTTCGAAGAGCCTACTTACTATTCGATCATTGTCAGTATTCATCTTCCTCAGTCACCTCAGTTCAGCTTTATCTCCACTCCTGGCCATGCCTTCCTGTCTGTCACCCTTTGCTATGGGCCAGCTAGCTGCTCTCCACCATCGTTCAAGTTCCATTTCCAGTTCATTTACAGTCTCCTTTTCCCCGATCTGCACCTGTTGAACCGCTGCACTCCTACGGCACTCATCATCATCATTCAATCATTCCTGTCTCCTTCTCTTCCAATTCCATACTGGCCATCCTGGATTCACTCCACTTATGGCCTGGTTTCGATATTCTTTTTGGGCATACCTATCATGACTCCTATGCCACCTTATCCACCCGCGGCCATCTTGCCTCATGTATCGAGTTCATAACTCCAGTCATCATTCACTCAGCATTACCTCAAGATTTATCTATTTCCATCACTACTCAAACATTCCTGTCATTGAATCCTATGCTACCTCATTGACTACAACCTCAGGGTCTAATCGTTCAGGGTCTAATTGTTCACATCGCATAATCAAGCATGCCTCCTCAACTTCAGTGTCTGCTCACTCGCATAGCTCAGTCAAGCCAGTCTGCATTATCCTCTGTCTCCTCATCAGCACATCTGGAATCTCCTCATGAGCACATCTGGATACCCCTTGCTTCTCTGACTTCTACAAAGATTTACTCCCTCGTATCGACTACTCGAGCATACCCTTCTTGGGTCCCTGCTACCTCATGTTCCTTCTTTAATCCGTAATTCTTTAGAGTTTTCCCTATCTCATCATCATCCTTCTTACTCATATCCCTCATTAATGAACCATTCTTTTACTGACACACATCCTCAAATCAAACGTCGTCAGCCTGGAGGGAAGGCAACCTAGACCTTGGATCCCCAGAGGTTTCCTCCTCAAAGGGGGTTTTTCCTCACCTCCATGCCAATGGTTATAATATTAGGAAGTGTTGGTGCTTTCTTTGGTTAGTTAGTTAGGTTCTGCTGTTGGATTGAGGTGGATGGTGGCCCTGGCTTTCCCTTCTCTCCTTAGGAAGTTAGCCCTTCTCTTCACAGAAGTCATTCATCATCCTCGCCTCTTCAAAGCTTGACATCTTTGGGTATTCTTTTTGGGCTTCTTCCTAACCTACCTTTAGCTGACACTTTCATTCCTGTGGCACCTGTAAGGGGGGAACCCTCTTCTAGGGTTCCTTGCATTGTACCCCTACAGGGTGGTATATCCAATGGATAGAGAGGTGGAAAGCCACAAAGCAAATCAAATTACACATGTATCATCTCATATCTCATCCAGTTGCATAAGCACATTGAATGGGAGGGCTTTAAGCCCACAGTTCGATGGGCAGGGCAACAACGTCACTCCCCCATCGAGCTGAAAAGGTCACACATCCTGGGCTTTGGCAAGATTTCTTTTTCGTTGTCCACCATCCACCCCTCTCCTCCAGCAGCTCATCTAACTTACACGTGGGCTTCTTCCTAACCTACTTTTAGCCGACACTTTCATTCCCATGGCACCTGTGGTGGGGGATCCTCCTCTAGAGTTCCTTACCTCGTACCCCTACAGAGTGGTATATCTCTCGGATACAGAGGCAGAAAGCCACAAAGCAAATCAGGTTACACAAGCATCATCTCATATCTCATCCAGTTGCGTAAGCACATTGAACTGTTAATCCATGTCACACTACTTTATGTGTACTCTGCTATCCTTCTGTAACCCCCAAGGTCGCACCATAAGACGAGCATTCTGGTTGCTCAATGTGCCTTTTCTGGTGAAACATTTCAATAAACAAATAAAAAAATAAAAAATCTCTAAGATACTGCTTTTGAAATTCTTGTAATGTTCATGCAAGTTCTCAAAATTCCACCTGAAGTTTTCCTGTAAAATTGCAATTTTTTGCTCTGTGCAACTCAGTCCTTCTTTGAGCTAGGTGTCTGCAAATTGAAATTTCATCTCTTTTTTGAAGGATCTAGGCATCTGTCAAATTTGGTTAATATCTGCTTAGTACACGTAATGTTACGGGGGGTCAATATCCCGTAGTTTACTTGTTGGTAATATTTTGTGAAAAGCTCTAGAACATTTTGCTTCTGACATAGAGAATAATGCGTGGGTGGGTGTAACCAGAATTTGATACTCACCTGAGGTGTGTGATGCTACATAAGCCCCATGAGCAAAGCTTGAGGGGATAATAAAGCATCACCTACCTCAGGAGTATGTAACTTTCTGAATTACACTTGCCCACATGTGATTTTTTTTTTTATAACTAATGGTCTCACTGACTGAATAAACTGTCACCTGTTGCTTAAGTATCATATAGTTTGGAAAGCGCATATCAGTTGGGAGGAGGACAGTGCCTGACTGTGTACAGAAGGGTGTATAGACTACCACTGCCTGATCAGTGAGAGGGAGAGGGAGCTTAGGCCCTCCTTGCCTCCTGCTAAGTTGGTGCTGCATTCTTTGAGAGTTGACTGATCTTGATTAGACATGGCTGGTTGTAATGATAATTACAGCACAGTTATGTGTGTATTAAAAGTTATGACCTTTAGCTGGTGTGATGGCATGGACCTGCCAGGCTGGAGATCTGGTTTTGGGAATGGACCAGGGTTGTGGTGGCTGGCCTGGTGAAGGAGGATAAATGTTCATAGACCGCTCTCCTTGTTTGGGGGGAGGGGAGGGGGGACAGTGCTTGTTGCTGCTTGACTGTCACCCAGTGAAAGCTGGTTGACATGGCAGGTGGTCACCTCTCTATGGGCTGGGCACAGGCATTTGAGTATGTGTGGCTTCTTCATGTAGAATGCATATGCTGTCCATGGGGGCAGGGACCAGAAAAACAAGAAAAGCAAGGGCTGTGCAAGATGAATCCGCACTCACCTGCCTCAGCCTGCCCCATTGCCCCAATCTCTGCCAACTGGATCCAGATTATGAGGGTGGGAAGGACAGTCCTCTGTCCTCTGGCATTGTCGGGGGGGGCAAGCCATGGCAGAAGAAGGCAGGTAAGACCTGGGGGGCAGAAGGTGGCCAGTTGAGTCGGAGAGTAGGGGCTGAAGAGTCAGCCAGCACCCCTGAAGCATGAAAAAGCTCTATAGAAAAAAAAAGTCATGATCTTTAATTATAGTTTGCACACTCACTGATGCCCACAAAATAAAGCAGTAAAAGATACAGCATGCCAACAGCAGGGAGACCAGTAGACAGATGTGTTGAAGTTTCACTCTTCTGAGCCAGTCCAGTGGTCCGGTGGACTGAGGCACCAAGTGCCACACCACCCATCACACTAGCTATCATGGTTCCGGAATGGACCAGGTTCACTGAGATTTAGCCAGGGGGAGGAGGATGGTGCAACTGTAGACAGCTCTCCTCCTTCTTAGAGGGGGGGACGCAGCAAGCCACTGTTTGTCTGCCATCCTGTGGAGGCTGGGTGGAATAGTATCAACAGGTGCTACTCAGAGGGCTGGGGAACAGGTGCTTGAGTATGTATGGTGTCTTCATGTCATACAGCCATGCCATGGCATGCATTCCTGACCTCAAGGACAGGAATAAAAACCTAGGAAATAAAGCCTCCTGAGAGCAAGGATGACTGCTCCAATGTCCATAGCACCCACACACCTACTGAGGTAAGCAAGCATTTTGTGTTATACCCTGAATAGTGGAGACAGGGCTGAGGGTTGCTATCAGAAGGGGGCCACTCTGAGAGAAATGAAAGATAAAAAAATAATAAAAAAAAAAAAGTTTTGCTCGCCCTTTATAGAGCTTTGTCAAGAAACCAGTTATAATAATAATAATTATAACTTGGTTAGCCATAAAGTTAGGTAACTGCAGATAGGCTTGATTATTCTTATAGTAGTTGCAACAGATGCCAAATGTAGTGATATAGTGTATATCGGAACGTTGTTATCACTAAAAAGAGCCACACTTCAAAGTCTTTGCTTTTATTTCAGCAACGCCATGCTACGCATCACTGCAGCATAACAGCATAGAACGGTAAGGCTCGCGTGCATCAAGTCACCTCAAATGAAATTAAATCAGTCAGCTGTGACAGTTACCGGCACTCAGTGTAAACTGTGAGACTCTGTGTGTTTTTTTGTTAAACTGGCTTTCATAACAATGTTCAAATATACACTATCAAAAACAATGGATGGGTGTCCATCAGTAACAGGGCTGCTTAGCTCATCGAGCGGTTCCTAAGGCGACCGAACCTCTCGAACTTCGCTCTCGAGGTTAAAGCGGTTGCCTTAGGAACCGCTCGATGCGCTAACAGCCCTGATACTGATGGATACCCATCCATTATTCTCTATATTTAAGTTAGTAGTTATAAAGTTACAGATGCTTACACCTGAATATTTACTTATTTCGTAATGTTTGCAAACATTTCTGAAATATGTGGGTGCTCATAACTTGGCTGTTCTTCTGCCTACAAACCCAAAATTAGCATGCACATTTTTTGTGGAAGGTTCCTGTAACCAGTGACGATTGAAGAAATTCAGCTGAGTAGCTGTTATGTTAGAAAGATAATACAGCACTATACTTATTGACACAATTTCTCAAACAGCATCCTTTTTCTTCACAGTCAAGATACCATAGATAAGGATACAATTTGAAAAAGCTTATTTGTACAGGAAATCACCAATGTATGAAAGAGTTCTAAAAGTTCTAATAAGGCTTGACTATGTATCAGAATATTTCAAGGCTTAGTAGAACCTCAGAACAGTTTGTTGTTTTACCATACCAAGTGATAAAATTAAGCAATAAACCATGACAGGGTGTAGGTTATGTTGGGATTTACCCACGCCTGGTGAGGTTTGTTCATCAAGCCACAGGGCAAATGACCAAACCACACCAGAAGAGGGTAAATCCAAGCATAACCCACAATCTGGAGTAGTTTATTGCAATTCTACAATGTCCCCTTCACTTTTTGTATGAAAAAATAAAGAAAACCACATTTTTTTGCATTTTTAATTATATTTATGTAATGTTTTCTTATGCCAGAACAAATAATCAATTTTTTCCACTGTCAGCTTTTCTCTAGTAGTTATTTTAAATTGCTTTCTTTTCTGTTGCAGAGAGTAAATTGTACCCCACCCACACATCTTACGCAGGCATACACAAACTTGACTTTCGGTTTAAACTTTACTGAAGAGTAGGCAGGGCTGTTGTATTGCTTACAGCACTGTATTTGGCTTCCAAAAAAAGCCTAGCCCAGAGGGGTCCTTTGATCTGTGCCACCTTAAATGATCAAGTGTACAAGCTCTATCTGCAGCGACCTTGCTATGCTCCAAATTGTTTTGTTTACAGTTAGGAACTTCCGACTGCTGCAGCAGCAAACAGTGGTGGAGCTGCAGGTGTGTGCCACAGTAGCACTGAAGCGTGAACAAATTCTATTGAGTGCCGAAGGGAAAATGGGAAGAAATTTCAGTGCTCCATCCTCCTGGTAATGGGGGCAGTGTAGACACAATAAAACAAGACAGGTATGAATACTGATGCAGCATCTTGTCTCCTGTCACTGTGATGGGTAATTTTAAGTCTTCCAACCCAAATGAAGGCTGTCGCTGAACACTGAGGTGATGCAACAGTTCAGGGTATGCTTCTTGGGTGAGTTGTGGATTTGTGATCGGGGGAGGTGATGGTGTTACTTGTTTTCTTTTTTTTTTTAACTAATTAAACTAACTATCACTTCTGAAACACTTGAAATTGTAACCCGTAAAACTGACTTGATAAAAGAACCTTATGTAACTGCCACTCTTGTGAAACTAGTGTTTACCCCATGTTATTCTAAACGTTACCTAACCTGCCTGTGATTGTACTATATGTTTTGATTTTAATGTCTGTATATGTGCACTTTCCCTTGAATTGTTCCTACTTCTTATTGTACTGTTGACTGTAATTAACCCCGGGTCGCCCCTGAAAAAGGGACCACTATGGTCTCAGTGGGCCTACCCGGTCACCAAAATTTAAATAAAATAAATAATAAATAATTGGGAGAGCTTCAGTTTAGTTGTGTTACTTGGCTTTTTTTTTTCTTCTTTTGTGCATTCTGGATAGCGGCACTTTAATGTGGTGTGCACCAGAAAGGAGCATACATGATGGAGGTGGTTGGTGAGTTGTGCAAGTTCCGAAAGGCCACTTGTGCTCCAAGTGAGCACGTGGTGTGGGAGCACAGAAGACTGGAATGCAGGTGGGTGGGTTGGTGATACAGGACATGGAGTCACGGACTGTTAAGAGCCACGGTTTGACTTACAGAAGCAGTTACTTGGCAGAGTCTGATTTTTATTAATTACTTGCATCAACATGTTGAAGAAAACTCTTATTAGCCTAGTTTGTTTCTTTTTTGGGAAACTAGTGAGTTTCCAAGGATACATTCAGGGTTACCATCCTAGCTTACCGGGGAGTAAATATGGTAGTTACTATGATTAGATGTTTGGGTGTCGGAGTGATTTCAAAAAGGTGGGATTCTGATTTGGCTGACTGGCAGGTTTTGCATGGGCTATGCCAGGATTTACCATGGCAAAAAGGTGCCAGTCAGCCAATCAGAGTCTCAGATTCTCAGATCCCATTGGATAATAGAGAATAGTGGATGGACAACTATGCAGAGCTAGTGTGTTCTATCACAGAGAGGTTCTGATTGCCTGTGACCTCAAGAGCAAAGCTCGAGAGATCTATGGGAATCAGAACCCTGAGGTGGCAGAACACACAAGTTCTGCATGTACAGTATAACCCCAATTATTCAAAGATTGGTTATCCGAATATCCTGATTAACTGAAACCAGTTGATGTCCCCCCGACTTGTTACCATGTACAATTGCCATTAAGTTTTTCATTGCTTATGTTGAGTGTATGCTTTTAGTTTGCCAATGACACATCATTACCTGCAATCAGTAGTTACAGTAATTACACCAAGCACTGCAGACAATCAAGACAAATGGCAGTAGTCATGAGTCATGACTAATTGATGTAATCAGTCTAATTACCACAGTTTAAAACCAGTATCATTATCGGCGATCAAAAGCTCATTCGGGGAGACAAAGCAGTCAGCAGTCAGCGTAATGTCAGTAAAGCACAAATTATATGTTCTGCCCATAGAACAAAAGCTACATGTTTTACAATGCCTCGAGAATGCGGAGAAGATTGTGTCTGTTGCTAAAAAATTTAACATCGGTAATGCCACAGTGTGCGATATCCGCACAGCAAGAGACAAATTGCGGGAGTAGGCATCAGCAATGGATTGTGCTGATGGCCCCAGTAAATGGAAAAGTATGAAGGGGAGCAAAGATGAGGCACTGGATAAAGCACTTTATTTGTGGTTTGTATAGTGTTGTTCCAAGGGTGTCCCCATATCAGGTCCGATATTGAGACAAAAAGCCATCTGTTCCCATAATAACATTAATGGCCAAGATGACACCTTTAGTGCCAGCAAAGGTTGGCTGAATCAATTTAAAAAGCGGCATGGGATTCAGCAACTGTCTGTGACAGGTGAGCTGCTGTCTGCCTGAAATGAGAGCATTGCACCATTCAGACAAAAATGATCAGAAACCATGTTATCTGAAGGACTTACTGCAAAACAGATTTATAATGCAGATGAAACCAGTGCTTATTGGAAATTATTGCCTGAAAAGACATTGGCAGCATGGAGTGAGCTTAAAATATGTTTCCTTCCATTTATCCGAAACGCCCATTATGCAAATGAAATCAATGTCCCCCAAGGCATTTGGATAGTCAGAGTTCGACTGTAGTTGTCCATCCACTATTTATTATAGTACATAACCTCACAGAAGGTGTATGGCTCTTTCTGGTCAGTGGTGATGTCACAGTGTTACATTACTATGCTGATGGGGTATGAAGGGGAATCATATGCAAATGCTGACCAGATCTGAGGGATATGGCAGAAAAATATTAACCCAGAAGGGATAAACTATTGACTGACAATAGTTATATTGCTCGAAGCTGAAGGCTGATGGCACTGTGACTATTCAAAGTCAATAGTTTATCCAGAAGAGTCATGATTTTCCCACTACTGTATATCCTAAAACAAGTCTGGTGAATATCTGTGATATTAAACCTTGCCTGAGCTATATCCTTCTCCCCTTGAGTAACCCAGTTCTTTTGTTAAAGAAACAATCCCCTGCTGCCAGTTGTATCTTCTTCCAGCTCCCAGGCCCTGCTTTTAAAGAATCATATTTTGTATGGTGGTCCAGTGCTTCTTCTACCTTCCCGGTGGTGGTATCCCTAACACTACCCCCTCACCTGGCCACAAGACAGTGGTCAACACTTGCCCTTCACTCATTGCCACTACCAGCTGTGGTCTCAGGTAAGGACTGTCACCTGAAATATGCAAGTAATATTATCAGTATTATACTTACTTCTGGGCAAAGGGGTGTGCATGCGTGCATGCATTGATAATGGTGGTCAATAATTATTTTAACTATTGCCTATCATAATGAAATGTTATTCATTGCTAAGGAAGAGCTGTGATATAGTTCCTACTAAATACTGTCATATGACTTGGTTTTGATTAGTCATATAACAGTGTTGATATCCAAGGTTTAATAAAACCAGGTAAGTTAATAATATTTTATTTGTTAGGTGCCCAATCCCAGAGGCTCTGGGCACTGTACAGTAGAACAGTTTAACAGGGTGTTATCCACGGACCAGCACCCCTGACTAGCCACCTACCTTGCAGACAGCAATACTTATAAGTATGTGTACTAATCTTAGGGCACAGGCACTTATCGTACAAGTATAAGTGTCAGGATCTGAGTTCTACTGTATTTTCACTGAGAATCATAATGCTTTTGCTATTATTCTAATTGTAACACTTGGGAGATGCTTCTATTTATACTGTTGTATAGTGATTAGTTAGGCATTACTGCCATCTTTAGTGCTAGTGCAGAACTACAATTATGTATGTAACTGCAAGTGTCCTTCAGGACATACAAGACCATTGTTTTACCTGTCTGCTATTTTTGCTAGCTCAGCATGCTTTTCCAGGCTGGTAAGCAGTCAGGCTATTTGCCACTGACCAATTGCAAGGTTTTTAAATATCTTTATACCTGTTGTGATGATATGTATCAGGAATATAAGACCCTTTTTCTCTGAGAAGAGACATATTGCTGCCTATAGGTAAGATAGAGAGAGTGGAAGTATTCTTCCAGTGATCATACTGGTTTGGTTGTAAGCCTGCTTTATATACCAGAAAAAAATCACTTTATGTGCTGGACACCACTTGTCTGTCATTTCTTTACTTTTGTGCAGTTCCAACAAGAACCTAAGAAAGGTAATTCTATTACCCAGTTACAAAGGATTTAAAACAATCAAATTATATAAACAATCAGCTACACATAAAATGTTAAATGTTTTGTATAAGTTAAGAAGTGTTTGTGGGGGAAGCGCTGTGGAGCCCGAGCAAGATGGCAGCCAGCAGTTAGGGCTCTAGACCTTAGAAGCAAATAAAAGTATTTATTTTGGGGCATCCACAATTTCAGAATGGCACTACTTGTGTGGGACAGCTCGCCTGATGAGATGGGAAATACACAGAAGGAAAGAATCCAAAATGAGGGCACTAAGGGGAAAAATCCGAGTGGAGCTCTGGCCATGAAATCCACACCACAAGCCCACTCTAAAGCAGCACACAATGCTGGTGAGGAAACGCTTCAATCTCTTGGCCTAAAAATAATTACGCTGATATCCTTGGTAGCTGGGCTGTCAGACAAATTTGACAACCTCACCAATCGGGTTACTAGTGTGAAGTTGGCGGTGGAATCAATATTGACAGTGTCGGTTGAGGCCACTAAGCTGGCTGATGTGGCCTTGGAGGCTGTCATGAACATCATTAGGGAAAATGGGCACCTGAGATCCTGCTTGGAAGCTCTGGAGGATCAGGTTAGGGTGATGAAGGTTGCTGGGTCTCCCGGAAGGATACGAGGGGGATCACCTAGTTTTATTCCTCCAGGAGTGGTTACAACAGCAGTTGGGAGAGGAATCCATGATGCATACCCAGAGAATCCAGAAGGCTTACAGAGTCACAACATGAGGTAGGCCTGATAATCCCGATGTTCCTAGAATGGTGGTGGCAGTGGTAGATAGAGTTGGCAAGAGCGATCATTTGTTGGCACTGTCCAGACAGAAAAAAGCCCTTCTGTATGACAGCCAATTAGTACAAATTTATCCAGATGTTAGCTATGCCACTCGGTAGAGAAGAAAGAAGTTCGATGGCACCAGGGCCCTGTTGTGTGAAGCAGGAATATCGCATGGCATTGTTTTCCCGGCACGACTTTGCATTGTCTACCAAGGCAAAGTTTTTATCTTTTCAGATTTAAAAGATGATATGAAATAGGCACAGAAGCAGGTCCCATGGAGAGTTAGAAGTACAGACAAGAAAGTGGATTCTACAGAAGACAACTAGTCATGAAGTCTTTTGGATTACCCTTTCATTCTGAGAGGTATCTTGTGGGTGGCAATAGTCCTTTAGGAACTTTATATTGTGGCATAAGATCAGCAATGCTTTGAACCAGGACTATGCACCCACTCCAGATTTAAGTAGACAAATGATTTATTTTAGAAGTTTGAAAATCTTTTTATAGCAGTCTGTACTTAGCATGCTTTTTTTTTATAATGCAGCCCACTGAAATACAGTAACGTTGAAATCTTGCTTCAGTATAAGCTGTAGCAGCAGATTACTGCTGCAGTATTTTGTTATGGATGTTACATTAAGACTTCTATAAATACAGTGGGGATCATTATATCATAAATTAGCACTGGCTGAAAGGGGACTGCATTTCAGATGCACACACAATGTAGTAATGCATGGAGAATTTCTATATTTCCTCCTAGGAGGACGAGATAACAGAGGAACAAAAAATGTTAACTGTGATGGACAATTCCATGCTGCTCATGGGCTTGTGTAACAGCTAATCTGCATTATTAGCAACTGTATTTTAATCTATATTGATTCACCCCAATGATGTATCTTAAAGCAGTAGATGGTTTTTTTTATATGTTTGTATTAAGATGAGTGGTATCCTCATCTTGTATGACATTTGTTATATCTATGCTTGTACAATGTTATTCATTGTCTATTTGAAAACAATAAACAAAGTTTTAATAAAAAAAGTGTTTGCAGGAAAAGTTAGGTGTGAAATGGTGTGGGATAAACAAAGTGCTCGGACAAAAATTACCAGAATAAACGTAAAAATTTATTATCTAGAGCGGACTGGAAATGACAAAATAATAAACCAAGCCAAAAAGTCCATAGTTTACATATCAGAGGTAGTACTGACTATCTCAGGACTGGGTGTTAACAGATTCACACCCTCCCTTACACTGCTAGCTTCCTAGGTAGTTCTGCTTATATAGCAGTTTCTACAGACATGTGACCTTGTTACTCCAGTTTTAAAATTTTATCCATTCAATCTTTCTCAAAATAACATATCTTATTTTATTTAAACATAAAGTAACATTCCAAAACATTTTGACATTCAAAACAAATTTTATGGGCTGTCTCAATATTTTAACTTTCTCAGAAGGAAGTTCCTCTTTGTAAGGGATAAAACAGGAAACTGGCGCGGTCCATAGAGAACAATGAAGCAGGGAACTTCTGAACAGTAGCATTTTGGCTACACAGAAACTTTAAAAAGAAAACTACCTTGGTATAATTTAAGTTACCTTATACAGGTAAGTCAAGTGTTACTTAATTCTTTTTAGTACAGCCAAACATATTTCTTCCTAGTGGTGTTGGTAATGTGAGTGTTTTCAGCAAGAAGCAGAGGCACACAAACAAAGTTTACTCACATTACCAATACTCTTTCAGTGGTGCTTTTAAGGGGAACTCCTTCTGTGCCTTGTGGAGAATTTACTTTAATTAAATGGCAGCACTAGCGATAGGAATATTGTGCCCAAACCAGTACTTTTCAGGTGGTTTAAACAGTTTTCTACAGACTGCTAACTAAACAACAAAGGCAGAGCTCAGAATAAATTTAAACAGCAGCAGTCTGGACTTCTCTGTATCTCCCATAAAAAGGAAGGCTTTACTTCACTTGTATTTTGTGTCTTTTCATCCGTTCTGTTTATAATGCAGACGGACACCCTTATTAAATTAAAGACTGCTTCCAGAGCCTTTTCCATCCTTGCGATAGTGCGAGCATTTTGAGCAGGCTTCTTAAAGCAGCCCCTTTCAGCCATGATACCTGCTTTCCAAGAGGCTTTAAACTAATTAATTGAAGACTTGAAGTTACAAGCCAGCATTTTCTTTATTTTTAAATACATTTCTGCTTCACACTTAGTTTCCATAACTTAAGGCTGCTAGAGTTATGAAGGAGATCCATGATGTACACAAAGGGGGAATCACACACAACAGAAGACATAAAAATAAATACAGATTGTGGGTGGCCAGCCCAACAAACACAACATACAACATAAAACAGGACACAGTGTACATCTTGGAGTCCCTCTGAATGTCCTGCAGCATTTGAACTAAGGAAACCCAAAAGGGGGCGATGGATCTTCGGCTTGCTCTCTCTTACACTAGGCTACACAGGTGAGTCTTTAGGCCCCTCCTGAATGCCCCACTGTAGGGCCCTCCCTTAAAGGTCTTGACAGTGAGTTACAGAGGACCAGACCGGCCACTCTGAATAAGAGATCACCCAGGGTTTTCATCCCAGTCCTCGGAACTGGCCGGAGGCCCTGGATGGAGGAATGAAGGGAGTAAGCTGGAATGGCAGGAATAAGGAGGCCTGACAGATAGCCAGGGCTCAGTTCGTATAGGACCTTATATGTGAGCAAGCCCACCTTGAAGAGAACCCGTCACCTGCCCCGCAGCAGCCAGTGCAGACCCAGCAGGACTTAAGTCACATGACATGACCTAGACAGCCCAGTCAGCAGCCTGGCCACTGCATTCTGCACTATCTTCAGCCAGCGGAGGTTTCCTACACTGACCTCGAGGTAAAGAGCATTACAGTAGTCGAGTCTGGATGTTAAAAAGGCATGCACTAGTGACAGCAGGTCTTTGGGTGGAATTAGGGGTTTAATCTGGGTGATGTTCCTCAGAGGGTAGAAAACACTTTTGACGACAGCCGACACCTGAGCTTCAAATGTCAGCTTGTCATCGAGGACAATGCTCAGATTTCTCATGCTAGGTGATGACATCAAAAGGATAGACCCAAGGACCAAACCTGTTGTCATCCCAGAGCCATCCCCCTCACACCCATGACCCGTCTCAATAACCAGTCTCTTCGTCTTAGCTGGGTTAAGTCTCAGTCAGTTAGAGTTCATCCAATCCTGGATCTTGGCAAGGCATTTTATCAGCACTTTAGTGACACCATTTGTCCCTGGTGCAAAAGACAGGTACAGCTGAGCATCATCTGCATAACATTGAAAACCCAGGCTGTACTGTCTGATGATCCTCCCCAAGGAAAGCATGTATACTGCGAACAACACAGGTGATTGGATCAATCCTTGAAGAACTCCACAGGTCAGGGGCATTGGGGAGGAGGTGAAATTCCCCATCACTACCGTCTGCCTCCTGCCCGAGAAAAAGGATTCAAACCAGTTGATGACAGTACTGGTGAGTCCACAATACTCTCTAAGGCAATCCAATAACACAGTGCAGTCCATGGCATCAAATGCTGATGACAGATCGAGAGGAATGAAAATTGACCATTCCCCTTGATCTCTTGCCCTGAGGAGGTCATTATGCACCTGGACTAATGCAGTATCTGTGCTGTGCCTCGTCCTGTGCTGTGCCTCATCCTAAACTCTCTGCCTCATCCTGTGCTGTGCCTCATTCTAAACTCAGACTGGAATGGCTCATAGATATCAAAAGTCTCCAGGTGTTCCTTGAGCTGCAGAGCCACTGTCTTCTCAACATTCTGACAAAAATATTACAGGGAATGGGAGGCAGAACCTATGAGTGGAGCCTAAGTCAGTTTAGTCTGTACACCCTGGAGGAGAGAAGGGATCGGGGGGATATGACTGAAACTTTCAAATACTTGTGGTGGGATCAACAAATCGGACACAGAGGGGCTGTTAAGCTGAGAAAGGGAAGGGACACGAGGGGGCATGGGCTAAGGTTGGAGAGAGGCAGATTCAGAAGGAAGATGAGGAGGCATTATTTTAATGAGAGGGTGGTGTTGAAATAGAACACTCTACCAGAGGAGGTGGTGGCATGTAGGATGCTGGCGAGCTTCAAATGGGCATGGGACAGGGCAAGGAGTGGGGGCTGTGTAAACAATGCTGAACAGATTCAGGAGGAGAAGAGCAGGTTGGGGATGGGGCAGCTGCAATATAAGGGTGCTATCTGCGCATATGTGCACACTTGATAGACCATGAGGCCTGTTTCTGCTGGCAAGTCTTCATATGTTTGTAACCTTCCCTGAAAATGGGAGGTTGGAGATTACAGGATGTCAGGCTCAAGAGGTTTTTTCAGAAGGGGCTTCACCAGCACCTCCTTCAAGGCATTGGGGGAAAACCCCCTTCAAAGCAAACACCAGGCTATCCTGGTGAACACTGGACTGATAGTGATGAAGCAGCCCACTAGGAGATATGTTGGGCCAGGGTCCAATTCACAAACCAGTGAGCCGCAGCTTCGAAATCACCTTGGAGACCTCGGCCACTTCCACTGGCTGAAACACTGCCCAGACAGTAGGAGTGCCCCTGTTCCACCCAGACCCTACCCTGCAGAACTGATTTTAGACCCACTGGTGAGATCCCGGCCAGAATAGGGGATACCCTGTCAGAGAAGAACAGAGCAAACTCTTTGCAAAGTGCTACTGCAAAAGTACTTTTCGGCAGTAGACAGACAGGATTAAGAAGCCTGTCCACAGTCTGAAAGAGCTGAGCTGGTCTGTTCTTTCCTGCAGCAATCTCCCTGGATGGGAACTCTGCCTTCTTACAGTCAATTGCCCTTTGATAATCAACATAGTGATTCCTCAAAGCCAGTCTGTCCTCCTCTAACCAAGTCCTACACCAGCAATGATCTAACCTCCAATCCATAGTCTTCATCACCTTGAGAGCCCCATCAAACCATGAGGGTCTCAGGCGAGAGGACCTGTATCATATACAGACCAGGACAATGGCATTAGGTGCCCCAGAGACAGCCCTATTATAGGCTGCCATTGTCTCACCCAAGCCAGCCGCACAAACAGCACTAACACCAGAAACATTAAATATCACCATCAGTCCCTCTGGGGACAATTCCCTTAAAGGGTGACAGCTGATCATCTCAACAGGGGAGGGACTATCGGGGAGCCCCAAATGAGAATTTCACTGTGCAGTGATCAAACCAAGCAACCCAATCAATCCTGAGGTCAGTGACCTCGATACCCAGTGAGAATACCTAGTCCAATATGTGGCTGTGGTGGTGGGTCACAGAGGCAACTGCCTGTGCAAGGCCCAGAGATGTCATCATGTGGAGGAGGTCAGAACCAAGTTGTTAGAATTCATCACCAACCCAGGCATTGAAGTCCCCCAGAATAAGCCATCTGGGTCACTCCAACACCCTTTCAGCTGTGAAGTCTGCAACCTCCTGCAAAATTCTCCGAAGGGCAGTAAACCAGGAGAATTCTGCATCCCACACTTGGACCCCTATGCACCGCCACACATTCAAACAATGAAATAGAACCCACCAGTTGTATAGAGAAATTCAAGCTGGATCTAAAGCAGATGGTTACACCCCCGTCTCTGTGATCCCTTCTCAGGTAGTGTACCACAGTGTACCCAGCCGGGACAGATGCCTCCAAAATTGGACCTGCATTGTCCCCCAACCAAGTCTCCATGATGCATGCCAGGTTGACCAAAGAAATCAAGTCCAACATAATTGCAGTCTTGTTTCTCATTGACCTGGCATTGCATAACACTGCCCGGAGGGGATCAAAACAAGTAACAGGGGCAGTGTTCCTCGATCTGAGTAAAGTGATTGACACTGTGGACCATAATCTATCCCTGCACAGCCTCTCCAACCTAGGTGCCTCCACCTCCACAATCCATTGGTTCTCCAGCTATCTGACAGGGTGCGTTCAGCAAGTAAAAGCAGATGGTCTCCATTCAAAGCCCCTTCCCATCACTTGAGGCATCCCCCAAGAGTCCATACTCGGCCCCATCCTCTTCTCCATCTACATCAACAACCTTAATTTCAATATCACTAACTCAAAACTGCACTTCTTCATGGACAATACTGTAGTTTACACCTCGAAGCCTCACTTCTTGATGTCCATGAAGAGCTCCAAACTGACTTCCTTCAGCTCAAACATTATCTTACCTGTGCCAAGCTTTTGCTCAGTGCTAAGAAAACCAAGGTAATGTACTTCCACCACAACAACCCTCAGGGGCCAAGTCCAATCTCACAATTGTCAAAACGTCCTTAGGGAACCACTTGAAGTTGTCGACAAGTTCAAATACATAGGAATCTGGATCGACAACAAACTATCCTTCAACACCCACATTGATAATCTCACCGCCAAACTCAAAGCCAGATTAGGCTTCTTTTTTAAGCATAGAACCATCTTCCCACCTGAGGTCAGACTCAGACTTGTCCAGGCAACATTCCTCCCGCTCTTAGACTATGGTGATATAAATAACTGCACTTCGGCTACCAACCTCCACAGTCTTAAGGTCCTCTTTCACCATGCCCTTCATTTTATTACTAATGCATCCCCCAGGATCCATCACAGTGACCTATATTCTACTGCTGGGTTGATGTCCCTAGCCACTAAAAGACTGTTCCACCTTGGTACATGGATGCTCAAAGCACTGCATAATAAACTCTCAGATTATATTTCCTCTCTCGTCCACATCTCGCACTGCACTTATTCCTTTAGGAAGTCTTCCTTCATACCTCCTCCTGGATATCCCCAGAATTAGAACTTCCCTTGGCAAGGGAGCTATATCGCATTCTCTCCTTGTGGTTTGGAACAGCATTCAAATGGTACTCAAGCTCACCTGCCTGGTTACTAATAGTTTCTTCAAGTCACTCACCCCAAGATTCTTCATGGAACCTTGCAAAATGCCCAAGGGCTTAGCTCTCTGAATCCCTCTCCTTCTTCCCCTCCCCCCTGTCCTCTAACCTTCCCCTCTGGCCCTGTCTCATGTGTTATTCTGTCGCTGCTTAAGTCACCTACCCTCTACTGTAGCACTCCCCTCCCTAATAACTATTTCACATCCTTACTCACTCCTGTCCTGTCCCCTCCCTCTGCTGTATTCCTTGTCTTCTCTACATCCTACTGCAGATCACTGCATTGTTGCATCATGTAATTTGCCTCATTATTGCACTATCTTGTTGTCAGGACCTGTTTTTACTGTGAGGTATGTTGTTATGTACTACACCCATTGTCTTATGCACCCTACCACAGATTGTTGCATTGTTGCATTATGTAAATTGCCTCATAGCTGCTTTGTCTTATCGCCAGAACCTGTTTTTACTGTGATTGTACAATGCGATGTATGAAACCCATTGTCTTATTCAAAGTATGTTCCTTTTATTTTGTACACCTGTCTTGTACTAGGATCTCCTTGTGACTGAGCTTGCTCAATGGAGTTTTCATACAATAAACTTATATTGAATTAAATTGAAGGCTATAGGCCCTCTAGCTGCCTGCCCTCTTGGTCCAGTGGGAACCCTAGGAACGGAAACCAAACACGTGGGACCTTTCTCAAGGCTCCATTTTCTATTAGGGCACCTCCTACTCTGTAGCAACCCAATCCCCCTCACTTCTGTTGAGCTCACGGCACCCTGTCTCATGCCACCATGCTCCCTACCAATACCTACCTTTCAGGAAGACTACTGTTCCACACATATCACATGTGAAAAAAAGTCCAGTCTTTGAGTGGGTTCCCTTCTAGGTTTCACACATACAGATGAATGTGGGGTCTGGTGGGTGAACTGATTTGCAGAAAAAGAAGAAGAAGACAGCCATTACAACAAACGTTCAAATATAGTTCATATTTATTGTAATATTCTTGGTTTTCTTAAGATTCTCAGTGCCCAGCATTTCACCTAAACAGGCTTCTTCAGGGGAAAAGATCTATTTTTTTAAACGTAGTAAAAATTGTTTTAGACATGTTTTTAACCCATAAAAAAATTAATTCTAATTATTTGTTAACAGTTTTATATTTTATATAATGTCTATCCTTTGCATTTGAACTGCCCTGCAGAATACTCTGACATAAACTCAATAGGTTCAAAAACTTTTCTTACATTAAAATACTTCATTTTCTGTTATCTGTGTGGTTATCTAAACAGTTGTGTCATTTTCAGTTCCTCTGTGGTGCCCCCTGCTGTTCCTTAACAGATATACCTCCTCATTTGCTCTAAAATTTACAAAAAGCCGAGGTCCTACTTAACATTAGTAATTTCATCATGCTATATAGGGTATTTTTTACTCTGTAGTCTGTCTCCTGGTTCTATCTGTTGAAATTTCACCCTCATTCAGTACTATACATTTTTACCAAAATTCTATCACGATCCGTGCATTGTCCACATTTCTATGTATCCTTTCTCCATTACACATTATCTTATATCAATATTCTGTAAGAATTATTTTGTTGTTAGTTTTATACATCATTAACCTTTAACTCAACTCCCAGATTTTCTGTCACATATCTGCAATCAACACTCATTTCTTGTATGTCTGTATCCATACTGGAGATTGGTACCATCGAGGGTCTGCAGGTAATATTTAAAAGTTCATTAATTCTGTACCATTTAATATTTGTTCTAAAAGAGGAGCTAACTCTTGTAAATTTCTATGGTCATTTTTAACTAAATGTTATATACCTTCTAGTTTAATACTTGCTAATTTTGTAAAGTGCCATACAGTTTCAAGTGTTTAAGTAGCCTTTGTTTAAGCGCTTAAAGAACTGGTGACACATTCAGGAGAACTCTAGCAAAACATAATATTTAGGCACTGTCCAGCTTTTATTTCCCATTAGTTCTGTATTCTCCTCCCCATGATTTAGTAGTGAGGTCATTTCCATGAAAACAGGATCTTTGCTCCTGAAGAGTTCATCTATCCCTGCTGCGTTCTCCCTACCTGAAGTCATAGAGCACTGCTTGTGACCTCAGAGTTACTCCAATGGCAAAAGATTTTGATGTCACAACAGAGGATTATTTATTTATTTTATTTAGCTTTTCTTAACCAGGTAAGTACACTAGACAAGACAATTTGCCTATTTTCAGGTACAACCCGGGAGAGTACAGGAAATTACATACTTACACACTTGGGACAACATGGTACATAATTAGGAAAAGATTACACGTCATGAGACAACAAGGTACAAGTTAGAAAAAAACAAACTCGCACGTAACGTGCGAACATCATAATGTAGAATACACAAAGTACAAGGCATATGAGGCACATGTAGTTAGAATAGGTACAGCAGAGTAAGTGGTGTGTGCCAGTTTTGGAGCAGTACAAGGTAAGGATTGGTAGCAGCAAGTACAAAACCATCATCTTAAGGGTCAGCTGTTATGCATGAGTTCTAAGTACTAACATATGTCACGGGGGTTTTTGGCACCCGCAGGCCAATCCAAGTTTGAGATGGCTCCATAGGGAGGAACGCAGGCTGCACTGAGAAGGAGCAACACGGACCTGGGCTGGGAAGGTGTTCCAAAGTTTGGGGGCACATGCTGCAAAATCCCTTTCACCCATTTGAGTCCAAATCACAGGTACCTTGAGTGTGGCAGATCCCTGAGACCTAAGGTGATAGGACGAGGGAACAGTTTGGGCCAGCAAACTTGCCACCCCTGGAGGGGTGTCTGTGTTGAGGACCTTTCCTGAGAAGCAACCAAGGACAAAGTCAATGTGCTTTGAGGGTGAGAGCCAGCTTAACTTATTGTGGAGATCACGTGGTGAGTGAGTCGGGGGGTCGCAAGGGCGAAGCGGCAGACATTGTTGTAGGCCATCGACCACCTAGAGAGATGGGCCTTAGTGGTGCTGGCAAACAACAGGAGCCCATAACATAGTGAGGGGAGAAGCATACCTCTAACAAGAGCAATATGCGCAGCCTGCGGGAGGTTATTTTTAGCTCTGCAAGCCAGACCCAGTTTACAGTTGACAGTTTTGCATGTCTTCTGGATATGGTGGCCAAGGTCAAGCTGTGGGCCCAATGTTACACCAAGGTATTTGATATTGTCCGTGATTGGGATGGGGATGTCTCCCTTACCGGAAACACAGAACGGCACAGGGGAGGCATTAATCATAGCCCGGGACCCAAAGAGCATGGCCTGTTTTTTTTTTTTAGATTAAGGACTAGCTTATGGTTCAGGATCCATGTCTGAATGTTTCTTAGGTCATCACTCAGGTGGTTGTTAATGATCTTCACCTCTGGGGAGTGAGACAGGATGACCAGATCATCTGCATAGAGGATTGGTTTACAGTGAGCAGCAGTTGCAGGGAGATTATTAACGAAAATGGAGAAGAGCATTGTTCCAAGGACGGAGCCTTGAGGAACCCCCATTGTTACTGGGATGGGACCTAAGAGCTCTTTGCCATATTTAACCCGCTGCATTCTACCATGTAGGTAGTTGGAGAACCAACTGAGAGCGGCAGTGGATAGTCCAATTGATCTAAGCTGTGTTGATAGCATGGCATGGTCGACCAGGTCAAACGCCTTTGAGAGGTCTATAAAGATAGCCCCCAAGAGTTTGCCTTGGTCCATGGCCTCCCTAATCCACAATGAAACAGTAAGTAGGGCTGAGGAGGTACCATGCCCCTTCCTGAATCCATGCTGTACAGGAGACATTATGTCATATGCCTGTAAGTACTCTGAGAGTTGCCCTGCCACAACTTTCTCTAGAAGTTTGCTAACCGTGGACAGGATGGATATGGGGCCATAGTTCTCTATCAGTTTAGAGTTCCCCTGTTTAAGGATTGGGACTACCCTGGCAACCTTCCATATGTCTGGGATAACTCCAGTTGACAGGGACAGACTGAAGATGTGTGCCACCAGAAGGGCAAGCCAGGGGGCACCGAGACTGAGGAGCTTTGGTTCCAAGCCATCTTGGCCAGCACTTGAGAAGGGTGAGAGTTCAGCTAGCAGTTTCTGCACCTCTTGAGCCACCACTGCCCTGAACAGAAAGGGCGGGCGGGGCGATGATGGTGCTATGGGCTGGTTGCCGCTGACACCACCACCATTGGGGAATGTCTGACTTGAAGTAGAGAGTAAGCTATAGAGGCAGATATGTTCAAAATGAACTCTGAGGGACAACAATCATATATTCATACACAATTTAGTAACAAATTATGGGAGGAGCAACATATAAAATATAAATAAAATGCAAGCAAAATTGTACCTACAGTAATTATTATGTTTTTGAAAGTTTTCTTTGAGGTGTCAGTAACTCTTTAAGAATTTTGTCTAAGTTACTGTTTACCTCCCTCTGACTGTCTCTTGCTGCTGACCCTCCCCTCTCCCTTCCCTTGCTTCTTTCTCTCTGTTTCCTACCTAAGCTGCCTCAAACCCTCCCACCAATTTAGCTTACCAGCTGTCTCCTGCGCCCCCACTGACTCTCTGTCTCCAGTTTACTGTCTCTCCCCTGCCCACCAATTACCTGCCAGCTATTTTAACTGCTTGCCTTCTCCCCTCCTTCCCTCTAGATGAGAGGCCGCTGACCGGGCACTCTCCTCAGGACCTTCGGTGCGGCTTAACTCTCTGCATCTGCTGCCCTCCACTTGGACTGCAAGCCCTCCTATTCTAGCATCCCACCCTCCCATACTATCTGGGCAATTAGTTATATAGCCTTGTACGGTCACATGACCCAGTGTAAAAACTAAGTGCTGACATTCCCATTGGCCCGTTATATTTGTCAAACACTAGAGGGCCCAGAACTGGAGCATACCTATTCTTTCCTCCTTCTTCTTGCCTATCCTGTATATAAAACACTTAAAATGAGTTCCAAACATTAGTTTCAGGCATAACCATCCAACTCCTCATGGCAATGGAAACTGCATATCTGACCTCACGCTTGTTTGTCCTGCTAGCAGTTCTTACCCCATCATGCTTGTTATATGCCTGGAAAGCCACACAGACTCATTACTCAATCGAAGGAAATTAATACTGTGCACTTAGCACTATAACCACTGTCTTTGAAGTACAAAATAAGGACTTAGCTACTCAAGGGTGGCAGCCAGCACCTCCCCAGGGGTGGCCATCCCCAAGTTTCAAAGTATCTTATCCCCCATAACTCCTACCTGGCTTCATTGTCATGTAACTAAAAAACAACCTAAGGTCAATTCTGAGATAGAAGAGTGTGCTAAGTTACAAGCAGCTAAAGATATACCTACTGAGGCTCATATTGATGCTACTACTATTACCTGGCAATGTGCACCCCAACCCAAGCCCCCAACATATATATCGCCCAGCGGCATAAATAAGTTAGGGATGCTCATGCTGGCATCCAGCAACATCTGTAGCCTTCTTTCTAAATTTGACAACTTTCAAGTCTGGGTCACCAAGTACAACCCGGATGTTCTCTCTATTGTAAAGACTTGGCTGTCACCCAAGATCCCAGGCACTGCAATCGCTTTGCCAGGCTACACTATATTTAGGCAGGACAGGTTAACCAAAAGAGGTGGTTGCTGTGCAATATAACTAAAGGATACACTCATGGGACATGCTATGCCCATACCCAACGTAGGAAACGCCATACATGCACTTGCAATCAAAGTGCTGTTAGGTGCTCATAACAAAGCCCTCATCATTGCATTGGTGTATATACCACCAAAAGAGCATGTTGTGGGCTTTAAAACAACATTTGCAGCATGCAACATAACTCTGAAATAATAATAATGGGAGACTTTAATGTTAACTGGCTCTGCCCTGATGCAGGCTCCTACAAAGATGCTATCTCTGCCGTCCACCTTACCCAACTAGTTGACTCCCCTACTAGAATGAACTACAGGACAGGGACAAGTACCCTGCTGGATTGAATACTCTCCAGTTACCCTGAATGCATCTCAAATGTAACTGTCCTCCCTGACACAGTTAGCGACCATTCTCCTAGCATATGTAACTGGTTGAATAAATTAAACCTCCTCCCAAAACAATATTTAGCAGGGTCCTATCATGAAGGCACCTTGAACCACTGAAATTGCACCTAAAAAGGCAAGATTGGTCACCAGTCAACTCAGTTGACGATGTTGGCACTGCACTGGAGTATTTATCAATTGCTTTAATGCTGCCTGTGACATCCGTGCCCCCATAAAAAAAACAGAAAATGAAGGGCACCTGTAATCTGTGGATCACACCAGAAAT